>JAVFKF010000044.1:7716616-9002719 GCA_036926295.1 Pachydiplax longipennis | reverse complement strand
CAACGCGTTCTGATAATTGTTCTTTAATCTCTTTCGTCGTAACTGCGATATTCTCGGAAATAACGCATTTTGAAAAGTGTAATTCGATAATTATTGTCGTAATATACCAATATTTACGCTAGGTCAACGCGTTCTGATAATTGTTCTTTAATCTCTTTCGTCGTAACTGCGAATATTCTCGGAAATAACGCATTTTGAAAAGTGTAATTCGATAATTATTGTCGTAATATACCAATATTTACGCTAGCAACGCGTTCTGATAATTGTTCTTTAATCTCTTTCGTCGTAACTGCGAAATATTCTCGGAAATAACGCATTTTGAAAAGTGTAATTCGATAATTATTGTCGTAATATACCAATATTTACGCTAGCAACGCGTTCTGATAATTGTTCTTTAATCTCTTTCGTCGTAACTGCGAATATTCTCGGAAATAACGCATTTTGAAAAGTGTAATTCGATAATTATTGTCGTAATATACCAATATTTACGCTAGCAACGCGTTCTGATAATTGTTCTTTAATCTCTTTCGTCGTAACTGCGAATATTCTCGGAAATAACGCATTTTGAAAAGTGTAATTCGATAATTATTGTCGTAATATACCAATATTTACGCTAGCAACGCGTTCTGATAATTGTTCTTTAATCTCTTTCGTCGTAACTGCGAATATTCTCGGAAATAACGCATTTTGAAAAGTGTAATTCGATAATTATTGTCGTAATATACCAATATTTACGCTAGCAACGCGTTCTGATAATTGTTCTTTAATCTCTTTCGTCGTAACTGCGAATATTCTCGGAAATAACGCATTTTGAAAAGTGTAATTCGATAATTATTGTCGTAATATACCAATATTTACGCTAGCAACGCGTTCTGATAATTGTTCTTTAATCTCTTTCGTCGTAACTGCGAATATTCTCGGAAATAACGCATTTTGAAAAGTGTAATTCGATAATTATTGTCGTAATATACCAATATTTACGCTAGCAACGCGTTCTGATAATTGTTCTTTAATCTCTTTCGTCGTAACTGCGAATATTCTCGGAAATAACGCATTTTGAAAAGTGTAATTCGATAATTATTGTCGTAATATACCAATATTTACGCTAGCAACGCGTTCTGATAATTGTTCTTTAATCTCTTTCGTCGTAACTGCGAATATTCTCGGAAATAACGCATTTTGAAAAGTGTAATTCGATAATTATTGTCGTAATATACCAATATTTACGCTAGCAACGCGTTCTGATAATTGTTCTTTAATCTCTTTCGTCGTAACTGCGAATATTCTCGGAAATAACGCATTTTGAAAAGTGTAATTCGATAATTATTGTCGTAATATACCAATATTTACGCTAGCAACGCGTTCTGATAATTGTTCTTTAATCTCTTTCGTCGTAACTGCGAATATTCTCGGAAATAACGCATTTTGAAAAGTGTAATTCGATAATTATTGTCGTAATATACCAATATTTACGCTAGCAACGCGTTCTGATAATTGTTCTTTAATCTCTTTCGTCGTAACTGCGAATATTCTCGGAAATAACGCATTTTGAAAAGTGTAATTCGATAATTATTGTCGTAATATACCAATATTTACGCTAGCAACGCGTTCTGATAATTGTTCTTTAATCTCTTTCGTCGTAACTGCGAATATTCTCGGAAATAACGCATTTTGAAAAGTGTAATTCGATAATTATTGTCGTAATATACCAATATTTACGCTAGCAACGCGTTCTGATAATTGTTCTTTAATCTCTTTCGTCGTAACTGCGAATATTCTCGGAAATAACGCATTTTGAAAAGTGTAATTCGATAATTATTGTCGTAATATACCAATATTTACGCTAGCAACGCGTTCTGATAATTGTTCTTTAATCTCTTTCGTCGTAACTGCGAATATTCTCGGAAATAACGCATTTTGAAAAGTGTAATTCGATAATTATTGTCGTAATATACCAATATTTACGCTAGCAACGCGTTCTGATAATTGTTCTTTAATCTCTTTCGTCGTAACTGCGAATATTCTCGGAAATAACGCATTTTGAAAAGTGTAATTCGATAATTATTGTCGTAATATACCAATATTTACGCTAGCAACGCGTTCTGATAATTGTTCTTTAATCTCTTTCGTCGTAACTGCGAATATTCTCGGAAATAACGCATTTTGAAAAGTGTAATTCGATAATTATTGTCGTAATATACCAATATTTACGCTAGCAACGCGTTCTGATAATTGTTCTTTAATCTCTTTCGTCGTAACTGCGAATATTCTCGGAAATAACGCATTTTGAAAAGTGTAATTCGATAATTATTGTCGTAATATACCAATATTTACGCTAGCAACGCGTTCTGATAATTGTTCTTTAATCTCTTTCGTCGTAACTGCGAATATTCTCGGAAATAACGCATTTTGAAAAGTGTAATTCGATAATTATTGTCGTAATATACCAATATTTACGCTAGCAACGCGTTCTGATAATTGTTCTTTAATCTCTTTCGTCGTAACTGCGAATATTCTCGGAAATAACGCATTTTGAAAAGTGTAATTCGATAATTATTGTCGTAATATACCAATATTTACGCTAGCAACGCGTTCTGATAATTGTTCTTTAATCTCTTTCGTCGTAACTGCGAATATTCTCGGAAATAACGCATTTTGAAAAGTGTAATTCGATAATTATTGTCGTAATATACCAATATTTACGCTAGCAACGCGTTCTGATAATTGTTCTTTAATCTCTTTCGTCGTAACTGCGAATATTCTCGGAAATAACGCATTTTGAAAAGTGTAATTCGATAATTATTGTCGTAATATACCAATATTTACGCTAGCAACGCGTTCTGATAATTGTTCTTTAATCTCTTTCGTCGTAACTGCGAATATTCTCGGAAATAACGCATTTTGAAAAGTGTAATTCGATAATTATTGTCGTAATATACCAATATTTACGCTAGCAACGCGTTCTGATAATTGTTCTTTAATCTCTTTCGTCGTAACTGCGAATATTCTCGGAAATAACGCATTTTGAAAAGTGTAATTCGATAATTATTGTCGTAATATACCAATATTTACGCTAGCAACGCGTTCTGATAATTGTTCTTTAATCTCTTTCGTCGTAACTGCGAATATTCTCGGAAATAACGCATTTTGAAAAGTGTAATTCGATAATTATTGTCGTAATATACCAATATTTACGCTAGCAACGCGTTCTGATAATTGTTCTTTAATGTCTTTCGTCGTAACTAAAAAGGAATATTCTCGGAAATAACGCATTTTGAAAAGTGTAATTCGATAATTATTGTCGTAATATACCAATATTTACGCTAGCAACGCGTTCTGATAATTGTTCTTTAATCTCTTTCGTCGTAACTGCGAATATTCTCGGAAATAACGCATTTTGAAAAGTGTAATTCGATAATTATTGTCGTAATATACCAATATTTACGCTAGCAACGCGTTCTGATAATTGTTCTTTAATCTCTTTCGTCGTAACTGCGAATATTCTCGGAAATAACGCATTTTGAAAAGTGTAATTCGATAATTATTGTCGTAATATACCAATATTTACGCTAGCAACGCGTTCTGATAATTGTTCTTTAATGTCTTTCGTCGTAACTGCGAATATTCTCGGAAATAACGCATTTTGAAAAGTGTAATTCGATAATTATTGTCGTAATATACCAATATTTACGCTAGCAACGCGTTCTGATAATTGTTTCTTAATCTCTTTCGTCGTAACTGCGAATATTCTTCGGAAATAACGCATTTTGAAAAGTGTAATTCGATAATTATTGTCGTAATATACCAATATTTACGCTAGCAACGCGTTCTGATAATTGTTCTTTAATGTCTTTCGTCGTAACTGCGAATATTCTCGGAAATAACGCATTTTGAAAAGTGTAATTCGATAATTATTGTCGTAATATACCAATATTTACGCTAGCAACGCGTTCTGATAATTGTTCTTTAATGTCTTTCGTCGTAACTGCGAATATTCTCGGAAATAACGCATTTTGAAAAGTGTAATTCGATAATTATTGTCGTAATATACCAATATTTACGCTAGCAACGCGTTCTGATAATTGTTCTTTAATCTCTTTCGTCGTAACTGCGAATATTCTCGGAAATAACGCATTTTGAAAAGTGTAATTCGATAATTATTGTCGTAATATACCAATATTTACGCTAGCAACGCGTTCTGATAATTGTTCTTTAATGTCTTTCGTCGTAACTGCGAATATTCTCGGAAATAACGCATTTTGAAAAGTGTAATTCGATAATTATTGTCGTAATATACCAATATTTACGCTAGCAACGCGTTCTGATAATTGTTCTTTAATGTCTTTCGTCGTAACTGCGAATATTCTCGGAAATAACGCATTTTGAAAAGTGTAATTCGATAATTATTGTCGTAATATACCAATATTTACGCTAGCAACGCGTTCTGATAATTGTTCTTTAATCTCTTTCGTCGTAACTGCGAATATTCTCGGAAATAACGCATTTTGAAAAGTGTAATTCGATAATTATTGTCGTAATATACCAATATTTACGCTAGCAACGCGTTCTGATAAATGTTCTTTAATCTCTTTCGTCGTAACTGCGAATATTCTCGGAAATAACGCATTTTGAAAAGTGTAATTCGATAATTATTGTCGTAATATACCAATATTTACGCTAGCAACGCGTTCTGATAATTGTTCTTTAATGTCTTTCGTCGTAACTGCGAATATTCTCGGAAATAACGCATTTTGAAAAGTGTAATTCGATAATTATTGTCGTAATATACCAATATTTACGCTAGCAACGCGTTCTGATAATTGTTCTTTAATGCTTTCGTGTAACTTCCGAATATTCTCGGAAATAACGCATTTTGAAAAGTGTAATTCGATAATTATTGTCGTAATATACCAATATTTACGCTAGCAACGCGTTCTGATAATTGTTCTTTAATCTCTTTCGTCGTAACTGCGAATATTCTCGGAAATAACGCATTTTGAAAAGTGTAATTCGATAATTATTGTCGTAATATACCAATATTTACGCTAGCAACGCGTTCTGATAAATGTTCTTTAATCTCTTTCGTCGTAACTGCGAATATTCTCGGAAATAACGCATTTTGAAAAGTGTAATTCGATAATTATTGTCGTAATATACCAATATTTACGCTAGCAACGCGTTCTGATAATTGTTCTTTAATGTCTTTCGTCGTAACTGCGAATATACTCGGAAATAACGCATTTTGAAAAGTGTAATTCGATAATTATTGTCGTAATATACCAATATTTACGCTAGCAACGCGTTCTGATAATTGTTCTTTAATCTCTTTCGTCGTAACTGCGAATATTCTCGGAAATAACGCATTTTGAAAAGTGTAATTCGATAATTATTGTCGTAATATACCAATATTTACGCTAGCAACGCGTTCTGATAATTGTTCTTTAATCTCTTTCGTCGTAACTGCGAATATTCTCGGAAATAACGCATTTTGAAAAGTGTAATTCGATAATTATTGTCGTAATATACCAATATTTACGCTAGCAACGCGTTCTGATAATTGTTCTTTAATCTCTTTCGTCGTAACTGCGAATATTCTCGGAAATAACGCATTTTGAAAAGTGTAATTCGATAATTATTGTCGTAATATACCAATATTTACGCTAGCAACGCGTTCTGATAATTGTTCTTTAATCTCTTTCGTCGTAACTGCGAATATTCTCGGAAATAACGCATTTTGAAAAGTGTAATTCGATAATTATTGTCGTAATATACCAATATTTACGCTAGCAACGCGTTCTGATAATTGTTCTTTAATCTCTTTCGTCGTAACTGCGAATATTCTCGGAAATAACGCATTTTGAAAAGTGTAATTCGATAATTATTGTCGTAATATACCAATATTTACGCTAGCAACGCGTTCTGATAATTGTTCTTTAATCTCTTTCGTCGTAACTGCGAATATTCTCGGAAATAACGCATTTTGAAAAGTGTAATTCGATAATTATTGTCGTAATATACCAATATTTACGCTAGCAACGCGTTCTGATAAATGTTCTTTAATCTCTTTCGTCGTAACTGCGAATATTCTCGGAAATAACGCATTTTGAAAAGTGTAATTCGATAATTATTGTCGTAATATACCAATATTTACGCTAGCAACGCGTTCTGATAAATGTTCTTTAATCTCTTTCGTCGTAACTGCGAATATTCTCGGAAATAACGCATTTTGAAAAGTGTAATTCGATAATTATTGTCGTAATATACCAATATTTACGCTAGCAACGCGTTCTGATAATTGTTCTTTAATCTCTTTCGTCGTAACTGCGAATATTCTCGGAAATAACGCATTTTGAAAAGTGTAATTCGATAATTATTGTCGTAATATACCAATATTTACGCTAGCAACGCGTTCTGATAATTGTTCTTTAATCTCTTTCGTCGTAACTGCGAATATTCTCGGAAATAACGCATTTTGAAAAGTGTAATTCGATAATTATTGTCGTAATATACCAATATTTACGCTAGCAACGCGTTCTGATAATTGTTCTTTAATGTCTTTCGTCGTAACTGCGAATATTCTCGGAAATAACGCATTTTGAAAAGTGTAATTCGATAATTATTGTCGTAATATACCAATATTTACGCTAGCAACGCGTTCTGATAATTGTTCTTTAATCTCTTTTGTCGTAACTGCGAATATTCTCGGAAATAACGCATTTTGAAAAGTGTAATTCGATAATTATTGTCGTAATATACCAATATTTACGCTAGCAACGCGTTCTGATAATTGTTCTTTAATCTCTTTCGTCGTAACTGCGAATATTCTCGGAAATAACGCATTTTGAAAAGTGTAATTCGATAATTATTGTCGTAATATACCAATATTTACGCTAGCAACGCGTTCTGATAAATGTTCTTTAATCTCTTTCGTCGTAACTGCGAATATTCTCGGAAATAACGCATTTTGAAAAGTGTAATTCGATAATTATTGTCGTAATATACCAATATTTACGCTAGCAACGCGTTCTGATAATTGTTCTTTAATGTCTTTCGTCGTAACTGCGAATATACTCGGAAATAACGCATTTTGAAAAGTGTAATTCGATAATTATTGTCGTAATATACCAATATTTACGCTAGCAACGCGTTCTGATAATTGTTCTTTAATCTCTTTCGTCGTAACTGCGAATATTCTCGGAAATAACGCATTTTGAAAAGTGTAATTCGATAATTATTGTCGTAATATACCAATATTTACGCTAGCAACGCGTTCTGATAAATGTTCTTTAATCTCTTTCGTCGTAACTGCGAATATTCTCGGAAATAACGCATTTTGAAAAGTGTAATTCGATAATTATTGTCGTAATATACCAATATTTACGCTAGCAACGCGTTCTGATAATTGTTCTTTAATCTCTTTCGTCGTAACTGCGAATATTCTCGGAAATAACGCATTTTGAAAAGTGTAATTCGATAATTATTGTCGTAATATACCAATATTTACGCTAGCAACGCGTTCTGATAATTGTTCTTTAATCTCTTTCGTCGTAACTGCGAATATTCTCGGAAATAACGCATTTTGAAAAGTGTAATTCGATAATTATTGTCGTAATATACCAATATTTACGCTAGCAACGCGTTCTGATAAATGTTCTTTAATCTCTTTCGTCGTAACTGCGAATATTCTCGGAAATAACGCATTTTGAAAAGTGTAATTCGATAATTATTGTCGTAATATACCAATATTTACGC
Organism: Pachydiplax longipennis; assembly: GCA_036926295.1. NCBI lineage: Eukaryota > Metazoa > Arthropoda > Insecta > Odonata > Libellulidae > Pachydiplax > Pachydiplax longipennis. Next base: position 8,994,967 of record JAVFKF010000044.1, on the reverse strand, counting down.
TAGCAACGCGTTCTGATAATTGTTCTTTAATCTCTTTCGTCGTACCTGCGAATATTCTCGGAAATAACGCATTTTGTAAAGTGTAATTCGATAATTATTGTCGTAATATACCAATATTTACGCTAGCAACGCGTTCTGATAATTGTTCTTTAATCTCTTTCGTCGTAACTGCGAATATTCTCGGAAATAACGCATTTTGAAAAGTGTAATTCGATAATTATTGTCGTAATATACCAATATTTACGCTAGCAACGCGTTCTGATAATTGTTCTTTAATCTCTTTCGTCGTAACTGCGAATATTCTCGGAAATAACGCATTTTGAAAAGTGTAATTCGATAATTATTGTCGTAATATACCAATATTTACGCTAGCAACGCGTTCTGATAATTGTTCTTTAATCTCTTTCGTCGTAACTGCGAATATTCTCGGAAATAACGCATTTTGAAAAGTGTAATTCGATAATTATTGTCGTAATATACCAATATTTACGCTAGCAACGCGTTCTGATAATTGTTCTTTAATCTCTTTCGTCGTAACTGCGAATATTCTCGGAAATAACGCATTTTGAAAAGTGTAATTCGATAATTATTGTCGTAATATACCAATATTTACGCTAGCAACGCGTTCTGATAATTGTTCTTTAATGTCTTTCGTCGTAACTGCGAATATTCTCGGAAATAACGCATTTTGAAAAGTGTAATTCGATAATTATTGTCGTAATATACCAATATTTACGCTAGCAACGCGTTCTGATAATTGTTCTTTTATCTCTTTCGTCGTAACTGCGAATAATTTCGGAAATAACGCATTTTGAAAAGTGTAATTCGATAATTATTGTCGTAATATACCAATATTTACGCTAGCAACGCGTTCTGATAATTGTTGTTTAATCTCTTTCGTCGTAACTGCGAATGTTCTCGGAAATAACGCATTTTGAAAAGTGTAATTCGATAATTATTGTCGTAATATACCAATATTTACGCTAGCAACGCCATCTGTGAAGTGTTATTCAAACTGTTTCGTCGTAATAACGAATATTCTCGGAAATAACGCATTTTGAAAAGTGTAATTCGATAATTATTGTCGTAATATACCAATATTTACGCTAGCAACGCGTTCTGATAATTGTTCTTTAATGTCTTTCGTCGTAACTGCGAATATTCTCGGAAATAACGCATTTTGAAAAGTGTAATTCGATAATTATTGTCGTAATATACCAATATTTACGCTAGCAACGCGTTCTGATAATTGTTCTTTAATCTCTTTCGTCGTAACTGCGAATAATTTCGGAAATAACGCATTTTGAAAAGTGTAATTCGATAATTATTGTCGTAATATACCAATATTTACGCTAGCAACGCGTTCTGATAATTGTTCTTTAATCTCTTTCGTCGTAACTGCGAATATTCTCGGAAATAACGCATTTTGAAAAGTGTAATTCGATAATTATTGTCGTAATATACCAATATTTACGCTAGCAACGCGTTCTGATAATTGTTCTTTAATCTCTTTCGTCGTAACTGCGAATATTCTCGGAAATAACGCATTTTGAAAAGTGTAATTCGATAATTATTGTCGTAATATACCAATATTTACGCTAGCAACGCGTTCTGATAATTGTTCTTTAATCTCTTTCGTCGTAACTGCGAATATTCTCGGTAATAACGCATTTTGAAAAGTGTAATTCGATAATTATTGTCGTAATATACCAATATTTACGCTAGCAACGCGTTCTGATAATTGTTCTTTAATCTCTTTCGTCGTAACTGCGAATATTCTCGGAAATAACGCATTTTGAAAAGTGTAATTCGATAATTATTGTCGTAATATACCAATATTTACGCTAGCAACGCGTTCTGATAATTGTTCTTTAATCTCTTTCGTCGTAACTGCGAATAATTTCGGAAATAACGCATTTTGAAAAGTGTAATTCGATAATTATTGTCGTAATATACCAATATTTACGCTAGCAACGCGTTCTGATAATTGTTCTTTAATCTCTTTCGTCGTAACTGCGAATATTCTCGGAAATAACGCATTTTGAAAAGTGTAATTCGATAATTATTGTCGTAATATACCAATATTTACGCTAGCAACGCGTTCTGATAATTGTTCTTTAATCTCTTTCGTCGTAACTGCGAACCTTCTCGGAAATAACGCATTTTGAAAAGTGTAATTCGATAATTATTGTCGTAATATACCAATATTTACGCTAGCAACGCGTTCTGATAATTGTTCTTTAATCTCTTTCGTCGTAACTGCGAATATTCTCGGAAATAACGCATTTTGAAAAGTGTAATTCGATAATTATTGTCGTAATATACCAATATTTACGCTAGCAACGCGTTCTGATAATTGTTCTTTAATCTCTTTCGTCGTAATAACGAATATTCTCGGAAATAACGCATTTTGAAAAGTGTAATTCGATAATTATTGTCGTAATATACCAATATTTACGCTAGCAACGCGTTCTGATAATTGTTCTTTAATCTCTTTCGTCGTAACTGAGAATATTCTCGGAAATAACGCATTTTGAAAAGTGTAATTCGATAATTATTGTCGTAATATACCAATATTTACGCTAGCAACGCGTTCTGATAATTGTTCCTTAATCTCTTTCGTCGTAACTGCGAATATTCTCGGAAATAACGCATTTTGAAAAGTGTAATTCGTTAATTATTGTCGTAATATACCAATATTTACGCTAGCAACGCGTTCTGATAATTGTTCTTTAATCTCTTTCGTCGTAACTGCGAATATTCTCGGAAATAACGCATTTTGAAAAGTGTAATTCGATAATTATTGTCGTAATATACCAATATTTACGCTAGCAACGCGTTCTGATAATTGTTCTTTAATCTCTTTCGTCGTAACTGCGAATATTCTCGGAAATAACGCATTTTGAAAAGTGTAATTCGATAATTATTGTCGTAATATACCAATATTTACGCTAGCAACGCGTTCTGATAATTGTTCTTTAATCTCTTTCGTCGTAACTGCGAATATTCTCGGAAATAACGCATTTTGAAAAGTGTAATTCGATAATTATTGTCGTAATATACCAATATTTACGCTAGCAACGCGTTCTGATAAATGTTCTTTAATCTCTTTCGTCGTAACTGCGAATATTCTCGGAAATAACGCATTTTGAAAAGTGTAATTCGATAATTATTGTCGTAATATACCAATATTTACGCTAGCAACGCCATCTGTGAAGTGTTATTAAACTGTTTCGTCGTAATAACGAATATTCACGGAAATAACGCATTTTGAAAAGTGTAATTCGATAATTATTGTCGTAATATACCAATATTTACGCTAGCAACGCGTTCTGATAATTGTTCTTTAATCTCTTTCGTCGTAACTGCGAACATTCTCGGAAATAACGCATTTTGAAAAGTGTAATTCGATAATTATTGTCGTAATATACCAATATTTACGCTAGCAACGCGTTCTGATAATTGTTCTTTAATGTCTTTCGTCGTAACTGCGAATATTCTCGGAAATAACGCATTTTGAAAAGTGTAATTCGATAATTATTGTCGTAATATACCAATATTTACGCTAGCAACGCGTTCTGATAATTGTTCTTTAATCTCTTTCGTCGTAACTGCGAACATTCTCGGAAATAACGCATTTTGAAAAGTGTAATTCGATAATTATTGTCGTAATATACCAATATTTACGCTAGCAACGCGTTCTGATAATTGTTCTTTAATCTCTTTCGTCGTAACTGCGAACATTCTCGGAAATAACGCATTTTGAAAAGTGTAATTCGATAATTATTGTCGTAATATACCAATATTTACGCTAGCAACGCGTTCTGATAATTGTTCTTTAATCTCTTTCGTCGTAACTGCGAACATTCTCGGAAATAACGCATTTAGAAAGGTGTAATTCGATAATTATTGTCGTAATATACCAATATTTACGCTAGCAACGCGTTCTGATAATTGTTCTTTAATCTCTTTCGTCGTAATAACGAATATTCTCGGAAATAACGCATTTTGAAAAGTGTAATTCGATAATTATTGTCGTAATATACCAATATTTACGCTAGCAACGCGTTCTGATAATTGTTCTTTAATCTCTTTCGTCGTAACTGCGAACCTTCTCGGAAATAACGCATTTTGAAAAGTGTAATTCGATAATTATTGTCGTAATATACCAATATTTACGCTAGCAACGCGTTCTGATAATTGTTCTTTAATCTCTTTCGTCGTAACTGCGAATATTCTCGGAAATAACGCATTTTGAAAAGTGTAATTCGATAATTATTGTCGTAATATACCAATATTTACGCTAGCAACGCGTTCTGATAATTGTTCTTTAATCTCTTTCGTCGTAATAACGAATATTCTCGGAAATAACGCATTTTGAAAAGTGTAATTCGATAATTATTGTCGTAATATACCAATATTTACGCTAGCAACGCGTTCTGATAATTGTTCTTTAATCTCTTTCGTCGTAACTGCGAATATTCTCGGAAATAACGCATTTTGAAAAGTGTAATTCGATAATTATTGTCGTAATATACCAATATTTACGCTAGCAACGCGTTCTGATAATTGTTCCTTAATCTCTTTCGTCGTAACTGCGAATATTCTCGGAAATAACGCATTTTGAAAAGTGTAATTCGATAATTATTGTCGTAATATACCAATATTTACGCTAGCAACGCGTTCTGATAATTGTTCTTTAATCTCTTTCGTCGTAATAACGAATATTCTCGGAAATAACGCATTTTGAAAAGTGTAATTCGATAATTATTGTCGTAATATACCAATATTTACGCTAGCAACGCGTTCTGATAATTGTTCTTTAATCTCTTTCGTCGTAACTGCGAATATTCTCGGAAATAACGCATTTTGAAAAGTGTAATTCGATAATTATTGTCGTAATATACCAATATTTACGCTAGCAACGCGTTCTGATAATTGTTCTTTAATCTCTTTCGTCGTAACTGCGAATATTCTCGGAAATAACGCATTTTGAAAAGTGTAATTCGATAATTATTGTCGTAATATACCAATATTTACGCTAGCAACGCGTTCTGATAAATGTTCTTTAATCTCTTTCGTCGTAACTGCGAATATTCTCGGAAATAACGCATTTTGAAAAGTATAATTCGATAATTATTGTCGTAATATACCAATATTTACGCTAGCAACGCCATCTGTGAAGTGTTATTCAAACTGTTTCGTCGTAATAACGAATATTCACGGAAATAACGCATTTTGAAAAGTGTAATTCGATAATTATTGTCGTAATATACCAATATTTACGCTAGCAACGCGTTCTGATAATTGTTCTTTAATCTCTTTCGTCGTAACTGCGAACATTCTCGGAAATAACGCATTTTGAAAAGTGTAATTCGATAATTATTGTCGTAATATACCAATATTTACGCTAGCAACGCGTTCTGATAATTGTTCTTTAATCTCTTTCGTCGTAACTGCGAATATTCTCGGAAATAACGCATTTTGAAAAGTGTAATTCGATAATTATTGTCGTAATATACCAATATTTACGCTAGCAACGCGTTCTGATAATTGTTCTTTAATCTCTTTCGTCGTAACTGCGAACATTCTCGGAAATAACGCATTTTGAAAAGTGTAATTCGATAATTATTGTCGTAATATACCAATATTTACGCTAGCAACGCGTTCTGATAATTGTTCTTTAATCTCTTTCGTCGTAACTGCGAACATTCTCGGAAATAACGCATTTTGAAAAGTGTAATTCGATAATTATTGTCGTAATATACCAATATTTACGCTAGCAACGCGTTCTGATAATTGTTCTTTAATCTCTTTCGTCGTAACTGCGAACATTCTCGGAAATAACGCATTTTGAAAAGTGTAATTCGATAATTATTGTCGTAATATACCAATATTTACGCTAGCAACGCGTTCTGATAATTGTTCTTTAATCTCTTTCGTCGTAACTGCGAATATTCTCGGAAATAACGCATTTTGAAAAGTGTAATTCGATAATTATTGTCGTAATATACCAATATTTACGCTAGCAACGCGTTCTGATAATTGTTCTTTAATCTCTTTCGTCGTAACTGCGAATATTCTCGGAAATAACGCATTTTGAAAAGTGTAATTCGATAATTATTGTCGTAATATACCAATATTTACGCTAGCAACGCGTTCTGATAATTGTTCTTTAATCTCTTTCGTCGTAACTGCGAACATTCTCGGAAATAACGCATTTTGAAAAGTGTAATTCGATAATTATTGTCGTAATATACCAATATTTACGCTAGCAACGCGTTCTGATAATTGTTCTTTAATCTCTTTCGTCGTAACTGCGAACATTCTCGGAAATAACGCATTTTGAAAAGTGTAATTCGATAATTATTGTCGTAATATACCAATATTTACGCTAGCAACGCGATCTGATAATTGTTCTTTAATCTCTTTCGTCGTAACTGCGAACATTCTCGGAAATAACGCATTTTGAAAAGTGTAATTCGATAATTATTGTCGTAATATAACAATATTTACGCTAGCAACGCGTTCTGATAATTGTTCTTTAATCTCTTTCGTCGTAATAACGAATATTCTCGGAAATAACGCATTTTGAAAAGTGTAATTCGATAATTATTGTCGTAATATACCAATATTTACGCTAGCAACGCGTTCTGATAATTGTTCTTTAATCTCTTTCGTCGTAACTGCGAATATTCTCGGAAATAACGCATTTTGAAAAGTGTAATTCGATAATTATTGTCGTAATATACCAATATTTACGCTAGCAACGCGATCTGATAATTGTTCTTTAATCTCTTTCGTCGTAACTGCGAACATTCTCGGAAATAACGCATTTTGAAAAGTGTAATTCGATAATTATTGTCGTAATATACCAATATTTACGCTAGCAACGCGTTCTGATAATTGTTCTTTAATCTCTTTCGTCGTAATAACGAATATTCTCGGAAATAACGCATTTTGAAAAGTGTAATTCGATAATTATTGTCGTAATATACCAATATTTACGCTAGCAACGCGTTCTGATAATTGTTCTTTAATCTCTTTCGTCGTAACTGCGAATATTCTCGGAAATAACGCATTTTGAAAAGTGTAATTCGATAATTATTGTCGTAATATACCAATATTTACGCTAGCAACGCGTTCTGATAATTGTTCTTTAATGTCTTTCGTCGTAACTGCGAATATTCTCGGAAATAACGCATTTTGAAAAGTGTAATTCGATAATTATTGTCGTAATATACCAATATTTACGCTAGCAACGCGTTCTGATAATTGTTCTTTAATCTCTTTCGTCGTAACTGCGAATATTCTCGGAAATAACGCATTTTGAAAAGTGTAATTCGATAATTATTGTCGTAATTTACCAATATTTACGCTAGCAACGCGTTCTGATAATTGTTATTCAAACTGTTTCATCATAATAATGAATATTTTCGGAAATAACGCATTTTGAAAAGTGTAATTCGATAATTATTGTCGTTATATACCAATATTTACGCTAGCAACGCGTTCTGATAATTGTTCTTTAATCTCTTTCGTCGTAACTGCGAATATTCTCGGAAATAACGCATTTTGAAAAGTGTAATTCGATAATTATTGTCGTAATATACCAATATTTACGCTAGCAACGCGTTCTGATAATTGTTGTATAATCTCTTTCGTCGTAACTGCGAATGTTCTCGGAAATAACGCATTTTGAAAAGTGTAATTCGATAATTATTGTCGTAATATACCAATATTTACGCTAGCAACGCGTTCTGATAATTGTTCTTTAATCTCTTTCGTCGTAACTGCGAATGTTCTCGGAAATAACGCATTTTGAAAAGTGTAATTCGATAATTATTGTCGTAATTTACCAATATTTACGCTAGCAACGCGTTCTGATAATTGTTATTCAAACTGTTTCATCATAATAATGAATATTTTCGGAAATAACGCATTTTGAAAAGTGTAATTCGATAATTATTGTCGTAATATACCAATATTTACGCTAGCAACGCGTTCTGATAATTGTTCTTTAATCTCTTTCGTCGTAACTGCGAATATTCTCGGAAATAACGCATATTGAAAAGTGTAATTCGATAATTATTGTCGTAATATACCAATATTTACGCTAGCAACGCGTTCTGATAATTGTTCTTTAATGTCTTTCGTCGTAACTGCGAATATTCTCGGAAATAACGCATTTTGAAAAGTGTTATTCGATAATTATTGTCGTAATATACCAATATTTACGCTAGCAACGCGTTCTGATAATTGTTCTTTAATGTCTTTCGTCGTAACTGCGAATATTCTCGGAAATAACGCATTTTGAAAAGTGTAATTCGATAATTATTGTCGTAATATACCAATATTTACGCTAGCAACGCGTTCTGATAATTGTTCTTTAATCTCTTTCGTCGTAACTGCGAATATTCTCGGAAATAACGCATTTTGAAAAGTGTAATTCGATAATTATTGTCGTAATATACCAATATTTACGCTAGCAACGCGTTCTGATAAATGTTCTTTAATCTCTTTCGTCGTAACTGCGAATATTCTCGGAAATAACGCATTTTGAAAAGTGTAATTCGATAATTATTGTCGTAATATACCAATATTTACGCTAGCAACGCGTTCTGATAATTGTTCTTTAATCTCTTTCGTCGTAACTGCGAATATTCTCGGAAATAACGCATTTTGAAAAGTGTAATTCGATAATTATTGTCGTAATATACCAATATTTACGCTAGCAACGCGTTCTGATAATTGTTCTTTAATGTCTTTCGTCGTAACTGCGAATATTCTCGGAAATAACGCATATTGAAAAGTGTAATTCGATAATTATTGTCGTAATTTACCAATATTTACGCTAGCAACGCGTTCTGATAATTGTTATTCAAACTGTTTCATCATAATAATGAATATTTTCGGAAATAACGCATTTTGAAAAGTGTAATTCGATAATTATTGTCGTAATATACCAATATTTACGCTAGCAACGCGTTCTGATAATTGTTCTTTAATCTCTTTCGTCGTAACTGCGAATATTCTCGGAAATAACGCATATTGAAAAGTGTAATTCGATAATTATTGTCGTAATATACCAATATTTACGCTAGCAACGCGTTCTGATAATTGTTCTTTAATGTCTTTCGTCGTAACTGCGAATATTCTCGGAAATAACGCATTTTGAAAAGTGTTATTCGATAATTATTGTCGTAATATACCAATATTTACGCTAGCAACGCGTTCTGATAATTGTTCTTTAATGTCTTTCGTCGTAACTGCGAATATTCTCGGAAATAACGCATTTTGAAAAGTGTAATTCGATAATTATTGTCGTAATATACCAATATTTACGCTAGCAACGCGTTCTGATAATTGTTCTTTAATCTCTTTCGTCGTAACTGCGAATATTCTCGGAAATAACGCATTTTGAAAAGTGTAATTCGATAATTATTGTCGTAATATACCAATATTTACGCTAGCAACGCGTTCTGATAAATGTTCTTTAATCTCTTTCGTCGTAACTGCGAATATTCTCGGAAATAACGCATTTTGAAAAGTGTAATTCGATAATTATTGTCGTAATATACCAATATTTACGCTAGCAACGCCATCTGTGAAGTGTTATTCAAACTGTTTCGTCGTAATAACGAATATTCACGGAAATAACGCATTTTGAAAAGTGTAATTCGATAATTATTGTCGTAATATACCAATATTTACGCTAGCAACGCGTTCTGATAATTGTTCTTTAATCTCTTTCGTCGTAACTGCGAATATTCTCGGAAATAACGCATTTTGAAAAGTGTAATTCGATAATTATTGTCGTAATATACCAATATTTACGCTAGCAACGCGTTCTGATAATTGTTCTTTAATCTCTTTCGTCGTAACTGCGAATATTCTCGGAAATAACGCATATTGAAAAGTGTAATTCGATAATTATTGTCGTAATATACCAATATTTACGCTAGCAACGCGTTCTGATAATTGTTCTTTAATGTCTTTTGTCGTAACTGCGAATATTCTCGGAAATAACGCATTTTGAAAAGTGTTATTCGATAATTATTGTCGTAATATACCAATATTTACGCTAGCAACGCGTTCTGATAATTGTTCTTTAATGTCTTTCGTCGTAACTGCGAATATTCTCGGAAATAACGCATTTTGAAAAGTGTAATTCGATAATTATTGTCGTAATATACCAATATTTACGCTAGCAACGCGTTCTGATAATTGTTCTTTAATCTCTTTCGTCGTAACTGCGAATATTCTCGGAAATAACGCATTTTGAAAAGTGTAATTCGATAATTATTGTCGTAATATACCAATATTTACGCTAGCAACGCGTTCTGATAAATGTTCTTTAATCTCTTTCGTCGTAACTGCGAATATTCTCGGAAATAACGCATTTTGAAAAGTGTAATTCGATAATTATTGTCGTAATATACCAATATTTACGCTAGCAACGCCATCTGTGAAGTGTTATTCAAACTGTTTCGTCGTAATAACGAATATTCACGGAAATAACGCATTTTGAAAAGTGTAATTCGATAATTATTGTCGTAATATACCAATATTTACGCTAGCAACGCGTTCTGATAATTGTTCTTTAATCTCTTTCGTCGTAACTGCGAACATTCTCGGAAATAACGCATTTTGAAAAGTGTAATTCGATAATTATTGTCGTAATATACCAATATTTACGCTAGCAACGCGTTCTGATAATTGTTCTTTAATGTCTTTCGTCGTAACTGCGAATATTCTCGGAAATAACGCATTTTGAAAAGTGTAATTCGATAATTATTGTCGTAATATACCAATATTTACGCTAGCAACGCGTTCTGATAATTGTTCTTTAATCTCTTTCGTCGTAACTGCGAACATTCTCGGAAATAACGCATTTTGAAAAGTGTAATTCGATAATTATTGTCGTAATATACCAATATTTACGCTAGCAACGCGTTCTGATAATTGTTCTTTAATCTCTTTCGTCGTAACTGCGAACATTCTCGGAAATAACGCATTTTGAAAAGTGTAATTCGATAATTATTGTCGTAATATACCAATATTTACGCTAGCAACGCGTTCTGATAATTGTTCTTTAATCTCTTTCGTCGTAACTGCGAACATTCTCGGAAATAACGCATTTAGAAAGGTGTAATTCGATAATTATTGTCGTAATATACCAATATTTACGCTAGCAACGCGTTCTGATAATTGTTCTTTAATCTCTTTCGTCGTAATAACGAATATTCTCGGAAATAACGCATTTTGAAAAGTGTAATTCGATAATTATTGTCGTAATATACCAATATTTACGCTAGCAACGCGTTCTGATAATTGTTCTTTAATCTCTTTCGTCGTAACTGCGAATATTCTCGGAAATAACGCATTTTGAAAAGTGTAATTCGATAATTATTGTCGTAATATACCAATATTTACGCTAGCAACGCGATCTGATAATTGTTCTTTAATCTCTTTCGTCGTAACTGCGAATATTCTCGGAAATAACGCATTTTGAAAAGTGTAATTCGATAATTATTGTCGTAATATACCAATATTTACGCTAGCAACGCGTTCTGATAATTGTTCTTTAATGTCTTTCGTCGTAACTGCGAATATTCTCGGAAATAACGCATTTTGAAAAGTGTAATTCGATAATTATTGTCGTAATATACCAATATTTACGCTAGCAACGCGTTCTGATAATTGTTCTTTAATCTCTTTCGTCGTAACTGCGAATATTCTCGGAAATAACGCATTTTGAAAAGTGTAATTCGATAATTATTGTCGTAATTTACCAATATTTACGCTAGCAACGCGTTCTGATAATTGTTATTCAAACTGTTTCATCATAATAATGAATATTTTCGGAAATAACGCATTTTGAAAAGTGTAATTCGATAATTATTGTCGTAATATACCAATATTTACGCTAGCAACGCGTTCTGATAATTGTTCTTTAATCTCTTTCGTCGTAACTGCGAATATTCTCGGAAATAACGCATTTTGAAAAGTGTAATTCGATAATTATTGTCGTAATATACCAATATTTACGCTAGCAACGCGTTCTGATAATTGTTGTTTAATCTCTTTCGTCGTAACTGCGAATGTTCTCGGAAATAACGCATTTTGAAAAGTGTAATTCGATAATTATTGTCGTAATATACCAATATTTACGCTAGCAACGCGTTCTGATAATTGTTCTTTAATCTCTTTCGTCGTAACTGCGAATGTTCTCGGAAATAACGCATTTTGAAAAGTGTAATTCGATAATTATTGTCGTAATTTACCAATATTTACGCTAGCAACGCGTTCTGATAATTGTTATTCAAACTGTTTCATCATAATAATGAATATTTTCGGAAATAACGCATTTTGAAAAGTGTAATTCGATAATTATTGTCGTAATATACCAATATTTACGCTAGCAACGCCATCTGTGAATTGTTATTCAAGCTGTTTCGTCGTAACTGCGAACATTCTCGGAAATAACGCATTTTGAAAAGTGTAATTCGATAATTATTGTCGTAATATACCAATATTTACGCTAGCAACGCGTTCTGATAATTGTTCTTTAATGTCTTTCGTCGTAACTGCGAATATTCTCGGAAATAACGCATTTTGAAAAGTGTAATTCGATGATTATTGTCGTAATATACCAATATTTACGCTAGCAACGCGTTCTGATAATTGTTCTTTAATCTCTTTCGTCGTAACTGCGAATATTCTCGGAAATAACGCATTTTGAAAAGTGTAATTCAATAATTATTGTCGTAATATACCAATATTTACGCTAGCAACGCCATCTGTGAAGTGTTATTCAAACTGTTTCGTCGTAATAACGAAATTTCTCGGAAATAATGCATTTTGAAAAGTGTAATTCGATAATTATTGTCGTAATATACCAATATTTACGCTAGCAACGAGTTCTGATAATTGTTCTTTAATCTCTTTCGTCGTAACTGCGAATATTCTCGGAAATAACGCATTCTGAAAAGTGTAATTCGATAATTATTGTCGTAATATACCAATATTTACGCTAGCAACGCCATCTGTGAATTGTTATTCAAGCTGTTTCGTCGTAAAAACGAATATTCTCGGAAATAACGCATTTTGAAAAGTGTAATTCGATAATTATTGTCGTAATATACCAATATTTACGCTAGCAACGCTTTCTGATAATTGTTCTTTAATCTCTTTCGTCGTAACTGCGAATATTCTCGGAAATAACGCATTTTGAAAAGTGTTATTCGATAATTATTGTCGTAATATACCAATATTTATGCTAGCAACGCGTTCTGATAATTGTTCTTTAATGTCTTTCCTCGTAACTGAGAATATTCTCGGAAATAACGCATTTTGAAAAGTGTAATTCGATAATTATTGTCGTAATATACCAATATTTACGCTAGCAACGCTTTCTGATAATTGTTCTTTAATCTCTTTCGTCGTAACTGCGAATATTCTCGGAAATAACGCATTTTGAAAAGTGTTATTCGATAATTATTGTCGTAATATACCAATATTTACGCTAGCAACGCGTTCTGATAATTGTTCTTTAATGTCTTTCCTCGTAACTGCGAATATTCTCGGAAATAACGCATTTTGAAAAGTGTTATTCGATAATTATTGTCGTAATATACCAATATTTACGCTAGCAACGCGTTCTGATAATTGTTCTTTAATGTCTTTCCTCGTAACTGAGAATATTCTCGGAAATAACGCATTTTGAAAAGTGTAATTCGATAATTATTGTCGTAATATACCAATATTTACGCTAGCAACGCGTTCTGATAAATGTTCTTTAATCTCTTTCGTCGTAACTGCGAATATTCTCGGAAATAACGCATTTTGAAAAGTGTAATTCGATAATTATTGTCGTAATATACCAATATTTACGCTAGCAACAAGTTCTGATAATTGTTCTTTAATCTCTTTCGTCGTAACTGCGAATATTCTCGGAAATAACGCATTTTGAAAAGTGTAATTCGATAAATTTTGTCGTAATATACCAATATTTACGCTAGCAACGCTTTCTGATAATTGTTCTTTAATCTCTTTCGTCGTAACTGCGAATATTCTCGGAAATAACGCATTTTGAAAAGTGTTATTCGATAATTATTGTCGTAATATACCAATATTTACGCTAGCAACGCGTTCTGATAATTGTTCTTTAATCTCTTTCGTCGTAACTGCGAATATTCTCGGAAATAACGCATTTTGAAAAGTGTAATTCGATAATTATTGTCGTAATATACCAATATTTACGCTAGCAACGCCATCTGTGAAGTGTTATTCAAGCTGTTTCGTCGTAAAAACGAATATTCTCGGAAATAACGCATTTTGAAAAGTGTTATTCGATAATTATTGTCGTAATATACCAATATTTACGCTAGCAACGCGTTCTGATAATTGTTCTTTAATGTCTTTCGTCGTAACTGCGAATATTCTCGGAAATAACGCATTTTGAAAAGTGTAATTCGATGATTATTGTCGTAATATACCAATATTTACGCTAGCAACGCTTTCTGATAATTGTTCTTTAATCTCTTTCGTCGTAACTGCGAATATTCTCGGAAATAACGCATTTTGAAAAGTGTAATTTGATAATTATTGTCGTAATATACCAATATTTACGCTAGCAACGCGTTCTGATAATTGTTCTATAATCTCTTTCGTCGTACCTGCGAATATTCTCGGAAATAACGCATTTTGAAAAGTGTAATTCGATAATTATTGTCGTAATATACCAATATTTACGCTAGCAACACTTTCTGATAATTGTTTTTAATCTCTTTCGTCGTAACTGCGAATATTCTCGGAAATAACGCATTTTGAAAAGTGTAATTCGATAATTATTGTCGTAATATACCAATAATTACGCTAGCAACGCGTTCTGATAATTGTTCTTTAATCTCTTTCGTCGTAACTGCGAATATTCTCGGAAATAACGCATTTTGAAAAGTGTAATTCGATAATTATTGTCGTTATATACCAATATTTACGCTAGCAACGCGTTCTGATAATTGTTCTTTAATCTCTTTCGTCGTAACTGCGAATATTCTCGGAAATAACGCATTTTGAAAAGTGTAATTCGATAATTATTGTCGTAATATACCAATATTTACGCTAGCAACGCGTTCTGATAATTGTTCTTTAATGTCTTTCGTCGTAACTGCGAATATTCTCGGAAATAACGCATTTTGAAAAGTGTAATTCGATAATTATTGTCGTAATATACCAATATTTACGCTAGCAACGCGTTCTGATAATTGTTCTTTAATGTCTTTCGTCGTAACTGCGAATATTCTCGGAAATAACGCATTTTGTAAAGTGTAATTCGATAATTATTGTCGTAATATACCAATATTTACGCTAGCAACGCGTTCTGATAATTGTTCTTTAATGTCTTTCGTCGTAACTGCGAATATTCTCGGAAATAACGCATTTTGAAAAGTGTAATTCGATAATTATTGTCGTAATATACCAATATTTACGCTAGCAACGCGTTCTGATAATTGTTCTTTAATGTCTTTCGTCGTAACTGCGAATATTCTCGGAAATAACGCATTTTGAAAAGTGTAATTCGATAATTATTGTCGTAATATACCAATATTTACGCTAGCAACGCTTTCTGATAATTGTTCTTTAATCTCTTTCGTCGTAACTGCGAATATTCTCGGAAATAACGCATTTTGAAAAGTGTTATTCGATAATTATTGTCGTAATATACCAATATTTACGCTAGCAACGCGTTCTGATAATTGTTCTTTAATCTCTTTCGTCGTAACTGCGAATATTCTCGGAAATAACGCATTCTGAAAAGTGTAATTCGATAATTATTGTCGTAATATACCAATATTTACGCTAGCAACTCGTTCTGATAATTGTTCTTTAATGTCTTTCGTCGTAATTGCGAATATTCTCGGAAAGAACGCATTCTGAAAAGTGTAATTCGATAATTATTGTCGTATTATACCAATATTTACGCTAGCAACGCCATCTGTGAAGTGTTATTCAAGCTGTTTCTTCGTAAAAACGAATATTCTCGGAAATAACGCATTTTGAAAAGTGTAATTCGATAATTATTGTCGTAATATACCAATATTTACGATAGCAACGCGTTCTGATAATTGTTCTTTAATGTCTTTCGTCGTAACTGCGAATATTCTCGGAAATAACGCATTTTGAAAAGTGTAATTCGATAATTATTGTCGTAATATACCAATATTTACGCTAGCAACGCGTTCTGATAATTGTTCTTTAATGTCTTTCGTCGTAACTGCGAATATTCTCGGAAATAACGCATTTTGAAAAGTGTAATTCGATAATTATTGTCGTAATATACCAATATTTACGCTAGCAACGCGTTCTGATAAATGTTCTTTAATCTCTTTCGTCGTAACTGCGAATATTCTCGGAAATAACGCATTTTGAAAAGTGTAATTCGATAATTATTGTCGTAATATACCAATATTTACGCTAGCAACTCGTTCTGATAATTGTTCTTTAATGTCTTTCGTCGTAATTGCGAATATTCTCGGAAAGAACGCATTCTGAAAAGTGTAATTCGATAATTATTGTCGTATTATACCAATATTTACGCTAGCAACGCCATCTGTGAAGTGTTATTCAAGCTGTTTCTTCGTAAAAACGAATATTCTCGGAAATAACGCATTTTGAAAAGTGTAATTCGATAATTATTGTCGTAATATACCAATATTTACGATAGGAACGCGTTCTGATAATTGTTCTTTAATGTCTTTCGTCGTAACTGCGAATATTCTCGGAAATAACGCATTTTGAAAAGTGTAATTCGATAATTATTGTCGTAATATACCAATATTTACGCTAGCAACGCGTTCTGATAATTGTTCTTTAATGTCTTTCGTCGTAACTGCGAATATTCTCGGAAATAACGCATTTTGAAAAGTGTAATTCGATAATTATTGTCGTAATATACCAATATTTACGCTAGCAACGCTTTCTGATAATTGTTCTTTAATCTCTTTCGTCGTAACTGCGAATATTCTCGGAAATAACGCATTTTGAAAAGTGTTATTCGATAATAATTGTCGTAGTATACCAATATTTACGCTAGCAACGCGTTCTGATAAATGTTCTTTAATCTCTTTCGTCGTAACTGCGAATATTCTCGGAAATAACGCATTTTGAAAAGTGTAATTCGATAATTATTGTCGTAATATACCAATATTTACGCTAGCAACGCGTTCTGATAATTGTTCTTTAATGTCTTTCGTCGTAACTGCGAATATTCTCGGAAATAACTCATTTTGTAAAGTGTTATTCGATAATTATTGTCGTAATATACCAATATTTCCGCTAGCAACGCTTTCTGATAATTGTTCTTTAATCTCTTTCGTCGTAACTGCGAATATTCTCGGAAATAACGCATTTTGAAAAGTGTAATTCGATAATTATTGTCGTAATATACCAATATTTACGCTAGCAACGCGTTCTGATAATTGTTCTTTAATGTCTTTCGTCGTAACTGCGAATATTCTCGGAAATGACGCATTTTGAAAAGTGTAATTCGATAATTATTGTCGTAATATACCAATACTTACGCTAGCAACGCCATCTGTGAAGTGTTATTCAAACTGTTTCGTCGTAACTGCGAATATTCTCGGAAATAACGCATTTTGAAAAGTGTAATTCGATAATTATTGTCGTAATATACCAATATTTACGCTAGCAACGCTTTCTGATAATTGTTCATTGATCTCTTTCGTCGTAACTGCGAATATTCTCGGAAATAACGCATTTTGAAAAGTGTAATTCGATAATTATTGTCGTACTATACCAATATTTCCGCTAGCAACGCTTTCTGATAATTGTTCTTTAATCTCTTTCGTCGTAACTGCGAAAATTCTCGGAAATAACGCATATTGAAAAGTGTTATTCGATAATTATTGTCGTAATATACCAATATTTACGCTAGCAACGCGTTCTGATAATTGTTCTTTAATCTCTTTCGTCGTAACTGCGAATATTCTCGGAAATAACGCATTTTGAAAAGTGTAATTCGATAATTATTGTCGTAATATACCAATATTTACGCTAGCAACGCGTTCTGATAATTGTTCTTTAATCTCTTTCGTCGTAACTGCGAATATTCTCGGAAATAACGCATTCTGAAAAGTGTAATTCGATAATTATTGTCGTAATATACCAATATTTACGCTAGCAACGCTTTCTGATAATTGTTCTTTAATCTCTTTCGTCGTAACTGCGAAAATTCTCGGAAATAACGCATATTGAAAAGTGTTATTCGATAATTATTGTCGTAATATACCAATATTTACGCTAGCAACGCTTTCTGATAATTGTTCTTTAATCTCTTTCGTCGTAACTGCGAATATTCTCGGAAATAACGCATTTTGAAAAGTGTAATTCGATAATTATTGTCGTAATATACCAATATTTACGCTAGCAACGCTTTCTGATAATTGTTCTTTAATCTCTTTCGTCGTAACTGCGAAAATTCTCGGAAATAACGCATATTGAAAAGTGTTATTCGATAATTATTGTCGTAATATACCAATATTTACGCTAGCAACGCGTTCTGATAATTGTTCTTTAATCTCTTTCGTCGTAACTGCGAATATTCTCGGAAATAACGCATTTTGAAAAGTGTAATTCGATAATTATTGTCGTAATATACCAATATTTACGCTAGCAACGCGTTCTGATAATTGTTCTTTAATCTCTTTCGTCGTAACTGCGAATATTCTCGGAAATAACGCATTCTGAAAAGTGTAATTCGATAATTATTGTCGTAATATACCAATATTTACGCTAGCAACGCGTTCTGATAATTGTTCTTTAATCTCTTTCGTCGTAACTGCGAATATTCTCGGAAATAACGCATTTTGAAAAGTGTAATTCGATAATTATTGTCGTAATATACCAATATTTACGCTAGCAACGCGTTCTCATAATTGTTCTTTAATGTCTTTCGTCGTAACTGCGAATATTCTCGGAAATAACGCATTTTGAAAAGTGTAATTCGATAATTATTGTCGTAATATACCAATATTTACGCTAGCAACGCTTTCTGATAATTGTTCTTTAATCTCTTTCGTCGTAACTGCGAATATTCTCGGAAATGACGCATTCTGAAAAGTGTAATTCGATAATTATTGTCGTAATATACCAATATTTACGCTAGCAACGCTTTCTGATAATTGTTCTTTAATCTCTTTCGTCGTAACTGCGAATATTCTCGGAAATGACGCATTTTGAAAAGTGTAATTCGATAATTATTGTCGTAATATACCAATATTTACGCTAGCAACGCTTTCTGATAATTGTTCTTTAATCACTTTCGTCGTAACTGCGAATATTCTCGGAAATAACGCATTTTGAAAAGTGTAATTCGATAATTATTGTCGTAATATACCAATATTTACGCTAGCAACGCGTTCTGATAATTGTTCTTTAATCTCTTTCGTCGTAACTGCGAATATTCTCGGAAATAACGCATTCTGAAAAGTGTAATTCGATAATTATATTCGTAATATACCAATATTTACGCTAGCAACGCGTTTTGATAATTGTTCTTTAATGTCTTTCGTCGTAACTGCGAATATTCTCGGAAATAACTCATTTTGTAAAGTGTTATTCGATAATTATTGTCGTAATATACCAATATTTCCGCTAGCAACGCTTTCTGATAATTGTTCTTTAATCTCTTTCGTCGTAACTGCGAATATTCTCGGAAATAACGCATTTTGAAAAGTGTAATTCGATAATTATTGTCGTAATATACCAATATTTACGCTAGCAACGCGTTCTGATAATTGTTCTTTAATGTCTTTCGTCGTAACTGCGAATATTCTCGGAAATAACTCATTTTGTAAAGTGTTATTCGATAATTATTGTCGTAATATACCAATATTTCCGCTAGCAACGCTTTCTGATAATTGTTCTTTAATCTCTTTCGTCGTAACTGCGAATATTCTCGGAAATAACGCATTTTAAAAAGTGTAATTCGATAATTATTGTCGTAATATACCAATATTTACGCTAGCAACGCGTTCTGATAATTGTTCTTTAATGTCTTTCGTCGTAACTGCGAATATTCTCGGTAATGACGCATTTTGAAAAGTGTAATTCGATAATTATTGTCGTAATATACCAATATTTACGCTAGCAACGCGTTTTGATAATTGTTCTTTAATGTCTTTCGTCGTAACTGCGAATATTCTCGGAAATAACTGATATTGTAAAGTGTTATTCGATAATTATTGTCGTAATATACCAATATTTACGCTAGCAACGCTTTCTGATAATTGTTCTTTAATCTCTTTCGTCGTAACTGCGAATATTCTCGGAAATAACGCATTTTGAAAAGTGTAATTCGATAATTATTGTCGTAATATACCAATATTTACGCTAGCAACGCTTTCTGATAATTGTTCTTTAATCTCTTTCGTCGTAACTGCGAATATTCTCGGAAATAACGCATTTTGAAAAGTGTAATTCGATAATTATTGTCGTAATATACCAATATTTACGCTAGCAACGCGTTTTGATAATTGTTCTTTAATGTCTTTCGTCGTAACTGCGAATATTCTCGGAAATAACTGATTTTGTAAAGTGTTATTCGATAATTATTGTCGTAATATACCAATATTTACGCTAGCAACAAGTTCTGATAATTGTTCTTTAATCTCTTTCGTCGTAACTGCGAATATTCTCGGAAATAACGCATTTTGAAAAGTGTAATTCGATAATTATTGTCGTAATATACCAATATTTACGCTAGCAACGCGTTCTGATAATTGTTCTTTAATCTCTTTCGTCGTAACTGCGAATATTCTCGGAAATAACGCATTTTGAAAAGTGTAATTCGATAATTATTGTCGTAATATACCAATATTTACGCTAGCAACGCTTTCTGATAATTGTTCTTTAATCTCTTTCGTCGTAACTGCGAATATTCTCGGAAATAACGCATTTTGAAAAGTGTAATTCGATAATTATTGTCGTAATATACCAATATTTACGCTAGCAACGCTTTCTGATAATTGTTCTTTAATCTCTTTCGTCGTAACTGCGAATATTCTCGGAAATAACGCATTTTGAAAAGTGTAATTCGATAATTATTGTCGTAATATACCAATATTTACGCTAGCAACGCGTTCTGATAATTGTTCTTTAATCTCTTTCGTCGTAACTGCGAATATTCTCGGAAATAACGCATTTTGAAAAGTGTAATTCGATAATTATTGTCGTAATATACCAATATTTACGCTAGCAACGCTTTCTGATAATTGTTCTTTAATCTCTTTCGTCGTAACTGCGAATATTCTCGGAAATAACGCATTTTGAAAAGTGTTATTCGATAATTATTGTCGTAATATACCAATATTTACGCTAGCAACGCTTTCTGATAATTGTTCTTTAATCTCTTTCGTCGTAACTGCGAATATTCTCGGAAATAACGCATTTTGAAAAGTGTTATTCGATAATTATTGTCGTAATATACCAATATTTACGCTAGCAACGCGTTCTGATAATTGTTCTTTAATCTCTTTCGTCGTAACTGCGAATATTCTCGGAAATAACGCATTCTGAAAAGTGTAATTCGATAATTATTGTCGTAATATACCAATATTTACGCTAGCAACGCCATCTGTGAAATGTTATTCAAGCTGTTTCGTCGTAAAAACGAATATTCTCGGAAATAACGCATTTTGAAAAGTATAATTCGATAATTATATTCGTAATATACCAATATTTACGCTAGCAACGCGTTTTGATAATTGTTCTTTAATGTCTTTCGTCGTAACTGCGAATATTCTCGGAAATAACGCATTTTGAAAAGTGTTATTCGATAATTATTGTCGTAATATACCAATATTTACGCTAGCAACGCGTTCTGATAATTGTTCTTTAATGTCTTTCGTCGTAACTGCGAATATTCTCGGAAATAACGCATTTTGAAAAGTGTTATTCGATAATTATTGTCGTAATATACCAATATTTACGCTAGCAACGCGTTCTGATAATTGTTCTTTAATCTCTTTCGTCGTAACTGCGAATATTCTCGGAAATAACGCATTTTGAAAAGTGTAATTCGATAATTATTGTCGTAATATACCAATATTTACGCTAGCAACGCTTTCTGATAATTGTTTTTAATCTCTTTCGTCGTAACTGCGAATATTCTCGGAAATAACGCATTTTGAAAAGTGTAATTCGATAATTATTGTCGTAATATACCAATATTTACGCTAGCAACTCGTTCTGATAATTGTTCTTTAATGTCTTTCGTCGTAACTGCGAATATTCTCGGAAATAACGCATTTTGAAAAGTGTAATTCGATAATTATTGTCGTAATATACCAATATTTACGCTAGCAACGCGTTCTGATAATTGTACTTTAATCTCTTTCGTCGTAACTATTAATATCTTCGGAAATAACGCATTTTGAAAAGTGTAATTCGATAATTATTGTCGTAATATACCAATATTTACGATAGCAACGCTTTCTGATAATTGTTTTTAATCTTTTTCGTCGTAACTGCGAATATTCTCGGAAATAACGCATTTTGAAAAGTGTAATTCGATAATTATTGTCGTAATATACCAATATTTACGCTAGCAACGCGTTCTGATAATTGTTCTTTAATGTCTTTCGTCGTAACTGCGAATATTCTCGGAAATAACGCATTTTGAAAAGTGTAATTCGATAATTATTGTCGTAATATACCAATATTTACGCTAGCAACGCGTTCTGATAATTGTACTTTAATCTCTTTCGTCGTAACTGCGAATATTCTCGGAAATAACGCATTTTGAAAAGTGTAATTCGATAATTATTGTCGTAATATACCAATATTTACGCTAGCAACGCGTTCTGATACTCGTTCTTTAATCTCTTTCGTCGTAACTGCGAATATTCTCGGAAATAACGCATTTTGAAAAGTGTAATTCGATAATTATTGTCGTAATATACCAATATTTACGCTAGCAACGCGTTCTGATAATTGTACTTTAATCTCTTTCGTCGTAACTATTAATATCTTCGGAAATAACGCATTTTGAAAAGTGTAATTCGATAATTATTGTCGTAATATACCAATATTTACGCTAGCAACGCGTTCTGATAATTGTTCTTTAATCTCTTTCGTCGTAACTGCGAATATTCTCGGAAATAACTCATTTTGTAAAGTGTTATTCGATAATTATTGTCGTAATATACCAATATTTCCGCTAGCAACGCTTTCTAATAATTGTTCTTTAATCTCTTTCGTCGTAACTGCGAATATTCTCGGAAATAACGCATTTTGAAAAGTGTAATTCGATAATTATTGTCGTAATATACCAATATTTACGCTAGCAACGCGTTCTGATAATTGTTCTTTAATGTCTTTCGTCGTAACTGCGAATATTCTCGGAAATAACGCATTTTGAAAAGTGTTATTCGATAATTATTGTCGTAATATACCAATATTTACGCTAGCAACGCGTTCTGATAATTGTTCTTTAATCTCTTTCGTCGTAACTGCGAATATTCTCGGAAATAACGCATTTTGAAAAGTGTAATTCGATAATTATTGTCGTAATATACCAATATTTACGCTAGCAACGCGTTCTGATAATTGTTCTTTAATGTCTTTCGTCGTAACTGCGAATATTCTCGGAAATAACTCATTTTGTAAAGTGTTATTCGATAATTATTGTCGTAATATACCAATATTTCCGCTAGCAACGCTTTCTGATAATTGTTCTTTAATCTCTTTCGTCGTAACTGCGAAAATTCTCGGAAATAACGCATTTTGAAAAGTGTAATTCGATAATTATTGTCGTAATATACCAATATCTACGCTAGCAACGCGTTCTGATAATTGTTCTTTAATATCTTTCGTCCTAACTGCGAATATTTTCGGAAATAACGCATTTTGAAAAGTGTAATTCGATAATTATTGTCGTAATATACCAATATTTCCGCTAGCAACGCTTTCTGATAATTGTTCTTTAATCTCTTTCGTCGTAACTGCGAATATTCTCGGAAATAACGCATTTTGAAAAGTGTTATTCGATAATTATTGTCGTAATATACCAATATTTACGCTAGCAACGCTTTCTGATAATTGTTCTTTAATCTCTTTCGTCGTAACTGCGAATATTCTCGGAAATAACGCATTTTGAAAAGTGTAATTCGATAATTATTGTCGTAATATACCAATATTTACGCTAGCAACGCGTTCTGATAATTGTTCTTTAATCTCTTTCGTCGTAACTGCGAATATTCTCGGAAATAACGCATTTTGAAAAGTGTAATTCGATAATTATTGTCGTAATATACCAATATTTACGCTAGCAACGCGTTCTGATAATTGTTCTTTAATCTCTTTCGTCGTAATAACTAATATTCTCGGAAATAACGCATTTTGAAAAGTGTAATTCGATAATTATTGTCGTAATATACCAATATTTACGCTAGCAACGCGTTCTGATAATTGTTCTTTAATCTCTTTCGTCGTAATAACGAATATTCTCGGAAATAACGCATTTCGAAAAGTGTAATTCGATAATTATTGTCGTAATATACCAATATTTACGCTAGCAACGCGTTCTGATAATTGTTCTTTAATCTCTTTCGTCGTAACTGCGAACATTCTCGGAAATAACGCATTTTGAAAAGTGTAATTCGATAATTATTGTCGTAATATACCAATATTTACGCTAGCAACAAGTTCTGATAATAGTTCTTTAATCTCTTTCGTCGTAACTGCGAATATTTTCGGAAATAACGCATTTTGAAAAGTGTAATTCGATAATTATTGTCGTAATATACCAATATTTACGCTAGCAACGCGTTCTGATAATTGTTCTTTAATCTCTTTCGTCGTAACTGCGAATATTCTCGGAAATAACGCATTTTGAAAAGTGTAATTCGATAATTATTGTCGTAATATACCAATATTTACGCTAGCAACGCGTTCTGATAATTGTTCTTTAATCTCTTTCGTCGTAACTGCGAATATTCTCGGAAATAACTCATTTTGAAAAGTGTTATTCGATAATTATTGTCGTAATATACCAATATTTACGCTAGCAACGCGTTCTGATAATTGTTCTTTAATCTCTTTCGTCGTTACTGCGAATATTCTCGGAAATAACTCATTTTGAAAAGTGTTATTCGATAATTATTGTCGTAATATACCAATATTTACGCTAGCAACGCGTTCTGATAATTGTTCTTTAATCTCTTTCGTCGTAACTGCGAATATTCTCGGAAATAACGCATTTTGAAAAGTGTTATTCGATAATTATTGTCGTATTATACTAATATTTACGCTAGCAACGCCATCTGTGAAGTGTTATTCAAACTGTTTCGTCGTAACTGCGAATATTCTCGGAAAAAACGCATTTTGAAAAGTTTAATTAGATAATTATTGTCGTAATATACCAATATTTACGCTAGCAACGCGTTCTGATAATTGTTCTTTAATCTCTTTCGTCGTAACTGCGAATATTCTCGGAAATAACTCATTTTGAAAAGTGTTATTCGATAATTATTGTCGTATTATACTAATATTTACGCTAGCAACGCCATCTGTGAAGTGTTATTCAAACTGTTTCGTCGTAACTGCGAATATTCTCGGAAAAAACGCATTTTGAAAAGTTTAATTAGATAATTATTGTCGTAGTATACCAATATTTACGCTAGCAACGCGTTCTGATAATTGTTCTTTAATCTCTTTCGTCGTAACTGCGAATATTCTCGGAAATAACGCATTTTGAAAAGTGTAATTCGATAATTATTGTCGTAATATACCAATATTTACGCTAGCAACGCGTTCTGATAATTGTTCTTTAATCTCTTTCGTCGTAACTGCGAATATTCTCGGAAATAACTCATTTTGAAAAGTGTTATTCGATAATTATTGTCGTAATATACCAATATTTACGCTAGCAACGCGTTCTGATAATTGTTCTTTAATCTCTTTCGTCGTAACTGCGAATATTCTCGGAAATAACTCATTTTGAAAAGTGTTATTCGATAATTATTGTCGTAATATACCAATATTTACGCTAGCAACGCGTTCTGATAATTGTTCTTTAATCTCTTTCGTCGTAACTGCGAATATTCTCGGAAATAACGCATTTTGAAAAGTGTTATTCGATAATTATTGTCGTATTATACTAATATTTACGCTAGCAACGCCATCTGTGAAGTGTTATTCAAACTGTTTCGTCGTAATAACGAATATTCTCGGAAATAACTCATTTTGAAAAGTGTTATTCGATAATTATTGTCGTAATATACCAATATTTACGCTAGCAACGCGTTCTGATAATTGTTCTTTAATCTCTTTCGTCGTAACTGCGAATATTCTCGGAAATAACTCATTTTGAGAAGTGTTATTCGATAATTATTGTCGTAATATACCAATATTTACGCTACCAACGCGTTCTGATAATTGTTCTTTAATCTCTTTCGTCGTAACTGCGAATATTCTCGGAAATAACGCATTTTGAAAAGTGTTATTCGATAATTATTGTCGTAATATACCAATATTTACGCTACCAACGCGTTCTGATAATTGTTCTTTAATGTCTTTCGTCGTAACTGCGAATATTCTCGGAAATAACGCATTTTGAAAAGTGTAATTCGATAATTATTGTCGTAATATACCAATATTTACGCTACCAACGCGTTCTGGTAATTGTTCTTTAATTTCTTTCGTCGTAACTAAGAATATTCTCGGAAATAACGCATTTTGAAAAGTGTAATTCGATAATTATTGTCGTAATATACCAATATTTACGCTACCAACGCGTTCTGATAATTGTTCTTTAATCTCTTTCGTCGTAACTGCGAATATTCTCGGAAATAACGCATTTTGAAAAGTGTAATTCGATAATTATTGTCGTAATATACCAATATTTACGCTAGCAACGCGTTCTGATAATTGTTCTTTAATCTCTTTCGTCGTAACTGCGAATATTCTCGGAAATAACGCATTTTGAAAAGTGTAATTCGATAATTATTGTCGTAATATACCAATATTTACGCTAGCAACGCGTTCTGGTAATTGTTCTTTAATTTCTTTCGTCGTAACTAAGAATATTCTCGGAAATAACGCATTTTGAAAAGTGTAATTCGATAATTATTGTCGTAATATACCAATATTTACGCTACCAACGCGTTCTGATAATTGTTCTTTAATCTCTTTCGTCGTAACTGCGAATATTTTCGGAAATAACGCATTTTGAAAAGTGTAATTCGATATTTATTGTCGTAATATACTCCTATTTACGCTAGCAACGCGTTCTGGTAATTGTTCTTTAATCTCTTTCGTCGTAACTGCGAATATTCTCGGAAATAACGCATTTTGAAAAGTGTTATTCGATAATTATTGTCGTATTATACTAATATTTACGCTAGCAACGCCATCTGTGAAGTGTTATTCAAACTGTTTCGTCGTAATAACGAATATTCTCGGAAATAACTCATTTTGAAAAGTGTTATTCGATAATTATTGTCGTAATATACCAATATTTACGCTAGCAACGCGTTCTGATAATTGTTCTTTAATCTCTTTCGTCGTAACTGCGAATATTCTCGGAAATAACTCATTTTGAAAAGTGTTATTCGATAATTATTGTCGTAATATACCAATATTTACGCTACCAACGCGTTCTGATAATTGTTCTTTAATCTCTTTCGTCGTAACTGCGAATATTCTCGGAAATAACGCATTTTGAAAAGTGTTATTCGATAATTATTGTCGTAATATACCAATATTTACGCTACCAACGCGTTCTGATAATTGTTCTTTAATGTCTTTCGTCGTAACTGCGAATATTCTCGGAAATAACGCATTTTGAAAAGTGTAATTCGATAATTATTGTCGTAATATACCAATATTTACGCTACCAACGCGTTCTGGTAATTGTTCTTTAATTTCTTTCGTCGTAACTAAGAATATTCTCGGAAATAACGCATTTTGAAAAGTGTAATTCGATAATTATTGTCGTAATATAACAATATTTACGCTAGCAACGCGTTCTGATAATTGTTCTTTAATCTCTTTCGTCGTAACTGCGAATATTCTCGGAAATAACGCATTTTGAAAAGTGTAATTCGATAATTATTGTCGTAATATACCAATATTTACGCTAGCAACGCGTTCTGATAATTGTTCTTTAATCTCTTTCGTCGTAACTGCGAATATTCTCGGAAATAACGCATTTTGAAAAGTGTAATTCGATAATTATTGTCGTAATATACCAATATTTACGCTAGCAACGCGTTCTGGTAATTGTTCTTTAATTTCTTTCGTCGTAACTAAGAATATTCTCGGAAATAACGCATTTTGAAAAGTGTAATTCGATAATTATTGTCGTAATATACCAATATTTACGCTACCAACGCGTTCTGATAATTGTTCTTTAATCTCTTTCGTCGTAACTGCGAATATTTTCGGAAATAACGCATTTTGAAAAGTGTAATTCGATATTTATTGTCGTAATATACTCCTATTTACGCTAGCAACGCGTTCTGGTAATTGTTCTTTAATTTCTTTCGTCGTAACTGCGAATATTCTCGGAAATAACGCATTTTGAAAAGTGTAATTCGATAATTATTGTCGTAATATACCAATATTTACGCTACCAACGCGTTCTGGTAATTGTTCTTTAATTTCTTTCGTCGTAACTAAGAATATTCTCGGAAATAACGCATTTTGAAAAGTGTAATTCGATAATTATTGTCGTAATATACCAATATTTACGCTACCAACGCGTTCTGATAATTGTTCTTTAATCTCTTTCGTCGTAACTGCGAATATTCTCGGAAATAACGCATTTTGAAAAGTGTAATTCGATAATTATTGTCGTAATATACCAATATTTACGCTAGCAACGCGTTCTGATAATTGTTCTTTAATGCCTTTCGTCGTAACTGCGAATATTCTCGGAAATAACGCATTTTGAAAAGTGTAATTCGATAATTATTGTCGTAATATACCAATATTTACGCTAGCAACGCGTTCTGATAATTGTTCTTTAATCTCTTTCGTCGTAACTGCGAATATTCTCGGAAATAACGCATTTTGAAAAGTGAAATTCGATAATTATTGTCGTAATATACCAATATTTACGCTAGCAACGCGTTCTGATAATTGTTCTTTAATCTCTTTCGTCGTAACTGCGAATATTCTCGGAAATAACGCATTTTGAAAAGTGTAATTCGATAATTATTGTCGTAATATACCAATATTTACGCTAGCAACGCGTTCTGGTAATTGTTCTTTAATTTCTTTCGTCGTAACTAAGAATATTCTCGGAAATAACGCATTTTGAAAAGTGTAATTCGATAATTATTTTCGTAATATACCAATATTTACGCTACCAACGCGTTCTGATAATTGTTCTTTAATCTCTTTCGTCGTAACTGCGAATATTCTCGGAAATAACGCATTTTGAAAAGTGTAATTCGATAATTATTGTCGTAATATACCAATATTTACGCTACCAACGCGTTCTGATAATTGTTCTTTAATCTCTTTCGTCGTAACTGCGAATATTCTCGGAAATAACGCATTTTGAAAAGTGTAATTCGATAATTATTGTCGTAATATACCAATATTTACGCTAGCAACGCGTTCTGATAATTGTTCTTTAATCTCTTTCGTCGTAACTGCGAATATTCTTGGAAATAACGCATTTTGAAAAGTGTAATTCGATAATTATTGTCGTAAATAACCAATATTTACGCTAGCAACGCGTTCTGATAATTGTTCTTTAATCTCTTTCGTCGTAACTGCGAATATTCTCGGAAATAACGCATTTTGAATAGTGTAATTCGATAATTATTGTCGTATTATACTAATTATTACGCTAGCAACGCCATCTGTGAAGTGTTATTCAAACTGTTTCGTCGTAATAACGAATATTCTCGGAAATAACGCATTTTGAAAAGTGTAATTCGATAATTATTGTCGTAATATAACAATATTTACGCTAGCAACGCGTTCTGATAATTGTTCTTTAATCTCTTTCGTCGTAACTGCGAATATTCTCGGAAATAACGCATTTTGAAAAGTGTAATTAGATAATTATTGTCGTAATATACCAATATTTACGCTAGCAACGCGTTCTGATAATTGTTCTTTAATCTCTTTCGTCGTAACTGCGAATATTCTCGGAAATGACGCATTTTGAAAAGTGTAATTCGATGATTATTGTCGTAATATACCAACATTTACGCTAGCAACGCCATCTGTGAAGTGTTATTCAAACTGTTTCGTCGTAATAACGAATATTCTCGGAAATAACTCATTTTGAAAAGTGTTATTCGATAATTATTGTCGTAATATACCAATATTTACGCTAGCAACGCCATCTGTGAAGTGTTATTCAAACTGTTTCGTCGTAATAACGAATATTCTCGGAAATAACGCATTTTGAAAAGTGTTATTCGATAATTATTGTCGTAATATACCAATATTTACGCTAGCAACGCCATCTGTGAAGTGTTATTCAAACTGTTTCGTCGTAATAACGAATATTCTCGGAAATAACTCATTTTGAAAAGTGTTATTCGATAATTATTGTCGGAATATACCAATATTTACGCTAGCAACGCGTTCTGATAATTGTTCTTTAATCTCTTTCGTCGTAACTGCGAATATTCTCGGAAATAAC
The DNA here is from genome assembly GCA_036926295.1 of Pachydiplax longipennis. NCBI lineage: Eukaryota > Metazoa > Arthropoda > Insecta > Odonata > Libellulidae > Pachydiplax > Pachydiplax longipennis. The sequence goes on along the minus strand of JAVFKF010000044.1, from coordinate 8,964,276 downwards.
GCATTTTGAAAAGTGTAATTCGATAATTATTGTCGTAATATACCAATATTTACGCTAGCAACGCGTTCTGATAATTGTTCTTTAATGTCTTTCGTCGTAACTGCGAATATTCTCGGAAATGACGCATTTTGAAAAGTGTAATTCGATGATTATTGTCGTAATATACCAATATTTACGCTAGCAACGCGTTCTGATAATTGTTCTTTAATCTCTTTCGTCGTAATAACGAATATTCTCGGAAATAACTCATTTTGAAAAGTGTTATTCGATAATTATTGTCGTAATATACCAATATTTACGCTAGCAACGCCATCTGTGAAGTGTTATTCAAACTGTTTCGTCGTAATAACGAATATTCTCGGAAATAACGCATTTTGAAAAGTGTTATTCGATAATTATTGTCGTAATATACCAATATTTACGCTAGCAACGCGTTCTGATAATTGTTCTTTAATCACTTTCGTCGTAACTGCGAATATTCTCGGAAATGACGCATTTTGAAAAGTGTAATTCGATAATTATTGTCGTAATATACCAATATTTACGCTAGCAACGCGTTCTGATAATTGTTCTTTAATCTCTTTCGTCGTAACTGCGAATATTCTCGGAAATAACTCATTTTGAAAAGTGTTAATCGATAATTATTGTCGTAATATACCAATACTTACGCTAGCAACGCCATCTGTGAAGTGTTATTCAAACTGTTTCGTCGTAACTGCGAATATTCTCGGAAATAACGCATTTTGAAAAGTGTAATTCGATAATTATTGTCGTAATATACCAATATTTACGCTAGCAACGCGTTCTGATAATTGTTCTTTAATCTCTTTCGTCGTAACTGCGAATATTCTCGGAAATGACGCATTTTGAAAAGTGTTATTCGATAATTATTGTCGTAATATACCAATATTTACGCTAGCAACGCGTTCTGATAATTGTTCTTTAATCTCTTTCGTCGTAACTGCGAATATTCTCGGAAATAACGCATTTTGAAAAGTGTTATTCGATAATTATTGTCGTAATATACCAATATTCTCGGAATTCTCGGAAATAACGCATTTTGAAAAGTGTTATTCGATAATTATTGTCGTAATATACCAATATTTACGCTACCAACGCGTTCTGATAATTGTTCTTTAATGTCTTTCGTCGTAACTGCGAATATTCTCGGAAATAACGCATTTTGAAAAGTGTTATTCGATAATTATTGTCGTAATATACCAATATTTACGCTAGCAACGCGTTCTGATAATTGTTCTTTAATCTCTTTCGTCGTAACTGCGAATATTCTCGGAAATAACGCATTTTGTAAAGTGTAATTCGATAATTATTGTCGTAATATACCAATATTTACGCTAGCAACGCGTTCTGATAATTGTTCTTTAATGTCTTTCGTCGTAACTGCGAATATTCTCGGAAATAACGCATTTTGAAAAGTGTAATTCGATAATTATTGTCGTAATATACCAATATTTACGCTAGCAACGCGTTCTGATAATTGTTCTTTAATCTCTTTCGTCGTAACTGCGAATATTCTCGGAAATAACGCATTTTGAAAAGTGTAATTCGATAATTATTGTCGTAATATACCAATATTTACGCTAGCAACGCGTTCTGATAATTGTTCTTTAATCTCTTTCGTCGTAACTGCGAATATTCTCGGAAATAACGCATTTTGAAAAGTGTAATTCGATAATTATTGTCGTAATATACCAATATTTACGCTAGCAACGCGTTCTGGTAATTGTTCTTTAATTTCTTTCGTCGTAACTAAGAGTATTCTCGGAAATAACGCATTTTGAAAAGTGTAATTCGATAATTATTGTCGTAATATACCAATATTTACGCTAGCAACGCGTTCTGGTAATTGTTCTTTAATTTCTTTCGTCGTAACTAAGAATATTCTCGGAAATAACGCATTTTGAAAAGTGTAATTCGATAATTATTGTCGTAATATACCAATATTTACGCTACCAACGCGTTCTGATAATTGTTCTTTAATCTCTTTCGTCGTAACTGCGAATATTTTCGGAAATAACGCATTTTGAAAAGTGTAATTCGATATTTATTGTCGTAATATACTCCTATTTACGCTAGCAACGCGTTCTGGTAATTGTTCTTTAATTTCTTTCGTCGTAACTGCGAATATTCTCGGAAATAACGCATTTTGAAAAGTGTAATTCGATAATTATTGTCGTAATATACCAATATTTACGCTACCAACGCGTTCTGGTAATTGTTCTTTAATTTCTTTCGTCGTAACTAAGAATATTCTCGGAAATAACGCATTTTGAAAAGTGTAATTCGATAATTATTGTCGTAATATACCAATATTTACGCTACCAACGCGTTCTGATAATTGTTCTTTAATCTCTTTCGTCGTAACTGCGAATATTCTCGGAAATAACGCATTTTGAAAAGTGTAATTCGATAATTATTGTCGTAATATACCAATATTTACGCTAGCAACGCGTTCTGATAATTGTTCTTTAATGCCTTTCGTCGTAACTGCGAATATTCTCGGAAATAACGCATTTTGAAAAGTGTAATTCGATAATTATTGTCGTAATATACCAATATTTACGCTAGCAACGCGTTCTGATAATTGTTCTTTAATCTCTTTCGTCGTAACTGCGAATATTCTCGGAAATAACGCATTTTGAAAAGTGAAATTCGATAATTATTGTCGTAATATACCAATATTTACGCTAGCAACGCGTTCTGATAATTGTTCTTTAATCTCTTTCGTCGTAACTGCGAATATTCTCGGAAATAACGCATTTTGAAAAGTGTAATTCGATAATTATTGTCGTAATATACCAATATTTACGCTAGCAACGCGTTCTGGTAATTGTTCTTTAATTTCTTTCGTCGTAACTAAGAATATTCTCGGAAATAACGCATTTTGAAAAGTGTAATTCGATAATTATTGTCGTAATATACCAATATTTACGCTACCAACACGTTCTGATAATTGTTCTTTAATCTCTTTCGTCGTAACTGCGAATATTCTCGGAAATAACGCATTTTGAAAAGTGTAATTCGATAATTATTGTCGTAATATACCAATATTTACGCTACCAACGCGTTCTGATAATTGTTCTTTAATCTCTTTCGTCGTAACTAAGAATATTCTCGGAAATAACGCATTTTGAAAAGTGTAATTCGATAATTATTGTCGTAAATAACCAATATTTACGCTAGCAACGCGTTCTGATAATTGTTCTTTAATCTCTTTCGTCGTAACTGCGAATATTCTCGGAAATAACGCATTTTGAAAAGTGTAATTCGATAATTATTGTCGTAATATACCAATATTTACGCTAGCAACGCGTTCTGATAATTGTTCTTTAATCTCTTTCGTCGTAACTGCGAATATTCTCGGAAATAACGCATTTTGAAAAGTGTAATTCGATAATTATTGTCGTAATATACCAATATTTACGCTAGCAACGCTTTCTGATAATTGTTCTTTAATCTCTTTCGTCGTAACTGCGAATATTCTCGGAAATAACGCATTTTGAAAAGTGTAATTCGATAATTATTGTCGTAATATACCAATATTTACGCTAGCAACGCGTTCTGATAATTGTTCTTTAATCTCTTTCGTCGTAACTGCGAATATTCTTGGAAATAACGCATTTTGAAAAGTGTAATTCGATAATTATTGTCGTAAATAACCAATATTTACGCTAGCAACGCGTTCTGATAATTGTTCTTTAATCTCTTTCGTCGTAACTGCGAATATTCTCGGAAATAACGCATTTTGAATAGTGTAATTCGATAATTATTGTCGTATTATACTAATTATTACGCTAGCAACGCCATCTGTGAAGTGTTATTCAAACTGTTTTGTCGTAATAACGAATATTCTCGGAAATAACGCATTTTGAAAAGTGTAATTCGATAATTATTGTCGTAATATAACAATATTTACGCTAGCAACGCGTTCTGATAATTGTTCTTTAATCTCTTTCGTCGTAACTGCGAATATTCTCGGAAATAACGCATTTTGAAAAGTGTAATTAGATAATTATTGTCGTAATATACCAATATTTACGCTAGCTACGCGTTCTGATAATTGTTCTTTAATCTCTTTCGTCGTAACTGCGAATATTCTCGGAAATAACTCATTTTGAAAAGTGTTATTCGGTAATTATTGTCGTAATATACCAACATTTACGCTAGCAACGCGTTCTGATAATTGTTCTTTAATCTCTTTCGTCGTAACTGCGAATATTCTCGGAAATGACGCATTTTGAAAAGTGTAATTCGATAATTATTGTCGTAATATACCAACATTTACGCTAGCAACGCCATCTGTGAAGTGTTATTCAAACTGTTTCGTCGTAATAACGAATATTCTCGGAAATAACTCATTTTGAAAAGTGTTATTCGATAATTATTGTCGTAATATACCAATATTTACGCTAGCAACGCGTTCTGATAATTGTTCTTTAATCTCTTTCGTCGTAACTGCGAATATTCTCGGAAATGACGCATTTTGAAAAGTGTAATTCGATTATTATTGTCGTAATATACCAATATTTACGCTAGCATCGCCATCTGTGAAGTGTTATTCAAACTGTTTCGTCGTAATAACGAATATTCTCGGAAATAACTCATTTTGAAAAGTGTTATTCGATAATTATTGTCGTAATATACCAATATTTACGCTAGCAACGCGTTCTGATAATTGTTCTTTAATCTCTTTCGTCGTAACTGCGAATATTCTCGGAAATGACGCATTTTGAAAAGTGTAATTCGATGATTATTGTCGTAATATACCAATATTTACGCTAGCAACGCGTTCTGATAATTGTTCTTTAATCTCTTTCGTCGTAATAACGAATATTCTCGGAAATAACTCATTTTGAAAAGTGTTATTCGATAATTATTGTCGTAATATACCAATATTTACGCTAGCAACGCCATCTGTGAAGTGTTATTCAAACTGTTTCGTCGTAATAACGAATATTCTCGGAAATAACGCATTTTGAAAAGTGTTATTCGATAATTATTGTCGTAATATACCAATATTTACGCTAGCAACGCGTTCTGATAATTGTTCTTTAATCACTTTCGTCGTAACTGCGAATATTCTCGGAAATGACGCATTTTGAAAAGTGTAATTCGATAATTATTGTCGTAATATACCAATATTTACGCTAGCAACGCGTTCTGATAATTGTTCTTTAATCTCTTTCGTCGTAACTGCGAATATTCTCGGAAATAACGCATTTTGAAAAGTGTTATTCGATAATTATTGTCGTAATATACCAATACTTACGCTAGCAACGCCATCTGTGAAGTGTTATTCAAACTGTTTCGTCGTAACTGCGAATATTCTCGGAAATAACGCATTTTGAAAAGTGTAATTCGATAATTATTGTCGTAATATACCAATATTTACGCTAGCAACGCGTTCTGATAATTGTTCTTTAATCTCTTTCGTCGTAACTGCGAATATTCTCGGAAATGACGCATTTTGAAAAGTGTTATTCGATAATTATTGTCGTAATATACCAATATTTACGCTAGCAACGCGTTCTGATAATTGTTCTTTAATCTCTTTCGTCGTAACTGCGAATATTCTCGGAAATAACGCATTTTGAAAAGTGTTATTCGATAATTATTGTCGTAATATACCAATATTCTCGGAATTCTCGGAAATAACGCATTTTGAAAAGTGTTATTCGATAATTATTGTCGTAATATACCAATATTTACGCTACCAACGCGTTCTGATAATTGTTCTTTAATGTCTTTCGTCGTAACTGCGAATATTCTCGGAAATAACGCATTTTGAAAAGTGTTATTCGATAATTATTGTCGTAATATACCAATATTTACGCTAGCAACGCGTTCTGATAATTGTTCTTTAATCTCTTTCGTCGTAACTGCGAATATTCTCGGAAATAACGCATTTTGTAAAGTGTAATTCGATAATTATTGTCGTAATATACCAATATTTACGCTAGCAACGCGTTCTGATAATTGTTCTTTAATCTCTTTCGTCGTAACTGCGAATATTCTCGGAAATAACGCATTTTGAAAAGTGTTATTCGATAATTATTGTCGTAATATACCAATATTCTCGGAATTCTCGGAAATAACGCATTTTGAAAAGTGTTATTCGATAATTATTGTCGTAATATACCAATATTTACGCTACCAACGCGTTCTGATAATTGTTCTTTAATCTCTTTCGTCGTAACTGCGAATATTCTCGGAAATAACGCATTTTGAAAAGTGTAATTCGATAATTATTGTCGTAATATACCAATATTTACGCTACCAACGCGTTCTGATAATTGTTCTTTAATCTCTTTCGTCGTAACTGCGAATATTCTCGGAAATAACGCATTTTGAAAAGTGTAATTCGATAATTATTGTCGTAATATACCAATATTTACGCTAGCAACGCGTTCTGATAATTGTTCTTTAATCTCTTTCGTCGTAACTGCGAATATTCTCGGAAATAACGCATTTTGAAAAGTGTAATTCGATAATTATTGTCGTAATATACCAATATTTACGCTAGCAACGCGTTCTGATAATTGTTCTTTAATCTCTTTCGTCGTAACTGCGAATATTCTCGGAAATAACGCATTTTGAAAAGTGTAATTCGATAATTATTGTCGTAATATACCAATATTTACGCTAGCAACGCGTTCTGATAATTGTTCTTTAATCTCTTTCGTCGTAACTGCGAATATTCTCGGAAATAACGCATTTTGAAAAGTGTAATTCGATAATTATTGTCGTAATATACCAATATTTACGCTAGCAACGCGTTCTGATAATTGTTCTTTAATCTCTTTCGTCGTAACTGCGAATTTTCTCGGAAATAACGCATTTTGAAAAGTGTAATTCGATAATTATTGTCGTAATATACCAATATTTACGCTAGCAACAAGTTCTGATAATTGTTCTTTAATCTCTTTCGTCGTAACTGCGAATATTCTCGGAAATAACGCATTTTGAAAAGTGTAATTCGATAATTATTGTCGTAATATACCAATATTTACGCTAGCAACGCGTTCTGATAATTGTTCTTTAATCTCTTTCGTCGTAACTGCGAATATTCTCGGAAATAACGCATTTTGAAAAGTGTAATTCGATAATTATTGTCGTAATATACCAATATTTACGCTAGCAACGCGTTCTGATAATTGTTCTTTAATCTCTTTCGTCGTAACTGCGAATTTTCTCGGAAATAACGCATTTTGAAAAGTGTAATTCGATAATTATTGTCGTAATATACCAATATTTACGCTAGCAACAAGTTCTGATAATTGTTCTTTAATCTCTTTCGTCGTAACTGCGAATATTCTCGGAAATAACGCATTTTGAAAAGTGTAATTCGATAATTATTGTCGTAATATACCAATATTTACGCTAGCAACGCGTTCTGATAATTGTTCTTTAATCTCTTTCGTCGTAATAACGAATATTCTCGGAAATAACGCATTTTGAATAGTGTAATTCGATAATTATTGTCGTAATATACCAATATTTACGCTAGCAACGCGTTCTGATAATTGTTCTTTAATCTCTTTCGTCGTAACTGCGAATATTCTCGGAAATAACGCATTTTGAAAAGTGTAATTCGATAATTATTGTCGTAATATACCAATATTTACGCTAGCAACGCGTTCTGATAATTGTTCTTTAATCTCTTTCGTCGTAATAACGAATATTCTCGGAAATAACGCATTTTGAAAAGTGTAATTCGATAATTATTGTCGTAATATACCAATATTTACGCTAGCAACAAGTTCTGATAATTGTTCTTTAATCTCTTTCGTCGTAACTGCGAATATTCTCGGAAATAACGCATTTTGAAAAGTGTAATTCGATAATTATTGTCGTAATATACCAATATTTACGCTAGCAACGCGTTCTGATAATTGTTCTTTAATCTCTTTCGTCGTAACTGCGAATATTCTCGGAAATAACGCATTTTGAAAAGTGTAATTCGATAATTATTGTCGTAATATACCAATATTTACGCTAGCAACGCGTTCTGATAATTGTTCTTTAATCTCTTTCGTCGTAACTGCGAATTTTCTCGGAAATAACGCATTTTGAAAAGTGTAATTCGATAATTATTGTCGTAATATACCAATATTTACGCTAGCAACAAGTTCTGATAATTGTTCTTTAATCTCTTTCGTCGTAACTGCGAATATTCTCGGAAATAACGCATTTTGAAAAGTGTAATTCGATAATTATTGTCGTAATATACCAATATTTACGCTAGCAACGCGTTCTGATAATTGTTCTTTAATCTCTTTCGTCGTTACTGCGGATATTCTCGGAAATAACGCATTTTGAAAAGTGTAATTCGATAATTATTGTCGTAATATACCAATATTTACGCTAGCAACGCGTTCTGATAATTGTTCTTTAATCTCTTTCGTCGTAACTGCGAATATTCTCGGAAATAACGCATTTTGAAAAGTGTAATTCGATAATTATTGTCGTAATATACCAATATTTACGCTAGCAACGCGTTCTGATAATTGTTCTTTAATCTCTTTCGTCGTAACTGCGAATATTCTCGGAAATAACGCATTTTGAAAAGTGTAATTCGATAATTATTGTCGTAATATACCAATATTTACGCTAGCAACGCGTTCTGATAATTGTTCTTTAATCTCTTTCGTCGTAACTGCGAATATTCTCGGAAATAACGCATTTTGAAAAGTGTAATTCGATAATTATTGTCGTAATATACCAATATTTACGCTAGCAACAAGTTCTGATAATTGTTCTTTAATCTCTTTCGTCGTAACTGCGAATATTCTCGGAAAAAACGCATTTTGAAAAGTGTAATTCGATAATTATTGTCGTAATATACCAATATTTACGCTAGCAACGCGTTCTGATAATTGTTCTTTAATCTCTTTCGTCGTAATAACGAATATTCTCGGAAATAACGCATTTTGAATAGTGTAATTCGATAATTATTGTCGTAATATACCAATATTTACGCTAGCAACGCGTTCTGATAATTGTTCTTTAATCTCTTTCGTCGTAACTGCGAATATTCTCGGAAATAACGCATTTTGAAAAGTGTAATTCGATAATTATTGTCGTAATATACCAATATTTACGCTAGCAACGCGTTCTGATAATTGTTCTTTAATCTCTTTCGTCGTAATAACGAATATTCTCGGAAATAACGCATTTTGAAAAGTGTAATTCGATAATTATTGTCGTAATATACCAATATTTACGCTAGCAACGCGTTCTGATAATTGTTCTTTAATCTCTTTCGTCGTAATAACTAATATTCTCGGAAATAACGCATTTTGAAAAGTGTAATTCGATAATTATTGTCGTAATATACCAATATTTACGCTAGCAACGCGTTCTGATAATTGTTCTTTAATCTCTTTCGTCGTAACTGCGAATATTCTCGGAAATAACGCATTTTGAAAAGTGTAATTCGATAATTATTGTCGTAATATACCAATATTTACGCTAGCAACGCGTTCTGATAATTGTTCTTTAATCTCTTTCGTCGTAATAACGAATATTCTCGGAAATAACGCATTTTGAAAAGTGTAATTCGATAATTATTGTCGTAATATACCAATATTTACGCTAGCAACGCGTTCTGATAATTGTTCTTTAATCTCTTTCGTCGTAATAACTAATATTCTCGGAAATAACGCATTTTGAAAAGTGTAATTCGATAATTATTGTCGTAATATACCAATATTTACGCTAGCAACGCGTTCTGATAATTGTTCTTTAATCTCTTTCGTCGTAATAACGAATATTCTCGGAAATAACGCATTTTGAAAAGTGTAATTCGATAATTATTGTCGTAATATACCAATATTTACGCTAGCAACGCGTTCTGATAATTGTTCTTTAATCTCTTTCGTCGTAACTGCGAATATTCTCGGAAATAACGCATTTTGAAAAGTGTAATTCGATAATTATTGTCGTAATATACCAATATTTACGCTAGCAACGCGTTCTGATAATTGTTCTTTAATCTCTTTCGTCGTAATAACGAATATTCTCGGAAATAACGCATTTTGAATAGTGTAATTCGATAATTATTGTCGTAATATACCAATATTTACGCTAGCCACGCGTTCTGATAATTGTTCTTTAATCTCTTTCGTCGTAACTGCGAATATTCTCGGAAATAACGCATTTTGAAAAGTGTAATTCGATAATTATTGTCGTAATATACCAATATTTACGCTAGCAACAAGTTCTGATAATTGTTCTTTAATCACTTTCGTCGTAACTGCGAATATTTTCGGAAATAACGCATTTTGAAAAGTGTAATTCGATAATTATTGTCGTAATATACCAATATTTACGCTAGCAACGCGTTCTGATAATTGTTCTTTAATCTCTTTCGTCGTAACTGCGAATATTCTCGGAAATAACGCATTTTGAAAAGTGTAATTCGATAATTATTGTCGTAATATACCAATATTTACGCTAGCAACGCGTTCTGATAATTGTTCTTTATTCTCTTTCGTCGTAATAACGAATATTCTCGGAAATAACGCATTTTGAAAAGTGTAATTCGATAATTATTGTCGTAACATACCAATATTTACGCTAGCAACGCGTTCTGATAATTGTTCTTTAATCTCTTTCGTCGTAATAACGAATATTCTCGGAAATAACGCATTTTGAAAAGTGTAATTCGATAATTATTGTCGTTATATACCAATATTTACGCTAGCAACGCGTTCTGATAATTGTTCTTTAATCTCTTTCGTCGTAACTGCGAATATTCTCGGAAATAACGCATTTTGAAAAGTGTAATTCGATAATTATTGTCGTAATATACCAATATTTACGCTAGCAACGCTTTCTGATAATTGTTCTTTATTCTCTTTCGTCGTAACTGCGAATATTCTCGGAAATAACGCATTTTGAAAAGTGTAATTCGATAATTATTGTCGTAATATACCAATATTTACGCTAGCAACGCGTTCTGATAATTGTCCTTTAATCTCTTTCGTCGTAACTGCGAATATTCTCGGAAATAACGCATTTTGAAAAGTGTAATTCGATAATTATTGTCGTAATATACCAATATTTACGCTAGCAACGCGTTCTGATAATTGTTCTTTAATCTCTTTCGTCGTAACTGCGAACATTCTCGGAAATAACGCATTTTGAAAAGTGTAATTCGATAATTATTGTCGTAATATACCAATATTTACGCTAGCAACGCGTTCTGATAATTGTTCTTTAATCTCTTTCGTCGTAACTGCGAATATTCTCGGAAATAACGCATTTTGAAAAGTGTAATTCGATAATTATTGTCGTAAAATACCAATATTTACGCTAGCAACGCGTTCTGATAATTGTTCTTTAATCTCTTTCGTCGTAACTGCGAATATTCTCGGAAATAACGCATTTTGAAAAGTGTAATTCGATAATTATTGTCGTAATATACCAATATTTACGCTAGCAACGCGTTCTGATAATTGTTCTTTAATCTCTTTCGTCGTAACTGCGAATATTCTCGGAAATAACGCATTTTGAAAAGTGTAATTCGATAATTATTGTCGTAATATACCAATATTTACGCTAGCAACGCGTTCTGATAATTGTTCTTTAATCTCTTTCGTCGTAACTGCGAATATTCTCGGAAATAACGCATTTTGAAAAGTGTAATTCGATAATTATTGTAGTAATATACCAATATTTACGCTAGCAACGCGTTCTGATAATTGTTCTTTAATCTCTTTCGTCGTAACTGCGAATATTCTCGGAAATAACGCATTTTGAAAAGTGTAATTCGATAATTATTGTAGTAATATACCAATATTTACGCTAGCAACGCGTTCTGATAAATGTTCTTTAATCTCTTTCGTCGTAACTGCGAATATTCTCGGAAATGACGCATTTTGAAAAGTGTAATTCGATAATTATTGTCGTAATATACCAATATTTACGCTAGCAACGCGTTCTGATAATTGTTCTTTATTCTCTTTCGTCGTAATAACGAATATTCTCGGAAATAACGCATTTTGAAAAGTGTAATTCGATAATTATTGTCGTAATATACCAATATTTACGCTAGCAACGCGTTCTGATAATTGTTCTTTAATCTCTTTCGTCGTAACTGCGAATATTCTCGGAAATACCGCATTTTGAAAAGTGTAATTCGATAATTATTGTCGTAATATACCAATATTTACGCTAGCAACAAGTTCTGATAATTGTTCTTTAATCTCTTTCGTCGTAACTGCGAATATTCTCGGAAATAACGCATTTTGAAAAGTGTAATTCGATAATTATTGTCGTAATATACCAATATTTACGCTAGCAACGCGTTCTGATAATTGTTCTTTAATCTCTTTCGTCGTAATAACGAATATTCTCGGAAATAACGCATTTTGAAAAGTGTAATTCGATAATTATTGTCGTTATATACCAATATTTACGCTAGCAACGCGTTCTGATAATTGTTCTTTAATCTCTTTCGTCGTAATAACGAATATTCTCGGAAATAACGCATTTTGAAAAGTGTAATTCGATAATTATTGTCGTTATATACCAATATTTACGCTAGCAACGCGTTCTGATAATTGTTCTTTAATCTCTTTCGTCGTAACTGCGAATATTCTCGGAAATAACGCATTTTGAAAAGTGTAATTCGATAATTATTGTCGTAATATACCAATATTTACGCTAGCAACGCTTTCTGATAATTGTTCTTTATTCTCTTTCGTCGTAACTGCGAATATTCTCGGAAATAACGCATTTTGAAAAGTGTAATTCGATAATTATTGTCGTAATATACCAATATTTACGCTAGCAACGCGTTCTGATAATTGTCCTTTAATCTCTTTCGTCGTAACTGCGAATATTCTCGGAAATAACGCATTTTGAAAAGTGTAATTCGATAATTATTGTCGTAATATACCAATATTTACGCTAGCAACGCGTTCTGATAATTGTTCTTTAATCTCTTTCGTCGTAACTGCGAACATTCTCGGAAATAACGCATTTTGAAAAGTGTAATTCGATAATTATTGTCGTAATATACCAATATTTACGCTAGCAACGCGTTCTGATAATTGTTCTTTAATCTCTTTCGTCGTAACTGCGAATATTCTCGGAAATAACGCATTTTGAAAAGTGTAATTCGATAATTATTGTCGTAATATACCAATATTTACGCTAGCAACGCGTTCTGATAATTGTTCTTTAATCTCTTTCGTCGTAACTGCGAATATTCTCGGAAATAACGCATTTTGAAAAGTGTAATTCGATAATTATTGTCGTAATATACCAATATTTACGCTAGCAACGCGTTCTGATAATTGTTCTTTAATCTCTTTCGTCGTAACTGCGAATATTCTCGGAAATAACGCATTTTGAAAAGTGTAATTCGATAATTATTGTCGTAATATACCAATATTTACGCTAGCAACGCGTTCTGATAATTGTTCTTTAATCTCTTTCGTCGTAACTGCGAATATTCTCGGAAATAACGCATTTTGAAAAGTGTAATTCGATAATTATTGTAGTAATATACCAATATTTACGCTAGCAACGCGTTCTGATAATTGTTCTTTAATCTCTTTCGTCGTAACTGCGAATATTCTCGGAAATAACGCATTTTGAAAAGTGTAATTCGATAATTATTGTGGTAATATACCAATATTTACGCTAGCAACGCGTTCTGATAAATGTTCTTTAATCTCTTTCGTCGTAACTGCGAATATTCTCGGAAATGACGCATTTTGAAAAGTGTAATTCGATAATTATTGTCGTAATATACCAATATTTACGCTAGCAACGCGTTCTGATAATTGTTCTTTATTCTCTTTCGTCGTAATAACGAATATTCTCGGAAATAACGCATTTTGAAAAGTGTAATTCGATAATTATTGTCGTAATATACCAATATTTACGCTAGCAACGCGTTCTGATAATTGTTCTTTAATCTCTTTCGTCGTAACTGCGAATATTCTCGGAAATAACGCATTTTGAAAAGTGTAATTCGATAATTATTGTCGTAATATACCAATATTTACGCTAGCAACGCGTTCTGATAATTGTTCTTTAATCTCTTTCGTCGTAACTGCGAATATTCTCGGAAATAACGCATTTTGAAAAGTGTAATTCGATAATTATTGTCGTAATATACCAATATTTACGCTAGCAACGCGTTCTGATAATTGTTCTTTAATCTCTTTCGTCGTAACTGCGAATATTCTCGGAAATAACGCATTTTGAAAAGTGTAATTCGATAATTATTGTCGTAATATACCAATATTTACGCTAGCAACGCGTTCTGATAATTGTTCTTTAATCTCTTTCGTCGTAACTGCGAATATTCTCGGAAATAACGCATTTCGAAAAGTGTAATTCGATAATTATTGTCGTAATATACCAATATTTACGCTAGGAACGCGTTCTGATAATTGTTCTTTAATCTCTTTCGTCGTAACTGCGAATATTCTCGGAAATAACGCATTTTGAAAAGTGTAATTCGATAATTATTGTCGTAATATACCAATATTTACGCTAGCAACGCGTTCTGATAATTGTTCTTTAATCTCTTTCGTCGTAATAACGAATATTCTCGGAAATAACGCATTTTGAAAAGTGTAATTCGATAATTATTGTCGTAATATACCAATATTTACGCTAGCAACGCGTTCTGATAATTGTTCTTTAATCTCTTTCGTCGTAACTGCGAATATTCTCGGAAATAACGCATTTTGAAAAGTGTAATTCGATAATTATTGTCGTAATATACCAATATTTACGCTAGCAACGCGTTCTGATAATTGTTCTTTAATCTCTTTCGTCGTAACTGCGAATATTCTCGGAAATAACGCATTTTGAAAAGTGTAATTCGATAATTATTGTCGTAATATACCAATATTTACGCTAGCAACGCGTTCTGATAATTGTTCTTTAATCTCTTTCGTCCTAACTGCGAATATTCTCGGAAATAACGCATTTTGAAAAGTGTAATTCGATAATTATTGTCGTAATATACCAATATTTACGCTAGCAACAAGTTCTGATAATTGTTCTTTAATCTCTTTCGTCGTAACTGCGAATATTCTCGGAAATAACGCATTTTGAAAAGTGTAATTCGATAATTATTGTCGTAATATACCAATATTTACGCTACCAACGCGTTCTGATAATTGTTCTTTAATCTCTTTCGTCGTAACTGCGAATATTTTCGGAAATAACGCATTTTGAAAAGTGTAATTCGATATTTATTGTCGTAATATACTCCTATTTACGCTAGCAACGCGTTCTGGTAATTGTTCTTTAATTTCTTTCGTCGTAACTAAGAATATTCTCGGAAATAACGCATTTTGAAAAGTGTAATTCGATAATTATTGTCGTAATATACCAATATTTACGCTAGCAACGCGTTCTGATAATTGTTCTTTAATCTCTTTCGTCGTAACTGCGAATATTCTCGGAAATAACGCATTTTGAAAAGTGTAATTCGATAATTATTGTCGTAATATACCAATATTTACGCTAGCAACGCGTTCTGATAATTGTTCTTTAATCTCTTTCGTCGTAACTGCGAATATTCTCGGAAATAACGCATTTTGAAAAGTGTACTTCGATAATTATTGTCGTAATATACCAATATTTACGCTAGCAACGCGTTCTGATAATTGTTCTTTAATCTCTTTCGTCGTAACTGCGAATATTCTCGGAAATAACGCATTTTGAAAAGTGTAATTCGATAATTATTGTCGTAACATACCAATATTTACGCTAGCAACGCGTTCTGATAATTGTTCTTTAATCTCTTTCGTCGTAACTGCGAATATTCTCGGAAATAACGCATTTTGAAAAGTGTAATTCGATAATTATTGTCGTAATATACCAATATTTACGCTAGCAACGCGTTCTGATAATTGTTCTTTAATCTCTTTCGTCGTAACTGCGAATATTCTCGGAAATAACGCATTTTGAAAAGTGTAATTCGATAATTATTGTCGTAATATACCAATATTTACGCTAGCAACGCTTTCTGATAATTGTTCTTTATTCTCTTTCGTCGTAACTGCGAATATTCTCGGAAATAACGCATTTTGAAAAGTGTAATTCGATAATTATTGTCGTAATATACCAATATTTACGCTAGCAACGCGTTCTGATAATTGTCCTTTAATCTCTTTCGTCGTAACTGCGAATATTCTCGGAAATAACGCATTTTGAAAAGTGTAATTCGATAATTATTGTCGTAATATACCAATATTTACGCTAGCAACGCGTTCTGATAATTGTTCTTTAATCTCTTTCGTCGTAACTGCGAACATTCTCGGAAATAACGCATTTTGAAAAGTGTAATTCGATAATTATTGTCGTAATATACCAATATTTACGCTAGCAACGCGTTCTGATAATTGTTCTTTAATCTCTTTCGTCGTAACTGCGAATATTCTCGGAAATAACGCATTTTGAAAAGTGTAATTCGATAATTATTGTCGTAATATACCAATATTTACGCTAGCAACGCGTTCTGATAATTGTTCTTTAATCTCTTTCGTCGTAACTGCGAATATTCTCGGAAATAACGCATTTTGAAAAGTGTAATTCGATAATTATTGTCGTAATATACCAATATTTACGCTAGCAACGCGTTCTGATAATTGTTCTTTAATCTCTTTCGTCGTAACTGCGAATATTCTCGGAAATAACGCATTTTGAAAAGTGTAATTCGATAATTATTGTAGTAATATACCAATATTTACGCTAGCAACGCGTTCTGATAATTGTTCTTTAATCTCTTTCGTCCTAACTGCGAATATTCTCGGAAATAACGCATTTTGAAAAGTGTAATTCGATAATTATTGTCGTAATATACCAATATTTACGCTAGCAACAAGTTCTGATAATTGTTCTTTAATCTCTTTCGTCGTAACTGCGAATATTCTCGGAAATAACGCATTTTGAAAAGTGTAATTCGATAATTATTGTCGTAATATACCAATATTTACGCTACCAACGCGTTCTGATAATTGTTCTTTAATCTCTTTCGTCGTAACTGCGAATATTTTCGGAAATAACGCATTTTGAAAAGTGTAATTCGATATTTATTGTCGTAATATACTCCCATTTACGCTAGCAACGCGTTCTGGTAATTGTTCTTTAATTTCTTTCGTCGTAACTAAGAATATTCTCGGAAATAACGCATTTTGAAAAGTGTAATTCGATAATTATTGTCGTAATATACCAATATTTACGCTAGCAACGCGTTCTGATAATTGTTCTTTAATCTCTTTCGTCGTAACTGCGAATATTCTCGGAAATAACGCATTTTGAAAAGTGTACTTCGATAATTATTGTCGTAATATACCAATATTTACGCTAGCAACGCGTTCTGATAATTGTTCTTTAATCTCTTTCGTCGTAACTGCGAATATTCTCGGAAATAACGCATTTTGAAAAGTGTAATTCGATAATTATTGTCGTAACATACCAATATTTACGCTAGCAACGCGTTCTGATAATTGTTCTTTAATCTCTTTCGTCGTAACTGCGAATATTCTCGGAAATAACGCATTTTGAAAAGTGTAATTCGATAATTATTGTCGTAATATACCAATATTTACGCCAGCAACGCGTTCTGATAATTGTTCTTTAATCTCTTTCGTCGTAACTGCGAATATTCTCGGAAATAACGCATTTTGAAAAGTGTAATTCGATAATTATTGTCGTAATATACCAATATTTACGCTAGCAACGCTTTCTGATAATTGTTCTTTATTCTCTTTCGTCGTAACTGCGAATATTCTCGGAAATAACGCATTTTGAAAAGTGTAATTCGATAATTATTGCCGTAATATACCAATATTTACGCTAGCAACGCGTTCTGATAATTGTCCTTTAATCTCTTTCGTCGTAACTGCGAATATTCTCGGAAATAACGCATTTTGAAAAGTGTAATTCGATAATTATTGTCGTAATATACCAATATTTACGCTAGCAACGCGTTCTGATAATTGTTCTTTAATCTCTTTCGTCGTAACTGCGAACATTCTCGGAAATAACGCATTTTGAAAAGTGTAATTCGATAATTATTGTCGTAATATACCAATATTTACGCTAGCAACGCGTTCTGATAATTGTTCTTTAATCTCTTTCGTCGTAACTGCGAATATTCTCGGAAATAACGCATTTTGAAAAGTGTAATTCGATAATTATTGTCGTAATATACCAATATTTACGCTAGCAACGCGTTCTGATAATTGTTCTTTAATCTCTTTCGTCGTAACTGCGAATATTCTCGGAAATAACGCATTTTGAAAAGTGTAATTCGATAATTATTGTCGTAATATACCAATATTTACGCTAGCAACGCGTTCTGATAATTGTTCTTTAATCTCTTTCGTCGTAACTGCGAATATTCTCGGAAATAACGCATTTTGAAAAGTGTAATTCGATAATTATTGTAGTAATATACCAATATTTACGCTAGCAACGCGTTCTGATAATTGTTCTTTAATCTCTTTCGTCGTAACTGCGAATATTCTCGGAAATAACGCATTTTGAAAAGTGTAATTCGATAATTATTGTCGTAATATACCAATATTTACGCTAGCAACGCGTTCTGATAATTGTTCTTTAATCTCTTTCGTCGTAACTGCGAATATTCTCGGAAATAACGCATTTTGAAAAGTGTAATTCGATAATTATTGTCGTAATATACCAATATTTACGCTAGCAACGCGTTCTGATAATTGTTCTTTAATCTCTTTCGTCGTAACTGCGAATATTCTCGGAAATAACGCATTTTGAAAAGTGTAATTCGATAATTATTGTCGTAATATACCAATATTTACGCTAGCAACGCGTTCTGATAATTGTTCTTTAATCTCTTTCGTCGTAACTGCGAATATTCTCGGAAATAACGCATTTTGAAAAGTGTAATTCGATAATTATTGTCGTAATATACCAATGTTTACGCTAGCAACGCGTTCTGATAATTGTTCTTTAATCTCTTTCTTCGTAACTACTAACATTCTCGGAAATAACGCATTTTGAAAAGTGTAATTCGATAATTATTGTCGTAATATACCAATATTTACGCTAGCAACGCCATCTGTGAAGTGTTATTCAAACTGTTTCGTCGTAATAACGAATATTCTCGGAAATAACGCATTTTGAAAAGTGTAATTCGATAATTATTGTCGTAATATACCAATATTTACGCTAGGAACGCGTTCTGATAATTGTTCTTTAATCTCTTTCGTCGTAACTGCGAATATTCTCGGAAATAACGCATTTTGAAAAGTGTAATTCGATAATTATTGTCGTAATATACCAATATTTACGCTAGCAACGCGTTCTGATAATTGTTCTTTAATCTCTTTCGTCGTAACTGCGAATATTCTCGGAAATAACGCATTTTGAAAAGTGTAATTCGATAATTATTGTCGTAATATACCAATATTTACGCTAGCAACGCGTTCTGATAATTGTTCTTTAATGCCTTTCGTCGTAACTGCGAATATTCTCGGAAATAACGCATTTTGAAAAGTGTAATTCGATAATTATTGTCGTAATATACCAATATTTACGCTAGCAACGCGTTCTGATAATTGTTCTTTAATCTCTTTCGTCGTAACTGCGAATATTCTCGGAAATAACGCATTTTGAAAAGTGTAATTCGATAATTATTGTCGTAATATACCAATATTTACGCTACCAACGCGTTCTGATAATTGTTCTTTAATCTCTTTCGTCGTAACTGCGAATATTCTCGGAAATAACGCATTTTGAAAAGTGTAATTCGATAATTATTGTCGTAATATACCAATATTTACGCTACCAACGCGTTCTGATAATTGTTCTTTAATCTCTTTCGTCGTAACTAAGAATATTCTCGGAAATAACGCATTTTGAAAAGTGTAATTCGATAATTATTGTCGTAAATAACCAATATTTACGCTAGCAACGCGTTCTGATAATTGTTCTTTAATCTCTTTCGTCGTAACTGCGAATATTCTCGGAAATAACGCATTTTAAAAAGTGTAATTCGATAATTATTGTCGTAATATACCAATATTTACGCTAGCAACGCGTTCTGATAATTGTTCTTTAATCTCTTTCGTCGTAACTGCGAATATTCTCGGAAATAACGCATTTTGAAAAGTGTAATTCGATAATTATTGTCGTAATATACCAATATTTACGCTAGCAACGCTTTCTGATAATTGTTCTTTAATCTCTTTCGTCGTAACTGCGAATATTCTCGGAAATAACGCATTTTGAAAAGTGTAATTCGATAATTATTGTCGTAATATACCAATATTTACGCTAGCAACGCGTTCTGATAATTGTTCTTTAATCTCTTTCGTCGTAACTGCGAATATTTTTGGAAATAACGCATTTTGAAAAGTGTAATTCGATAATTATTGTCGTAAATAACCAATATTTACGCTAGCAACGCGTTCTGATAATTGTTCTTTAATCTCTTTCGTCGTAACTGCGAATATTCTCGGAAATAACGCATTTTGAATAGTGTAATTCGATAATTATTGTCGTATTATACTAATTATTTCGCTAGCAACGCCATCTGTGAAGTGTTATTCAAACTGTTTTGTCGTAATAACGAATATTCTCGGAAATAACGCATTTTGAAAAGTGTAATTCGATAATTATTGTCGTAATATAACAATATTTACGCTAGCAACGCGTTCTGATAATTGTTCTTTAATCTCTTTCGTCGTAACTGCGAATATTCTCGGAAATAACGCATTTTGAAAAGTGTAATTAGATAATTATTGTCGTAATATACCAATATTTACGCTAGCAACGCGTTCTGATAATTGTTCTTTAATCTCTTTCGTCGTAACTGCGAATATTCTCGGAAATAACGCATTTTGAAAAGTGTAATTCGATAATTATTGTCGTATTATACTAATATTCACGCTAGCAACGCCATCTGTGAAGTGTTATTCAAACTGTTTCGTCGTAATAACGAATATTCTCGGAAATAACGCATTTTGAAAAGTGTTATTCGATAATTATTGTCGTAATATACCAATATTTACGCTAGCAACGCGTTCTGATAATTGTTCTTTAATCTCTTTCGTCGTAACTGCGAATATTCTCGGAAATGACGCATTTTGAAAAGTGTAATTCGATAATTATTGTCGTAATATACCAACATTTACGCTAGCAACGCCATCTGTGAAGTGTTATTCAAACTGTTTCGTCGTAATAACGAATATTCTCGGAAATAACTCATTTTGAAAAGTGTTATTCGATAATTATTGTCGTAATATACCAATATTTACGCTAGCAACGCGTTCTGATAATTGTTCTTTAATCTCTTTCGTCGTAACTGCGAATATTCTCGGAAATGACGCATTTTGAAAAGTGTAATTCGATTATTATTGTCGTAATATACCAATATTTACGCTAGCAACGCCATCTGTGAAGTGTTATTCAAACTGTTTCGTCGTAATAACGAATATTCTCGGAAATAACTCATTTTGAAAAGTGTTATTCGATAATTATTGTCGTAATATACCAATATTTACGCTAGCAACGCGTTCTGATAATTGTTCTTTAATCTCTTTCGTCGTAACTGCGAATATTCTCGGAAATGACGCATTTTGAAAAGTGTAATTCGATGATTATTGTCGTAATATACCAATATTTACGCTAGCAACGCGTTCTGATAATTGTTCTTTAATCTCTTTCGTCGTAATAACGAATATTCTCGGAAATAACTCATTTTGAAAAGTGTTATTCGATAATTATTGTCGTAATATACCAATATTTACGCTAGCAACGCCATCTGTGAAGTGTTATTCAAACTGTTTCGTCGTAATAACGAATATTCTCGGAAATAACGCATTTTGAAAAGTGTTATTCGATAATTATTGTCGTAATATACCAATATTTACGCTAGCAACGCGTTCTGATAATTGTTCTTTAATCTCTTTCGTCGTAACTGCGAATATTCTCGGAAATAACGCATTTTGAAAAGTGTTATTCGATAATTATTGTCGTAATATACCAATACTTACGCTAGCAACGCCATCTGTGAAGTGTTATTCAAACTGTTTCGTCGTAACTGCGAATATTCTCGGAAATAACGCATTTTGAAAAGTGTAATTCGATAATTATTGTCGTAATATACCAATATTTACGCTAGCAACGCGTTCTGATAATTGTTCTTTAATCTCTTTCGTCGTAACTGCGAATATTCTCGGAAATGACGCATTTTGAAAAGTGTTATTCGATAATTATTGTCGTAATATACCAATATTTACGCTAGCAACGCGTTCTGA
Source organism: Pachydiplax longipennis (assembly GCA_036926295.1). Lineage (NCBI taxonomy): Eukaryota > Metazoa > Arthropoda > Insecta > Odonata > Libellulidae > Pachydiplax > Pachydiplax longipennis. The sequence goes on along the minus strand of JAVFKF010000044.1, from coordinate 8,941,975 downwards.
TAATTGTTCTTTAATCTCTTTCGTCGTAACTGCGAATATTCTCGGAAATAACGCATTTTGAAAAGTGTTATTCGATAATTATTGTCGTAATATACCAATATTCTCGGAATTCTCGGAAATAACGCATTTTGAAAAGTGTTATTCGATAATTATTGTCGTAATATACCAATATTTACGCTACCAACGCGTTCTGATAATTGTTCTTTAATGTCTTTCGTCGTAACTGCGAATATTCTCGGAAATAACGCATTTTGTAAAGTGTAATTCGATAATTATTGTCGTAATATACCAATATTTACGCTAGCAACGCGTTCTGATAATTGTTCTTTAATCTCTTTCGTCGTAACTGCGAATATTCTCGGAAATAACGCATTTTGAAAAGTGTTATTCGATAATTATTGTCGTAATATACCAATATTCTCGGAATTCTCGGAAATAACGCATTTTGAAAAGTGTTATTCGATAATTATTGTCGTAATATACCAATATTTACGCTACCAACGCGTTCTGATAATTGTTCTTTAATCTCTTTCGTCGTAACTGCGAATATTCTCGGAAATAACGCATTTTGAAAAGTGTAATTCGATAATTATTGTCGTAATATACCAATATTTACGCTAGCAACGCGTTCTGATAATTGTTCTTTAATCTCTTTCGTCGTAACTGCGAATATTCTCGGAAATAACGCATTTTGAAAAGTGTAATTCGATAATTATTGTCGTAATATACCAATATTTACGCTAGCAACGCGTTCTGATAATTGTTCTTTAATCTCTTTCGTCGTAACTGCGAATATTCTCGGAAATAACGCATTTTGAAAAGTGTAATTCGATAATTATTGTCGTAATATACCAATATTTACGCTAGCAACGCGTTCTGATAATTGTTCTTTAATCTCTTTCGTCGTAACTGCGAATATTCTCGGAAATAACGCATTTTGAAAAGTGTTATTCGATAATTATTGTCGTAATATACCAATATTCTCGGAATTCTCGGAAATAACGCATTTTGAAAAGTGTTATTCGATAATTATTGTCGTAATATACCAATATTTACGCTACCAACGCGTTCTGATAATTGTTCTTTAATCTCTTTCGTCGTAACTGCGAATATTCTCGGAAATAACGCATTTTGAAAAGTGTAATTCGATAATTATTGTCGTAATATACCAATATTTACGCTAGCAACGCGTTCTGATAATTGTTCTTTAATCTCTCTCGTCGTAACTGCGAATATTCTCGGAAATAACGCATTTTGAAAAGTGTAATTCGATAATTATTGTCGTAATATACCAATATTTACGCTAGCAACGCGTTCTGATAATTGTTCTTTAATCTCTTTCGTCGTAACTGCGAATATTCTCGGAAATAACGCATTTTGAAAAGTGTTATTCGATAATTATTGTCGTAATATACCAATACTTACGCTAGCAACGCCATCTGTGAAGTGTTATTCAAACTGTTTCGTCGTAACTGCGAATATTCTCGGAAATAACGCATTTTGAAAAGTGTAATTCGATAATTATTGTCGTAATATACCAATATTTACGCTAGCAACGCGTTCTGATAATTGTTCTTTAATCTCTTTCGTCGTAACTGCGAATATTCTCGGAAATGACGCATTTTGAAAAGTGTTATTCGATAATTATTGTCGTAATATACCAATATTTACGCTAGCAACGCGTTCTGATAATTGTTCTTTAATCTCTTTCGTCGTAACTGCGAATATTCTCGGAAATAACGCATTTTGAAAAGTGTTATTCGATAATTATTGTCGTAATATACCAATATTCTCGGAATTCTCGGAAATAACGCATTTTGAAAAGTGTTATTCGATAATTATTGTCGTAATATACCAATATTTACGCTACCAACGCGTTCTGATAATTGTTCTTTAATGTCTTTCGTCGTAACTGCGAATATTCTCGGAAATAACGCATTTTGTAAAGTGTAATTCGATAATTATTGTCGTAATATACCAATATTTACGCTAGCAACGCGTTCTGATAATTGTTCTTTAATCTCTTTCGTCGTAACTGCGAATATTCTCGGAAATAACGCATTTTGAAAAGTGTTATTCGATAATTATTGTCGTAATATACCAATATTCTCGGAATTCTCGGAAATAACGCATTTTGAAAAGTGTTATTCGATAATTATTGTCGTAATATACCAATATTTACGCTACCAACGCGTTCTGATAATTGTTCTTTAATCTCTTTCGTCGTAACTGCGAATATTCTCGGAAATAACGCATTTTGAAAAGTGTAATTCGATAATTATTGTCGTAATATACCAATATTTACGCTAGCAACGCGTTCTGATAATTGTTCTTTAATCTCTTTCGTCGTAACTGCGAATATTCTCGGAAATAACGCATTTTGAAAAGTGTAATTCGATAATTATTGTCGTAATATACCAATATTTACGCTAGCAACGCGTTCTGATAATTGTTCTTTAATCTCTTTCGTCGTAACTGCGAATATTCTCGGAAATAACGCATTTTGAAAAGTGTAATTCGATAATTATTGTCGTAATATACCAATATTTACGCTAGCAACGCGTTCTGATAATTGTTCTTTAATCTCTTTCGTCGTAACTGCGAATATTCTCGGAAATAACGCATTTTGAAAAGTGTTATTCGATAATTATTGTCGTAATATACCAATATTCTCGGAATTCTCGGAAATAACGCATTTTGAAAAGTGTTATTCGATAATTATTGTCGTAATATACCAATATTTACGCTACCAACGCGTTCTGATAATTGTTCTTTAATCTCTTTCGTCGTAACTGCGAATATTCTCGGAAATAACGCATTTTGAAAAGTGTAATTCGATAATTATTGTCGTAATATACCAATATTTACGCTAGCAACGCGTTCTGATAATTGTTCTTTAATCTCTCTCGTCGTAACTGCGAATATTCTCGGAAATAACGCATTTTGAAAAGTGTAATTCGATAATTATTGTCGTAATATACCAATATTTACGCTAGCAACGCGTTCTGATAATTGTTCTTTAATCTCTTTCGTCGTAACTGCGAATATTCTCGGAAATAACGCATTTTGAAAAGTGTAATTCGATAATTATTGTCGTAATATACCAATATTTACGCTAGCAACGCGTTCTGATAATTGTTCTTTAATCTCTTTCGTCGTAACTGCGAATATTCTCGGAAATAACGCATTTTGAAAAGTGTAATTCGATAATTATTGTCGTAATATACCAATATTTACGCTAGCAACGCGTTCTGATAATTGTTCTTTAATCTCTTTCGTCGTAACTGCGAATATTCTCGGAAATAACGCATTTTGAAAAGTGTAATTCGATAATTATTGTCGTAATATACCAATATTTACGCTAGCAACGCGTTCTGATAATTGTTCTTTAATCTCTTTCGTCGTAACTGCGAATTTTCTCGGAAATAACGCATTTTGAAAAGTGTAATTCGATAATTATTGTCGTAATATACCAATATTTACGCTAGCAACGCGTTCTGATAATTGTTCTTTAATCTCTTTCGTCGTAACTGCGAATATTCTCGGAAATAACGCATTTTGAAAAGTGTAATTCGATAATTATTGTCGTAATATACCAATATTTACGCTAGCAACGCGTTCTGATAATTGTTCTTTAATCTCTTTCGTCGTAACTGCGAATATTCTCGGAAATAACGCATTTTGTAAAGTGTAATTCGATAATTATTGTCGTAATATACCAATATTTACGCTAGCAACGCGTTCTGATAATTGTTCTTTAATCTCTTTCGTCGTAACTGCGAATATTCTCGGAAATAACGCATTTTGAAAAGTGTTATTCGATAATTATTGTCGTAATATACCAATATTCTCGGAATTCTCGGAAATAACGCATTTTGAAAAGTGTTATTCGATAATTATTGTCGTAATATACCAATATTTACGCTACCAACGCGTTCTGATAATTGTTCTTTAATCTCTTTCGTCGTAACTGCGAATATTCTCGGAAATAACGCATTTTGAAAAGTGTAATTCGATAATTATTGTCGTAATATACCAATATTTACGCTAGCAACGCGTTCTGATAATTGTTCTTTAATCTCTTTCGTCGTAACTGCGAATATTCTCGGAAATAACGCATTTTGAAAAGTGTTATTCGATAATTATTGTCGTAATATACCAATATTCTCGGAATTCTCGGAAATAACGCATTTTGAAAAGTGTTATTCGATAATTATTGTCGTAATATACCAATATTTACGCTAGCAACGCGTTCTGATAATTGTTCTTTAATCTCTTTCGTCGTAACTGCGAATATTCTCGGAAATAACGCATTTTGTAAAGTGTAATTCGATAATTATTGTCGTAATATACCAATATTTACGCTAGCAACGCGTTCTGATAATTGTTCTTTAATCTCTTTCGTCGTAACTGCGAATATTCTCGGAAATAACGCATTTTGAAAAGTGTTATTCGATAATTATTGTCGTAATATACCAATATTCTCGGAATTCTCGGAAATAACGCATTTTGAAAAGTGTTATTCGATAATTATTGTCGTAATATACCAATATTTACGCTACCAACGCGTTCTGATAATTGTTCTTTAATCTCTTTCGTCGTAACTGCGAATATTCTCGGAAATAACGCATTTTGAAAAGTGTAATTCGATAATTATTGTCGTAATATACCAATATTTACGCTAGCAACGCGTTCTGATAATTGTTCTTTAATCTCTTTCGTCGTAACTGCGAATATTCTCGGAAATAACGCATTTTGAAAAGTGTAATTCGATAATTATTGTCGTAATATACCAATATTTACGCTAGCAACAAGTTCTGATAATTGTTCTTTAATCTCTTTCGTCGTAACTGCGAATATTCTCGGAAATAACGCATTTTGAAAAGTGTAATTCGATAATTATTGTCGTAATATACCAATATTTACGCTAGCAACGCGTTCTGATAATTGTTCTTTAATCTCTTTCGTCGTAACTGCGAATATTCTCGGAAATAACGCATTTTGAAAAGTGTAATTCGATAATTATTGTCGTAATATACCAATATTTACGCTAGCAACGCGTTCTGATAATTGTTCTTTAATCTCTTTCGTCGTAACTGCGAATTTTCTCGGAAATAACGCATTTTGAAAAGTGTAATTCGATAATTATTGTCGTAATATACCAATATTTACGCTAGCAACAAGTTCTGATAATTGTTCTTTAATCTCTTTCGTCGTAACTGCGAATATTCTCGGAAATAACGCATTTTGAAAAGTGTAATTCGATAATTATTGTCGTAATATACCAATATTTACGCTAGCAACGCGTTCTGATAATTGTTCTTTAATCTCTTTCGTCGTTACTGCGGATATTCTCGGAAATAACGCATTTTGAAAAGTGTAATTCGATAATTATTGTCGTAATATACCAATATTTACGCTAGCAACGCGTTCTGATAATTGTTCTTTAATCTCTTTCGTCGTAACTGCGAATATTCTCGGAAATAACGCATTTTGAAAAGTGTAATTCGATAATTATTGTCGTAATATACCAATATTTACGCTAGCAACGCGTTCTGATAATTGTTCTTTAATCTCTTTCGTCGTAACTGCGAATATTCTCGGAAATAACGCATTTTGAAAAGTGTAATTCGATAATTATTGTCGCAATATACCAATATTTACGCTAGCAACGCGTTCTGATAATTGTTCTTTAATCTCTTTCGTCGTAACTGCGAATATTCTCGGAAATAACGCATTTTGAAAAGTGTAATTCGATAATTATTGTCGTAATTTACCAATATTTACGCTAGCAACGCGTTCTGATAATTGTTCTTTAATCTCTTTCGTCGTAACTGCGAATATTCTCGGAAATAACGCATTTTGAAAAGTGTAATTCGATAATTATTGTCGTAATATACCAATATTTACGCTAGCAACAAGTTCTGATAATTGTTCTTTAATCTCTTTCGTCGTAACTGCGAATATTCTCGGAAATAACGCATTTTGAAAAGTGTAATTCGATAATTATTGTCGTAATATACCAATATTTACGCTAGCAACGCGTTCTGATAATTGTTCTTTAATCTCTTTCGTCGTAATAACGAATATTCTCGGAAATAACGCATTTTGAATAGTGTAATTCGATAATTATTGTCGTAATATACCAATATTTACGCTAGCAACGCGTTCTGATAATTGTTCTTTAATCTCTTTCGTCGTAACTGCGAATATTCTCGGAAATAACGCATTTTGAAAAGTGTAATTCGTTAATTATTGTCGTAATATACCAATATTTACGCTAGCAACGCGTTCTGATAATTGTTCTTTAATCTCTTTCGTCGTAATAACGAATATTCTCGGAAATAACGCATTTTGAAAAGTGTAATTCGATAATTATTGTCGTAATATACCAATATTTACGCTAGCAACGCGTTCTGATAATTGTTCTTTAATCTCTTTCGTCGTAATAACTAATATTCTCGGAAATAACGCATTTTGAAAAGTGTAATTCGATAATTATTGTCGTAATATACCAATATTTACGCTAGCAACGCGTTCTGATAATTGTTCTTTAATCTCTTTCGTCGTAACTGCGAATATTCTCGGAAATAACGCATTTTGAAAAGTGTAATTCGATAATTATTGTCGTAATATACCAATATTTACGCTAGCAACGCGTTCTGATAATTGTTCTTTAATCTCTTTCGTCGTAATAACTAATATTCTCGGAAATAACGCATTTTGAAAAGTGTAATTCGATAATTATTGTCGTAATATACCAATATTTACGCTAGCAACGCGTTCTGATAATTGTTCTTTAATCTCTTTCGTCGTAATAACGAATATTCTCGGAAATAACGCATTTCGAAAAGTGTAATTCGATAATTATTGTCGTAATATACCAATATTTACGCTAGCAACGCGTTCTGATAATTGTTCTTTAATCTCTTTCGTCGTAACTGCGAACATTCTCGGAAATAACGCATTTTGAAAAGTGTAATTCGATAATTATTGTCGTAATATACCAATATTTACGCTAGCAACGCGTTCTGATAATTGTTCTTTAATCTCTTTCGTCGTAACTGCGAATATTCTCGGAAATAACGCATTTTGAAAAGTGTAATTCGATAATTATTGTCGTAATATACCAATATTCACGCTAGCAACAAGTTCTGATAATAGTTCTTTAATCTCTTTCGTCGTAACTACTAATATTCTCGGAAATAACGCATTTTGAAAAGTGTAATTCGATAATTATTGTCGTAATATACCAATATTTACGCTAGCAACAAGTTCTGATAATTGTTCTTTAATCTCTTTCGTCGTAACTGCGAATATTCCCGGAAATAACGCATTTTGAAAAGTGTAATTCAATAATTATTGTCGTAATATACCAATATTTACGCTAGCAACGCGTTCTGATAATTGTTCTTTAATCTCTTTCGTCGTAATAACGAATATTCTCGGAAATAACGCATTTTGAATAGTGTAATTCGATAATTATTGTCGTAATATACCAATATTTACGCTAGCAACGCGTTCTGATAATTGTTCTTTAATCTCTTTCGTCGTAACTGCGAATATTCTCGGAAATAACGCATTTTGAAAAGTGTAATTCGATAATTATTGTCGTAATATACCAATATTTACGCTAGCAACGCGTTCTGATAATTGTTCTTTAATCTCTTTCGTCGTAATAACGAATATTCTCGGAAATAACGCATTTTGAATAGTGTAATTCGATAATTATTGTCGTAATATACCAATATTTACGCTAGCCACGCGTTCTGATAATTGTTCTTTAATCTCTTTCGTCGTAACTGCGAATATTCTCGGAAATAACGCATTTTGAAAAGTGTAATTCGATAATTATTGTCGTAATATACCAATATTTACGCTAGCAACAAGTTCTGATAATTGTTCTTTAATCACTTTCGTCGTAACTGCGAATATTTTCGGAAATAACGCATTTTGAAAAGTGTAATTCGATAATTATTGTCGTAATATACCAATATTTACGCTAGCAACAAGTTCTGATAATTGTTCTTTAATCTCTTTCGTCGTAACTGCGAATATTCTCGGAAATAACGCATTTTGAAAAGTGTAATTCGATAATTATTGTCGTAATATACCAATATTTACGCTAGCAACGCGTTCTGATAATTGTTCTTTAATCTCTTTCGTCGTAATAACGAATATTCTCGGAAATAACGCATTTTGAAAAGTGTAATTCGATAATTATTGTCGTTATATACCAATATTTACGCTAGCAACGCGTTCTGATAATTGTTCTTTAATCTCTTTCGTCGTAATAACGAATATTCTCGGAAATAACGCATTTTGAAAAGTGTAATTCGATAATTATTGTCGTTATATACCAATATTTACGCTAGCAACGCGTTCTGATAATTGTTCTTTAATCTCTTTCGTCGTAACTGCGAATATTCTCGGAAATAACGCATTTTGAAAAGTGTAATTCGATAATTATTGTCGTAATATACCAATATTTACGCTAGCAACGCTTTCTGATAATTGTTCTTTATTCTCTTTCGTCGTAACTGCGAATATTCTCGGAAATAACGCATTTTGAAAAGTGTAATTCGATAATTATTGTCGTAATATACCAATATTTACGCTAGCAACGCGTTCTGATAATTGTCCTTTAATCTCTTTCGTCGTAACTGCGAATATTCTCGGAAATAACGCATTTTGAAAAGTGTAATTCGATAATTATTGTCGTAATATACCAATATTTACGCTAGCAACGCGTTCTGATAATTGTTCTTTAATCTCTTTCGTCGTAACTGCGAACATTCTCGGAAATAACGCATTTTGAAAAGTGTAATTCGATAATTATTGTCGTAATATACCAATATTTACGCTAGCAACGCGTTCTGATAATTGTTCTTTAATCTCTTTCGTCGTAACTGCGAATATTCTCGGAAATAACGCATTTTGAAAAGTGTAATTCGATAATTATTGTCGTAATATACCAATATTTACGCTAGCAACGTGTTCTGATAATTGTTCTTTAATCTCTTTCGTCGTAACTGCGAATATTCTCGGAAATAACGCATTTTGAAAAGTGTAATTCGATAATTATTGTCGTAATATACCAATATTTACGCTAGCAACGCGTTCTGATAATTGTTCTTTAATCTCTTTCGTCGTAACTGCGAATATTCTCGGAAATAACGCATTTTGAAAAGTGTAATTCGATAATTATTGTCGTAATATACCAATATTTACGCTAGCAACGCGTTCTGATAATTGTTCTTTAATCTCTTTCGTCGTAACTGCGAATATTCTCGGAAATAACGCATTTTGAAAAGTGTAATTCGATAATTATTGTAGTAATATACCAATATTTACGCTAGCAACGCGTTCTGATAATTGTTCTTTAATCTCTTTCGTCGTAACTGCGAATATTCTCGGAAATAACGCATTTTGAAAAGTGTAATTCGATAATTATTGTCGTAATATACCAATATTTACGCTAGCAACGCGTTCTGATAAATGTTCTTTAATCTCTTTCGTCGTAACTGCGAATATTCTCGGAAATGACGCATTTTGAAAAGTGTAATTCGATAATTATTGTCGTAATATACCAATATTTACGCTAGCATCGCGTTCTGATAATTGTTCTTTATTCTCTTTCGTCGTAATAACGAATATTCTCGGAAATAACGCATTTTGAAAAGTGTAATTCGATAATTATTGTCGTAATATACCAATATTTACGCTAGCAACGCGTTCTGATAATTGTTCTTTAATCTCTTTCGTCGTAACTGCGAATATTCTCGGAAATAACGCATTTTGAAAAGTGTAATTCGATAATTATTGTCGTAATATACCAATATTTACGCTAGCAACAAGTTCTGATAATTGTTCTTTAATCTCTTTCGTCGTAACTGCGAATATTCTCGGAAATAACGCATTTTGAAAAGTGTAATTCGATAATTATTGTCGTAATATACCAATATTTACGCTAGCAACGCGTTCTGATAATTGTTCTTTAATCTCTTTCGTCGTAATAACGAATATTCTCGGAAATAACGCATTTTGAAAAGTGTAATTCGATAATTATTGTCGTAATATACCAATATTTGCGCTAGCAACGAGTTCTGATAATTGTTCTTTAATCTCTTTCGTCGTAACTGCGAATATTCTCGGAAATAACGCATTTTGAAAAGTGTAATTCGATAATTATTGTCGTTATATACCAATATTTACGCTAGCAACGCGTTCTGATAATTGTTCTTTAATCTCTTTCGTCGTAACTGCGAATATTCTCGGAAATAACGCATTTTGAAAAGTGTAATTCGATAATTATTGTCGTAATATACCAATATTTACGCTAGCAACGCTTTCTGATAATTGTTCTTTATTCTCTTTCGTCGTAACTGCGAATATTCTCGGAAATAACGCATTTTGAAAAGTGTAATTCGATAATTATTGTCGTAATATACCAATATTTACGCTAGCAACGCGTTCTGATAATTGTCCTTTAATCTCTTTCGTCGTAACTGCGAATATTCTCGGAAATAACGCATTTTGAAAAGTGTAATTCGATAATTATTGTCGTAATATACCAATATTTACGCTAGCAACGCGTTCTGATAATTGTTCTTTAATCTCTTTCGTCGTAACTGCGAACATTCTCGGAAATAACGCATTTTGAAAAGTGTAATTCGATAATTATTGTCGTAATATACCAATATTTACGCTAGCAACGCGTTCTGATAATTGTTCTTTAATCTCTTTCGTCGTAACTGCGAATATTCTCGGAAATAACGCATTTTGAAAAGTGTAATTCGATAATTATTGTCGTAATATACCAATATTTACGCTAGCAACGCGTTCTGATAATTGTTCTTTAATCTCTTTCGTCGTAACTGCGAATATTCTCGGAAATAACGCATTTTGAAAAGTGTAATTCGATAATTATTGTCGTAATATACCAATATTTACGCTAGCAACGCGTTCTGATAATTGTTCTTTAATCTCTTTCGTCGTAACTGCGAATATTCTCGGAAATAACGCATTTTGAATAGTGTAATTCGATAATTATTGTCGTAATATACCAATATTTACGCTAGCAACGCGTTCTGATAATTGTTCTTTAATCTCTTTCGTCGTAACTGCGAATATTCTCGGAAATAACGCATTTTGAAAAGTGTAATTCGATAATTATTGTCGTAATATACCAATATTTACGCTAGCAACGCGTTCTGATAATTGTTCTTTAATCTCTTTCGTCGTAACTGCGAATATTCTCGGAAATAACGCATTTTGAAAAGTGTAATTCGATAATTATTGTCGTAATATACCAATATTTACGCTAGCAACGCGTTCTGATAATTGTTCTTTAATCTCTTTCGTCGTAACTGCGAATATTCTCGGAAATAACGCATTTTGAAAAGTGTAATTCGATAATTATTGTCGTAATATACCAATATTTACGCTAGCAACGCGTTCTGATAATTGTTCTTTAATCTCTTTCGTCGTAACTGCGAATATTCTCGGAAATAACGCATTTTGAATAGTGTAATTCGATAATTATTGTCGTAATATACCAATATTTACGCTAGCAACGCGTTCTGATAATTGTTCTTTAATCTCTTTCGTCGTAACTGCGAATATTCTCGGAAATAACGCATTTTGAAAAGTGTAATTCGATAATTATTGTCGTAATATACCAATATTTACGCTAGCAACGCGTTCTGATAATTGTTCTTTAATCTCTTTCGTCGTAACTGCGAATATTCTCGGAAATAACGCATTTTGAAAAGTGTAATTCGATAATTATTGTCGTAATATACCAATATTTACGCTAGCAACGCGTTCTGATAATTGTTCTTTAATCTCTTTCGTCGTAACTGCGAATATTCTCGGAAATAACGCATTTTGAAAAGTGTAATTCGATAATTATTGTAGTAATATACCAATATTAACGCTAGCAACGCGTTCTGATAATTGTTCTTTAATCTCTTTCGTCGTAACTGCGAATATTCTCGGAAATAACGCATTTTGAAAAGTGTAATTCGATAATTATTGTCGTAATATACCAATATTTACGCTAGCAACGCGTTCTGATAATTGTTCTTTATTCTCTTTCGTCGTAATAACGAATATTCTCGGAAATAACGCATTTTGAAAAGTGTAATTCGATAATTATTGTCGTAATATACCAATATTTACGCTAGCAACGCGTTCTGATAATTGTTCTTTAATCTCTTTCGTCGTAACTGCGAATATTCTCGGAAATAACGCATTTTGAAAAGTGTAATTCGATAATTATTGTCGTAATATACCAATATTTACGCTAGCAACGCGTTCTGATAATTGTTCTTTAATCTCTTTCGTCGTAACTGCGAATATTCTCGGAAATAACGCATTTTGAAAAGTGTAATTCGATAATTATTGTCGTAATATACCAATATTTACGCTAGCAACGCGTTCTGATAATTGTTCTTTAATCTCTTTCGTCGTAACTGCGAATATTCTCGGAAATAACGCATTTTGAAAAGTGTAATTCGATAATTATTGTCGTAATATACCAATATTTACGCTAGCAACGCGTTCTGATAATTGTTCTTTAATCTCTTTCGTCGTAACTGCGAATATTCTCGGAAATAACGCATTTCGAAAAGTGTAATTCGATAATTATTGTCGTAATATACCAATATTTACGCTAGGAACGCGTTCTGATAATTGTTCTTTAATCTCTTTCGTCGTAACTGCGAATATTCTCGGAAATAACGCATTTTGAAAAGTGTAATTCGATAATTATTGTCGTAATATACCAATATTTACGCTAGCAACGCGTTCTGATAATTGTTCTTTAATCTCTTTCGTCGTAATAACGAATATTCTTGGAAATAACGCATTTTGAAAAGTGTAATTCGATAATTATTGTCGTAATATACCAATATTTACGCTAGCAACGCGTTCTGATAATTGTTCTTTAATCTCTTTCGTCGTAACTGCGAATATTCTCGGAAATAACGCATTTTGAAAAGTGTAATTCGATAATTATTGTCGTAATATACCAATATTTACGCTAGCAACGCGTTCTGATAATTGTTCTTTAATCTCTTTCGTCGTAACTGCGAATATTCTCGGAAATAACGCATTTTGAAAAGTGTAATTCGATAATTATTGTCGTAATATACCAATATTTACGCTAGCAACGCGTTCTGATAATTGTTCTTTAATCTCTTTCGTCGTAACTGCGAATATTCTCGGAAATAACGCATTTTGAAAAGTGTAATTCGATAATTATTGTCGTAATATACCAATATTTACGCTAGCAACGCGTTCTGATAATTGTTCTTTAATCTCTTTCGTCCTAACTGCGAATATTCTCGGAAATAACGCATTTTGAAAAGTGTAATTCGATAATTATTGTCGTAATATACCAATATTTACGCTAGCAACAAGTTCTGATAATTGTTCTTTAATCTCTTTCGTCGTAACTGCGAATATTCTCGGAAATAACGCATTTTGAAAAGTGTAATTCGATAATTATTGTCGTAATATACCAATATTTACGCTACCAACGCGTTCTGATAATTGTTCTTTAATCTCTTTCGTCGTAACTGCGAATATTTTCGGAAATAACGCATTTTGAAAAGTGTAATTCGATATTTATTGTCGTAATATACTCCTATTTACGCTAGCAACGCGTTCTGGTAATTGTTCTTTAATTTCTTTCGTCGTAACTAAGAATATTCTCGGAAATAACGCATTTTGAAAAGTGTAATTCGATAATTATTGTCGTAATATACCAATATTTACGCTAGGAACGCGTTCTGATAATTGTTCTTTAATCTCTTTCGTCGTAACTGCGAATATTCTCGGAAATAACGCATTTTGAAAAGTGTAATTCGATACTTATTGTCGTAATATACCAATATTTACGCTAGCAACGCGTTCTGATAATTGTTCTTTAATCTCTTTCGTCGTAACTGCGAATATTCTCGGAAATAACGCATTTTGAAAAGTGTAATTCGATAATTATTGTCGTAATATACCAATATTTACGCTAGCAACGCGTTCTGATAATTGTTCTTTAATCTCTTTCGTCGTAACTGCGAATATTCTCGGAAATAACGCATTTTGAAAAGTGTACTTCGATAATTATTGTCGTAATATACCAATATTTACGCTAGCAACGCGTTCTGATAATTGTTCTTTAATCTCTTTCGTCGTAACTGCGAATATTCTCGGAAATAACGCATTTTGAAAAGTGTAATTCGATAATTATTGTCGTAACATACCAATATTTACGCTAGCAACGCGTTCTGATAATTGTTCTTTAATCTCTTTCGTCGTAACTGCGAATATTCTCGGAAATAACGCATTTTGAAAAGTGTAATTCGATAATTATTGTCGTAATATACCAATATTTACGCTAGCAACGCGTTCTGATAATTGTCCTTTAATCTCTTTCGTCGTAACTGCGAATATTCTCGGAAATAACGCATTTTGAAAAGTGTAATTCGATAATTATTGTCGTAATATACCAATATTTACGCTAGCAACGCGTTCTGATAATTGTTCTTTAATCTCTTTCGTCGTAACTGCGAACATTCTCGGAAATAACGCATTTTGAAAAGTGTAATTCGATAATTATTGTCGTAATATACCAATATTTACGCTAGCAACGCGTTCTGATAATTGTTCTTTAATCTCTTTCGTCGTAACTGCGAATATTCTCGGAAATAACGCATTTTGAAAAGTGTAATTCGATAATTATTGTCGTAATATACCAATATTTACGCTAGCAACGCGTTCTGATAATTGTTCTTTAATCTCTTTCGTCGTAACTGCGAATATTCTCGGAAATAACGCATTTTGAAAAGTGTAATTCGATAATTATTGTCGTAATATACCAATATTTACGCTAGCAACGCGTTCTGATAATTGTTCTTTAATCTCTTTCGTCGTAACTGCGAATATTCTCGGAAATAACGCATTTTAAAAGTGTAATTCGATAATTATTGTAGTAATATACCAATATTTACGCTAGCAACGCGTTCTGATAATTGTTCTTTAATCTCTTTCGTCCTAACTGCGAATATTCTCGGAAATAACGCATTTTGAAAAGTGTAATTCGATAATTATTGTCGTAATATACCAATATTTACGCTAGCAACAAGTTCTGATAATTGTTCTTTAATCTCTTTCGTCGTAACTGCGAATATTCTCGGAAATAACGCATTTTGAAAAGTGTAATTCGATAATTATTGTCGTAATATACCAATATTTACGCTACCAACGCGTTCTGATAATTGTTCTTTAATCTCTTTCGTCGTAACTGCGAATATTTTCGGAAATAACGCATTTTGAAAAGTGTAATTCGATATTTATTGTCGTAATATACTCCTATTTACGCTAGCAACGCGTTCTGGTAATTGTTCTTTAATTTCTTTCGTCGTAACTAAGAATATTCTCGGAAATAACGCATTTTGAAAAGTGTAATTCGATAATTATTGTCGTAATATACCAATATTTACGCTAGGAACGCGTTCTGATAATTGTTCTTTAATCTCTTTCGTCGTAACTGCGAATATTCTCGGAAATAACGCATTTTGAAAAGTGTAATTCGATAATTATTGTCGTAATATACCAATATTTACGCCAGCAACGCGTTCTGATAATTGTTCTTTAATCTCTTTCGTCGTAACTGCGAATATTCTCGGAAATAACGCATTTTGAAAAGTGTAATTCGATAATTATTGTCGTAATATACCAATATTTACGCTAGCAACGCTTTCTGATAATTGTTCTTTATTCTCTTTCGTCGTAACTGCGAATATTCTCGGAAATAACGCATTTTGAAAAGTGTAATTCGATAATTATTGTCGTAATATACCAATATTTACGCTAGCAACGCGTTCTGATAATTGTCCTTTAATCTCTTTCGTCGTAACTGCGAATATTCTCGGAAATAACGCATTTTGAAAAGTGTAATTCGATAATTATTGTCGTAATATACCAATATTTACGCTAGCAACGCGTTCTGATAATTGTTCTTTAATCTCTTTCGTCGTAACTGCGAACATTCTCGGAAATAACGCATTTTGAAAAGTGTAATTCGATAATTATTGTCGTAATATACCAATATTTACGCTAGCAACGCGTTCTGATAATTGTTCTTTAATCTCTTTCGTCGTAACTGCGAATATTCTCGGAAATAACGCATTTTGAAAAGTGTAATTCGATAATTATTGTCGTAATATACCAATATTTACGCTAGCAACGCGTTCTGATAATTGTTCTTTAATCTCTTTCGTCGTAACTGCGAATATTCTCGGAAATAACGCATTTTGAAAAGTGTAATTCGATAATTATTGTCGTAATATACCAATATTTACGCTAGCAACGCGTTCTGATAATTGTTCTTTAATCTCTTTCGTCGTAACTGCGAATATTCTCGGAAATAACGCATTTTGAAAAGTGTAATTCGATAATTATTGTAGTAATATACCAATATTTACGCTAGCAACGCGTTCTGATAATTGTTCTTTAATCTCTTTCGTCGTAACTGCGAATATTCTCGGAAATAACGCATTTTGAAAAGTGTAATTCGATAATTATTGTCGTAATATACCAATATTTACGCTAGCAACGCGTTCTGATAATTGTTCTTTAATCTCTTTCGTCGTAACTGCGAATATTCTCGGAAATAACGCATTTTGAAAAGTGTAATTCGATAATTATTGTCGTAATATACCAATATTTACGCTAGCAACGCGTTCTGATAATTGTTCTTTAATCTCTTTCGTCGTAACTGCGAATATTCTCGGAAATAACGCATTTTGAAAAGTGTAATTCGATAATTATTGTCGTAATATACCAATATTTACGCTAGCAACGCGTTCTGATAATTGTTCTTTAATCTCTTTCGTCGTAACTGCGAATATTCTCGGAAATAACGCATTTTGAAAAGTGTAATTCGATAATTATTGTCGTAATATACCAATATTTACGCTAGGAACGCGTTCTGATAATTGTTCTTTAATCTCTTTCGTCGTAACTGCGAATATTCTCGGAAATAACGCATTTTGAAAAGTGTAATTCGATAATTATTGTCGTAATATACCAATATTTACGCTAGCAACGCGTTCTGATAATTGTTCTTTAATCTCTTTCGTCGTAATAACGAATATTCTCGGAAATAACGCATTTTGAAAAGTGTAATTCGATAATTATTGTCGTAATATACCAATATTTACGCTAGCAACGCGTTCTGATAATTGTTCTTTAATCTCTTTCGTTGTAACTGCGAATATTCTCGGAAATAACGCATTTTGAAAAGTGTAATTCGATAATTATTGTCGTAATATACCAATATTTACGCTAGCAACGCGTTCTGATAATTGTTCTTTAATCTCTTTCGTCGTAACTGCGAATATTCTCGGAAATAACGCATTTTGAAAAGTGTAATTCGATAATTATTGTCGTAATATACCAATATTTACGCTAGCAACGCGTTCTGGTAATTGTTCTTTAATCTCTTTCGTCCTAACTGCGAATATTTTCGGAAATAACGCATTTTGAAAAGTGTAATTCGATATTTATTGTCGTAATATACTCCTATTTACGCTAGCAACGCGTTCTGGTAATTGTTCTTTAATTTCTTTCGTCGTAACTAAGAATATTCTCGGAAATAACGCATTTTGAAAAGTGTAATTCGATAATTATTGTCGTAATATACCAATATTTACGCTAGGAACGCGTTCTGATAATTGTTCTTTAATCTCTTTCGTCGTAACTGCGAATATTCTCGGAAATAACGCATTTTGAAAAGTGTAATTCGATAATTATTGTCGTAATATACCAATATTTACGCTAGCAACGCGTTCTGATAATTGTTCTTTAATCTCTTTCGTCGTAACTGCGAATATTCTCGGAAATAACGCATTTTGAAAAGTGTAATTCGATAATTATTGTCGTAATATACCAATATTTACGCTAGGAACGCGTTCTGATAATTGTTCTTTAATCTCTTTCGTCGTAACTGCGAATATTCTCGGAAATAACGCATTTTGAAAAGTGTAATTCGATAATTATTGTCGTAATATACCAATATTTACGCTAGCAACGCGTTCTGATAATTGTTCTTTAATCTCTTTCGTCGTAACTGCGAATATTCTCGGAAATAACGCATTTTGAAAAGTGTAATTCGATAATTATTGTCGTAACATACCAATATTTACGCTAGCAACGCGTTCTGATAATTGTTCTTTAATCTCTTTCGTCGTAACTGCGAATATTCTCGGAAATAACGCATTTTGAAAAGTGTAATTCGATAATTATTGTCGTAATATACCAATATTTACGCCAGCAACGCGTTCTGATAATTGTTCTTTAATCTCTTTCGTCGTAACTGCGAATATTCTCGGAAATAACGCATTTTGAAAAGTGTAATTCGATAATTATTGTCGTAATATACCAATATTTACGCTAGCAACGCGTTCTGATAATTGTTCTTTAATCTCTTTCGTCGTAACTGCGAATATTCTCGGAAATAACGCATTTTGAAAAGTGTAATTCGATAATTATTGTCGTAATATACCAATATTTACGCTAGCAACGCGTTCTGATAATTGTTCTTTAATGTCTTTCGTCGTAACTGCGAATATTCTCGGAAATAACGCATTTTGAAAAGTGTAATTCGATAATTATTGTCGTAATATACCAATATTTACGCCAGCAACGCGTTCTGATAATTGTTCTTTAATCTCTTTCGTCGTAACTGCGAATATTCTCGGAAATAACGCATTTTGAAAAGTGTAATTCGATAATTATTGTCGTAATATACCAATATTTACGCTAGCAACGCGTTCTGATAATTGTTCTTTAATCTCTTTCGTCGTAACTGCGAATATTCTCGGAAATATCGCATTTTGAAAAGTGTAATTCGATAATTATTGTCGTTTAAATACCAATATTTACGCTAGCAACGCGTTCTGATAATTGTTCTTTAATCTCTTTCGTCGTAACTGCGAATATTCTCGGAAATAACGCATTTTGAAAAGTGTAATTCGATAATTATTGTCGTAATATACCAATATTTACGCTAGCAACGCCTTCTGATAATTGTTCTTTAATCTCTTTCGTCGTAACTGCGAATATTCTCGGAAATAACGCATTTTGAAAAGTGTAATTCGATAATTATTGTCGTAATATACCAATATTTACGCTAGAAACGCGTTCTGATAAATGTTCTTTAATCTCTTTCGTCGTAACTGCGAATATTCTCGGAAATAACGCATTTTGAAAAGTGTAATTCGATAATTATTGTCGTAATATACCAATATTTACGCTAGCAACGCGTTCTGATAATTGTTCTTTAATCTCTTTCGTCGTAACTGCGAACATTCTCGGAAATAACGCATTTTGAAAAGTGTAATTCGATAATTATTGTCGTAATATACCAATATTTACGCTAGCAACGCGTTCTGATAATTGTTCTTTAATCTCTTTCGTCGTAACTGCGAATATTCTCGGAAATAACGCATTTTGAAAAGTGTAATTCGATAATTATTGTCGTAATATACCAATATTTACGCTAGCAACGCGTTCTGATAATTGTTCTTTAATCTCTTTCGTCGTAACTGCGAATATTCTCGGAAATAACGCATTTTGAAAAGTGTAATTCGATAATTATTGTCGTAATATACCAATATTTACGCTAGCAACGCGTTCTGATAATTGTTCTTTAATCTCTTTCGTCGTAAGAACGAATATTCTCGGAAATAACGCATTTTGAATAGTGTAATTCGATAATTATTGTCGTAATATACCAATATTTACGCTAGCAACGCGTTCTGATAATTGTTCTTTAATCTCTTTCGTCGTAAGAACGAATATTCTCGGAAATAACGCATTTTGAATAGTGTAATTCGATAATTATTGTCGTAATATACCAATATTTACGCTAGCAACGCCATCTGTGAAGTGTTATTCAAACTGTTTCGTCGTAATAACGAATATTCTCGGAAATAACTCATTTTGAAAAGTGTTATTCGATAATTATTGTCGTAATATACCAATATTTACGCTAGCAACGCCATCTGTGAAGTGTTATTCAAACTGTTTCGTCGTAATAACGAATATTCTCGGAAATAACTCATTTTGAAAAGTGTTATTCGATAATTATTGTCGGAATATACCAATATTTACGCTAGCAACGCGTTCTGATAATTGTTCTTTAATCTCTTTCGTCGTAACTGCGAATATTCTCGGAAATAACGCATTTTGAAAAGTGTAATTCGATAATTATTGTCGTAATATACCAATATTTACGCTAGCAACGCGTTCTGATAATTGTTCTTTAATGTCTTTCGTCGTAACTGCGAATATTCTCGGAAATGACGCATTTTGAAAAGTGTAATTCGATGATTATTGTCGTAATATACCAATATTTACGCTAGCAACGCGTTCTGATAATTGTTCTTTAATCTCTTTCGTCGTAATAACGAATATTCTCGGAAATAACTCATTTTGAAAAGTGTTATTCGATAATTATTGTCGTAATATACCAATATTTACGCTAGCAACGCCATCTGTGAAGTGTTATTCAAACTGTTTCGTCGTAATAACGAATATTCTCGGAAATAACGCATTTTGAAAAGTGTTATTCGATAATTATTGTCGTAATATACCAATATTTACGCTAGCAACGCGTTCTGATAATTGTTCTTTAATCACTTTCGTCGTAACTGCGAATATTCTCGGAAATGACGCATTTTGAAAAGTGTAATTCGATAATTATTGTCGTAATATACCAATATTTACGCTAGCAACGCGTTCTGATAATTGTTCTTTAATCTCTTTCGTCGTAACTGCGAATATTCTCGGAAATAACTCATTTTGAAAAGTGTTATTCGATAATTATTGTCGTAATATACCAATACTTACGCTAGCAACGCCATCTGTGAAGTGTTATTCAAACTGTTTCGTCGTAACTGCGAATATTCTCGGAAATAACGCATTTTGAAAAGTGTAATTCGATAATTATTGTCGTAATATACCAATATTTACGCTAGCAACGCGTTCTGATAATTGTTCTTTAATCTCTTTCGTCGTAACTGCGAATATTCTCGGAAATAACGCATTTTGAAAAGTGTTATTCGATAATTATTGTCGTAATATACCAATATTCTCGGAATTCTCGGAAATAACGCATTTTGAAAAGTGTTATTCGATAATTATTGTCGTAATATACCAATATTTACGCTAGCAACGCGTTCTGATAATTGTTCTTTAATCTCTTTCGTCGTAACTGCGAATATTCTCGGAAATGACGCATTTTGAAAAGTGTTATTCGATAATTATTGTCGTAATATACCAATATTTACGCTAGCAACGCGTTCTGATAATTGTTCTTTAATCTCTTTCGTCGTAACTGCGAATATTCTCGGAAATAACGCATTTTGAAAAGTGTTATTCGATAATTATTGTCGTAATATACCAATATTCTCGGAATTCTCGGAAATAACGCATTTTGAAAAGTGTTATTCGATAATTATTGTCGTAATATACCAATATTTACGCTACCAACGCGTTCTGATAATTGTTCTTTAATGTCTTTCGTCGTAACTGCGAATATTCTCGGAAATAACGCATTTTGAAAAGTGTTATTCGATAATTATTGTCGTAATATACCAATATTTACGCTAGCAACGCGTTCTGATAATTGTTCTTTAATCTCTTTCGTCGTAACTGCGAATATTCTCGGAAATAACGCATTTTGTAAAGTGTAATTCGATAATTATTGTCGTAATATACCAATATTTACGCTAGGAACGCGTTCTGATAATTGTTCTTTAATCTCTTTCGTCGTAACTGCGAATATTCTCGGAAATAACGCATTTTGAAAAGTGTTATTCGATAATTATTGTCGTAATATACCAATATTCTCGGAATTCTCGGAAATAACGCATTTTGAAAAGTGTTATTCGATAATTATTGTCGTAATATACCAATATTTACGCTACCAACGCGTTCTGATAATTGTTCTTTAATCTCTTTCGTCGTAACTGCGAATATTCTCGGAAATAACGCATTTTGTAAAGTGTAATTCGATAATTATTGTCGTAATATACCAATATTTACGCTAGCAACGCGTTCTGATAATTGTTCTTTAATCTCTTTCGTCGTAACTGCGAATATTCTCGGAAATAACGCATTTTGAAAAGTGTAATTCGATAATTATTGTCGTAATATACCAATATTTACGCTAGCAACGCGTTCTGATAATTGTTCTTTAATCTCTTTCGTCGTAACTGCGAATATTCTCGGAAATAACGCATTTTGAAAAGTGTAATTCGATAATTATTGTCGTAATATACCAATATTTACGCTAGCAACGCGTTCTGATAATTGTTCTTTAATCTCTTTCGTCGTAACTGCGAATATTCTCGGAAATAACGCATTTTGAAAAGTGTAATTCGATAATTATTGTCGTAATATACCAATATTTACGCTAGCAACGCGTTCTGATAATTGTTCTTTAATCTCTTTCGTCGTAACTGCGAATATTCTCGGAAATAACGCATTTTGAAAAGTGTAATTCGATAATTATTGTCGTAATATACCAATATTTACGCTAGCAACGCGTTCTGATAATTGTTCTTTAATCTCTTTCGTCGTAACTGCGAATTTTCTCGGAAATAACGCATTTTGAAAAGTGTAATTCGATAATTATTGTCGTAATATACCAATATTTACGCTAGCAACAAGTTCTGATAATTGTTCTTTAATCTCTTTCGTCGTAACTGCGAATATTCTCGGAAATAACGCATTTTGAAAAGTGTAATTCGATAATTATTGTCGTAATATACCAATATTTACGCTAGCAACGCGTTCTGATAATTGTTCTTTAATCTCTTTCGTCGTAACTGCGAATATTCTCGGAAATAACGCATTTTGAAAAGTGTAATTCGATAATTATTGTCGTAATATACCAATATTTACGCTAGCAACGCGTTCTGATAATTGTTCTTTAATCTCTTTCGTCGTAACTGCGAATATTCTCGGAAATAACGCATTTTGAAAAGTGTAATTCGATAATTATTGTCGTAATATACCAATATTTACGCTAGCAACGCGTTCTGATAATTGTTCTTTAATCTCTTTCGTCGTAACTGCGAATATTCTCGGAAATAACGCATTTTGAAAAGTGTAATTCGATAATTATTGTCGTAATATACCAATATTTACGCTAGCAACGCGTTCTGATAATTGTTCTTTAATCTCTTTCGTCGTAACTGCGAATTTTCTCGGAAATAACGCATTTTGAAAAGTGTAATTCGATAATTATTGTCGTAATATACCAATATTTACGCTAGCAACAAGTTCTGATAATTGTTCTTTAATCTCTTTCGTCGTAACTGCGAATATTCTCGGAAATAACGCATTTTGAAAAGTGTAATTCGATAATTATTGTCGTAATATACCAATATTTACGCTAGCAACGCGTTCTGATAATTGTTCTTTAATCTCTTTCGTCGTAACTGCGAATATTCTCGGAAATAACGCATTTTGAAAAGTGTAATTCGATAATTATTGTCGTAATATACCAATATTTACGCTAGCAACGCGTTCTGATAATTGTTCTTTAATCTCTTTCGTCGTAACTGCGAATATTCTCGGAAATAACGCATTTTGAAAAGTGTAATTCGATAATTATTGTCGTAATATACCAATATTTACGCTAGCAACGCGTTCTGATAATTGTTCTTTAATCTCTTTCGTCGTAACTGCGAATATTCTCGGAAATAACGCATTTTGAAAAGTGTAATTCGATAATTATTGTCGTAATATACCAATATTTACGCTAGCAACGCGTTCTGATAATTGTTCTTTAATCTCTTTCGTCGTAACTGCGAATATTCTCGGAAATAACGCATTTTGAAAAGTGTAATTCGATAATTATTGTCGTAATATACCAATATTTACGCTAGCAACGCGTTCTGATAATTGTTCTTTAATCTCTTTCGTCGTAACTGCGAATTTTCTCGGAAATAACGCATTTTGAAAAGTGTAATTCGATAATTATTGTCGTAATATACCAATATTTACGCTAGCAACAAGTTCTGATAATTGTTCTTTAATCTCTTTCGTCGTAACTGCGAATATTCTCGGAAATAACGCATTTTGAAAAGTGTAATTCGATAATTATTGTCGTAATATACCAATATTTACGCTAGCAACGCGTTCTGATAATTGTTCTTTAATCTCTTTCGTCGTAACTGCGAATATTCTCGGAAATAACGCATTTTGAAAAGTGTAATTCGATAATTATTGTCGTAATATACCAATATTTACGCTAGCAACGCGTTCTGATAATTGTTCTTTAATCTCTTTCGTCGTAACTGCGAATATTCTCGGAAATAACGCATTTTGAAAAGTGTAATTCGATAATTATTGTCGTAATATACCAATATTTACGCTAGCAACGCGTTCTGATAATTGTTCTTTAATCTCTTTCGTCGTAACTGCGAATATTCTCGGAAATAACGCATTTTGAAAAGTGTAATTCGATAATTATTGTCGTAATATACCAATATTTACGCTAGCAACGCGTTCTGATAATTGTTCTTTAATCTCTTTCGTCGTAACTGCGAATTTTCTCGGAAATAACGCATTTTGAAAAGTGTAATTCGATAATTATTGTCGTAATATACCAATATTTACGCTAGCAACAAGTTCTGATAATTGTTCTTTAATCTCTTTCGTCGTAACTGCGAATATTCTCGGAAATAACGCATTTTGAAAAGTGTAATTCGATAATTATTGTCGTAATATACCAATATTTACGCTAGCAACGCGTTCTGATAATTGTTCTTTAATCTCTTTCGTCGTAACTGCGAATATTCTCGGAAATAACGCATTTTGAAAAGTGTAATTCGATAATTATTGTCGTAATATACCAATATTTACGCTAGCAACGCGTTCTGATAATTGTTCTTTAATCTCTTTCGTCGTAACTGCGAATTTTCTCGGAAATAACGCATTTTGAAAAGTGTAATTCGATAATTATTGTCGTAATATACCAATATTTACGCTAGCAACAAGTTCTGATAATTGTTCTTTAATCTCTTTCGTCGTAACTGCGAATATTCTCGGAAATAACGCATTTTGAAAAGTGTAATTCGATAATTATTGTCGTAATATACCAATATTTACGCTAGCAACGCGTTCTGATAATTGTTCTTTAATCTCTTTCGTCGTTACTGCGGATATTCTCGGAAATAACGCATTTTGAAAAGTGTAATTCGATAATTATTGTCGTAATATACCAATATTTACGCTAGCAACGCGTTCTGATAATTGTTCTTTAATCTCTTTCGTCGTAACTGCGAATATTCTCGGAAATAACGCATTTTGAAAAGTGTAATTCGATAATTATTGTCGTAATATACCAATATTTACGCTAGCAACGCGTTCTGATAATTGTTCTTTAATCTCTTTCGTCGTAACTGCGAATATTCTCGGAAATAACGCATTTTGAAAAGTGTAATTCGATAATTATTGTCGTAATATACCAATATTTACGCTAGCAACGCGTTCTGATAATTGTTCTTTAATCTCTTTCGTCGTAACTGCGAATATTCTCGGAAATAACGCATTTTGAAAAGTGTAATTCGATAATTATTGTCGTAATTTACCAATATTTACGCTAGCAACGCGTTCTGATAATTGTTCTTTAATCTCTTTCGTCGTAACTGCGAATATTCTCGGAAATAACGCATTTTGAAAAGTGTAATTCGATAATTATTGTCGTAATATACCAATATTTACGCTAGCAACAAGTTCTGATAATTGTTCTTTAATCTCTTTCGTCGTAACTGCGAATATTCTCGGAAATAACGCATTTTGAAAAGTGTAATTCGATAATTATTGTCGTAATATACCAATATTTACGCTAGCAACGCGTTCTGATAATTGTTCTTTAATCTCTTTCGTCGTAATAACGAATATTCTCGGAAATAACGCATTTTGAATAGTGTAATTCGATAATTATTGTCGTAATATACCAATATTTACGCTAGCAACGCGTTCTGATAATTGTTCTTTAATCTCTTTCGTCGTAACTGCGAATATTCTCGGAAATAACGCATTTTGAAAAGTGTAATTCGATAATTATTGTCGTAATATACCAATATTTACGCTAGCAACGCGTTCTGATAATTGTTCTTTAATCTCTTTCGTCGTAATAACGAATATTCTCGGAAATAACGCATTTTGAAAAGTGTAATTCGATAATTATTGTCGTAATATACCAATATTTACGCTAGCAACGCGTTCTGATAATTGTTCTTTAATCTCTTTCGTCGTAACTGCGAATATTCTCGGAAATAACGCATTTTGAAAAGTGTAATTCGATAATTATTGTCGTAATATACCAATATTTACGCTAGCAACGCGTTCTGATAATTGTTCTTTAATCTCTTTCGTCGTAATAACTAATATTCTCGGAAATAACGCATTTTGAAAAGTGTAATTCGATAATTATTGTCGTAATATACCAATATTTACGCTAGCAACGCGTTCTGATAATTGTTCTTTAATCTCTTTCGTCGTAATAACGAATATTCTCGGAAATAACGCATTTCGAAAAGTGTAATTCGATAATTATTGTCGTAATATACCAATATTTACGCTAGCAACGCGTTCTGATAATTGTTCTTTAATCTCTTTCGTCGTAACTGCGAACATTCTCGGAAATAACGCATTTTGAAAAGTGTAATTCAATAATTATTGTCGTAATATACCAATATTTACGCTAGCAACGCGTTCTGATAATTGTTCTTTAATCTCTTTCGTCGTAATAACGAATATTCTCGGAAATAACGCATTTTGAATAGTGTAATTCGATAATTATTGTCGTAATATACCAATATTTACGCTAGCAACGCGTTCTGATAATTGTTCTTTAATCTCTTTCGTCGTAACTGCGAATATTCTCGGAAATAACGCATTTTGAAAAGTGTAATTCGATAATTATTGTCGTAATATACCAATATTTACGCTAGCAACGCGTTCTGATAATTGTTCTTTAATCTCTTTCGTCGTAATAACGAATATTCTCGGAAATGACGCATTTTGAATAGTGTAATTCGATAATTATTGTCGTAATATACCAATATTTACGCTAGCAACGCGTTCTGATAATTGTTCTTTAATCTCTTTCGTCGTAACTGCGAATATTCTCGGAAATAACGCATTTTGAAAAGTGTAATTCGATAATTATTGTCGTAATATACCAATATTTACGCTAGCAACGCGTTCTGATAATTGTTCTTTAATCTCTTTCGTCGTAACTGCGAATATTCTCGGAAATAACGCATTTTGAAAAGTGTAATTCGATAATTATTGTCGTAATATACCAATATTTACGCTAGCAACAAGTTCTGATAATTGTTCTTTAATCTCTTTCGTCGTAACTGCGAATATTTTCGGAAATAACGCATTTTGAAAAGTGTAATTCGATAATTATTGTCGTAATATACCAATATTTACGCTAGGAACGCGTTCTGATAATTGTTCTTTAATCTCTTTCGTCGTAATAACGAATATTCTCGGAAATAACGCATTTTGAAAAGTGTAATTCGATAATTATTGTCGTTATATACCAATATTTACGCTAGCAACGCGTTCTGATAATTGTTCTTTAATCTCTTTCGTCGTAATAACGAATATTCTCGGAAATAACGCATTTTGAAAAGTGTAATTCGATAATTATTGTCGTTATATACCAATATTTACGCTAGCAACGCGTTCTGATAATTGTTCTTTAATCTCTTTCGTCGTAACTGCGAATATTCTCGGAAATAACGCATTTTGAAAAGTGTAATTCGATAATTATTGTCGTAATATACCAATATTTACGCTAGCAACGCTTTCTGATAATTGTTCTTTATTCTCTTTCGTCGTAACTGCGAATATTCTCGGAAATAACGCATTTTGAAAAGTGTAATTCGATAATTATTGTCGTAATATACCAATATTTACGCTAGCAACGCGTTCTGATAATTGTCCTTTAATCTCTTTCGTCGTAACTGCGAATATTCTCGGAAATAACGCATTTTGAAAAGTGTAATTCGATAATTATTGTCGTAATATACCAATATTTACGCTAGCAACGCGTTCTGATAATTGTTCTTTAATCTCTTTCGTCGTAACTGCGAACATTCTCGGAAATAACGCATTTTGAAAAGTGTAATTCGATAATTATTGTCGTAATATACCAATATTTACGCTAGCAACGCGTTCTGATAATTGTTCTTTAATCTCTTTCGTCGTAACTGCGAATATTCTCGGAAATAACGCATTTTGAAAAGTGTAATTCGATAATTATTGTCGTAATATACCAATATTTACGCTAGCAACGCGTTCTGATAATTGTTCTTTAATCTCTTTCGTCGTAACTGCGAATATTCTCGGAAATAACGCATTTTGAAAAGTGTAATTCGATAATTATTGTCGTAATATACCAATATTTACGCTAGCAACGCGTTCTGATAATTGTTCTTTAATCTCTTTCGTCGTAACTGCGAATATTCTCGGAAATAACGCATTTTGAAAAGTGTAATTCGATAATTATTGTCGTAATATACCAATATTTACGCTAGCAACGCGTTCTGATAATTGTTCTTTAATCTCTTTCGTCGTAACTGCGAATATTCTCGGAAATAACGCATTTTGAAAAGTGTAATTCGATAATTATTGTAGTAATATACCAATATTTACGCTAGCAACGCGTTCTGATAATTGTTCTTTAATCTCTTTCGTCGTAACTGCGAATATTCTCGGAAATAACGCTTTTTGAAAAGTGTAATTCGATAATTATTGTCGTAATATACCAATATTTACGCTAGCAACGCGTTCTGATAAATGTTCTTTAATCTCTTTCGTCGTAACTGCGAATATTCTCGGAAATGACGCATTTTGAAAAGTGTAATTCGATAATTATTGTCGTAATATACCAATATTTACGCTAGCAACGCGTTCTGATAAATGTTCTTTAATCTCTTTCGTCGTAACTGCGAATATTCTCGGAAATGACGCATTTTGAAAAGTGTAATTCGATAATTATTGTCGTAATATACCAATATTTACGCTAGCAACGCGTTCTGATAATTGTTCTTTAATCTCTTTCGTCGTAACTGCGAATATCCTCGGAAATAACGCATTTTGAAAAGTGTAATTCGATAATTATTGTCGTTTAAATACCAATATTTACGCTAGCAACGCGTTCTGATAATTGTTCTTTAATCTCTTTCGTCGTAACTGCGAATATTCTCGGAAATAACGCATTTTGAAAAGTGTAATTCGATAATTATTGTCGTTTAAATACCAATTTTTACGCTAGCAACGCGTTCTGATAATTGTTCTTTAATCTCTTTCGTCGTAACTGCGAACATTCTCGGAAATAACGCATTTTGAAAAGTGTAATTCGATAATTATTGTCGTAATATACCAATATTTACGCTAGGAACGCGTTCTGATAATTGTTCTTTAATCTCTTTCGTCGTAACTGCGAACATTCTCGGAAATAACGCATTTTGAAAAGTGTAATTCGATAATTATTGTCGTAATATACCAATATTTACGCTAGCAACGCGTTCTGATAATTGTTCTTTAATCTCTTTCGTCGGAACTGCGAATATTCTCGGAAATAACGCATTTTGAAAAGTGTAATTCGATAATTATTGTCGTTTAAATACCAATATTTACGCTAGCAACGCGTTCTGATAATTGTTCTTTAATCTCTTTCGTCGTAACTGCGAATATTCTCGGAAATAACGCATTTTGAAAAGTGTAATTCGATAATTATTGTCGTAATATACCAATATTTACGCTAGCAACGCGTTCTGATAATTGTTCTTTAATCTCTTTCGTCGTAACTGCGAATATTCTCGGAAATAACGCATTTTGAAAAGTGTAATTCGATAATTATTGTCGTTTAAATACCAATATTTACGCTAGCAACGCGTTCTGATAATTGTTCTTTAATCTCTTTCGTCGTAACTGCGAATATTCTCGGAAATAACGCATTTTGAAAAGTGTAATTCGATAATTATTGTCGTAATATACCAATATTTACGCTAGCAACGCGTTCTGATAATTGTTCTTTAATCTCTTTCGTCGTAATAACGAATATTCTCGGAAATAACGCATTTTGAAAAGTGTAATTCGATAATTATTGTCGTTTAAATACCAATATTTACGCTAGCAACGCGTTCTGATAATTGTTCTTTAATCTCTTTCGTCGTAACTGCGAATATTCTCGGAAATAACGCATTTTGAAAAGTGTAATTCGATAATTATTGTCGTAATATACCAATATTTACGCCAGCAACGCGTTCTGATAATTGTTCTTTAATCTCTTTCGTCGTAACTGCGAATATTCTCGGAAATAACGCATTTTGAAAAGTGTAATTCGATAATTATTGTCGTAATATACCAATATTTACGCTAGCAACGCGTTCTGATAATTGTTCTTTAATCTCTTTCGTCGTAACTGCGAAT
This sequence comes from Pachydiplax longipennis, assembly GCA_036926295.1. NCBI lineage: Eukaryota > Metazoa > Arthropoda > Insecta > Odonata > Libellulidae > Pachydiplax > Pachydiplax longipennis. The sequence continues at coordinate 8,911,438 of JAVFKF010000044.1, read as the reverse complement.
ATTCTCGGAAATAACGCATTTTGAAAAGTGTAATTCGATAATTATTGTCGTAATATACCAATATTTACGCTAGCAACGCGTTCTGATAATTGTTCTTTAATCTCTTTCGTCCTAACTGCGAATATTCTCGGAAATAACGCATTTTGAAAAGTGTAATTCGATAATTATTGTCGTAATATACCAATATTTACGCTAGCAACAAGTTCTGATAATTGTTCTTTAATCTCTTTCGTCGTAACTGCGAATATTCTCGGAAATAACGCATTTTGAAAAGTGTAATTCGATAATTATTGTCGTAATATACCAATATTTACGCTACCAACGCGTTCTGATAATTGTTCTTTAATCTCTTTCGTCGTAACTGCGAATATTTTCGGAAATAACGCATTTTGAAAAGTGTAATTCGATATTTATTGTCGTAATATACTCCTATTTACGCTAGCAACGCGTTCTGGTAATTGTTCTTTAATTTCTTTCGTCGTAACTAAGAATATTCTCGGAAATAACGCATTTTGAAAAGTGTAATTCGATAATTATTGTCGTAATATACCAATATTTACGCTAGGAACGCGTTCTGATAATTGTTCTTTAATCTCTTTCGTCGTAACTGCGAATATTCTCGGAAATAACGCATTTTGAAAAGTGTAATTCGATAATTATTGTCGTAATATACCAATATTTACGCTAGCAACGCGTTCTGATAATTGTTCTTTAATCTCTTTCGTCGTAACTGCGAATATTCTCGGAAATAACGCATTTTGAAAAGTGTAATTCGATAATTATTGTCGTAATATACCAATATTTACGCCAGCAACGCGTTCTGATAATTGTTCTTTAATCTCTTTCGTCGTAACTGCGAATATTCTCGGAAATAACGCATTTTGAAAAGTGTAATTCGATAATTATTGTCGTAATATACCAATATTTACGCTAGCAACGCGTTCTGATAATTGTTCTTTAATCTCTTTCGTCGTAACTGCGAATATTCTCGGAAATAACGCATTTTGAAAAGTGTAATTCGATAATTATTGTCGTAATATACCAATATTTACGCTAGCAACGCGTTCTGATAATTGTTCTTTAATCTCTTTCGTCGTAACTGCGAATATTCTCGGAAATAACGCATTTCGAAAAGTGTAATTCGATAATTATTGTCGTAATATACCAATATTTACGCTAGCAACAAGTTCTGATAATTGTTCTTTAATCTCTTTCGTCGTAACTGCGAATATTCTCGGAAATATCGCATTTTGAAAAGTGTAATTCGATAATTATTGTCGTAATATACCAATATTTACGCTAGCAACGCGTTCTGATAATTGTTCTTTAATCTCTTTCGTCGTAACTGCGAATATTCTCGGAAATAACGCATTTTGAAAAGTGTAATTCGATAATTATTGTCGTAATATACCAATATTTACGCTAGAAACGCGTTCTGATAAATGTTCTTTAATCTCTTTCGTCGTAACTGCGAATATTCTCGGAAATAACGCATTTTGAAAAGTGTAATTCGATAATTATTGTCGTAATATACCAATATTTACGCTAGCAACGCGTTCTGATAATTGTTCTTTAATCTCTTTCGTCGTAAGAACGAATATTCTCGGAAATAACGCATTTTGAATAGTGTAATTCGATAATTATTGTCGTAATATACCAATATTTACGCTAGCAACGCGTTCTGATAATTGTTCTTTAATCTCTTTCGTCGTAACTGCGAATATTCTCGGAAATAACGCATTTTGAAAAGTGTAATTCGATAATTATTGTCGTAATATACCAATATTTACGCTAGCAACGCGTTCTGATAATTGTTCTTTAATCTCTTTCGTCGTAATAACGAATATTCTCGGAAATAACGCATTTTGAAAAGTGTAATTCGATAATTATTGTCGTAATATACCAATATTTACGCTAGCAACGCGTTCTGATAATTGTTCTTTAATCTCTTTCGTCGTAACTGCGAATATTCTCGGAAATAACGCATTTTGAAAAGTGTAATTCGATAATTATTGTCGTAATATACCAATATTTACGCTAGCAACGCGTTCTGATAATTGTTCTTTAATCTCTTTCGTCGTAACTGCGAATATTCTCGGAAATAACGCATTTTGAAAAGTGTAATTCGATAATTATTGTCGTAATATACCAATATTTACGCTAGCAACGCGTTCTGATAATTGTTCTTTAATCTCTTTCGTCGTAACTGCGAATATTCTCGGAAATAACGCATTTTGAAAAGTGTAATTCGATAATTATTGTCGTAATATACCAATATTTACGCTAGCAACGCGTTCTGATAATTGTTCTTTAATCTCATTCGTCGTAACTGCGAATATTCTCGGAAATAACGCATTTTGAAAAGTGTAATTCGATAATTATTGTCGTAATATACCAATATTTACGCTAGCAACGCGTTCTGATAATTGTTCTTTAATCTCTTTCGTCGTAACTGCGAATATTCTCGGAAATAACGCATTTTGAAAAGTGTTATTCGATAATTATTGTCGTAATATACCAATATTTACGCTAGCAACGCCATCTGTGAAGTGTTATTCGAACTGTTTCGTCGTAATAACGAATATTCTCGGAAATAACGCATTTTGAAAAGTGTAATTCGATAATTATTGTCGTTATATACCAATATTTACGATAGCAACGCGTTCTGGTAATTGTTCTTTAATCTCTTTCGTCGTAACTGCGAATATTCTCGGAAATAACGCATTTTGAAAAGTGTTATTCGATAATTATTGTCGTAATATACCAATATTTACGCTAACAACGCCATCTGTGAAGTGTTATTCGAACTGTTTCGTCGTAATAACGAATATTCTCGGAAATAACGCATTTTGAAAAGTGTAATTCGATAATTATTGTCGTTATATACCAATATTTACGCTAGCAACGCGTTCTGATAATTGTTCTTTAATCTCTTTCGTCGTAACTGCGAATATTCTCGGAAATAACGCATTTTGAAAAGTGTAATTCGATAATTATTGTCGTAGTATACCAATATTTACGCTAGCAACTCGTTCTGATAATTGTTCTTTAATGTCTTTCGTCGTAACTGCGAATATTCTCGGAAATAACGCATTTTGAAAAGTGTTATTCGATAATTATTGTCGTAATATACCAATATTTACGCTAACAACGCCATCTGTGAAGTGTTATTCGAACTGTTTCGTCGTAATAACGAATATTCTCGGAAATAACGCATTTTGAAAAGTGTAATTCGATAATTATTGTCGTTATATACCAATATTTACGCTAGCAACGCGTTCTGATAATTGTTCTTTAATCTCTTTCGTCGTAACTGCGAATATTCTCGGAAATAACGCATTTTGAAAAGTGTAATTCGATAATTATTGTCGTAGTATACCAATATTTACGCTAGCAACTCGTTCTGATAATTGTTCTTTAATCTCTTTCGTCGTAACTGCGAACATTCTCGGAAATAACGCATTTTGAAAAGTGTAATTCGATAATTATTGTCGTAATATACCAATATTTACGCTAGCAACGCGTTCTGATAATTGTTCTTTAATCTCTTTCGTCGTAATAACGAATATTCTCGGAAATAACGCATTTTGAAAAGTGTAATTCGATAATTATTGTCGTTATATACCAATATTTACGCTAGCAACGCGTTCTGATAATTGTTCTTTAATCTCTTTAGTCGTAATAACGAATATTCTCGGAAATAACGCATTTTGAAAAGTGTAATTCGATAATTATTGTCGTTATATACCAATATTTACGCTAGCAACGCGTTCTGATAATTGTTCTTTAATCTCTTTCGTCGTAACTGCGAATATTCTCGGAAATAACGCATTTTGAAAAGTGTAATTCGATAATTATTGTCGTTATATACCAATATTTACGCTAGCAACGCTTTCTGATAATTGTTCTTTATTCTCTTTCGTCGTAACTGCGAATATTCTCGGAAATAACGCATTTTGAAAAGTGTAATTCGATAATTATTGTCGTAATATACCAATATTTACGCTAGCAACGCTTTCTGATAATTGTTCTTTATTCTCTTTCGTCGTAACTGCGAATATTCTCGGAAATAACGCATTTTGAAAAGTGTAATTCGATAATTATTGTCGTAATATACCAATATTTACGCTAGCAACGCGTTCTGATAATTGTTCTTTAATCTCTTTCGTCGTAACTGCGAATATTCTCGGAAATAACGCATTTTGAAAAGTGTAATTCGATAATTATTGTCGTAATATACCAATATTTACGCTAGCAACGCGTTCTGATAATTGTTCTTTAATCTCTTTCGTCGTAACTGCGAATATTCTCGGAAATAACGCATTTTGAAAAGTGTAATTCGATAATTATTGTCGTAATATACCAATATTTACGCTAGCAACGCGTTCTGATAATTGTTCTTTAATCTCTTTCGTCGTAACTGCGAATATTCTCGGAAATAACGCATTTTCAAAAGTGTAATTCGATAATTATTGTCGTAATATACCAATATTTACGCTAGCAACGCGTTCTGATAATTGTTCTTTAATCTCTTTCGTCGTAACTGCGAACATTCTCGGAAATAACGCATTTTGAAAAGTGTAATTCGATAATTATTGTCGTAATATACCAATATTTACGCTAGCAACGCGTTCTGATAATTGTTCTTTAATCTCTTTCGTCGTAACTGCGAATATTCTCGGAAATAACGCATTTTCAAAAGTGTAATTCGATAATTATTGTCGTAATATACCAATATTTACGCTAGCAACGCGTTCTGATAATTGTTCTTTAATCTCTTTCGTCGTAACTGCGAATATTCTCGGAAATAACGCATTTTCAAAAGTGTAATTCGATAATTATTGTCGTAATATACCAATATTTACGCTAGCAACGCGTTCTGATAATTGTTCTTTAATCTCTTTCGTCGTAACTGCGAATATTCTCGGAAATAACGCATTTTGAAAAGTGTAATTCGATAATTATTGTAGTAATATACCAATATTTACGCTAGCAACGCGTTCTGATAATTGTTCTTTAATCTCTTTCGTCGTAACTGCGAATATTCTCGGAAATAACGCATTTTGAAAAGTGTAATTCGATAATTATTGTCGTAATATACCAATATTTACGCTAGCAACGCGTTCTGATAATTGTTCTTTAATCTCTTTCGTCGTAACTATTAATATCTTCGGAAATAACGCATTTTGAAAAGTGTAATTCGATAATTATTGTCGTAATATACCAATATTTACGCTAGCAACGCCATCTGTGAAGTGTTATTCAAACTGTTTCGTCGTAATAACGAATATTCTCGGAAATAACGCATTTTGAAAAGTGTAATTCGATAATTATTGTCGTAATATACCAATATTTACGCTAGCAACGCGTTCTGATAATTGTTCTTTAATCTCTTTCGTCGTAACTGCGAATATTCTCGGAAATAACGCATTTTGAAAAGTGTAATTCGATAATTATTGTAGTAATATACCAATATTTACGCTAGCAACGCGTTCTGATAATTGTTCTTTAATCTCTTTCGTCGTAACTGCGAATATTCTCGGAAATAACGCATTTTGAAAAGTGTAATTCGATAATTATTGTCGTAATATACCAATATTTACGCTAGCAACGCGTTCTGATAATTGTTCTTTAATCTCTTTCGTCGTAACTGCGAATATTCTCGGAAATAACGCATTTTGAAAAGTGTAATTCGATAATTATTGTCGTAATATACCAATATTTACGCTAGCAACGCGTTCTGATAATTGTTCTTTAATCTCTTTCGTCGTAACTGCGAATATTCTCGGAAATAACGCATTTTGAAAAGTGTAATTCGATAATTATTGTCGTAATATACCAATATTTACGCTAGCAACGCGTTCTGATAATTGTTCTTTAATCTCTTTCGTCGTAACTGGGAACATTCTCGGAAATAACGCATTTTTAAAAGTGTAATTCGATAATTATTGTCGTAATATACCAATATTTACGCTAGCAACGCGTTCTGATAATTGTTCTTTAATCTCTTTCGTCGTAACTGGGAACATTCTCGGAAATAACGCATTTTGAAAAGTGTAATTCGATAATTATTGTCGTAATATACCAATATTTACGCTAGCAACGCGTTCTGATAATTGTTCTTTAATCTCTTTCGTCGTAACTGCGAATATTCTCGGAAATAACGCATTTTGAAAAGTGTAATTCGATAATTATTGTCGTAATATACCAATATTTACGCTAGCAACGCGTTCTGATAAATGTTCTTAAATCTCTTTCGTCGTAACTGCGAATATTCTCGGAAATGACGCATTTTGAAAAGTGTAATTCGATAATTATTGTCGTAATATACCAATATTTACGCTAGCAACGCGTTCTGATAATTGTTCTTTAATCTCTTTCGTCGTAACTGGGAACATTCTCGGAAATAACGCATTTTGAAAAGTGTAATTCGATAATTATTGTCGTAATATACCAATATTTACGCTAGCAACGCGTTCTGATAATTGTTCTTTAATCTCTTTCGTCGTAACTGCGAATATTCTCGGAAATAACGCATTTTGAAAAGTGTAATTCGATAATTATTGTCGTAATATACCAATATTTACGCTAGCAACGCGTTCTGATAATTGTTCTTTAATCTCTTTCGTCGTAACTGCGAATATTCTCGGAAATAACGCATTTTGAAAAGTGTAATTCGATAATTATTGTCGTAATATACCAATATTTACGCTAGCAACGCGTTCTGATAATTGTTCTTTAATCTCTTTCGTCGTAACTGCGAATATTCTCGGAAATAACGCATTTTGAAAAGTGTAATTCGATAATTATTGTCGTAATATACCAATATTTACGCTAGCAACGCGTTCTGATAATTGTTCTTTAATCTCTTTCGTCGTAACTGCGAATATTCTCGGAAATAACGCATTTTGAAAAGTGTAATTCGATAATTATTGTCGTAATATACCAATATTTACGCTAGCAACGCGTTCTGATAATTGTTCTTTAATCTCTATCGTCGTAACTGCGAATATTCTCGGAAATAACGCATTTTGAAAGTGTAATTCGATAATTATTGTCGTAATATACCAATATTTACGCTAGCAACTCGTTCTGATAATTGTTCTTTAATCTCTTTCGTCGTAACTGCGAATATTCTCGGAAATAACGCATTTTGAAAAGTGTAATTCGATAATTATTGTCGTAATATACCAATATTTACGCTAGCAACGCTTTCTGATAATTGTTCTTTAATCTCTTTCGTCGTAACTGCGAATATTCTCGGAAATAACGCATTTTGAAAAGTGTAATTCGATAATTATTGTCGTTTAAATACCAATGTTTACGCTAGCAACGCGTTCTGATAATTGTTCTTTAATCTCTTTCGTCGTAACTGCGAATATTTTCGGAAATAACGCATTTTGAAAAGTGTAATTCGATAATTATTGTCGTAATATACCAATATTTACGCTAGCAACGCGTTCTGATAATTGTTCTTTAATCTCTTTCGTCGTAACTGGGAACATTCTCGGAAATAACGCATTTTGAAAAGTGTAATTCGATAATTATTGTCGTAATATACCAATATTTACGCTAGCAACGCGTTCTGATAATTGTTCTTTAATCTCTTTCGTCGTAACTGCGAATATTCTCGGAAATAACGCATTTTGAAAAGTGTAATTCGATAATTATTGTCGTAATATACCAATATTTACGCTAGCAACGCGTTCTGATAATTGTTCTTTAATCTCTTTCGTCGTAACTGCGAATATTCTCGGAAATAACGCATTTTGAAAAGTGTAATTCGATAATTATTGTCGTAATATACCAATATTTACGCTAGCAACGCGTTCTGATAATTGTTCTTTAATCTCTTTCGTCGTAACTGCGAATATTCTCGGAAATAACGCATTTTGAAAAGTGTAATTCGATAATTATTGTCGTAATATACCAATATTTACGCTAGCAACGCGTTCTGATAATTGTTCTTTAATCTCTTTCGTCGTAACTGCGAATATTCTCGGTAATAACGCATTTTGAAAAGTGTACTTCGATAATTATTGTCGTAATATACCAATATTTACGCTAGCAACGCGTTCTGATAATTGTTCTTTAATCTCTTTCGTCGTAACTGCGAATATTCTCGGAAATAACGCATTTTGAAAAGTGTAATTCGATAATTATTGTCGTAATATACCAATATTTACGCTAGCAACGCGTTCTGATAATTGTTCTTTAATCTCTTTCGTCGTAACTGCGAATATTCTCGGAAATAACGCATTTTGAAAAGTGTAATTCGATAATTATTGTCGTAATATACCAATATTTACGCTAGCAACGCCATCTGTGAAGTGTTATTCAAACTGTTTCGTCGTAATAACGAATATTCTCGGAAATAACGCATTTTGAAAAGTGTAATTCGATAATTATTGTCGTAATATACCAATATTTACGCTAGCAACGCGTTCTGATAATTGTTCTTTAATCTCTTTCGTCGTAACTACTAATATTCTCGGAAATAACGCATTTTGAAAAGTGTAATTCGATAATTATTGTCGTAATATACCAATATTTACGCTAGCAACGCCATCTGTGAAGTGTTATTCAAACTGTTTCGTCGTAATAACGAATATTCTCGGAAATAACGCATTTTGAAAAGTGTAATTCGATAATTATTGTCGTTTAAATACCAATGTTTACGCTAGCAACGCGTTCTGATAATTGTTCTTTAATCTCTTTCGTCGGAACTGCGAATATTCTCGGAAATAACGCATTTTGAAAAGTGTAATTCGATAATTATTGTCGTAATATACCAATATTTACGCTAGCAACGCGTTCTGATAATTGTTCTTTAATCTCTTTCGTCGTAACTGCGAATATTCTCGGAAATAACGCATTTTGAAAAGTGTAATTCGATAATTATTGTCGTAATATACCAATATTTACGCTAGCAACGCGTTCTGATAATTGTTCTTTAATCTCTTTCGTCGGAACTGCTAATATTCTCGGAAATAACGCATTTTGAAAAGTGTAATTCGATAATTATTGTCGTAATATACCAATATTTACGCTAGCAACGCCATCTGTGAAGTGTTATTCAAACTGTTTCGTCGTAATAACAAATATTCTCGGAAATAACGCATTTTGAAAAGTGTAATTCGATAATTATTGTCGTAATATACCAATATTTACGCTAGCAACGCCTTCTGTGAAGTGTTATTCAAACTGTTTCGTCGTAATAACGAATATTCTCGGAAATAACGCATTTTGAAAAGTGTAATTCGATAATTATTGTCGCAATATACCAATATTTACGCTAGCAACGCGTTCTGATAATTGTTCTTTAATCTCTTTCGTCGTAACTGCGAATATTCTCGGAAATAACGCATTTTGAAAAGTGTAATTCGATAATTATTGTCGTAATATACCAATATTTACGCTAGCAACGCGTTCTGATAATTGTTCTTTAATCTCTTTCGTCGTAACTACTAATATTCTCGGAAATAACGCATTTTGAAAAGTGTAATTCGATAATTATTGTCGCAATATACCAATATTTACGCTAGCAACGCGTTCTGATAATTGTTCTTTAATCTCTTTCGTCGTAACTGCGAATATTCTCGGAAATAACGCATTTTGAATAGTGTAATTCGATAATTATTGTCGTTTAAATACCAATATTTACGCTAGCAACGCGTTCTGATAATTGTTCTTTAATCTCTTTCGTCGTAACTGCGAATATTCTCGGAAATAACGCATTTTGAAAAGTGTAATTCGATAATTATTGTCGTAATATACCAATATTTACGCTAGCAACGCCATCTGTGAAGTGTTATTCAAACTGTTTCGTCGTAATAACGAATATTCTCGGAAATAACGCATTTTGAAAAGTGTAATTCGATAATTATTGTCGTAATATACCAATATTTGCGCTAGCAACGAGTTCTGATAATTGTTCTTTAATCTCTTTCGTCGTAACTGCGAATATTCTCGGAAATAACGCATTTTGAAAAGTGTAATTCGATAATTATTGTCGTAATATACCAATATTTACGCTAGCAACGCGTTCTGATAATTGTTCTTTAATCTCTTTCGTCGGAACTGCGAATATTCTCGGAAATAACGCATTTTGAAAAGTGTAATTCGATAATTATTGTCGTAATATACCAATATTTACGCTAGCAACGCGTTCTGATAATTGTTCTTTAATCTCTTTCGTCATAACTGCGAATATTCTCGGAAATAACGCATTTTGAAAAGTGTAATTCGATAATTATTGTCGTAATATACCAATGTTTACGCTAGCAACGCGTTCTGATAATTGTTCTTTAATCTCTTTCGTCGTAACTACTAATTTTCTCGGAAATAACGCATTTTGAAAAGTGTAATTCGATAATTATTGTCGTAATATACCAATATTTACGCTAGCAACGCGTTCTGATAATTGTTCTTTAATCTCTTTCGTCGTAACTACTAAGATCTTCGGAAATAACGCATTTTGAAAAGTGTAATTCGATAATTATTGTCGTAATATACCAATATTTACGCTAGCAACGCGTTCTGATAATTGTTCTTTAATCTCTTTCGTCGTAACTACTAATATTCTCGGAAATAACGCATTTTGAAAAGTGTAATTCGATAATTATTGTCGTAATATACCAATATTTACGCTAGCAACGCCATCTGTGAAGTGTTATTCAAACTGTTTCGTCGTAATAACGAATATTCTCGGAAATAACGCATTTTGAAAAGTGTAATTCGATAATTATTGTCGTAATATACCAATATTTACGCTAGCAACGCCTTCTGTGAAGTGTTATTCAAACTGTTTCGTCGTAATAACGAATATTCTCGGAAATAACGCATTTTGAAAAGTGTAATTCGATAATTATTGTCGTAATATACCAATATTTACGCTAGCAACGCGTTCTGATAATTGTACTTTAATCTCTTTCGTCGTAACTATTAATATCTTCGGAAATAACGCATTTTGAAAAGTGTAATTCGATAATTATTGTCGTAATATACCAATATTTACGCTAGCAACGCCATCTGTGAAGTGTTATTCAAACTGTTTCGTCGTAATAACGAATATTCTCGGAAATAACGCATTTTGAAAAGTGTAATTCGATAATTATTGTCGTAATATACCAATATTTACGCGAGCAACGCTTTCAGATAATTGTTCTTTAATCTCTTTCGTCGTAACTGCGAATATTCTCGGAAATAACGCATTTTGAAAAGTGTAATTCGATAATTATTGTCGCAATATACCAATATTTACGCTAGCAACGCGTTCTGATAATTGTACTTTAATCTCTTTCGTCGTAACTATTAATATCTTCGGAAATAACGCATTTTGAAAAGTGTAATTCGATAATTATTGTCGTAATATACCAATATTTACGCTAGCAACGCGTTCTGATAATTGTTCTTTAATCTCTTTCGTCGTAACTGCGAATATTCTCGGAATTAACGCATTTTGAAAAGTGTAATTCGATAATTATTGTCGTAATATACCAATATTTACGCTAGCAACGCGTTCTGATAATTGTTCTTTAATCTCTTTCGTCGTTACAACTAATATTCTCGGAAATAACGCATTTTGAAAAGTTTAATTCGATAATTATTGTCGCAATATACCAATATTTACGCTAGCAACGCGTTCTGATAATTGTACTTTAATCTCTTTCGTCGTAACTATTAATATCTTCGGAAATAACGCATTTTGAAAAGTGTAATTCGATAATTATTGTCGCAATATACCAATATTTACGCTAGCAACGCGTTCTGATAATTGTTCTTTAATCTCTTTCGTCGTAACTGCGAATATTCTCGGAAATAACGCATTTTGAAAAGTGTAATTCGATAATTATTGTCGTAATATACCAATATTTACGCTAGCAACGCGTTCTGATAATTGTTCTTTAATCTCTTTCGTCGTTACTACTAATATTCTCGGAAATAACGCATTTTGAAAAGTGTAATTCGATAATTATTGTCGCAATATACCAATATTTACGCTAGCAACGCGTTCTGATAATTGTACTTTAATCTCTTTCGTCGTAACTATTAATATCTTCGGAAATAACGCATTTTGAAAAGTGTAATTCGATAATTATTGTCGTAATATACCAATATTTACGCTAGCAACGCGTTCTGATAATTGTTCTTTAATCTCTTTCGTCGTAACTGCGAATATTCTCGGAAATAACGCATTTTGAAAAGTGTAATTCGATAATTATTGTCGTAACATACCAATATTTACGCTAGCAACGCGTTCTGATAATTGTTCTTTAATCTCTTTCGTCGTTACTACTAATATTCTCGGAAATAACGCATTTTGAAAAGTGTAATTCGATAATTATTGTCGCAATATACCAATATTTACGCTAGCAACGCGTTCTGATAATTGTACTTTAATCTCTTTCGTCGTAACTATTAATATCTTCGGAAATAACGCATTTTGAAAAGTGTAATTCGATAATTATTGTCGTAATATACCAATATTTACGCTAGCAACGCGTTCTGATAATTGTTCTTTAATCTCTTTCGTCGTAACTGCGAATATTCTCGGAAATAACGCATTTTGAAAAGTGTAATTCGATAATTATTGTCGCAATATACCAATATTTACGCTAGCAACGCGTTCTGATAATTGTACTTTAATCTCTTTCGTCGTAACTATTAATATCTTCGGAAATAACGCATTTTGAAAAGTGTAATTCGATAATTATTGTCGTAATATACCAATATTTACGCTAGCAACGAGTTCTGATAATTGTTCTTTAATCTCTTTCGTCGTAACTGCGAATATTCTCGGAAATAACGCATTTTGAAAAGTGTAATTCGATAATTATTGTCGTAATATACCAATATTTACGGTAGCAACGCGTTCTGATAATTGTTCTTTAATCTCTTTCGTCGTAACTACTAATATTCTCGGAAATAACGCATTTTGAAAAGTGTAATTCGATAATTATTGTCGTAATATACCAATATTTACGCTAGCAACGCCATCTGTGAAGTGTTATTCAAACTGTTTCGTCGTAATAACGAATATTCTCGGAAATAACGCATTTTGAAAAGTGTAATTCGATAATTATTGTCGTAATATACCAATATTTACGCTAGCAACGCCATCTGTGAAGTGTTATTCAAACTGTTTCGTCGTAATAACGAATATTCTCGGAAATAACGCATTTTGAAAAGTGTAATTCGATAATTATTGTCGTAATATACCAATATTTACGCTAGCAACGCGTTCTGATAATTGTACTTTAATCTCTTCCGTCGTAACTGCGAATATTCTCGGAAATAACGCATTTTGAAAAGTGTAATTCGATAATTATTGTCGTAATATACCAATATTTACGCGAGCAACGCTTTCAGATAATTGTTCTTTAATCTCTTTCGTCGTAACTACTAATATTCTCGGAAATAACGCATTTTGAAAAGTGTAATTCGATATTTATTGTCGTAATATACCAATATTTACGCTAGCAACGCGTTCTGATAATTGTTCTTTAATCTCTTTCGTCGTAACTGCGAACATTCTCGGAAATAACGCATTTTGAAAAGTGTAATTCGATAATTATTGTCGTAATATACCAATATTTACGCTAGCAACGCCATCTGTGAAGTGTTATTCAAACTGTTTCGTCGTAATAACGAATATTCTCGGAAATAACGCATTTTGAAAAGTGTAATTCGATAATTATTGTCGTAATATACCAATATTTACGCTAGCAACGCGTTCTGATAATTGTTCTTTAATCTCTTTCGTCGTAACTGCGAATATTCTCGGAAATAAAGCATTTTGAAAAGTGTAATTCGATAATTATTGTCGTAATATACCAATATTTACGCTAGCAACGCGTTCTGATAATTGTTCTTTAATCTCTTTCGTCGTAACTGCGAATATTCTCGGAAATAACGCATTTTGAAAAGTGTAATTCGATAATTATTGTCGTAATATACCAATATTTACGCTAGCAACGCGTTCTGATAATTGTTCTTTAATCTCTTTCGTCGTAACTGCGAATATTCTCGGAAATAACGCATTTTGAAAAGTGTAATTCGATAATTATTGTCGTAATATACCAATATTTACGCTAGCAACGCGTTCTGATAATTGTTCTTTAATCTCTTTCGTCGGAACTGCGAATATTCTCGGAAATAACGCATTTTGAAAAGTGTAATTCGATAATTATTGTCGTAATATACCAATATTTACGCTAGCAACGCGTTCTGATAATTGTTCTTTAATCTCTTTCGTCGTAACTGCGAATATTCTCGGAAATAACGCATTTTGAAAAGTGTAATTCGATAATTATTGTCGTAATATACCAATATTTACGCTAGCAACGCGTTCTGATAATTGTTCTTTAATCTCTTTCGTCGGAACTGCGAATATTCTCGGAAATAACGCATTTTGAAAAGTGTAATTCGATAATTATTGTCGTAATATACCAATATTTACGCTAGCAACGCGTTCTGATAATTGTTCTTTAATGTCTTTGGTCGTAACTGCGAATATTCTCGGAAATAACGCATTTTGAAAAGTGTAATTCGATAATTATTGTCGTAATATACCAATATTTACGCTAGCAACGCGTTCTGATAATTGTTCTTTAATCTCTTTCGTCATAACTGCGAATATTCTCGGAAATAACGCATTTTGAAAAGTGTAATTCGATAATTATTGTCGTAATATACCAATGTTTACGCTAGCAACGCGTTCTGATAATTGTTCTTTAATCTCTTTCGTCGTAACTACTAATATTCTCGGAAATAACGCATTTTGAAAAGTGTAATTCGATAATTATTGTCGTAATATACCAATATTTACGCTAGCAACGCGTTCTGATAATTGTTCTTTAATCTCTTTCGTCGTAACTACTAATATTCTCGGAAATAACGCATTTTGAAAAGTGTAATTCGATAATTATTGTCGTAATATACCAATATTTACGCTAGCAACGCGTTCTGATAATTGTACTTTAATCTCTTTCGTCGTAACTACTAATATCTTCGGAAATAACGCATTTTGAAAAGTGTAATTCGATAATTATTGTCGTAATATACCAATATTTACGCTAGCAACGCGTTCTGATAATTGTACTTTAATCTCTTTCGTCGTAACTACTAATATTCTCGGAAATAACGCATTTTGAAAAGTGTAATTCGATAATTATTGTCGTAATATACCAATATTTACGCTAGCAACGCGTTCTGATAATTGTTCTTTAATCTCTTTCGTCGTAACTACTAATATTCTCGGAAATAACGCATTTTGAAAAGTGTAATTCGATAATTATTGTCGTAATATACCAATATTTACGCTAGCAACGCGTTCTGATAATTGTTCTTTAATCTCTTTCGTCGTAACTACTAATATTCTCGGAAATAACGCATTTTGAAAAGTGTAATTCGATAATTATTGTCGTAATATACCAATATTTACGCTAGCAACGCGTTCTGATAATTGTTCTTTAATCTCTTTCGTCGTAACTGCGAATATTCTCGGAAATAACGCATTTTGAAAAGTGTAATTCGATAATTATTGTCGTAATATACCAATATTTACGCTAGCAACGCGTTCTGATAATTGTTCTTTAATCTCTTTCGTCGGAACTGCGAATATTCTCGGAAATAACGCATTTTGAAAAGTGTAATTCGATAATTATTGTCGTAATATACCAATATTTACGCTAGCAACGCGTTCTGATAATTGTTCTTTAATGTCTTTGGTCGTAACTGCGAATATTCTCGGAAATAACGCATTTTGAAAAGTGTAATTCGATAATTATTGTCGTAATATACCAATATTTACGCTAGCAACGCGTTCTGATAATTGTTCTTTAATCTCTTTCGTCATAACTGCGAATATTCTCGGAAATAACGCATTTTGAAAAGTGTAATTCGATAATTATTGTCGTAATATACCAATGTTTACGCTAGCAACGCGTTCTGATAATTGTTCTTTAATCTCTTTCGTCGTAACTACTAATATTCTCGGAAATAACGCATTTTGAAAAGTGTAATTCGATAATTATTGTCGTAATATACCAATATTTACGCTAGCAACGCGTTCTGATAATTGTTCTTTAATCTCTTTCGTCGTAACTACTAATATTCTCGGAAATAACGCATTTTGAAAAGTGTAATTCGATAATTATTGTCGTAATATACCAATATTTACGCTAGCAACGCGTTCTGATAATTGTACTTTAATCTCTTTCGTCGTAACTACTAATATCTTCGGAAATAACGCATTTTGAAAAGTGTAATTCGATAATTATTGTCGTAATATACCAATATTTACGCTAGCAACGCGTTCTGATAATTGTACTTTAATCTCTTTCGTCGTAACTACTAATATTCTCGGAAATAACGCATTTTGAAAAGTGTAATTCGATAATTATTGTCGTAATATACCAATATTTACGCTAGCAACGCGTTCTGATAATTGTTCTTTAATCTCTTTCGTCGTAACTACTAATATTCTCGGAAATAACGCATTTTGAAAAGTGTAATTCGATAATTATTGTCGTAATATACCAATATTTGCGCTAGCAACGAGTTCTGATAATTGTTCTTTAATCTCTTTCGTCGTAACTGCGAATATTCTCGGAAATAACGCATTTTGAAAAGTGTAATTCGATAATTATTGTCGTAATATACCAATATTTACGCTAGCAACGCGTTCTGATAATTGTACTTTAATCTCTTTCGTCGTAACTACTAATATTCTCGGAAATAACGCATTTTGAAAAGTGTAATTCGATAATTATTGTCGTAATATACCAATATTTACGCTAGCAACGCGTTCTGATAATTGTTCTTTAATCTCTTTCGTCGTAACTACTAATATTCTCGGAAATAACGCATTTTGAAAAGTGTAATTCGATAATTATTGTCGTAATATACCAATATTTGCGCTAGCAACGAGTTCTGATAATTGTTCTTTAATCTCTTTCGTCGTAACTGCGAATATTCTCGGAAATAACGCATTTTGAAAAGTGTAATTCGATAATTATTGTCGTAATATACCAATATTTACGCTAGCAACGCGTTCTGATAATTGTTCTTTAATCTCTTTCGTCGGAACTGCGAATATTCTCGGAAATAACGCATTTTGAAAAGTGTAATTCGATAATTATTGTCGTAATATACCAATATTTACGCTAGCAACGCGTTCTGATAATTGTTCTTTAATCTCTTTCGTCATAACTGCGAATATTCTCGGAAATAACGCATTTTGAAAAGTGTAATTCGATAATTATTGTCGTAATATACCAATGTTTACGCTAGCAACGCGTTCTGATAATTGTTCTTTAATCTCTTTCGTCGTAACTACTAATATTCTCGGAAATAACGCATTTTGAAAAGTGTAATTCGATAATTATTGTCGTAATATACCAATATTTACGCTAGCAACGCGTTCTGATAATTGTTCTTTAATCTCTTTCGTCGTAACTACTAATATTCTCGGAAATAACGCATTTTGAAAAGTGTAATTCGATAATTATTGTCGTAATATACCAATATTTACGCTAGCAACGCGTTCTGATAATTGTACTTTAATCCCTTTCGTCGTAACTACTAATATCTTCGGAAATAACGCATTTTGAAAAGTGTAATTCGATAATTATTGTCGTAATATACCAATATTTACGCTAGCAACGCGTTCTGATAATTGTTCTTTAATCTCTTTCGTCGTAACTACTAATATTCTCGGAAATAACGCATTTTGAAAAGTGTAATTCGATAATTATTGTCGTAATATACCAATATTTACGCTAGCAACGCGTTCTGATAATTGTTCTTTAATCTCTTTCGTCGTAACTGCGAATATTCTCGGAAATAACGCATTTTGAAAAGTGTAATTCGATAATTATTGTCGTAATATACCAATATTTACGCTAGCAACGCGTTCTGATAATTGTTCTTTAATCTCTTTCGTCGTAACTACTAATATTCTCGGAAATAACGCATTTTGAAAAGTGTAATTCGATATTTATTGTCGTAATATACCAATATTTACGCTAGCAACGCGTTCTGATAATTGTTCTTTAATCTCTTTCGTCGTAACTACTAATATTCTCGGAAATAACGCATTTTGAAAAGTGTAATTCGATAATTATTGTCGTAATATACCAATATTTACGCTAGCAACGCCATCTGTGAAGTGTTATTCAAACTGTTTCGTCGTAATAACGAATATTCTCGGAAATAACGCATTTTGAAAAGTGTAATTCGATAATTATTGTCGTAATATACCAATATTTACGCTAGCAACGCGTTCTGATAATTGTTCTTTAATCTCTTTCGTCGTAACTACTAATATTCTCGGAAATAACGCATTTTGAAAAGTGTAATTCGATATTTATTGTCGTAATATACCAATATTTACGCTAGCAACGCGTTCTGATAATTGTTCTTTAATCTCTTTCGTCGTAACTACTAATATTCTCGGAAATAACGCATTTTGAAAAGTGTAATTCGATAATTATTGTCGTAATATACCAATATTTACGCTAGCAACGCCATCTGTGAAGTGTTATTCAAACTGTTTCGTCGTAATAACGAATATTCTCGGAAATAACGCATTTTGAAAAGTGTAATTCGATAATTATTGTCGTAATATACCAATATTTACGCTAGCAACGAGTTCTGACAATTGTTCTTTAATCTCTTTCGTCGTAACTGCGAATATTCTCGGAAATAACGCATTTTGAAAAGTGTAATTCGATAATTATTGTCGTAATATACCAATATTTACGCTAGCAACGCGTTCTGATAATTGTTCTTTAATCTCTTTCGTCGTAACTACTAATATTCTCGGAAATAACGCATTTTGAAAAGTGTAATTCGATAATTATTGTCGTAATATACCAATATTTACGCTAGCAACGCCATCTGTGAAGTGTTATTCAAACTGTTTCGTCGTAATAACGAATATTCTCGGAAATAACGCATTTTGAAAAGTGTAATTCGATAATTATTGTCGTAATATACCAATATTTACGCTAGCAACGCGTTCTGATAATTGGTCTTTAATCTCTTTCGTCGTAACTGTGAATATTCTCGGAAATAACGCATTTTGAAAAGTGTAATTCGATAATTATTGTCGTAATATACCAATATTTACGCTAGCAACGCGTTCTGATAATTGTTCTTTAATCTCATTCGTCGTAACTGCGAATATTCTCGGAAATAACGCATTTTGAAAAGTGTAATTCGATAATTATTGTCGTAATACACCAATATTTACGCTAGCAACGCGTTCTGATAATTGTTCTTTAATCTCTTTCGTCGTAACTACTAATATTCTCGGAAATAACGCATTTTGAAAAGTGTAATTCGATAATTATTGTCGTAATATACCAATATTTACGCTAGCAACGCGTTCTGTGAAGTGTTATTCAAACTGTTTCGTCGTAATAACGAATATTCTCGGAAATAACGCATTTTGAAAAGTGTAATTCGATAATTATTGTCGTAATATACCAATATTTACGCTAGCAACGCCATCTGTGAAGTGTTATTCAAACTGTTTCGTCGTAATAACGAATATTCTCGGAAATAACGCATTTTGAAAAGTGTAATTCGATAATTATTGTCGTAATATACCAATATTTACGCTAGCAACGCGTTCTGATAATTGTTCTTTAATCTCTTTCTTCGTAACTACTAATATTCTCGGAAATAACGCATTTTGAAAAGTGTAATTCGATAATTATTGTCGTAATATACCAATATTTACGCTAGCAACGCGTTCTGATAATTGTTCTTTAATCTCTTTCGTCGTAACTGCGAATATTCTCGGAAATAACGCATTTTGAAAAGTGTAATTCGATAATTATTGTCGTAATATACCAATATTTACGCTAGCAACGCGTTCTGATAATTGTTCTTTAATCTCTTTCGTTGTAACTGCGAATATTCTCGGAAATAACGCATTTTGAAAAGTGTAATTCGATAATTATTGTCGTAATATACCAATATTTACGCTAGCAACGCGTTCTGATAATTGTTCTTTAATCTCTTTCGTCGTAACTACTAATATTCTCGGAAATAACGCATTTTGAAAAGTGTAATTCGATAATTATTGTCGTAATATACCAATATTTACGCTAGCAACGCCATCTGTGAAGTGTTATTCAAACTGTTTCGTCGTAATAACGAATATTCTCGGAAATAACGCATTTTGAAAAGTGTAATTCGATAATTATTGTCGTAATATACCAATATTTACGCTAGCAACGCGTTCTGATAATTGTTCTTTAATCTCTTTCTTCGTAACTACTAACATTCTCGGAAATAACGCATTTTGAAAAGTGTAATTCGATAATTATTGTCGTAATATACCAATATTTACGCTAGCAACGCGTTCTGATAATTGTTCTTTAATCTCTTTCTTCGTAACTACTAACATTCTCGGAAATAACGCATTTTGAAAAGTGTAATTCGATAATTATTGTCGTAATATACCAATATTTACGCTAGCAACGCCATCTGTGAAGTGTTATTCAAACTGTTTCGTCGTAATAACGAATATTCTCGGAAATAACGCATTTTGAAAAGTGTAATTCGATAATTATTGTCGTAATATACCAATATTTACGCTAGCAACGCCATCTGTGAAGTGTTATTCAAACTGTTTCGTCGTAATAACGAATATTCTCGGAAATAACGCATTTTGAAAAGTGTAATTCGATAATTATTGTCGTAATATACCAATATTTTCGCTAGCAACGCGTTCTGATAATTGGTCTTTAATTTCTTTCGTCGTAACTGCGAATATTCTCGGAAATAACGCATTTTGAAAAGTGTAATTCGATAATTATTGTCGTAATATACCAATGTTTACGCTAGCAACGCGTTCTGATAATTGTTCTTTAATCTCTTTCGTCGTAACTACTAATATTCTCGGAAATAACGCATTTTGAAAAGTGTAATTCGATAATTATTGTCGTAATATACCAATATTTACGCTAGCAACGCCATCTGTGAAGTGTTATTCAAACTGTTTCGTCGTAATAACGAATATTCTCGGAAATAACGCATTTTGAAAAGTGTAATTCGATAATTATTGTCGTTTAAATACCAATGTTTACGCTAGCAACGCGTTCTGATAATTGTTCTTTAATCTCTTTCGTCGTAACTGCGAATATTCTCGGAAATAACGCATTTTGAAAAGTGTAATTCGATAATTATTGTCGTAATATACCAATATTTACGCTAGCAACGCGTTCTGATAATTGTTCTTTAATCTCTTTCGTCGTAACTGCGAATATTCTCGGAAATAACGCATTTTGAAAAGTGTAATTCGATAATTATTGTCGTAATATACCAATATTTACGCTAGCAACGCGTTCTGATAATTGTTCTTTAATCTCTTTCGTCGTAACTGCGAATATTCTCGGAAATAACGCATTTTGAAAAGTGTAATTCGATAATTATTGTCGTTTAAATACCAATGTTTACGCTAGCAACGCGTTCTGATAATTGTTCTTTAATCTCTTTCGTCGTAACTGCGAATATTCTCGGAAATAACGCATTTTGAAAAGTGTAATTCGATAATTATTGTCGTTTAAATACCAATGTTTACGCTAGCAACGCGTTCTGATAATTGTTCTTTAATCTCTTTCGTCGTAACTGCGAATATTCTCGGAAATAACGCATTTTGAAAAGTGTAATTCGATAATTATTGTCGTAATATACCAATGTTTACGCTAGCAACGCGTTCTGATAATTGTTCTTTAATCTCTTTCGTCGTAACTGCGAATATTCTCGGAAATAACGCATTTTGAAAAGTGTAATTCGATAATTATTGTCGTTTAAATACCAATATTTACGCTAGCAACGCGTTCTGATAATTGTTCTTTAATCTCTTTCGTCGTAACTGCGAATATTCTCGGAAATAACGCATTTTGAAAAGTGTAATTCGATAATTATTGTCGTAATATACCAATATTTACGCTAGCAACGCGTTCTGATAATTGTTCTTTAATCTCTTTCGTCGTAACTGCGAATATTCTCGGAAATAACGCATTTTGAAAAGTGTAATTCGATAATTATTGTCGTAATATACCAATATTTACGCTAGCAACGCGTTCTGATAATTGTTCTTTAATCTCTTTCGTCGTAACTGCGAACATTCTCGGAAATAACGCATTTTGAAAAGTGTTATTCGATAATTATTGTCGTTTAAATACCAATGTTTACGCTAGCAACGCGTTCTGATAATTGTTCTTTAATCTCTTTCGTCGTAACTGCGAATATTCTCGGAAATAACGCATTTTGAAAAGTGTAATTCGATAATTATTGTCGTAATATACCAATATTTACGCTAGCAACGCGTTCTGATAATTGTTCTTTAATCTCTTTCGTCGTAACTGCGAACATTCTCGGAAATAACGCATTTTGAAAAGTGTTATTCGATAATTATTGTCGTAATATACCATAATTAACGCTAGCAACGCGTTCTGATAATTGTTCTTTAATCTCTTTCGTCGTAACTGCGAATATTCTCGGAAATAACGCATTTTGAAAAGTGTAATTCGATAATTATTGTCGTAATATACCAATATTTACGCTAGCAACGCGTTCTGATAATTGTTCTTTAATCTCTTTCGTCGTAACTACTAATATTCTCGGAAATAACGCATTTTGAAAAGTGTAATTCGATAATTATTGTCGTAATATACCAATATTTACGCTAGCAACGCCATCTGTGAAGTGTTATTCAAACTGTTTCGTCGTAATAACGAATATTCTCGGAAATAACGCATTTTGAAAAGTGTAATTCGATAATTATTGTCGTAATATACCAATATTTACGCTAGCAACGCGTTCTGATAATTGTTCTTTAATCTCTTTCGTCGTAACTGCGAATATTCTCGGAAATAACGCATTTTGAAAAGTGTAATTCGATAATTATTGTCGTAATATACCAATATTTACGCTAGCAACGCGTTCTGATAATTGTTCTTTAATCTCTTTCGTCGTAACTGCGAATATTCTCGGAAATAACGCATTTTGAAAAGTGTAATTCGATAATTATTGTCGTTTAAATACCAATGTTTACGCTAGCAACGCGTTCTGATAATTGTTCTTTAATCTCTTTCGTCGTAACTGCGAATATTCTCGGAAATAACGCATTTTGAAAAGTGTAATTCGATAATTATTGTCGTTTAAATACCAATGTTTACGCTAGCAACGCGTTCTGATAATTGTTCTTTAATCTCTTTCGTCGTAACTGCGAATATTCTCGGAAATAACGCATTTTGAAAAGTGTAATTCGATAATTATTGTCGTAATATACCAATGTTTACGCTAGCAACGCGTTCTGATAATTGTTCTTTAATCTCTTTCGTCGTAACTGCGAATATTCTCGGAAATAACGCATTTTGAAAAGTGTAATTCGATAATTATTGTCGTTTAAATACCAATATTTACGCTAGCAACGCGTTCTGATAATTGTTCTTTAATCTCTTTCGTCGTAACTGCGAATATTCTCGGAAATAACGCATTTTGAAAAGTGTAATTCGATAATTATTGTCGTAATATACCAATATTTACGCTAGCAACGCGTTCTGATAATTGTTCTTTAATCTCTTTCGTCGTAACTGCGAATATTCTCGGAAATAACGCATTTTGAAAAGTGTAATTCGATAATTATTGTCGTAATATACCAATATTTACGCTAGCAACGCGTTCTGATAATTGTTCTTTAATCTCTTTCGTCGTAACTGCGAACATTCTCGGAAATAACGCATTTTGAAAAGTGTTATTCGATAATTATTGTCGTTTAAATACCAATGTTTACGCTAGCAACGCGTTCTGATAATTGTTCTTTAATCTCTTTCGTCGTAACTGCGAATATTCTCGGAAATAACGCATTTTGAAAAGTGTAATTCGATAATTATTGTCGTAATATACCAATATTTACGCTAGCAACGCGTTCTGATAATTGTTCTTTAATCTCTTTCGTCGTAACTGCGAACATTCTCGGAAATAACGCATTTTGAAAAGTGTTATTCGATAATTATTGTCGTAATATACCATAATTAACGCTAGCAACGCGTTCTGATAATTGTTCTTTAATCTCTTTCGTCGTAACTGCGAATATTCTCGGAAATAACGCATTTTGAAAAGTGTAATTCGATAATTATTGTCGTAATATACCAATATTTACGCTAGCAACGCGTTCTGATAATTGTTCTTTAATCTCTTTCGTCGTAACTGCGAATATTCTCGGAAATAACGCATTTTGAAAAGTGTAATTCGATAATTATTGTCGTAATATACCAATATTTACGCTAGCAACGCGTTCTGATAATTGTTCTTTAATCTCTTTCGTCGTAACTGCGAACATTCTCGGAAATAACGCATTTTGAAAAGTGTTATTCGATAATTATTGTCGTTTAAATACCAATGTTTACGCTAGCAACGCGTTCTGATAATTGTTCTTTAATCTCTTTCGTCGTAACTGCGAATATTCTCGGAAATAACGCATTTTGAAAAGTGTAATTCGATAATTATTGTCGTTTAAATACCAATATTTACGCTAGCAACGCGTTCTGATAATTGTTCTTTAATCTCTTTCGTCGTAACTGCGAATATTCTCGGAAATAACGCATTTTGAAAAGTGTAATTCGATAATTATTGTCGTTTAAATACCAATGTTTACGCTAGCAACGCGTTCTGATAATTGTTCTTTAATCTCTTTCGTCGTAACTGCGAATATTCTCGGAAATAACGCATTTTGAAAAGTGTAATTCGATAATTATTGTCGTTTAAATACCAATATTTACGCTAGCAACGCGTTCTGATAATTGTTCTTTAATCTCTTTCGTCGTAACTGCGAATATTCTCGGAAATAACGCATTTTGAAAAGTGTAATTCGATAATTATTGTCGTAATATACCAATATTTACGCTAGCAACGCGTTCTGATAATTGTTCTTTAATCTCTTTCGTCGTAACTGCGAATATTCTCGGAAATAACGCATTTTGAAAAGTGTAATTCGATAATTATTGTCGTAATATACCAATATTTACGCTAGCAACGCGTTCTGATAATTGTTCTTTAATCTCTTTCGTCGTAACTGCGAACATTCTCGGAAATAACGCATTTTGAAAAGTGTTATTCGATAATTATTGTCGTTTAAATACCAATGTTTACGCTAGCAACGCGTTCTGATAATTGTTCTTTAATCTCTTTCGTCGTAACTGCGAATATTCTCGGAAATAACGCATTTTGAAAAGTGTAATTCGATAATTATTGTCGTTTAAATACCAATATTTACGCTAGCAACGCGTTCTGATAATTGTTCTTTAATCTCTTTCGTCGTAACTGCGATTATTCTCGGAAATAACGCATTTTGAAAAGTGTAATTCGATAATTATTGTCGTTTAAATACCAATATTTACGCTAGCAACGCGTTCTGATAATTGTTCTTTAATCTCTTTCGTCGTAACTGCGAACATTCTCGGAAATAACGCATTTTGAAAAGTGTAATTCGATAATTATTGTCGTAATATACCAATATTTACGCTAGCAACGCGTTCTGATAATTGTTCTTTAATCTCTTTCGTCGTAACTGCGAATATTCTCGGAAATAACGCATTTTGAAAAGTGTAATTCGATAATTATTGTCGTAATATACCAATATTTACGCTAGCAACGCGTTCTGATAATTGTTCTTTAATCTCTTTCGTCGTAACTGCGAATATTCTCGGAAATAACGCATTTTGAAAAGTGTAATTCGATAATTATTGTCGTAATATACCAATATTTACGCTAGCAACGCGTTCTGATAATTGTTCTTTAATCTCTTTCGTCGTAACTACTAATATTCTCGGAAATAACGCATTTTGAAAAGTGTAATTCGATAATTATTGTCGTAATATACCAATATTTACGCTAGCAACGCCATCTGTGAAGTGTTATTCAAACTGTTTCGTCGTAATAACGAATATTCTCGGAAATAACGCATTTTGAAAAGTGTAATTCGATAATTATTGTCGTAATATACCAATATTTACGCTAGCAACGCGTTCTGATAATTGGTCTTTAATCTCTTTCGTCGTAACTGCGAATATTCTCGGAAATAACGCATTTTGAAAAGTGTAATTCGATAATTATTGTCGTAATATACCAATATTTACGCTAGCAACGCGTTCTGATAATTGTTCTTTAATCTCTTTCGTCGTAACTGCGAATATTCTCGGAAATAACGCATTTTGAAAAGTGTAATTCGATAATTATTGTCGTAATATACCAATATTTACGCTAGCAACGCGTTCTGATAATTGTTCTTTAATCTCTTTCGTCGTAACTACTAATATTCTCGGAAATAACGCATTTTGAAAAGTGTAATTCGATAATTATTGTCGTAATATACCAATATTTACGCTAGCAACGCCATCTGTGAAGTGTTATTCAAACTGTTTCGTCGTAATAACGAATATTCTCGGAAATAACGCATTTTGAAAAGTGTAATTCGATAATTATTGTCGTAATATACCAATATTTACGCTAGCAACGCCATCTGTGAAGTGTTATTCAAACTGTTGCGTCGTAATAACGAATATTCTCGGAAATAACGCATTTTGAAAAGTGTAATTCGATAATTATTGTCGTAATATACCAATATTTACGCTAGCAACGCCATCTGTGAAGTGTTATTCAAACTGTTTCGTCGTAATAACGAATATTCTCGGAAATAACGCATTTTGAAAAGTGTAATTCGATAATTATTGTCGTAATATACCAATATTTACGCTAGCAACGCGTTCTGATAATTGGTCTTTAATCTCTTTCGTCGTAACTGCGAATATTCTCGGAAATAACGCATTTTGAAAAGTGTAATTCGATAATTATTGTCGTAATATACCAATATTTACGCTAGCAACGCGTTCTGATAATTGTTCTTTAATCTCTTTCTTCGTAACTGCGAATATTCTCGGAAATAACGCATTTTGAAAAGTGTAATTCGATAATTATTGTCGTAATATACCAATATTTACGCTAGCAACGCCATCTGTGAAGTGTTATTCAAACTGTTTCGTCGTAATAACGAATATTCTCGGAAATAACGCATTTTGAAAAGTGTAATTCGATAATTATTGTCGTAATATACCAATATTTACGCTAGCAACGCGTTCTGATAATTGTTCTTTAATCTCTTTCGTCGTAACTGCGAATATTCTCGGAAATAACGCATTTTGAAAAGTGTAATTCGATAATTATTGTCGTTTAAATACCAATATTTACGCTAGCAACGCGTTCTGATAATTGTTCTTTAATCTCTTTCGTCGTAACTGCGAATATTCTCGGAAATAACGCATTTTGAAAAGTGTAATTCGATAATTATTGTCGTAATATACCAATATTTACGCTAGCAACGCCATCTGTGAAGTGTTATTCAAACTGTTTCGTCGTAATAACGAATATTCTCGGAAATAACGCATTTTGAAAAGTGTAATTCGATAATTATTGTCGTAATATACCAATATTTACGCTAGCAACGCGTTCTGATAATTGGTCTTTAATTTCTTTCGTCGTAACTGCGAATATTCTCGGAAATAACGCATTTTGAAAAGTGTAATTCGATAATTATTGTCGTAATATACCAATGTTTACGCTAGCAACGCGTTCTGATAATTGTTCTTTAATCTCTTTCGTCGTAACTACTAATATTCTCGGAAATAACGCATTTTGAAAAGTGTAATTCGATAATTATTGTCGTAATATACCAATGTTTACGCTAGCAACGCGTTCTGATAATTGTTCTTTAATCTCTTTCGTCGTAACTACTAATATTCTCGGAAATAACGCATTTTGAAAAGTGTAATTCGATAATTATTGTCGTAATATACCAATATTTACGCTAGCAACGCCATCTGTGAAGTGTTATTCAAACTGTTTCGTCGTAATAACGAATATTCTCGGAAATAACGCATTTTGAAAAGTGTAATTCGATAATTATTGTCGTTTAAATACCAATGTTTACGCTAGCAACGCGTTCTGATAATTGTTCTTTAATCTCTTTCGTCGTAACTGCGAATATTCTCGGAAATAACGCATTTTGAAAAGTGTAATTCGATAATTATTGTCGTAATATACCAATATTTACGCTAGCAACGCGTTCTGATAATTGTTCTTTAATCTCTTTCGTCGTAACTGCGAATATTCTCGGAAATAACGCATTTTGAAAAGTGTAATTCGATAATTATTGTCGTTTAAATACCAATGTTTACGCTAGCAACGCGTTCTGATAATTGTTCTTTAATCTCTTTCGTCGTAACTGCGAATATTCTCGGAAATAACGCATTTTGAAAAGTGTAATTCGATAATTATTGTCGTAATATACCAATGTTTACGCTAGCAACGCGTTCTGATAATTGTTCTTTAATCTCTTTCGTCGTAACTACTAATATTCTCGGAAATAACGCATTTTGAAAAGTGTAATTCGATAATTATTGTCGTAATATACCAATATTTACGCTAGCAACGCCATCTGTGAAGTGTTATTCAAACTGTTTCGTCGTAATAACGAATATTCTCGGAAATAACGCATTTTGAAAAGTGTAATTCGATAATTATTGTCGTTTAAATACCAATGTTTACGCTAGCAACGCGTTCTGATAATTGTTCTTTAATCTCTTTCGTCGTAACTGCGAATATTCTCGGAAATAACGCATTTTGAAAAGTGTAATTCGATAATTATTGTCGTAATATACCAATATTTACGCTAGCAACGCGTTCTGATAATTGTTCTTTAATCTCTTTCGTCGTAACTGCGAATATTCTCGGAAATAACGCATTTTGAAAAGTGTAATTCGATAATTATTGTCGTTTAAATACCAATGTTTACGCTAGCAACGCGTTCTGATAATTGTTCTTTAATCTCTTTCGTCGTAACTGCGAATATTCTCGGAAATAACGCATTTTGAAAAGTGTAATTCGATAATTATTGTCGTAATATACCAATATTTACGCTAGCAACGCGTTCTGATAATTGTTCTTTAATCTCTTTCGTCGTAACTGCGAATATTCTCGGAAATAACGCATTTTGAAAAGTGTAATTCGATAATTATTGTCGTAATATACCAATATTTACGCTAGCAACGCGTTCTGATAATTGTTCTTTAATCTCTTTCGTCGTAACTGCGAATATTCTCGGAAATAACGCATTTTGAAAAGTGTAATTCGATAATTATTGTCGTTTAAATACCAATGTTTACGCTAGCAACGCGTTCTGATAATTGTTCTTTAATCTCTTTCGTCGTAACTGCGAATATTCTCGGAAATAACGCATTTTGAAAAGTGTAATTCGATAATTATTGTCGTAATATACCAATGTTTACGCTAGCAACGCGTTCTGATAATTGTTCTTTAATCTCTTTCGTCGTAACTACTAATATTCTCGGAAATAACGCATTTTGAAAAGTGTAATTCGATAATTATTGTCGTAATATACCAATATTTACGCTAGCAACGCCATCTGTGAAGTGTTATTCAAACTGTTTCGTCGTAATAACGAATATTCTCGGAAATAACGCATTTTGAAAAGTGTAATTCGATAATTATTGTCGTTTAAATACCAATGTTTACGCTAGCAACGCGTTCTGATAATTGTTCTTTAATCTCTTTCGTCGTAACTGCGAATATTCTCGGAAATAACGCATTTTGAAAAGTGTAATTCGATAATTATTGTCGTAATATACCAATATTTACGCTAGCAACGCGTTCTGATAATTGTTCTTTAATCTCTTTCGTCGTAACTGCGAATATTCTCGGAAATAACGCATTTTGAAAAGTGTAATTCGATAATTATTGTCGTTTAAATACCAATGTTTACGCTAGCAACGCGTTCTGATAATTGTTCTTTAATCTCTTTCGTCGTAACTGCGAATATTCTCGGAAATAACGCATTTTGAAAAGTGTAATTCGATAATTATTGTCGTAATATACCAATATTTACGCTAGCAACGCGTTCTGATAATTGTTCTTTAATCTCTTTCGTCGTAACTGCGAATATTCTCGGAAATAACGCATTTTGAAAAGTGTAATTCGATAATTATTGTCGTAATATACCAATATTTACGCTAGCAACGCGTTCTGATAATTGTTCTTTAATCTCTTTCGTCGTAACTGCGAATATTCTCGGAAATAACGCATTTTGAAAAGTGTAATTCGATAATTATTGTCGTTTAAATACCAATTTTTACGCTAGCAACGCGTTCTGATAATTGTTCTTTAATCTCTTTCGTCGTAACTGCGAATATTCTCGGAAATAACGCATTTTGAAAAGTGTAATTCGATAATTATTGTCGTAATATACCAATATTTACGCTAGCAACGCGTTCTGATAATTGTTCTTTAATCTCTTTCGTCGTAACTGCGAATATTCTCGGAAATAACGCATTTTGAAAAGTGTAATTCGATAATTATTGTCGTAATATACCAATATTTACGCTAGCAACGCCATCTGTGAAGTGTTATTCAAACTGTTTCGTCGTAATAACGAATATTCTCGGAAATAACGCATTTTGAAAAGTGTAATTCGATAATTATTGTCGTAATATACCAATATTTACGCTAGCAACGCCATCTGTGAAGTGTTATTCAAACTGTTTCGTCGTAATAACGAATATTCTCGGAAATAACGCATTTTGAAAAGTGTAATTCGATAATTATTGTCGTAATATACCAATATTTACGCTAGCAACGCCATCTGTGAAGTGTTATTCAAACTGTTTCGTCGTAATAACGAATATTCTCGGAAATAACGCATTTTGAAAAGTGTAATTCGATAATTATTGTCGTAATATACCAATATTTACGCTAGCAACGCGTTCTGATAATTGGTCTTTAATTTCTTTCGTCGTAACTGCGAATATTCTCGGAAATAACGCATTTTGAAAAGTGTAATTCGATAATTATTGTCGTAATATACCAATGTTTACGCTAGCAACGCGTTCTGATAATTGTTCTTTAATCTCTTTCGTCGTAACTACTAATATTCTCGGAAATAACGCATTTTGAAAAGTGTAATTCGATAATTATTGTCGTAATATACCAATGTTTACGCTAGCAACGCGTTCTGATAATTGTTCTTTAATCTCTTTCGTCGTAACTACTAATATTCTCGGAAATAACGCATTTTGAAAAGTGTAATTCGATAATTATTGTCGTAATATACCAATATTTACGCTAGCAACGCCATCTGTGAAGTGTTATTCAAACTGTTTCGTCGTAATAACGAATATTCTCGGAAATAACGCATTTTGAAAAGTGTAATTCGATAATTATTGTCGTTTAAATACCAATGTTTACGCTAGCAACGCGTTCTGATAATTGTTCTTTAATCTCTTTCGTCGTAACTGCGAATATTCTCGGAAATAACGCATTTTGAAAAGTGTAATTCGATAATTATTGTCGTAATATACCAATATTTACGCTAGCAACGCGTTCTGATAATTGTTCTTTAATCTCTTTCGTCGTAACTGCGAATATTCTCGGAAATAACGCATTTTGAAAAGTGTAATTCGATAATTATTGTCGTAATATACCAATGTTTACGCTAGCAACGCGTTCTGATAATTGTTCTTTAATCTCTTTCGTCGTAACTACTAATATTCTCGGAAATAACGCATTTTGAAAAGTGTAATTCGATAATTATTGTCGTAATATACCAATATTTACGCTAGCAACGCCATCTGTGAAGTGTTATTCAAACTGTTTCGTCGTAATAACGAATATTCTCGGAAATAACGCATTTTGAAAAGTGTAATTCGATAATTATTGTCGTAATATACCAATATTTACGCTAGCAACGCGTTCTGATAATTGTTCTTTAATCTCTTTCGTCGTAACTGCGAATATTCTCGGAAATAACGCATTTTGAAAAGTGTAATTCGATAATTATTGTCGTAATATACCAATGTTTACGCTAGCAACGCGTTCTGATAATTGTTCTTTAATCTCTTTCGTCGTAACTACTAATATTCTCGGAAATAACGCATTTTGAAAAGTGTAATTCGATAATTATTGTCGTAATATACCAATATTTACGCTAGCAACGCCATCTGTGAAGTGTTATTCAAACTGTTTCGTCGTAATAACGAATATTCTCGGAAATAACGCATTTTGAAAAGTGTAATTCGATAATTATTGTCGTTTAAATACCAATGTTTACGCTAGCAACGCGTTCTGATAATTGTTCTTTAATCTCTTTCGTCGTAACTGCGAATATTCTCGGAAATAACGCATTTTGAAAAGTGTAATTCGATAATTATTGTCGTAATATACCAATATTTACGCTAGCAACGCGTTCTGATAATTGTTCTTTAATCTCTTTCGTCGTAACTGCGAATATTCTCGGAAATAACGCATTTTGAAAAGTGTAATTCGATAATTATTGTCGTTTAAATACCAATGTTTACGCTAGCAACGCGTTCTGATAATTGTTCTTTAATCTCTTTCGTCGTAACTGCGAATATTCTCGGAAATAACGCATTTTGAAAAGTGTAATTCGATAATTATTGTCGTAATATACCAATATTTACGCTAGCAACGCGTTCTGATAATTGTTCTTTAATCTCTTTCGTCGTAACTGCGAATATTCTCGGAAATAACGCATTTTGAAAAGTGTAATTCGATAATTATTGTCGTAATATACCAATATTTACGCTAGCAACGCGTTCTGATAATTGTTCTTTAATCTCTTTCGTCGTAACTGCGAATATTCTCGGAAATAACGCATTTTGAAAAGTGTAATTCGATAATTATTGTCGTTTAAATACCAATTTTTACGCTAGCAACGCGTTCTGATAATTGTTCTTTAATCTCTTTCGTCGTAACTGCGAATATTCTCGGAAATAACGCATTTTGAAAAGTGTAATTCGATAATTATTGTCGTAATATACCAATATTTACGCTAGCAACGCGTTCTGATAATTGTTCTTTAATCTCTTTCGTCGTAACTGCGAATATTCTCGGAAATAACGCATTTTGAAAAGTGTAATTCGATAATTATTGTCGTTTAAATACCAATGTTTACGCTAGCAACGCGTTCTGATAATTGTTCTTTAATCTCTTTCGTCGTAACTGCGAATATTCTCGGAAATAACGCATTTTGAAAAGTGTAATTCGATAATTATTGTCGTTTAAATACCAATATTTACGCTAGCAACGCGTTCTGATAATTGTTCTTTAATCTCTTTCGTCGTAACTGCGAATATTCTCGGAAATAACGCATTTTGAAAAGTGTAATTCGATAATTATTGTCGTAATATACCAATATTTACGCTAGCAACGCGTTCTGATAATTGTTCTTTAATCTCTTTCGTCGTAACTGCGAATATTCTCGGAAATAACGCATTTTGAAAAGTGTAATTCGATAATTATTGTCGTAATATACCAATATTTACGCTAGCAACGCGTTCTGATAATTGTTCTTTAATCTCTTTCGTCGTAACTGCGAATATTCTCGGAAATAACGCATTTTGAAAAGTGTAATTCGATAATTATTGTCGTTTAAATACCAATTTTTACGCTAGCAACGCGTTCTGATAATTGTTCTTTAATCTCTTTCGTCGTAACTGCGAACATTCTCGGAAATAACGCATTTTGAAAAGTGTTATTCGATAATTATTGTCGTAATATACCAATATTTACGCTAGCAACGCGTTCTGATAATTGTTCTTTAATCTCTTTCGTCGTAACTGCGAATATTCTCGGAAATAACGCATTTTGAAAAGTGTAATTCGATAATTATTGTCGTAATATACCAATATTTACGCTAGCAACGCGTTCTGATAATTGTTCTTTAATCTCTTTCGTCGTAACTGCGAATATTCTCGGAAATAACGCATTTTGAAAAGTGTAATTCGATAATTATTGTCGTAATATACCAATATTTACGCTAGCAACGCGTTCTGATAATTGTTCTTTAATCTCTTTCGTCGTAACTGCGAATATTCTCGGAAATAACGCATTTTGAAAAGTGTAATTCGATAATTATTGTCGTTTAAATACCAATGTTTACGCTAGCAACGCGTTCTGATAATTGTTCTTTAATCTCTTTCGTCGTAACTGCGAATATTCTCGGAAATAACGCATTTTGAAAAGTGTAATTCGATAATTATTGTCGTTTAAATACCAATATTTACGCTAGCAACGCGTTCTGATAATTGTTCTTTAATCTCTTTCGTCGTAACTGCGAATATTCTCGGAAATAACGCATTTTGAAAAGTGTAATTCGATAATTAT
Source organism: Pachydiplax longipennis (assembly GCA_036926295.1). Lineage (NCBI taxonomy): Eukaryota > Metazoa > Arthropoda > Insecta > Odonata > Libellulidae > Pachydiplax > Pachydiplax longipennis. Next base: position 8,877,163 of record JAVFKF010000044.1, on the reverse strand, counting down.
TGTCGTAATATACCAATATTTACGCTAGCAACGCGTTCTGATAATTGTTCTTTAATCTCTTTCGTCGTAACTGCGAATATTCTCGGAAATAACGCATTTTGAAAAGTGTAATTCGATAATTATTGTCGTAATATACCAATATTTACGCTAGCAACGCGTTCTGATAATTGTTCTTTAATCTCTTTCGTCGTAACTGCGAATATTCTCGGAAATAACGCATTTTGAAAAGTGTAATTCGATAATTATTGTCGTAATATACCAATCTTTACGCTAGCAACACTTTCTGATAATTGTTCTTTAATCTCTTTCGTCGTAACTGCGAATATTCTCGGAAATAACGCATTTTGAAAAGTGTAATTCGATAATTATTGTCGTTTAAATACCAATGTTTACGCTAGCAACGCGTTCTGATAATTGTTCTTTAATCTCTTTCGTCGTAACTGCGAATATTCTCGGAAATAACGCATTTTGAAAAGTGTAATTCGATAATTATTGTCGTTTAAATACCAATGTTTACGCTAGCAACGCGTTCTGATAATTGTTCTTTAATCTCTTTCGTCGTAACTGCGAATATTCTCGGAAATAACGCATTTTGAAAAGTGTAATTCGATAATTATTGTCGTAATATACCAATCTTTACGCTAGCAACGCTTTCTGATAATTGTTCTTTAATCTCTTTCGTCGCAACTGCGAATATTCTCGGAAATAACGCATTTTGAAAAGTGTAATTCGATAATTATTGTCGTTTAAATACCAATGTTTACGCTAGCAACGCGTTCTGATAATTGTTCTTTAATCTCTTTCGTCGTAACTGCGAATATTCTCGGAAATAACGCATTTTGAAAAGTGTAATTCGATAATTATTGTCGTTTAAATACCAATGTTTACGCTAGCAACGCGTTCTGATAATTGTTCTTTAATCTCTTTCGTCGTAACTGCGAATATTCTCGGAAATAACGCATTTTGAAAAGTGTAATTCGATAATTATTGTCGTTTAAATACCAATGTTTACGCTAGCAACGCGTTCTGATAATTGTTCTTTAATCTCTTTCGTCGTAACTGCGAATATTCTCGGAAATAACGCATTTTGAAAAGTGTAATTCGATAATTATTGTCGTAATATACCAATCTTTACGCTAGCAACGCTTTCTGATAATTGTTCTTTAATCTCTTTCGTCGCAACTGCGAATATTCTCGGAAATAACGCATTTTGAAAAGTGTAATTCGATAATTATTGTCGTTTAAATACCAATGTTTACGCTAGCAACGCTTTCTGATAATTGTTCTTTAATCTCTTTCGTCGTAACTGCGAATATTCTCGGAAATAACGCATTTTGAAAAGTGTAATTCGATAATTATTGTCGTTTAAATACCAATGTTTACGCTAGCAACGCGTTCTGATAATTGTTCTTTAATCTCTTTCGTCGTAACTGCGAATATTCTCGGAAATAACGCATTTTGAAAAGTGTAATTCGATAATTATTGTCGTAATATACCAATATTTACGCTAGCAACGCGTTCTGATAATTGTTCTTTAATCTCTTTCGTCGTAACTGCGAATATTCTCGGAAATAACGCATTTTGAAAAGTGTAATTCGATAATTATTGTCGTAATATACCAATATTTACGCTAGCAACGCGTTCTGATAATTGTTCTTTAATCTCTTTCGTCGTAACTGCGAATATTCTCGGAAATAACGCATTTTGAAAAGTGTAATTCGATAATTATTGTCGTAATATACCAATGTTTACGCTAGCAACGCGTTCTGATAATTGTTCTTTAATCTCTTTCGTCGTAACTACTAATATTCTCGGAAATAACGCATTTTGAAAAGTGTAATTCGATAATTATTGTCGTAATATACCAATATTTACGCTAGCAACGCCATCTGTGAAGTGTTATTCAAACTGTTTCGTCGTAATAACGAATATTCTCGGAAATAACGCATTTTGAAAAGTGTAATTCGATAATTATTGTCGTAATATACCAATGTTTACGCTAGCAACGCCTTCTGTGAAGTGTTATTCAAACTGTTTCGTCGTAATAACGAATATTCTCGGAAATAACGCATTTTGAAAAGTGTAATTCGATAATTATTGTCGTTTAAATACCAATGTTTACGCTAGCAACGCGTTCTGATAATTGTTCTTTAATCTCTTTCGTCGTAACTGCGAATATTCTCGGAAATAACGCATTTTGAAAAGTGTAATTCTATAATTATTGTCGTAATATACCAATCTTTACGCTAGCAACGCGTTCTGATAATTGTTCTTTAATCTCTTTCGTCGCAACTGCGAATATTCTCGGAAATAACGCATTTTGAAAAGTGTAATTCGATAATTATTGTCGTTTAAATACCAATGTTTACGCTAGCAACGCGTTCTGATAATTGTTCTTTAATCTCTTTCGTCGTAACTGCGAATATTCTCGGAAATAACGCATTTTGAAAAGTGTAATTCGATAATTATTGTCGTAATATACCAATATTTACGCTAGCAACGCGTTCTGATAATTGTTCTTTAATCTCTTTCGTCGTAACTGCGAATATTCTCGGAAATAACGCATTTTGAAAAGTGTAATTCGATAATTATTGTCGTAATATACCAATATTTACGCTAGCAACGCGTTCTGATAATTGTTCTTTAATCTCTTTCGTCGTAACTGCGAATATTCTCGGAAATAACGCATTTTGAAAAGTGTAATTCGATAATTATTGTCGTAATATACCAATGTTTACGCTAGCAACGCGTTCTGATAATTGTTCTTTAATCTCTTTCGTCGTAATAACGAATATTCTCGGAAATAACGCATTTTGAAAAGTGTAATTCGATAATTATTGTCGTAATATACCAATGTTTACGCTAGCAACGCCTTCTGTGAAGTGTTATTCAAACTGTTTCGTCGTAATAACGAATATTCTCGGAAATAACGCATTTTGAAAAGTGTAATTCGATAATTATTGTCGTAATATACCAATATTTACGCTAGCAACGCGTTCTGATAATTGTACTTTAATCTCTTTCGTCGTAACTATTAATATCTTCGGAAATAACGCATATTGAAAAGTGTAATTCGATAATTATTGTCGTAATATACCAATATTTACGCTAGCAACGCGTTCTGATAATTGTTCTTTAATCTCTTTCGTCGTAACTACTAATATTCTCGGAAATAACGCATTTTGAAAAGTGTAATTCGATAATTATTGTCGCAATATACCAATATTTACGCTAGCAACGCGTTCTGATAATTGTACTTTAATCTCTTTCGACGTAACTATTAATATCTTCGGAAATAACGCATTTTGAAAAGTGTAATTCGATAATTATTGTCGTAATATACCAATATTTACGCTAGCAACGCGTTCTGATAATTGTTCTTTAATCTCTTTCGTCGTAACTGCGAATATTCTCGGAAATAACGCATTTTGAAAAGTGTAATTCGATAATTATTGTCGTTTAAATACCAATGTTTACGCTAGCAACGCGTTCTGATAATTGTTCTTTAATCTCTTTCGTCGTAACTGCGAATATACTCGGAAATAACGCATTTTGAAAAGTGTAATTCGATAATTATTGTCGTAATATACCAATATTTACGCTAGCAACGCCATCTGTGAAGTGTTATTCAAACTGTTTCGTCGTAATAACGAATATTCTCGGAAATAACGCATTTTGAAAAGTGTAATTCGATAATTATTGTCGTAATATACCAATGTTTACGCTAGCAACGCGTTCTGATAATTGTTCTTTAATCTCTTTCGTCGTAACTACTAATATTCTCGGAAATAACGCATTTTGAAAAGTGTAATTCGATAATTATTGTCGTAATATACCAATATTTACGCTAGCCACGCCATCTGTGAAGTGTTATTCAAACTGTTTCGTCGTAATAACGAATATTCTCGGAAATAACGCATTTTGAAAAGTGTAATTCGATAATTATTGTCGTAATATACCAATATTTACGCTAGCAACGCCTTCTGTGAAGTGTTATTCAAACTGTTTCGTCGTAATAACGAATATTCTCGGAAATAACGCATTTTGAAAAGTGTAATTCGATAATTATTGTCGCAATATACCAATATTTACGCTAGCAACGCGTTCTGATAATTGTTCTTTAATCTCTTTCGTCGTAACTGCGAATATTCTCGGAAATAACGCATTTTGAAAAGTGTAATTCGATAATTATTGTCGTAATATACCAATATTTACGCTAGCAACGCGTTCTGATAATTGTTCTTTAATCTCTTTCGTCGTAACTACTAATATTCTCGGAAATAACGCATTTTGAAAAGTGTAATTCGATAATTATTGTCGCAATATACCAATATTTACGCTAGCAACGCGTTCTGATAATTGTACTTTAATCTCTTTCGTCGTAACTATTAATATCTTCGGAAATAACGCATTTTGAAAAGTGTAATTCGATAATTATTGTCGTAATATACCAATATTTACGCTAGCAACGCGTTCTGATAATTGTTCTTTAATCTCTTTCGTCGTAACTGCGAATATTCTCGGAAATAACGCATTTTGAAAAGTGTAATTCGATAATTATTGTCGTAATATACCAATATTTACGCTAGCAACGCGTTCTGATAATTGTTCTTTAATCTCTTTCGTCGTAACTACTAATATTCTCGGAAATAACGCATTTTGAAAAGTGTAATTCGATAATTATTGTCGCAATATACCAATATTTACGCTAGCAACGCGTTCTGATAATTGTACTTTAATCTCTTTCGTCGTAACTGCGAATATCTTCGGAAATAACGCATTTTGAAAAGTGTAATTCGATAATTATTGTCGTAATATACCAATATTTACGCTAGCAACGCGTTCTGATAATTGTTCTTTAATCTCTTTCGTCGTAACTGCGAATATTCTCGGAAATAACGCATTTTGAAAAGTGTAATTCGATAATTATTGTCGTAATATACCAATATTTACGCTAGCAACGCGTTCTGATAATTGTTCTTTAATCTCTTTCGTCGTAACTACTAATATTCTCGGAAATAACGCATTTTGAAAAGTGTAATTCGATAATTATTGTCGTAATATACCAATATTTACGCTAGCAACGCGTTCTGATAATTGTTCTTTAATCTCTTTCGTCGGAACTGCGAATATTCTCGGAAATAACGCATTTTGAAAAGTGTAATTCGATAATTATTGTCGTAATATACCAATATTTACGCTAGCAACGCGTTCTGATAATTGTTCTTTAATCTCTTTCGTCATAACTGCGAATATTCTCGGAAATAACGCATTTTGAAAAGTGTAATTCGATAATTATTGTCGTAATATACCAATGTTTACGCTAGCAACGCGTTCTGATAATTGTTCTTTAATCTCTTTCGTCGTAACTACTAATATTCTCGGAAATAACGCATTTTGAAAAGTGTAATTCGATAATTATTGTCGTAATATACCAATATTTACGCTAGCAACGCGTTCTGATAATTGTTCTTTAATCTCTTTCGTCGTAACTACTAATATTCTCGGAAATAACGCATTTTGAAAAGTGTAATTCGATAATTATTGTCGTAATATACCAATATTTACGCTAGCAACGCGTTCTGATAATTGTACTTTAATCTCTTTCGTCGTAACTACTAATATCTTCGGAAAAACGCATTTTGAAAAGTGTAATTCGATAATTATTGTCGTAATATACCAATATTTACGCTAGCAACGCGTTCTGATAATTGTACTTTAATCTCTTTCGTCGTAACTATTAATATCTTCGGAAATAACGCATTTTGAAAAGTGTAATTCGATAATTATTGTCGTAATATACCAATATTTACGCTAGCAACGCGTTCTGATAATTGTTCTTTAATCTCTTTCGTCGGAACTGCGAATATTCTCGGAAATAACGCATTTTGAAAAGTGTAATTCGATAATTATTGTCGTAATATACCAATATTTACGCTAGCAACGCGTTCTGATAATTGTTCTTTAATCTCTTTCGTCATAACTGCGAATATTCTCGGAAATAACGCATTTTGAAAAGTGTAATTCGATAATTATTGTCGTAATATACCAATGTTTACGCTAGCAACGCGTTCTGATAATTGTTCTTTAATCTCTTTCGTCGTAACTACTAATATTCTCGGAAATAACGCATTTTGAAAAGTGTAATTCGATAATTATTGTCGTAATATACCAATATTTACGCTAGCAACGCGTTCTGATAATTGTTCTTTAATCTCTTTCGTCGTAACTACTAATATTCTCGGAAATAACGCATTTTGAAAAGTGTAATTCGATAATTATTGTCGTAATATACCAATATTTACGCTAGCAACGCGTTCTGATAATTGTACTTTAATCTCTTTCGTCGTAACTACTAATATCTTCGGAAAAACGCATTTTGAAAAGTGTAATTCGATAATTATTGTCGTAATATACCAATATTTACGCTAGCAACGCGTTCTGATAATTGTACTTTAATCTCTTTCGTCGTAACTATTAATATCTTCGGAAATAACGCATTTTGAAAAGTGTAATTCGATAATTATTGTCGTAATATACCAATATTTACGCTAGCAACGCGTTCTGATAATTGTTCTTTAATCTCTTTCGTCGTAACTACTAATATTCTCGGAAATAACGCATTTTGAAAAGTGTAATTCGATAATTATTGTCGTAATATACCAATATTTACGCTAGCAACGCCATCTGTGAAGTGTTATTCAAACTGTTTCGTCGTAATAACGAATATTCTCGGAAATAACGCATTTTGAAAAGTGTAATTCGATAATTATTGTCGTTTAAATACCAATGTTTACGCTAGCAACGCGTTCTGATAATTGTACTTTAATCTCTTTCGTCGTAACTATTAATATCTTCGGAAATAACGCATTTTGAAAAGTGTAATTCGATAATTATTGTCGTAATATACCAATATTTACGCTAGCAACGCGTTCTGATAATTGTTCTTTAATCTCTTTCGTCGGAACTGCGAATATTCTCGGAAATAACGCATTTTGAAAAGTGTAATTCGATAATTATTGTCGTAATATACCAATATTTACGCTAGCAACGCGTTCTGATAATTGTTCTTTAATCTCTTTCGTCGTAACTGCGAATATACTCGGAAATAACGCATTTTGAAAAGTGTAATTCGATAATTATTGTCGTAATATACCAATATTTACGCTAGCAACGCGTTCTGATAATTGTTCTTTAATCTCTTTCGTCGTAACTGCGAATATTCTCGGAAATAACGCATTTTGAAAAGTGTAATTCGATAATTATTGTCGTAATATACCAATGTTTACGCTAGCAACGCGTTCTGATAATTGTTCTTTAATCTCTTTCGTCGTAACTACTAATATTCTCGGAAATAACGCATTTTGAAAAGTGTAATTCGATAATTATTGTCGTAATATACCAATATTTACGCTAGCCACGCCATCTGTGAAGTGTTATTCAAACTGTTTCGTCGTAATAACGAATATTCTCGGAAATAACGCATTTTGAAAAGTGTAATTCGATAATTATTGTCGTAATATACCAATATTTACGCTAGCAACGCCTTCTGTGAAGTGTTATTCAAACTGTTTCGTCGTAACTGCGAATATTCTCGGAAATAACGCATTTTGAAAAGTGTAATTCGATAATTATTGTCGTAATATACCAATATTTACGCTAGCAACGCGTTCTGATAATTGTACTTTAATCTCTTTCGTCGTAACTATTAATATCTTCGGAAATAACGCATTTTGAAAAGTGTAATTCGATAATTATTGTCGTAATATACCAATATTTACGCTAGCAACGCGTTCTGATAATTGTTCTTTAATCTCTTTCGTCGTAACTGCGAATATTCTCGGAAATAACGCATTTTGAAAAGTGTAATTCGATAATTATTGTCGCAATATACCAATATTTACGCTAGCAACGCGTTCTGATAATTGTACTTTAATCTCTTTCGTCGTAACTATTAATATCTTCGGAAATAACGCATTTTGAAAAGTGTAATTCGATAATTATTGTCGTAATATACCAATATTTACGCTAGCAACGCGTTCTGATAATTGTTCTTTAATCTCTTTCGTCGTAACTGCGAATATTCTCGGAAATAACGCATTTTGAAAAATGTACTTCGATAATTATTGTCGTTTAAATACCAATGTTTACGCTAGCAACGCGTTCTGATAATTGTTCTTTAATCTCTTTCGTCGTAACTGCGAATATTCTCGGAAATAACGCATTTTGAAAAGTGTAATTCGATAATTATTGTCGTTTAAATACCAATGTTTACGCTAGCAACGCGTTCTGATAATTGTTCTTTAATCTCTTTCGTCGTAACTGCGAATATTCTCGGAAATAACGCATTTTGAAAAGTGTAATTCGATAATTATTGTCGTTTAAATACCAATGTTTACGCTAGCAACGCGTTCTGATAATTGTTCTTTAATCTCTTTCGTCGTAACTGCGAATATTCTCGGAAATAACGCATTTTGAAAAGTGTAATTCGATAATTATTGTCGTTTAAATACCAATGTTTACGCTAGCAACGCGTTCTGATAATTGTTCTTTAATCTCTTTCGTCGTAACTGCGAATATTCTCGGAAATAACGCATTTTGAAAAGTGTAATTCGATAATTATTGTCGTAATATACCAATATTTACGCTAGCAACGCGTTCTGATAATTGTTCTTTAATCTCTTTCGTCGTAACTACTAATATTCTCGGAAATAACGCATTTTGAAAAGTGTAATTCGATAATTATTGTCGTTTAAATACCAATGTTTACGCTAGCAACGCGTTCTGATAATTGTTCTTTAATCTCTTTCGTCGTAACTGCGAATATTCTCGGAAATAACGCATTTTGAAAAGTGTAATTCGATAATTAATGTCGTAATATACCAATATTTACGCTAGCAACGCGTTCTGATAATTGTTCTTTAATCTCTTTCGTCGTAACTGCGAATATTCTCGGAAATAACGCATTTTGAAAAGTGTAATTCGATAATTATTGTCGTAATATACCAATGTTTACGCTAGCAACGCGTTCTGATAATTGTTCTTTAATCTCTTTCGTCGTAACTACTAATATTCTCGGAAATAACGCATTTTGAAAAGTGTAATTCGATAATTATTGTCGTAATATACCAATATTTACGCTAGCAACGCGTTCTGATAATTGTTCTTTAATCTCTTTCGTCGTAACTGCGAATATTCTCGGAAATAACGCATTTTGAAAAGTGTAATTCGATAATTATTGTCGTTTAAATACCAATATTTACGCTAGCAACGCGTTCTGATAATTGTTCTTTAATCTCTTTCGTCGTAACTGCGAATATTCTCGGAAATAACGCATTTTGAAAAGTGTAATTCGATAATTATTGTCGTTTAAATACCAATGTTTACGCTAGCAACGCGTTCTGATAATTGTTCTTTAATCTCTTTCGTCGTAACTGCGAATATTCTCGGAAATAACGCATTTTGAAAAGTGTAATTCGATAATTATTGTCGTTTAAATACCAATGTTTACGCTAGCAACGCGTTCTGATTATTGTTCTTTAATCTCTTTCGTCGTAACTGCGAATATTCTCGGAAATAACGCATTTTGAAAAGTGTAATTCGATAATTATTGTCGTTTAAATACCAATATTTACGCTAGCAACGCGTTCTGATAATTGTTCTTTAATCTCTTTCGTCGTAACTGCGAATATTCTCGGAAATAACGCATTTTGAAAAGTGTAATTCGATAATTATTGTCGTTTAAATACCAATATTTACGCTAGCAACGCGTTCTGATAATTGTTCTTTAATCTCTTTCGTCGTAACTGCGAATATTCTCGGAAATAACGCATTTTGAAAAGTGTAATTCGATAATTATTGTCGTTTAAATACCAATGTTTACGCTAGCAACGCGTTCTGATAATTGTTCTTTAATCTCTTTCGTCGTAACTGCGAATATTCTCGGAAATAACGCATTTTGAAAAGTGTAATTCGATAATTATTGTCGTTTAAATACCAATGTTTACGCTAGCAACGCGTTCTGATTATTGTTCTTTAATCTCTTTCGTCGTAACTGCGAATATTCTCGGAAATAACGCATTTTGAAAAGTGTAATTCGATAATTATTGTCGTTTAAATACCAATGTTTACGCTAGCAACGCGTTCTGATAATTGTTCTTTAATCTCTTTCGTCGTAATAACGAATATTCTCGGAAATAACGCATTTTGAAAAGTGTAATTCGATAATTATTGTCGTTTAAATACCAATGTTTACGCTAGCAACGCGTTCTGATAATTGTTCTTTAATCTCTTTCGTCGTAACTGCGAATATTCTCGGAAATAACGCATTTTGAAAAGTGTTATTCGATAATTATTGTCGTAATATACCAATATTCTCGGAATTCTCGGAAATAACGCATTTTGAAAAGTGTTATTCGATAATTATTGTCGTAATATACCAATGTTTACGCTACCAACGCGTTCTGATAATTGTTCTTTAATCTCTTTCGTCGTAACTGCGAACATTCTCGGAAATAACGCATTTTGAAAAGTGTTATTCGATAATTATTGTCGTAATATACCAATATTTACGCTAGCAACGCGTTCTGATAATTGTTCTTTAATCTCTTTCGTCGTAACTGCGAATATTCTCGGAAATAACGCATTTTGTAAAGTGTAATTCGATAATTATTGTCGTAATATACCAATATTTACGCTAGCAACGCGTTCTGATAATTGTTCTTTAATCTCTTTCGTCGTAACTGCGAATATTCTCGGAAATAACGCATTTTGAAAAGTGTAATTCGATAATTATTGTCGTTTAAATACCAATGTTTACGCTAGCAACGCGTTCTGATAATTGTTCTTTAATCTCTTTCGTCGTAACTGCGAATATTCTCGGAAATAACGCATTTTGAAAAGTGTAATTCGATAATTATTGTCGTAATATACCAATATTTACGCTAGCAACGCGTTCTGATAATTGTTCTTTAATCTTTTTCGTCGTAACTGCGAATATTCTCGGAAATAACGCATTTTGAAAAGTGTAATTCGATAATTATTGTCGTTTAAATACCAATGTTTACGCTAGCAACGCGTTCTGATAATTGTTCTTTAATCTCTTTCGTCGTAACTGCGAATATTCTCGGAAATAACGCATTTTGAATAGTGTAATTCGATAATTATTGTCGTAATATACCAATCTTTACGCTAGCAACGCTTTCTGATAATTGTTCTTTAATCTCTTTCGTCGTAACTGCGAATATTCTCGGAAATAACGCATTTTGAAAAGTGTTATTCGATAATTATTGTCGTAATATACCAATGTTTACGCTACCAACGCGTTCTGATAATTGTTCTTTAATCTCTTTCGTCGTAACTGCGAATATTCTCGGAAATAACGCATTTTGTAAAGTGTAATTCGATAATTATTGTCGTAATATACCAATATTTACGCTAGCAACGCGTTCTGATAATTGTTCTTTAATCTCTTTCGTCGTAACTGCGAATATTCTCGGAAATAACGCATTTTGTAAAGTGTAATTCGATAATTATTGTCGTAATATACCAATATTTACGCTAGCAACGCGTTCTGATAATTGTTCTTTAATCTCTTTCGTCGTAACTGCGAATATTCTCGGAAATAACGCATTTTGAAAAGTGTAATTCGATAATTATTGTCGTTTAAATACCAATGTTTACGCTAGCAACGCGTTCTGATAATTGTTCTTTAATCTCTTTCGTCGTAACTGCGAATATTCTCGGAAATAACGCATTTTGAAAAGTGTAATTCGATAATTATTGTCGTTTAAATACCAATGTTTACGCTAGCAACGCGTTCTGATAATTGTTCTTTAATCTCTTTCGTCGTAACTGCGAATATTCTCGGAAATAACGCATTTTGAAAAGTCTAATTCGATAGTTATTGTCGTTTAAATACCAATGTTTACGCTAGCAACGCGTTCTGATAATTGTTCTTTAATCTCTTTCGTCGTAACTGCGAATATTCTCGGAAATAACGCATTTTGAAAAGTGTAATTCGATAATTATTGTCGTAATATACCAATATTTACGCTAGCAACGCGTTCTGATAATTGTTCTTTAATCTCTTTCGTCGTAACTGCGAATATTCTCGGAAATAACGCATTTTGAAAAGTGTAATTCGATAATTATTGTCGTTTAAATACCAATGTTTACGCTAGCAACGCGTTCTGATAATTGTTCTTTAATCTCTTTCGTCGTAACTGCGAATATTCTCGGAAATAACGCATTTTGAAAAGTGTAATTCGATAATTATTGTCGTAATATACCAATCTTTACGCTAGCAACGCTTTCTGATAATTGTTCTTTAATCTCTTTCGTCGTAACTGCGAATATTCTCGGAAATAACGCATTTTGAAAAGTGTAATTCGATAATTATTGTCGTTTAAATACCAATGTTTACGCTAGCAACGCGTTCTGATAATTGTTCTTTAATCTCTTTCGTCGTAACTGCGAATATTCTCGGAAATAACGCATTTTGAAAAGTGTAATTCGATAATTATTGTCGTTTAAATACCAATGTTTACGCTAGCAACGCGTTCTGATAATTGTTCTTTAATCTCTTTCGTCGTAACTGCGAATATTCTCGGAAATAACGCATTTTGAAAAGTGTAATTCGATAATTATTGTCGTTTAAATACCAATGTTTACGCTAGCAACGCGTTCTGATAATTGTTCTTTAATCTCTTTCGTCGTAACTGCGAATATTTTCGGAAATAACGCATTTTGAAAAGTGTAATTCGATAATTATTGTCGTAATATACCAATATTTACGCTAGCAACGCGTTCTGATAATTGTTCTTTAATCTCTTTCGTCGTAACTGCGAATATTCTCGGAAATAACGCATTTTGAAAAGTGTAATTCGATAATTATTGTCGTTTAAATACCAATGTTTACGCTAGCAACGCGTTCTGATAATTGTTCTTTAATCTCTTTCGTCGTAACTGCGAATATTCTCGGAAATAACGCATTTTGAAAAGTGTAATTCGATAATTATTGTCGTAATATACCAATATTTACGCTAGCAACGCGTTCTGATAATTATTCTTTAATCTCTTTCGTCGTAACTGCGAATATTCTCGGAAATAACGCATTTTGAAAAGTGTAATTCGATAATTATTGTCGTTTAAATACCAATGTTTACGCTAGCAACGCGTTCTGATAATTGTTCTTTAATCTCTTTCGTCGTAACTGCGAATATTCTCGGAAATAACGCATTTTGAAAAGTGTAATTCGATAATTATTGTCGTAATATACCAATATTTACGCTAGCAACGCGTTCTGATAATTGTTCTTTAATCTCTTTCGTCGTAACTGCGAATATTCTCGGAAATAACGCATTTTGAAAAGTGTAATTCGATAATTATTGTCGTTTAAATACCAATGTTTACGCTAGCAACGCGTTCTGATAATTGTTCTTTAATCTCTTTCGTCGTAACTGCGAATATTCTCGGAAATAACGCATTTTTAAAAGTGTAATTCGATAATTATTGTCGTTTAAATACCAATGTTTACGCTAGCAACGCGTTCTGATAATTGTTCTTTAATCTCTTTCGTCTTAACTGCGAATATTCTCGGAAATAACGCATTTTGAAAAGTGTAATTCGATAATTATTGTCGTTTAAATACCAATGTTTACGCTAGCAACGCGTTCTGATAATTGTTCTTTAATCTCTTTCGTCGTAACTGCGAATATTCTCGGAAATAACGCATTTTGAAAAGTGTAATTCGATAATTATTGTCGTTTAAATACCAATGTTTACGCTAGCAACGCGTTCTGATAATTGTTCTTTAATCTCTTTCGTCGTAACTGCGAATATTCTCGGAAATAACGCATTTTGAAAAGTGTAATTCGATAATTATTGTCGTAATATACCAATATTTACGCTAGCAACGCGTTCTGATAATTGTTCTTTAATCTCTTTCGTCGTAACTGCGAATATTCTCGGAAATAACGCATTTTGAAAAGTGTAATTCGATAATTATTGTCGTTTAAATACCAATGTTTACGCTAGCAACGCGTTCTGATAATTGTTCTTTAATCTCTTTCGTCGTAACTGCGAATATTCTCGGAAATAACGCATTTTGAAAAGTGTAATTCGATAATTATTGTCGTTTAAATACCAATGTTTACGCTAGCAACGCGTTCTGATAATTGTTCTTTAATCTCTTTCGTCGTAACTGCGAATATTCTCGGAAATAACGCATTTTTAAAAGTGTAATTCGATAATTATTGTCGTTTAAATACCAATGTTTACGCTAGCAACGCGTTCTGATAATTGTTCTTTAATCTCTTTCGTCGTAACTGCAAATATTCTCGGAAATAACGCATTTTGAAAAGTGTAATTCGATAATTATTGTCGTTTAAATACCAATGTTTACGCTAGCAACGCGTTCTGATAATTGGTCTTTAATCTCTTTCGTCGTAACTGCGAATATTCTCGGAAATAACGCATTTTGAAAAGTGTAATTCGATAATTATTGTCGTAATATACCAATGTTTACGCTAGCAACGCGTTCTGATAATTGTTCTTTAATCTCTTTCGTCGTAACTGCGAATATTCTCGGAAATAACGCATTTTGAAAAGTGTAATTCGATAATTATTGTCGTTTAAATACCAATGTTTACGCTAGCAACGCGTTCTGATAATTGTTCTTTAATCTCTTTCGTCGTAACTGCGAATATTCTCGGAAATAACGCATTTTGAAAAGTGTAATTCGATAATTATTGTCGTAATATACCAATATTTACGCTAGCAACGCGTTCTGATAATTGTTCTTTAATCTCTTTCGTCGTAACTACTAATATTCTCGGAAATAACGCATTTTGAAAAGTGTAATTCGATAATTATTGTCGTTTAAATACCAATGTTTACGCTAGCAACGCGTTCTGATAATTGTTCTTTAATCTCTTTCGTCGTAACTGCGAATATTCTCGGAAATAACGCATTTTGAAAAGTGTAATTCGATAATTATTGTCGTAATATACCAATATTTACGCTAGCAACGCGTTCTGATAATTGTTCTTTAATCTCTTTCGTCGTAACTGCGAATATTCTCGGAAATAACGCATTTTGAAAAGTGTAATTCGATAATTATTGTCGTAATATACCAATATTTACGCTAGCAACGCGTTCTGATAATTGTTCTTTAATCTCTTTCGTCGTAACTGCGAATATTCTCGGAAATAACGCATTTTGAAAAATGTACTTCGATAATTATTGTCGTTTAAATACCAATGTTTACGCTAGCAACGCGTTCTGATAATTGTTCTTTAATCTCTTTCGTCGTAACTGCGAATATTCTCGGAAATAACGCATTTTGAAAAGTGTAATTCGATAATTATTGTCGTTTAAATACCAATGTTTACGCTAGCAACGCGTTCTGATAATTGTTCTTTAATCTCTTTCGTCGTAACTGCGAATATTCTCGGAAATAACGCATTTTGAAAAGTGTAATTCGATAATTATTTTCGTTTAAATACCAATGTTTACGCTAGCAACGCGTTCTTATAATTGTTCTTTAATCTCTTTCGTCGTAACTGCGAATATTCTCGGAAATAACGCATTTTGAAAAGTGTAATTCGATAATTATTGTCGTAATATACCAATATTTACGCTAGCAACGCGTTCTGATAATTGTTCTTTAATCTCTTTCGTCGTAACTGCGAATATTCTCGGAAATAACGCATTTTGAAAAGTGTACTTCGATAATTATTGCCGTTTAAATACCAATGTTTACGCTAGCAACGCGTTCTGATAATTGTTCTTTAATCTCTTTCGTCGTAACTGCGAATATTCTCGGAAATAACGCATTTTGAAAAGTGTAATTCGATAATTATTGTCGTTTAAATACCAATGTTTACGCTAGCAACGCGTTCTGATAATTGTTCTTTAATCTCTTTCGTCGTAACTGCGAATATTCTCGGAAATAACGCATTTTGAAAAGTGTAATTCGATAATTATTGTCGTTTAAATACCAATGTTTACGCTAGCAACGCGTTCTGATAATTGTTCTTTAATCTCTTTCGTCGTAACTGCGAATATTCTCGGAAATAACGCATTTTGAAAAGTGTAATTCGATAATTATTGTCGTAATATACCAATATGTACGCTAGCAACGCGTTCTGATAATTGTTCTTTAATCTCTTTCGTCGTAACTGCGAATATTCTCGGAAATAACGCATTTTGAAAAGTGTAATTCGATAATTATTGTCGTAATATACCAATATTTACGCTAGCAACGCGTTCTGATAATTGTTCTTTAATCTCTTTCGTCGTAACTGCGAATATTCTCGGAAATAACGCATTTTGAAAAGTGTAATTCGATAATTATTGTCGTTTAAATACCAATATTTACGCTAGCAACGCGTTCTGATAATTGTTCTTTAATCTCTTTCGTCGTAACTGCGAATATTCTCGGAAATAACGCATTTTGAAAAATGTACTTCGATAATTATTGTCGTTTAAATACCAATGTTTACGCTAGCAACGCGTTCTGATAATTGTTCTTTAATCTCTTTCGTCGTAACTGCGAATATTCTCGGAAATAACGCATTTTGAAAAGTGTAATTCGATAATTATTGTCGTTTAAATACCAATGTTTACGCTAGCAACGCGTTCTTATAATTGTTCTTTAATCTCTTTCGTCGTATCTGCGAATATTCTCGGAAATAACGCATTTTGAAAAGTGTAATTCGATAATTATTGTCGTAATATACCAATATTTACGCTAGCAACGCGTTCTGATAATTGTTCTTTAATCTCTTTCGTCGTAACTGCGAATATTCTCGGAAATAACGCATTTTGAAAAGTGTACTTCGATAATTATTGCCGTTTAAATACCAATGTTTACGCTAGCAACGCGTTCTGATAATTGTTCTTTAATCTCTTTCGTCGTAACTGCGAATATTCTCGGAAATAACGCATTTTGAAAAGTGTAATTCGATAATTATTGTCGTTTAAATACCAATGTTTACGCTAGCAACGCGTTCTGATAATTGTTCTTTAATCTCTTTCGTCGTAACTGCGAATATTCTCGGAAATAACGCATTTTGAAAAGTGTAATTCGATAATTATTGTCGTTTAAATACCAATGTTTACGCTAGCAACGCGTTCTGATAATTGTTCTTTAATCTCTTTCGTCGTAACTGCGAATATTCTCGGAAATAACGCATTTTGAAAAGTGTAATTCGATAATTATTGTCGTAATATACCAATATTTACGCTAGCAACGCGTTCTGATAATTGTTCTTTAATCTCTTTCGTCGTAACTGCGAATATTCTCGGAAATAACGCATTTTGAAAAGTGTACTTCGATAATTATTGCCGTTTAAATACCAATGTTTACGCTAGCAACGCGTTCTGATAATTGTTCTTTAATCTCTTTCGTCGTAACTGCGAATATTCTCGGAAATAACGCATTTTGAAAAGTGTAATTCGATAATTATTGTCGTTTAAATACCAATGTTTACGCTAGCAACGCGTTCTGATAATTGTTCTTTAATCTCTTTCGTCGTAACTGCGAATATTCTCGGAAATAACGCATTTTGAAAAGTGTAATTCGATAATTATTGTCGTTTAAATACCAATGTTTACGCTAGCAACGCGTTCTGATAATTGTTCTTTAATCTCTTTCGTCGTAACTGCGAATATTCTCGGAAATAACGCATTTTGAAAAGTGTAATTCGATAATTATTGTCGTAATATACCAATATGTACGCTAGCAACGCGTTCTGATAATTGTTCTTTAATCTCTTTCGTCGTAACTGCGAATATTCTCGGAAATAACGCATTTTGAAAAGTGTAATTCGATAATTATTGTCGTAATATACCAATATTTACGCTAGCAACGCGTTCTGATAATTGTTCTTTAATCTCTTTCGTCGTAACTGCGAATATTCTCGGAAATAACGCATTTTGAAAAGTGTAATTCGATAATTATTGTCGTTTAAATACCAATATTTACGCTAGCAACGCGTTCTGATAATTGTTCTTTAATCTCTTTCGTCGTAACTGCGAATATTCTCGGAAATAACGCATTTTGAAAAATGTACTTCGATAATTATTGTCGTTTAAATACCAATGTTTACGCTAGCAACGCGTTCTGATAATTGTTCTTTAATCTCTTTCGTCGTAACTGCGAATATTCTCGGAAATAACGCATTTTGAAAAGTGTAATTCGATAATTATTGTCGTTTAAATACCAATGTTTACGCTAGCAACGCGTTCTGATAATTGTTCTTTAATCTCTTTCGTCGTAACTGCGAATATTCTCGGAAATAACGCATTTTGAAAAGTGTAATTCGATAATTATTGTCGTTTAAATACCAATGTTTACGCTAGCAACGCGTTCTGATAATTGTTCTTTAATCTCTTTCGTCGTAACTGCGAATATTCTCGGAAATAACGCATTTTGAAAAGTGTAATTCGATAATTATTGTCGTTTAAATACCAATGTTTACGCTAGCAACGCGTTCTGATAATTGTTCTTTAATCTCTTTCGTCGTAACTGCGAATATTCTCGGAAATAACGCATTTTGAAAAGTGTAATTCGATAATTATTGTCGTAATATACCAATATTTACGCTAGCAACGCGTTCTGATAATTGTTCTTTAATCTCTTTCGTCGTAACTACTAATATTCTCGGAAATAACGCATTTTGAAAAGTGTAATTCGATAATTATTGTCGTTTAAATACCAATGTTTACGCTAGCAACGCGTTCTGATAATTGTTCTTTAATCTCTTTCGTCGTAACTGCGAATATTCTCGGAAATAACGCATTTTGAAAAGTGTAATTCGATAATTATTGTCGTAATATACCAATATTTACGCTAGCAACGCGTTCTGATAATTGTTCTTTAATCTCTTTCGTCGTAACTGCGAATATTCTCGGAAATAACGCATTTTGAAAAGTGTAATTCGATAATTATTGTCGTAATATACCAATATTTACGCTAGCAACGCGTTCTGATAATTGTTCTTTAATCTCTTTCGTCGTAACTGCGAATATTCTCGGAAATAACGCATTTTGAAAAGTGTAATTCGATAATTATTGTCGTTTAAATACCAATATTTACGCTAGCAACGCGTTCTGATAATTGTTCTTTAATCTCTTTCGTCGTAACTGCGAATATTCTCGGAAATAACGCATTTTGAAAAATGTACTTCGATAATTATTGTCGTTTAAATACCAATGTTTACGCTAGCAACGCGTTCTGATAATTGTTCTTTAATCTCTTTCGTCGTAACTGCGAATATTCTCGGAAATAACGCATTTTGAAAAGTGTAATTCGATAATTATTGTCGTTTAAATACCAATGTTTACGCTAGCAACGCGTTCTGATAATTGTTCTTTAATCTCTTTCGTCGTAACTGCGAATATTCTCGGAAATAACGCATTTTGAAAAGTGTAATTCGATAATTATTGTCGTTTAAATACCAATGTTTACGCTAGCAACGCGTTCTGATTATTGTTCTTTAATCTCTTTCGTCGTAACTGCGAATATTCTCGGAAATAACGCATTTTGAAAAGTGTAATTCGATAATTATTGTCGTTTAAATACCAATGTTTACGCTAGCAACGCGTTCTGATAATTGTTCTTTAATCTCTTTCGTCGTAATAACGAATATTCTCGGAAATAACGCATTTTGAAAAGTGTAATTCGATAATTATTGTCGTTTAAATACCAATGTTTACGCTAGCAACGCGTTCTGATAATTGTTCTTTAATCTCTTTCGTCGTAACTGCGAATATTCTCGGAAATAACGCATTTTGAAAAGTGTTATTCGATAATTATTGTCGTAATATACCAATATTCTCGGAATTCTCGGAAATAACGCATTTTGAAAAGTGTTATTCGATAATTATTGTCGTAATATACCAATGTTTACGCTACCAACGCGTTCTGATAATTGTTCTTTAATCTCTTTCGTCGTAACTGCGAATATTCTCGGAAATAACGCATTTTGTAAAGTGTAATTCGATAATTATTGTCGTAATATACCAATATTTACGCTAGCAACGCGTTCTGATAATTGTTCTTTAATCTCTTTCGTCGTAACTGCGAATATTCTCGGAAATAACGCATTTTGTAAAGTGTAATTCGATAATTATTGTCGTAATATACCAATATTTACGCTAGCAACGCGTTCTGATAATTGTTCTTTAATCTCTTTCGTCGTAACTGCGAATATTCTCGGAAATAACGCATTTTGAAAAGTGTAATTCGATAATTATTGTCGTTTAAATACCAATGTTTACGCTAGCAACGCGTTCTGATAATTGTTCTTTAATCTCTTTCGTCGTAACTGCGAATATTCTCGGAAATAACGCATTTTGAAAAGTGTAATTCGATAATTATTGTCGTAATATACCAATATTTACGCTAGCAACGCGTTCTGATAATTGTTCTTTAATCTCTTTCGTCGTAACTGCGAATATTCTCGGAAATAACGCATTTTGAAAAGTGTAATTCGATAATTATTGTCGTTTAAATACCAATGTTTACGCTAGCAACGCGTTCTGATAATTGTTCTTTAATCTCTTTCGTCGTAACTGCGAATATTCTCGGAAATAACGCATTTTGAAAAGTGTAATTCGATAATTATTGTCGTAATATACCAATCTTTACGCTAGCAACGCTTTCTGATAATTGTTCTTTAATCTCTTTCGTCGTAACTGCGAATATTCTCGGAAATAACGCATTTTGAAAAGTGTTATTCGATAATTATTGTCGTAATATACCAATGTTTACGCTACCAACGCGTTCTGATAATTGTTCTTTAATCTCTTTCGTCGTAACTGCGAATATTCTCGGAAATAACGCATTTTGTAAAGTGTAATTCGATAATTATTGTCGTAATATACCAATATTTACGCTAGCAACGCGTTCTGATAATTGTTCTTTAATCTCTTTCGTCGTAACTGCGAATATTCTCGGAAATAACGCATTTTGAAAAGTGTAATTCGATAATTATTGTCGTTTAAATACCAATGTTTACGCTAGCAACGCGTTCTGATAATTGTTCTTTAATCTCTTTCGTCGTAACTGCGAATATTCTCGGAAATAACGCATTTTGAAAAGTGTAATTCGATAATTATTGTCGTTTAAATACCAATGTTTACGCTAGCAACGCGTTCTGATAATTGTTCTTTAATCTCTTTCGTCGTAACTGCGAATATTCTCGGAAATAACGCATTTTGAAAAGTGTAATTCGATAATTATTGTCGTTTAAATACCAATGTTTACGCTAGCAACGCGTTCTGATAATTGTTCTTTAATCTCTTTCGTCGTAACTGCGAATATTCTCGGAAATAACGCATTTTGA
Organism: Pachydiplax longipennis; assembly: GCA_036926295.1. NCBI lineage: Eukaryota > Metazoa > Arthropoda > Insecta > Odonata > Libellulidae > Pachydiplax > Pachydiplax longipennis. The sequence continues at coordinate 8,855,810 of JAVFKF010000044.1, read as the reverse complement.
AAAGTGTAATTCGATAGTTATTGTCGTTTAAATACCAATGTTTACGCTAGCAACGCGTTCTGATAATTGTTCTTTAATCTCTTTCGTCGTAACTGCGAATATTCTCGGAAATAACGCATTTTGAAAAGTGTAATTCGATAATTATTGTCGTAATATACCAATATTTACGCTAGCAACGCGTTCTGATAATTGTTCTTTAATCTCTTTCGTCGTAACTGCGAATATTCTCGGAAATAACGCATTTTGAAAAGTGTAATTCGATAATTATTGTCGTTTAAATACCAATGTTTACGCTAGCAACGCGTTCTGATAATTGTTCTTTAATCTCTTTCGTCGTAACTGCGAATATTCTCGGAAATAACGCATTTTGAAAAGTGTAATTCGATAATTATTGTCGTAATATACCAATCTTTACGCTAGCAACGCTTTCTGATAATTGTTCTTTAATCTCTTTCGTCGTAACTGCAAATATTCTCGGAAATAACGCATTTTGAAAAGTGTAATTCGATAATTATTGTCGTTTAAATACCAATGTTTACGCTAGCAACGCGTTCTGATAATTGTTCTTTAATCTCTTTCGTCGTAACTGCGAATATTCTCGGAAATAACGCATTTTGAAAAGTGTAATTCGATAATTATTGTCGTTTAAATACCAATGTTTACGCTAGCAACGCGTTCTGATAATTGTTCTTTAATCTCTTTCGTCGTAACTGCGAATATTCTCGGAAATAACGCATTTTGAAAAGTGTAATTCGATAATTATTGTCGTTTAAATACCAATGTTTACGCTAGCAACGCGTTCTGATAATTGTTCTTTAATCTCTTTCGTCGTAACTGCGAATATTTTCGGAAATAACGCATTTTGAAAAGTGTAATTCGATAATTATTGTCGTTTAAATACCAATGTTTACGCTAGCAACGCGTTCTGATAATTGTTCTTTAATCTCTTTCGTCGTAACTGCGAATATTCTCGGAAATAACGCATTTTGAAAAGTGTAATTCGATAATTATTGTCGTTTAAATACCAATGTTTACGCTAGCAACGCGTTCTGATAATTGTTCTTTAATCTCTTTCGTCGTAACTGCGAATATTCTCGGAAATAACGCATTTTTAAAAGTGTAATTCGATAATTATTGTCGTTTAAATACCAATGTTTACGCTAGCAACGCGTTCTGATAATTGTTCTTTAATCTCTTTCGTCTTAACTGCGAATATTCTCGGAAATAACGCATTTTGAAAAGTGTAATTCGATAATTATTGTCGTTTAAATACCAATGTTTACGCTAGCAACGCGTTCTGATAATTGTTCTTTAATCTCTTTCGTCGTAACTGCGAATATTCTCGGAAATAACGCATTTTGAAAAGTGTAATTCGATAATTATTGTCGTTTAAATACCAATGTTTACGCTAGCAACGCGTTCTGATAATTGTTCTTTAATCTCTTTCGTCGTAACTGCGAATATTCTCGGAAATAACGCATTTTGAAAAGTGTAATTCGATAATTATTGTCGTAATATACCAACATTTACGCTAGCAACGCGTTCTGATAATTGTTCTTTAATCTCTTTCGTCGTAACTGCGAATATTCTCGGAAATAACGCATTTTGAAAAGTGTAATTCGATAATTATTGTCGTAATATACCAATATTTACGCTAGCAACGCGTTCTGATAATTGTTCTTTAATCTCTTTCGTCGTAACTGCGAATATTCTCGGAAATAACGCATTTTGAAAAGTGTAATTCGATAATTATTGTCGTAATATACCAACATTTACGCTAGCAACGCGTTCTGATAATTGTTCTTTAATCTCTTTCGTCGTAACTGCGAATATTCTCGGAAATAACGCATTTTGAAAAGTGTAATTCGATAATTATTGTCGTTTAAATACCAATGTTTACGCTAGCAACGCGTTCTGATAATTGTTCTTTAATCTCTTTCGTCGTAACTGCGAATATTCTCGGAAATAACGCATTTTGAAAAGTGTAATTCGATAATTATTGTCGTAATATACCAATATTTACGCTAGCAACGCGTTCTGATAATTGTTCTTTAATCTCTTTCGTCGTAACTGCGAATATTCTCGGAAATAACGCATTTTGAAAAGTGTAATTCGATAATTATTGTCGTAATATACCAATATTTACGCTAGCAACGCGTTCTGATAATTGTTCTTTAATCTCTTTCGTCGTAACTGCGAATATTCTCGGAAATAACGCATTTTGAAAAGTGTAATTCGATAATTATTGTCGTAATATACCAATATTTACGCTAGCAACGCGTTCTGATAATTGTTCTTTAATCTCTTTCGTCGTAACTGCGAATATTCTCGGAAATAACGCATTTTGAAAAGTGTAATTCGATAATTATTGTCGTAATATACCAATATTTACGCTAGCAACGCGTTCTGATAATTGTTCTTTAATCTCTTTCGTCGTAACTGCGAATATTCTCGGAAATAACGCATTTTGAAAAGTGTAATTCGATAATTATTGTCGTTTAAATACCAATGTTTACGCTAGCAACGCGTTCTGATAATTGTTCTTTAATCTCTTTCGTCGTAACTGCGAATATTCTCGGAAATAACGCATTTTGAAAAGTGTAATTCGATAATTATTGTCGTTTAAATACCAATGTTTACGCTAGCAACGCGTTCTGATAATTGTTCTTTAATCTCTTTCGTCGTAACTGCGAATATTCTCGGAAATAACGCATTTTTAAAAGTGTAATTCGATAATTATTGTCGTTTAAATACCAATGTTTACGCTAGCAACGCGTTCTGATAATTGTTCTTTAATCTCTTTCGTCGTAACTGCAAATATTCTCGGAAATAACGCATTTTGAAAAGTGTAATTCGATAATTATTGTCGTTTAAATACCAATGTTTACGCTAGCAACGCGTTCTGATAATTGGTCTTTAATCTCTTTCGTCGTAACTGCGAATATTCTCGGAAATAACGCATTTTGAAAAGTGTAATTCGATAATTATTGTCGTAATATACCAATGTTTACGCTAGCAACGCGTTCTGATAATTGTTCTTTAATCTCTTTCGTCGTAACTGCGAATATTCTCGGAAATAACGCATTTTGAAAAGTGTAATTCGATAATTATTGTCGTTTAAATACCAATGTTTACGCTAGCAACGCGTTCTGATAATTGTTCTTTAATCTCTTTCGTCGTAACTGCGAATATTCTCGGAAATAACGCATTTTGAAAAGTGTAATTCGATAATTATTGTCGTAATATACCAATATTTACGCTAGCAACGCGTTCTGATAATTGTTCTTTAATCTCTTTCGTCGTAACTACTAATATTCTCGGAAATAACGCATTTTGAAAAGTGTAATTCGATAATTATTGTCGTTTAAATACCAATGTTTACGCTAGCAACGCGTTCTGATAATTGTTCTTTAATCTCTTTCGTCGTAACTGCGAATATTCTCGGAAATAACGCATTTTGAAAAGTGTAATTCGATAATTATTGTCGTAATATACCAATATTTACGCTAGCAACGCGTTCTGATAATTGTTCTTTAATCTCTTTCGTCGTAACTGCGAATATTCTCGGAAATAACGCATTTTGAAAAGTGTAATTCGATAATTATTGTCGTAATATACCAATATTTACGCTAGCAACGCGTTCTGATAATTGTTCTTTAATCTCTTTCGTCGTAACTGCGAATATTCTCGGAAATAACGCATTTTGAAAAGTGTAATTCGATAATTATTGTCGTTTAAATACCAATATTTACGCTAGCAACGCGTTCTGATAATTGTTCTTTAATCTCTTTCGTCGTAACTGCGAATATTCTCGGAAATAACGCATTTTGAAAAATGTACTTCGATAATTATTGTCGTTTAAATACCAATGTTTACGCTAGCAACGCGTTCTGATAATTGTTCTTTAATCTCTTTCGTCGTAACTGCGAATATTCTCGGAAATAACGCATTTTGAAAAGTGTAATTCGATAATTATTGTCGTTTAAATACCAATGTTTACGCTAGCAACGCGTTCTGATAATTGTTCTTTAATCTCTTTCGTCGTAACTGCGAATATTCTCGGAAATAACGCATTTTGAAAAGTGTAATTCGATAATTATTTTCGTTTAAATACCAATGTTTACGCTAGCAACGCGTTCTTATAATTGTTCTTTAATCTCTTTCGTCGTAACTGCGAATATTCTCGGAAATAACGCATTTTGAAAAGTGTAATTCGATAATTATTGTCGTAATATACCAATATTTACGCTAGCAACGCGTTCTGATAATTGTTCTTTAATCTCTTTCGTCGTAACTGCGAATATTCTCGGAAATAACGCATTTTGAAAAGTGTAATTCGATAATTATTGTCGTAATATACCAATATTTACGCTAGCAACGCGTTCTGATAATTGTTCTTTAATCTCTTTCGTCGTAACTGCGAATATTCTCGGAAATAACGCATTTTGAAAAGTGTACTTCGATAATTATTGCCGTTTAAATACCAATGTTTACGCTAGCAACGCGTTCTGATAATTGTTCTTTAATCTCTTTCGTCGTAACTGCGAATATTCTCGGAAATAACGCATTTTGAAAAGTGTAATTCGATAATTATTGTCGTTTAAATACCAATGTTTACGCTAGCAACGCGTTCTGATAATTGTTCTTTAATCTCTTTCGTCGTAACTGCGAATATTCTCGGAAATAACGCATTTTGAAAAGTGTAATTCGATAATTATTGTCGTTTAAATACCAATGTTTACGCTAGCAACGCGTTCTGATAATTGTTCTTTAATCTCTTTCGTCGTAACTGCGAATATTCTCGGAAATAACGCATTTTGAAAAGTGTAATTCGATAATTATTGTCGTAATATACCAATATGTACGCTAGCAACGCGTTCTGATAATTGTTCTTTAATCTCTTTCGTCGTAACTGCGAATATTCTCGGAAATAACGCATTTTGAAAAGTGTAATTCGATAATTATTGTCGTAATATACCAATATTTACGCTAGCAACGCGTTCTGATAATTGTTCTTTAATGTCTTTCGTCGTAACTGCGAATATTCTCGGAAATAACGCATTTTGAAAAGTGTAATTCGATAATTATTGTCGTTTAAATACCAATATTTACGCTAGCAACGCGTTCTGATAATTGTTCTTTAATCTCTTTCGTCGTAACTGCGAATATTCTCGGAAATAACGCATTTTGAAAAGTGTAATTCGATAATTATTGTCGTAATATACCAACATTTACGCTAGCAACGCGTTCTGATAATTGTTCTTTAATCTCTTTCGTCGTAACTACTAATATTCTCGGAAATAACGCATTTTGAAAAGTGTAATTCGATAATTATTGTCGTAATATACCAACATTTACGCTAGCAACGCGTTCTGATAATTGTTCTTTAATCTCTTTCGTCGTAACTACTAATATTCTCGGAAATAACGCATTTTGAAAAGTGTAATTCGATAATTATTGTCGTTTAAATACCAATGTTTACGCTAGCAACGCGTTCTGATAATTGTTCTTTAATCTCTTTCGTCGTAACTGCGAATATTCTCGGAAATAACGCATTTTGAAAAGTGTAATTCGATAATTATTGTCGTAATATACCAATATTTACGCTAGCAACGCCATCTGTGAAGTGTTATTCGAACTGTTTCATCGTAATAACGAATATTTTCGGAAATAACGCATTTTGAAAAGTGTAATTCGATAATTATTGTCGTAATATACCAATATTTACGCTAGCAACGCGTTCTGATAATTGTTCTTTAATCTCTTTCGTCGTAACTGCGAATATTTTCGGAAATAACGCATTTTGAAAAGTGTAATTCGATAATTATTGTCGTAATATACCAATATTTACGCTAGCAACGCGTTCTAATAATTGTTCTTTTATCTCTTTCGTCGTAACTGCGAATATTCTCGGAAATAACGCATTTTGAAAAGTGTACTTCGATAATTATTGTCGTTTAAATACCAATGTTTACGCTAGCAACGCGTTCTGATAATTGTTCTTTAATCTCTTTCGTCGTAACTGCGAATATTCTCGGAAATAACGCATTTTGAAAAGTGTAATTCGATAATTATTGTCGTAATATACCAATATTTACGCTAGCAACGCGTTCTGATAATTGTTCTTTAATCTCTTTCGTCGTAACTGCGAATATTCTCGGAAATAACGCATTTTGAAAAGTGTAATTCGATAATTATTGTCGTAATATACCAATATTTACGCTAGCAACGCCATCTGTGAAGTGTTATTCAAACTGTTTCGTCGTAATAACGAATATTCTCGGAAATAACGCATTTTGAAAAGTGTAATTCGATAATTATTGTCGTAATATACCAATATTTACGCTAGCAACGCGTTCTGATAATTGTTCTTTAATCTCTTTCGTCGTAACTGCGAATATTCTCGGAAATAACGCATTTTGAAAAGTGTAATTCGATAATTATGGTCGTAATATACCAATATTTACGCTAGCAACGCGTTCTGATAATTGTTCTTTAATCTCTTTCGTCGTAACTGCGAATATTCTCGGAAATAACGCATTTTGAAAAGTGTAATTCGATAATTATTGTCGTAATATACCAATATTTACGCTAGCAACGCGTTCTGATAATTGTTCTTTAATCTCTTTCGTCGTAACTGCGAATATTCTCGGAAATAACGCATTTTGAAAAGTGTAATTCGATAATTATTGTCGTAATATACCAATATTTACGCTAGCAACGCGTTCTGATAATTGTTCTTTAATCTCTTCCGTCGTAACTGCGAATATTTTCGGAAATAACGCATTTTGAAAAGTGTAATTCGATAATTATTGTCGTAATATACCAATATTTACGCTAGCAACGCGTTCTAATAATTGTTCTTTAATCTCTTTCGTCGTAACTGCGAATATTCTCGGAAATAACGCATTTTGAAAAGTGTACTTCGATAATTATTGTCGTTTAAATACCAATGTTTACGCTAGCAACGCGTTCTGATAATTGTTCTTTAATCTCTTTCGTCGTAACTGCGAATATTCTCGGAAATAACGCATTTTGAAAAGTGTAATTCGATAATTATTGTCGTAATATACCAATATTTACGCTAGCAACGCGTTCTGATAATTGTTCTTTAATCTCTTTCGTCGTAACTGCGAATATTCTCGGAAATAACGCATTTTGAAAAGTGTAATTCGATAATTATTGTCGTAATATACCAATATTTACGCTAGCAACGCCATCTGTGAAGTGTTATTCAAACTGTTTCGTCGTAATAACGAATATTCTCGGAAATAACGCATTTTGAAAAGTGTAATTCGATAATTATTGTCGTTTAAATACCAATATTTACGCTAGCAACGCGTTCTGATAATTGTTCTTTAATCTCTTTCGTCGTAACTGCGAATATTCTCGGAAATAACGCATTTTGAAAAGTGTAATTCGATAATTATTGTCGTAATATACCAATATTTACGCTAGCAACGCGTTCTGATAATTGTTCTTTAATCTCTTTCGTCGTAACTGCGAATATTCTCGGAAATAACGCATTTTGAAAAGTGTAATTCGATAATTATTGTCGTAATATACCAATATTTACGCTAGCAACGCGTTCTGATAATTGTTCTTTAATCTCTTTCGTCGTAACTGCGAATATTCTCGGAAATAACGCATTTTGAAAAGTGTACTTCGATAATTATTGTCGTTTAAATACCAATGTTTACGCTAGCAACGCGTTCTGATAATTGTTCTTTAATCTCTTTCGTCGTAACTGCGAATATTCTCGGAAATAACGCATTTTGAAAAGTGTAATTCGATAATTATTGTCGTTTAAATACCAATGTTTACGCTAGCAACGCGTTCTGATAATTGTTCTTTAATCTCTTTCGTCGTAACTGCGAATATTCTCGGAAATAACGCATTTTGAAAAGTGTAATTCGATAATTATTGTCGTAATATACCAATATTTACGCTAGCAACGCCATCTGTGAAGTGTTATTCGAACTGTTTCATCGTAATAACGAATATTTTCGGAAATAACGCATTTTGAAAAGTGTAATTCGATAATTATTGTCGTAATATACCAATATTTACGCTAGCAACGCGTTCTGATAATTGTTCTTTAATCTCTTTCGTCGTAACTGCGAATATTCTCGGAAATAACGCATTTTGAAAAGTGTAATTCGATAATTATTGTCGTAATATACCAATATTTACGCTAGCAACGCGTTCTGATAATTGTTCTTTAATCTCTTTCGTCGTAACTGCGAATATTCTCGGAAATAACGCATTTTGAAAAGTGTAATTCGATAATTATTGTCGTTTAAATACCAATGTTTACGCTAGCAACGCGTTCTGATAATTGTTCTTTAATCTCTTTCGTCGTAACTGCGAATATTCTCGGAAATAACGCATTTTGAAAAGTGTAATTCGATAATTATTGTCGTAATATACCAACATTTACGCTAGCAACGCGTTCTGATAATTGTTCTTTAATCTCTTTCGTCGTAACTGCGAATATTCTCGGAAATAACGCATTTTGAAAAGTGTAATTCGATAATTATTGTCGTAATATACCAATATTTACGCTAGCAACGCGTTCTGATAATTGTTCTTTAATCTCTTTCGTCGTAACTGCGAATATTCTCGGAAATAACGCATTTTGAAAAGTGTAATTCGATATCTTTTGTCGTAATATACCTATTATAGGATATATAATATATATACCCAATATAACTATTGGCTGTAACAAAAGAACTTTGTCTACGTAAATTCGCCACTCCTTAAAACCGCTAAATTACATAGTAAACGACGCTAAAACTACGTGGTCGGTCCTCGTGAAGGGAAAGGGGAATTTTCCGGATCAGTCCGTAAAGTGCGTACTAAGTTAATGGAAATGCCGTGGAAAACTACACTGCTGGAGAAAAAAGACAAAGGTAAGAATAGGACATATCTTAGCGATTGCTGTATTTGTTTTCTTAAATGGTTAATCCTATTCGCGAGAATTATTTTCGATCAACATTCAAAGTATTAAATCTTAAGTCTTAAAGTATTTAACCGTTAAAATAATACCGCAAAATCTTCATTTATTGTCTGATATTCCGCCATCAAATACTCTTCTCTGTCATTATCCCACAGCGTACTATAATGGCATCCTAGATAACATTTTGATCACGACTAGCTTTGAATAACAAATAGCAAAAAGGCAATGAGGCAAAGCCAATTATAGGAAATTTCGCGAAGGTGATCTTAAATGTCCTCATATATTTACGTTACCCTATTTCCCATTTGTAAGAAGTAAATGGCTCGATTCAGAGTTGTCGGCGGTAGAGTGTTTTCAGATAGTTCCCGCGTAATCCGCGCTCTGACGCCAACTGGTGTTTCTCCGACTGTACATACATAATACATAGGAAATGAATATATGTTGTTTTCCATCATTTATTTTGATTTGCAAAGTATTAGGTGTTGATTTGCTCGACATCTATATTTTAAAGTGAATAAATTGTGGTTTTTTAAAGGTACTTTGCCACTCAAAATCATGATGAATATCCTTTAGAGAATGAGAGAATTGAGTCTCATCACTCAATTCTTCAATATTATTCAATTCTTAATAGTGATTGAAGTAAATGGTAGAAAGATACAGAAAGTACCACTGGAAATTATTAACAATAATTAATAAATAATAGTTATATTTTCTGATATTGCAAATCTCAGGACTTTAACTATACATATACTGATCGCATTTAAAAACAATTTTTTTCTCCTCCTACAGATACAGTTGCAGATTCCTATGCATTCAAAGGAGGAAAAAACGAACAAAATGTCAAGGAAAATCCTCAACAAATGGTAGGTGAAAGAAATATTCTTTTCCATTAGTATAAACCAGGGGTGCCCAACTTTTCTGTATATAAGATCTACTTTTTATCTTAAAAGTGTGTCGCGATCGACTTATTGTCATAGGCGTAGTCGAAGGGGGAAGAAGGGGTGTGAAATGCATACTATGTTTATTCACTGTGTTTCAACATAAGGTGCATTCCAGCGAGGTATGGATAGATAAGTAAAATGTATGTTCAAAACTGTTTGTTATTTTTAAATCACTTATTAAGTTTTCGAGAAATAGGCTCCTGAAGAAAATAAATTTCCATACCAAACTTTCGATAGCAGCATTCCGTACATGCGGTACCTAAAAAATTCGATTTTCCGACACTTTTTCGAGATAGATTTTTACTAACTTAAAATGCAATTTAATTTTTTATCAACTGCAATGTATAAGTTTTTGTATGTACTATTTGTTGGTAAATATAAAAAAGTTGTTATAAAAATGCACAGTATGGCTGATAACTTGATTACAATATTTCACTTTCTCATTTTTTTTGGGCCAAAAAAATTTATCATGAGAGAATAAAACTTTCAATTCGTCGCACCACTGTGTTTCGAGACAACTGTAGATCTTGAATTGCAGCAACAATTTCACTCTTGTTCTTAAAATCGTTAAAAAGTGAATCTGACATTTCCAAAAATATTTCCTTTACAAATTCACCGTCGGAAAATGGCTTGCATTTTTTTGCTAAGAGATAGCTTACTTTGTATGATGCAGTTACTGCTAGAGACTTCAACCTTGGCTTTTTAAAAAACGCTTTGTTGATTTGTTAATCGAGTTTTAAGATCCCTAACTTTATGTTTTCTAAGTTCAGGATTTGGTGGATAACCTGTTTGATACTTATTATGTAAAGCTAAAAAATGTCTCTCCAGATTACCCTTCTTAGCAATGGCTACCGAGGTAAGGCATATTAAACAACAGCAAGAGATCGACGATCGACCAAAATGTTCTCGCGATCGACCGGTCGATCGCGATCGACTTGTTGGCCACCCCTGGTATAAACTATTGCTGAAAGTAATATTGCTACGTTTAAGGCTGCTATAGCGCTTACAGAAAAAGCCGCTTTCAGACTATGGAAATGTAAATTTTACTTTGCACATTAAGTTGTGCGACCAACCCAAGGTTATACAAGAAGAGAAAAATTGTGACTTGGCCGGGACTCGAACCCGGGTCTCCCACTTTCCGGGCAGGTATTCTAACCATTAAACTACCAGAGTCACGCAGTCTCACTTCTGTAAACGGGGGCTTATATGGGCAAGTATGGTAGTTTAATGGTTAGAATACCTGCCCGGAAAGTGGGAGACCCGGGTTCGAGTCCCGGCCAAGTCACAATTTTTCACTTCTTGTATAACCTCGCTTTCAGACTGTTGGATTTGCCGTAATCACGACATTCTACTAATAGATAGAAGAATTCTGTTTTCACCATTCGGCGCATGAAAGATGTATCTAGCATACATATATTTCCATTCATGCATATCTCAAACCATATTTGAAAAAAGTAATTGGTAAACACACCGAAATTGACCATTTTCATCGGACTACTACTTGGCTATAAGATGCGATAGAGAAATCAGCTCAACTCTGCATTCTAGCCGTATCCTTCATCTTTGAATACAGATACTACTCACACACGGCATATTCACGAGAAATCTGAACAAAAGCGGAGTGTGTTCAGAACTTTTTGAAGGCACAAATTTCAGTGGCAGCAGTGAGAATAGACCCCCACTCCACATTTCCCCTCCTTCCCCACCTCCATCCCCGTCTGCGAAAATGTAAGGTAATAGCCAGAGAGTGTTATCTTCAAATGGAAGTAAAACAAGTGACGTTCCAAGCAAAAGCAGAGGTACTATAGTTTGGCCATTGAAATTTCGGGAATCTCTTCATATTTATATCTGCGAGCCGCCAGTGGCGTATGGCAGGGCGTGTTTCTTATATTCCGTGTCATCCCTTTGTCCCAACAGAGGAGTATTTTTGAGAAATTCGTTCCCAAAAATCAAATCATTTAACGAAGTTAAAGCTTTATTATTTTGGGAATCGACCTTCAAAAAATATAAAACATGAAACATTAGCATTCTGTAGATATCATATCTTTCTAAATCATCCATTGTAAGTTTTCGTGTGGACTTTTAATTGCCCGTCATGTATTGTGAGTCCCGAAAAAGTAACGGCGCATTATCTTAACCTACATTTAGAAGATCCCTCATTAAATTCGGAATCGCAAATTACATCCCAACCTTCATTTTCGTGCATTTTTGCGAATTTTCGCTGCTGCATTCCAAATTTTTTGCATGATCCGTATATATATATATATATATATATATATATATATATATATATATATATATATATATATATATATATATATATATATATATTGATATCACAAATGATTTTTTTCAACCTCCGCGGCACTCTAAATTGGCACTGATTTATAGGATATAGGATTACCAATTAAATCTGTAATATTAGCGTAAGCCAACCCAACCGATGGCATATCAGTCCATATGTATTTAAAATCTGAATAAACTATGTATTACTAAGCATAAGTAAAATATGATTAAAAAATTTTGCTTCTTTAAAATACATTTAAATTCTCACATCTAGATGACTGATATATTTTTACTCTCCGTTGCTTTATAAAAATTCAGATTCCATTGAAAATAAAACTTTACTAACTAAACGAGCGATTTATTTTCAATATTCCCTTAAAAATAGAATATTTGTTAATTCACTAATTCTCGAATACTGATGTTTCTCTGAGGCAACAATAAAAAGTTACGACAATGCTAATACATCGAGAAACAATCGAGATTTTGATTAATTGTTGATTTATGGCGTCATTGTTGCCTTCATTTGAATATCTAGTTTGGCAACAATCGACGTGAGCTCTCAAGTAACAATGTAACAATCTCACCGTTTCCTTGGATACGGACCTGAGGTAAGTTTCTTCAGAGATCATGATTACCAAGTTAATTTGTAAACAAGAATCAATTATTTTTATCGGAAAATCCAGTAAATATTCCTTTATATATGGCTCAGACAATGACGTTTACTTAATTATTTTTTATGAGAACATATTTCTTAGTCTGGGGTCGAATCGGGGACATTTAGGTAAAGTAGTCTATTATCATCATCTAAGGGAAGATATTTTAGCTATCCTTATGAAATCTATTTCATTTTATTCATTAATTTTTATTATATTTTGATGATAATAAATTTTCATTTTATTTATTCTCTTATCGATTCGACTTAATTTCTGTTCTAATATATTCTATTTTTTATTACAATTGAATCATTGTTCTGTTTTATTTTTAGTTATTTTCTGTTTATTTTAATTTTTTATATATTATTTTATTTCATTTCGATTAACTTTATTTTGGCGCTTTTTCAATAATTTTGTTTTAATTCGTTTTAATTTTCATTCTGGTTCGTTTAATTTTTTATATAAGTTATATTTTGATCGATTTAATTTTTATTTTCATTAAATTTCATTTGCTGTATTTTGCTTAAGTTTTGATGATTACATAATTCCTGGTTCTCTAGTTTTATATTAAAATAAAACACACCATATAACGTCCTACTTTATTTCTAAGATATGAGAAAAATATTCGAAAATTAATATCATATACACATCAAATTATGACTCTGAAAAAAATGATTGATATGCATAATGATTCATGACTTATTCAGAATCGCATCGTTACCAGAAAAACGCGCCGTCTAGGATTCATTTTTCGAAACTTGACACTTCCTGAAATCATGAACGAGGAAAACACCGCCGCGGAAAATTACCATGGAAATACCATGGAAACCGCCTCCTTTCATTCTAACCAGAACGAATTTTGTTATAAAAAATGGGAAAAATGTGACATTCTTAAACACAGAGACACATCTTCAACGCATCTCCAAGGAGACGTCGTAACAATGAAGGAGATAATGCATTTGGAATGACGCTTGGGATTAAAAAATAGAAAAAGAAATGAAAAAAATTATGATGCGACTTGAGTTGTCAGTTGGTCACCAGGGGGCAGCATAAAGTTATCACTGACAAAAAAGATGAAATAATGCAAAAGAATTCTTTAAAAAAACGAAAAGTAAAGGAAAAATTTAACGAAATTTTATAGAGAAATTTTGTAAATGATTAACGTAGAGAGATTTTCTATTCGCTATTTAAACATTCTTTGTGATTAAAGCCTTTTGGGTCTATTTTTGATGGGAATGTAGGCTTTCTATATACACAGAGAAAATACTAGAGCAACCATCTATTCAAACACACTTCGAGCAAAATTGTCTAAAAAGGGCTAATTAGAAAATGAAGAGGCCCCCCCGTTACCATGGAGATGTTGCCATGGAGTGTTTGCCAGCTCTGTTTTCATAAACTTTTTCCATAGGCAAATGTTGAGCTGTTTAAGATTTTCTTTTTATGATTTCCACGTATAAAAATGCCGAATGCACGTTTGATTTTCGCTGCCATGGCGACGTATGTGTGCGGTTTTTAAATAACAGATGTCTCTTACGGTGGGCCATGAAATTTGAACGAGGCTATTTATTATTAATATTGGGGGGGGGAGTATGGGAAATATATATTGGTGTTTGCAAATTGGTTGTTTTAAAATCAAAAGGCATGCATATGATTCATATCTTACTTCTCAGCATTAATCATTTCTCTATGGTACTAAAAATTAAATTTAAACTATATTCTTTTAATTAATCATAGTATAATATAATATTATATAGTATAATAATAATACCAAACAATAATAATAAATAATAATATTAAATTTCGGCTTTTTCGGCTAACGAATTAATATAGTATAATTATTTAATTATACTATAATTAATTAAAATATTACCATTCACGTTTCTAAATTCACATGCCAAATATATACTAAATTAAAAAGTTTTAAGCTTTACTTACAAATTTCATATTTGTACGAAGATAATAACCCGAAAGACGAAAATTTCGGCCAACGAAGATTTTATCACCATTTTTATATAATGTACCGAATATTGATTCGGAAAAGAGAATACAGATTCGGCAAACGAATATGTTTCGGCTAACGAATATGGATTCGGTTAATCATGGTTAAATGTTTTTAATGGTTTCGGCTAACGAATATTGACTCGGTTAATCATGGTCAAATGTTTTTTTTATGGATTCGGCTAACGAATATGATTCGGCTAACGAAGATTGATTCGGTTAACTTCATCATTATACAAACTAAAGGTTCAAACGGCAAATTGTTCTTAATCATAAACCCACAAATGATTTCATCATCTCTTTCCCGCCTGCTTTTACAAAACATCAAAGCTAAAATATACTGAGGCCATTCAGACAATTCCCTCTGAAAAGTACGCATCGTAGCAATTGAAGGATGATGTAATTCGTATATATCAAAAAAGGTACGACCATCAGATTTAGTGAAAAATAATGGTAACTTATGAACTAATTGATGGAACTGAAGAACACCTCTTTCAATTCATTGCTGAATCTGCTGCCCACTGGGTGGAATTATTTGACTTTTTCGGTTATCTTACCGGATTTTTTTTGTTCTCCGTGAGTAACTTCGTATTTTTTATATTACTCGTAAAGGAATAATTATAAGACTTTGCACGGTTATAATAGATAGAGTAAATGATGAATAACATTTCATTTCTGTAGTTATAACCGTTTATGTTTTATCCGACTTTTTTGGTTATCCGATCGCAAAAACTTTTGTTTTACATAAGGTAATTATATTTTTGCAAATTTCCCAGAAAATATAATTAATTGAACATTTAAACCTCGCACAGTTATAAATAAACTTATAAGTTATAAGTTACTTGTTACTCCAAAATGCCAAAATATAAATCAGTTACGTACTTAAAAAAGTTTAATTATTAAAATAATCAGTTATTAGATACGTAAAAAAACAGATGAAGACGAAATGGCGGATACATTGCGAAATTTTTTTAACATTGTTTTACTAATTTACGTAATAAAACTAATTGAAATTCGAAGTATTAGAGCATATAGATAAAAAAACAAAAGGAAACGAACTTACGGATTTATTAAAATAATATTAAAAATAATATCCAAAAATCATATTTAAAATAATATTTTAAAATCATATTTAAAAATCATATTTAAAATAACGCATGAGGATTTTCTAATAATAACGCATGAGGATTTTCTAATAAATTCATTAATATAAATAAGAAATAATGGTCTCACGAAGTTAAAATTAGTACCAAATTAAAGGAAATTTAATAAAGATTCTTATTCTGGTCGCAGAATATCGTTTTGGATTCCAAGTTTTGAGAATTTTCAGGAAATAAATGGAATATTCGGTGGATCATTATTTTTCTCTCTAAATTAAAAAATTTTTTATTGATTTTATCGATAAAAGCATAAATACAGCTATTACAGCCTTTATATACTAATTAAATATTTATTCTTCCTATTTTCTGCTTTTTTTACACTTTTCTACAGCTTTTTCAAGCGAAATAACTTCAAAAATTGCAATTTAGAATTCGAAATTGAATTTCCCACCGCTTTTCCTTTGAGTACTCTTTTCCGCATGCAGAGGGGATACGTGTCGAGCGCTTGTGCTGCTCGAGTTGGCGATATTTCGAACCTTTTGGAAAAGCATTTTTTCCGGCGGGATTTCGAATATTTTTAAAACATAAAAATGTGAAAAAATAGCGAAATTCTTAGTTTAAATTGCAATTAGCGAATACATTAATGTCGGGATGAATTTTTAATCAATTGCTAAATATAATAAGTTAATATCAAGGACTCGTTAGGACTAAAAATGCTTAATTAATGTTGCGGAATAATTTTTCGAAAACTTACGAATTGCAATTGTTTTTCTCCGGTCGCATAATCGAAAGAGACGGATAAATCTCAAACTGTGGTAGCCATGGAAACGAAAATGAATTCTTCGCGTAATTTACAGGTATCGTTACAATTGTTTAAACTTTAAAGACATAAATATTTTAAAATTTTGGATTAATTCACAAAGAGGTGCAGTTACTAACGGAATAAATAATTTTTCTCCGGTCGGATAATGAAAAAACGGATAAAACTTTTACTATGGCAGTTATGTAAACAAAAAAACTTTATTAAAGACTTTGATAGTGTATTTATAATTATCCAATTTTTAATATTTGTGGTGTTTTTACTTTTCGAGTTATTTATAAAAGTATGAATTCATTCACGGAACATAGATTTATAATTGTATGGTAGGAAAAGTAATTAGATTAGAAATCCCCATGTTTGTGATCATTGTCTTCATTTCTGTATTGCTTGATTTTATATATTTGTGTACAATCAAATTGTAGTAAATATTGTACTAAAGTAAATATTGTACAACTTCCTACTTTCTTTGTACAGCTGTAAAGACGCAATTATATCGTACAATGAAATGATTCAGGTTGCCATAGTGATTATTCTTTACGAATTACTAGACTTTTTCGGTTATCTTATCGGAATATTCTTTGTAGCACGTTAGTAACTTCGTATTCTTTTATATTACTCGTAAAGAAAGAGTCAAACAACTTTCAAACTTTTCCTGGTTACTAAGATACTAATAGAGAATATGAAGAATTGCTTTTTATTTCTGTAGTTACAACCGTGTATGTTTTATCCGACTTTTTAGGTTATCTGATCGGAATAACTTTTGTATTACGTAAGGTAATTATATTTTTGCAAATTACTCCGAAAGTATAAATATTTGAATAATTTTTGAACATTCACAGTTAAAATAAACTTTAAGTTTCAATTAGGAAATACTCCGAGTTTCCATAGCAACGTTAGTTAACCATTTATCCGGCTTTTTTTGTTATCCGACCGGAAATTTGTTTAGAAAGTAATTGACTTAATATTCAATCGCCATGGTTGTCATGGGAGTCTAATTGTTTAGAACCACGAAATAAAGCTATTTTTTCGTCTATTTTGTCTGAATTCTCGTAATTTTGACTTAAAAATGATATTCTACGACCGAAATAATAATCTTTGTTTAATTTCCTTTCTTTTGGTACCTGTCCCGATTTTAATGAACTATTATTTCTTATTTAATTCTTCAAAAGAACAAAAGTTGATCGAAACGAAGTTTACGTGCATTTCTTATGGGGGCATCTCCGAGTCGTTTTGGAGTCGAACCAAGGACACTATGAGCACAAGAATTTAGATATACAATATTCAATTGTTCCTCTAACTAATGCATAAATTTCGCATTTCTCTTAATTCAAGTGCGTGAAATTGATGTTCAAAATGAACTGTACGTGCATTCCTTATGAGAGTTGTTTGAAATTCAATAATATGGGTTTCCACGTCTCTTAGTTACGTTGTTTTGCTGTTTACTTATTTGCAAGCCGTCGTTAGTGTTAAATTTCTTATTTATTCCGCTTAATTTGATATGCTTTTTAGATGATCATGTTTGTTTACTTGCTATTTAAAAATAATCCATAATTATAATCCATATAATAATCACCGTTGTGTGTGTATTTAAGTATCCGATGTCCCGTAAGAAATGCGTGGGAGACATTTTTAGAAAAACGTTAATTTGACGCACTTTCCGATTAAATAGAAATACAAAATTTAGGGATAAGTTAGAGGATCAATTGAATAGCATATATGTTAATTTTTATGCCCAAAGCATCCTTGGTTCGACTCCAAAACGACTCGGAAACTCACCCATAGGAAATGAACGTAACTTACTTTATATTTTTCTTAATATTTCAATTAAAAAATATGTTGTAGAATTTCAAGCTTATCTAGCAGATAAAGTATTTAATGTTTCATATAATTAGACAAATACTGTTTCCTTAGGAGTGTTACTTCCGAATTTATCCGGCTTTTTCTATTAACCGTTCGGGAACCTATTATATACAGAATCCTCATGCGTGGTTGAATTTATTTTTATTAATATCTCAGTAATTAAACATTTCATTTTTATTTTGCCTGCCTATTAAGAAAGTAATTAAGCATAAAATGATGTAATCAACGTTTCCATAGCGATATTATTTTCAGTTTTATCCGGCCTTATCTATTAACCGTACGGGAATGCTATAAACCCCTAAGACGTAACTTAAATTACATTAATATCTCAATAACTAAATGTTTCTAGTATTTCATATTTTGCATGTTTATTAGGAACATAATTACGCATAGAATGACTTAATCTTTGTTTAAATAGCGTTATTACATTCCGTTTCATTCGATATTATCCGATCGGAGAAAATTCCATAGACTTCTATTAGAATACGATATTTTACTAATTTAATAAATGAATAATTTTCTTAGATCTTAATTTTAACGATTTAATATAATAAATTCTGATATAAATGGGGAATATAATTGTGGAAATTCATTGTCAAAATAGTTCGTATGCTATTGCTACCCAAGTGCATAGCAAATATTGCTACTTATTCTTAGGGAAAAGTATCGCAACAAGTGGCTTTTAAAAGTGGCGCCACTTTTTTCAGAAATTTATCAGAATCCATTATATTAAATCGCCAAAAAACCGTGCTGCGAGTTGACTTTCGCCAGGTGGCAGCATCTTGCATTACTAATAAATATACATCTTACTTTAATAAATGATTCTATCAATTTTAATTGCCTACGGTCTATAACGTTAATTTTTTCATAAGAAGGTCTACAACGTCGAACGCTTTGGCTAAATCTATCACTATGGCATCGACCTGTTCTCCTTTATCCTGAGCTTCTACTAGATCCTGATGTAAACTTAACATCTGAGACAAACATCCCTTCCTAAAACCGTGTTGGAATTTGTTAAGCCAACCTTTCGTTTTCCAAAAATCTTTTAAGTAATCCGAAATCATTCTTTCAAACATTTTGCAAACAACACTTGTTAAACTAATGGGTCTATAATTTTTAACTGATTTTTTATTCCCTCCCTTGAGTATGGGTACTACTACGGCAGTTTTCCAATCCTTGGGAATTTGGTTATTATTAATGCATACGTGGAAAATTCTTCTAAGGTAATGGATGATTTCCCGATCTCCCAGTTTAATGATTTCATTTCTTATTCCGTCCGGTCCCTGAATTATATTTTTTTTTAACTTTCTTACTCTCTTGAGGATATCATTGTAACCTATTGTAAAAGAATGTGATATAGAAGGATTACTGCTTCAATCCAAATGTTTAGATGAAGGATCCGCTACTTTATATGTACTTGAGAAGTACTTTCCAATATGAACAATACGTTACCTTGACGACCAAAGCGGCTTTTAGAATACATTGGAAAATTGGACATTCTAAGAAAATATTTATATTCAGCACCTGTTTAAATTGATAAACGGTCTTAATATTATCGTAAGTGATATACTAACACTGGTTATATAAAATAATCACCGTGGTGTGTTTATGTCGGTAACTCCTGTAAGAAATGCGTGGGAGACATTTATTAAAACGTTAATTTCACGCACTTTCCGATTAAATAGAAATACGAAATTTGAAGATTAGTTAGAGGAATAATTGAGTATTATATATCTAAATTTTGATGGTCAGAGTATCCTTGGTTCGAGCCCAAAGCGACTTGGAAATGCCCCATAAGAAATACACGTAATGTTCGTTTTTATAGATTGCAGATTTTTCTTCCTTAGCATGATTAAATGAGAAATAATTGTCCTACGAAGTTAAAACTAGTACCAGACGTAATAAAATTGAATAAAGATTCATATTCTAATCATAGAATATAGTTTTTAATTATAAATTACGAGAATAAGGGCAAGATATACGAAAAATTAGTACAATTTTGTGTCTCTTAGCAACCAGTCCCCTTGGTTACTGAGGTGATTGTTGAATCTGAGCCCCTACATTTTCCCGTAAGAATTCAAGTAAATGTCAATATGGAATGTATATTGTGAATAGCATAAATTCAATTTCCAGAATTTATCACTACGGATGGCATAAAATTCCGTATTAAAACAGTTAGAAGAAGTCAAACTGTGAAACTGAAACGACACTCCCATTAGAAATGCAGGTAACTTACTTTACATTTTTGTAAATATTTCAATATAAAATATGTTCTGGAATTCCAAGCTTTTCTATCAGATAAAATATTTGATATTTCATATAATAGGATATTTACTGTTTCCTTAGCAGTATTACTTTTCAATTTACCCGGCATTTTGTATTAACCGTTCGGGAACACATGTCCATCATCGTAACTTACATTACAATATTGTAAATATTTCAATAACTATACATAACTCAAATTTGTAATTTGGTGTATTTATTAAGGAAAGAATATTGTATAACATAGCGTAATCTTTGTTGCCGTAGCAACATTTTTATTTATTTGAAGTATATTTAAACGGTCTATATGTATTCAAAGTAGTTGCTGTGAATATAACTTAAAAGATATACAAACACTGTCTTCATAGAATAATCACCATTGTATGTGTTTAAGTCGGTGACTCTCGTAAAGAATGCGTGGGAGACATTTTTTAGAAAAACATTAATTTAACGCATTTTCCGACTAAATAGAATAACAAAATTTGACAATAACCTAAAAAAACAATTGAGTATTATATATCCAAAATTTCATGCTTATAATATCCTTGGTTTGACTCTATAACGACTCGGAATCGCTCCCATAAGAAATGGGCGTAAATTCCATTAATCGTTTAATTTTAAAAATCATTTCGTTTTATACGATTACTTTTATAATATAATAAGCCGAATATTATTTTAAATGTTATTTTAAATTTATTTTAAACATTATTTTGAATTTCATTTTAAATACGACTTTAAATCTTATGTTAAATTTATTTTTAAATTTTATTTTAAGTTTTATTTTTAAAAAATTTTTGAGTAATATATTTAGATATTATTTTAAATATATTTATAAAAATTTGATTTGAAATATTATTTTAATATTATCTTTTAATTGTATTTCATTTATTATTCTAAATATAGTTTATATTTTCATTTCAATATTTAAATTTCATTTTCAATATTATTTTATTTAATTCGTATGGCTTTTTCTTTTGTTTTTTATCTATTTACATATACGCTGTCATTGTTATTTTTGTCATTTGTTATTTTTTCGTATTTACCTTTTATTTCGAATAACATTTACGTTAAATATTCGATGCTATTTTGTTTCAGTGTCACAGCAACCAGGTAAGAATTAATTTCGTTAACTGGTACAACAATTGTTATCATTTCCATCAACATTTCGTATTTCTTTATAGAAACCCTTTTCAATGTGATTATTCGACTGTATTCGATTCCGTATAAAATTGTCAATTCCACATCTACTCCTCCTCCCCCTTTTACTTCTGGTCGTCATGGCAACCCTTCCCCTCTTCCCCCTTATAGGAGAGGAGGTAAGAAATGCCAAATTTTGCTGTTTTTCCGGTCTAATTCTCGCAAATATAGGAATCGCAAGCGTTATTCAAAGACAAGAAATTAGAATCTCTGTTTAATTTCCTTTATTTTGGTACTCGTCTCGTAACGATCGAAGCATTACTTCTAATTTTAATCGTCGAAATAACGCAAGTCTGCAAGCGAAAAATTTCATGGGAACACGTCTTCGTTTAGTTTGCTAACTAAGACTCATATACTACCACTTCTTCCTCCCCTCTCCCCCTCCCCTCCTCTTTCTATTACGTTGAAATATGTTGAAATTGATAGAAAAAAGAGGGGAGGGGAATGGAAGAGGGGAGGGGGAAGAGGGGAGTGGTTGCCATGACGACCAGAAGTAAAAGGGTGAGTTTGAGTGTAGAATTGACGAATTTTATACGGAATTGAAATACAGTGGAATCGAGAGAAAATGGGATTAATTAAGTATTTTGATGGAAAGGGTTAACAATTCAATTAACAACAAAGAATACGGATTGTTCAACTTTAACATGTTAGATTACTATAAAGATACTTACCTATGCATTCTTATGTAAATATTTAATTATTATTTACATAAATAATAATAATTAATATATAGATAATAGTGTCTCAACTAAATTTAGTTAAATTAAGCAAATATTAGTAATAAATTAATAAGAATTTAGGGGTAAATTTATTAAAATTTTACAATGAACAAAAAAGTAGACAACTTACTAACTAATTCGACATTAAATTCCCCATTTATTTCGGAATTTATCATATTAAATCGTTGAAAAATATACTAAAAGTACTCCTTAATAATAAATCAGTAGAATATCGTGTTCTAATAGACGTCCACGAAAGTTTCTCCGATCGGACAATAGTAAATATCTGATAAAACGAAAATTATTATAGATATGGATTACGTCATCTTATGCATAATTGTTTACTTAATAAATAGACAAAAGTTGAATTTCTAGGAATAGTTATTGAAATATTTATAAAAATGTAATGCAAGTTACGCATGAGGGACATATAGCATTCCTGAACGGTTCATCTACATCTACATCTACATCTGTACCCTGCAAGCCGCCTTTCGGCGTGTGGCAGGGGGTGCAAGCACCAGGACTCTATTTGCCCAGTCGATTATTTTCGCGTATTGTTCTCGGAAAAAAAGAATTCTTGAATCGACTGGTTTTAGCATCTATTTCTCTGATCTTTCTCGCTGGATCAGAACGGCCTATATAACAAGGAGGGCGCATAATATCGGCTACATCTTCTATGAACGTGCTCTGTCTGAATTCATCAAGTAATTTAAATCTCTGATTGAGCCTTCTTTCTTCTAAAGATTCCCATCCTGCCTCCTGAAGCATCCGAGTAACACTTACCGATTTATCATAGCAATTTTTTACAAAGCGTATTACCTTTCTTTGTACCTTTTCTAATTATCGAATACAACACTTTTCTGTAGGGTCCCATATACTGCATGCGTACTCGAGGTGAGGCCTAACTAGCGCAAAGTAACATTGCTCGCGGACTTTTTCTTCGCTTTTACCGACTATTCTTTTGACGAAGCCTAGTTTCTTAAGAGCTCGCCCACATATGTTATGAATGTGGGTACCCCAAGTTAAGTTATTCGTGAGGGTTATTCGGAGATATTTTACCGAATCGACAGTTGATAATGTTTTCCCTCGAAGGCTATATGAATTATGATTGGCAAAGGATTTTCTTTCGAAAAAATTAACTAAAGAACATTTATCTACGTTGAGCTCCAATTGCCAGTCGTCGCACCATTTTACTATTTTATCTAAGTCATTCGACAGGCTTAATCTATCGTCATTACTTTTTATTTCTCTGTAAATAACCGTGTCGTCCGCAAATATTCTAACGTTACTGTCGATGTGTTCATTAAGATCGTTAATGTATATTAAGAATAATAATGGCCCGATTACGCTTCCTTGTGGGACGCCTGAGGTCACCTTGACTAGGTTGGAACTAATACCATCTAATACTACTCGTTGTTCTCTCTCGGACAGGAAATCTTTTATCCAACTTATTACTTGTTCGTTGATGCCCGCAAGTTTTAATTTGTACAACAATTAACGATGTGGGACTTCATCGAACGCTTTCCGAAAATCCAAAAATATTGCATCGACTTGTCTTTTACTTTCGGCCGATTTCAAGATATCGTGAATTAATAACGCTAACTGTGACTCGCAGGAACGTGTCTTACGAAAACCATGTTGATTCTTAACTATGAATTTAGAGGTTTCGAGAAAACCCATTAAGGAACTAGTAATTATATGTTCCATTATTTTACCACTCAATGAAGTTAACGAAATGGGCCTATAATTCGATGGATCATCTTTTACGCCGCTTTTAAAAATTGGGGTGACATTTGCAATTTTCCAATCTTTTGGGACCTTACCTTCGCTTATAGATTTTTCAAATATTACTTTAAGAAAGGGGCCTATGCTCTCTGCTAATTCTTTAAATACTCGAGCTGGTATATCCTCAGGACCAGGAGCTTTATTTGGCTTAATCTGCTGTAAAAGTTTAATAATTCCGTCTTCCCTGAATGTGATATTCGACATTGTTTCTGCTTTATTAACTACTGGTAGGGCGCCTAATGTAATATCGGACGTAAATACGCTATGGAAATATTCATTTAAGATATTCGCTTTTTCCTTAGAATCGTTAATTACATTGCCGCTGTTATCTTTTAACGAACTTACGGTTTGAACTTTACCTTGGACCTCACGCACGTACGACCAAAAAGCTTTTGGGTCCTCGTCTAAGTATTCGTATAAAACTTTCCTTTTAAATTGACGGAGGGCATCACGCATTATTCGTTTTGTTTCTGATTTTACTCGTTTATATTCGGCCTTTACCTGATCCGTTATTATGTTGTTAGGAAGCCTCATAACGGTTTTTAATTTCAAATGCAATCGTCTTTGTTTCTTTAACGCTTTCCTAGTATCTCTATTATACCATCTAGGCTCATTATTTTGTTTAGAGTATTTGGAGGGAACATATTTATCCATATTATTACGCATTATCTGTACAAAAAGGTTCCAAGTTTCTTCGGTATTTAAACGCATCGCGCGCGTTTCGTAAAAGGTAAAATCGGAATTGAGTTTATTACGAAATCCTCCAAAATCGGCTTTAGAGTAGAGATAAATTTTGCGCTTGGGTTTTTGGTACCTTGTCAAGTTAATATCGATATCTATAATCACAGCTCTATGGTCGGATAACCCATCGCATACTGATGCGCACCTTACACGCTCAGGGCTGTTAGTTAAAAAAAGATCTAATATACTTAATTCCCTAGTTGGCTCCTTAACGATTTGATGTAACGAATTTTTTTGCATAACACTGAACAAAGTCCTACAAGAATCGCTATCCCGAGCTCGTTTCTTAATTACGTGATTCGCCCAATCGATATCCGGGAGATTAAAGTCCCCTCCAACAAAAGTAATGCTGTTATTATTTTTACGAGAATAAAAGTTAATTTCTTCATTCAGGCAATGTAAGACTTGACGTGGAGAGTTGGGTGGTCGATAAAAAGCACACACATTTAAACTCGGCTTATTGATTTGAATAATTTTGCACCAAACGCTTTCGATGCTGCTATTTGAAAAAGTGTGTAAACTACTCTGAAGGAAACTTTTAACCGCTATAAATACGCCACCGCCCGTTCTGTCCTGACGATCCTTACGATATATTTGAAAATCTTTCGGGAATACTTCATAGTCGCAAATATCTTCGGTTAATCGATAAGGCCGGATAAAATGAAAAGTAACATCTCTACAGAAAAATGGATTGCGTCATTTTATACATAAACAAGCAAAAATCGAAAAATTAGATACATTTGATTTTGGATTTTATTTTAGATGTTATTTTAAATTTCGTTTTAAATATTGTTTTTAAATTCCATTTTAAATCTTATTTCAAATATTATTTTAAATTCAATTTTTAATATTATTTCGAAATTCATTTCTATGTTACCTTAAATTTCATTTTTAAAATGAAATTTATTTATTAAATTTCATTGTAAATATTATCACATTTTCTTAATAATTTCGCATTTTCATTTTCCTTTTTTTATTTTAACTGCGAATTTCTGCGAATCGTAATTCAATTGTTTTCGTTAATAGATGGATAAACGGCTAATTTATGTCACCACAGTATCACAGCAACCGTATTAGTTAATATCATTTCGTACCACAATTCGTATTATTCCACACACGTATTATACACAAGGAAAAGTAAAACACTTCCTTGTGATTCAACTGTCTATATCTATCTTCTATTATATATAGCTAACTCTCCGGATATACCTATATAGATATAGATATAGGGGATACGAATTCTGACCATGTTCCACAAGCGCCATCGACGTCAGATTTTTTCGACGTACTGGCCCTACACTCTAGATGCCAGAATAATGCAGACTTCGACGCTAGCTATCATGGGTTCGATGCCAGAAATTCCCAAAAATCGCAATTTTCCCATAAGAATGCATTGCGCGGATTTTTGAAAATTATTTTGAGGCACTTATCGGTAAGATAGTGGAACCAAAATTTCGGAGGTTGAAGTTGAGGTAGTCTTCTATATTACGAATGGAAGAAATGTAGCCAAATGACAGTGAGTTCGACGCCAGGTGGATGCAAAATTCTTCCATAAGAAATGCATTGGACGAGTTTTTAAATGCCTTCCCGATAAGCTGGAAAGATAAAACCCGGAATGGTGACAGAGGCGTGGGACCTTCCCGATAAGATATTGAATCGAAACTTTGGAACAAGTAAGGATGGCACTTATCTAATATTATTTTGCTGTCTTCTCTCACGATCGGGTTCTTAGTTCGTCGCCAGGCGGTCTTTGGCGCGAAGTTTTAAATTTGAACTGAGGCAGTACTTGGTATGATACTGTATTCAACGGATAGCTTGCAGTATGCAAGCAACTTTTACTCGTATATTAAAAACGTAACGGTGTCTGTCTAAAAAAAGCGTTTTTCTCGCCAATGCCAAGAGCTAGAGCGATGCTGAAACGTGCATTCGATGTAGACTGCTGCACCCTACAACGTGGCAAAATTTTCTATTACCTAAATGTCCCCAGTTCGAGCCCAGAGAAGAAAAACCGTTCTCATAAGAAATGCACGTAAACCTCACTTTTATCGGTTGCAGTCTACATTTCTTTTGCGAAATTAAATTAGAAATAATCGGCTTACGAAATCGAGATGAGCACCAAAAAAAAAGAGAAATGAATAAAGATTCTAATTTTGGTCGCCAAATATCGTTATCGGGTCGAAATGGCGAGAATTCGGTTAAAATAAACGGAAATTTCGTGAAATTTTGAGGCTGTAAACAACCAATCCCCTTGACGACGGATACGATTGTTGAATCCGTTGTCATGCATAAGAAATACATTTGGAATTTAAGCCCATTTAAAACTAATGGTGGGAATTTCTTATTTTCTTTTTTCTTGATATTTATGGAATATTCGGTGGATCATTTTTTTTCTCTCTACATTAAACAATTTTTTATTGATTTTATGGATAAAAACATAAATACAGATATTACAAGATACTAATTAAATATTTATTTCTCCTATTTTTTTGTTATAAATGAACTAATTAACCTTTAAATATTATATAATACTTAAAGTGTCCATAGTAAGTCTAGTTTATGATTTATCCGACTTTTTCGATGGTTTAAGAAGCAATGGCACTCCGTAATTGTCTAAATATATTTAATTATAAATTCGAAATTAAAACTGCTAAGGAAACAGTATTTATCCCATTATAGGTAATATTGAATATTTTATTTGCTAGAAAAGCTTCAAATTATAAAAAGTCTATTTTTTATTGAAATATTTACAAAAATGTAAAGTAAATTACGTTCATTTCCTATGGGTGAGTTTCCGAGTCGTTTTAGAGTCGAACCAAGGATACTTTGGGCATGAAAATTTAGATGTATAATGCTCAATTGCTTTTCTAGCTAAGCCTCAAATATCGCATTTCTATTTAATCGGAAAGTGCGTGAAATTAATGTTTTTCAAAAATTGCCTCCATGTATTTCTTACGGTAGTTACATCGGATACATAAACACACACAACGGTGATTATTATATAAGGACAGTGAGTGTGTATTAAGATAATTTTAAAGCAACTAAATGAAATATTTAGACTGTTTATATAATTGTTTATATATTTATATTGGCGTTGAATTTAATTTAGTTTTAAGAATTTTTCAAATGTATTCTAAGATTTCGTCTTAAAAAGCAGCCTTGGTCGTCAAGGTAACGGATTGTTCAAATCTTTGCATTAACAATAAGTTAGGTAATGTTTTAACTTCGTAATTTATAGAAACCATATATCTAATATTTGAATAGGTAATGAAATTGTATAATAGTAATTATGAATTGTAATAAGAAGAATTTAGTTCGTAATAAATATTTCAAATTACTACAATTTCCAGTATTTTTCTTTTTTCGGTAATTCGACCGGAAAAATTTTATTTTTCTAAAATTCTTTAATTTTTCACGAAAAACTTGGAATAATTATAAATTTATATTAATAATTGCTACTAATTAAAATACTTTTCGTTTCTTTTTCGTATGAAACATCTATTTTTTCTGATTTTTTCAAATATCTGTCTGTGAAATATTTTTACGTAAGAATGCATTGAGTTGCTCATAGCAGTGGCTTCTCAATGCATTCTTATGGGGAAACAGTTGCTTATAAAAGTGGCGCCACTTTTTCCTATTTAAATACACGTGGTGGCCTATAGAAGAGGCAACCCTATGCATTCTTACGGGGAATAGTTGCTTCTATTGGTAAACCACTAGATAAAATTAAGCAACTATTAGAAACTAAAATTGACTAAGAATTTCCAAGTAAATTAATTAAAATTTTCAAAATTAAGAAAGAATGTTAAATGTAAATTAAAACGAGAAAAAAATCATCGAAATTAAATAAAAATATGGAAATGGATTAATTAAAATTCGATGGAATTTGAGAAAAAAAATTAATGAAAATAAAAATTATGAAAAATAAATTAATGAAAACGAAGAAAATGTTAAAATGATAAATCGTAAAAATACGTTGCTATGGAAACAAAAACTGCTTCATTTTCGTTGGCATCCGATTTCTGTTGAAATTCACTTTTTGCTGCAAATATACGAAAATCACTAATTTTAATAAATTAGTAAGATATCGCGTTCTTTTAATAATCAATTGTTTCTCTAACTAATCCCCAAATTTCGTATTTCTATTTAATCGGGAAGTGCGTGAAATTAATGTTTTTCTAAAATGTCTCCCACGCATTTCATATGAGAATTACTGACATCGGATACATAAATATTGGTACATATACATAAATTTAGTCCCTTTACATATTTATTTATATAGACGTTGAATATAATTTCGTCTAATCTCTAATTTTTCAATTCTATTCTAAAATCTCGTCCTCACCATAGGTGGAGGTAGACATCCTAAATGAAACACAAGTATTTCTTTCACATATGTATTTCAACCTGCCTTCCGGCAAATACAAAATCTATGTACATTGTCGTTCTATATTTAACATTTATTACAGACAAATTATGGGTATTATTTGTAGCTAACATATGATCTGGCAAACAAGCAACATAATGAAGTGGAATACATCTTCCAGCATTACCATCCCTTAACATTGCATATAAATCTCCATACTTTGCACCGTTAAAATAAGTTACAGGTAAATATTTCTTCATACAGGGATATATAGAATATGAAAAGCTAAACGTCTTACGAGCTCGACTATTATCAATAGAATCATAGTTCTTAATCTCAAGGAGCCTTATTATTCTTAATATCCTCAGCAGTGAAATCGCGAACCCTATGATGGAGAAATGTACCCTTTGAAATGTACGCTTTGTGTATTATCCTGACGTCGGTAAGTTCGCTTATTCGGAATTAAGACCATAAAATTGTATTGTTCGAAGAGTGCGATCTTAAGTATCACTGTATGTTTATGTTTAAGAGATTGGTTAAGGGTAAGGAATTTTGTGCTAGTGTTAAAAGGGTCGTTTAATATCAGGGTTTAGTAATTTGTATTTCGATGCGTTAGGTGAGGATTTAGCTGTAAAGAATCGATTTATTGTAATCAATGCGACTGGGAATTGGTATCTCCGAAGGAGGAAGTGGTTGAGGTAATATAGATTATGTTAAAATGGATTCCGCTAACGAATACAGATTCTGCTCTGGAATATGATTCGGTAAACGAATATGCCACGGCTAACGAATATGGTTTCGTTTAACGAACGTAGATTCTGCTCGCGAATACAGATTCGTATTAAGAATTTGGATTCTGATAATGATTTTTGATGTTGCTAACGAATAAAATCTTCCGGTTTTTCAGTGTACTTGTACAGATGGGAAAGAAACTAAAACCATTCGAATAATTCGATTCAGTACGTTATAATTATTGATTAATTGGTTATAATTAAATTGATTCAGTAATAATAGAAATTACTTCTTCTAAATTACATAGAGGCCTATTGAATTTCATTAAATATCTAAAATATACCCGTCTTTTTCTAATTTGATAAAATTAATGTGGTGTTATAAATTTCCCTTAAAATGTATTTCTCCTTTGATTAAGATATAAAAAAAAATAAATATGAAGATTGTAAAAGAGAAAATGATGGTTAGTCTCAAATATTTTTATGTAAAAATATTGCATTGGATCAAACTTTAACAATACAGGATTAAAATCCCATTGTTGTCACAGTAAGAGGCATTGTTGTGGGAATCCAGAAATTACCCTAGATCTTCACGCAACAATGGCATGTAATTCATAACAATTGAGATGACTATGCAATGATTTGATTGTGATTGTTAATTGTAATTAAAAAATTAAATTTTTAATAATTGTTTTTAATGTTCTATTTATATTCACAAATGACTAAATCTGTACTCAATTTATGTATTGAGTGTTGAGTAAAATGTACTGGGGAAAAAAGGAAAAAATTTAAAAATTAATTATGTACATCTTTTGTAAATATCTATATATTAAAAAATAAATTTATCTACGGAAAATTCCATCCAACGGGAATTTTTGCTTTGGCAAAAACAACGGAGTTTATTTATTTTAATGATTAAAGCTTTAAATTTTAATTAGAAATCAATGTCATTAAATATATATATTCGCAATGGCTTGACTCCGTAACCAATTTACTTTAAATATTTAGTAAATATATTAAGTAAAACAGTAGGTATATAGTAAGATATATTAAATAAAACAATATTAAGTACAGTCGTCCATGAAAAAATCGAACGGTGTATTCCGTGGTGCATAAGATAGAGGGGTTTCAAATTCCAAGTTTTACCCCTTCCACCCATCCTTCTATTACCGTAAGGCAACAGCGGAATAGTCCGAAGCCTTCCCTTCTATCTGACCGTGGGCCTCGGAGCGAGCGGAAGGGAGGAAACAATAGGTTTTATGGTGAGGTCTAGCTAAGCGTACAGTGTACTGGAGTTTCTGCGGCCAAGAAACGATTTCCAAAATGTTTTCGTAAGGACTCAAAAACTTACTGGTGTAGAAGAGACAAGTCCATTTGGATCGAAAACGGACATTTTTCCTCTTTGATAATTTTTGCAGAAAAATTTGGGGTTCAAACTTGAATGATATTGATGGGCGTAATTTCGTAAAATTTTTCCCCATATTCTCTCTAAAGATTTCCTCAGTATAATTGCTTCATTTTCTACGAAAGTTATTTGAAAGCATTAAAGTATTCTTTTCTATGTTAAAAAACAGTATGTCACTGCATTACTTCCAATTCACAGTATATGAAAAAGATTTTGATTGATTTGAATATCTATTAACAAGAGGATATCAAGGAATCAGCTGCGGTTCTTTTAGTTACTCGAAGATTTGTAACATTGCTACGCCAACAGCTGTGCGCACCAGATTGGTGGTTGCAGGTGTAAACAATGAAATCTTAGACAATTTTCAAATCCATCATCCTCTTTCTCAAACTAACATAGAAACTTCTTCATTAAATATCTAGTTAACAGAGAGGCTTTTTTATTGATAATATATTGCTTAATTGCTCAAAACATTTAGAAAGGGATTTGAGGACAGTAGTCTTGTTGCTTTCGGCGAACTAAATCATAATATTTTTACATAAACCAGCTGAAGTGTCACATACAAAATAGTCATACAAAACACCCCGTCTCGGGGTCGAAGGGCACTTTAGACACATTTGTCCGGACTAAGAAAGTTAATGCTGCAATTCACAAAAAAATAGAGACAAAGATTTGTTCGGTCATCTGTAGTTACCATACACCATGTTTTTTTCCGAAAAAATTACTTACCTCTAAACTGTGTTTTCGGAAACGTGAAAGTGAAATTTCTGAGAAGATGAATTTCGCCAAAATATACTGAAAATCATTTTGAAATCTTTCACTAACGGCTGCTTGTGGAAGACATTAAGAAACACCCGAAATCACGTGTGGGACTAAGGAGAGAAAGATATGCAGATAATATAATGGGTAGGGGAGTAGCTTAGGTAGGTAGCTGGTATAGAAAAGAGGTTCACTGAATTCCGCGTATAGTGAGAGTTATGAATAGG
The DNA here is from genome assembly GCA_036926295.1 of Pachydiplax longipennis. Classification (NCBI taxonomy): domain Eukaryota; kingdom Metazoa; phylum Arthropoda; class Insecta; order Odonata; family Libellulidae; genus Pachydiplax; species Pachydiplax longipennis. The sequence continues at coordinate 8,823,004 of JAVFKF010000044.1, read as the reverse complement.
GAGGAAAATGGGTGAATAGAACTGAAGGATCTCGGAAAGAATAGAAAGGTCTAAAGAGATACGAAGTAAACAGAGGGAGATGCGACGGATGCCAGTCGTGAAAGTGCTTTTTAAATCGCCTTCCCTTCCTAGGAAGTTCTTCCTTATCGCTCATTTTCTGTATACCACTATTCCAGATCAATAGTATCCTTACCATACGCAGATTGAATATTTTTCTCTGTGCTCCACAGCTCGGATTCTTTCTTTTATTTTCGAGGAATAATCTTCAAAAATCCATTTTCAATCCAAATAACATGTGACAAAATATAATCGTTATTATTAATCATATAATATCGAAGCGGCAAGCACTATTCGTTATGATTCAATAAGTGCACTAAACACAGTTGATGCAAGATTTTCAATTAAGAATATGATAACCGGAAAATTCCCTAAAACTTTTGATTCTACATCATTCCATTAGCAATGAAATTTAAAAAAGAATATTATAAATATATTATATATATATATATATATATATATATATATATATATATATATATATATATATATATATATATATATATATATATATATATATATATATATAGCGTCCGGCTCGCTGTCTGATTTGTTAGGAATTTTACTAGAAAATTTCATTCATTTCAATCATGAAAGGAATAATTTCGCTCATTTACTGAGGGATACCGATATCCTAAAGAACATTCTAACCCTTTACCGTTTCGAGTGATATTACTCTTTCTCTACCACTATAATTTCCGTCTCTACTCAATTCTCTATATTGTTCCGTTTTGGATGGATAACTCCGATGAAGTGAAATACATGTGACTGAAATAAGTAGAAGACTGAATGTAATCGATATCGTGATGCTTAAGCTACTTACACCTTATTAATTAAATAAGCTACTAGTAGGTCTTAAATGATAGATTTTCCGAAATTCGTTTCCCGGTATCTTTTCTAAAGTAAGTAACCCTACATACATAAAAAACACTGTGTAAAAAGACTGATGCATGGGAGATTCGACCTCAAGTTATAGTTAAAAATACAGTATATAAAATAAGTATGGTTTAAAAGGAAGCGTAAAAATAGGGTTATTCGTACTGAACGTTTGAAAAACGTTTGAAATCAAATAAATAGTAGTTAAATGCTACGGTAATTCGTAAACAATTTAAGACCCTAATGAAAATTTTATTTTTAGGCATAGCGGCATTTCGACTGAAATAAGAGCTCTAAATCAAGTCCCAGAGATGTGTTATGATTATGCATACGAAGTGATACATAATGAAGGATAAAGTCAACCGTATCTAATGGCAAATGGTTCATGATTTAAACGAAATAAGCATCGGGAAAAGGAGAGACTGTCGGAAGGGAGTTAAAGTGTTTAAGGGGATTCATCTACAGAACTGGAATAAGAAGAATAAAGTAAAAACATGTATTATAAAAAGAATTTTTCCAAGATTCATTTAAGAGATCGCCCATACGGTCTCGATGAGGTAAACCACTTGTGTATTACATATTATCATTTTGTTGAAATATTATCCGGATATCCGAAGACAGGGACCTCCCTTCTCATTTCCGCTACAATTCTGCGAAGAATTAAAACTTTACCAGAGAATTCCGACATTACTATCTCTATTGCAGGCTGCTGAAATAGGTTTGGTTCCAATGGTTAAAAATAACTTAAATCCAGGCATGAAAAGGTTTGTATGAGAAAAGCTCGAAGATGAACATAAATTATTGCGGAAGACATGTTACCAACTTGGATATTTATTGTAATGATTGGGCCAGTCAGAGCGGAGCACTCGAGGGCTTTTAATGCCAAAATAAAAGAGAGGCTTCCGGATAATCATATTAGCAGCGCGTTCTACTTGGATGAAAGCGGTCCCGGGTTCGATTCCCGGTGGGAGACCACGTGCGAAATGACCTCCGCCGTCGAATGCATTTTAACAATACAACTCATAAAAGCGAGAAATAATGAACGTTTAGTTATCGATATTACTTGCTTGATTGTGATTTCTTAGGATAATCGTAGCATAAATAATTTACTGCATTTGTTTATGTAAATGTGGTTTTAGCAAACTCATAGCCCTCATTTATTTTATGATATTGTCATTTAACTACGACGAACGACATTGTAAAAAAGGATGGGTTCCAACAGATTGAACCTTTATGGCTGCTTTTATCAATTCTTTCGAATTTAACGCGATTTAAATATGACATTTCAGGATTCTCTTCCTGCTATTTGAAAGCCTGAGTCAGGACATCCAAGGGCAATTTGTTCGAATCAGAATCTTAATTCCTTTTCTTCGATTTAACGATTAATATTATTATATAAATCAGTTGTAGTCCTTAATATTAAAGGGAGCTGGAAATTATGTCGGGTGGAAAATATTGGTTCTCGTTAAGAATAAAGAGGAATCTGTTTCTAACTTAAGGCCATTGCCCTTTTAAAATATAATTCCTTACGATCTACCGAAAAATTCCCAGCAATCGCTGGTATCGCTTTCCTTTAGACCTCGCGATAGCAGCCCTCCTCATCGGACGGAGCGTAGGCACATGGGTACGCACCGGCCTAGCCGCGGCAAAGGCAAAATTCCGGTGTTGCCAATAGCTAATAGAAGGGCGGGTGGAAGGGGTAAAGAGTGACATTTGAAACCCCTCAATCTTATGCACCACGTAGTACACCGTTCGATTTTTTCCTGGACGACTGTACATAGTTAATGAGTTTCTTGCTTCATTGTGGGTTGATTTTATATTTTTATTTCCCTCATTAATTGCAAATATTAGCTTTTATGAAGTAAATTACTATGATCCATACATCAGAGCAGTATGAGAATTTCTTTACTGCTACATAATGGAAGAAATTTCTTAAATTTTGGTTCTGAAGAGAAAAAAAAATTTGTTGCAGAAATTTTTCGATACAGAATATTTTTGCTGCAGATTGTATTAGTACAAATTTCGCTGTTTTTGTCGCGGAGAATTTTCGCTACTACTGATTTTCACCGTAATGTGTAGAGGTCACCATTTCTTTTGCTGCATTAAGTATTTTATCTCTAAATACTTTATTGGTTAAATAATGGGGTCAATTAATGCATTAATGGCTTTTCGAGCTGTAAAATGCGGGATTGCGAAATAAAATGGGGAACATTTTGATACATTTTGGATATTGGAAAAGGTCGCTGAATTGGGGAGACATCTGACGATTTGATTTGGGATTCTGTAAATCACTGGAATAAATATATGATGCCAATAATATTCCTTGGCGGTCGCAGAACTGTTAATTCGTCCAAATCTCTTTAGTTGCCATTTAGGTAACGAAAGCCAACGCAAAAATAAAATCGTACGTATTTGCTTGAAATCACGTTCGATACAACTGCGAGAGATAAACCTCTCCGAGCTTCCTTAGCCAAAAGGGAAGAGACAGATTTCTCATATTCTATCAGCAATGAATTCATTATTTCAAGGCAGATGAAAATCCTATCACATACGAATCTCCTAGAAATAAATACCATTCCACAGGGCCCAAACGATTAGCTTGGAAGTATGGAAGGAGAAACTAAAATTATTACGAAGCAATGTTTGCGTATGCGTCTTATAAACGAAAATGAAGTCAGTAGATTTTATCAAAACAAATTTACTAAAACGCATTCAAAAGATGGCAGGACCAACAGGTCATCAATATTTTAGTGTCCTTTCTTAGTGAAAAAATATGTAGCAAAAAATCAGCGTACAGTTAAGCTGAGGTTCCAAACAAAATGTGAACGCCAACATTATAATAGGAATTATGCATCATGAAAAGTATCAAAAATTGACGATAAATAGAAATGTTTTTAATAAGCAGATTATTCACAATTTTATATACCAAGAAATACCATATCCAAGAAAAATGTAATATATTATAGCGAATTTAACAATTTTCTACGTAAGAGCTGAAAAGTCCTAATTTCACCAACTGATTCTTTAATAATAATAATATATCAGCCCGCTGCTCTCAGAAGATATCGAAGCAAATGTACATACATAGATTGATGACGTTCTTTCATTCCAACGAGATATTTCATTCAATATCTCTGTAATTACTGCAAAGTGCTGATCAAACATTGAGATAGTATCTTGCCTTTCCATCCAGGGCATCTCTCACAAGTTACCCGATTTTCATCCCATTTCTTTCTTTAAAATAATATTACTTTTAGAAGAAAGATGAAAGAAACTCATTAATTCGTGCATTAATCCAAAACATTTTCTAGCTTCCACAATTTCACATGACTTAATAAAATGAGGAAGTATGTCATGGAACTCAGCTGCGTATACAGTAATCTTACGGATTTGAAAAACAGTATCATACTGATATAAAGCCATGAAACTGCAATTATCCGAAAACACCAAACATAGCTTTTAATATCAACATTAAACTTTTGAGTGATTTGATAACCTTTTCAACTACATCATCTTCAAATATCGGTCAATCTCTAATATCTAACGCAAGTTTTTCATCGTACAAGACAACGGAACCGGGAAATCTTTTAATTTAATTCCGTTCACATATGTAATAGCTAAGCTCCAATGAGATAGTACCATATCATGATATCCGTCCTTTCGTCAGATGAAATAAAACAATGTTTTCCTCCCTGTAAAGTTTCTTTTTCATAACATCTTGGCAATATTTCAATCAGCGCTCTCTGAGAGTAATATTGAGAGAGAGCCGTAAAATCGCCCTTTCGAGTGACTCCAACGGACAGGAAGCAATCGGACCTTTTCAAGAAGGATTCTTTTTTGCGGTACTAAAATTTTAAATCTCTCGCCTCCGCCTCTCGTCGGCAAATTGTTTTCAAAGTGACATTTCGCACGGTCGCTCTTTGGGAGGGGAAACGGAAGATCTTGGCCATGTGGCGGGTTCATTTGAGTGTTTTCCACATTTGGTAGTATAGACAAAGAAATCGCCCTGAAATATACCGCCGGAATTCTTCCCAAACCTTGTCCCTGTCCGAATTGTATACCTCGGAGACGGCGCACTCTGGGCTAGAATCGAAAAAAGCTGGCCAAAAATGGTTTTCTTGATGAGTGCGGATTTTGAAAATTCGCATAGTTATTCCAAAATGATTGAATTTTATGTCCTCGTTTGTCGTTTTTCGATATCTTTACGCGTTAAATAGATACATGGAGTCAAACTTGAACAATTTTCACAGCAATGGCCAGTCTCGGATTTTTCGGATAAACGTTCCAGTTTGCGTTTTTGTGGAAGATTTAAATAGATACTTTTGGAATAACCAACGATGCAATGATCTACAACGATTCTTTATCTTCCGACTGGTTGCAATTACCGCTTACAAAAATGAGTTTTTGCTCATTTAAAGCAACAAAATGGCAGACACCTTTTTCGGACAATTTTTGAGATAAAGTAAGGAATATGAATAGGAAACCGGCCTTAATGCATCAAGTCTCTTGACATCGAGTTCGTAACCGGAAAAGGTTCCGCGGGAAAAAGCTCCGCCGGAAAAAGTATCGCGGGTTATTTATTAATAGGGTTGCCAACGTCTTAAAGGTTGATTCCGGGAGTTATCCGTTTCAAGAGTGGTAAATTCCGGGAGGTTAAGTTTAAATATAATTTTAAGTACCGCAGAATGTATATTTATCATTGATGAACAGCGTAAATATGTTTGTTGACTTGATCTAACTGATGTTAACTTGATCATACGTGAATTAGCTCTACTTATAAACATAATTTAATTTGGCTAAAACAACTTTTTTTATCAGAATTTCAGAAATTACCCTAGAAACTAGAAACTTGTAAAATATTACAAAATATCTTTGTATAAAGATAAGATATAATTTACATAACTCAAAAATTAAGAAGGATTGTCAATCTAAAGGTATATGAGAAAATAAACATGCACGATATCTATAATGTTTATTTTTCTCAATATTGACAGCAAACTAAGGACAATCACAATTATTTATCTACGAGTAAGATACATTTTTGTATTTAATATATGGAAATTAAGTTTTAAATACTGTTATTAGAATATAATGAACATATTGTCACAATAAATAAGAATTAAAAAAAAACATTTGAGTATTTATAGCAAAAGATAACAAGGAGTATTTTTATTACAATTTAAACAAATGTTTTGACCGTCTCCGTGTTGCTTCCAATATTTTTGGATTATTCTTAAGAAATGTGTACAATTCCTTACATTGTAAACTAATTTTGTAAAATACCTGCAATTCTGCTTTATGCAGCTTATTACTTAATCCGTTTCTTTCCTTACTTTAGAATCTGTCTCATAATACTAAATGATCTTTCTCAGGCGGCGTTCGAAATTGATATCGACAGGATAAACTAGACCAGTTATACGAGGTCTTCCCCTGAATTATTTTCATTTACCTCTTTGTAAAATTGTTCACAGAGTACGCGGATAAATTTTTAAGTCAAGGACATTACTGTGAGTAATATATTTTAAATTTGTTTCATGTCGATTCCCTTTCTTCTTTCGCGTCTTCGTAAAAATACGTTTGTGCTGTTATTATGCCACTCGCATTGCAAAAACATTGCTCAATCACGGAAAACGGTTTTAAATTTCTTTTATTGGAAGCGTCTAAAGCTAAAGAAAAATATTTATCTTTTTTGAGCTATTAACTTGAATTTCATGACCTACTGGAGCGAATACATTTTCAACGATACATTATGCAATACATTTTCGACTTTTGCTATCCATAGGATTGTTTCTTCGCAATAAATGAATCGCGGAAAATAATTTGAGACAATTTATTCTCAAAATCTGGTCTATTATAATTATAAAGGTGCATTACACTATGAAACGTAGCTGTAACCACCGCAGCTGTGATCAATTCTTCTTTTCTAGTGTCTTATTTCTTTAAAAAAGATGTGATTGTACAATATTTCTGAACCTCATCTTGTAAATTATTATGTTTTGCCGACGAAGCATGATTTTTTAAAGCATCTATTCCGTCAAACTTTATAGAAAAGGTTTGGCCACAAATTGAACATTCTGCATACGAATTGTTCATTTTTCGTATCCAATCGAATGACTTTAATCACTCGTCTTTAAATGAACAATAGTATTTCTTTCTTTTCGGTGACGAGGAATCCTTTATTGCATTATCCGACATGGTGAATTGAATTCGCTGTTTAAAATCTAATCAACTGAAAATTAATGTAAGAATTTCACTCCAAATATTATGTAGTATTTTGCAATGAATCGAGCAATTAAACATCGCTTTTACAGCTCCTTTTTATTTCACGCATCAGATGCTTAAAATACTCGCATAAATATTATAAATGGATAAAATAATTTACTTTTGTTTTTACCCAGCAGGTATCGCCAAGAAAACGATGTAGAAGTTTCCCTTCGTTTACGTTATGATACAAAATATGCTTTGATCCTTTATAATTAATTAGTGGATTTAAGAAAATTAAATATTTGATGTGACTAAGACAGAAGAAATTGCGAATAATTGAAAGTAATACTTTCACAAGTGAGTTAGAAGACAATGCTGAATTTCTTGGACCTGTCGATCTCTGTGGTGCATAACAACGCAGAATTTAAGATATTAACGTGCTCGAAGAGTGGGTAAAGATGGAACCCGTTAACTTGGATTTTCCCGGATAAGGGAAAACCCTTTTGAGATATTCCCGACCCAGAACAATAGAGAGGAGCGAGCGCTGCATTGAGAGGCAGGGTCATAAAATTGAAGGAGCAGGTCAAATGTTTGAAAACGTTTTCCACGCAGTTTAAGGGTTAATGTACGTTTATCCCAGCAGAGCTTTAGTCGTAAGTTGAAGCTTCTAAGATCATTCTTCTAAATAAAAATTTTCTATTGAAATATAGCCTTAAAACTTTTAAAATGAACTCCATTCGCTTTTATACTATTAGATTACTCTTTGACCAGCCTGGTATCAAAACAGGGGCCAATGTTACAGATGAAAAATTTTATTTCATTCTAATGGGATGGATTTTCATAATATACATGCTTTAAGGTTTTACTAATTCTGGTTCTCGAGTTTAAGATGAAAATAAACCCACACCCACACTCAAATTACAATAGCTTCAGAATAGATGAAGTTGATTCTCAGTGTTAAGTAAACCTAGGTAATTACCATAGAAATTTGCACAAATATACCCATAAGAAAAAATTAGATAGCTAAGTAACAAAATAGTCGTGGATTTACGTTTTTACTCGATATGCTACGTGATACGTGACTTAAACTTACTATTGAGGCATGATACGTACACCCCCTGCCACACGCCGAAAGACGACTCGCAGGATACAAATTATATTGTGGATTTAACCTAGTCTTAGTAGTTAAATTATATCTAAATAGAGTATACAAAGTCGAGCTGATTAAAAGAAACTACTAAATATTCGTTCCCTGCAAATCGACACTGCAAACTGTTCGCAACTGGAAATAATAAAATTTCAGTTTATTATCGCCTCCTATTAACTATTAATTTCTATCATTAATTCTAACCCTTAATTTCACATGGACCTAAAATCCACGAGTATTCTTATGGAAAAATGCGTTAGCTCGGCTTCAACAATTGTTTCGATCGTCAAGGGGATTGGTTGTTTACAGCCTCAAAATTTCACAAAGTTTCTGTTTATTTTAACCGAATTCTCTTCATTTCGACCCGATAACGATATTTCACTACTAAAATAAGAATCTCTATTCACTTCTCTTTCTTTTGGTGCTTCTCTTGATTTCGTTAGCATATTATTTCTAATTTAATTTTGCAAAAGAAATGTAGCTTGCAACCGATAAAAGTGACGTTTACGTGCATTTATTACGAGAATGGTTTTTCTTGTCTGGGTTCGAACTGAGGACGTTCAGATAAATGAAAAGTAGCCTATTATCTGCGCAGGGTGTATATTTAACAATCGTGAAAGTTTGAAAGTTGTGCCATTAATGGTTCTCGAGTTTTAGGCGAACAGGCGTCTGTCATATGTTGAACATTTTCATTCCATCAAAGCCACGTAAAAATTATTTCCCGCTTTAAGGTGTTTCCCCACACTCTTCTCTTTGCATATTGGAGCATAAAACAGATGCATGACAATTAATAACGGAGGAATGCTTTCCGGCGGCACTTTTTCCCCGGGGAACTTCTTCCTCCGGAACTTTTTCCACGCGGTATTTTTTCCGGTTACGATGTGGCTGCTAGTCTCGCTGAGTAAAAGCGGGAGTACGGTTGTCTGAATCGTGCGGCGAAAACGGGAGAGTGCTTCCATCATTTTCCACTTGTATCGTGTTGTGAGTAGTGTTCGAGTTAGTGTTGTGCAATGGAGCTTATTAGAAGTAACATGGGTAGAAAACCCAAACTGTGCTTTGGTGGTTACATGTATAATTATGACAAAACTTGTACTAGTCATATAAGCTGGCGTTGTAACAAACGCAAATCATTCCAGGTAAGACACTAGTTTATACAGGGTGATTCATAACTCCCGTTGTTTTATAACATTTGCCAGTATAATTTGATTGTAATATTCTTGTTTACATTTTGACTTTGCAGTGCAGAGGAGCACTTACGTCGTCCTTAGAGAACGATAATCCTGTCGTAAAGACTCCTCATAATCATCCAGCCGATGGACATTCCGTCGACGCAGAAAAAAGTATGCAGTCAATGAAGGAAAGAATTAAGGATAGTTTGTCAAGCCCATCGCAAGTATACGCCGAAGAAGTTCTAAAGTTGGGAGATTCCGTTAAAAGTAGAATACCGCAAGAAGCGCATGCGAAAAGAACTTTGCGGAATCATAAGACAAACGGGAACCCCAAAAACCCCGCGACTTTGGAGGAATTATCAATTGAAGGTAATTACATTTAATTTTCTTTATAAAATTGTAGAAAAAGCGCCCCTGATGCATGTGATTTATTTTATTCCTATTTTCATTTTTAACTTGACAGGAAACTGGACTTTAACGGGTGGCCCTCAAGAAGAAAGATTTCTTCTTGTAGACAATCAGACACTTGCAGCAACTGAAGAGGAGGGCAGAATAATCATTTTCTCCACTGACAAGCAGTTAGAAAAACTTGCCAGTGCTTCAGCCTGGTATATGGATGGAAATTTCTCTCTAGCGCCTCCGCTCTTCATGCAGCTTTACGTCATTCGTGTGAAGGTTTCTGGGGTGTTCGTAACGGCAGCCTATGCAGTTCTGCAGAGGAAAACCGAAAGGACGTATGAAGCAATGCTGCGATACATACTGGAGAAATGTGAAGAGAGAAATTTATATCCAGATCCATTGTCGATTTATGTGGACTTCGAAAAAGCTACCATGAACGCCGTAAAATCGGTCTTGGGGGAGGACCTTTCAATAAGGGGTTGCTTTTACCACCTAAGCCAGAGTACATATAGAAAAATACAGGAACTAGGCCTACAGAATGAATATCTTCACGATCAGGACTTCAACATGTTTGTTGGGATGATGGATGGACTTGCTTTCTTGCCGCTTGACAGGGTCTCTGATGGTTTGGCTTTCTTACGTAACCATCCTAGTGGAGCAGTATATTCCGACCTCCTGGACTATTTCGATAGCACGTATGTGAATGGCACTTATAGAAGAGTAGGTAACCAAGAGGAAGGCACCCGTTTTCGGAGAATCCCGCCCACTTTTCCACCGGAGACATGGAATGTCCACGAAGCTGTTATTGCAGGGGAGGATGAAACCTCCTACAGCACTGAAGGTTAGTTTTCATTGCATTTAAATATATCGTTATTCATTTTTAGACTTTTAAATATTTATGCCCTTGTAAATAAAATAATGAATAATTTGTTTCAGGTTGGAATAACCGATTCAGCTATCTGGTGGGGATGAAACACCCATCAATTTGGGTTTTAATTAAGAAAATGCAACAGGAATCGGCCGTAGACGATACTAAAATACAAAAAATCAACGTCGGGCCGATTCCTAAACCAAGGATTCGTCCAGCAAACGCCAGGCTACAACAATTTCTGAGGAATATCAGCATTGAATTTGTAAATAATTCTATAAATTTGGAACAGTTTTTAAGCGCTGTCAGCCATAATGTTAGATTGTGCCCGCAATAATTTTATTCTTCATAATGTGTTCATATTTTTAATAAACAATATAACCTAATCGATTTTTATTTTATTTTATATCTTACTAGCTGAGGCGCCCGTTGATTCTCAACGGGTATATATAAATAAGGAGTAGATAATATATTAGGTAATAACTTGTGCAGAGGAGAATCTAATATCTCTCACTTAGCTTGGATCAATGCAAATGTTATCTAAAAGAAAATGTTTAATATTTTCAAACTTCTTATAATTTGAATCCAAATCTAGAATCCACGATAAGAAAAGTAATCGTCTTATATTTTCTTTCTTTAGGAGTTTCCTCAATAGTGTGAGGTGATTATTCCTTGGGATTTTTCCTGGGTGCATGCCATCTCGTGCAATAATCACCCATTTCATTATGATTCTTTGAAATTCAGTTATTAGGATGAAATTGCTTAGCTGCCCATTCATCAGTATTAGGGAGACAATTTTGATGAAGACAATAATACTTGAGGCTTCCTCGGCTCTCACGAATACAAAAGATAAAAATGTGGAAAAAATCAGACGTTGAATTAAGTTTTTATTTACCTGAAATTCTATTTATATACCGATTTTCAAATAGCGATGGCAAATTTGAGGTGATTAAGAAACATTTCCTAATGATCGTACTTTGCTTCCTGAGTATCAACACTGCAAATTGTTTGTAAATGCAAAGTTGAAATTTCATAGCATTACCACCTGTTAATATATCCCATCATTCATTCTAATCATTATTTTGATATGGATCTAAAATCTCCGTGTATTCTTACAGGAAAACGCATTACCTCGGTTTCAACAATTGCATTGATCGTCAAGGGGTCTCGTTGCTTATAGCATAAAAATTTCACAAAATTTTAATTTATGCTAACCATATTCTCACCATTTCGACTCTATAATCATATTTCCCTACCAAAATAAGACTCTTTATTCATTTCTCTTTCTTTTGGTGCTTGTCTCGATTTCGTACCACTATTATTTCTAATTTAATAATGCAAAAGAATTGTAGTTTGCAACTGATAAAAGTGAAGTTTACTTGTATTCCTTATGTAAACATATTTCCTGTTTGGGTTCGAACTGGGCACCTTTAGGTAAATAAAAAGAAGCCTATTATCTGCGCAGGGAGTATATTCTGCAATCTTGAGAGTTTGAAAGTTGTGTAATTTATGCGTGAAATGTGTCATTAAATGTTTTCAATATACTTTATATTTTTATGTTAATGCAGTATTTGTCTGAAAAATTAGATTTGCAAGATTAATATTTGAAACGTTTCTAATTGAAGTGCCCCTTATCTCTTAACCGAGATAATTATGAAACCGACAATAAGAATTAGTCTTGAATATACTTCTTATTAACTTTTATGAAGCTTGCAAGATGATTAATCTAAATAAAAAATTTCTATTGAAATATAGCTGGAAAACTTTTAAAATGAGCTCCATTCACTTCTATGATAAAAGACTGGCCATTTCTTTGAAAATTGTTCAAGTTTGACGCCATGCATCTTTTGATTATCTTGAGATAAAAAATCTGGGAAAGTCAGTGGGATTGAGAATTGTAGAATTTGATTTGATACCCGAATGATAGCTGATGATTTTAGGTAAAGCTTTCTACAATTTGTGAAAGGTGGTGTTCTTATTCAAAGGAAGGTATTGATGGTCACTCTCAGAGAATAATCTGATCAAAGGGTTAATTCCATACTGGCAGAAAGTGATTGTCGAAGTTAAATATTTCAGTTAGCAAAGCATCCAAGAAACACACTGTTCTGATCAATATCTCAAATAGTTTACATAAAACATAGCTGATCAATTTTCCTAGAGTTATCATGTTCATATTTTCTTAAAAATTATTAACTGGTTAATAATTGAAGTATCTACTCTCGGGATAGCAAAAACAAATTGGAAATTTCTGAATCAATTGATTAGTTGACTATATAATATTTAAAATTTAGCTATGAGTGTTCAGATGAACTGTATTTTGCTTTCATACATATTTCTTCTTGGGTACTGATTGCAATGAAAATTCCAATCTTTTGTTGATGTTGTATCCATTTTTTATTTGTAAACAGTCCTTTTAAAATTACTTCTATTGTAGAAGTAAAGAAAGAATCACTCAATCTTGTGTAATCTAAATTTTAAAGGTAATGTTCACAGCAGTGTTATTAATTGACTAGCTAAAGCACACATAAAGCTACCATACTCCACCAGTTTACTTGTTGAAAAAATAGAATGTACCAATCACATACTGAGAAATTACTACCAGAAGCTAAATGCTCTGATATCTAAAATCAGCAATGCAAAAGGTCATGTGCCAATAATTTTAAGAAAAAACTGCAAATAGCGATTCCCAGATTGAAAAGTGCCCTAATGGGAGAAATTAAATTCTGTAGCCAACAGCAAGATGAGTCCCTAAACTGGAGAATTGAGTCTGTGCCAAGATCTCAGAAATGTATCAATCCATGTTGTTGGTGAATACAGGGATTGCTCAGCTCTAGAATATTTTTTGCATTGGAAAAAGCTTTGGCAAAGAAAATCTCATTAGTGTTATGAGAATTTGCAGTCTGTGGCAGGACATTTTCTCAGCCCTAAATGTGGTTGTACATCATGAAGAAAACTTTGTAGATTTGCTCATTGGTCTCCCAAAGTAATGTTAACTCAAATAATTGATTCCTTCTGGAAGAAAGGCATGTTGGGGAAATTTAAAAAATTTTATATGTGCTGCATACTCCCAGATACAAGGAGATATCCGAGGGGTCTCAATATAAAGGAGTTAGGAAAATGTGAGTAATTAATCCATCTTTGAAATTTTATGTAACATATATATGTGTGATAAGTATTCCAATATCCTGTATTTATAATTGTGTAGTAGGAGGACCTGAGGGGGCGTGGAAATTTTATTCCAGAAATCTTTTCACCGAAGGAACTCTCAGGTGGGAGAAATGGTGAGAAAACCTAGAAAGAGTGAAGACATCTTGATATGACGTGGGTATGTTTTTTTGTTGATCACAGACTAATTGCACACATGAATGAAAGTTCCATTTTCTCTGCACGTCATAGAGATTATTCAGGTTGGTATCAACATATATTTCTTTACATTCACCGACAAAGAGTCATTAATAAAGCAAGATGATGAAAGTAGAAAATATTGTATTATAATTGCAGGTGAAACATTGGAACATAATCCTCGGCCATCTTCCCCTGTATCTTATAGTCCAATAAGTTTATGGTGGACTTAGAAGGAAAAAGAATGACAAAGGTGGATGATCAACATTTGAAATAGCAACTATCGGTTTTGAATCCGACTTTTGTATCAGATGTATCTCTGGAATTCCAGCTCTTTCTCGTTGGAAAGGTAGATTTATGTGGTAACGATTTTGTACATTCCTATAATACTTTCACAAATTTAATGAAACAGTGTGTTTTAAATATTGTTTGGATAGGAAAAGTAAGCCAGATACAGATGGAATAAAGATATATAACTGTCCGAGAATTATTTCCTTATCTCCAACTTCCCCTTTCTCCAAAGGCATCTGCATTCCATAATTGATGAGGGGAATCTATCGCTCACAGTGTGGAGATTTTGGGGATTATCTCTGCCGACCATTATTTTGCGACATCTCAGAGCAGTATAGCAGCCTAAAATGAATATAATATACAATTTTAAATTCTTTTATTACAGAACCATACTTTCATATTGAAAAACTAATAATATTTCTTCCATAATTGCTCAAAATATTGAATAAAACATAATCACATTGACAATTTTAGGGTTGGCTATATTAGTGTGATATCATAAAAGGTAAAATTGTCATATATTTTTCCTTAAAAGTTTAGTGATTTATCTAATCGACATTTGTGTTATTTCTATATGATTAATGAAGTCTGAGTAATTCTATGCAATGTTGTCACTTTACTAAACTAATTGGATTTTTTATCTAAATAATGTTCATTTTCCATGCAAAAATAGATTAGAATGCATTTTCCTGCATTTAATAAGGGAGGCTTACCCTCACAGTTGATATAACTCCATTCTTCAGACTATTGCAGTAAAGTAAAAAGTATGCTCAGAACTTATAGTGCCCTGATTTAAACATTCTATATCAGCATTCTACCTGATATCATTCTGAAATACACATTCATAAATGATCATCCTATCATTAATTTAATCATTGATATGCTGTGATAATACTGTTTTGTATTAATGTATAAAGTTCCCATGGTCTTTAAAAACTGGAGACTATGGGAGATCATCATCTCAAATATTAGAAACCAAGTTAATAACCATGCAACAAAAATCTGAGAATATAAAAGAGCTATTCCTGCATAAAAGATAACCTCAAATTTGATATCTAAAGAGCATCTAGTACATTAAAATTATCTCGTATTAAAATGTTTCGATCACAACAAACTCAATATGGTCTAATCGTTTTATAGATTCTAAGTTAAATCACTTTCAATGCTACTGCTTGCCCTACACCAGCAAGTACTTGTCAGGAAAATGAGGTCTCCCTTGCTAAGATTGATTAACAATATTCCATTAAATATGCACAGTGTATTATTATTTTGTTTCAACTTATGATTTGATTTTAATTCAATGCCTCATAACACCATACCATGAAATAAACATGGAAAATTAGGGACCTTGATGAGATAGTACCAGTGATAGAGCAACTCCTTCCTTTCAGGTTTTTGAGGACCCTATCTCATGTTGGTTTCTTTCAACACCCCACATTATTTTTAGCATTTAATGGAGAGCCATGATATGAAGTTTTCATTACTTAACAATTTATTAACAATAAATCCTTGTTACATTATTAAATCCTTTTATTCAGTGTAGTTGGGTTAGAGTATTTTTGGGTTTTTTCTTTCACCAAATAGTGGAATTACTAACATAAATAGATTTGAGTTTGCTAGTGAGATCATTCATAAGGTTTCTATACAAGGATCCCCACCACACTTACTTTTTTATGTGGTAGTGGAATGATGTTCAGTAGAAGTGTAATGCTGACTAAATGATCTACAGTTGACTCCAATGAAAGAATCAATTCCCTCATGCATTTTTTTAAAATACAGAATCACTAACTTTTGTGAAGTGAATTTCCTTTTGGGTTAACATATAGTGATTTGTGGAGATGTACTTAAAGCATGTGTTGGGCTAATACTAATGAATATTACAAAGGTGGTGATTGTTTGGAGGTAAAAGTGGTAATCCATTCTAAAAACTCAGTTATTGACATTAAAAATTCTAGGATCGCATCATTGTTAAGGGCCCTTTGTGATACAGTTGATTGTTTATACCTTGACATCGAAGTCAATTATCTGATTAAGTCTCAATCCTCAGGATAAAGTTAAACTCAGCAAAATGTAGGTTAAATCAGTCAAGCTGTTTCTGTTGACATTCACACTAATGATTTAGGCTTGAGCCTATATTTGAAATACTTGCACTTGTACATATTAAGTTGTAGATTCCCTACCGAAGAAGCACTCTTAGCAGTTTCATTATATTAACATTGTGTTGCAATGCTACTGTACCAAGGCATTGGTATATTGGTAGCTTTGATAATATTGATTACATTTCTTTTAATTGCATAGAATTTTCTTGACTTCAAGCTGCCCCAATGACAATGATGGCCTTTCAGTACCCTTTTGTTCTCCCTCTACCAATATGAAATTTCTTGCTTCAAAAGTTCCGTGCTCTCATATCTAAAACCAGCAATGCAAAAGGTCATGTGCCAATATTTATAAGAAAAAAACTGCAAATAGCGATTCCCAGTTTGAGAAGTGCCCTAATGGCTGCAATTAAATTCCATGGCCGACAACAACATGAGTCTCTGAAAAGGAGAATCGTGTTACTCCACCGAGATCTCAGAAATGGACCAAGCCATGTTTTTGGTGAACACAGGTATTGCTCAGAACACAGGGATTCTCAAACTATAATACCAGTTTTGGTTGAGCAAAGATGAGAGTTGGGTCTTTTTCTAGGGTGAATTTCTTTTTGCTGTCAGAAGTGTGAGATATATGAATACGACTGAGAAGTACGTGAAATGGCGCATCAGAAAGATATGGATCAACATCACCCCTACCTGGATGTAGTCATCAGGAAGATATCATTGACAATGATCAGCATCAAATAGATATTTCTCTGCATAGAACTGAGGAGGAACTGGAAGAAACAGTTAGGTAAGTGAGAATGCGTGAAAGGGATAGCTTGACCTTCCTTTCTCACTTACATCTAACTTCTAATAAAGGAAACAACATTTATTGTTTTAAAAGAAATTGCCTTAAGTGCCTGTTACTCGTGTGTTTGTAATATTATGCAACACTTTTCGTTGTTTATCCTGCCGTAGGATATTAAAGAAAGGCAAGTTTCGTATTGTATCGTGGTGAAACGATTGAAGTGAATCCAACTCAAATTTTTAATTTCAATTTTTACCATTTTTGATCGTTATCTTGAAAACTATATTTATCATGAAGTACTTTTATCCTTTTCCGCTCACTTTTTATGCTCCTGATGCCATATTTTTCGTCACCCGCAAATACCATAAAAATAGTGTTTCAACGAGATGCTTGGTTTGCTTAATTTGCCGGACCTGTTATTTCTGCCGGATTGTTGTCACTGTTACAGTCTGTGGTTTTGTTGCTTTCCGTTTCAAACGAATTGAACGCTTACTTGTTTGTAATGGAACGCACGCGTTTTTAGATTGCATTCCCTTAACTGATGGTGCATAATCTTTCTCTCAATTATTCCCACTATTTTTATGATTTATAATTTTTGGTTCCAAAAACAACCGAAGGACACTGCCTTTAAGTCAGCTTTAACCTTTTCATGTATTTTTTTGTAGTAATAATGTAATATTTGCACAAACATTTATTTTAGTCTTGAAACTTGATTTGAACGAAAATTAAGTACCTAAACTAATGAAACATGCCAATTTAGGAAAACATTCATTAAAGTAATCAATTGATATTATCAATAAACAAATAATAGAATGATAACTATCAAGCAAAATACTTGTATTTTATAGGATCGGTTTGTAATACATGTATTCTATAAATATTTCTAGAGTGAGATGAAACGACCGAAAGCTACATTTACCAGCCTCACTTTTCGTTAAGCCATAAGTTTATTGTATTTTAGTCTCACTATTCTTATTTTAGGCTTCAAGTATTTTTTTTAGCTCCGTGTTACGACATTTACCACAAGGTGTTATTGGTAATCCGGTTTCGATATACGCATAACAACGAATTGAGATCGTAAGTCGAGGTTTGGTTGTACTGATAATCTTCGCTATACAATGTGAATATCCATTACAAGTATATGCTTAGTCTTTCATCTCTTCATAGTCTAATTCTCCTCTAACAGTTTACTATTCTTGCTTAATTTAGTGACCTCATTTCCTCGCATTTCGAATGAAATGCAAAATGTGCGGTTTAGAAAGTTCAGCTTCTCACCAGTGATCCAAAAATATGAAGATGGGTGTAAGGCTTGGCAGCCGTAAGTAAAAGGAATTTGTAATTTTACGACAACACTTTGAAAAGAAATTTTTGAAACGTATGATTGCAATTTTATAAATGATTACATTAATTTTTTGTGTTACTGCTATGATTTATTCCGGATAGGGATATACGCAATTAGAGGAGACAAAGTCAGTCTTGGAAATACCATACATGGCTAGCAGCACCTACTATCGTTTCCAAGAGAGACTACAATCAGTCATTAGAGATTTAGCTTGGGAGAAAAACAAAGCAACAGGAAAATCAGCAATTGTCGGATCGGAATTCGCCTTCATTTGTTTGATTTTAGGTCGGTGTTGCTAAATATTTTGTTTCTGTAGCGAAACTACACGATATTTCTTAAATAACTGATAAAATAAGTTTTTGGAGCGAAACTACACTTTATTTTTCAAATATCTGTAAGAATAAGCCGTTTTCTACTAGAATGCATATATTCACAAGTTCGCTACATCTTTTCAACCTCCGAATTGTTAGATAACACTTTCTTCGCTTGATATCGTTTTGTCGGATTCAGCCACACTGGTGGGTTTTTGCATAAATATATCTGTGCTCGATAGTAGTTCTTGAGGCTAATGCTATTCTCCAGGGTAGGTCTTCCGTGAATAATTGGAGGAAGCTTAGTTATAAAATCTCTTAAATAATTTAGATGTATTGAAATTAAGATAACTTCCTTAATTTTAGAAATATTTTTCATTTACAATTTTTCAAAAGAATTACATATTCTTACAAAAGCAATCTCTTGTTAGGCTGAATTGAAACTACTGATGACAGAAATCATTCAATAAAAATATTTAAGAGAGCCAAGGCATTATACATTTCTTAAGTACGCTTTAAGATATTTTTGGGTACTGTCAAAATTCAATAATTTGCTAAAATAAATCATGTTATATGGTTCACAATTAAGTATTGTATTCATGGATTTAGATGTTCAAATTTGAAGGTTTTCAAGTCATTTCAACCTTCCGCAAAGATACCACAATTAAAACATTGAACTATATATATATAGGTGCTATTTTCTTTTTTATCATCTTTATTTGAAGGACTTCTTGAGAACTGAGATTTACTGTAGATCCATTGTCATTTCCTCTGCTA
Source organism: Pachydiplax longipennis (assembly GCA_036926295.1). Classification (NCBI taxonomy): domain Eukaryota; kingdom Metazoa; phylum Arthropoda; class Insecta; order Odonata; family Libellulidae; genus Pachydiplax; species Pachydiplax longipennis. The sequence goes on along the minus strand of JAVFKF010000044.1, from coordinate 8,803,338 downwards.
AATAATTGTTATTGGCTAACTTGAGATAAAACTGGGAAAGTCAGTGGGATTGAGAATTATAGAATTTGATTTGATACGCAAATGATAGCTGATGATTTTAGGTAAAGCTTTCTACAATTTGTGAAAGATGGTGTTCTTATTCAAAGGAAGGTATTGATGGTCACTCTCAGAGAATAATCTGATCAAAGGGTTAATTCCATACTGGCAGAAAGTGATTGTCGAAGTTAAATATTTCAGTTAGCAAAGCATCCAACAAAGACACTGTTCTGATCAATATCTCAAATAGTTTACATAAAACATAGCTGATCAATTTTCCTAGAGTTATCATGTTCATATTTTCTTAAAAATTATTAACTGGTTAATAATTGAAGTATCTACTCTCGGGATAGCAAAAACAAATTGGAAATTTCTGAATCAATTGATTAGTTGACTATATTATATTTAAAATTTAGCTATGAGTGTTCAGATGAACTGTATTTTTCTTTTATCCATATTTCTTCTTGGGTACTTATTGCAATGAAAATTCCAAACTTTTGCTATCAAGGATTGAATTACAGAATGACATTTAGTATTAGAGTATGCTAAGTAAAATAGAGCTTGAGTAAAATAGCTAGGAGGATTTACTTTATCTGTGTAACGTTGTCTCATATCTGAATTTGTTATCAAAAAGATGTTTGAAATCCATGCAAAATTGTATATTTACCCTTTTGTTTGCATTTTGTAGAGGAAGAATAATTTCACTGCTTATAAATTCTGTTACCAAAGTCATTAGAGTTAAGTAAAAGTCATGTATTGAAGCTGTGGTAAGTGTATGACGGAAGTACATATTTGTTAAAGACATTGTAGGTGTTAGTAACCACCACTTTTAATTACAGGCATGTATCTTTGGTTACAAAAATAAAAATGCATTATTCATGGGAGTGCATAATAAATATTGCTGTGTTTATGCACAAGGTGCAGAGAACGACGAAGTATAACCTCATACAGTGGTACCTAGAGATACGAGATTAATTCGTTCTGTAACCTTGCTCGTATGTCAAATTGCTCGTATCTCAAGGCAATTTTCCCCATTGAAATTAATTGAAATGCCATTAATTCGTTCCAGGCCCCAAAATGCCACCCCAGTTGTTGAGAGAGCTCTGGAGCTTAGAAATTATTGTAATGCCCTTAGCTGGTGTTATACCCTTTATTGACTCCTTCTGTTTAAGCACAGTATATATCGTTGAAGTGCTATGCCCGTACTACCTCGCCAAGTCAGCTACTCGCACATCTTGCTCATTTTTTCTATGATTTCACGCTTTAATTCAATAGGCATGATCTTCTTCTGAGCATTGACCTTTCTACTCACTTTCTTTGGACCCAAGGTTATAAAAAGCAATGTGATACAGTATTTAATTGTACAAAAAGCTCAAAGCCCTAGAAAAACTTATCAAAGATGCTTCGACAGCGAGGTAAACAAGTATATTGGGGGATGCGTGGGATAATGCGAGACGCACGAGGCACAGTAAACTGTTGGGTCGTGTGCAGCCGGCCGTTCCTCGTATCTCAAATTTTGCTCGTATTTCAAAGCAAAACTTTGCTCACTCGACGGTTCATATCTCAAAAAACTCGTATGTTACGGCACTCGTATCTCGAGGTACCACTGTATTTAGTTTAATATTCACATAAGCAAAGAAAGCAGGGGTAGTCTAAAATGGTATTGGAATTCCAATAGAGGCTTGTCTTTATCTTCATTTACATTACAGCATGTATCTAGAAATGCCTCAGTAGTCCTTTTTTAAATGGTAGTATTGACTTCTATTTCTGGAAGTTAACTCTTCATTATTGTGTCTTCTAGTATGTCTTCATTAAGGCAAGATAGATCATCTAAGTTCTCTTTTAAATGTATGATTTTTGTCAATTGTTTATGCTTACTCTTTCTGATAATTCCTTTATAAGTTGCTAATGTTTTTTTGAATCTGTTATTACCTTCCTTTTCATTGATTTCATTTAGTATTTAATCATTATTTTTCACTTTTATATTAATCCAATTTTGCTGTAGCTACCAGAAGGGGGGATAGTGATGGACATACTGAATGGTAGGTAAGGTAAGATATAAGCTATATGATGTTTACTAATGGAAATGGTATTGCAAAGGATTTGAAATTAGAAGATATACTCAAAAACTTTAGAATAGATAGATTAGAGATAGAATTTTAGTCTCTCTAGACTTTGTTTTTGGAATATACTATGGTAGCAACTACAAAGAAAATAAGATTTAAAAAAATTCCCAACCAACTATATGATTGTTTTTCTACAGCTGAAAGGTGCAAGTTGAGGGCAGCTGACAACAGATGAAAGATACATAAAAGCTGAGCCATACATGGTGCACCAGATGTGCATCCATCATCTCACAAACCCTTACGGTGGAATACAAAATACAGGGATATGAAAAACAGTTTTTGAGGATAGTGTGATAGATAAACCAAAGAAGGAAAGAGATCACTGTGAAGATACTAGGCTTATATCACGGAAGAGAGCAAGTGAAAATGATGAAACATTAACTATTATCAATAACTCTTTCAAATCCAAGGCCTGATTCTTTCTTTTTATAGATTATTGTTGGCATGAAAAATTAATTTCTATTGTACTCATGTAGGTTTAATAATTGAGTTATGTATCAAGCAACAAAATTATTCCCGGTCCTGTCAGTGTTTTTTCAGGTCTATTCTTCCTTGGGAATTCGAAATGAGCTTAATCCTTTTATTTCTTAGATATTAGGAATTTCTACCATAATAAGTCATTTTCAAAGCAAAAATACGCATTATTTTAGAAATATCTGGAAAAATATGACTTTTTGGAAGCGAAATTTCCTGTATATTTTAAATACCTGGAAAAATCAGCTATTTTTGCAATGGATTTCGTCTTATTTTGTTTCATTTTAGGATTGTCTTGCTAAATATTTTCTTTTCGAAGCTAAAATGCACGTTATTCTTGAAATATCTGGAAAAATGTCTTCTCTGTCTTCAGACAGAGAATTTTATTTTTCAAATATCTCGAAAAATCAACCGGTTTTTTCATCGGATATCGATTTTATTTGGTAGTTTTCTGGCATGCCTTAAAAGATAAGCCGTTTTTACAGCGAGATGATGGGATATTTTAAAAAGATCTGAAAACATATGTCGATTTTGTAGCGATACTACAAGAATTTTCACTTTTTTTTCTAAATAAGTAGCTTTCGGAGGAGCTTATGCTTTTATTTCTTAGCTATTAGCAATGTCTTCCTTAATCAGCTCTTTTTGAAGAGAAAATATGGGTCAATTTAGAAAAATCTGGAAAGATTTAATGTTCTTGGAATAAATTTTCCTTTATTTTACAAATATTCGGAAATAATAGCAATTTTCTCATCGAATTTCGTCTTCTTTTGTTAGGTTTTATGATACTCTTGGTAACTATTTTGTTTCCGAAGCTAAACTGCATGTTCTTTTTGAAATATCTGTAAAAAAATGACATCTGTTGAGCGATTAATATAGTATTTTTCAAATATCCAAGAAAATCAATGGTATTTTGATCGGATATCGATTTTATTTTATAGATTTCAGAAATATCATAAAAATAAAACGGTTTTTCCAGCGAAATTACGGGATATTCCGGAAACATTTTGAAAAATTTCTCGTTAGTCGAACGAATTAATAATTTTTTCAATTTTTTTCTAAATAAGCTTTTTTGAGGGAGATTAAGCTTTTAGTTCTTAGATCGTAGGAATTTCTTCCAATATATATGTCATTTTCCAAGCGAATATACGCGATATTATAGAAACATTAGAAAGGAATATGACGTTTTGGTGAAAATTATAGTTTATTTTAAAAATATCTTGGGATCTGATCACTTATTGTTTTATTTGTTATAGGAATCTCTTGGTAAATATTTTTCTAGAAGTTAAATACAGGTTATTTTGGTAGAAGAAATTCGTTTCTTCAGCGATAGAAAATATAGATTTTTTAAATATACAGAGATATAACGGATTTTCCCGTAAATATTCATATATTACAACGAAAGCAATAGAATTGCACTTTTCAAAACGCCTTTTTTTGCGAAAATATTCGTACATTACAAAAAAGGTATTATTAACGCAAAAGACCCGACCCGACCCAACCCAACCCAACCCAACCCAACCCAACCCAACCCAACCCAACCCAACCCAACCCAACCCAACCCAACCCAACCCAACCCAACCCAACCCAACCCAACCCAACCCAACCCAACCCAACCCAACCCAACCCAACCCAACCCAACCCAACCCAACCCAACCCAACCCAACCCAACCCAACCCAACCCAACCCAACCCAACCCAACCCAACCCAACCCAACCCAACCCAACCCAACCCAACCCAACCCAACCCAACCCAACCCAACCCAACCCAACCCAACCCAACCCAACCCAACCCAACCCAACCCAACCCAACCCAACCCAACCCAACCCAACCCAACCCAACCCAACCCAACCCAACCCAACCCAACCCAACCCAACCCAACCCAACCCAACCCAACCCAACCCAACCCAACCCAACCCAACCCAACCCAACCCAACCCAACCCAACCCAACCCAACCCAACCCAACCCAACCCAACCCAACCCAACCCAACCCAACCCAACCCAACCCAACCCAACCCAACCCAACCCAACCCAACCCAACCCAACCCAACCCAACCCAACCCAACCCAACCCAACCCAACCCAACCCAACCCAACCCAACCCAACCCAACCCAACCCAACCCAACCCAACCCAACCCAACCCAACCCAACCCAACCCAACCCAACCCAACCCAACCCAACCCAACCCAACCCAACCCAACCCAACCCAACCCAACCCAACCCAACCCAACCCAACCCAACCCAACCCAACCCAACCCAACCCAACCCAACCCAACCCAACCCAACCCAACCCAACCCAACCCAACCCAACCCAACCCAACCCAACCCAACCCAACCCAACCCAACCCAACCCAACCCAACCCAACCCAACCCAACCCAACCCAACCCAACCCAACCCAACCCAACCCAACCCAACCCAACCCAACCCAACCCAACCCAACCCAACCCAACCCAACCCAACCCAACCCAACCCAACCCAACCCAACCCAACCCAACCCAACCCAACCCAACCCAACCCAACCCAACCCAACCCAACCCAACCCAACCCAACCCAACCCAACCCAACCCAACCCAACCCAACCCAACCCAACCCAACCCAACCCAACCCAACCCAACCCAACCCAACCCAACCCAACCCAACCCAACCCAACCCAACCCAACCCAACCCAACCCAACCCAACCCAACCCAACCCAACCCAACCCAACCCAACCCAACCCAACCCAACCCAACCCAACCCAACCCAACCCAACCCAACCCAACCCAACCCAACCCAACCCAACCCAACCCAACCCAACCCAACCCAACCCAACCCAACCCAACCCAACCCAACCCAACCCAACCCAACCCAACCCAACCCAACCCAACCCAACCCAACCCAACCCAACCCAACCCAACCCAACCCAACCCAACCCAACCCAACCCAACCCAACCCAACCCAACCCAACCCAACCCAACCCAACCCAACCCAACCCAACCCAACCCAACCCAACCCAACCCAACCCAACCCAACCCAACCCAACCCAACCCAACCCAACCCAACCCAACCCAACCCAACCCAACCCAACCCAACCCAACCCAACCCAACCCAACCCAACCCAACCCAACCCAACCCAACCCAACCCAACCCAACCCAACCCAACCCAACCCAACCCAACCCAACCCAACCCAACCCAACCCAACCCAACCCAACCCAACCCAACCCAACCCAACCCAACCCAACCCAACCCAACCCAACCCAACCCAACCCAACCCAACCCAACCCAACCCAACCCAACCCAACCCAACCCAACCCAACCCAACCCAACCCAACCCAACCCAACCCAACCCAACCCAACCCAACCCAACCCAACCCAACCCAACCCAACCCAACCCAACCCAACCCAACCCAACCCAACCCAACCCAACCCAACCCAACCCAACCCAACCCAACCCAACCCAACCCAACCCAACCCAACCCAACCCAACCCAACCCAACCCAACCCAACCCAACCCAACCCAACCCAACCCAACCCAACCCAACCCAACCCAACCCAACCCAACCCAACCCAACCCAACCCAACCCAACGCAACGCAACCGGGATTCAGGGTTCCAGATTCAGGGTCCAGGGTTCAGGGTTCTGTGTACAGGATTTAGGGTTCTGAATTCATGGTTCAGGGTTCAGGATTCAGGGTTCAGGGTACAGGATTCAGGGTTCTGGGTACAGGATTTAGGATTCCGAATTCAGGGTTGAATGACCACCCTGAACCCTGACTTCGGAACCCTGAATCCTGTACCCTGAACCAAGAAACCCGTACCCTGAACCCTGAACCCCGAATTTAGAACCCTGAAACCTGTACCCTGAATCCTGTACCCTGAACCCTGAGTTCAAAACCCTGAACCCTGAACCCTGACTTCGGAACCCTGAATCCAACCCAACCCAACCCAACCCAACCCTCCTGTACGAATCCTGTACCCTGAACCCTGAACCCTGTACCCTGAACCCTGAACCCTAAATTCGGAACCCTGAACCCTGAATTCGGAACACTGAATCCTGTACCCTGAACACTGAACCCTGAAATTAGAACCCTAAACCCTGACTTCGGAAACCTGAATCCTGTACCCTGAACCCTGAACTCTGTACCCCGAACCCTGAACCCTGAATTCAGAACCCTGAATCCTGTACCCTGAACCCTGTACCATGAACCCTGAACCCTAAACCCTGAACCCTGAATTCAAAACCCTGAACCCTGAACCCTGACTTCGGAACCCTGAATCCTGTACCCTGAAACCTGAATCTTGTACCCCGAACCCTGAACCCTGAATCCTGTACCCTGAACCCTAAACCTGAACCCTGAATTCGTTACCCTGAACACTGAACCCTGAATTCGAAACCCTGAATCCTGTACCCTGAACCGTGAACCCTGAATCCTGAACCCTGAACCCTGAATTCTGAACCCTGAATTCTGAACCCTGAATCTTGTACCCTGAACCGTGAACCCTGAATTTGCAACCCTGAACCATGAATTCGGTACCTTGTACCCTGGAACCTGACCCTGAACTCTGAACCCTGAATTTCTTACCCTGAATTTGGAACTCTTAATCCTGTACCCTGAACCATGATCCCGGAATTTAGAACCCTGAACCCTGAATTCGAAACCCTTAACCCTGAACTCTGAAATCAGAACCCTGAATCCTGTACCCTGAACCCTGTACACTGAACCATGATCCCTGAATTCAAAACCCTGAAACCTGAACCCTGACTTCGGAACCCTGAATACAGTACCCTGAATTCGGAACCCTGAACCCTGAATTCGGAACCCTGAATCCTGAATTCTGAACCCTGAATTCTGAACCCTGAATTCTAAACCCTGAATCTTGAACCCTGAACCGTGAACCCTGAATTTGCAATCCTGAACCCTGAATTCGGTACCTTGTACCCTGGAACCTGACCCTGAACTCTGAACGCTGAATTTGGAAAACTGAATCCTGTACCCTGAACCCTGAACCCTGTACCCTGAATCCTGAACCCTGAACCCTGAATTCAAAATTCTGAACCCTGACTTTGGAACCCTGAATCCTGTACCCTGAACCCAGAAACCCGTACCCTGAACCCTGAACCCCGAATTCAGAACCCTGAAACCTGTACCCTGAATCATGTACCCTGAACCCTGAACCCTGAACCCTGAGTTCAAAACCCTGAACCCTGAACCCTGATTTCGGAACCCTGAATCCTGTACCCTGAACCCTGAATCCTGAACCCTGAACCCTGAATCCTGTACCCTGAACCCTGAACCCTGTACCCTGAACCCTGAGCCCTGAATACGGAACCCTGAATTCGGAACACTGAATCCAATACCATGAACGCTGAACCCTGCACCCTGAACCCTGAACCCTGAATTTAGAACCCCAAACCCTGACTTCGGAAACCTGAACTTATACCCTGAACCCTGAACCCTGTACCCCGAAACCTGAACCCTGAATTCAGAACCCTGAATCCTGTACCCTGAACCCTAAACCTGAACCCTGAATTCGTTACCCTGAACACTGAACCCTGAATTCGAAACCCTGAATCCTGTACCCTGAACCGTGAACCCTGAATCCTGAACCCTGAACCCTGAATTCTGAACCCTGAATTCTGAACCCTGAATCTTGTACCCTGAACCGTGAACCCTGAATTTGCAACCCTGAACCATGAATTCGGTACCTTGTACCCTGGAACCTGACCCTGAACTCTGAACCCTGAATTTCTTACCCTGAATTTGGAACTCTTAATCCTGTACCCTGAACCATGATCCCGGAATTTAGAACCCTGAACCCTGAATTCGAAACCCTTAACCCTGAACTCTGAAATCAGAACCCTGAATCCTGTACCCTGAACCCTGTACACTGAACCATGAACCCTGAATTCAAAACCCTGAAACCTGAACCCTGACTTCGGAACCCTGAATACAGTACCCTGAATTCGGAACCCTGAACCCTGAATTCGGAACCCTGAATCCTGAATTCTGAACCCTGAATTCTGAACCCTGAATTCTAAACCCTGAATCTTGAACCCTGAACCGTGAACCCTGAATTTGCAATCCTGAACCCTGAATTCGGTACCTTGTACCCTGGAACCTGACCCTGAACTCTGAACGCTGAATTTGGAAAACTGAATCCTGTACCCTGAACCCTGAACCCTGTACCCTGAATCCTGAACCCTGAACCCTGAATTCAAAATTCTGAACCCTGACTTTGGAACCCTGAATCCTGTACCCTGAACCCAGAAACCCGTACCCTGAACCCTGAACCCCGAATTCAGAACCCTGAAACCTGTACCCTGAATCATGTACCCTGAACCCTGAACCCTGAACCCTGAGTTCAAAACCCTGAACCCTGAACCCTGATTTCGGAACCCTGAATCCTGTACCCTGAACCCTGAATCCTGTACCCTGAACCCTGAATCCTGAACCCTGAACCCTGAATCCTGTACCCTGAACCCTGAACCCTGTACCCTGAACCCTGAGCCCTGAATACGGAACCCTGAATTCGGAACACTGAATCCAATACCATGAACGCTGAACCCTGCACCCTGAACCCTGAACCCTGAATTTAGAACCCCAAACCCTGACTTCGGAAACCTGAACTTATACCCTGAACCCTGAACCCTGTACCCCGAAACCTGAACCCTGAATTCAGAAGCCTGAATCCTGTACCCTGAACCCTATACCCTGAACCCTGAACCCTAAAGTCTGAACCCTGAATTCAAAACCCTTAACCCTGAACACTGACGTCGGAACCCTGAATCCTGTACCCTGAACCCTTTACCCTGAACCCTGAACCCTGAATTCATAACCCTGAATCCTGTACCCTGAACCTTGAACCCTGTACCCTGAACCCTAAATTAAAAACCCTGAATCCTGAACCCTGAACCCTGAATCCGGTACCCAGAACCCTGAACCCTGAATTTAGAACCCTGAACCCTGAATTCGAAACCCTTAATCCTGTATCCCGAACCCTGAACCCTGAATTTGAAAACATTAATCCTGTACCCTGAACCCTGAACCCTGTACCCTAAACCCTGAACCCTGAACCCTGAATTCAAAACCCTGAACCCTGAACCCTGACTTCGGAACCTTGAATCCTGAACCCTGAACCCAGAAATCTGTACCTTGAACCCTGAACCCCAATTCAGAACCCTGAATCCTCTACCTTGAACCCTGTACCCTGAACCCTGAACCCTGAATTCAATACCCTGAACCCTGAACCCTAAACCATGAACCATGAATTCGATACCCCGAACCCTGAACCCTGAATTCAGAACCCTGAATCCTGTACCCTGAACCCTGTACCCTGTACCCTAAACCCTGAACCGTGAATTCAAAACCCCGAACCCTGAACCCTGACTTCGGAACCCTGAATCCTGTACCCTGAACACTGAATCCTGTACCCTGAACCCTGAACCCTGAATTCAGAACCCTGAATCCTGTACCCTGAACCCTGTACCCTGTACCCTGAACCCTGAAATCAAAACCCTGAAACCTGAACCCTAAACCCTGTACCCTGAATTCGATACCCTGAACACTGAACCCTGAATTCTAAACCCTGAACCGTGAACCCTGAATCCTGAACCCTGAACCCTGAATTCTGAACCCTGAATTCTGAACCCTGAATCTTGTACCCTGAACCGTGAACTCTGAATTTGCAAACCTGAACCCTGAATTCGGTACTTTGTACCCTGGAACCTGACCCTGAACTCTGAACCCTGAAATTGTTACCCTGAATTTGGAACCCTGAATCCTGTACCCTGAACCCTGAATTTAGAACCCTAAACCCTGAATTCGAAACACTTATTCCGGTATCCCGAACCCTGAACCCCGAACCCTGAATTCAGAACCCTGAATCCTGTACCCTGAACCCTGAACCCTGAACCCTGAATTCAAAAACCCTGAACCCTGACTTCGGAAACCTGAATCCTGTACCCTGAACCCTGAACCCTGTACCCTGAACACTGAACCCTGGATTCGGTACCCTGAACCCTGAATTCTGAACCCTGAACCCTGAATTCGGTACCCTCAATTTGAAACCCTAAATCCTGAACCCTAAACCCTGAACCGTGAACCCTGAACCCTGAATCCTGTGCCCTGAACCCTGAATTCAAAGCCCTGAATCCTGAACCCTGACCTCGGAACCCTGAATCCTGTACCCTGAATTCAGAACCCTGAATCCTGCACCCTGAACCCTGAACCCTGACTTCAATACCCTGAATCCTTTACCCTGAACCCTGAATCCTTTATCCAGAACATAGAACCCTGAATTTAGAACCCTGAACCCTGAAATCGAAACCCTTAATCCTGTATCGCGAACCCTGAACCCTGAACCCTGAATTCAAAACCCTGAATCCTGTATCTGTAACCCTGAACCCTGAACCCTGACTTCGGAACACTGAATCCTGTACCCTGAACCCTGTAACCTAAACCCGGAACCCTGAATTCATTACCCTGAATCCTGTACCCTGAACCCTGGCCCCAATACCCTGAACCCTGACATCCAAACCTGAACCCTGAACCCTGAATTCAGAACCCTGAATCCTGTACCCTGAACCCTGAACCCTGTAACCTACACCCTGAACCCTGAATTCAAAACCCTGAACCCTGAACCTTGACTTCGGAACCCTGAATCATGTACCCTGAACCCTTAACCCTGTACCCAGAATCCTGAACCAAGAATTCGGAACCCTGAATTCGGAACACTGAATCCTGTACCTTGAACCCTGAATTCAGAACCCTGAATCCTGTCCCCTGAACCGTGAACCCTGTACCCTTTACCCTGAGTTAAAAACCCTGAATCCTGAACCCTGACTTCGGAACCCTGAATCCTGTACCCTGAATTAAGAACCCTGAATCCTGTACCCTGAACCCTGAACCCTGAATTCAAAACCCTGAATCCTGTACCCTGAACCCTGAACCCAGTACCCTGAACCCTGAACCCATTCTGACACTGAAATCGGTACCATGAATTTGACACTCTAAATCCTGAATCCTGGATCCTATTTCCTGAACCCTGAATTCAAAACCCTGAATCCTGTACCCTGAACCTTGAATCCTGTACCCTGAACCCAGAACCCCAAATTCAAAACCCTGAACCCTGACTTCGGAACCCTGAACCCTGAATCCAGAACCCTGAATCATGTACCCTGTACCCTGAACCCTGAACCCTGAGTTCAAAACCCTGAACCCTGGACCCTGACTTCGGAACCCTGAATCCTGTACCCTGAACGTAACCTAAACCCTGAATCCTGAACCCTGAATTCAGAACCCTGAATCCTGTACCCTGAACCCGGAACCCTGAACCCTGAACCCTGAACCCTGAACCCTGAATTCAGAACCCTGAATCCTGTACCCTGAACCCGGAACCCTGAACCCTGAACCCTGAACCCTAAGTTCAAAACCCTGAACCCTGAACCCTGACTTCGGAACCCTGAATCCTGTACCCTGAACCCTGAACCCTGTACCCTGAACCCTGAACCCTAAACTCTGAACCCTGAATTCAAAACCCTGAACCCTACACCCTGACTTTGGAACCCTGAATCCTATACCCTGGACCCTGAACCCTGTACCCTGAACCCTAAACACTGAACCCTGAATTCAAAACCCTGAACCCTGACTTGGGAACCCTTAATCCTCTACCCTGAACCCTGATTCCTGTACCCTGAACCCTGAACCCTGAAACCTGAATTCAGAACCCTGAATCCTGTTCCCTTAACCCTGAATTCAGAACCCTGAACCCTGAATTCAAAACCCTGAACCCTGAACACTAAACCCTGAACCCTGAATTCGATACCCTTAACACTGAACCCTGAATTCGAAACCCTGAATCCTGTACCCTGAACCGTGAACCCTGAAACCTGTACCCTGAACCCTGAATTCGATACCCTGAACACTGAACCCTGAATTCGAAACCCTGAATCCTGTACCCTGAACCGTGAACCCTAAATTTGCAATCCTGAACCCTGAATTCGGGACCTTGCACCCTGGATCCTGACCCTGAACTCTGAACCCTGAATTTGTTACCCTGAATTTGGAACCCTGAATCCTGTTCCCTGAACCCTGAACCCTGTACCCTGAACCCTGAACCCTGAACCCTGAATTCGGAACCCTGATCCCTGACTTCGGAACCCTGAAACCTGAACCCTGAATCCTGTACCCTGAACCCTGAACCCTGAACCCTGACTTCGGATTCCTGAATCCTGTACCCTGAACCCTGAATCCTGTACCCTGAACCCTGAATCCTGAACCCTGAATTCAGAACCCCGAATCCTGTACCCTGAACCCAGAACCCTGTACCCTGAACTCTGAACCCTAAATTGGGAACACTGAATCCTGAATTCGGAACACTGAATCCTGTACCCTGAACACTGAACCCTATACCCTGAACACTGAACCCTGAATTTAGAACCCTAAACCCTGACTTTGGAAACCTGAATCCTGTACCCTGCGCCCTGAACCCTGTACCCGAACCCTGAACCCTGAATTCAGAACCCTGAATCCTGTACCCTGAACCCTGAACCCTGTGCCCTGAACCCTAAAACCTGAACCCTGAACCCTGACTTCGGAATCCTAAATCCTGTACCCTGAACCCTGAATCCTGTACCCTGAACCCTGATCTCTGAACCCTGAATTCAGAACCCTGAATCCTGTACCCTGAACCCTAAACCCTGAACCCTGAATTTGATACCCTGAACAATGAACCCTGAATTCGAAACCCTGAATCCTGTACCCTGAACCGTGAACCCTGAATCCTGAACTCTTAACCCTGAATTCTGAACCCTGAATTCTGAACCCTGAATCTTGTACCCTGAACCGTGAACCCTGAATTTGCAACCCTGAACCCTGAATTCGGTACCTTATACCCTGGAACCTGACCCTGAAATCTGAACAATGAATTTGTTACCCTGAATTTGGAACCCTGAATCCTATACCCTGAACCATGAACCCTGAATTTAGAACCCTAAACCCTGAATTCGAAACCCTTATTCCTGAATCACGAACCCTGAACCCTGAACCCTTAATTCAGAACCCTGAATCCTGTACCCTGAACCCTGTACACTGAACCATCAACCCTGAATTCAAAACCCTAAACCCTGAACCCTGACTTCGGAACCCTGAATACAGTACCCTGAATTCGGAACCCTGAACCCTGAATTCGGAACCCTGAATCCTGTTCCCTCAACCCTGAACCCTTTACCCTGAACCCTGAATCTTGTACCCTGAACCTTGAACCCTATACCATGAACCCTGAACCCTGAATTCAAAACCCTGAATACTGAACCCTGAAACCCTGAACCCTGTACCCTGAACCCTGAATTTAGAACCCTGAACCCTGAATTCGAAACCCTTAATCCTGTATACTGAACCCTGAACCCTAAATTCGAAAACCTTAATCCTGTACCCTGAACCCAGTACCCTGTACCCTGAACCCTGAATTCAAAACCCTGAACCCTGAACCCTGACTTCGGAACCCTGAATCCTATACCCTGAACCCAGAAACCTGTACCCTGAACCCTGAACCCCGAATTCAGATCCCTGAGCCCTGTACCCTGAACCCTGAACCCTGAACCCTGAATTCAAAACCCTGAACCCTGAACCCTAAACCCTGAACCCTGAATTCGATACCCTGAACCCTGAACCCTGACTTCGGAACCCTGAATCCTGTACCCTGAACCCTGACTTCGGAATCCTGAATACAGTACCCTGAATTCGGAACTCTAAATCCTGTACCCTGAACCCTGAATCCTGAACCCTGAACCCTGAATTCAGAACCCTGAATCCTGTACCCTGAACCCTGAACCCTGAACCCTGAACCCTGAATTCGGAACCCTGAACCCTGAATTCGGAACACTGAATCCTGTACCCTGAACACTGAACCCTGTACCCTGAACCCTGAATTTAGAACCTTGAACCCTGACTTCGGAAACCTGTATCCTGTACCATGAACCCCGAACCCTGTACACCGAACCCTGAACGCTGAATTCAGAACCCTGAATCCTGTACCCTAAACCCTGAACCCTGTACACTGAACCCTGAACCCTGTACCCTAACCCTGAACCCTAAACCCTGAACCGTGAATTCAAAACCCTGAACCCTGAACCCTGACTTCGGAACCCTGAATCCTGTACCCTGAACCCTAAATTCAGAACCCTGAATCCTGTACCCTGAACCCTGTACCCTGAACCCTGAATTCAAAACCCTGAACCCTGAACCCTGAACCCTGAATTCGATACCCTTAACGCTGAACCCTGAATTCGAAACCCTGAATCCTGTACCCTGAACTGCGAACCCTGAATCCTGAACCCTAAACTCTGAATTCTGAACCCTGAATTCTGAACCCTGAATCATGTACCCTGAACCGTGAACCCTAAATTTGCAAACCTGAACCCTGAATTCGGTACTTTGTACCCTGGAACCTAACTCTGAACTCTGAACCCTGAATTTGTTACCCTGAATTTGGAACCCTGAATCCTGTACCCTGAACCCTGAAACCTGAATTTAGAATCCTGAACCCTGAATTCGAAACCCTTATTCCGGTATCCCGAACCCTGAACCCTAAACCCTGAATTCAGAACCCTGAATCCTGTACCCTGAACCCTGAACCCTGTTCCCTGAACCCTGAACCCTGAATTCAAAACCCTGAACCCTGAACCCTGACTTCGGAAACCTGAATCCTGTACCCTAAGAACTGAACCCTGTACCCTGAACCCTGAACCCTGGATTCGATACCCTGAACCCTGAATTCTGAACCCTGAACCCTGAATTCGGTACCCTGAATTCGAAACCCTAAATCCTGAACCCTAAACCCTGAACCCTGAACCCTGAATCCTGTGCCCTGAACCTTTAATTCAAAGCCCTAAATCCTGAACCCTGACTTCGGAACCCTGAATCCTGTACCCTGAATTCA
Source organism: Pachydiplax longipennis (assembly GCA_036926295.1). Lineage (NCBI taxonomy): Eukaryota > Metazoa > Arthropoda > Insecta > Odonata > Libellulidae > Pachydiplax > Pachydiplax longipennis. The sequence continues at coordinate 8,787,787 of JAVFKF010000044.1, read as the reverse complement.
GAACCCTGAATCCTGTACCCTGAACCCTGAATCCTTTACCCAGAACATAGAACCCTGAATTTAGAACCCTGAACCCTGAAATCGAAACCCTTAATCCTGTATCGCGACACCTGAACCCTGAATCCTGAACCCAGAATTCTGAACCCTGAATCCTGTATCCCTAACCCTGAACCCTAAACCCTGACTTCGGAACCCTGAATCCTGAACCAAGAATTCTGAACCCTGAATCCTGTATCCCTAACCCTGAACCCTAAACCCTGAATTCTGTACTCTGAACCCTGTACCCTGAACCCTGAACCCTGAGTTCAAAAACCTGAACCCTGAACCCTGACTTCGGAACCCTGAATCCTGTAACCTGAACCCCGAATCCTGTACCCTGAACCCTGAAACCTGAACCCTGAATCCTGTACACTGAACCTGAACCCTGAACCCTGAACCCTGTACCCTGAACCCTGAACCCTGAATTCAGAACCCTAAATCCTGTACCCTGAACCCTGCACCATGAACCCTTGCCCCAAAACCCTGAACCCTGAACCCTGAATTCAGAACCCTGAATCCTGTACCCTGTACCCTAAACCCTGAACCCTGAACCCTGAATTCAAAACCCTGAACCATGAACCCTGACTTCGGAACCCTGAATCATGTACCCTGAACCCTTAACCCTGTACCCAGAATCCTGAACCAAGAATTCGGAACCCTGAACCCTGAATTCGGAACACTGAATCCTGTACCTTGAACCCTGAACCCTGAATTTAGAACTCTAAGCTCTGAACCCAGAACCCTGAACACTGTACCCTGAACCCTAAACCCTGAATTCAAAACACTGAATCCTGAACCCTGACTTCGGAACCCTGAATCCTGTACCCTGAATTCAGAACCCTGAATCCTGTACCCTGAACCCTGAACCCTGAATTCAAAACCCTGAATCCTGTACCCTGAACCCTGAACCCAGTACCCTGAACCCTGAACCCAATCTGACACTGAACTCGGTACCATGAATTTGAAACCCTAAATCCTGAATCCTGGATCCTATTTCATGAACCCTGAATTCAAAACCCTGAATCCTGAACCCTGACTTCGGAACCCTGAACCCTGAACCCTGAATTCAGAACCCTGAATCCTGTACCCTGAACCCTGAACCCTGTACCCTGAACCCTGAACCCTGAAATCAAAACCATGAACCCTGAACCGTGACTTCGGAACCCTGAATCCTGCACCCTGAACCCTGTACCCTGAACCCTGAACCCTGAATTCAGAACCCTGAACCCTGGATTCATGTACCCTGAACCCTGTACCCTGAACCCTGAACCCTGAACCCTGACTTCGGAACCCTGAATCCTGTACCCTGAACCCTTATTCATGTATACTGAACCCTGAATCCTGAACCCTGAACCCTGAATTCAGAACACTGAATCCTGTACCCTGAACCCTGAACCCCGAATTCAGAACCCTTAATCCTGTACCCTGAACCCTGAATTCAAAACCCTGAACCCTGAACCCTGAACCCTGAATTCGATACCCTTAACGCTGAACCCTGAATTCGAAACCCTGAATCCTGTACCCTGAACTGCGAACCCTGAATCCTGAACCCTAAACTCTGAATTCTGAACCCTGAATTCTGAACCCTGAATCATGTACCCTGAACCGTGAACCCTAAATTTGCAAACCTGAACCCTGAATTCGGTACTTTGTACCCTGGAACCTAACTCTGAACTCTGAACCCTGAATTTGTTACCCTGAATTTGGAACCCTGACTCCTGTACCCTGAACCCTGAAACCTGAATTTAGAATCCTGAACCCTGAATTCGAAACCCTTATGCCGGTATCCCGAACCCTGAACCCTAAACCCTGAATTCAGAACCCTGAATCCTGTACCCTGAACCCTGAACCCTGTTCCCTGAACCCTGAACCCTGAATTCAAAACCCTGAACCCTGAACCCTGACTTCGGAAACCTGAATCCTGTACCCTAAGAACTGAACCCTGTACCCTGAACCCTGAACCCTGGATTCGATACCCTGAACCCTGAATTCTGAACCCTGAACCCTGAATTCGGTACCCTGAATTCGAAACCCTAAATCCTGAACCCTAAACCCTGAACCCTGAACCCTGAATCCTGTGCCCTGAACCCTTAATTCAAAGCCCTAAATCCTGAACCCTGACTTCGGAACCCTGAATCCTGTACCCTGAATTCAGAACCCTGAATCCTGTACCCTGAACCCTGAATCCTTTACCCAGAACATAGAACCCTGAATTTAGAACCCTGAACCCTGAAATCGAAACCCTTAATCCTGTATCGCGACACCTGAACCCTGAATCCTGAACCCAGAATTCTGAACCCTGAATCCTGTATCCCTAACCCTGAACCCTAAACCCTGACTTCGGAACCCTGAATCCTGAACCAAGAATTCTGAACCCTGAATCCTGTATCCCTAACCCTGAACCCTAAACCCTGAATTCTGTACTCTGAACCCTGTACCCTGAACCCTGAACCCTGAGTTCAAAAACCTGAACCCTGAACCCTGACTTCGGAACCCTGAATCCTGTAACCTGAACCCCGAATCCTGTACCCTGAACCCTGAAACCTGAACCCTGAATCCTGTACACTGAACCTGAACCCTGAACCCTGAACCCTGTACCCTGAACCCTGAACCCTGAATTCAGAACCCTAAATCCTGTACCCTGAACCCTGGACCATGAACCCTTGCCCCAAAACCCTGAACCCTGAACCCTGAATTCAGAACCCTGAATCCTGTACCCTGTACCCTAAACCCTGAACCCTGAACCCTGAATTCAAAACCCTGAACCCTGAACCCTGACTTCGGAACCCTGAATCATGTACCCTGAACCCTTAACCCTGTACCCAGAATCCTGAACCAAGAATTCGGAACCCTGAACCCTGAATTCGGAACACTGAATCCTGTACCTTGAACCCTGAACCCTGAATTTAGAACTCTAAGCTCTGAACCCAGAACCCTGAACACTGTACCCTGAACCCTAAACCCTGAATTCAAAACACTGAATCCTGAACCCTGACTTCGGAACCCTGAATCCTGTACCCTGAATTCAGAACCCTGAATCCTGTACCCTGAACCCTGAACCCTGAATTCAAAACCCTGAATCCTGTACCCTGAACCCTGAACCCAGTACCCTGAACCCTGAACCCAATCTGACACTGAACTCGGTACCATGAATTTGAAACCCTAAATCCTGAATCCTGGATCCTATTTCATGAACCCTGAATTCAAAACCCTGAATCCTGAACCCTGACTTCGGAACCCTGAACCCTGAACCCTGAATTCAGAACCCTGAATCCTGTACCCTGAACCCTGAACCCTGTACCCTGAACCCTGAACCCTGAATTCAAAACCATGAACCCTGAACCGTGACTTCGGAACCCTGAATCCTGCACCCTGAACCCTGTACCCTAAACCCTGAACCCTGAATTCAGAACCCTGAACCCTGGATTCATGTACCCTGAACCCTGTACCCTGAACCCTGAACCCTGAACCCTGACTTCGGAACCCTGAATCCTGTACCCTGAACCCTTACTCATGTATACTGAACCCTGAATCCTGAACCCTGAACCCTGAATTCAGAACATTGAATCCTGTACCCTGAACCCTGAACCCCGAATTCAGAACCCTTAATCCTGTACCCTGAACCGTGTACCCTGAACTCTGAATCCTGAACCCTGACTTCCGAACCCTGAATCCTGTACCCTGAACCCTGAACTCCGTACCCGGAACCCTGAACCCTAAACCCTGAACCCTGAATTCAAAACCCTGAACCCTGAACCCTGACTTGGGAACCCTGAATCCTGTACCCTGAACCCTGACTCCTGTACCCTGAACCCTGACTCCTGTACCCTGAACCCTGAACCCTGAATCCTGAACCCTGAATTCAGAACCCTGAATCCTGTACCCTGAACCCTGAACCCTGTACCCTGAACGCTGAACCCTGAATTCAAAACCCTGAACCCTGAACACTAAACCCTGAACCCTGAATTCGATACCCTGAACACTAAACCCTGAATTCGAAACCCTGAATCCTGTACCCTGAACCGTGAACCGTGAAACCTGTACCCTGAATCCTGAACCCTGAATTCTGAACCCTGAATTCTGAACCCTGAATCTTGTACCCTGAACCGTGAACCCTGAATTTGCAACCCTGAACCCTGAATTCGGTACCTTATACCCTGGAACCTGACCCTGAACTCTGAACCCTGAATTTGGAACCCTGAATCCTATACCCTGAACCATGAACCCTGAATTTAAAACCCTGAACCCTGAATTCGAAACCCTTATTCCTGTTTCCCGAACCCTGAACCCTGAATTCATAACCCTGAATCCTGTACACTGAACCCTGTACACTGAACCATGAACCCTGAATTCAAAACCCTGAACCCTGAACCCTGACTTCGGAACACTGAATACAGTACCCTGAATTCGGAACCCTGAACCCTGAATTCGGAACCCTTAATCCTGTTCCCTCTACCCTGAACCCATTACCCTGAACCCTGAACCCTGAATTCAGAACCCTGAATCCTGTACCCTGAACCCTGAACCCTTTACCCTGAACCCTGAATCTTGTACCCTAAACCTTGAACCCTATACCATGAACCCTGAACCCTGAATTCAAAACCCAGAATCCTGAACCCTGAACCCTGAACCCTGTACCCTGAACCCTGAATTTAGAACCCTGAACCCTGAATTCGAAACCCTTAATCCTGTGTACCGAACCCTGAACCCTGAATTCGAAAACCTTAATCCTGTACCCTGAACCCTGTACCCTGAACCCTGAACCCTGAATTCAAAACCCTGAACCCTGAACCCTGACTTCGGAACCCTGAATCCTATACCCTGAACCCAGAAACCTGTACCCTGAACCCTGAACCCCGAATTCAGAACCCTGAATCCTGTACCCTGAACCCTGTACCCTGAACCCTGAACCCTGAACCCTGAATTCAAAACCCTGAACCCTGAACCCAGACCCTGAACCCTGAATTCGATACCCTGAACCCTGACTTAGGAACCCTGAATACAAAACCCTGAATTCGGAACCCTGAATCCTGTACCCTGAACCCTGAATCCTGAACACTGAACCCTGAATTCAGAACCCTGAATCATGTACCCTGAACCCTGAACCCTGTACCCTGAACCCTGAACCCTGAATTCGGAACCCTGAACCCTGAATTCGGAACACTGAATCCTGTACCCTGAACACTGAACCCTGAACCCTGAACACTGACTTCGGAAACCTGTATACTGTACCCTGAAACCTGAACCCTGTACCCCGAACCCTGAACCCTGAATTCAGAACCCTGAATCCTGTACCCTGAACCCTGAACCCTGTACCCTGAACCCTGAACCCTAAACCCTGAACCGTGAATTCAAAACCCTGAACCCTGAACCCTGACTTCGGAACCCTGAATCCTGTACCCTGAACCCTGAATCCTGTACCCTGAACCCTGAATTCAAAACCCTGAACCCTGAACCCTAAACCCTGAACCCTGAATTCGATACCCTGAACACTGAACCCTGAATTCGAAACCCTGAATCCTGTACCCTGATCTGTGAACCCTGAATCCTGACTCCTGAACCCTGAATTCTGAACCCTGAATTCTGAACCCTGAATCATGTACCCTGAACCGTGAAACCTGAATTTGCAAACCTGAACCCATAATTCGGTACTTTGTACCCTGGAACCTGACTCTGAACTCTGAACCCTGAATTTGTTACCCTGAATTTGGAACCCTGAATCCTGTACACTAAACCCTGAATCCTGAACCCTGAATTTGAAACCCTTAATCCTGTATCCCGAACCCTGAACCCTGAACCCTAAATTCAGAACCCTGAACCCTGTACCCTAAACCCTGAACCCTGAATTCAAAACCCTGAACCCTGACTTCGGAACCCTGAATCCTGTACCCTGAACCCTGAACCCTGTACCCTAAACCCTGAACCCTGAATTCAGAACCCTGAAACCTGAACCCTGAACCCTGAGTTCAAAACCCTGAACCCTGAACCCTGACTTCGGAACCCTGAATCCTGTATCCCGAACCCTGAACCCTTAATTCAGAACCCTGAATCCTGTACCCTGATCTCTGAACCCTGTACCCTGAACCCTGAACCAAGAATTCGGAACCCTGAACCCTGAATTCGGAACAGTGAGTCCTGTACCTTGAACCCTGGACCCTGAATTTAGAACCCTGAACCCTGAACCCTGAATTCAGAACCCTGAATCCTGTACCCTGTACCCTGAACCCTGTACCCTGAACCCTGAACCCAGAATTCAAAACTCTGAAACCTGACCCCGGAACCCTGTACCCCGAACCCTGAACCCTGAATTCAGAACCTGACTTCGGAACCCTGATCCTGTACCCTGAACCCTGAACCCTGAACTCTGAATTCAGAACCCTGAATCCTGTACCCTGAACCCTGAACCCTAAATTCAAAACCCTGAACCATGACTTCGGAACCCTGAATCCTCAACTCTGAACCCCAAACCCTGTACCCTGAAACCTGAATTCAAAACCCTGAACCCTGAACCCTGACTTCGGAACCCTGAATCCTGTACCCTGAATTCAGAACCCTGAATCCTGTACCCTGAACCCTGAACCCTGAATTCAAAACCCTGAACCCTGAACCCTAAACCCTGAACCCTGAATTCGATACCCTGAACCATGACTTCGGAACCCTGAATACAGTACCCTGAATTCGGAACTCTGAATCCTGTACCCTGAACCCTGAATCCTGAACCCTGAACCCTGAATTCAGAACCCTGAATCCTGTACCCTGAACCCTGAACCCTGAACCGTGAACCCTGAACCCTGAATTCGGAACCCTGAACCCTGAATTCGGAACACTGAATCCTGTACCCTGAACACTGAACCCTGTACCCTGAACCCTGAATTTAGAACCCTGAACCCTGACTTCGGAAACCTGTATCCTGTACCATGAACCCCGAACCCTGTACCCCGAACCCTGAACTCTGAATTCAGAACCCTGAATCCTGTACCCTGAACCCTGAACCCTGTACCCTGAACCCTGAACCCTGTACCCTAACCCTGAACCCTAAACCCTGAACCGTGAATTCAAAACCATGAACCCTGAACCCTGACTTCGGAACCCTGAATCCTGTACCCTGAACCCTGAATTCAGAACCCTGAATCCTGTACCCTGAACCCTGTACCCTGAACCCTGAATTCAAAACCCTGAACCCTAAACCCTGAACCCTGAATTCGATACCCTTAACGCTGAACCCTGAATTCGAAACCCTGAATCTTGTACCCTGAACTGTGAACCCTGAATCCTGAACCCTGAACTCTGAATTCTGAACCCTGAATTCTGAACCCTGAATCATGAACCCTGAACCGTGAACCCTAAATTTGCAAACCTGAACCCTGAATTCGGTACTTTGTACCCTGGAACCTGACTCTGAACTCTGAACCCTGAATTTGTTACCCTGAATTTGGAACCCTGAATCCTGTACCCTGAACCCTGAACCCTGAATTTAGAATCATGAACCCTGAATTCGAAACCCTTATTCCGGTATCCCGAACCCTGAACCCTGAACCCTGAATTCACAACCTTGAATCCTGTACCCTGAACCCTGAACCCTGTACCCTGAACCCTGAACCCTAAATTCAAAACCCTGAACCCTGAACCCTGTCTTCGGAAACCTGAATCCTGTACCCTGAGAACTGAACCCTGTACCCTGAACCCTAAACCCTGGATTCGATACCCTGAACCCTGAATTCTGAACCCTGAACCCTGAATTCAGTACCCTGAATTCGAAACCCTAAATCCTGAACCCTAAACCCTGAACCCTGAACCCTGAATCCTGTGCCCTGAACCCTTAATTCAAAGCCCTAAATCCTGAACCCTGACTTCGGAACCCTGAATCCTGTACCCTGAATTCAGAACCCTGAATCCTGTACCCTGAACCCTGAGTCCTTTACCCAGAACAAAGAACCCTGAATTTAGAACCCTGAACCCTGAAATCGAAACCCTTAATCCTGTATCTCGACACCTGAACCCTGAACCCTGAACCCAGAATTCTGAACCCTGAATCCTGTATCCCTAACCCTGAACCCTAAACCCTGACTTCGGAACCCTGAATCCTGTACCCTGATCCCTGAACCCTGTACCCTAAACCCTGAACCTTGAATTCAGTACCCTGAATTCTGTACCCTGAACCCTGTACCCTGAACCCTGAACCCTGAGTTCAAAAACCTGAACCCTGAACCCTGACTTCGGAACCCTGAATCCTGTACCCTGAACCCTGAATCCTGATCCCTGAACCCTGTACCCTGAACCCTTAACCCTGTACCCAGAATCCTGAACCAAGAATTCGGAACCCTGAACCCTGAATTCGGAACACTGAATCCTGTACCTTGAACCCTGAACCCTGAATTTAGAACCCTAAGCTCTGAAATCAGAACCCTGAACCCTGAATTAAGAACCCTGAATCCTGTACCCTGAACCCTGAACCCTGTACCCTGAACCCTGAACCCTGAATTCAAAACCATGAACCCTGAACCGTGACTTCGGAACCCTGAATCATGCACCCTGAACCCTGAACCCTGTTCCCTAAACCCTGAACCCTGAATTCAGAACCCTGAATCATGTACCCTGAACCCTGTACCCTGAACCCTAAACCCTGAACCCTGAACCCTGAACCCTGAGTTGAAAACCGTGAACCCTGAACCCTGACTTCGGAACCCTGAATCCTGTACCCTGAACCCTTATTCCTGTATACCGAACCCTGAATTCAGAACCCTGAATCCTGTACCCTGAACCCTGAACCCCGAATTCAGAACCCTTAATCCTGTACCCTGAACCCTGTACCCTGAACTCTGAATCCTGAACCCTGACTTCCGAACCCTGAATCCTGTACCCTGAACCCTGAACTCCGTACCCGGAACCCTGAACCCTAAACCCTGAACCCTGAATTCAAAACCCTGAACCCTGAATCCTGACTTGGGAATCCTGAATCCTGTACCCTGAACCCTGAATCCTGTACCCTGAACCCTGAACCCTGAAACCTGAACCCTGAATTCAGAACCCTGAATCCTGTACCCTGAACCCTGAACCCTGTACCCTGAACGCTGAACCCTGAATTCAAAACCCTGAACCCTGAACACTAAACCCTGAACCCTGAATTCGATACCCTGAACACTAAGCCCTGAATTCGAAACCCTGAATCCTGTACCCTGAACCGTGAACCCTGAATTCTGAACCCTGAATTCTGAACCCTGAATCTTGTACCCTGAACCGTGAACCCTGAATTTGCAACCCTGAACCCTGAATTCGGTACCTTGTACCCTGGAACCTGACCCTGAACTCTGAACCCTGAATTTGTTACCCTGAATTTGGAACCCTGAATCCTACACCCTGAACCATAAACCCTGAATTTAAAACCCTGAACCCTGAATTCGAAACCCTTATTCCTGTATCCCGAACCCTGAACCCTGAATTCAGAACCCTGAATCCTGTACACTGAACACTGTACACTGAACCATGAACCCTGAATTCAAAACCCTGAACCCTGAACCCTGACTTCGGAACCCTGAATACAGTACCCTGAATTCGGAACCCTGAACCCTGAATTCGGAACCCTGAATCCTGTACCCTGAACCTTGAACCCTGTACCCTGAACCCTGAATTTAGAACCCTGAACCCTGAATTCGAAACCCTTAATCCTGTATACCGAACCCTGAACCCTGAACCCTGAATTCGAAAACCTTAATCCTGTACCCTGAACCCTGAATCCTGAATTCAAAACCCTGAACCCTGAACCCTGACTTCGGAACCCTGAATCCTATACCCTGAACCCAGAAACCTGTGCCCTGAACCCTGAACACCGAATTCAGAACCCTGAATCCTGTACCCTGAACCCTGTACCCTGAACCCTGAACCCTGAACCCTGAATTCAAAACCCTGAACCCTGAACCCTAAACCCTGAACCCTGAATTCGATACCCTGAACCCTGAACCCTGACTTAGGAACCCTGAATACAAATCCCTGAATTCGGAACCCTGAATCCTGTAACCTGAACCCTGAATCCTGTACCCTGAACCCTGTACCCTGAACACTGAACCCTGAATTCGGAACCCAGAACCCTGAATTAGGAACACTGAATCCTGTACCCTGAACACTGAACCCTGTACCCTGATCCCTGAATTTAGAACCCTGAACACTGACTTCGGAAACCTGAATCCTGTACCCTGAGAACTGAACCCTGTACCCTGAACCCTGAACCCTGGATTCGATACCCTGAACCCTGAATTCTGAACCCTGAACCCTGAATTCAGTACCTTGAATTCGAAACCCTAAATCCTGAACCCTAAACCCTGAAACCTGAATCCTGTGCCCTGAACCCTTAATTCAAAGCCCTAAATCCTGAACCCTGACTTCGGAACCCTGAATCCTGTACCCTGAATTCAGAACCCTGAATCCTGTACCCTGAACCCTGAGTCCTTTACCCAGAACATAGAACCCTGAATTTAGAACCCTGAACCCTGAAATCGAAACCCTTAATCCTGTATCTCGACACCTGAACCCTGAACCCTGAACCCAGAATTCTGAACCCTGAACCCTGAATTCAGATTCCTGAACCCTGAACCCTGCACCCTGAACCCTGAACCCTGAATCCTGTACCTTGTACTCTGAACCCTGAACCCTATATCCTGAACCCTATACCCTGAAACCTGATCCCCGAACCCTGAATTCGGTACCCTGAACCCTGAATTCGGAACCATGAACCTTGAAACCTGGACCCTTGACCGTGAACCCTGAATTCTAAACCCTGAATTCGGAACTCAGAATCCTGTACCCTGAAACCTGAACCCTTAACCCTAAACCCTAAGTTCGGAATCCTGAACCCTGAACCCTGAAGTCAGAACCCTGAATCCTATAACCAGAATCCTGAACCCTTAATTAAAAACCCTGAACCACGAATCCTGTACCCTGAACCCTTAACCCTGTACCCTGAACCCTGAACCCTGAATTCGGAACCTTAAACCCTGAATTCGGATCCCTGAACCCTGAACCTTGAACCCTAAATCCTGAACCCTATACCCTGAAACCTGAACCCTGAACGCTGAATTCGGAACCCTGAATCCTATATCCTGAACCCTGAACCCCGAATTCGGAACCCTGAACCCTGAATTCGGAACCCTGCATCCTGAATTCGGAACCCTGAATCCTATACCCTGAACCCTGTACCCTGAAACCTGAACCCTTAACCCTGAACCCTAAGTTCGGAATCCTGAACCCTGAACCCTTAATTCAGAACCCTGAATCCTATAACCAGAATCCTGAACCCTGAATTAGAAACCCTGAATCCTGAACCCTGAACCCTTAACCATGAATCCTGTACCCTGAACCCTTAACCCTGTACCCTGAACCCTGAACCCTGAATTCGGATCCCTGAACCCTGAATTCGGATCCCTGAACCCTGAACCCTGCACCCTGAACCCTGACTCCTGTACCCTAAACCCTGAACCTTGAACCCTAAATCCTGAACCCTGTACCCTGAAACCTGAACGCTGAATTCGGAACCCTGAATCCTATACCCTGAACCCTGAACCCCATATTCGGAACCCTGAACCCTGAATTCGGAACCCTGAACCCTGAATTCGGAACCCTGAACCCTGTACCCTGAATCCTGAACCCTAAATCCTGTACCCTAAATCCTGTACCCTGAATCCTGAAACATGAACCCTTAATTGGGAACCCTGAACCCTGAATCCTATACCCTGAACACTGAACCCTGAATCCTGAACCCTGAAGCCTGAAATCGGAACCCTGAACCCTGTACCCTGATCCCTGAACCCTGAATTCGGAACCCTGTACCTTAAACCATGGTCCCCTTGACCCTGAACCATGTATTTTGATTTCGGAGCACTGAACCCTGAATTCGGAACCCTGATTACCCTTAACCCTGAACCCTTCATCCAGTACCCTGAAACCTGAACCGTAAATTCGGAACCCTGAACCCTGAATTCGGTACCCTGAATCCTGTACCCTAAACCCTTAACCCTAATCCCTGAATTCGGAACCCTGAACCCTGAATTCGGTACCCTGAACTTGGAACCCTGAATCCTGTACCCTGAACCTTGAACCCTGAACCCTGAATACTGTACCCTGAACCCTAAAATCGGAACCCTGAACCCTGAACCCTGAATTTAGAACCCTGAATCCTATACACTGAACCCTGAACCATGAATACGAAACCCTGAACCCTGAACTCTGACTTCGGAACCCTGAATCCTGTACCCTGAACCCTAAACTCTGAATCCTGTACCCAGAACCCTCAACCCTGAATTCTGAACCCTTTTTCGGAGCCCTGAATTTGGAACCCTGAACCCTGAATCCTGTACCCTGAACCCTGAATCCTGAATCCTGTACCCTGAGCCCTGAACCCTGAACCCTGAATTCGCAACCCTGAACCCTGAATTTGATACCATGAATTCGGAACACTGAATCCTGTACCCTGAACCCTGAACCCTGAATTCGGAACCATGAACACTGAATTCGGTACCCTGATTTCGGAATCCTGTATCCTGAACCCTGAATGGGAACCCTGAACCCTGAATTCGGTTTCCTGAATTCGGAACCCTGAATCCTGTACCCTGAACCCTTAATTCGGAACCCTGAACCCTGAATTCGGAACCATGAATTCGGAACCCTGAATCGTGTACCCTGAATCCTGTACCCTGAACCCTGAATTCGGAACCATTAACCCTGAATTCGGTACCCTGAATTCGGAACACAAAATCCTTTACCCTGAACCCTGTAATCTGTATCCTGAACCCTTAACCCTGAATTTGGAACCCTGAATTCGAAATCCTGTATTCGAAACCCTGAATCCTGTACCCTGAACCCTTGATTCGGAACCCTGAACCCTGTACTCTGAACCCTGAACCCTAAATTCGGAACCCTGAACCCCGAACCCTGAATTCAGAACCATGATTCCTATACCCTGAACCCTGAACCCTTAACCCCGAACCCTGAATTCCGAACACTGAACCCTGAACCCTGAAGCCTGACTTCGGAACCTTGGATAATGTACCCTGAACCCTGTACCCTGAACTCTGAACCCTGAATTCGAAACCCTGAATCCTGCACGCTGAACCCTGAACCCTGAATCCTGTACCTAGAACCCTGAATCCTTAACCATGAATTCGGAACACATAATCCTGTACCCTGAACCCTGAATTCGCAACCCAGGATCCTGAATTTGGTACCATGAATTCGGAACCCTGAATGCTGTACCCTGAACCCTGAACCCTGAATTCGGTACCCTGATTTCGGGACCCTGAACCCTGTACCCTGAACCCTGAATACGGAACCCTGAAACCTGAACCCTGAACACTTGACCCTTTACCCTGAACTCTGAACCCTGAATTCGGAACCCTGAATTCGGAACCCTGAATCCTGTAACTTGAACCCTGAATCCTGTACCCTGAACCCTAAACTCTGAATCCTGTACCCAGAACCCTCAACCCTGAATTCTGAACCCTTTTTCGGAGCCCTGAATTTGGAACCCTGAACCCTGAATCCTGTACCCTGAACCCTGAATCCTGAATCCTGTACCCTGAGCCCTGAACCCAGAACCCTGAATTCGCAACCCTGAACCCTGAATTTGATACCATGAATTCGGAACACTGAATCCTGTACCCTGAACCCTGAACCCTGAATTCGGAACCATGAACACTGAATTCGGTACCCTGATTTCGGAATCCTGTATCCTGAACCCTGAATGGGAACCCTGAACCCTGAATTCGGTTTCCTGAATTCGGAACCCTGAATCCTGTACCCTGAACCCTTAATTCGGAACCCTGAACCCTGAATTCGGAACCATGAATTCGGAACCCTGAATCGTGTACCCTGAATCCTGTACCCTGAACCCTGAATTCGGAACCATTAACCCTGAATTCGGTACCCTGAATTCGGAACACAAAATCCTTTACCCTGAACCCTGTAATCTGTATCCTGAACCCTTAACCCTAAATTTGGAACCCTGAATTCGAAATCCTGTATTCGAAACCCTGAATCCTGTACCCTGAACCCTTGATTCGGAACCCTGAACCCTGTACTCTGAACCCTGAACCCTAAATTCGGAACCCTGAACCCCGAACCCTGAATTCAGAACCATGATTCCTATACCCTGAACCCTGAACCCTTAACCCCGAACCCTGAATTCCTAACACTGAACCCTGAACCCTGAAGCCTGACTTCGGAACCTTGGATAATGTACCCTGAACCCTGTACCCTGAACTCTGAACCCTGAATTCGAAACCCTGAATCCTGCACGCTGAACCCTGAACCCTGAATCCTGTACCTAGAACCCTGAATCCTTAACCATGAATTCGGAACACATAATCCTGTACCCTGAACCCTGAATTCGCAACCCAGGATCCTGAATTTGGTACCATGAATTCGGAACCCTGAATGCTGTACCCTGAACCCTGAACCCTGAATTCGGTACCCTGATTTCGGGACCCTGAACCCTGTACCCTGAACCCTGAATACGGAACCCTGAAACCTGAACCCTGAACACTTGACCCTTTACCCTGAACCCTGAACCCTGAATTCGGAACCCTGAATTCGGAACCCTGAATCCTGTAACTTGAACCCTGAATCCTTAACCATGAATTCGGAACACAGAATCCTGTACCCTGAACCCTGAATTCGCAACCCTGGTTCCTGAATTTGGTACCCTGAATTCGGAACCCTGAATGCTGTACCCTGTACCCTGAACCCTGAATACGGAACCCTGAAACCTGAACCCTGAACACTTGACCCTTTACCCTGAACCCTGAACCCTGAATTCGGAACCCTGAATCCTGTACTCTGAACCCTGATTCCCGTATCCTGAACCCTGAATTCGGAACCCTGAATTCGGAATCCTGAATTCGGAACCTTGAATCCTGTACCCTGAACCCTTAATTCTGAACTCTGAACCCTGAATTCGGAACCATGAGTCTTGTGTCCTAAACCCTGTACCCTGAACCCTGAATTCGGAACCCTGAACCCTGAACCCTTGACCCTGAACCCTGAATTCGGAACCCTGAACCCTGGGTTGGGTTGGGTTGGGTTGGGTCGGGTCGGGTCTTTTGCGTTAATAATACCTTTTTTGTAATGTACGAATATTTTTGCAAAAAAAAGGCGTTTTGAAAAGTGCAAAAGTGCTTTCGTTGTAATATATGAATATTTTCGGGAAAAACCGTTGATATCTCTGGATATTTAAAAAATCTATATTTTCTATCGCTGAAGAAACGAATTTCTTCTACCAAAATAACCTGTATTTAACTTCTAGAAAAATATTTACCAAGAGATTCCTATAACAAATAAAACAATAAGTGATCAGATCCCAAGATATTTTTAAAATAAACTATAATTTTCACCAAAACGTCATATTCCTTTCTAATGTTTCTATAATATCGCGTATATTCGCTTGGAAAATGACATATATATTGGAAGAAATTCCTACGATCTAAGAACTAAAAGCTTAATCTCCCTCAAAAAAGCTTATTTAGAAAAAAATTGAAAAAATTATTAATTCGTTCGACTAACGAGAAATTTTTCAAAATGTTTCCGGAATATCCCGTAATTTCGCTGGAAAAACCGTTTTATTTTTATGATATTTCTGAAATCTATAAAATAAAATCGATATCCGATCAAAATACCATTGATTTTCTTGGATATATGAAAAATACTATATAAATCGCTCAACAGATGTCATTTCTTTTTTATAGATATTTCAAAAATAACATGCAGTTTAGCTTCGGAAACAAAATATTTACCAAGTGTATCATAAAACCTAACAAAAGAAGACGAAATTCGATGAGAAAATTGCTATTATTTCCGAATATTTGTAAAATAAAGGAAAATTTATTCCAAGAACATTAAATCTTTCCAGATTTTTCTAAATTGACCCATATTTTCTCTTCAAAAAGAGCTGATTAAGGAAGACATTGCTAATAGCTAAGAAATATAAATATGCTCCTCCGAAAGCTACTTATTTAGAAAAAAAGTGAAAATTCTTGTAGTATCGCTACAAAATCGACATATGTTTTCAAATCTTCTTAAAATATCCCATCATCTCGCTGTAAAAACGGCTTATCTTTTAAGGCATGCCAGAAAACTACCAAATAAAATCGATATCCGATGAAAAAACCGGTTGATTTTTCGAGATATTTGAAAAATAAAATTCTCTGTCTGAAGACAGAGAAGACATTTTTCCAGATATTTCAAGAATAACGTGCAATTTAGCTTCGAAAAGAAAATATTTAGCAAGACAATCCTAAAATGAAACAAAATAAGACGAAATCCATTGCAAAAATAGCTGATTTTTCCAGGTATTTAAAATATACAGGAAATTTCGCTTCCAAAAAGTCATATTTTTCCAGATATTTCTAAAATAATGCGTATTTTTGCTTTGAAAATGACTTATTATGGTAGAAATTCCTAATATCTAAGAAATAAAAGGATTAAGCTCATTTCGAATTCCCAAGGAAGAATAGACCTGAAAAAACACTGACAGGACCGGGAATAATTTTGTTGCTTGATACATAACTCAATTATTAAACCTACATGAGTACAATAGAAATTAATTTTTCATGCCAACAATAATCTATAAAAAGAAAGAATCAGGCCTTGGATTTGAAAGAGTTATTGATAATAGTTAATGTTTCATCATTTTCACTTGCTTTCTTCCGTGATATAAGCCTTCTTCACAGTGATCTCTTTCCTTCTTTGGTTTATCTATCACACTATCCTCAAAAACTGTTTTTCATATCCCTGTATTTTGTATTCCACCGTAAGGGTTTGTGAGATGATGGATGCACATCTGGTGCACCATGTATGGCTCAGCTTTTATGTATCTTTCATCTGTTGTCAGCTGCCCTCAACTTGCACCTTTCAGCTGTAGAAAAACAATCATATAGTTGGTTGGGAATTTTTTTAAATCTTATTTTCTTTGTAGTTGCTACCATAGTATATTCCAAAAACAAAGTCTAGAGAGACTAAAATTCTATCTCTACTAAACTGTACTAAACCACTTTGTATTAGACCCTCAAGTAACATAGAGTTATGTTAGTATATATAAAGTTTTGAGAATATTCTATTTAAAAAAAAGTTTTCGAGTATATCTTCTAATTTCCAAGAATATATCCTTTGCAATACCATTTCCATTAGTAAACATCATATATTTTACCTTACCTACCATTCAGTATGTCCATCCCCTTCTGGTAGCTACAGCAAAATTGGATTAAAGTGAAAAATAATGATTAAATACTAAATGAAATCAATGAAAAGGAAGGTAATAACAGATTCAAAAAAACATTAGCAACTTATAAAGGAATTATCAGAAAGAGTAAGCATAAACAATTGACAAAAATCATACATTTAAAAGAGAACTGAGATAATAAATTTGAGATACGAGGAACGGCCGGCTGCACACGACCCAACAGTTTACTGTGCCTCGTGCGTCTCGCATTATCCCACGCATCCCCCCAGTATACTTGTTTACCTCGCTGCATCTTTGATAAGTTTTTCTAGGGCTTTGTGCTTTTTGTACAATTAAATACTTTATCATATTTCTTTTTATAACCTTGGGTCCGAAGAAAGTGAGTGGAAAGTATCAGAAGAAGATCATGCCTATTGAATTAAAGCGTGAAATCATAGAAAAAATGAGCAAGATGTGCGAGTAGCTGACTTGGCGAGGTAGTACGGGCATAGCACTTCAACGATATATACTGTGCTTAAACAGGAGGAGTCAATAAAGGGTATAACGCCAGCTAAGGGCGTTACAATAATTTCTAAGCTCCAGAGCTCTCTCAACAACTGGGGTGGCATTTTGGGGCCTGGAACGAATTAATGGCATTTCAATTAATTTCAATGGGGAAAATTGCTTTGAGATACGATAAATTTGACATACGAGCAAGGTTACAGAAGGAATTAATCTCGTATCTCTAGGTACCACTGTATGAGGTTATACTTGGTCGTTCTCTTCACCTTGAGCACAAACACAGCAATATTTCTTGCGCACTCCCATGAATAATGCTTTTTTATTTTTGTATCCAATGATACATGCCTGTAATTAAAAGTGGTGGTTACTAACACCTACAATGACTTTAACAACAATATTTTTCATACTAAAATACAATATACAACTTAAAGAAAAGTGAGGCTGGTAAATGTAGCTTTCGGTCGTTTCATCTCACTCTAGAAATATTTATAGAATACATGTATTACAAACCTATCCTATAATATACAAGTTTTTTGCTTGATAGTAATCATTCATATTTGTTTATTGATAATATCAATTGATTACTTTAATGAATGTTTTCCTAAATTGGCATGATTCATTAGTTTAGGTTCTTAATTTTCGCTCAAGGTAAGTAATTAAAATCTAAAATAAATATTTATGCAAATATTACATTATTACTACAATAAAAATACATGAAAAGGTTAAAACTGACCTAAAGGCAGTGTCCTTTGGTTGTTTTTGGAACCAAAAATTACAAATTATAAAAATAGTAGGAATAATTGAGAGAAAGATTATGCACCATCAGTTAAGGGAACGCAATCTAAAAACGCGTGCATTCCATTACAAAAAGTAAATGGTAGTTAAAAGCGTTCAATTCGTTTTAAACAGAAAGAAACAAAACCACAGACTGTAACAAGTAATCTAGCGCAGTCATTATCCGTTGTGATCATATGCGATGTAACACAAAAATGTTCTTAAATTTCATCGTACGACGGTATTCAGATTCAGCGGAAGAACAGCAAATTTATTAAGCCTCATAAGAAAATAATTACTGCTGTCGAAAATAATCGCAATATTTACGCGTATTATTATTAAATACTAGTGAATTTCCCCGTCAAAAATAACAGAATTAAAATTAAATTTAGTCACCAAAAATATAAATAATCCCGATATTACATGAGGTAAGAGAATGTTGTGGAACTATGGTCGTCGCATTAGGCTCGAATTAAAGCTAACTAAATACATTGCCTGTTAAAAGAATATTATTTTACTCTTGAGTAATTTAAATTATTTTTCGAAATACACGACCAAAACGAAGATTCTTAACGTTTGCAAAAATTGTTAATTTTCGAAGAGATATTTCTAAGAGTTCTTCAACCACACGGAGGAAAGTAGGAAAAATGTCTGACATCAATATAAATGAACTTTAACAATTTTTGCAAAGAAGGGATGCCTTCCATCGATATTTAAAAAAACTTCCAATTAATCAAATAATAGTAGGAAATAAGGGGATTTACCTTGAAATTTAAAAGTACTACAAAAAAGGTTAAAATCACCCGTTGATAGTAGTATATAACTCGGATGTGTAAAAATCTTCCAAATAAATAAAAACTAAAGCATCTAGACGGTGTTTTTGAAGACGTCTGAAACTTATCAATTTTTATTTTACAAGAATAAAGGTGTACTTAGCTATATATTCTTCCTAATTAAATAAGAAGTCGCACAAAGAAGGGAATGAGAAGCCTCGGAAAAGCTTCTACGTGAGAAAAGATAGAGCAAGAGAGCGCCATAAATGTTGTAACCAGCGCGAACAAACGTTGGGAATAAGGCTGATGCGCTCGAAAATTAAGTGTATTCACCTCGATATTCAAGAAACTTGCAAAATGGCGCTGATATTGCCCCAACAAAGGCGTACATAGTGCGAGATTTTAAAAATCCTCCGAAAAGGCCGCAGGTTCCCGACATCTGAATTTATATTCCCGATCTTGCTAAAGCTGTGTAGCAGATACATTTCGAAGACTGCTAAATATTTTCATTATGCACGCTTATCCTACCTTAAACCATTCTGAATAATTACCTACGATTTTGAAATAAATTACTGAAAACAACAGCAAAAGTATTATCTGATTATGTGCACGAAAGTATATGCACCCAGGATAAATCCGGAGGAGAACCGGACATGAAAATGTATCGCAGGCCGGGGGAACGATCGAGGATCCTCCGAGTCCTAAAGCCTGCGTTAAACAATTAGGCCCTGCGCCCAAGCCATTTTGCATTCCTACTCGAAACTACGGTCCGATAGCCTAGATGGATAAAGCAGTTTTCACGAGGGCGTTTCGAGACCTAGACCTGCCAGATCTTTTATGTCCATTCCTCTCTTACAAGAGATTGTTAGATTATTTCTCTCTGACACTGTATAATCATTCAATGCTAAAATATTCGAATAATAAAATTTCTAAAATAAAATTAGAGTACTTATTACAAAGCGCCTTCGACAAGGAGGGAAACTGCATTAATTCAATGCAAGGTGCAAATCGAGATTCAATTTCGCCTTGAAAGTATAGTATAAGTAATTCCTTTTTTCAATAGCATAACCAGCACTTCACAATTGCCAATTGCGAATGAACAAACACTTTTTCTGAATACGATATTTTTATCGAGTTTTAGCGTAATCCATAGTTAGCTCAAAAATCGTAAATTCTTCAAAATTCTGCAAAGGATCACCCGAAAATTGGCATCCATATCCTGATACTCGTTAATCACCTTAAATAAGCAAGAAACCTACGTAATAAAGTCCCAATTATCTCGACATTTGAAAAGTCTTAAGAAAGAAGGCTGTTTTTAAGTCTCCTAAGTTGCATTATTTTAAATATATGATAAATGCATCAGCAGTGCATATTTAATTGCATTCATGAATGAAAATAAAAATTTTAAAATTGAATTTAACTCGTATGAACTAGAATCTACTTACAGAGATATAGGCTGATATTTATTTTTCTCAAGTTTATCTCAGTGTCATCAAAGGGATTTTCTTGCAAAATTTATGATTCTCTGACAAAAGCAATGCTTGTTTACAGGGTCAAGCTTATGCCAATATGGGCATGTTAGGTACCAAATATAGCTTTTTCCTTGGCTGTATTAGTTATGGTACGAAGCTTTAATAAAAATTATAAGAAGCCATTCAATTATTGTTAATATCTTTATTTAATTTTTAGAAGGGGGCCACATGGCCAATCTGCCTGGCATTTGCCCTATGTTGAGAGGGAAACCCCTCTAAAACCTCCCAAAGGCAGCTCATATTTTTTCATGCACATCAATCATAAATTGGACAATACAGAAATATAACATTATATTTATACCTTAAAAGTTCTGTAACAATTCAGAGAAACTCAATCAGAACAACCATACCAAAAACAAGATAATACAATGAAAATAAAAAATACACACATTCACACATACATAAAATTTGTTTTAAAACACACAACATTTTCCAGTGTCATTTCACAATTGCTTCCATTTGTTCTGCTAGCACAATTAGTTCAGGATAACATGATAATCACACACAACAGTCCATAAGTAGTACAGATTCTGGTTTGAACCAGTTATGGTTTTGCCTTCTTGCTCAATGAGATCTTGCTGAGAAATCCTGCAGCACACCCACCCCCTGAACCGCCCCACCGACCTATGGCCCTACCGACTTCGGGATCGATTTCTCAACCCCAGGACACAGATTGCCCTTTCCTCCATTAGAAGACATGGAGTTTGGATACGTATGCCGGTATCCGATCGGCCCCTTCCTAACTTGGCCGCATACATATGTACACGTTGCCCGTCCTCTACCACGCGGAGGTGTTAGGTAAGGACTGTATCGTCATCGGGTTTAAGACCGTTGAGGCGTTTCTTAAAACCCTCAAATACTTTAGAGGACTCGAAGCGGAAACGAACGAGCCCCAAGACTGAATGATGTTGCCCCGGCCATGACATTAGGTGTAGAGGACCCCATCCTCCCGCATTTGAAATGCAACCCAACATCACGGAAATGGAAAAGTACCTATATTATGGATCGGAACGACAGCGAAAACAACAACAACAACAAGAACAACAAGGAAGACCGAACCATGTTCCAGAAACTGTAGAAAAAAATTACAAATTAAAAGTTCCTGAAAAGTAAAATTAATCACATCAATTGACATTTTAAATAAAAAATCCAACACGTAACCTTTCAAATATATGTGTATATAAAGGCTTAGAAAAAAAATTAATACCAACAAGCACATTAGGCAGTTTACGTTACTAAAGCATTAGCGAAATACAGAGTTCTAATCATAAAATATCAAAAATAACATTCGGGAATACAAAACATACACATAACAACGTAAAACCCTATGAAATACGAAATAGGGATAAGTTTACATGGGCTACATAAATACTAAATAATTATAATCGCAGAGAAAGTAATTTTTCATATTGAACCCATCGTGTCTACAATAGACAGCTAGCTCAATCTACGACCGCCGTAATCTATGACGCATATCGATTCTAAAAACGGAGAATTTACGAATTTCACCTTCCTTGTTCTACTAAATAACTGAGAGAATAGATGGTCCCTACGCATGGTAATTAAATTTTAAACAAATTTCGATGGAAACTAGATTGGGAATCCGTTTTTACCTTCCACACTTCCCACCACCGCAACTGTTACTTCTAAAAGAACTATCTACAAGTAAGCCATCTAACTACCAGGAAAGGGGTTATACACCATCAGCCATACATACAAGTGCACTTGCATCAAACACACACACAGCTCATCACACACACCAAAGGTACAATCGGATTCCCATAATTTCCATCTCAGACAAAAAGCACACGTAAGACCGAGGAATCAACTCGGTCTTCGTGATGCGATCTATCGCACAAGATTTAGCTATTCGCATCTATCCTACAGTTTCCTAACGGACGAGATTTACGTTACGCCCAAACGATTTCGGCATGAGAAAACTACGCATCGCGAAAAATTACCTACCTCCTAAAACATTACTCGCCTTCGTCAAGCATAACGGATTACGCATACTCAATAAAAACGAACTAACCGATAGAATAAAAGATCGACCTATCAGCTGGAATACTTCTCGCGCTTTCTAAGCTACATCTATTCTACGCATCCTGTCAAAACCTGTGGAAAAAAGCTTCAAATTATAAGGCCTGAAAAAAATACATTCATGAATATTAAAAGGATTAGCACAGTTACACACCACGATACAATAAACAAATGTGAATCGGTCATGGCATGAAAAAGCAAAATTTAATACACAATAGAAACGACAAGTTAAACATAGGAATCTAGTGGTAAGTGCTGCACGTATTTCGCTGTGATTCGTGTGTAAGTGAAATGCTTGTGTCCGTGAAAAAAATCCTTAAGGACATCGTGAACGCACTCTGCAGAGGAAGGACGGAATGAACGAACGAACAGCGAAACGACAAACGAAAACAACAGCGAAAACGACAGCGAAAACAACAACAACAACTACAATGAAGACGGAGCAATGATCCTGAACCTGTAGAAAAAAAATTACAATAATAAAAGTGCCTGAAAAGCAAAATTAATCACCATTGACATATTAAATAAAAAATCCAAAACGTAACATTTCAAATATATGTGTATAAAAAGGCTTAGCAAAAAATTAATACCAACTCGCACATTAGGCAGTTTACGTTAATAAAGGATTAGCGAAATACACAGTTCTAATCATAAAATATCAAAAATAACATTCGGGAATACAAAACATACACATAACAAAGTAAAACCTTATGAAATACGAAACAGGGATAAGGTTACATGGGCTACAAAAATACTAAATAATTATAATCGCAGAGAAAGTAATTTTTCATATTGAACCCATCGTGTCTACAATAGACAGCTAGCTCAATCTACGACCGCCGTAATCTATGACGCATATCGATTCTAAAAACGGAGAATTTACGAATTTCGCCTCCTTGTTCTACTAAATAACTGAGAGAATAGATGGTCCCTACGCATGGTAATTAAATTTTAAACAAATTTCGATGGAAACTAGATTGGGAAACCGTTTTTACCTTCCTCACTTCCCACCACCACAACTGTTACTTCTAAAAGAACTATCTACAAGTAAGGCATCTAACTACCAGGAAAGCGTTATACACCATCAGCCATACATACAAGTGCACTTGCATCAAACACACACACAGCTCATCACACACACCAAAGGTACAATCGGATTCCCATAATTTCCATCTCAGACAAAAAGCACACGTAAGACCGAGGAATCAACTCGGTCTTCGTGATGCGATCTATCGCACCAGATTTAACTATTCGCATCTATCCTACAGTTTCCTAACGGACGAGATTTACGTTACGCCCAAACGATATCGGCATGAGGAAACTGCGCATCGCGAAAAATTACCTACCGCCTAAAACATTACTCGCCTTCGTCAAGCATAATGGATTACGCATACTCAATAAAAACGAACTAACCGATAATATAACAGATCGACCTATCAGCTGGAATACATCTCGCACTATCGAAGCTACACCTATTCTACGCATCCGTTTCGAACCTGTGGAAAAAAGTTTCAAATTATAAGGCCTGAAAAAAAATGCATTCATGAATATTAAATGGATTAGCACAGTTACACACACCACGAAACAATAAACAAATGTCAATCGGGCATGGCATGAAAAAGCAAAATTTAATACACAATAGAAACGACAAGTTAAACATAGGAATCTAGTGGTAAGTGCTGCACGTATTTCGCTGTGATTTGTGTGTAAGTGCAGGCACTGAAACGCTTGTGTCCGTGAACAAAATCTGAAGGGACATCAGAAACGCCTCTGCAGAGGAAGGACGGAACGAACGAACGAACAGCGAAACGACAAACGAAAACGACAGCGAAAACGACAACAACAAAAAGGAAGACGGAGGAATGATCCTGAACCTGTAGAAAAAAAATTACAAATTAAAAGTTCCTGAAAAGTAAAATTAATCACATTAATTGACATATTAAATAAAAAATCCAACACGTAACCTTTCAAATATATGTGTATAAAAAGGCTCAGAAAAAAATTAATACCAACTCGCACATTAGGCAGTTTACGTAACTAAAGCATTAGCGAAATACACAGTTCTAATCATAAAATATCAAACAAAACATTCAGGAATACAAAACATACACATAACAACGTAAATTAAAAAACGCTTGTGTCCGTGAACAAAATCTGAAGGGACATCAGGAACGCCCTCTGCAGAGGAAGGACGGAACGAACGAACGAACAGCGAAACGACAAACGAAAACGACAACAACAACAAGGAAGACGGAGCAATGATCCTGAACCTGTAGAAAAAAATACAAATAATTCCTGAAAAGAAATTTATCATCATCGGCATATTTAGTGAAATACCCAACACTTACTCTTTCATATATATAACAGTAGCAGCGGATGAGACATTGAATTCGCAAATTTAATACCGTAAACAGCGAAGGAAAAGTTGGAAACTGGGAGGGATGCTCAAACGCTCCGTAATTTCCCGAAGGTACGCTGACGTGATAGGTAGTGTTCCTCCGTCGGCGCGCGTTGTAGAAGTAAGGATCCCTTATTCTGCCTTAGTGTTCGACTTCTGGGGTGGTGAGCCTAAAAACAATGATATACAAATATTGTTTTGTACTGGTTTTCCTCAACCACTTTCAAAGCGGAAATTGGATTCATTGGATTCAAATGATCCGTCGAACGTTTTTGAAACTGTCATTACTCTCTTAAAATTTAACATAAAAGGCTGATTTTTACTTCGAATGCTCTTTTCATTATTTATAGGAAATTATCCAGGGATACACTATTTTTTATCAGAACTGAGGGCGAATGGAGTAAACAATTAACGCTTACGACTCCCTATGACGTCACAGCCACAAGCACTCGGCTTCCGCCGAAACTCTCAAGTTTCGGAATTGTTCAAATTTGATGAAGCCGTAGAAAAGTATATATGGCACTAATTTACAAATAGTTTACACTGTTGATTAAGAATTAACTTATACTATCATTTCTAAATGTTAAAATGCATATTTTTAATTGAGCTTTACCTCACTATTGCAGATGATGCCTTCTTCTATGATAGCAATAGAAGAATTTTTATCAAATAAACGTGGATTCGACGCTATATGGGTGCAAAATTCTCCCATTTAAAATAAATTACTGCGATATATAAGAAATTTTTTAATCCCTTCCCGATAATATGGAATGACAGAACCCAGAATTTGAACAGAGATCATATATTAATTTCATAAGCGCCGATCGCTGTTTCTCTAATGATATTTGGTCTGATGCCAGATCGTCATTTATCGATGGGTTCTACCTCAGGAAGATTAATATCCAGTTGGGACTTAAACCACCATTGCAAAGTAAAAACTTTGCGCTAGCACTTAACATCTAATTTTATTTTAATATCTAAGAATAGATAAATAAAATAAAAAACACCAAAAACACTTTCTTTACAACCGGTAAATAAACATCCACCAGCAAAAGAAAACATTGCATTATAAAATTAAATGCTGTATGAAAATTTTAAAACTTTTATTTCATTGAATTACCTTGTTTAATTTCATTCAACTCCTAAAACGAGTATCCATAACACATAATTAGTCGGATTTTCTACATCCTAATGTGTATATAAAATCAGCAGCTTGATTCGAAGCGACAGGTATTACTCTATTTCAAAAGCATTACAAATATTATAATAAATATATTTCCATTTATTCATGCTAATGTATCTTAAGCGTCGAAGACCGCGCCAAAACGGCTGGCACCTAAACATGTTCGCGCCAAAATGTACCGCACCCCAAAATTCCAAATCACTTAATAATATTTTAAGAATAAATTTTGCATAATGGAGTAAGAATTCCACTTGAGTTTGAAATAATAATCCATTAAAGAGATTTGTTTACTTTATAATTTCACTAACTTATGTTTATGCTATGGTCGTACAGAAATTTACGAAGACTCATAGTACGAAAACGTGTGGACAATGCAAGTGGACATAACGTTCAAATCCTACGAAAGGAATGCAAATCATGAAAGAGCAGGAAGGCATTATTGAGAACCAATTAACATGATGATAAACTCTTCCTAATGTCATTTCTACTCGCCCGATCTATAACGATGAACTTCTTTTGCTGTGGAAATTCTTCCTATCAGTTGCGATGAATAACTAAGGACAAAGTTATGACGGAATGCATGACTGTGGAAATTCGATTTGGCAGGAATTAAATCCGAGCGATGTCGTTTTTAGAAAACATTTCAAACGAGCGATAGCCAAGGGATAAAAGTAGAAAATGCGAGAAGGATGTCAATTATCACGTATTTGCACTAAATTTCGAATGCTTTTCATTCGCAAAATGGAAGAACGTTGTTAGAATCTCAATTATGAGAACAGATTACGTAATGCATTAATCAGGGTAGGAAACATTCCACCCGCCAAAACAATTTTTGGCGGCAAATAGTTAATTGTTCTCACTAAACGAAATTCGAGCTGAAAATCCAGATTTGATAGATTCACTCAAAAGATTTGATGGCATGAAACCCAAAAGATAACTGGATTGAAATGGACTTACTTTACTTGGGTACACTCCTCCTCTTCCTCACGACGATACGTTCCTAGTTGCACGCTGAAATGTTGTTGCATCGGCGATGCTATGGAATAATTCATACCGACTTATATTATAACTTATAGTTAATTAACCAAATATCATTGAAAGACTAAACCAGAATGAATTATGGTATCCATTTACGGAAATTATTTCAGTCATCAATGAGTTCCACTTACCGCTGAATCTCTAGCCTGCGTACGCGTACTCACTCACATGTTTCTCCTTCAGAAGCTAGTTTAAGACTGTGAGAATGAAAAGAAAAGGAAAATCGTTTCGACGATGGTGGCGCTTTTCGCGCCTTGTTTAACTTTCAGCCAATCAGGAAACGAAACGTATAAGTAAATCATGGTGACGTTTTTATAGTTAATTATTTAAATTCAGGCGAGTTTCTCATACTCATATTCATACCCTTAATTATTGTAAATAAATTTTCCTTAATATTTTACTTTAAAATTTATTTATTTTAAATTTTATGTGCATTTCTATAAGAGCATTTCTGAGTCGTCCACAGTGAAGGTGAGATCCTTGTGGTAGAAAAATATACGTGTGTGTACAGCAAGCTAAAGAATCTCTAAATTACATAATTCTATGACGTTGGGAAGTGATTGACATTAGTTTAAAAAGGTTAATCTATCTTGCTAGAGTTACTGATATTGGATTATTAAAATGTATACAACGGTGATTATTATGCAAGATAACTTTAACTACTTCTTAACTTTTTCCACCTATTTTACCTATAATTATTCATACACTATCATGATATTTATATTACTAACTCATATTTTGATCCCTCTTCTGCCCCTCTCTTTCCTGCGATAGCCTAAATGTCAAGAAACTTTTGAACAATTATTCTGCCAACTTACCGAGGAGATAGAAAGAAATGAATTTTATGAATTTGTTAGTGGTCCAGTGACATAAGGAATGTTGATATCTTTCTAGGAAAATTATCCTTGTTATAACTCTGGATGATTCAAAAACTCTTTCAAAAGAAATGCACATAAATTTTATTTTGATTGATTAAATACTTTCTTCTTTTGCAGAACTGAATTAGAAATTATTTTCTTCTCTACCTTTTTCAAAAGAAAAAGGTAGAGAAGAAAATAATCAATGTGATTAAAGCTCTGTGCAACAATTGTCAAAGTTAAGTAAAACTTGTATGAGAAGATCTAACTGGTTTCCTGTTGAATCAGGATTGATGCAGGGTAGCATTCTCTCTCTAATTCTTAGATAACTGCATTACACTCTAGAAGTACTACTAACACCTAATTGAAAGTAAAATCTTTGTTAAGATTTGTTTTCCTAACCAGACTGATAGAATTATTGGCTGTAAAGTAGCAGAGGTGATAACAGAGATATTCTGGTTGAAAGAAGTTGAAAGTTTCATCCAAGGTAAATATCTTTAGCTACATCTGGATGCTTCCAAACATATTACAACTGTTCATATTTTAGATCTTCGAAAAAATGAGAATTTAAAATAGCCATGCAATAGTGCTGCATTTGCACAGGTTTTTTGCTTGTTGAATTTTTCACTTGCATTGCTGTACAGTGAGCTTTTGACTATATTCTATTAATAGTAGAGAGAAAATGCATGAATGAATAGAAGAGAAATTCTAACTTTAACTTATATAAAATGTAAACAAGAGGCAAGGTATTGAGGAAATCTAACACATAGATTGAAGAGAGGTATTGTATTTTTACCACATTTTTTTAATGAGGGAAATAACAAGGTTTCAGCAAGTAACAAATGAAATCTACATGCTCAGGCATTACATTGTGGAAAGCCATTATGGTAAAGAAGCATCTTCTGTAGCACCAGAAGATGCTACTCTGAGTAGAAAAACCGGTCAACAATAAAAAACAGTGTGGAAAATTACGAGTTAATTTCTTCTTTACCATATGAGCAAGTAACCTTCATCTTCAGGTGATCATTACTCATCAGTACATGGTTATGTTTCCTCACTATTTTATGTAAACAGTACATCTCTCAACACACTAAAATTTCAATTTCATTTTATTATGTTCATAATTTACTTGAAGAAACAATTATTTATTATCTATTCACATGTATATATTCTATAACTTGGAATTTGTAAGGGCATTCTTCAGTAAGAGCAGATCTTATAACAAATTCCAAACACTGGGAAACACAGGAGTTACTACTCTCTTCAGGGTAAATATTTCACCAAGATACTACAGGTGATTTCTGTGACATTAAGTCAGCCTTAACGAAGCTTTTATCAATAATCTTTTATTCTTCACTCATTAGGTTTCAGAGATGATAAAATTATCATTTTATGTTCAAGAAGTTTAAAGAGCATAAATTTTTCCCGTGGGCTTACAGAAACAAATGTTCATACATCAAGGTAAAGTTAGCCAAGGTAATCAAAATGGTAAATAATTTATATATCATGAATAAATTACCAGTTCTTTAATAAAAATATTATGATCAGGAAATCTATGCTTATCAGAGTTACTAAAAGCTGTTGTACATCACATTTTCAATTCCATCCATGAATTCTTTTCTGTAATAATCATTCAACATAAAAAAATTCCCATGACCTCAGGAAATCACTTTTTATAGTTTAAAAGGTGTCCAAGCTATTCACTGAAATCCATTTAGCAATGATGAAGTATTAATTTAATGCTAAAGATATTTGAAGCAATGGAAAGTCTGCATCAGTTACCACAAGTTTTTTTTATTATTTACTGTTATTCAACTAGTCAAGTTTATCAATATATGTATTGTTAAGATTACTGTAGACATTACCATCCTTGCTCAAAAATTTCTTGCTGTGTTTCTCCTCTAATAAATAACTGCCATCTCTTTGAATTCATACCTTAAATAATTTCTATTTGGGATCTCACCTTATAATTCTTGCTTCATTTCCTCATTTTAGTTTACCATATTTTTCCAATCATTACCCTACCACACTATATCTTTGAATCAAATTATGTTTCATACACCACTCATTCCTAGAATTCCCTTTTCTTCATATAATGCATATGTGATTAGAATAAAAACTGAGGTTATGAGCTGGAAAGATGAACAAATGATACAGATGGAAGACATAAGAAAGTAACCAATTTCCACTGAGAAAACCAGTTCTTATTTTATTAAAAATGAAACTCTGAAAAATACCAGAATAAATATGGAATAATAATCCTTCAATTGATAAATGTCATCTTCAAGTTACAAGGTAGTCAGAAGCAATGCATTGACAATGGGATTAATAGAAGGTGAAAGGGTGGAAGTTGTGGAGAAGATTATTTTGAGGGATTGCTCAAAGTAGAGAAGGAAATGGACTAGGGAGAGGAGCAGTGAGTAAAGGGGAATGTAAAACAGATCTGTCAGTAAATTTAAAATCAGGCTTATTATTTTTATGAATAATTCCTTCTATTTTTAGGATACTCAGCTTGTCATCCTTCTCAGCTATGTGTAATATTTAGATTACAAATTCAATGCATGGATTTACAAGTACATTTACGAAGTACAAATAAAATTATTTTTCTAAAATGTTTAAAAGCAGTAGATTTGAGCCAAAACACCTGAAAGGTTTTACAATGATTTGCCTTAGTACAATCAAATACCTTGGGTTTAAATTTGAATCCCAATGTCAAAATTTAGTATGACTGAAAATAGATATCTTAAAAGATCCAATAGTTATTATTTATAACAATAATAATGATAAACTAGTTTTCCCATGCAAAAATTTAGCAGACAGACACTGATACCCTACTTCCCCATCAAATACAATTCACCAAACACTACAATCAATACAAACATACATGAAAACACTAAAAATACCTAAAAACACATCTTCATATACTGTACCAGCATCCCTTTCAATATTTTATATATATACATATATATAATTATAAATAATAATATATATAATTATAAATAATAATATATATAATTATAAATAATAATATATATAATTATAAATATTATATAATAATTTTAAATACCTTACAGAACATGAGTATGTATGAATAATTTCTCTATTTAATTTTTTTACGTTATGGGAAGTGAGGCCAATTATCAACTAGTTATGCACTAACTACATGTGTTTCTTAAGCAGGGAATTTCTTTTTTACTAAATATTTATTTTCTTACCTTAGGTCACTTTTCTGCCAACCACATATCTATGGAATCATGCAACTTGAATCCGCATGACTCTGGGGGCTCACCGAATATGGTTAGGTACTACAACTCTCCCCTCCCTACAAGCAATTACAGTGAGGACAAAACCGATTTAGTCTATGAACAAATAGAAGAGGTAATAGGAAGGGTGAAAGGTAATAAAAACCTTATTGTAATGGAGGACTGGAATATGGTGGTTGGGAAGGGCATAGTTGGGGATGAGGTGGGAGTTTGGACTAGGAAATAGGAGCGATAGAGGACAAAATCTGATCGATTTTTGCAGGAGGAATAACCTCTGTATCACCTACACTCTCTTTCAACACCATAACAGACAGAGATACACAGGGACAAAGCCAAGGGATAGGTACGAAATTGATTACATTTTGGTGAGGAAGAGGTTTAAAAATATTGTTACAATCTTGCAAAGTTAACCTGATGCTGATGTTGACACGGATCATTACTTAGTAATGATGAAAGCCGAGCTTAGATTTAAAAAGATCTATCGGGAAAAAAATGCACCCAAATGGATCTTAGAAGCCCTCTGGGGTAGAAAAGCTAGAGAATTTCAAGAGTCAGTCAACAGGGTTCTAGAAGATAAAAGGTAACTGACCATAGACAAGGGATGGGAAAGGATTAATAACAGCATCAAGGATCATGCCCAATGAACCATTTGGAGGATCAAAAAAAGAAACCTAGGAACCCATGGGTGATAGTTGAAATGACAAATAAAATGGAGGAAAGAAGGTAATGGGAAATGGTCAACACAGAACACGGATGTACAGGGCACTAAACAACGAACTGAGGAGGGAAACAAATAGAGCAAGAG
The DNA here is from genome assembly GCA_036926295.1 of Pachydiplax longipennis. NCBI lineage: Eukaryota > Metazoa > Arthropoda > Insecta > Odonata > Libellulidae > Pachydiplax > Pachydiplax longipennis. Next base: position 8,755,363 of record JAVFKF010000044.1, on the reverse strand, counting down.
AATCGTGGTGGCAGGGTCAGTGTAACGAAATAGAGAAAATGACTGAAAGTGGGAGGGTCGACCCCAATAATACAATTAACGGGGAATAAAATTAGTAAGAAAATGGCCACTATTAGGGAAACGTCCTAAGGGAGCCAGCAAGCATAAGGGGACGATGGAAAGAGTATATCGAAGAGTTGTACTCTAAAGACCTGATGCCTACCCACAAAGCGATAGAAAGTGTACAAGAAGTAGAGGAAGATGATGTTGGACCGAGTGAATTAGATAGTGAACTGGATAGGGCATTGAGGGATATAAAAGGGAACAAAGGAACAGGTGTGTATGAGATTCCAGTGGAATTTCTTAAGAACCTGAGGGGAAAGGGTTAGAAACAGTTCTACAATTTATATAGAAAAATTTACGAAGAAGGAAAGTGGCCAGAGGATTTTAGTAAGTCTATCCTGATTCTGCTAGAGAAAAAGAGTTCCAAATGCTTTGGAATGCCAGGATTATTGCACAATTAGTTTAATACCTCAGGCAACAAAAGTTATTCTAAGGGTTTTGAATAGAAGAATCGAAGGAAAAACTAATGAGTATACAGGAAATGACCAGTTCGGTTTTCAGAGAGGAGAAGGGATGAGGGATGTAACTGGGGTAATGAGGGTGCTCGTTGAATGAAGCTTGGAATTTAAAAGGGACATTTGTATTTGTTTTGTTGACATTTAAAAGCCATTTATTTTTATAAATATCAGGAAAATTAAGCTGTTTTTAAAATTAAAATAAAAGCTATAAGAAGGGTTGACGAAAACCTAACCGCTAGGAAAATGGCTAAGGTATTTTTGCTCGTAAGTTTTTATACTTAGGATTCACAACGAAAAACGGGCTAGAAAAATACATGACGGGACGGGGAATCGAACCAGAGATCTTCTCCTTCTTACTGGTAGCTTTACATTTACATACTAAGCTATCCAGAGGGTGATTCTGAGAAAGTTATCAATTTATCAATCCGGTTAGTATAATTTTAAGTAGCAGGAACCAGCCAGAAAGAGGCACATCCCGGGTTAAAATCCCGGTACCGTCAAAACTATTTCAAGTATTTTTTTAGGTGAATAGATTTTCTTCTGAGATCTGGAATTCTAAATTGCAAATGCCTTTAAAAGCCTTCAAGAAAAATAATTACTTTCAAGATTTTAATAAAATCAAATTTTATTCCGGAAGGTATCCATCCACTCAAACATGAAAGGTATCTTCAACTTTTACGAAAATGTAACCTCTTGGGAAAAGATAAGGAATTAATCACCTAAGGACGTCTACCCAAAATAAATCTCAGGGAGAATCGGCTCGAAAAAAACGCAGGGACCGAGAATCGAAACATTCTTCTTCCTACTGTCAGGCTGCATTTACCAACTACGCCATCCAGATAGTGTTCCGGAAGCTTACCATGTAATTGGAAAAATAAAGCTGCCGGAAAGAGGAATCACGCGGCTTCAATTCCCAGTACTGTCAGAACTTTTTTAAGTTCGGCTTTCCCGGGTGGATAGCTCATCTTTAAGCTATGAAGTGTATCCTTTTAAAATTTACTTCAAGATAATGACTTTCTGAAATTTATTAAAACCGAATTTTCTTTTGCACAGAATCCATCCATTCGTAGATGATAGCTATATTCAAATCGTACGAATATATAACCTTTTTGTAAAGAGTTGTATAGAGTAAGGTATTATGGGCTTTTACCAAGTATAGATCCAAAGGAGAAGCCGCGAGAAACAAATATGGAAGGAAGGAGAATCGAACCATCGAAATTCCTCCTACTGGCAGCTTACATTTGCCAACTAAGCCATCCACAGGATGTTTTCGAAAAAGTGTTTACATTATTCCAGCCAGATAGCCTAATAATAAAACGCAACCTGCCAGAAAGAGAGACATCTCGGGTTCAATTTCCGGTATCGTCAGAATTTTTTCAAGACCGTTTTCTTAAGTGGTAGCTTTTCTTCGGAGGTATGGCCTTCTGAAACGTAAATCCTATTTAAATTATCTTCAAGATAACAGTGATTTCCTCAAGTTTGATAAAACAAAATTTTTCTTCCGCACGATATTTAAAAACACATAGATGAAAACTATCTTCATTGTTTACAAATATCTAACCTCTTTCGAGAGATCAGGCATTTTTCGCGTATGGACTTCTACCAAGGATATATGCCGAGGAAAGGCGGCTAGAAAAAATGAAGGGACCGAGAATCAAACCAGATATCTTCTTCATATTGGCAGGTTGCATTTACCAACTAGATCATCTGGAAGGATGATTTTAAAAAATGCTTAATTTCTACAGCCGGATGACGTAATTGGAAAAGCAACCTACAAAAACTGGAACATCAAGCGTTCATTTCTCGATATCGTCAGAATTTTAACGAAGTCCGCATTACCATGGTCGATGGCTTTCTTTTAGAGCTTTGGCTTTCCGGAAAGTAAAGCATTACAGCATTGACTTCAAGATTGTAATTCGTTATGTTATGCCTAAGAGAAGATTTTTAAAATATCTGGATTCAAGTGCCTTATCCTGCGCGGCCTATCACTTATTTCGGAAGATATTTGAATATCATATCAAAATTCCGTTTTTCCGGAGGATCTGCCTGTTATGAAATGATATTGCGTTCTTTTCCGCATATCTCCTCACTTGCAAAGATTTTTCAAATATTGTGGTAACTACGCATATACCTAGTGCGATTTGGCGCTCACTTTGTAATAAAACCTAAATACACACGCCTGAGTTTCGGACGTGAATACCTGAAGTTTTCCATTTTTCTGAATATCGATAATTTCATACGTGTTATATTCTCCTCTTTTTGGGCGAAACTTCCTTTGTAAGTTTTTTTTCAAACGCCGTGCTTACTATGACTGTATTATGGAGATTTTGTTGCGAAAAATGGATGCTTTGCGAATAAGAAACCTTTAAGGATAAACACGCCAAATTTCGGCTGATTGTTTTGCTGAATTTCGAAAACTTTTCAATTTTCGAGTCTAATACGGCTAACAGTAAGGCTTAATAAAAGCTGAAACTCAACAAAAATATCATACTCAGAAAAGTAGTGTTTCTTATTTCGCAATTGGTTATTATGATGCGCTGTTTAAGTTTGGGTAAAGAGCAAGAATGAATTAAATTATTATCTGGGCTAAAAGGAGTGTTTTACGAAATGCTTCTAGGAGAAGGAATACGGCATTAATTCGATCCAAGTTGCTAAAAGAAATTCGATATATAAAACAAAAAAGGAGCAAAGAAAATCCAAATATGTATAAATGAAAAAGTTATGGCGCTGCAAAATAAGTTATTATTATATCTTTGAGTGACTGAACTTTGTTGCAGATAAGAATTCCACGAGAGGAATGGACATCTGCCAGGACTAGTGCTCGAACCCGAAATCATACGCCTTCTGGGTAACTGCCTGTTCCATCTAATATACAAAGGAAGACTATTTGTTTAAGAAGGGAGGCCTTCCATCGATATTTAAAAAAACTTCCAATTAATCAAATAATAGTAGGAAATAAGGGGATTTACCTTGAAATTTAAAAGTACTACAAAAAAGGTTAAAATCACCCGTTGATAGTAGTATATAACTCGGATGTGTAAAAATCTTCCAAATAAATAAAAACTAAAGCATCTAGACGGTGTTTTTGAAGACGTCTGAAACTTATCAATTTTTATTTTACAAGAATAAAGGTGTACTTAGCTATATATTTTTCCTAATTAAATAAGAAGTCGCACAAAGAAGGGAATGAGAAGCCTCGGAAAAGCTTCTACGTGAGAAAAGATAGAGCAAGAGAGCGCCATAAATGTTGTAACCAGCGCGAACAAACGTTGGGAATAAGGCTGATGCGCTCGAAAATTAAGTGTATTCACCTCGATATTCAAGAAACTTGCAAAATGGCGCTGAAACAAAGGCGTACATAGTGCGAGATTTTAAAAATCCTCCGAAAAGGCCGCAGGTTCCCGACATCTGAATTTATATTCCCGATCTTGCTAAAGCTGTGTAGCAGATACATTTCGAAGACTGCTAAATATTTTCATTATGCACGCTTATCCTACCTTAAACCATTCTGAATAATTATCTACGATTTTGAAATAAATTACTGAAAACAACAGCAAAAGTATTATCTGATTATGTGCACGAAAGTATATGCACCCAGGATAAATCCGAAGGAGAACCGGACATGAAAATGTATCGCAGGCCGGGGGAACGATCGAGGATCCTCCGAGTCCTAAAGCCTGCGTTAAACAATTAGGCCCTGCGCCCAAGCCATTTTGCATTCCTACTCGAAACTACGGTCCGATAGCCTAGATGGATAAAGCAGTTTTCACGAGGGCGTTTCGAGACCTAGACCTGCCAGATCTTTTATGTCCATTCCTCTCTTGCAAGAGATTGTTAGATTATTTCTCTCTGACACTGTATAATCATTCAATGCTAAAATATTCGAATAATAAAATTTCTAAAATAAAATTAGAGTACTTATTACAAAGCGCCTTCGACAAGGAGGGAAACTGCATTAATTCAATGCAAGGTGCAAATCGAGATTCAATTTCGCCTTGAAAGTATAGTGTAAGTAATTCCTTTTTCCAATAGCATAACCAGCGCTTCACAATTGCCAATTGCGAATGAACAAACACTTTTTCTGAATACGATATTTTTATCGAGTTTTAGCGTAATCCATAGTTAGCTCAAAAATCGTAAATTCTTCAAAATTCTGCAAAGGATCACCCGAAAATTTGCATCCATATCCTAATACTCGTTAAACACCTTAAATAAGCAAGAAACCTACGTAATAAAGTCCCAATTATCTCGACATTTGAAAAGTCTTAAGAAAGAAGGCTGTTTTTAAGTCTCATAAGTTGCATTATTTTAAATATATGATAAATGCATCAGCAGTGCATATTTAATTGCATTCATGAATGAAAATAAAAATTTTAAAATTGAATTTAACTCGTATGAACTAGAATCTACTTACAGAGATATAGGCTGATATTTATTTTTCTCAAGTTTATCTCAGTGTCATCAAAGGGATTTTCTTGCAAAATTTATGATTCTCTGACAAAAGCAATGCTTGTTTACAAGGTCAAGCATATGCCAATATGGGCATGTTAGGTACCAAATATAGCTTTTTCCTTGGCTGTATTAGTTATGGTACGAAGCTTTAATAAAAATTATAAGAAGCCATTCAATTATTTTTCATATCTTTATTTAATTTTTAGAGGGGGGCCACATGGCCAATCTGCCTGGCATTTGCCCTATGTTGAGAGGGAAACCCCTCTAAAACCTCCCAAAGGCAGCTCATATTTTTTCATGCACATCAATCATAAATTGGACAATACAGAAATATAACATTATATTTATACCTTAAAAGTTCTGTAACAATTCAGAGAAACTCAATCAGAACAACCATACCAAAATCAAGATAATACAATGAAAATAAAAAATACACACATTCACACATACATAAAATTTGTTTTAAACACACACACATTTTCCTTTAAAGATACACATTCACAGAGCCACACACATGTACAAAAGTTCTGAATCAAGGGATGTGAAGAGACCAAGAAGAAGACAAAAGGAGCACATCAAAATCTTTTTGATAACTTTGCAAAGAGGAGCTTGAATGTAGGCATATAGAAGGCATTTCTGAAGGCCTACATTGAATTCAGAACAATAATTGGAATAGACAGACTTGAAAAAGTTTGATTTACCAAATTAAACAGACTATTGAAATACCAAACTATTAAGGCACAACATTCACATGAATGTATATGATACTAATAAATGAAAGTCCTTATACATTAAGTTCTTTCATAGCAAAATAACAGAAAGGAAACCACTTGGTTAAATACAAAGTCCATGAAAGGTATATAATTAATGGAATTCTATGCGTATGACTTGTAGTTTGCTTAGATCAGAGAGAGGATTCTTGGTGCATATATCCTATTTTTGCTCACCACTGTCTCTCTGTTGGGGCTTGTCTCATCACATGATCCTATGTCACTCAATGACACAGGGAGTTAGAAGTTAAAGTTCAGCCAGTGTCATTTCACAATTGCTTCCATTTGTTCTGCTACCACAATTAGTTCAGGATAACATGATAATCACACACAACAGTACATAAGTAGTACAGATTCTGGTTTGAACCAGTTATGGTTTTGCCTTCTTGCTCAATGAGATCTTGCTGAGAAATCCTGCAGCACACCCACCCCCTGAACCGCCCCACCGACCTATGGCCCTACCGACTTCGGGATCGATTTCTCAACCCCAGGACACAGATTGCCCTTTCCTCCATTAGAAGACATGGAGTTTGGATACGTATGCCGGTATCCGATCGGCCCCTTCCTAACTTGGCCGCATACATATGTACACGTTGCCCGTCCTCTACCACGCGGAGGTGTTAGGTAAGGACTGTATCGTCATCGGGTTTAAGACCGTTGAGGCGTTTCTTAAAACCCTCAAATACTTTAGAGGACTCGAAGCGGAAACGAACGAGCCCCAAGACTGAATGATGTTGCCCCGGCCATGACATTAGGTGTAGAGGACCCCATCCTCCCGCATTTGAAATGCAACCCAACATCACGGAAATGGAAAAGTACCTATATTATGGATCCGAACGACAGCGAAAACAACAACAACAACAAGAACAACAAGGAAGACTGAGCCATGTTCCAGAACCTGTAGAAAAAAAATTACAAATTAAAAGTTACTGAAAAGTAAAATTAATCACCATTGACATATTAAATAAAAAATCCAACACGTAACCTTTCAAATATATGTGTATATAAAGGCTCAGAAAAAAATTAATACCAACTCGCACATTAGGCAGTTTACGTAACTAAAGCATTAGCGAAATACACAGTTCTAATCATAAAATATCAAACAAAACATTCAGGAATACATAACATACACATAACAACGTAAAACCTTGTGAAATACGAAACAGGGATGAGGTTACATGGGCTACATAAATACTAAATAATTATATTCGCAGAGAAAGTAATTTTCATATTGAACCCATCGTGTCTACAATAGACAGCTAGCTCAATCTACGACCGCCGTAATCTATGACGCATATCGATTCTAAAAACGGAGAATTTACGAATTTCGCCTCCTTGTTCTACTAAATAACTGAGAGAATACATGGTCCCTACGCTTGTTAATTAAATTTTAAACAAATTTCGATGGAAACTAGATTGGGAATCCGTTTTTACCTTCCACACTTCCCACCACCGCAACTGTTACTTCTAAAAGAACTATCTACAAGTAAGGCATCTAACTACCAGGAAAGGGGTTATACACCATCAGCCATACATACAAGTGCACTTGCATCAAACACACACACAGCTCATCACACACACCAAAGGTACAATCGGATTCCCATAATTTCCATCTCAGACAAAAAGCACACGTAAGACCGAGGAATCAACTCGGTCTTCGTGATGCGATCTATCGCACAAGATTTAGCTATTCGCATCTATCCTACAGTTTCCTAACGGACGAGATTTACGTTACGCCCAAACGATTTCGGCATGAGAAAACTACGCATCGCGAAAAATTACCTACCTCCTAAAACATTACTCGCCTTCGTCAAGCATAATGGATTACGCATACTCAATAAAAACGAACTAACCGATAGTATAACAGATCGACCTATCAGCTGGAATACTTCTCGCGCTTTCTAAGCTACATCTATTCTACGCATCCTGTCCGAACCTGTGGAAAAAAGCTTCAAATTAAAAAAAATACATTCATGAATATTAAATGGATTAGCACAGTTACACACCACGATACAATAAACAAATGTGAATCGGTCATGGCATGAAAAAGCAAAATTTAATACTAAAGTTAAACGACAAGTTAAACATAGGAATCTAGTGGTAAGTGCTGCACGTATTTCGCTGTGATTCGTGTGTAAGTGAAATGCTTGTGTCCGTGAACAAAATCTGAAGGGACATCGGGAACGCCCTCTGCAGAGGAAGGACGGAACGAACGAACGAACAGCGAAACGACAAACGAAAACAACAGCGAAAACGACAGCGAAAACAACAACAACAACTACAATGAAGATGGAGCAATGATCCTGAACCTGTAGAAAAAAAAATTACAAATTAAAAGTTCCTGAAAAGTAAAATTAATCACCATTGACATATTAAATAAAAAATCCAACACGTAACCTTTCAAATATATGTGTATATAAAGGCTCAGAAAAAAATTAATACCAACTCGCACATTAGGCAGTTTACGTAACTAAAGCATTAGCGAAATACACAGTTCTAATCATAAAATATCAAAAATAACATTCGTGAATACAAAACATACACATAACAACGTAAAACCTTGTGAAATACGAAACAGGGATAAGGTTACATGGGCTACATAAATACTAAATAATTATATTCGCAGAGAAAGTAATTTTCATATTGAACCCATCGTGTCTACAATAGACAGCTAGCTCAATCTACGACCGCCGTAATCTATGACGCATATCGATTCTAAAAACGGAGAATTTACGAATTTCGCCTTCCTTGTTCTACTAAATAACTGAGAGAATACATGGTCCCTACGCTTGTTAATTAAATTTTAAACAAATTTCGATGGAAACTAGATTGGGAATCCGTTTTTACCTTCCACACTACCCACCACCACAACTGTTACTTCTAAAAGAACTATCTACAAGTAAGGCATCTAACTACCAGGAAAGCGTTATACACCATCAGCCATACATACAAGTGCACTTGCATCAAACACACACACAGCTCATCACACACACCAAAGGTACAATCGGATTCCCATAATTTCCATCACCGACAAAATGCACACGTAAGACCGAGGAATCAACTCGGTCTTCGTGATGCGATCTATTGCACAAAATTTAACTAATCGCATCTATGCTACAGTTTCCTAACGGACGAGATTTACGTTACGCCCAAACGATATCGGCATGAGGAAACTGCGCATCGCGAAAAATTACCTACCGCCTAAAACATTACTCGCCTTCGTCAAGCATAATGGATTACGCATACTCAATAAAAACGAACTAACCGATAATATAACAGATCGACCTATCAGCTGGAATACATCTCGCACTATCGAAGCTACACCTATTCTACGCATCCGTTTCGAACCTGTGGAAAAAAGTTTCAAATTATAAGGCCTGAAAAAAAATGCATTCATGAATATTAAATGGATTAGCACAGTTACACACACCACGAAACAATAAACAAATGTGAATCGGTCATGGCATGAAAAAGCAAAATTTAATACACAAGTGAAACGACAAGTTAAACATAGGAATATAGAGGTAAGTGCTGCACGTATTTCGCTGTGATTCGTGTGTAAGTGAAATGCTTGTGTCCGTGAACAAAATCTTAAGGGACATCGTGAACGCACTCTGCAGGGGAAGGACGGAATGAACGAACGAACAGCGAAACGACAGCGAAAACAACAACAACAACAAGAACAACAAAGAAGACATGTTCCAGAACCTGTAGAAAAAAAATTACAATAATAAAAGTGCCTGAAAAGTAAAATTAATCACCATTGACATATTAAATAAAAAATCCAAAACGTAACCTTACAAATATATGTGTATAAAAAGGCTCAGAAAAAAATTAATACCAACTCGCACATTAGGCAGTTTACGTAACTAAAGCATTAGCGAAATACACAGTTCTAATCGTAAAATATCAAAAATAACATTCGGGAATACAAAACATACACATAACAACGTAAAACCTTGTGAAATACGAAACAGGGATAAGGTTACATGGGCTACATAAATACTAAATAATTATAATCGCAGAGAAAGTAATTTTTCATATTGAACCCATCGTGTCTACAATAGACAGCTAGCTCAATCTACGACCGCCGTAATCTATGACGCATATCGATTCTAAAAACGGAGAATTTACGAATTTCACCTTCCTTGTTCTACTAAATAACTGAGAGAATAGATGGTCCCTACGCATGGTAATTAAATTTTAAACATATTTCGATGGAATCTAGATTGGGAATCCGTTTTTACCTTCCACACTTCCCACCACCACAACTGTTACTTCTAAAAGAACTATCTACAAGTAAGGCATCTAACTACCAGGAAAGCGTTATACACCATCAGCCATACCTACAAGTGCACTTGCATCAAACACACACACAGCTCATCACACACACACACACCAAAGGTACAATCGGATTCCCATAATTTCCATCTCAGACAAAAAGCACACGTAAGACCGAGGAATCAACTCGGTCTTCGTGATGCGATCTATCGCACAAGATTTAACTAAACGCATCTATCCTACAGTTTCCTAACGGACGAGATTTACGTTACGCCCAAACGATTTCGGCATGAGAAAACTACGCATCGCGAAAAATTACCTACCTCCTAAAACATTACTCGCCTTCGTCAAGCATAATGGATTACGCATACTCAATAAAAACGAACTAACCGATAGTATAACAGATCGACCTATCAGCTGGAATACATCTCGCACTATCGAAGCTACACCTATTCTACGCATCCGTTTCGAACCTGTGGAAAAAAGTTTCAAATTATAAGGCCTGAAAAAAAATGCATTCATGAATATTAAATGGATTAGCACAGTTACACACACCACGAAACAATAAACAAATGTCAATCGGGCATGGCATGAAAAAGCAAAATTTAATACACAAGTGAAACGACAAGTTAAACATAGGAATCTATTGGTACGTGCTGCACGTATTTCGCTGTGATTCGTGTGTAAGTGCAGGCACTGAAATGCTTGTGTCCGTGAACAAAATCTGAAGGGACATCGGGAACGCCCTCTGCAGAGGAAGGACGGAACGAACGAACGAACAGCGAAACGACAAACGAAAACGACAGCGAAAACGACAACAACAACAAGGAAGACGGAGCAATGATCCTGAACCTGTAGAAAAAAATACAAATAATTCCTGAAAAGAAATTTATCATCATCGGCATATTTAGTGAAATACCCAACACTTACTATTTCATATATATAACAGTAGCAGCGGATGAGACATTGAATTCGCAAATTTAATACCGTAAACAGCGCGCGAAAAGTTGGAATCTGGGAGGGATGCTCAAACGCTCCGTAGTTTCCCGAAGGTACGCTGACGTGATAGGTAGTGTTCCTCCGTCGGCGCCCGTTGTAGAAGTAAGGATCCCTTATTCTGCCTTAGTGTTCGACTTCTGGGGTGGTGAGCCTAAAAACAATGATATACAAATATTGTTTTGTACTGGTTTTCCTCAACCACTTTCAAAGCGAAAATTGGATTCAAATGATCCGTCGAACATTTTTGAAACTGTCATTACTCTCTTAAAATTTAACATAAAAGGCTGATTTTTACTTCGAATGCTCTTTTCATTATTTATAGGAAATTATCCAGGGATACACTATTTTTTATCAGAACTGAGGGCGAATGGAGTAAACAATTAACGCTTACGACTCCCTATGACGTCACAGCCACAAGCACTCGGCTTCCGCCGATACTCTCAAGTTTCAAAATTGTTCAAATTTGATGAAGCCGTAGAAAAGTATATATGGCACTAATTTACAAATAGTTTTCACTGTTGATAAAGAATTAACTTATACTATCATTTCTAAATGTTAAAATGCATATTTTTAATTGAGCTTTACCTCACTATTGCAGATGATGCCTTCTTCTATGATAGCAATAGAAGAATTTTTATCAAATAAACGTGGATTCGACGCTATATGGGTGCAAAATTCTCCCATTTAAAATAAATTACTGCGATATATAAGAAATTTTTTAATCCCTTCCCGATAATATGGAATGACAGAACCCAGAATATGAACAGAGATCATATATTAATTTCATAAGCGCCGATCGCTGTTTCTCTAATGATATTTGGTCTGATGCCAGATCGTCATTTATCGATGGGTTCTACCTCAGGAAGATTAATATCCAGTTGGGACTTAAACCACCATTGCAAAGTAAAAACTTTGCGCTAGCACTTAACATCTAATTTTTTTTAATATCTAAGAATAGAATAATAAAATAAAAAACACCAAAAACACTTTCTTTACAACCGGTAAATAAACATCCACCAGCAAAAGAAAAAATTGCATTATAAAATTAAATGCAGTATGAAAATTTTAAAACTTTTATTTCATTGAATTACCTTGTTTAATTTCATTCAACTCCTAAAACGAGTATCCATAATACATAATTAGTCGGATTTTCTACATCCTAATGTGTATATAAAATCAGCAGCTTGATTCGAAGCGACAGGTATTACTCTATTTCAAAAGCATTACAAATATTATAATAAATATATTCCCATTTATTCATACTAATGTATCTTAAGCGCCGAAGACCGCGCCAAAACGGCTGGCACCTAAACATGTTCGCGCCAAAATGTACCGCACCCCAAAATTCCAAATCACTTAATAATATTTTAAGAATAAATTTTGCATAATGGAGTAAGAATTCCACTTGAGTTTGAAATAATAATTCATTAAAGAGATTTGTTTACTTTATAATTTCACTAACTTATGTTTATGCTATGGTCGTACAGAAATTTACGAAGACTCATAGTACGAAAACGTGTGGACAATGCAAGTGGACATAACGTTCAAATCCTACGAAAGGAATGCAAATCATGAAAGAGCAGGAAGGCATTATTGAGAACCAATTAACATGATGATAAACTCTTCCTAATGTCATTTCTACTCGCCCGATCTATAACGATGAACTTCTTTTGCTGTGGAAATTCTTCCTATCAGTTGCGATGAATAACTAAGGACAAAGTTATGACGGAATGCATGACTGTGGAAATTCGATTTGGCAGGAATTAAATCCGAGCGATGTCGTTTTTAGAAAACATTTCAAACGAGCGATAGCCAAGGGATAAAAGTAGAAAATGCGAGAAGGATGTCAATTATCACGTATTTGCACTAAATTTCGAATGCTTTTCATTCGCAAAATGGAAGAACGTTGTTAGAATCTCAATTATGAGAACAGATTACGTAATGCATTAATCAGGGTAGGAAACATTCCACCCGCCAAAACAATTTTTGGCGGCAAATAGTTAATTGTTCTCACTAAACGAAATTCGAGCTGAAAATCCAGATTTGATAGATTCACTCAAAAGATTTGATGGCATGAAACCCAAAAGATAACTGGATTGAAATGGACTTACTTTACTTGGGTACACTCCTCCTCTTCCTCACGACGATACGTTCCTAGTTGCACGCTGAAATGTCGTTGCATCGGCGATGCTATGGAATAATTCATACCGACTTATATTATAACTTATAGTTAATTAACCAAATATCATTGAAAGTCTTAACCAGAATGAATTATGGTATCCATTTACGGAAATTATTTCAGTCATCAATGAGTTCCACTTACCGCTGAATCTCTAGCCTGCGTACGCGTACTCTCTCACATGTTTCTCCTTCAGAAGCTAGTTTAAGACTGTGAGAATGAAAAGAAAAGGAAAATCGTTTCGACGATGGTGGCGCTTTTCGCGCCTTGTTTAACTTTCAGCCAATCAGGAAACGAAACGTATAGGTATAGAAATGATGGTGACGTTTTTATAGTTAATTATCCAAATTCAGGCGAGTTTCTCATACTCATATTCATACCCTTAATTATTGTAAATAAATTTTCCTTAATATTTTACTTTAAAATTTATTTATTTTAAATTTTATGTGCATTTCTATAAGAGCATTTCTGAGTCGTCCACAGTGAAGGTGAGATCCTTGTGGTAGAAAAATATACGTGTGTGTACAGCAAGCTAAAGAATCTCTAAATTACATAATTCTATGACGTTGGGAAGTGATTGACATTAGTTTAAAAAGGTTAATCTATCTTGCTAGAGTTACTGATATTGGATTATTAAAATGTATACAACGGTGATTATTATGCAAGATAACTTTAACTACTTCTTAACTTTTTCCACCTATTTTACCTATAATTATTCATACACTATCATGATATTTATATTACTAACTCATATTTTGATCCCTCTTCTTCCCCTCTCTTTCCTACGATAGCCTAAATGTCAAGAAACTTTTGAACAATTATTCTGCTAACTTACCGAGGAGATAGAAAGAAATGAATTTTATGAATTTGTTAGTGGTCCAGTGACATAAGGAATGTTGATATCTTTCTAGGAAAATTATCCTTGTTATAACTCTGAATGATTCAAAAACTCTTTCAAAAGAAATGCACATAAATTTTATTTTGATTGATTAAATACTTTCTTCTTTTGCAGAACTGAATTAGAAATTATTTTCTTCTCTACCTTTTTCAAAAGAAAAAGGTAGAGAAGAAAATAATCAATGTGATTAAAGCTCTGTGCAACAATTGTCAAAGTTAAGTAAAACTTGTATGAGAAGATCTAACTGGTTTCCTGTTGAATCAGGATTGATGCAGGGTAGCATTCTCTCTCTAATTCTTAGATAACTGCATTACACTCTAGAAGTACTACTAACACCTAATTGAAAGTAAAATCTTTGTTAAGATTTGTTTTCCTAACCAGACTGATAGAATTATTGGCTGTAAAGTAGCAGAGGTGATAACAGAGATATTCTGGTTGAAAGAAGTTGAAAGTTTCATCCAAGGTAAATATCTTTAGCTACATCTGGATGCTTCCAAACATATTACAACTGTTCATATTTTAGATCTTCGAAAAAATGAGAATTTAAAATAGCCATGCAATAGTGCTGCATTTGCACAGGTTTTTTGCTTGTTGAATTGTTCACTTGCATTGCTGTACAGTGAGCTTTTGACTATATTCTATTAATAGTAGAGAGAAAATGCATGAATGAATAGAAGAGACAGAAAATTCTAACTTTAACTTATATAAAATGTAAACAAGAGGCAAGGTATTGAGGAAATCTAACACATAGATTGAAGAGAGGTATTGTATTTTTTCCACATTTTTTTAATGAGGGAAATAACAAGGTTTCAGCAAGTAACAAATGAAATCTACATGCTCAGGCATTACATTGTGGAAAGCCATTATGGTAAAGAAGCATCTTCTGTAGCACCAGAAGATGCTACTCTGAGTAGAAAAACCGGTCAACAATAAAAAACAGTGTGGAAAATTACGAGTTAATTTCTTCTTTACCATATGAGCAAGTAACCTTCATCTTCAAGTGATCATTACTCATCAGTAAATGGTTATGTTTCCTCACTATTTTATGTAAACAGTACATCTCTCAACACACTAAAATTTCATTTTCATTTTATTATGTTCATAATTTACTTGAAGAAACAATTATTTATTATCTATTCACATGTATATATTCTATAACTTGGAATTTGTAAGGGCATTCTTCAGTAAGAGCAGATCTTATAACAAATTCCAAACACTGGGAAACACAGAAGTTACTACTCTCTTCGGGGTAAATATTTCACCAAGATACTACAGGTGATTTCTGTGACATTAAGTCAGCCTTAAGAAAGCTTTTATCAATAATCTTTTATTCTTCACTCATTAGGTTTCAGAGATGATAAAATTATCATTTTATGTTCAAGAAGTTTAAAGAGCATAAATTTTTCCCGTGGGCTTACAGAAACAAATGTTCATACATCAAGGTAAAGTTAGCCAAGGTAATCAAAATGGTAAATAATTTATATATCATGAATAAATTACCAGTTCTTTAATAAAAATATTATAATCAGGAAATCTATGCTTATCAGAGTTACTAAAAGCTGTTGTACATCACATTTTCAATTCCATCCATGAATTCTTTTCTGTAATAATCATTCAACATAAAAAAATTCCCATGACCTCAGGAAATCACTTTTTATAGTTTAAAAGGTGTCCAAGCTATTCATTGATATCAAATTAGCAATGATGAAGTATTAATTTAATGCTAAAGATATTTGAAGCAATGGAAAGTCTGCATCAGTTACCACAAGTTTTTTTTATTATTTACTGTTATTCAACTAGTCAAGTTTATCAATATATGTATTGTTAAGATTACTGTAGACATTACCATCCTTGCTCAAAAATTTCTTGCTGTGTTTCTCCTCTAATAAATAACTGCTATCTCTTTGAATTCATAGCTTAAATAATTTCTATTTGGGATCTCACCTTATAATTCTTGCTTCATTTCCTCATTTTAGTTTACCATATTTTTCCAATCATTACCCTACCACACTATATCTTTGAATCAAATTATGTTTCATACACCACTCATTCCTAGAATTCCCTTTTCTTCATATAATGCATAAGTGATTAGAATAAAAACTGAGGTTATGAGCTGGAAAGATGAACAAATGATACAGATGGAAGATATAAGAAAGTAATCCATTTCCACTGAGAAAACCAGTTCTTTTTTTATTAAAAATGAAACTCTGAAAAATACCAGAATAAATATGAAATAATAATCCTTCAATTGATAAATGTCATCTTCAAGTTACAAGGTAGTCAGAAGCAATGCATTGACAATGGGATTAATAGAAGGTGAAAGGGTGGAAGTTGTGGAGAAGATTATTTTGAGGGATTGCTCAAAGTAGAGAAGGAAATGGACTAGGGAGAGGAGCAGTGAGTAAAGGGGAATGTAAAACAGATCTGTCAGTAAATTTAAAATCAGGCTTATTATTTTTATGAATAATTCCTTCTGTTTTTAGGATACTCAGCTTGTCATCCTTCTCAGCTATGTGTAATATTTAGATTACAAATTCAATGCATGGATTTACAAGTACATTTACGAAGTACAAATAAAATTATTTTTCTAAAATGTTTAAAAGCAGTAGATTTGAGCCAAAACACCTGAAAGGTTTTACAATGATTTGCCTTAGTACAATCAAATACCTTGGGTTTAAATTTGAATCCCAATGTCAAAATTTAGTATGACTGAAAATAGATATCTTAAAAGATCCAATAGTTATTATTTATAACAATAATAATGATAAACTAGTTTTCCCATGCAAAAATTTAGCAGACAGACACTGATACCCTACTTCCCCATCAAATACAATTCACCAAACACTACAATCAATACAAACATACATGAAAACACTAAAAATACCTAAAAACACATCTTCATATACTGTACCAGCATCCCTTTCAATATTTTATATATATACATATATATAATTATAAATAATAATATATATAATTATAAATAATAATATATATAATTATAAATAATAATATATATAATTATAAATATTATATAATAATTTTAAATACCTTACAGAACATGAGTATGTATTAATAATTTCTCTATTTAATTTTTTTACGTTATGGGAAGTGAGGCCAATTATCAACTAGTTATGCACTAACTACATGTGTTTCTTAAGCAGGGAATTTCTTTTTTACTAAATATTTATTTTCTTACCTTAGGTCACTTTTCTGCCAACCACATATCTATGGAATCATGCAACTTGAATCCGCATGACTCTGGGGGCTCACCGAATATGGTTAGGTACTACAACTCTCCCCTCCCTACAAGCAATTACAGTGAGGACAAAACCGATTTAGTCTATGAACAAATAGAAGAGGTAATAGGAAGGGTGAAAGGTAATAAAAACCTTATTGTAATGGAGGACTGGAATATGGTGGTTGGGAAGGGCATAGTTGGGGATGAGGTGGGAGTTTGGACTAGGAAATAGGAGCGATAGAGGACAAAATCTGATCGATTTTTGCAGGAGGAATAACCTCTGTATCACCTACACTCTCTTTCAACACCATAACAGACAGAGATACACAGGGACAAAGCCAAGGGATAGGTACGAAATTGATTACATTTTGGTGAGGAAGAGGTTTAAAAATATTGTTACAATCTTGCAAAGTTAACCTGATGCTGATGTTGACACAGATCATTACTTAGTAATGATGAAGGCCGAGCTTAGATTTAAAAAGATCTATCGGGAAAAAAATGCACCCAAATGGATATTAGAAGCCCTCAGGGGTAGAAAAGCTAGAGAATTTCAAGAGTCAGTCAACAGGGTTCTAGAAGATAAAAGGTAACTGACCATAGACAAGGGATGGGAAGGATTAATAACACCATCAAGGATCATGCCCAATGAACCATTTGGAGGATCAAAAAAAGAAACCTAGGAACCCATGGGTGATAGTTGAAATGACAAATAAAATGGAGGAAAGAAGGTAATGGGAAATGGTCAACACAGAACACGGATGTACAGGGCACTAAACAACGAACTGAGGAGGGAAACAAATAGAGCAAGAGAATCGTGGTGGCAGGGTCAGTGTAACGAAATAGAGAAAATGACTGAAAGTGGGAGGGTCGACCTATTATATAGAAAAGTTAAACAATTAACGGGGAATAAAATTAGTAAGAAAATGACCACTATTAGGGATAACAGGGGAAACATCCTAAGGGAGCCAGCAAGCATAAGGGGACGATGGAAAGAGTATATCGAAGAGTTGTACTCTAAAGACCTGATGCCTACCCACAAAGCGATAGAAAGTGAACAAGAAGTAGAGGAAGATGATGTTGGACCGAGTGTATTAGATAGTGAACTGGATAGGGCATTGAGGGATATAAAAGGGAACAAAGGAACAGGTGTGTATGAGATTCCAGTGGAATTTCTTAAGAACCTGAGGGGAAAGGGTTAGAAACAGTTCTACAATTTATATAGAAAAATTTACGAAGAAGGAAAGTGGCCAGAGGATTTTAGTAAGTCTATCCTGATTCTGCTAGAGAAAAAGAGTTCCAAATGCTTTGGAATGCCAGGATTATTGCACAATTAGTTTAATACCTCAGGCAACAAAAGTTATTCTAAGGGTTTTGAATAGAAGAATCGAAGGAAAAACTAATGAGTATACAGGAAATGACCAGTTCGGTTTTCAGAGAGGAGAAGGGATGAGGGATGTAACTGGGGTAATGAGGGTGCTCGTTGAATGAAGCTTAGAATTTAAAAGAGACATTTGTATTTGTTTTGTTGACATTTAAAAGGCCTTCAAGTTCAATGGCCAAAAATGATGGTGATACCAAAGAAAATTGGGTTGGATTGGAAAGTTAGGCATTTAGTGCAAAATTTGTACTTAAATCAGACTGCACAAGTAAGAGTTGCTCATGGGGAATCAGAATGGGCAGAGTTAGGGAGGGGAATAAGACATGGCTGTCCTTTATCACCAACTCTTTTTAACATATATGCAGGAGAAATAGTCAAAGAAGCTTAGGATGAAATGGACAAGGATGTAAAAGTTGTTGGGGAAGGAGTGAAGTCAGTAAGATATGGAAATGACAAGGCGATTGTGTGCGATTCAGAAAAGGGTTTGCAAATCCTAGTAAATGCACTAAACAATAAGGCAAATGAGTTTGGGATGAAAAATGTAAGAAAGACTAAAATAATGAGGTTTTCCAAGGGAAGGAAAGCTAAGTTAACAAAAAGGGTGTATGGGGAAAAATTAGATCAAGTAGATCAATTCCCATACTTAGGCAGCCTTCTCTCTAAGAATGGGAAATGCTCAACAGAGATTGGAGAAAGAATAGCATTAGCAAAAGCAGCATTCATGAAGTGTAGGGAACTGATGATGAAGGACCTTGATAAAGGAATCAGGGAAAGATTAGTAAAATCCTTGGTGTGGAGTGTAACGTTGAACGGGTGTGAAATGTGGATGTTAAGAGATATAAAAAGTCAAATATTGAGAGGAGAGGAATAACTGAAGAAAACAATCAAGGGAAGAATGCTAGGGAAAAGACAGAGAGGAAGACGAAGACAAAAGTTGCTAGACAAATTAAGGAATGGGATGAGTTATCAGGATTTGAAGGAGAAGGAATTAAATAGAGAATGTGGGGGCACTAGAACCTACTGAAAGGTAGAACACTATTATATACTACCACTCTGTGGGATTTGAAAACACTACCATGCTGCCAAGGTCAAACATTCTTTGTACTTTGAGGGAACTTGTTAAGTAACAGAGTTGCCCATACATGCTTCTACCTGGAAAGAAAAACCATGGAATTTTAAAGAATTATTAAAATACAAATGACTAATTCATAAGAAAACGTTAAACTGGCACACATTCTCAAATAGAAGATATTCTCTGGAAACTCTAAACTAAAAATTGAACAGAGCTATTAAGTTTTATGCAAATGATCCCCTCCACAATGGTTGTTTTATAAATTAAAAACAACCCAGAGCAAATGTCTATTTAATTTTTAATCACAATTCTAAAGAAGTTTTTGTTAATGATCTACAATAAAATCCAGTTAAGGCACTTTCCATGGGACCATGCTAAAACTGTATCTTAAATAGGATAAAGTTATAACCGAGTTGTGTGATTCTGGTAGCATTAAGTCATATAATTGAAGGATTGTCTACTTTTAGTACAAAAGTACTTGTACTCTTTTGTACTCAAATACAAAAAAGCATCATAGTTACTTACTTTTAGTCATTTTTCATTCTATAAAGATTTTACCAGTTAGACAACGAGGGAAGAATATCAATTTTTAACAGTACTGGTTAGAGGGCATCACAATCTCTCTGAGACTACGCTCGACAGCCCATTAAACTCTTCTTTTCTGATTTTTTCAATATGTTTACTTCTAAAGATAGAGACAAAATCTTGCACCAAAAAGTATCCTTTTAATCTATATTCTGCCCTAAGAATAAAGTGAGTGAGAAGATTTCACTCTATCTACTTTTCATCGGCTCTGACAGTGGGATGTAGATAGCACTACTTTTATCTCACAGAATTAATTATTTTGATAAAGAAATTCACAGGAAAGCATTCATTACATATCATTTTCTTTCTTAAATTCACACAAAACCTTCTATAACTTGCCATGAGATACTGCCTGTCATTTTTCAATATTTTGGAATATAGTGGGTCTTAATTTCAAATTGAAATTTTAGAAATATTATGGTGTCTTTAATATAAATGTAAACATTTTTATAACTTAAAAAAAGAGATGGATTCATATAGATTTTCTGCTGAATGGTCCATTTCTCCTTTACACTCACTGCAGCAAGCATGTACTGATGCCCAAGAATGCAAAATTTCATCATCATCATCATGCAGGAGAAAACAAATTGAAAAATTTATCAACCCTTTAAAGACATCTTCATAATTTTCTTTGTAGGAGGTATCCAACATATTAGAATTAACTGGCCATCACCTTTTGGAATCCATAATTAAAAAATTCCGGTGCAAAGGAATCCTTATATATTAATTCTAAACATCAGTTTTTTGTTTTTTCCCTTCACACTCCATCAAAAAATATAAATGACAGACCATTTAGAAGAGAAAGTATCCTACTCTCTGTTGAAAACAGACCAACAAATGAAAAATGCAGCTTTTGGCCAAAAAATGAGTCAAAATTTGAATTTCCCTATAGTTTCATTACTGCATGTGTAGATATTGATATCTAACAATACAAACAAGATATATAGAAAGGACACATACTCTATTTCCCCATCCAAATAAATTTCAATAAAGACTCCAATCACTACAAATAAACATACAAGCACTAAAAAAAATACCTAAAAAACACACCTTTGCATTTAAATCAATCATTTTCAAATTAATTAGGAAAAATTTTTGCATGGTGCAACTAGATTTTAGATGTTATAGAAGTGTTAAAACAAAATAAAAAACCAAGTTAAGTTTACTGTTAGAGGAATTAACGAATAAAAGTTTGTGTAAATGTTTTGGTGAATAAATGAACTTCTTTAAACTTCAAGAAAAAATTTTTATGAAATTTATCTTTTTATTTTTAAACATGGATAATTCACCTCTACATCTACTTATTTCTACAACAGGAATGACTTTTTAATCAACAAGTTAATTTTTATTGCATTTGGCAACACCGCACCATAAACCTTACAGAGATATACATAGGAAATGAAGCTCCATGAGAAAAGGATACTGTTAACTTTAATGGAAAGACCAATAAAATACTCAATAATGCACAGACACATCTCTAATTTGAAAAACATTTATTCACCATCTATCTAT
Source organism: Pachydiplax longipennis (assembly GCA_036926295.1). Taxonomy (NCBI): domain Eukaryota; kingdom Metazoa; phylum Arthropoda; class Insecta; order Odonata; family Libellulidae; genus Pachydiplax; species Pachydiplax longipennis. The sequence continues at coordinate 8,733,439 of JAVFKF010000044.1, read as the reverse complement.
TCACCATTATGCTACCAATATTTTACTACATTCACACATTGATTTGATGAAGTTGACATAGAAAAACCATGGCCTTTCTCCGAGTATGAAGATGCATAATACTTTCACCAGTATCTCTATCTCATTGAGCTTAAGTTGATGCAATAGACAAAGTTGACACCTCAACGGAATTACTTATAATTTAAACTTGAATGGCAAAAAAGGCAAAATATATGAACAATAAAACCAGGGTTCAGAGAGAGTATTTCCAGTTTTGTAGACTAACAGTTTTCTTGGACATAGTTTTACGATAAAACACCGTCTTAAATATAGTACATTTTGGCACAATGACGGTACTATCCCATAAAAAATATGTATTTAAAAAAAGGAGAAATGATGAAATAACAAAAATTTCAAATTAAAGGGTGAAAATGTTATAGCTGCAATGATATATTGGACTAGGTCAAGAGGATGATGTCTTCTTCCCCAATTCACAAGACAAAACCAGACTCCATCTTGCACGTCTCTGCTCCACATCTCCCCTATATTTCCTGAAATACAAAACAAATTTCAATCAACAGCTGGTGATACTCTGAAAGAGATGGACAAAGACTATTTCCCAAGTCTGTGGACAATTAAAGAAAAAGGAATAGTGCAGGAAAAATACTTGACAATAAAGTGACTGCTGGAAAAATTGAGCTATCTTGGCAGAACTGTTAAAATTTCACTTAGGGAAACTTTGCAGGCAAGGATAAGTGGTTTAAGCTGTATCATAAGGATAAGAACAATACTGCATCATAAGACTCATAGACATGAAAAAAGCAGTCCAGAAAGTGGAAAATCTGGGTTTGAGTCCCAGTCTTGTCACTTTTTTCGTGTCTTAACCTTCTCAGAACTATCTGAAAATGATGATGCAGTATTTTTGTCAGTAGCTTATTTGATACTGCACCTGCTTTATATTTGTTACGCATGAAGAGTTTGACTTAACTTCTGCAAATTAAAATGCAACTTAGGTGTGACAAGAGAAAGTGAGACTGAATGAATTAGATGAAGAGCTGGCACAGGAATAAATGGCTTAACTCAATGATAGAAGTCATAGAGACTAGTTGTAGATCAGAAAATGTCAGCCCATTTTATATACTGTTTAGTAAAGAGAGTGATACAGGAAGGGAGATGATGTTATGGAAGTTATCATCTTGTCATTGGTACAGGTAAGTCAGAAGTTTTCTTACAAAAGAAAAGAGAACAGGGAAATCTAGCATCTGAAATAAGACCTGTTATAAAATGTAATTGTGATGTAAAGATCAATTAATGATTATGTATACTATTAGAGATTTAAAAAGCAAGCATGTGACACTATCACAAATTAGTGTCATATGCTAAATATGATAAGATATCCATACAGTAAAATAGACATTTTAGTGTACATCCTGGTGTGCATCCTGATCTTGATGCAGCTGCATCAAGAACAGGATCTTGAAACAACAGGAAGTTTGGGATTACCAGACTTCCAACAGTATTCCAACATTCTGGGAAAGAAGGAAGAAGGAAACCTAGAGAATCTTATGCAATGATCATTGTTGTGTATAAATTTATATTTATTTATCCAGTGTCCATAACTTCTGTAAAATATACATAGGAAAAATTTTAAAATATCAATTCTACACACTTCCCAACGAGATAAAATTATGAAATCTAGGATTTCATTAGAAGTCCAACAGACTAGAAGTACAACAGATCAATATTTTTTATCAAAAGTGTCCTTGGTTTGACCCTGGACAAATTGAAAATACTCTTATAAGAAAGGCACACAAAATTCATTTGAATTGATTGCCGAACTTTGTTCTTTTGCATTGTTGAAGAATAACGGTTCCATGAAATAAAATAGTACCAAAAGATATGAAACTGGGGAAAAAGAAAGATGGGTCCATATGAAATTTTTCAAATAATAATGGTATTTTCATTCTTCAAAGCATGGAAAATGTTTCTATCGAAATAATTTCTATGATAATAATAAAAAAACAAAAAATTGTTTTTACAAACAAAGAAAAAAACACTATCCACATCAATGTTTTTTAGTGATGCCATGTATCAACTTTACAAGGGATGTAATAGCACAGATTTTTTAGAAGAAAACAATTTGGATTCTTTCATTTACAACAAATAAAACCACACTGTTATTGAAGAGCAATTATTTTTGTTGTTGATTATTTAGATGGATCACAGACATGAATAGTTGTATATTTTTTGTAAGCTAAATTTATCCCATGTTTATAGGGAGTTTAATAAAATAATAAAATAGTTTAATAAAATAATAAAACTAGCAGTTTAATAAAAAAATGAAATACAACCATTGGATCAATTCATAATCTTAATTATCATTACTCTTTGACAATGATAGTGAGATTATCAAAACGCAAACTAGGTGATTGGTAATTTTGAACTTCCAATTACTCCCAGACAAAACAGGTCCACCTAACCACCCAACAGAGACAGATAAAAGAGCATATGAAACCTCTAATTCCCATTCTGATTCTAATTTCGTTTCTTTGTGTGTGACTCTGTATTAAAAATTAAAAGTGGTTTTAAGTTCTCATAAATAATTACTTGGATAAGGATTCATCATATAAATTAACTCTGCAAAGTTGAAAAAATCAATACCTCATTCATTTTCTTAAAAGAATGATCTAGTAACAGGGATCCTACTCACCTCAAATGAAAAGTTCATCAAATCCAAGATTATCACTATAAAATCAAAGGCAAACAGAATAAAAGATATCTCAGATATATGACCCTCGTTTATGAGACATCCTCACTTATACATATTTTTTGGTCCCATGAATAACCCCATAATACCCCATGTAATTCCAATCTCCTTTATGAAACTCCACTATTTATACGACAAACTCCATTTATCTGGTCCCATGGCAGGAAGTACCTCACTTATACGACTTTCCAGAGAGAAACAATGGAAATGCAATAGAATTCTGTTACGAGAGCTGACAAAAATTGGAGTATAATGGGTTTTCAAATGAAAAGGTACTAAATGACACTGTGGGTATGATTGAAATTTTTACTAAAAATAACGATCTGAGATTTGAGCACAACTATCCCACTGTTTAACGAACCGAAAGATTCCCCGCTCCCAGAATTCCTGTAGCTATGACAAGAGCCAATCTTTCTCTGATTGATTATGTGTTCCATCCAATTGACACAACAGTATGCATGAGGACATCATGACATTCACATATCAAAATTTGACAATTGAGTAACATGACGTCATCAGATTTCTGACTGCAGCAGGAATTAAACCGGCCAATATTCATCACCAGACGGTGGCCATATAAGAGGGAGACTGTGTGTTTGTAGGCTATTCAAGTCCATCAAAAGAAAACCGCCAGGGCTGCTCATGGAGGGAATCAATCTGCTCCTAATAATGTGCATCAACACGTCTCCAGGGTCACAACAAGTGTACTGGTCAAGTCCAAGTGGCTTGATCATCCACCCTATAGTCCAGATATGTCACTCTGTAACTTCCATCTGTTTGGGCTGTTAAGAAAACATCTGAAAGGGACGTGCTTCAACTCGGACGACGAACTAAAGGACACAGTGAAAGAATTGCTCTTGTCACAGCTACAGTAATTCTGGGAGCAGAGAACCCTCCGGCTTGTGAAACAGTGGGATAGTTGTGCTCAGGCCTCTGGTGAATACTTTTGAATAAGAATTCAATTTTACCCACAGTGTCGTTTTGTACCTTTTCATTTGAACACCACTCATAGTACTCAGAGTAAAGCGTACTCGTTATAGCAGACTTCTAACCTTGGAAACATTGTTCAGGAATGCAAATATTTCTATTTAGGTGACATGAACATCTGTGGTGATGTCTGTGAGTAAATTAGAGTATTAGGTTTCATTTTCCTGACTCCAAATGAGTAAATGCAGCCAGGAAGCAAACAGACCAAATTGGGCACCAAAGGGCTTTCATGCTCCTTTGCCATAAAATTTCAGTTGTGAAACTCCTCACTTATGAACCTTTTTTTGGTGGTCCACTGAAAGTTTCATTAGTGAGGATATACTGTATTATCTTGCAGAGCAATGCAGTGACATAGAAGACTAAAATCCTCATAACAACATATTAAAGTGTAGCTGAAAATTTTTACCTTCTATTATCAACAATCATTTTCATTCACAAGTACAATATTTCATTAGAGGAGAATTGATATCACTTACCTACTAGCACTCCCAGGTGAGAGTAAAAATTTCCAAAAGGTCCAGAGAAGTAAGGTAATGAATCCAACCAACCAAAATGAAGCAATGGGTCTGAAAAAACCAGAAATACTTTAAAATTTAAAACTGTACAAGTGCTTTCACAAAAGTAACATCATATAAAGAAATAAATGATAAAAATAGATCTGAAAAATATAAAGTAATTGACTAACCAAAAAATGAATGGCCATTTCTAAGCTATTAACACATAAATTCATTTCCTACTTAAATATAATTGTCATAAATCAAGACTTCAAAATATCATACCTGAAAGGAAGGCTAGAGGTATGGACACCAATTATGATTCATCATCACTGGTGCCCATAATTCTATTTTCCTCACCCCTGAACACTATGCTATCAGTTGATTTCTATTGATCCTTTCTCAGTAGGTAATTATTTTCTCAATAAAATGTATTGACTACATCTTGAAGGGAACAATTATGCTACAGTTTCAGATTTCAATCCAACCAACTTTTGTACAATTAACTGAAAGAATTTTACAGCAGTAGAAAGAATTATATAATAGAACATGTTGCAAAGGGAACTGAAGGTTATTACAAAAACTGCCTTCTCCTAAATGGGTGAAACTAAACTCAACAAAATGAAGCTATATCAACTTTCTAGTGAGTTAGCTAGAAAGATTAACTATTTTGAAGAGCTGAAGACAGATTTTTACTTTTCCACAAAAAAGTTTTTATTCAAGAACTACCAGTTTCGGTGTAGTTTGTTCGAACCTGAAGATGGTAGTACACTATTCTGTGAAAAATAAAAATCTGTGTTCAGTTATGTATTTCTGCCACATTTCAGCCAAATCGATAGATTATATTTTGAAGAGGTCAGTATCTTCTCAAAGTAATGCTTAGAAGTAGTTGCACAAGAGACAAATGGTGTCTCAACTAGAGTTATTTTGGCTGCTAGTAGAGAGTGCTGCATTGAAATAATGCTGTCGATACAAACAGCATGGTAAATGTTGATAAGCCAACCTACAGGAGTCAAGACTATATTGACTGCTGACTGTCTACTCTTTAGTTCCAATGATTTTGTCCCTAGTACACATTTAATTTGGAAACTTCTTCCACTCAACAATTTTCTCAAATTCTTGTGGATGTGTTATAAAAACAGATAGAAAGAGCTACCTTTCATCTATTTTATAAATTTTCTAATAGGAGCACTGTCAATGTTTTCTCTCCTATAATGAAGACATTCTTCACAAATGAGTACTCATTTTTCCATTTTCCAACATTTTCACATTTCTCATTTTGACTATTTACATAAATAGGAGAGAAGACACTTCAAGCAATTGTATAGATCCATTCTATTTTTCACTTGCTTCTCTCATATTACAATCACAAAGTAGATGATTGTGCTTTTTCAGTGAGGGATCCTGACAGGTACATTCTAATAAATTATGGCTTTGAATGCAAATGTTCTATCTCTATCTTTAAATTTTCCATCCTTACTCCAAAAGTTTCTAATTCTTGTTCTGAGTAGTAATATCCTCCTAATCCCTAAAAAAGCTTGAATTATTCTTAAACACATGACTTTCACATACTATGATATATATGCCATCACCATAGGTTGAACTGGGACTTGTCTGAAAAAGTTACATTTTGCCATTCAGCATACCATCAAAGGTTCTTATATGCCCATTGCAACCTGAGGCATTTACAGTTTCTGGACTGTGGAAGATGACACAGAGGCATATATGCCATCAGTCCAGCCTGCTTGTAACAGCACTGACAACATAGACAGGTGTACACTAGGGTGGTCCTTATTTTTTTTAATTTGAATTTCTTTCTGGACATTCCCTGAAATTATTTCAATTGGTTAGAAAATAAATCATGTAAAATATTAATAGAATCGGATAACAGAAAGATGTGCCACATCACACTTGAAGTTTATCAATTTCATCAATTTTGGCCTTTTTTCAGTCATCACTGGTGATTAGAATTGACCTGTCTCTATTATTTTATCAAATTATTAGTAGACATTAAATGTGATTTTGGTAAAATATTCATAATATCCCCACAGTAGTTTTCGAGATCTAGCCCTAATAGTAAGTGCACATCATGAAATTGGCGCTGTGCCCTCCCCTTGAATCTATGAAGTTCACTGCCCTGTATCTCGTCTTATATCTACCTGTTTGCTTTAAAAATTAATAATTAATTTTTTTTGGGAGTACTACTGTAAATTTATCTAGATAAACATGTGTAAAACCTTCCAAATTTCAAATAGGTGAATGCTAGATATGGGAATGCTTTCAAATAGGTGAATGCCAGTAAAGGCCAAAATTGATGAAATTGATAAACTTCAAGTGCGATACACTGATTCCACACAAGTAACATTTGCATGCCTAGTACAAGTCAAAATGTCACAGTATGACATACCCATTCCTCAGGGAGCAATCATTCTGCTACATTAAAGCTAACATACTGATATTAATCCTTTCCTTGAGTGATATTGTGCCCTTTTTGAAGTTTATGGATCATGGTATCACTTGCTTTCACTAGTCCTCTTTGTATGATGGTTCTTTACTGACTGAGCTTGGCATAACACTGATCTTCATTGTTAAACAAGAGAGGGCACTGCCAGGCCTACATACATGCAATCTTAATCACTTATTGCTTGTAATCTGCTCTGCACAGCTCCTCTGAGTTTAGATTCATTTAGGAAATTCTTTCTGGATGTTGCAATTTTCACTAACATTAGTTTATTAGACACTCTCAAATTATTTAAGCAATCCAAGATAACCAATCTCATGTTAATGATGCACTTTAATAGGAAATATTTTAACCCTTTCCCGCCAAAGCTTATCGAAGGGAGATGCTTCCTCAGATACAAGCTGCATGGAGATTTTCAGTACTTCTCTGTACGGAGCTCTTTCGGCACTACAAATCGCTCAGGTATACCTTTTGGAACCTTACTCAGCAGGATACCGCATGCATGCTTGTGGTTATTGCTTCCGCAGTGGTCACTTCCCTTCCCTAGCCTCAGCTATAGCCGACATTCGCTCATTTGTTATGAAAATTCATGTCAGCTATAGCCGACGCTAGGCATGAAAGGGTTAATCTCAGCTAAGTTAATCACCGAAGCTGGTGGATTGCACCTCAAGACTACTCTATCTGAGATTTAATCTCTCTTAGTCCATGCTAAGTCAACGAAAAACAAGAGACTCGATAAGAAAGACCATATTCTCAAGTGCTCAGGTATTGATTTCATAATAGGAAGACAAATAGATGCCTCATTATTATCCCATGTATCTTCAAAAATATTTTAAGTTGTTGAAAAGATGCTCTTCCTTCTGGAGATCTTTTACCATCATACCTCTATATCCTCTCCCTACACACAAATGATAATGAGTTCCTTCTTAAATTTTTGTTGAGAGCTTAAGAAGAAGCATTTTTCAGAATGGTATACAAAGCTATGCCATTTATGGTGGGGAATTCAACAAAACGATTATGAAAGAAATAAAGTCTTAGATAAAAAAGCAAAAAGTCTTACTTGGGAATTGGTAGAGTGATTGTATCCCAACCAAATTTGGCAACCACCAGGAATTCTGAAGCCACAATTGAGAGCAGTATCCAAGACTGGCGACCTATTTTTGTACAATCCCTGGAAAAGATTATAGTAATAAATCTAACATTCTACTGGCTGACTGCAAACTATTGAAAGAAAAATATTTATTCTCATTTAATCTTTCGATAAATGCACAATACATTAGTGGGCTTCAAAGAATAAGGTAAAGAATAAATTTATAATATCTAAACATTGGAAGTGAATACTAACGCTATCATTGACTTAAACTACTTGTATTACTGTTTGTCTTCTATTTACAAAAATCAAAAGTTACAGAAATAAAATATTATTATTTTCTCTTTGATTAATATGGTATTTAAACGTAATGGAGAACTCTTTAGTAATAAACTGAGTAGTAAATATTAATATTAAATTTATTAATAACTAAACAAATAAAGTTAAAATAAAGTAGTAGTAGAACTCCCTTAATAAACAAATTGCAACAGAATTTGGCTTGAAGCTTGATGTTTTTCCATAAAGAGCTTAAGCTTAAGTTTCTTGGGTCAATCCAGCCCAAGCTAACAGAAAAAATAGACAAGTTTGCAAGGAAGGCCATCAAGATCTGGAATGGTCTCCTGCATTACCAGCAGGTAGATAAGGAGGATTCTACAAACTGCAATGCAAAGTATATTGACATACAAAGGAAGAAAAGGCTTTAAGAAAGGTATTATGGAAGCAATGGAAGGATGAAATAAGAAGAGTAGCAAGGATTTGCATAGTAAAGCTGAGGAGAAATGAAAATATGAGAAAGATAAAGATAGATAGAATCACTCACAAAAAAATTGAAGATAAACTTTCAATACGACAGACTCATCAAAAGAATAGATGATGGCAGATGGCCATAGATCCTTTTGGATTTGCTCTGCATCAGGAAAAAGAAACTTTCTATAATTCCTTCTTAAGGCATCTTAATTATTAATATATGAGTATGAGAACAGAGATGCTGCTTTCTTATCTTTAAGACTTAAGACTGATGTAGTCTTATATACTCACTATATAGATTACAGACTTACGGATCATCCAAATATTGAAATGCTTCCCTGAGTGCCACAGCTCCGCATAAAATGTAAAGGATGAGCCTTATAAGATTCAAATAGTGATCTGGAGGGACCCACAGCACAAATTTAAGGTAGAAGGTATTCAACTCAGCCAAGAGGAACTGTAAAATATTCAAAGTTAATTATTTGCTTATGATTTCCTTCAATAAATTTGCTAATGAAATGAAAGACGACACAAGTTCTGCAAAATTAACATAATTTGATACTTCACATTTGATTCTACTTTAAGAAATAATGTAAATGTCATTAATGGTTAATGGCTACCTAACACTGTGGAAAAGCAAGTTGTGATGAGCAGGCAACCTTGATTATTATAATCAATTATTATAAATTCTCCATTAAATTCCCAAAATAGCAGTCATTTATACTTTCACATAAATACCTCCACATAAAAAATTTTTGGGGTAAATCAAATATGACTATAAAAGCAGAGGATGACAGTGAATGATAAGGAGTTATAGCTTAGGAGGAGGGTTACTTGGATCTAATCTGAGCAGAATAATAAAGGAAAACTCACCACAAATATTATTGCCAGAACAGAGATCCATCTCCCAAGGCTAGAAGTAGCCTTCCAGTCATAATCCACCCAAGTATAAGGGCCAAATTGGGCTATTATTCGCTTCAGCTTACCCCTTTAACAAGCAATTAACATTACTATTATTTTTGGATGATGTAGAAGTCGGTTAATATCATTAAACTTTACTTGATATGACCTAAACATAATCTATCATATCCCTGCATTCAAAAACAAATCTCATTCTCTGAAGTTCTTTCAATAGTAGAGATTCCAGAACAACAATGAAATTGGAAAATGCATGTTGTTTGGTGCACTAATTCCTTGCCCAACAGCTTGCTATTACTTGTAATGACTATTGCTACAATTTTTATATTAAAAATAATATTAATTATTATTATCACTAACTATTAAAAGAAATTCTTTATTTTTGTCAACAGGTGAGTTTTTGTTTCTAAAACTGGGAATTATTGGAGTTAAATATTAATCATTGGAACTGAAAAGTTATGAAAACTTGCATTGAACTGACCTACACTGAAGAACTCAAATCCAATAAGACTGATTCTCAATGAATTAACCTTTTAATATATAGACTACAACCTTCAAGAAACTTCTTTATGGCAGAGTAGGTTTAAAAGTTTGATAACTTTTAAAACTTGAAGTTTAATTTTACAGAAAATTTAACTGCACCTCCCTGCTTATCATGTTAACCTAAAGGCTTGGATATAATAGTTAATTAATAAAATCCATGGGGTGGCTGAGATGCTGTTAAAGTTCATAATAAATAAGATGAGAAGTGATGTGTGCTATTTCCTTATAAATAGTAAATTGCTTTTTAGTCTTAATCTTATCTGAATAAATAAATTCCACTTTTATTAGTTATTCACAACAATTCCTTTCTATTCATTACCAATGAAAATGGGCTAGTTGGAAGAGGAGACCTTTTGGTCTTTCCTGAATGAAGACTTTATATTTATTAAATTTATTTAAAAGCACCTGTAGGTAGGAATGCTCCACAAATTCCTCCAGTGATATGTCCTGACAGAGAAGAAACGGAGAGTCATTAGGCCAAGATATATGCCTAAGCTGTTGCACACTAGTGCATCCATTATCCACTGAAAGAAACAGTATACTTTTAGCAAATTATCCAAATAATAGGTGATATAAAATATAGAAAATTTATTTGCATAATTCACAGGTTTATAGCTACATTCATAACTTGTATAAAACAAAACCATTAAATTTTAAATAATACATCTTTTACATAGTCTTATCTGTCAAAATGGTATGCAACAACAAAAATACTGAAATATTTATAAAATGCCAATATATACCCCCAAAAAAGCTTTATAGCAAAGACATGAGAGGATGTGCTGCAATTTGCATAAAATCTTTTCACCACCATCAAATTGCTGAATACACCCAATCTTCTACCAAAAGCTTCTTCTTTGAGAACTCCAAACCTCTCATAGTAAACAATTTAGCATGAAACAGATCTCATGGGATCATCTTTGGTCCCCAGCTACTACAATGAACTCCATAACAAACTACTAGTATTCCAGCCATATCTACTGTAGATACTACCTGCATGATAACTGCTTACAGTTTTCCATCCTTGATTGACATTGCCGTAAGATTGCTCATTTAAATTCATAGCTGGAGAAGCTAAAAATAACCTCCATTTAAGTGCAGAAAAACCAGACACCTTTTCCACATTCAAGAATCAAGACGTACATGCAGCCCTTCACTAAAAATGGATAGTATCTCTAAAAGTCCTTTCCCCAGAGTTCTTGATTGATAATTCACGAAACATGAGAACATTCTTAAAATTGGTGCTCTTAGTTAAAAAGACTAAAGACTTTCTAAAGTCAATTTATAGGAATACTGGCCCCTATACTTCATTTGTCATATCTCATATCACAGATTATGCCAAATGTTTTTCAAACATTTCCTCAGATCCATCAATTCAAAATTAAAATGCACGAGAAGACTGAATTAAATGATACCTCTTTACTTTTTAATTATGAATTCCCTTTAGGTTAGTTTAATTAATTCACCATCATTTCAACTGAATCTTCCTCATATTAATGTAATTTCATTTTCATCATAAATGAGAAACATTAAATACACAGTATAGTTACCAAAGGCTTCAAAACTCACATGGTCCCACCAGCACTCACTAAAATTGGGAAGTTGATGTTCTAGAGTATACTCAAGAATCTCAAAGGCAATAGAGATCACTGTGCATAGCCACCAATCTCTAAGAACAAGAGCTTTAAACCACCAGCCAAATAAGTGGACTGGAACAAATACATCCATCTTGTCCTGGTAAGAGAGAGAATGCCAATTTACATTAGAAAATAGCAGAGGGATTGTGAAGGATATTTTCTTATTTTAAGCATTTTCTACATTCTTCCTATGGAAATTCACTCAAATTTTAAATTTTCACAAATGGAGCCCAACAGATAACATTTATCACTTAGGATTATGAACTTTCAAAATATTCATCTACTGAAAAAGCAGATGTGATGAAAATACACATTAGTGCATTCCAAAGTGGGTTATAAAATTTATGATAATAAAACATCTGTATTCAAGTGAGACTGAGACTAAATAGTCTCTTCTTCCCATCTAATCTCTCATCATATAACATTTTTTCAAATTACATGATTTAAAAAAGGGAACAGAAGAAAACTAATTTACGGGTTTAAAAATCCAAGGAAAAAATATACCACAGCAGGAAAACATCTGCAAGAAGATGGGTGTGAAAAACCTGCAAAAGCTGCAGACAGTTAAAAACTAAATATTGTGCAAAGGGTTAAGACACCTTAAAGCAAAAAAACAATGCATGCACAATTTACATAGCTAATACAAAAAGAAATATTTGCATAAAAAATAGACAAAAATTTGCCTTATGAAGCAAAATACATTAAGGTTACAAGATAGTACAGAATGAAAAATAGCATTAAAATAAATTATGTATTATAATATTGGAGGCCATATAGATTATTGTAAAATATATGGCCCTACCAGAAGGAGACCATGACTAAACAAGGCAAGCAAATTGAAAATATATTATAAAACATGCTTGAAAATAAACATACCCATAAGTTGTGAAAAGGATCACCAGGAAAATCTTCATCATAAAGCTTGCAATTGCCACCATAACTCTTTTCTTCCAAAGGAACACCAAGTTTACTGTCTACATGCTGAAGTAACTTTCTAGCATCATTATCTGTCTGTAAAAAGGATTTTAATTGATTTTAATGGAAGCAAATTACATGTAGCACAAGTTATGCCAGAATCAAGTATTTATGAAGACCAAGTATATTACAGCAATACACAATGTCTAACAAAAGTATTTTCTATACCATTTTCAAGATTAGAATCTCCACTCCAGGATGTTCTTTACCCACCAACAAACATCATATAGGTAATAGATTATGAAGTAATGATAAACAATTAAAAATTCTTGTGAACCAGTAATCCATAATTACATCTGAATTATTTCTTTAAAGTCAGATCATCAAGTACAAATAAAGAGAACCAAGGTATTGGTTAATTCTAATTTCAGCCACAGGAACTATGATGGAGACATTCACCAATAATCTTTATATATAATTTAAGAAATGAATAAAGATATGGTTTGATGTAGAGATATAAGGAAAACTTCATTATGTTACTACAGGGTAGAGAGCCCCAGGGAAACTATATTCGACACTGAGAAAGCATGGGTTCAGAGCCAAGAGCCTATAATATATTTCCGGAAGATCCATACTTGTAATTTTCCATTTACCTGGCTACAAGGATTTATTCCTTCATTCATTAAAATACCTAAATGAGTAAAGAAATCCATCACACTTACTTCATTCAGTTACTAAAATAGTAATATATCTTATTTTTGAAATTTATTAATGTGTTTAAGTCAATGTAATCATATATTCATAATTTTTATTTAAAATTAACAGATATTTATCTCTTTTCATTAATTGCTGAGATGACCATGATTGTTGTCTCAGTTGCTACTAAATAAATAATAAATAACAAGAGAAAAGGGTGAAGGATTATGGTTTCTTTTTTCTATATTTTAAATGTATTAAGCAACCAAGTTTTGTTTATAATAAAATAATGTCTGAGAAGTTACATTTTAAGATGTTCAGTGAAATAATACACAACATTACAGGTGTAAGATAGTATGTACAGTGATAAAACATTCAGATATTTATTAGCACTTGAAGAGGAGATGAATTAACTTTTAGCCAAAATTAGGTGTAAGCAGTGTTTTTTACTCTTTTAAGTTTTATATGATCCATGATATCCAAAAAAAATTAAGATATATTTAGGGATTTTGCATACATTTATAGCCCTACAATTCTGACATGATTGATAATAGTAAAACTTTAAAGTATGAATTAGTTTTAAACTTCATTATCATAGGCTTTACAATTAACTTAAACCAAGTTCCATTCTTATCAATGGGGGAGCTTACTAGTTTAAATAAGGATAGGAATTAACTTGTTTCATGAAGGATTTCCTTGCTTATAATTGCATGATTTTTAGACACTGAATTCTTATGAACTGAAAGTATTAAAACATTTTTTATTACTCAATACTGAGACAACTCCTACAATTTCAGGTTTAAAGATAAACTCTGCATGCTGAGCATATGAACCAAATCCTCAGAAAATAAATGAAACAATGGATTTTGTCACAACAGAGGAAAGAAAAAAATCTTAGAATTATGTAACATCAGTAAGCCCAGAAATTATGTTACAGAAATAATGATAAGATTAAATTTAACAGCACTTGGAGCAATTATTTGCAGAAAATATAACTGATTTTCATTGTATTTTGAACATTCAATGCGTCAGTTTGAAGTTTGATGGTTTTTTTGTACATTGATAGGGAAATGCCACCTGTTTATATACCTTTTCATTAATTGATAATCTTCCTAGTATCCAATTTCTCTTTGATAAGTCAATGTAACGTTTTCTCTCTAAGACTTTCAAAGATTGAAATTGGAGGAGTTGAAATTGAAGCCTTGGAAGACCTGCTTAGCATGTTACAAGTGAATTAATAATAGATCTCTGAAACTGTATAATCAATGATTAATTTCATATTTCATAACAGTAATCGCTCTCTTAACAGGATAAAATGTAGAAAGTAAGCAAGGTTGAATTCTAATGAAAACTGAGCATCAATCGGTTATAAAATAACAATTTACCTGAAAAAGTACAAAAATGATACCCAGCTCATAGACAATACTGCAACAAAAGGCGAATCGCCACAAAGCAGGATGAGGCCTTCTGAATGGACCATCTGGAGTCACTGTCACTCCCAGTAATATAAACACCAAAACACATGCCACCAAACCTCTGAAAGGGAAAGTCAATCAACTTCCGACAGCATTCTCTACGAGCAAAGAAACGCATAGAGTAAATTTCCAATGGGCAGGTAGAGTTGGGATGGACTTGAAATTAAAAGACTATTTTCAATATTAGAATTTGCTGCTTAGAACCTTACGCTGCCACACAATCGTTGGAAAAGTATGCACGACTCATTGTGAAACTTTGCAAGCTTCTACTCGCTGATTATGCAATAAAAATTATTAATGATTTTCCCTTTATGAATAGGTGCTGATATTAAAACGAAGTACCACATACTCCTTCAAGAAGACTTCAATTTCATATCTCTTATCTGAGTGAACGACAATAGCTTTACAAATCTAAGAAAAGGGTTCCTAAATATCGCTTCTAATATGTTTGACTAATAATAGACTCGAATCTCTAACAGTAAATATATGTCAGATTCTCGATGAATAATTTAACCGGACACTGTACAAAATGTAGAAAAACATATCGCGACATAAATACTAACTTACCTTTTGATATTGTATTCAGTGTCTTCCTTTGCCGATTCAAACATGGAAACATATACCAAGACAGAGATGAATATTAGGAGAACTGTTAATGTGTGCGCACGCCTAAATGGATTGAACGTTTTATAAGAATAGAGTACACAAATGAATTCCTTCAATAAATCATTCGACTTACCAGAAAAAGCTTATAGTGCCATCATCTGAAAACCTCCTCTCATCCTCAAGCTTCCACTCGATAGTTTCCATTTCCTCCCCAGCATCACAATCGTCCGTAACTTTGTCAAAAGATTTACCGGAATCATTCTCACTTATCTTTAAATTCGGACGTCCACTATCCCCGACAGTGTGCGCCATTCTTTGAAGCACCGGAACGCATGGAGAGAACGTCGATATTACCGAGGGAAGAAAAGAAGATGGGAACGCTACGACGGTTTAGTTCTGTATTATTCCATCATCTTTGGAGCTGGCGCTAATGACACTTAGCTGGCGATCTGAGGAACCCCGGATGGGGACAGTTTGCGCAAAGACTCATAAGCTCCAATGAGAATTTGAGTACTGAGAGGGGACCTAACTAATGACCACGGCTCCTTCAAAATTTCTTGACCTACCTTAGTTAGAAGTTGAATCTGTCTTTGTTTACAGCAGACTACTGAAAAAACAAGATGTTCGGAGAAACATTTCAATGCTCTATAGCGATATGAGCAAAAACCATTCGGAATTTAAAAGGGAATGTATTCAGCCAGGGGGATGGTTTGCACCACGAACCCTCCACCAATAGGTATGAAAAGCTTAGGAAAGGGAATGAGGTTTCCCAGGAGAGATGCTGATAGATAGTTTGCTATTGCTTTCCTCACTGATGCAAAATGTTGTGTGGGGAAAATTAAATGCAACACAATTACTCAATAAAACACTTTTCATAGCATTTGATAAGGATTTACCATAATGAATGTCATTTTCCAACATTATTCACCTCTCAGTAGCTTTCTTATATGCTATGCTACTCAATATGAAAGCATCATATGAACCATACTGAAATAAAATGAAATAATGTTTCATGTACCAAAAAAGAGAAAATATTGCATTCACCTCAATTTTATAGCAGGAAATATGCATTCAAGCTATGTTTTTTAGCTTGAATTTAAAAATTGACAAAATTTGAATTTGCATCTGAATTTGTTTCCCTTGAGGAAGTTTATTAAGTAAAATAATGTTATGATTAAATAACAATTCATAAAAATGTTGTTATGTACTGATGTATGAATTGATTTACATAATTTTTCAATTAGCACCAGTTGAGCAACACTTAAATTGTTGCTACCATTATTTAGTGAAAAGATAGATTATTTGTGAATACCTTCATTATTCTTTATAGGGGCAAAAGCATTAGGTTGAATAGAAAACCACTAACATTATTTGAGAGAATAGGCAATTGAGAGGTGAGTTAAACATGGGAAGAGTATGGAAAGTGTTTGTTTTCAACTTATCAATGTAGATCTTTATTACATTATGTTTGTTGTGCCTTTGGAATGGGCTCAGCGATGAGGTGCCATTAGTTTTAATGGATATTAATTCAGTCAGACTGTGATGCAGACTACCATATAGAAGCAAAGAAAGAATTTTACATTCATACATTTCACCTCTTGAATGAATTATGAAATAATGGTGGAGGGAGAGGAATCAACCAGCCATCTGGCTGAATGACCATACAAGGTCTGAGAAACTCATCCCACAGGATTTATTTTTACATATCATACGATTTTCTGTTGACTTTTAGTTGCTCATTGTATTTTCTTTTGAAAACCTTTTTCTGTGACGATTCCCTCTTCTTATTTCTGAATATATAAACTACTCCTCTCTTCTCCACATTGCTAAGCTGATCCCAAACTAATCATTTAGTTCCTCTCCACAAGTAATTCCTTCAGTTTCATTAATTTTGAACACCATAGCTGCAATGATTTTGTCCACAACTACACATCAACTGCCTTCTTCTTATGATGACAGATTTTTTTTGTCAGAATCGGGGTTACATTACAGCCACCGCAACCCACTGCTGTACTATTAGCAGCCATTTAAACTATAATGCTTACTGAGTCATAGTTGTGATAGCACATGAGGTCTGTGATATTCAATGAAAATCCTGCCCAATCTGATCCTATCAAACACAGCCCAAATATGAGCATACTTATGACTTATTAGTTATACAAGGTTAAGCTGTATTGTACCAAAGATTTCTGATCTGCAAAACAGGTTTAACTTTCAGTTTCCCTGAAAATTGGCAAGTTTCCATATATGTTTCTATGATCAAAATAATTCTTAAATCAATATTCATTTAAAAGCAGGGCATGCCCAACTGATTTCCAAGGAATTTACAAAAGTTTGCATGAATCCAATTGTTCACTTATTTCATGGATACTGTTACTAAAACTTTGTCACAAGAAGAGGACAGTACAGTACATCAGTATTTTTGTTAATTCTTTATGTACAAAGACCCCAAAACCACTATTGCCATGGAAAAAAACAGTATAAATGGTCACCTTATCTAACTCTGGTTTCCCAGTTATAAATTACCAATTTATTTAAACCATCCATTAAGTTTGTAGGCATCCTTAATCAACAGCAACATCCTCGAATACCTTCCTACTAATCCACTTCAGACCAACTACCAATTCCAATTCCCAGTATCCCTAACAATGTCAATATGTTCAACTGGTATACATCCATTTGGATTAGTTTTATCTGCTCCAATCATCCATTGTCTTTTATTTATGTATCCAACATTTTTCTTACCAAAAAGTTAAGACATATTGATTATAGCAAATTTCTCAAATCTTATGACTTGTAACTGTTGCCAATTAAATAACAAACAAGAAGAACTTTATTATTTTATAGAATAGAGAATTTTTTATTACTTCTGAGACTGATTGTTTTTTGCCTTTTGCAAGAGATAAAGTGGTCACTCCTAACTAGGATTAGTATCCCAAATCATAGGGTAATAAGGTTAGATACTGAATATAATAATCTAATTATAGCTTAATTAATAAAAAACAATATATTCACACATGCAAATAAAGAACAACTACTGTCTTTGAAATCACCAAAATAATGGAAAGACTATACTGTAAACTTTAAAATGACCTAAAGACAAGATAAATTTTCAAATACAGAACTGTATCATGTTGTGAAACAACTAGCCATCATCAGTACTTGTATAATTATCAAATTATTTAATGATTGCTACTAAAGAGTATCTTTTCCTGAATCCTGGAAGTTAGGTTATATCCCCATTATTTCTAAGATCACAAAAAATTTTAATTCCCAAATGAAATAACTATAGACCTTTTTCATCGTTGTCTTTCCTGTCTAGAGTATTTTAACACTCTATGCTAAAGGACCTTAATAACCAAATTGATAGAAACAAGGTCCTAATCAACAAACAAATTCGCTTTCAACTATCCATCATTTACTACGATGAAATGAAAATATAACACAGTTTTCTCAATGGCATAAACAATACAGGTCCTTCCATTTGACATAAACATAGCAAATCATTCCATCTGACATGATAGGCTGGCTTACAACTGCCACAATTAAAATTCCCTATCACCCTTTGTAAATTAATCCAAATTTTTTGATAGAAAGAAAAATTAAAGTTTGTTTGGAGAACCACTACAGAAAACTATACTAGCTGGTGTCCCTTAAAGAAGTATAATCAGTTTTTCAATCTCTCTACCAAGGATACACCCAAAACAATAGACAGATACCTCTAAACTGATCATTTACCATCAGCTATACTAGCTCCTTGCCAGATATAGCTATTCAGAAAAATCCATCTGCTATGGATATTCATAGATTCAATAACTGGCTAAATACAAGGAAATTCAGAGTGAAACCTAATAAAGCTTGCTAAAACCTAGCTTTATTAGCAAAATTAGAGAGAAAATATTAAAATAGGAGTAACTGTTTCAATTAAAATGAACGACCAGAAGGACAAAATGTGACCTTTAGGCCCCAATTTCCCCACCTCTGGACTAGACCATTTTTACAATAAATGCATTTCCTTTGCCATTACTTCAAACAGATTGTTCTCATTGTCTAGAAATAAAAATCATAATGAAATCACATTTTTGTTAGAACATGTTACAAAAACTAATAGAAAATTGTATCATTAAACCACACAGTTGAAAAAATATGGAGTTTCAGCCCAAGAAAGTGGACAAAAAGAAAGAAGATAAAAGAAGTTAAATTAATACAAAAATTATAGCTGAAAACAAACTCTGAGCAGAGACTGTAGAAGACCAGAATAAAGTTTTGTTAAACTTAAGAGTTCAACTTTGTATGCAGCATTTGATAACAGCAAATGGCAATTCAAATTTAATTTAGAATTAAGCTTTTATACGTTCCTAAAGAGGAAGCCAGTATCTGATGATGTTTGGTGTAATTTAATATCTTATGGCCACCTGTTCCATAGTTCAAGTTTATTTCAACTTTCATTTTAGGGGCAACACAAATTGTAAGAGTTAAAATTTATAAAAAGAGGCACAAGTAACCATAACTTGTCGATCAGACAAAATGGTGGATCATCGACCTTCGAAAGGTCCCATCTGTACATTTGCGTGTGGACTGCCCTTTCTATAGTAGGGAGTAGACTGCGGTCGAAATTCGCGAGGCTGAGCAGTGCTGCTGTGATTAGGAGCGAAGGCTCAAAATTGCCATCAAAATAGAGCGGATTTTAAATTCTTTCAGAAACTGCAAAACGTAGAGACTGATCCCTTGGGATCGTCCCATCTCACCTGTTCGACATGTATGTCGATGGCGGCCACAACACTACCAACGGCGTCACCACCATCAACGCTGAACTCCACGAAGTTGTGGACGGCGTCGTGCAGGCTCTTGCTCTTCTGCGAAGGGCAAAGGCGTGTGCGTGTCAACGGATTTCCATTAACGAGGAACTAAGCTCCGAATCAGATATCTTCAATCGTTAGGGCACAATCGGTGTGTGATACAGGTGACAACCCTTTTAACCTCCAAGCGTCCTAACCTGGGTAAAGATTATGTGACAGTTAATTCCAATCGGATATTTAACCGGCCAAATTTGTCCCAGCCGCTCCTAAGCCCACATCTAACTCTGCCTCTAAAGCCGACCGATAAATCTGGACCTTTCATTCTTTCCATAAACTATCAAGGGGCGGAACCGAACCGAGATCAAACCTTCCGATTTATCCTTTCTTAAATCTTCTCCCACACCTACTTTTCTTACATGCGACTAGAATAACAAGCATAATTCACAAATCTCAAGATCAAATATTGATGGCAAAATCTTGTTCAAATTTCTCCAATCTTCACAGTTATCTATACATACTCCGTTCTCTCCAGCTATTTCCAATTCAAGAAACTCCGTAGATTTCATCATCACACAACTTTTCTGAAATCTCGTCTTCGATGGAATTTTCTCTGATCATTTCCCGATACTATGTTCTATCTCTGGCCAAACTTCTAATAATCCTATATATGAAAAGAACACATTCGATGGCGAAAACTCTCAAACCTTTTCACTATCCAAATTCAATGTTATACACTGCTTGATGATCCGATCATACGTGAAGTAATTGACTCTCAAATTGAGTTAATCAATGATCGTCAATCCTTTCTTCTAAAATTGATGCAACTTACCTGGCACCAATGCAACATTTTAAATTCATCCAACTTCCAACAGTAGAGCTAAAAGTTATGTTAACAGACAGGGCAACCAAGTCCCTTCGCTGTCTGACGAAAATCATCCCGTCCGAAACTCACTAAACTTCACAGAACAAATGGCATAACTTCCTAAATTTATTTTCGTTTCAAGAACAATATGTGGAAAATCTCCAAATCCTTAAACATACGACCTCTCTTAACGAACAATTATATAACTTCGATTCCTAGAAGTTTTTATACTCTTTACTCTCGTTAAATTTAATCAACAAGAATAGTTACAAAAATACTGTGCCCGACCAATTTATTAACAATATCTTAAAACTTATTTCCGAATCCCCTTTTTATTACATTTCTTAAGACCGTTTTACACGATGCGATTTCTTGCGCAAGAAATTGCAAGGAATTAGAACAGGTTCTAATTTCTTGCGGTGCAATTCTGATATATATATATTTCTTGCGCAATAAATTGCATCGTGTAAAACGGCCTTTAATAACCTTTTCAATGCCAGTTTTAAATTTTCTTAATCTCCCTGTTGGATATAGGCACAGATTTCCGTGCACTGAAATCTCAAAAAGGTCCCATTATCCATGCTGATTTGCACATCCAACACTACTTTTACGCTTACGATTTAACAATTGCCTTTAATATCGTCTCAAGTAACCTCGACACAAAAGAATAAATCGAATTACCAAACTGCAAGATTAGCTAAAAAAAACTGGCATCTAAACATCAATGCAAGCAAAAGGGTCCACCTGCCATTTTCCATCAATAAAAACCGTACTTCTGACTAACCTGGAAATTTTAACTATTATAAACTTAGAACAAAATAAATTTACTAGGTGTTTTGATGAATAAAAAACTATTCCGGAAATCCTATAAATATTACTCTCCGGAAAAAGCACAAATGGTAACAATTTAATTAAATCGTTCAAGCTTTCAACTGCCAAACTTCGTCTAATAAATGCTCTCATCGTGCCTTAACTCACCGAAGGCGTAATAAAAACTTCAAATATCCCTTAAGATAATCAAAAAATGTTGGATCCTTCAATAATCGTTGCATCTGCTCAGTAACAACAAATAATAAGCTCGTTCCGATAAGAGAAAGCAAGCAATCCATCAACTTACCACTGTCTCAATTATTTTCGCTAATATACGCGAAACATTTAGTTAAAATTTTGGAAAGCATAAACAACGACAACCAGCAACAAACCTAACAACTAAACAACCAGCCTAACAACAAAAACAAACGAAAAATTCTTTAGCTACCACTGTCAATGACTCTCTGAAATAAGTGAATCTAACTCCTTTCCTCCCTGTAACAAAGAACTCAACCAATAAATTTTTATGACTGTCAATCAAAAAATCTCTACTAGTTTTGTCTGCCTCGCACTTCACCTCTCCTGCCACCCGTATCACCGCCTATAAAATGTATTCTTATTTGGCATGCATTGATATTGGGACACCTCTGACGAAAACTTTGCTCGAATGTGCTGCTGCACTGCCGAAGTTGAAGACCGGTGGTACGGGTGGTACTGTCGAACTTTTCCGCCATGAAGATTGATAATACGTGTAGTGATATTACACCTATTAGAATTGCATTGCTAGTCTTCGTGGAAGAGAATCGAAGGCTGTTCATGAAGCTGATCCGTCTATTTTTCCGATTTCTGGCTTCTTTTACGGATCTTCTTTGAATGCTCAGGAAGGCTTATTCATCCAACCGCTTGGTATTTTCTTCAACTTCTTTCATCGCTATGTTTACGGCGGAAGTGCACACAGAACTTGGTGGAACACACCTTCCCCGAGAGAAATCAACCGCGAGATATGGAAGGAGTACGTGCCGGAAATAATAATCTTTTAATATCTGATAATAACAGTGGCTCCTCTGACTTAGTTTTCAACGAAAGTGACGTTTTTCGTGAACTGTTAGTTAAAAATATGCTTACACATGTTGGAGCATTTTAAATTTATTAATCGGATATTGCCGAATGCCTTTCGCATTTGTCAGAATTCTTCATTTTAAGATTTTTCGTTTTTTGACTTGCCTTCGCGCAGAATAGTAAGTACAGTCTATGGAACAACATCCAATTGAATATAGAGTATCCAGGTGGAATTCACAGTAACACATGGTCAGCACATCGATGCCCGTATTTGGCTTTTCTAGACCGCTAGTACATAGTAATTCAGATAGTTTCCCAATTACTTCACAATCAGCATCATAGCCCCCACTGAGACCCCCCTTAACCAAAAGGAAAGCACTGACTATGCAGTCTCTACAGACTTGCTCTGAACTACAGACAGAAAGTTGAGTACCAAAAATAGCAAGTATAGATTTGATGATTACATGGAAGACCCCTTTTAATTTCAACCTATTATATTGTGTTGGTTTTTGCAATACTTCATCTTCTTAAGTTGCCATTCAAGATCCACAGTTTCAAATTTTAATGCCTATACTATGATGCTAGGTCAAAAAATTATCTTTAACTGTTTGATGTATGTGATTCAATGTTCAACGAGCATGTGCTTTGATGCCATGGAGAGGGTTAAATATCATGCATCTGGTAGTAGTTAATGATTAAGTGCTTCAACAGCTAAGGTCATTTTGCATGTAAGCCCCCACTGGAAATCTAACCCGGGATCACTTTATCGAAGTTGAACGAATTGCCTGCTTGGCCAGAGGCCCTTGTACATCTAGTGTAATGGGATGTAAGAATTAATTTTTGACCTTGATAATAATACTGATAGCTTTGTTGCAAGTCTAATGACGAAGACAGATACTCATATTACTCACAAGATAGCAGGGGCAATTCTTTTGGAAGGGTACACATAGTTTGATTTGGATTTGTTTCAGTGAATGTCTGTTCAACTTTCATGGTAAATGGAAAGGCAGATTACACTTATTGAATTCTTTACATAAATTCTTCTGATTTCTTGCCAAGGTTTCAAAATTAGTTAATAGCTTCTCTATTATCCTGTTTGTGCTTAACAGCTGGGGTCAAAGTACACACAGCACTTTTTGGAATTACGAGTTTTTATATGATAGTTTAACACTTAGAATGCTTAAACTTATAATAATGATTGAAGTCATCTTTTAAACTTCTTCTATGAGATAAAAAAGATTAGATTAAAAAGATTAAAGATTTAAAAAATTCTTCTTAAATTCTTTTTTGGGTATTACTTGTTTATGAGTGACTTGCTGAATTACTAAAATGTATCTGTGGTCAAAATGTAGCCCACAAATTTTCAAGTGCCCAGCTCTCCTTTGGTAACTCAAAAAAGGTTGTGTGACATGCATGCAAGGGAAGGTTTAAACTGGTTTTTGCATGCACTATGGGTGAAGAAAGGACAACAGACAAACATAGTTTGCAATGAAAACGTGTAATCCACTGAAAGAGAAGAAAGACATGATTGAATAATATCCTGAAGAGAAGGGCTATACAAAGAGTAATCAAAAAAATCTTGAATCTTTTTTGAGTTAGATATGCTATTTTCATTCAAATTTTCTGTGGTTAGTAATTTTCTGTGATATACTTCTCCATTTCTTAAACTTAAGGAAAAAGCATAAATGAGGCAAGGAATTTTAACTTAGATCCAACATTCTGGATGTTTGAATTATAATAATTATGTTAGACTTCTCAGCTTTAATAATGCAATAAATCAGATAAATGCTGCAAAGAATCTTCACAAATATCAAAGATACAGAAGTAGATTTTAAAACATCCTCAAAAATGATTGTGCAATTATATATATATTGTCTCCCCTTATTAGAGATTTGTATCTTTCCTGGAGGATATGTCATAAGAATGCTTCATGAGTTAACAGTTGACTCCAAAGTAGAATACCAACATTTCAGCTGCTGACATCTCTATCATCCTCAAAGTAGATGGCTGTCAAGTTTATAAAAGCAATGAAGTATTCCTGGCTCTCTAATTATGGACAGCGATATTAGTTCAAAGCCTGAATTAGTTCACTAAAAGAGGTGACAAACCACTGAGCCTCCTCCTGCACCTTTGGACGAATCACATTTCCACCAAATCCTAAAAAAAAATTATTCTCAGTTATTTATACATTTAACATCAATTCCTTACCCTAGCTATCTGTAAGCACATTCTCAAGATTTTGGGACAATGACAACCTAAGATTATAGTTTCTCCAAATTTTTTGAGTTAGTGGGGATAAGTAGGCTGGATCCTAAGAATCTTTATTTTATAAATCTTCAAATATATAATGCATTGTAATTGAGAAGTAGTAATAAGAATACGGTAGAACCCTCATCTACCATTCCTGCATGTGCTCTTTTCCTGGATCTATCGTTAATTCTCTGTAATCTAGACTAAAATTAAAGAGCTATCTTAAATAAAACTGCATCCATTGACATCAAACTGATTTTCCCTCACTTATCATTCAAATTTCTTAATCTCAATATTTTTTACAAGCACATGTTGCATCAGAAAATAAATAAAAGCTTCTTTAGATCCTTGCCCAGAAAAAAGTGACAAATACAAATTGTAAGGTCTAGAAGAATACCTGTTTAATTTACAAAGAAAATCTTCAAGAAAACAGCTAATCAAGGCAATTCTCTTGGAAAATAAATAAATTATCTCTAAGGTGAATATTTGTAATAAATCTTCTATTTTTATTAGTTTTTGATCAGTATTTTAGGTTTATTTTAGCATTATGCAATTTAAAAGTTGCTATGTTATTCTTTAATTATATAAGCTGAGTCCATATTTTCCCACTTTCATTGTTTTACTTTATTGATCACTTTTTACCGATAGTCTCTTCAAGAAAGATAAATCAAGGTTCTACTGAAATTTTAATACAACAGAAATGCTCAAAAATAATAAAGTAAGAATATTAAACATATCACCACTATAGTGCACTAGGCATAAAATCTGATTTGCAAGGGGCTCACATTAAAACCTTTTGCTAGCTGGTTTTGGTCCAACTCCATATTTTAGAAAATACATACTTTAATACATATGCAGTATCCAATACACTTGCACATATCGAATTTTTGCAGCCTGCGTATATATGTGGACATCTAACAAAGCGTCAACAAGCTGAACATATGTTTAAAAAGCTGTTCATAAGCAAAGGTAACACTGTATAAAGTATTTTGCATAGAAATTAAAGAGCATTAAAAATTAAAACTGCCTTCAAAAAATAATAAACTCTCACAATGTTCCTCTATGACAAACATATTAATGATTCCCAAAATCAGATAGCTACATCTTCATATAAAAGCCTTGTAATAGAAAAACTGCAGGATAACCATGATGAAAACCAGATTATTCATTCATCATAGATTATGAAACACGAGACCCAAAGGAAATTAATGTACAGAAGATATCAAGAGTAAAATGTTGAGAGAAATGTATTTCCTTAGCCTTAGTATTCTTAAAGCTATGGTACAATGAAATTTTACTTAAGTCTTACTGTGGGAAAGTTTACTAAATATTGTAACTATAAAAAGTAATTGACAATTCCTAGGTTTTGTTCTAAAATTACTGTAACTGTGTCTATGAAAAAAGCTAGAACTGATCCAACAATCTTATAGAGAGATTTTATATGGTTGGAGTAAAAATATAATAATGGTGTGATGTTGGCAGGGGTGAAACTTAACCAAAATTTGGCTTTCTCATAAACCAGATAGAAAACTGGAACGAAATATATAACAGTTTGATGCCCTGCTGACATCTAAGGATTGATTGACTGGTGAAGTAAACCATTCCAAGAAACAGGATAACAGCCAGGACAATAACCTATGTATGTATGTACATACAAAACTGACCTATAAACAAGATTGACATAGACACAAGTACTACAAGTAAATCTTTAGTCTGTATATGTTTTCATTCATGTGTTACTGTTGCTGCTTAATTTACAAGCTTAATGGTGATATAAAGCCATCTTTTCCATGACTAATGAGTGCCATAACTTCATCAATAATTTTCCTATTCATAATCACAAGGCAAACAAAGAGAAAGATACCTATGAAAGCATCAGCTGGTGGGCATGCTTCCAGATCAGTTGCTCCATCCCCAATAAGCACTAATTTCTGGTAACCATACAGTTTTTTCAATTTCTCAATCACAACACCTTTTCCTCCACTTCTTGATGTGGGCTGCTCTTCATCAAATCCAGCATATTCACCTGAAACAAATATCATTTTTGGTATATTGGTAACACTTCCTTATTATTTTATGCATCATATAGCTATTAGGACAACTCTGATAACTAAGTTAAAACATGAATGAATATGACACTTTTAAATGTAAAAATATGTATCTAGTCTTTTATTGTAGTCAGTTGACTCTATAATTAAAGAAATGCCTGATGTTATTTTTTTGAAAATTTTCTTTTATGGAATACTGCATAGACAGTGGTCAAGCGCTAAAGATACTTATGATCATTTTTCCTTCTTTGGCTTTGTATAGTTCAACCTACACTAGACTTTAGAAATGGGGGTATGGGTAGAAAGAAGGATTAATGTGCTGTTAAAGACTATAAGCTAGTGACCATGAGCTTCTCCTCACCTTACCCTTCCACTTTCTTTAGCTCCAACTTGAGCACATTTTGGTGAATCTTTACCGATCACTATACACACATACAAGATGCATTCTTTTCAACAGAAATTTAGGTTAAAAAGCAGGTTGCAACTTAAAGGAAAATGTAGATTTTCCATGATGATAGATGAGAATGCAGTTTCAAAAAGTTTGCTGCATCTTATATGCAAGTATATAAAGAATTAAATTTTGTAAATTCTGCTGGATAATATATACGCAGGCTGTCTAGATCAATGTTGCACTATTTTCCCACATAATTCCCAGATTTTCTTATGATGGTATGAAATTAAACAGCACTGGTAACTAATAGATTCATATTCTTGGCATTTTGTGATGCTTGGTTGTTAAATTGTCTTCTAAATTGTTTGCCATGTCATAATATTGTATAAAGGCAAAATATTCATTCTTATAAGTGTAGACCAATAATAATCATTGAGCAAATGTGATTAACACTTGTGAGACAAATGGCTTCTTCTCAGGGCTAAAGCTTTGATTAATCTTAGCTGATCTTCTTTCATAGTTTGGGATTAGCCAATCATCACTTCTCAGCATTGTCTTAGATAAGGAATGCAGTATGGAATGTTTGCACAAGGTTGATGCTAAGCTTGCAGTTAGAGGACCACAAAAAGCAACGCATAGAGGCTGTTTTAACAATTCGGTGTTAGTTGAACAAGACGGAAATGGATCATTTTAATGGGTAGTCATTGTATCCCAACTTACAGATTGACAAATGGAATAGGAAAGTGGATTGTTTGGCAAGGAATTTTGCAGGAGCATGTTGAGATGTTAGAATAAATAAGCAGATGTCACTGTGCCTTGAAAAATGAGGAGAGAGTGATGAAAAATAAAGTAATGAATATAGATAATGAAAAATAGTTTCCTGTTTTAATTTAGAAACTGTTTTGATTTTCCCTTGCATAAGAAAACTTACTTTCTGGATAACCTCATCAGATAATCATCCTCATTTCTACCAATAAATGGATAGTAAAAATGTTTTTTATGAACACGATACATAAGTATAGAATTTTTCATCTATTTGATAAGAAAATAATATTACGAGTCTTGTGAGTTTTTATACTTACCACTGAAATAAAATTTAAGGCGATTTGCATAAACATTTTCTGGGGGTATGTTGAGCTCTTTGGCTGCAGGCAAGATAAGGCTGCGAAAACCTCCAGAAATTAGGTAAACAGGTACTTTTCTAGCATGCAGGATGGTAACTAATTCTCTGTAATTGAGTATGAACAAGTATGTCAAATTTCTACCAGCAGGTCTTTTTATGTTTTCTATGATATTTAAGATGCATTTCTTAACAAAACTCATTCTTCAGATCACAACAAGCACAACCTTTTTCAGAAAAATCCCAAGTATTCTTACAAGATATCCACAAGTATCATTATCAATACATACCCCTGCAATATCTGTGCTTTCACCCTTTTGTTACTATCATGCATTGAACGAATATAGAATTCACTTTTCTTATCCTCTGCATATACGACCAACAACTCATCTTTCCTGTATACTTCATCACATCTAACATCATAAGAATCTTACTTACTGAAATCAATTATCTGACACTTAATGAATCTAGTATGAGCATAACCAAAAAAGAGCAATGAATCATATTAATAAAAAATTATAAATCATACACTGAGCAATATTTTTGATGAATTTGTGGATTTATAGGGGAAGCAAATGAGGCAGACCCTCTCTCTTCATCATGATGGTGTGGTTAAACAAGCAATTTTCCTGGGATATGACAAAAAGCTCAAAAACAATCAATAGGGAAGTATTCCAGCAATAGCTTAACATCAATTAGATTTTTCACAGCAAAATGGCATTTCAATATTTAACTGAAAAGTATTAATGCATTGAGATAACTGTTATCGTAAGATTAGTAGATAAGGAATTAAAATGCCATGGAAGTTTCTATACCTGTCCATAACCTGACATAACTATGACCTTCAACTCATCTATCTATTTAAGTTAAAAGCCATAAATCTTCTTCTAAACCCTTGTATTTGTATCATTTTCGAATTCATGTAAAGAAAATTTCTGAATAAACCCGCTAATTCTTTCCACCATACTGATCTTATGCATCAAGACTAACAGTTTGATTTTTATAATCAACATTTTATAGAAGAACATTCACTTGTTCTGCAAAGAACACAAGATACAAAGCCTATTGAACTAAAATTGAACAACAACTTACCTAATTATTGCAAGAAAGCTAGTAATATATAGGTATTTAAACATATGGTGTGATAATGTAGACAAAACATCCAATTTTGAACATGATACTACCATGGCGACAAACTTTTTCAGTTTTCATTCAATTTGATTAAATTTTTTTCATATATTTATTGTTAATCCTTTAAATGGGGTAAATATCTTAATATTCGCAGAAAAACTATTGTCTTCAAAATAGAAAACAATGCTCCTCAGCCCTCATTATTAGTTAAGAAGAATAAAGCTCCCTGTTGATGGATTATTTTTATGCTCTATTATTCTACCTGCCCTATCTCGTATAATTGTATTATCTCAAGACTAACAATATCATATTACATTTGGGACACTATATTATTCAAAATACTTGGATAAATAAGTACATCAATTGCAATTTTGTTGACAAAATCAATTTAGAGAACAAAAATGTTAGAGGCTTATAAGTTATTTGCTAAAAAGTGGATTTTCAACTAATCAGATACAGCCATAAATTTAAATAACTCACTTAATGCCAGGTGTTAGATTTGGTGGATTAGATGCTAAATACTGTTTCACCATATTGAGGTGAGGTTGAATTATCTTAAGGCGCAGCGCAAGTGATTCTCTATAGTCCATGCTTCCTTTCATTGCCTCAGCAGTTCTATAGTTAAATGAAAGAAGTATGATGAGAGTTAGCATTACCTGTAATTTGTGTAGAACAAGTACTATGTATACTCATGTATAAATGGATTTCAGACATACCACATTATTTTTATTGCAAATGTCTATTTTCCAAAATAGTTTATTATTAATTAATATTTATCATGTTTTTGTGTTAAATTAACAAATGTAGGAAACAGAGATAACTATAGCAGAGATTTTGTAGATATTTTTTGTCCCAAATAACATTATATTTAAATGACAGTAAGTGTAGAGTGCCTTAAATCAAGTATAAATACTGCAGGGAAAAGCTAAAAGACTAAGTCTTTTGTTTTTTGGAAAGTTTTGTGTTTATAGATTGGTCTTTACGCAAGTATTTATGAGACATATTTCAGTTTCAGCAATATGCATACAATATGAAAACTTGCCATGAATCTTACGATATTTAACTGTAGAATACAAACAAAATTTACTTTAATTTTCTCAATGATGAAGTTTTCAGCTTTGTCAGGAAAATAATACAATAAATAAGAAGAATAAAAATACACCTAACATTCAAAGCTAAACTATTGCTCTAGAATTCATTGTGTTGCTTAAAAAGTAGGAATTAATACAGGTAGAACAAATGCATTCATAGTAAAAACAATATTAGTTTTGGAAATTAATCTCACATATAGGATAAGGACCTATAACTAAGGACATTCATAAGTACCCAGAAAATTTTAATGGATATACTTTGAGGATATATATACATATATATACACACACTTTGAGGAGTAGAAAATTGAATGACATAAGCTGA
Source organism: Pachydiplax longipennis (assembly GCA_036926295.1). Lineage (NCBI taxonomy): Eukaryota > Metazoa > Arthropoda > Insecta > Odonata > Libellulidae > Pachydiplax > Pachydiplax longipennis. Next base: position 8,702,238 of record JAVFKF010000044.1, on the reverse strand, counting down.
AACAGGCTTTTTCCATTACTAACAATACATGTAATGGGCTACATAAAAAATCAAAAGTTTTAGCATTCAAATCTTTTGTACTGCATTCATTTACATTTCAAGTATTACTCTACTTTAAACTAGTTTATCTAAACTTTATCAATAATTTTAGACAGCTGTTTCATCAATAATGATGCCATCGTCAATTAGGGAATAGGTGGGGTCATGCAAATAAGTCTACACACTGAATATTACAAATTAAATCAGTGTTATTGTATTATGTGCCTGACCTAAGAACTAGCACAGAAATTTCATTGTATTTAAATAATATTTCTGGCAAATTTTCATCACTAGGAGTACAATAAAAATTCTATGATATTATGTTACAAGAATAAAAATGAGAAATTCATGAACAATAATTATGATTAAAGAAAAAAGATCTAGTGAAAAGTATCGGTTCTATGGGCAAATAAGGTAATGGTAAAAATCAAATATACTAACAATTTTTTGACTTCGTCATCTCTGCCAGCAAACTTCCCCAGTTCGTCGATTCCTTCATCTCGACATACTGTTGAATCCACATCGAAGCATACCGCATCAGCGGAGCTCCAAATTTTCTGCGTTGGCCCTGTTCTTAGCATTTCCTTGCTTTCTATAATTTTCAGCCCAAATTAAGCTTCATAAATTAGGATATAAAAGTACTCTTTTAAAAGGCGATCACAAACTAATGGCTGAGGTGTCTTATTTCTAGGGCGTGAATAAGAGCAAAACGAGAGATGAAACGATAGATTTAAATAACAAAATGAGAAAGTTTAAACTGAACAAAAAAGATGATATTTTGATGAAATTTTTATGTTCGAAGAATAATATTAATATTTTCCTTATGCACAATAGATTTATTTATGCGTATAATGTTTGTTTAGGGGGGAGAAACAATAGATAATAATATGTTAAATACCAAAATCGTCACGCCAGAATTAAAGAGCAACACAGAGAGAATGCATACATTTGAACTGTTCTGAAATACAGTAACGTCACTTAACATAAGAGATGAAATACAAGCAAACATTTCTAAAAGCACACCTAAAAATTCGGAATGCCGAACCTTTATTGTACCACCTGATGCTTCTTAATGCACTTAAGAGTACGGATTCTTCACTAGAGATCTCGAACGGAGAAAAGCCACAGCGGTGAATATAGATGAGAGCAACTTGCGAAACTCCTGTTTCGCAATGGATCTAGTTCATAGAATAAAAATTTTAAAATGAGATTAATCTCGCTGTATAGCGAGAAATTGTCGAGTGCTTCGTTCATTCTGTACAAGGAATCGGGAGATCGTCTGGTCCTGTCCTTCACTTCAACCTTCATACTTCAATTATACTAATTCGCTAGTCAAATTTCAAACACCTATCGAAATGATAAGTGAACGAATACGGATAGTGAATTTTTATAAGCGATATTCCTTCTTCTAAAGAACATGAATCTATGCTTCATAGATTTAAGTTTTTACACAGATGTGGCGAGATTTCGCGATAATATCCAGAAGATTAGCTTAATTGTGGATAATACTTATATTTTATTTAGTGCAAACAGAACACAAAGAATGTTACGATCCAATCGATGTGATTTTATATAAGAGGTCATCATCATGAATCAAACCACCTATCACTAGGTTAATGTATGCTTAATTTTCCTTTAAACCGTTTCCTTTATTTACTGGAAACCCCTCTCTATCGTCGTTTAATTTCATCCAATAATGCACACTTCCCCGATCTCCTTTCCCAACCTTTGTTTGCTTTTCTAGCAAGCCCTTTCTTCCAAATATTAGACTCACCCAATGTGCTTCAGTAATCAAAAGCCACTCTTCAACCCCGTGTGCATTTCATAGTTTTCTTCCATAAACTAAACCTCCTTTTTCTAGTCTACGCTACGCTCAACTTTTATTAAGCATTATTCTTCATTCTCCTCTTACGTTTTTTTCATCCTCACGTCAAACACTTAAGAAAGAAAAAACAAGATCTTACAAACACTTAAGACTTTACGTGATCGTTTCACTCGTCACCCACAGCTTTCGCTTCGTTAAACTTCCTAAGCAACAATACTATTTTTCCACCCTCGTTCATGCACCATCATTCTGAGATAGACAACTTCAGACACTGATTCTCATTCTATTCCTTGTATTACAATTTTGTGAATATCTTAAAGTTGTGTTTTGTCATCTTACTACCTGAAATATTTCATCGCCATCGCTGTCCTTTCCTTATTTGCCTTCTATGTTGCTTAAACATTTTCTCGGCATTTAAGTTAAAGATGCTTCAGATATAGCTGATTCCTGTCTTACATTCTTGTTTATCTATGCTCATTCTGATTTTTTATGGCTCTGTTTAATTGAAAATTTGAATTAATTGATCTAAGCCAAGATTCTTTAAAATTCCTAGAGTTTTTGAACTTTGAGATATCCCTGTGGTTTTTCACCAAGTCCGAGAGGAAACCGATTTTAAGAAAGACAACTTTAACAATCTCAAGTTCTCTATCAGAAAAAAAGCAAAATCACTTGTTTATTGATATAAAATTATAATCTGAAACAAAAATACATGGAAATAAGAAATAATATAATGGAAAACATTCCTCAATGAAAATGAAGCATCCGAAAATGGAAGCGGGAAAACTGAAGGCATTATCGCGCAACTGTTGTTTGTTTACACTGGGATGAAGGGCGAAATCAATAGGGTCGGAAGAAGGCTATATTTTTCCAATATGACTTTCAATGCTTGCAGTTGCCTACATTGCAAATAAATATGAGAAAAATGAAAACTTTGTCGTGTCAGTGTGTAAGTATTACTAAGTTAATGGAAGTTGTCATTTCTTTCTTAAGCTAAAGAGATTTATAACTACTGGTTGGTAATTCCGCGTTTCTGTGGAAGGGAAATGGCGGATGTATCGGCTAGGGTTTGTAAGATTTCTAACTGGAACGGGGTTTTCATGAAGTGAGCGTAAATTTTGGAAATGGTTACTCCATTTCAAGGTGAATTTCAAAAAGATTCTTAATATTTTCTTTTCGTGCTACGACTTCAATGCTAAGTCAAATTTTAATTTAGCTTACAACTTGCATACCGTGTTATTATTTTTGTTTTGGGTAAATAGCGCTTATTTTTTATAAATTACAGATATCATAATCAAGAACTTGGTACGTCTATGGGTTGGACTGGGCATCAGACGTTGGTGTCTCGTGAAAGCTGCTCCATAAAAGTTGTTCAAGGGTCGCTGTTGGAAAGGTTGTGCTTAAAGGATTCAGTTGTCAGTGATGAATTGCAGGACGTTCAAATTTTTCGTGTCAGCTCTCAAAAAAGTATACATTCAGGTTCATTATCTGTCCGGGCCTTCTGTAGTCATCGAGGGATTTCATTGGGAGATGTGAAATCGTGTTTCTGTACTACTTACGGGAAACAAATATTTAATTCAAAGAAGCCCGATTCCGTAATAGAAAAATTTGAATCACAGGATGAACTTATCAAGAACTCCCGGTCATTGAGCTCCGGCACGAATTACGCTGTCAAAACGTCATCTTATTCAGGAGTAAATATGAACAGCAACTTTATGTGCAGAACAATGTTCTTAATGAACGATAATCTTCAGAATAACGCCAGAGTTCTACCGAAGAACGTTTTCAATACGCCTACTGAAAGCAGTCCGTTCGTAGATCCCAAGTGTAACTTCGATTCCAATTCCTTCTGTTGTGGGAGTAATGGTTTGGCGTTCGGGGACAAGCACGTCGTTGCGAAGCATCCGCTGTCGATCTGCGGCATACCTACAGCGGAGGAAAAGCCCTCGGTCCCTCAACCGCCCCCGCCAGATCCGCACCTCTCAGAAGACAAATGTCTACCGAAACCGAAGGAGCGCCCATTTTCGTGCGAGGAGTGCGGGAAGTCCTTCCTCCTGAAGCACCACCTAACCACGCACATTCGAGTACACACGGGTGAGCGCCCATACGTGTGCTCGGAGTGCGGCAAATCCTTCGCCCACAAACACTGTCTAGTCACTCACCAGAGGCTGCACACCGGCGAACGCCCTTACACTTGTCTCGAGTGTAAGAAGTCGTTCACTCTGAAGCACCATTTGGTTACGCACACTCGCGTCCACTCTCGCGAGCGACCCTTCGCATGCGACGAATGCGGCCGCACCTTCTCCCAAAAGAGGCACCTCGTGACACATTCCAAACTGCACACCGGAGAGCGGCCCTTTGCTTGCGACGAATGCGGAGAGTCTTTTTCCCAGAAAGAGCATCTCACTACCCACTCGCGCTTTCACGGTGGGGAGCGACCCTACGTGTGCCCCGACTGCGGAAATGCCTTCCAGCGCAAGTTTCAGCTCGTGAGCCACGCACGCCTGCACGGCAAGCGTCCCTACTCGTGCCATTCATGCGGTAAGGAATTCCTGCAGAAGAGGACGCTGGTGGCGCACACGAGGCTGCACACGGGTGAGCGGCCTTTCTCTTGTCAGCACTGCGGCGAGGCCTTCGGACGCAAGTGCGAGTTGGCGGTGCATTCACGAGCGGCGCACACCACCGGCGGTCGCTCTTTCGCGTGCAGACAATGTGGCAATTGTTTCGCGAGCAGAGAAGGACTCGCGTTGCACCTCCGACTGCACGCCGGAGACATTTGCGGCGTTGCGTTCCCCACCGAAGGCCCCGCGGAAAGCCGCTTGGCGCCTGCTGGCGAAGTCTCTCAGCCGCAGAAGCCGCACTTGTGTCTGCAGTGCGGGAAGTCTTTCGCGCAGAAACACGGGCTGGTGCAGCACACCAAAAGGCATTCCGGAGAAAAACCCCACTCGTGCGACAAGTGCGGGAAGTCTTTCGCCCAGAAGTATAGCTTGTCTCTACACTCACGTCTGCACCCACCGGTTGAGGAACCCGTTTCTGGTCCCGCCACCATGCTGCACGCCCCCATGATGCAACACTCTAGTCCTGCTCTCCACTCAGCATCTCCGGTAGTTCAGCACGCACCTGCACTTCGGCCACCCATACAGCATTCCAGCCCTCCTACTCCATCTAATTGAATGAGGAAGTTATGAGTGTGGTTCATTCCCAGTGCAAAGCATTTCATAGTTTGGCTCAGAAGTTGATTTTTAGCCTTGTTTTACTTTGTGAAGTGAAGGCGTGTTATAGCCAAATGGTTGAAGAAGTAATTTTTGATTGAGGCTGCGAGTTTTACATGCAATTCACCATTTGCCATCAAAAGTGCTCTCGATGACAAGTTTTCATTGTGCTATCTCACTCAAACTTAAAAATTTTGGCATTTGGAATTTTCTAGCTTTTGTTGTTTAATGTTTGCATATTATTCTTTATAATTGTAGAAAAATCTTGGTTCTGTTTGCCCCTCATTAATTTTTTTATGAATTTATAATGAGGAGATTTCGTTAAAAAAATTATTTATTGATGGAAATTCATGAATTTAAAAATTTTACCTTTTTTCAAGTCTTATATTTTTTGAATTCAGTTACTTTTTAAAAGCATCTTTCTCCCTCTAGAATCAAGTCTATTTTTTTGCTTCAGAGTTTTGTGTTGTAGAACCATGCCTGAACCATGTTAGTCTATTTTAAACTGAGCTTAGAAAATGGCGAAATTGCAGTGTTTTTCCAAACACCACTTTTGTGGATTCTGTTTTCTTGGCATCTAAAGACTTTTGAAAGATTTCTGCAGAAAAGCCTGATCATCAAAATCCTAAAACCAGATATTCTTGCTTAATAATTGCATATTAATGTATAATAACTTTGTATGGACAATCTTTCTGAGGTCTATCACATAATGTACTTATCACTTTGATTTATTTAAGTACTCAGTTGCTTTGGAAAGTGATTTCCTAATTTGAAAATGACTTATATTAGAAATATGCTTACCTAGAAAGATTCTTAAATTGAGAAAAAGAGATGACTAAAATCTAATTGATTAAGAAACTAAACTGGATAATAGAACAGAGTACACTTTTAGTGGGCCAGATGCATTGCCCATGGCATTTAACTCTTTGTTTGACATTTCGAAAGATTATTTTCACACATCTTAGTTTCCACTGTTAATAAGTAATTTCTAATCTGTATTACTTAATTAAAATACAGCAATTTTCACTGCTATATGCTAATTAGAGGCTTTAGATATGTCTATGGTCTTTGATCAGGAAACACAGTGCAAAGAAATTGATTTTCATACTCAAAATGATGTAATGATTTTTTAAAATTACATGCTAGGAAGGGAAAAAGATACTTTTAAAAGTAAGTTAAAACAATACATCATAAAACTTGCAGAGTTAGGAGAATCACAAATAGTTTAATTATGACATAGTAAGTTTAAAATTTTTATTCCTGAGTAGATATTAATTATGAAGATTCCAAATGCATACAGAGAGATAACTAGGCTGGAATTTCTCTTGAATTCTATCTTAGAACAAAACTAAAGTATTATGGGTTCTCTTTCATTTGAAAGGTTAGCATTATAAAAAGCCAGTGTGTTTTAAAGGAGTGGCTGCTTAAATATGTGAATGTAAATAGACTAAAAAAAGATATGATTGTTAGCAGGAAGATGCTGATAATGTGTAGCTGCCCAGTGTATTTATCGTAATTAAGTCATAAAGGATTTTCAGCAGAACTCTTCTTTCTAGGAGAAGCTTAGTGCTAATTTTATAAATACTACAAATGATATTTCTCCACAAGGAATGGTAGTTCAAATGAGTAAATGGGATATTTTGCATTAATAAAGGCGAGAAATCTTCATCCAGATGCATTTCACATTCCTCTCATTACCATTGGGAATGCTTCATTTCCTTCGCTGTTTTTGAAGTGTAGTAAGGAATTTGAAGATAAAATTATTTTGTGCAATCTAATAACTTAAGATTTAAAAATACTGTTGTTAATTTAAAATTGTTATTTATTCCTCAAGAATACCTAGAATAAAAGAAATGAGCATGTATTTTAGTTCATGAAGTTACATACCATATTACAGTGCATGTGAATTATACCACTACACTATGAAATTCATCTTTTGTTGAAGGACTGTATAAATGCTTTTTGGAAGTTTGACCACAAAATAATTGTTTCAGTAAGTGAATTTCCTTGTGTCATTGAACTATAGAAGTTCTGTATTTTAAACATTGCCAAAATTTTGATATTTCAAAGTTGGTCATCAAATGTCATGCAATGAACTTTATCTCCCAATGCTTTTGGCTTATTAGCAATGCTGAACTTCTACGAATCAGTGTGTTCAGCAATATCTCTGAATTGAATTGCAGAACTATGATTCATCAAAACTAATCCATTGCTATATGACAAAAAGTTGTGAATCATAATAATAATAATCAAGTGGCACAGTGAAACTATATTCAAGTAGGGGTATAATCCTAAAGATTGGCATACATGCAATGATTACAATGACTGCTTAATTTAATTTATCATGATTGGTTAGTCCTTACGTAACAGTACTTGAATGTAAAAAATGGTTAGAGCCGAGTTTTTCAACTCAAAATTGCTACTTGAATTTTATTTGAAACTCAACATTTCTATCTCAAAAAGAAGAAAATACTGTACTTGTTGGTGTATAATAGGCACTGTAATTTTAAAAAGGGAATTTTGATTAAATATAAAGGATTGAATCTTCAGACTTCATTAGATAATGCACTACTTTATCAATACTTTAGCATTTACATAGATCCCAAAAATCCCAACTCTATCTTAACAAACAAACATGTTTTCCAATCCCATCCTGTCCTCCTGCCACCAAATGCAATGTTGTTTACCTTACCACAGCTTGACTTTTACCCTTACTTTGTTGCAAACCTTTCACTCGTCCCTGCACTCTTCTCTCCCTTCCCTTTTGCCTGTATTAGCCTGCTCCTTCCTTTTTCTTTCCTTTTTGGCCTTGAAGATGGCTATTACTAGCTGAAACTAGTTGCTTGTGAAACCTCTGTGTGGAAAGTAAAAGTTGTTGTTTTTTAAAACTTTGTTTTATTTAATAATTCTTTGATTGTGTAAGAATGCCACAATTTTGTTTAGATAGATTTGAAAAAGTAGTATTGATTTTAAATAAGGGTACAAAATATGAAAAGATGGGTAAAATGAATAAGCTACTATTTATTAAGTAAAAGAAAGAAGTATAAGCATGTTAGGATTTCAGCCCTGAATTTTTGGAAAAAGTGCATGTTATACACCGATAAATGAAGTATATGCAAGTTTATATATTATTCCAAATGGTGACTAATTTTGCTTGTCATAGGTTGTATAAATCTTTAAGATTTTACCTTAGAAATGAAAATTCATGCTGATAACTAAACAGAAAAGATAGAATTGATTTAAGTAGCCATAAGCTCTGAATTTGTCATTCCTTAGTAAAATTTGTAGGATACTCCTTGGGATGTACGATATATTGTGAGACTATTTAAACAAGTGCTTAAAAGCAACATTTAAAATGTAACTAGCTTGGTTTGCTCATGCAACCAAAAATTTTAGAAGGCACTCATAGAATATTCATGGAGCAAATAAGCTTGCAAATTATAAAGATTGTTTGTACATTTAAAGAGAAAAAAATAAGGCATAATTAAATGTTTGTTGTGTAATAAAAATGAGCAGCAAACACATGAGAGTAAATTTATGAATGTATGCTACTTTGAATGAAAGCAAAGCATACTTAGTTTCTTGTACTCTAGATATTCTGTGCAAAAATGCTTCTATGCAATAAATAAAAAGGAAATAACATCCTTAAATAAATGTCATTTACAAAATTACTGGCATTTTAATTTTAAATAGTACTTTCTTTTCAGATTTGATATAAAAGAGGGTTTATATGCTTAATATTTGCTCATCTCAGCCGTATTAAATTCATTTTGCTTCATTTTTACATAAACCTGCATAAAAAGAATTCTTCACTGATATAGAATTACTAGACCTATCCTGTCTTGAATTCAAGGAATTCATGAAATGTGAACTTCTGTTAGAGTTCAAGCAGTCCCTTTTTAGTACTTGTAGTGAGTGGGAAGTAGTTCAACTACTTGAAAATTTCAAATAGAATTAAAATATGATGTTTCAAATTTGCTTACATCCTTTGAATCTGGCAGGAGAAAAAATCCAACTTGATACCTCACCTTTACTTCAGTTATTTAGAGCTTGAAAAACTAACTCAGGTTGTAAAGATGAGGCACAACATGTGTTAATTTGCCAACATATAAAAATAATTTACTTTCTGAACAAGTTTACCTAGAAAGCAACTGATGACTTATTGGAATAAGGTATCTCACTCAAAGTCTTTGTCACAAAAATCATAGGAAAGATTTCAATTTTTTTATATAAACCTGAAACTGAAAGATATACTCTGAATGTTAAATACATGAACCATAAGAAAATTTTTTAGTATAAAAATGAGTTTGAAATAGAGTTCATGAATCACAATAAAATTCCTGTTATTAAAATTGTTTAGCTTTGAAAGTATTAGTTGCATATGGAAAATTATAGAAAAATAGTAGAAAATCATTCACAAACCAATTGAATATCCTTGCTACTATTTTCCAATAAAATTGAGCAGTGTTATGACCTATTAAGAGCAGTTTTTTCTTTTTCAGCAACTTTCTTTCATGAAGTGTATCAAGGATTGATTTTTTGAAAAGTATTCAAACTAGTTCTTCTTAGAAACATTCATGTAATAGCTTAACTGGATGCCGCCATTTTGATTTATTATATTATGTTCTGTTTTTCCATAATGAAGGAAATTTGAGATTAAGATTTAACATAGATATTAAAATTGATCATTCCACAACTACTTATTTTTAAGCAAGTCCATAAGACATACCCACTCTCATTTGTTGGCACATGGTATATCCATCCATATACACCAGATTCAAGCAAAAATCAAAGAAAATGTAGACAGTATGTTAATGATGGGTTTTACTAATTTTAGAGAATTTTAGATTTTAGAGATTATATGATTTTTTATAACTAAATCTTAATATCTGAGCCTGATTTTCATGAGTAAGTGGAGAAACAGTTGCTGTATCTGTTCTAATAAGTCTTTCCATGAAATTGTATTTTCTTTCTAATGATGATAAAGAAAGCTTACTACCAAGACAGTCAGTACTCAAAGTGGGTAATTTACACCACGAGTGAGCAAGTCGATCCTGGAGGACAACAAGAAGGAAAGTGACTTTATTGCGAGGACGACACAGGGTCCTGTGATGGTTCCATCCACCACTGTTGGGGAGCATTGAGTACAAGTTTAAGAAAAAATGGGGGTTCTAGATGATCCTTTTAATCATACACAAACTCTACTCTATTGATGATTTACTCAAGTAAATTAGCCAAACTTAACATAAAAATTATGTATTAGAGCCAAAACTTGGTTCCATTCTAAACACACAGATAATTAAAGAATTGCAACTTCTTTCTCAGATAATTTTTGCTATAGGCAAAATACTAAAGTTTGAATGATACAGGATAATGAACTTTTTGGTTTAAACTAATATCTTAGTTAATAAAATTAATTTCTGTGAACAATTCAATCTAATTTTCACAATGAAAAAAAAAGACTTAAATTAAATGAAAATTAAATAATTAACTGCGAAACAAACTTTGATTCCTTAAAGGAATAAGGGCTTTATCACAATGAATAAAACATTTCTAACAGGAAAATAGTAATTTATTAGTTCATGATTAAATTAATCATCCTCAATCTTAAAAGAAAATTCACTGTAACTCATTTCATAGACAGTTAAAACACTATCATGGGAGATATGCTATGCATATTTACAACTAAACAGCTGTCGAATGCTGATTGCTATGGTGGCCTTCAATCCTTGGGAGCTTTATGCATCTCATCAGTTTTAAAAGTGCAGTAGGAGTTATCCCAGGGATTCGACTTGCAGCAGCAATCTGGAAAGGCAATGGCAATGCAATGAGTCTGATTTCTTATGCTGAGGGACATAGAAAGGTGTAATACTTACACTATGTGGCTGAGCAGCCGAAAGCTTCTCTTGCTCTTCCAATGAGAGAGACATGTACGGACTGTAAAAGATCAAAAGATTCCATGAAAAAACATTGAAAGCTTGAGGTTCTCTCTTAGATTAACCTGTGCTGAGGTTACTGTCATGCAGATATACGAGGGTGGGTCAATACGTCCATGACCTTTCAAATAAAACGCAGGTTTTTTGACCAAAAGACCTTCTATTTTTCAACTTTGTTTCTTTTTAGCTCTATAAATTTTGCCTAACGTTTCTCCTATTACTTTATCCCTTCCAAATAATAGGACTTGTCGAGAACCTCAAAATATGCATTATTTTAGCGATGATTTCATACTTTAAGCCAAATCTCATCCTAGCAAGCCGTTTCTTTATATTTGGAAATAGTAAATAGTCGCTGGAAGCTTAATCTGGAGAATATGTTGGATATAATAGAAGTTGATACCTCAAATCATTAAATTTCTTCCCCTAGTGGCTGTGCACATGTGGACCTTTGCACAGTCCTTGTGGAAGAGCACTTTCTTTTGGTAAATGTGGTCGTTTTTCCTTTAATTCTCGATTGAACTAGCCCAATAAGTTTGAATAATATTCTACATTTACTCTTCTTCCATTTTGGAGGTAATCAATGTGCATTATACCACAAAGGTTCCAGAATATTGTCACCATGACTATTTTGGTTGACAGACACCCCTTGGTCATCTTCGGCGCCGATTCACCCCAAGAATCCACTGTTTCGACTGCTGCTTGGTCTCCGGTGTGTGGTATTGGTCTCCATGTTCCTTCTACACTTATGAAATGGGGTAAAACCTCATCTGGATTTCTTTTGAACAACGCCAAGAACACTTGAAGTAGTCACACCCACCTTTCGTAGTCAACTGAGAGCAAGCACGGCAGCCATCATATGGATAGCTTTCTCACACCCAAATGATCAGTCAAAATTGAAACAACCAAGCTATATAATACGCCTATGGTCTCTACAATCTCACACACTTTCTATCTCTGATCGGCAAACACTATATCATGGATTTTTTCCTTTATTACTGTAGCGGAGACCTAAATTGAGCGTCCAGAACGTCCGGCTTAACTTGTGCCTGTGCCACCACAAAGAAATTCAGTAAACCACATTTTTACCTTTTAAATCAATGGTGCAGAGTCCACATAGTATTTATCTAGCTTCTCTTTGATTTTAATGATGGTTTTCTTCTGCAAAAAATGCGACTTAAAGGGTACACGAAATTCACTTTTTTCCCATTTTCGAAAATTCACGTAGTTAAATAATTTCAGTGGCTGTAAAACACAAACTAAACAACACAACTATCTAGAATTTTGACATTTACCCGTTCAAAGATAGTTTTTGACTAGAATATGATTAATTTTCAGGTTAATAGTTGGGAAATTCACGAGGTCACGGACTTATTGACCCACCCTCGTATATTGCAAAATGACAAATATTACAAAATTAACAAATTAAACATTTTAAAAACGTAAGTGATAAGTATGATAGAAAAGTGTAAGATAAGTGAAATTGAAACATTCCTCACCAAAGTACAGTATCCCAAATACCTGAAGATTTTCTAAAAATAGTTATGAGAAATGCCAGGATGAGTCAAAAGAGAATAAAAAAATATATGCAGGAAAGAAATGTATTGGTAAAGGAGAAATGTTTAACAATACATAGTTAATAAGAATTAGACTGGTTTTGCCATTTTCCCACCATAAGAATAATAGTGGTCTCAATGTAATTCTAATTTAAAATTTTAAATAAAATAAAGAGATTTTACAGCACAAGGCTTACCAATAAGGAAGTGAAAAATCATACCATATGATTGCATACACTATTTACTGAAAATTTGCTAAGCATAATTAACTGTTAAACAGTGAACATATTTTGAAAATTTGCTTAATGTATGCATATTTTTCTCTAAGCAACTTTTAAGTAGGTTTTGATCTATTTCTCGCAAAAAAGATGTGAGATCCAATCTTTTTAGAATCATTGAATCTTGTTTTACTGGTACTTTGACCATGAAAACCATTTAGATTTGAAGACTAAGGAAAAATTGTATATAAGCAGCAGTTTAAGGGTTGAATTACTGAATTATCAATCTAAATGAAGTGCATCTGGATGTGACAAACTTAATTAGAAAATGTTTCAAAATAATACAATCAAATGGTATTTTTATGCCATGTTATCGAGAGAGCACTTACTCAGCATAGTCAAAATGCTTTGGAATGATAAGAGATTCATCTCTCTTCATCTCTTCAATTTCTGCTTCCTGCTCTTTTGCAAATTTTGCATATAAGGCTTCGGACTGTAGTCTCTGATAAAAAAGTGAAGGATTTGCTGAGTGAACACCTTTACTGAGAGGTTTCATGGTTTCTGGAAGAGCAGCTATCAATTTTTCAACAGTCACAGAACCATCTCTGACAGAAAGCATATCATGAGCACTGCAAAGGAAGAAAACATACAAATAGCTATTGCAGGTCTTACACACATTATGACAAAATAATCAAGCTTCCATTATCATGCTCTAGCATAATTCCTATCAGAAGATTTAAATCTTTAAATAGAATCAATAATTTCAGAGTGAACATAATTTACATTAGGAAGAGCCACATTGAACGATGTATTGAAAATTCACTTCCTGATGACTTACTGAGATGGTATTAGAAATCATTGTTCTTTCATCTAGCTCTTGATGCCACACAACATTATTTTGATGATGTGATTTTGGCATTGCAAGGACATTTTCATGGGGAACTAAAAAATATTTCCATTTAATAGCTGTGAAAACTCCAAACTCTGCCAAAAATAATTTGACATATTGAGGTGATAAAAGTAAACTGTGACATAGATGTAATGAAAATACTTCTACTACATAAAATAAAGTTTGCTGGAAGTCCATTGTTAATATGATCCCATACTTAAAGCAGGTCTACAAAATATTGCAGGAAATGAGAAATCTCTTTTGTACTAAGTAAAGAACGAGAAACTTAAGCAAATTTGATTGGGAAAATACTTCTATAATTTAGTAAAAACTGGTTAAGTCCAGTGGTAGACTTTGAACGTGTTAGGAAAAGATTCTTATCCCTATATTGTATGCAACCATAAAGTACAATCTTAAATACTGCATTTTTCCCAATCATCCTAATTTAAATACTTGTTCATTTAACTTAAAATGAAATAAGAATGAAGTATTTCATAGTATAAGATTTAAATTATATTCTTTCTGAAATGAATTGATTTTATTACCTCTTTAGTATAACATTCTTCTAATACTGTATAAAGTAGATTTCATTCTACTTGGGGAAGTAAATTAGGAACCAATTCAGTTCAGGAAATTCTAAGAGCAGGTTCACAAGGATTGGAGTGGACCCAGTTGAACCTGGTCAAGATGCAAGGGATCAAGTGAAAACTGCATTCTAAGCAGGATGGAGTTATAACTGGGTTATGATAACTTTATATTTCTTTTATGTTGGAAAACAAAAATGAAGGACCATTTACATTAATAATTAGGTTTGCAATATTTAGCGGTTTTATGTTGTAGAGGCACTTCATACCTTAAAAAAGGGTACTTCTTAGGTTTGCTTTATCTGCAACAGCCAAAGATTGGATATCTAGAGAGCCTGCAAAGTATCATTGTTTAACATTGGTTGCTTCTAGTCATATTTTTACAGAATGATCAGCTTTTTGCACAAACAGCTTCCTTATTACATTATTTTGGTCCAATTTTACACTACAATAAAGTGATTTTTACCAGACAGACGCTAAGCAAAGGATAACAAATTTTCAACAGCAGTGATGATAGGGAATCACAGAGCAACATCTCTGCAATATTACACTCAGCCCACAAAATACTGCACTCCCTTTTTGGTTTATTCAATGTGGAACTTGAGATTGCAACAGAAAGGAAACATTGCCAAGTAACATCTTAATTAAACATTCTAATCAGAGACAAAACTAATGGTAAAATTCTCATAATCTCACTCCATCTTAGAGTTAATTTCAGCCTGGAGAGAGGGATAGAGATTATTATTCCTTGTGAAATCTTCAGTTTCTTCTAACAAAATTATTTATATAAAAAAAGAGAGCCTAGAGGAACCCTTTGAGAGATTATGGGAAGCAGGAGAGAACAATGGCAACACAAAAAATAAGCAATTTTTTGTTTACCAAATGAGGCAGACGATTGTCTAAAGAAGGTCGCAGTGGAAATCTACCTTATCATTAAGATACAGATTGTCTTAAGTGGTATCTTTACCTGTGTCTCATTTTATTGGGACTGGGACCAAGAGAAAACCATCTACTAAGAGTGATAACATCTTATATGGGACCTTTTAAACAAGTTTTACTATATTTTATGTGGAACAGCTGATGTATTAGGATTGAATGTAGGAACAGGATGTAGAGGTTAGGTATATTAAACTTAAGAGCTCAAGTATACATAATTTCTTTTAATATAAATGGCAAATTGAACTGCTGTAAGGAATTTATATTAAAACTTCTCTGTTGCATGATTCATATCATTCCCTTTATTCAACTATAGTTTCCAGTCAACTTGCCAACCGACCAGAATTTTTGCAAAGTAGAAAAACTGATGATGCAACAAAGATGTTTGCCACAAATAATGCTATTAAAATAATCCTTTAACTAAATGCATTTATCGTTTTACAAATGATATTTTAAAACTTCAACAATACCTTACACTGACCACCTTGGGGCATCAAAATCTCTTCTGCTCAGGATCTGTTCTGACACAAGTCATCACTCTATATCCCAAGATACTAATTGTATAATTCATAATAACAATATCTCAAGTCTTTTATACACAAATATGTAAATAAATTCAGTTCTTTTTGAAGATGAAATGGAGAAATGGCATAATGAGGACTAACTCTCTTTCGAGTAGAGATCATGATGAGGTTCCACACAAAGCATTTATGAAGTATGTACTGACCTTCAGTTACACCTTCATGAATTATCAGTTAGTAATTTTGTAATGCATAATCTTAGTACTCTCCATAAAATGTGTGATGTAATATTTGCATTTCAATAATTCAGTACTAGGCAACCATAAGTTTGACAGGATTTTTGATTTTCTAGCTGATATCTCAATCAAAAATAATATAAAAATTCCTACAACACAAAATTAATTCATTTTATAAATGATAATTATGACTAAAAATAAAGAGGAAAATATCAGATAAGCATTAAAACTCTATCCATAACTTCAAAACTACTAGGTGGGAGGGGAAAAATAGACAAACTTTATTTTCATACATAGGAATGAAAAATTGCCGATCTCTAAAAAATTGTTATCATAACTTGAAATTAATAGAATTATTATGGATGCGGATAATCTCATATGCAAGTTTTGGTCCAACAAATTCTATCTACTCAGTTAAACTTATATTTTGAAATACTGGTATATAATAACAGCCACTGAGTATATATTCATATCAAATACTCCTATGTTAAAAAATTCTTTACAGTACTAGGAAAAAATATATTACCTTCTTATGCAAGGATTTTTGTTGGGAGGCAATTTCAAGCATTTGTTCCATTGATATGTTGACATCTTCACTGATGACAGGAGATCAAGAGCAGTTGAGAGTTCAGATTGAATTTTACATGTCTGTTGGAACCGGTTCTCAGAGATACATCCAACCCTATGTCCTTCAAACAGAATGAAAAGAGTAAGTTATGCCAGAATCAATATATTTGCTTATTTTTCCTTAAAATGTAAAGAAATTAAATAAACTGTAGGACCATTCCTGAAAATCCAACTACAAGTTTGATTAAAGGTGCAAAGTAAAATTTCTTTATCAAAAAAATCTTGCCTATCACTATCATAAAATTCAGTATTTTTAAAGGTGCTTCAAAACCTGAGGTAATTTCACTCATGGGCTCCCTCTCTCCCACTCCCTGGACTGCTTTCACCAAAGTTGAATATGCTACCCACATGGCCGTCCCATATCATTAGGGTGACCAGATTTCAGATCTGCTCAACTGGGAAGAATTGTGGATTTCCCAGCAGGATAGGCAATTTTCCGTATTTTTTCTGATTAAGATATTTTACGGTAACCACTTTGGCAAAAGACACACAAAAGCAGACTGTTTGTCAAGAATCCAAGGGATTTATTAACTCTGGGTCATATAAATCCCTAACAATGTTATCAAAACCTAAGTAGCGGGAATCAGAAGACCATTGCAAATTGGTATATTTGTTTTGTCTTTTCATACAGAGACTCTAAAACCAATTCTGTCCAAGCTATACATATATGATCACCTTCACTATTATAAAAGGTTTTTCTGAATCAACCCCAGTTTTATGTGAAAACTCACTGTTTCCAGTAAACTTCTATTTTGTTACCCTCAGATAGTGTAACTCTTGGAGTTAACTTACTTTCACCGTAAAAAAGCTATTTCTAGATATATGTATGGTTACCAGCTTTGAGCAAAGATTCTTTGGGTTTCATTTACTATTCATATAGGAGATAACCAATTCCTGAAATCATACACATAATTTCTTGAACAGATAGTATTGGGACAGTCAATGTGAATGCCTGGCTATATCAAGGACTCAGCTTCACTTCATGGGCACCTTCTTCAGGAGCCCAGGAATACCACAGAATTGGTATCGTGGCCTTTGCAAGGCCATAAGATTCCATGGATGATCCCTTATCATGGCGAATGGCACAATGGACCAATTTGATCTAAGTGCCCCTAGACCCCTTAGGACACTGCCTCATTCATTAATTCATGGGAGAGTCAAGCACCAAGAGATCCCTGATTCATAAACATGCATGGCTTATGCACATTTCAGCAGGATAGCTCATAGGATTTACAGGGATTGAATATATTTTGGGCTATAGGGTAAGTCATACAGACATGCAAGAATGTATAAAATGTAAACAGGCAAAAAGTTAGCAAATTCATCAAATCAAGGAAGTATCACAGTATATACTGTAATTATACTGATGGAATACAAAAAATAAATAATCTACTGCCATTATTAAATTTCACCATAATATTAAGAGCCAAATTTGAGCAACCAACCCCGAAAATCTGATCTTCAGTAGTGATTCTGATATACGAGGGTAAATCAAACAGAAACAGGACTCCTGGCTCTACATGCACAATATTAACATGTGATGGCTCCTGCTTTTAACGGTGATGTGCTGGATTGGGAGGAGTGGAGGATGTAGTCTAGTGCTCACAGACAACAACATTGACAATGTTCAAGAACGACTTGAAGGTGACAGGTGTTTGCTTGTTGCATGTCAAACATCAGATATTAAACACTACAATCTAGTATGAGGTTTTGGCAGAGGCTTAACAGATATACTGAGGCAAATGATGTCACTTACTAATGATAGAAGCAGTTCTTCTACAAGACAATGCTAATCCCCATACAGCATTCCTGAACAGAAAAATATTGAACTAATCCATCTGGGAAATACCTAAACGCCCTCTCTATAGCCCTTCCTGCGACTTTCATGTCTTTGGTCTACTCAAAGAGGAACTGGGCAATCAAAGGTTCAATGATTGTGCTGGGATTTAAAGCTATCTGTGCAATTGGCTGCAGACATGGTTGACTTTATTCCATGTGGACTGGATATATAAGTTACCTATTCACTGGGAAAAATGTACATCAAAACCAGGGAAATATGTAGAAAAATGAACTGCACTTTAATTATTTAATTTCAAATTAAAATTATTAAAAAAATTAAGGCTCGTTATATTTGTTTCACCCTTCTAATTGAAGTTTGAGTTTGCAAACTGTTTTATTTTCCATTTATTTGAATTAACACTAGTGGATGAGCAGAAACATCATTTCACTTGTCACTTGATTACTTTGAATTCAATCAACTTAGCTAGCAACAGTTCAATAGGAACAGTTAACAGAAATAACTTTAGATATTATTTCATTCCTTTATAAGTACTTATAGTAAAATAAAGATAAATATATGACCAACAAAATTTCAGAGTAGTATTGATTCTCTTTCTTGAAAGCATCATGAAATCATAAAATACTACATAGTAGAACCTCAGTTCATGAGTTTAATTTGTTGCTTATAGCTGTTTCTCTCCTGAAATCTTTATATACCAAAGATTTTTTACCTTAATAATCAATATAAAATGGATTAAGTATTTTTGAACCCCAAATAATTGTTTGTTTTAACTTTTAAATACTAATCTGTACACAGGTTAATGCTGTTGAAAATCTTTCAACCAGTTTTCTGAAAACCAATCTTACTAGCTGTTTATTGATGTAATTTGTTCATGATGAGAGATTGAGATGATTTCAAACCATGGCTCCAATGTACTACTCAGTGCTCATCCTCCAGCAAGATAATTCATACAGCAAGAACTCTAATTCAAAGAAATCCTTAATTCCTATGGTTCCAACGAAAGAAAATAACACTGACTGAACCCTGCCAATCCATGAGTTAATCACCAAAGATTAGATTTTCTTTCCCATTCATATGAGTTGGTTGAACATTGCTCAATAACTCGGGAAATGGCTCAGGCTCTGTCTATTATGGTTAAAACATGGATATCCTGGTCTTTCAGAATTAAAACTTACAATTAAGGAACTGAAAAATATCAAGGTGCAACCCATAAATTTCACTCATGCAATACTTTCAACACATTTTGAACTCTGAACAAATTTTTTTATTATTTGTGGTATACCTTTGTGGGTGAGTCTGAGATCAGCATTGTCTGGCCTCAAAGAGAGTCTGAATTCAGCACGGCTAGTGAACATTCTGTATGGCTCACATGTGCCCAACGTTGTAAGATCATCCACTAACACTCCTATGTAGCCCTCTGATCGACTGATGATTAGAGGATCTTTGCTTAGAACCTAATTAAAAAGTAGGATTGTTAATAAGTGACTGAAAATATGTGGATGAAGAATATAATCACAATACATATAAGAAATACATCACAATATACTGCTTATTCGATGGCAAAAGCAAATGGTATTCAGTAATAAAGATTGTGATAGTTGCATCTCTTGATTAATTGAGCTTCTCAATATTTTTAGTAGTAAAGCTTTTAAGAATGTACTTATTTACTAGTGGAAAATATTCTAATTCTCTTACTAATAACAGTAAATTCATTAGACAAAATTAGCTGGCCTTCATTGAATGCTGATGCATAAGAAGAGTAAGAGATTACTACATTAAGGAAGATCAAAAGCACAATAGTAGAAAAACAATAACAAAGAATTGTAAAGAACTACTGCAAGCACAAGGAAAAGTTTTCTCTTATCCCTCTAGTTTGAAGCAGTAGAGGATGCAATTTCAAGACATAAAAACCAAATAAAGATAGAAATGGAAAACATATACATTTTCCAACATAATGACCATGATTCTTAGCAGAGCTAAATTTTCATAGGGTCATAGGTCATCGTAGACCTAACTGATTGATCAGAAATTGGCTGTTTATTGAGAAATCAGGACTAAAGAGAGTCCATGAGATGTAGAATGAGATTTCAATGTATCTAAAAACATTACAATCACTCCTTAGTCTCCAGAAGAGAACGTTTTAATTATTTTTTAATAAATTCATAATTTTGATCATCAAATGAAAGTAGTCATGAGAGGAACTTTGAAATTAATTGAAACTTGTGATTGTATAAAGTGGAACTTTTCTTACTAGTGATTCAACATGTTTGATAAAGGAAAGTTTACCAGAATATGCTCATCTGATTGAGACTTCTTTCGATGAGGGAAAATCTCAAAATGTAGGTTATCACTTTTGCAAGGGCAGTATGAGACCAAGAATTTCTGCGATCCAAACTGTCACCTCTAGTTCATATCACTTTATTCTTATTGTAGTAGATTTAGGATGGTTATTTAGAAGATTTTAAAATAAAACACCAGCAAATATACTCTCCCTAGCCATGTAGAGCTCCAAAATTAAATGCTTTTTGGTCCCTGAATAGAGTAAACAACATCTAGGCTATTAAAACTCAATGTACAGCCCATAGAAAAATAAATGATCATGTTCAAGTGGTAGCTGAATCACTTAGGATACATTTTTAAACGGTCCGGTACCTATTTGGCAAACCTGTATAACTTTGTCTCATCCCACAGGTTCTCCTTCTCTCACTCCACTTTCTTTGAAGCCAATGAAGGTGGGTTTCCTGCTGTTACAAGCAAAGTCATAATAAGGAATGCTTCAGGCATAGAATCTTGCATACTATGATTGATTTTGAAATCATGGATTGAAGGATGATTTTCAGTAACGTGGAGAGACAATATTTATGAGTTATGAATCATTGCACTTATTGTAAATTGATGCTTTCCATAGATTTTAGCATGATGAGAAGCAAAAGCTAAGATGCAAAAACATGGAAAATGAAACCACAATCTAAAGTACAGTTTCATGACCAGGATAAGGATTATCTTTTCATAGAATCACACCAATTTCAAATTTTCTGCTCCAGTCATATACTTGCCTCAGTAACAAACTTACTTTACCATCATTCTACAATGAGTTTCAATTGCTTTACCTATTCAAAAGTCAATAATCAAGTAACAGAATGTTCCACTTGGGTGCATGTCTCCAGTGGAGGGCCATTTTTCAACAGCTAATATGACAATGCTTTTTACTCTCCACATTTAGAAATGTTATTACTTTTCCAAGGGTTTTATTTTTTGTCTTCACACATCAAAGAAATTGCTCTATATCACACGAACATTTCCATTAATTTAACGAAATGAATACAGAATAGCAAAAGCACAAATGAAAACTTTCTGCTAAAGCTAATGTAGGTGACCTCATTTGAGTCTACCGAATTCTCAAATTATATCGCATAATGAATGGTTCACTTGATATAAGAAAGTCTGCTAGAACAATGAAGAGTCAGGAAATGAGTCATTCTGCAAGGATTACTAGGCTGCTTGTCACAATGCTGTTTCATATTTTCCTGTTTGTGAGCAAGTTGGCTACATCATCAGTGAGATTTAGTTCTGTCATATGATTGGGGAAATGAGGTGGGACAAGGAGTAAAAAACATTAAATATTCACCAATTGGAGTCTCAGGTTAGATTGCCTTCTGTTACTACAAGGACTTAGGGAATTTGAGGTATTTATGCACAGCACAGGAAGTGAGCAATGTATACCTTCTGTGCCCAGGATTTGCACTTAGGACTTTTGCAGCAACTTTTGAAAGGGCTCACTTTATAGACTGAGTATTTCAAAGTGTGAATTATTTCAAGGGTGGAAGGATCTGAAATTAGTAAATTGGGATAAAATTTGGCACAGCACACATAATAAGCTAATGCAAAGAAAAGGAAAGCAAAACCGAACCTTACACGCAGCATTTACTCCAGCAAGCAACCCTTGGGCTGCAGCTTCTTCATAGCCAGTTGTCCCATTGATTTGTCCAGCTAGAAACAGTCCATCAACTCGCTTTGTTTCGAGAGTAGGGAAAAGCTCTCGTGGATCAACAAATTCATACTCAACACCATATCCTGATATGAACAGAGAACAGACAAAAAATGATTGGTGAGTTAGTATAAAGCTAATAGCCATGAAAAGACCCTCATTTATTTATTTATTTCCAGTCATAAGATACAGGTAACATTTATTTCCTTCTGGTTAAGGAAAATGTTAATTTGATCCTGTCATTGGTGCAACCCTAAATTACATCTTGCAATCCTTACGTGGTGGACTAACAAAAAAAAATTAAAAAATAGGGAACATTGGGAATTGCTTTACAATGGTTGTTCCATAATAGATAAATTAATTTACTCAAGGAAAAACAAGGAAGACAATGAGTTTCTGCAGAAATGAAAATCACTGAAGTTTAATGGGAAATGGAATATATGAGGAATAAAAAATGCTAAAAGATTTCAATTTAATCTGAAATATATTGCCATTGGGATAATTAAAATTGGAATATTTTAACATTTTTTATAAAAGTCAAGCAGTACATGCGTTTAATGAGTTGTAAGGAGACTTTTTTCTGCAAGCAGAACTCAGATATCCAAGCAGTAAATGGATAAGATTGTACATGAGAGAAACTTGTACTGCCTTCCACTTTTCCCTCTAATTTATGGATGGATGCTCTAAATCTTTTACAATATCATGTAGAGCAGTCTCTCTACATTTTTAGGAAAGCTTTGTTGGAAAAGCAGCAGGTAAAATTATAGAAAAATAATAATATAATAATGAAATTGTGTCATACAATAATTCACTATAGGTCACTTTTCGTATGTTTTTTATTCCTTGGGCTTAAAAATGACTTGAAAGGGCACCATTTTGGTACAAGACCATTAGGTACAACATAATAATCAGGAAAGCACAAGTGATAAACTAAAAAATATTTCACAAAAGCCTTCCTGAACTGTTACAACAATGAAAAAATACTTTCTGCAGTGAACCTGCTCATAAAGTGAAAGATATAGTCTTGATTATAAAAAATAATCA
The DNA here is from genome assembly GCA_036926295.1 of Pachydiplax longipennis. Taxonomy (NCBI): domain Eukaryota; kingdom Metazoa; phylum Arthropoda; class Insecta; order Odonata; family Libellulidae; genus Pachydiplax; species Pachydiplax longipennis. Next base: position 8,678,832 of record JAVFKF010000044.1, on the reverse strand, counting down.
TGGTAAATAAATCGGTCACATTACTTCTCTGCCACAACATAGTGCTTAAGATTAATAATAGAAGAGACGTGGAATAAGATTTCTATGAAAATCTCCTCTTGGAAGGAAAAAAGAAAACTCTTCAGAAAAAGTTTACATTTCTTCTTAATACGTTAATGAAATAACCACAATCTGAGAATCCTGGGATGAAAAAGGCACAAATAAAAAAGAAAGGAAGAGGTTGATTAAGTGAGGCAATGAACCAAGTAAAGGGTTAATGGTCAACAAAGTAACTAATGCTTATAATAATACATACCAGGCTGAGTAATCACAGCATTGTGTAATGCCGGAATTGTCCTGACCATCTTCACCTGTTCTTCCTCAGGTAACGTACATGAAATTCCATTTGGATATATCAATGGGGAGTCAAATCCTTCAGGCTCCAGCCAAACCTGGTGTGATCTTCCCTTGAATCTGAAATTCAAATGGCAATATCTTCATTAGCAGTCAGGAAATTCCAAGAATAAATTGAAAGATATAAATTATATTACATGAGAAAAAAGTGAAGTCTGGAATAGAGAAGCAAGGAATATGGGAGAATCCAAAAGAAAATTTACTATGAATAAAATCATTAAGCTGTTTAGTAAAATCGATTATTTAATCATTTATGAATTCATATTCATTTTCAAATATATTTTGTATGGATTGCACTTCTATGATAGCTCAATTCCTATGCAGATGGCATTTGGCACTGAATGGATGATTATAATTCTGTTGAATCTATCTATATATTATTTTAAAACATGCTTTTTTGGTGATCGGGACTTTTCTCCCTTATTACTCCATCAATATACATAAATGAATGACCGTTTGATGGCAAAAGTTGTCAGGTTCCTGCGAAAAATAGTCAGAGAAATCAAAAATGCACCATTTGTTAAACAAATTGAAATAATATTTTAATCATCCCATTTTTTACTGGACGAAAAAAGGCCCGGGTTGCTATATACAGATTCAATTTGTTTACTTAGTGACGAGTGTAAACAAATTTTTAAATCAGATAATGCATCTATTCTCGGGCATAAAGTGATTCGCAATTAACATTTCAGTCTCCATGAACAAAAACTTCGACGTCGTACGCAACCATAACAGTTGAATAAGCAAGCCACATTGCATCTTGCGGGAGCAGAACGACAGCCAAAGAAACATGAACATTGCCGAATATGAAAGTTTGCGTCACGGTTTTATCATGTGGTATGTTTGAATAATTTTGCATCATATTACTTCCCGGTTTCGTATGTTGCAAATTTTCTATATATCTAAACCTGATATCAAATGATTTTTATTGTTTATATTTCACTCATTGAATAGATAATATTCAACATTTAATCATATTTCTGAGTAAAGAAAAGGATGTCCTGCGATTTCAGAAAACTCACCAGCATGTAGTACAAGCTTAACGAAAGCCCAAGCTTTTATTCCCAATTGCCTTCTCCGAAGCACAAAAATGTATCATTTTGCCACATTAACGATGTTAGAGACTTTCAATGCGGGGAGAATGCTATGCGCTTTGACAATGTAACACAATGTATTCGTATGAAAGTGTGACATTTAGCTTCCCCTCTAGCTCTCCTCTTCCAGATCAGATCAGATCACTGCAGACGAGTAGTAGTTATTTTTGTATTTCATGTATGAAGAGAAGAACATAGAAAATAAATAAATAACGTGGATGCAGAAGGTATGTTTCGTTCTTTTATCTTGGTTATTTAAGTGACACTTCATTGCCGGTAAAAATGGAAGTGGTTTTTATAACGACAGATTAAGGTAAAGCTGGCAGTGATATTTTCTATCTTTACCATAATTCATTTAGTCATAAATGCATTGAGTGAATTGAGGTATTCGGTGTAGGATAAGATACATGTATCGTTATAGTGATGACGCGCACCATTCGTGATTATACTACTATAAGAAAATTTTTAAAACATTCGATAACATTTATACTATCACGTTCTCTAATATAATAGGAATTTTGTTTGGGGTTATACGGTATGGCGTTAGAAAACGCAAGACATTTTATTTGGCCATTGAGTTTCGTTACTGGATTTGTAGATACCGATACCTATCGCTACAAACGAGGTGTATCGAAACAGACACTGATAAACAATATTAAGGAGTGTATTTTTAGGTATGTTTTAGTTCAAAGAAATGGTGGATTAAAAATCCACCATTTATTAAACAAATTGAATTAACATCATCGCGTTGTTTACTGGACGAAACAATGCCCTGGTTGCTGTATACAGATTAAATTTGTTTACTTAGTGACGAGTGTAAACAATTTCAAAAATGAGAAAGTGATTTTAATAATTGGTCTTATAATGATTGAAAAAGTACTCGGAAGTAATATATGGTCTCCATAAACGAAGAACTTAAGATTGCACGCAACTATAACAGGTTAATAAACCGGCTACTTCACATCTTTTGGGAGCAGAAGGTCAACTACAGAAACATGAGAATTGCCGGATTGTTAATGTTTGTGTCACAGGAGTATCGCTTGGTATGTTTGTATAACGTTGCATCGTATTACTTCTCGGTCATTTAAATTTAAGATCGACCATAGTAGAATATTCGATTTTTAGTATCATGATTAGATTTTGGAGTATTCATAGAAAAAATGTAAGGTTCTAATTATGAGTCATACCCCATACCGATCAAAACAATTAGGTCGTTCAATTCAAATTAATTTTGGTGAAACTTTCGTGTTGCAAATTTTCTATATACCTAAACCTGGTATCAAATGATTTTTAGTGTGTATATTTTACTCACTGAATAGATAGTATTCTATATTTATTCATACCTTGGAGTAAAGAATAGGATATCATTCCTGCGATTCAAGAAAACTCACCTCTATGGAATACAAGCGTAACGAAATCCCAAGCCTCCATTCCCTTTCGCTACGCCCGTAGTACAAAAATATGCTCAACCAATTTAATAGTATGTGTAGTAGTAGACGTAAGAGTAGTATTTTAAAATCTAAGTTTTGTGAATGGGTTAAAATACCATGATTGACTACTATATTTGTGTGAGAGACACTCAAATAATGCGGGGCAATGGGTTTGCTACATTTGCGATACTTTACTTTGCACTTCGACAATAAATCACAATTTATGGTCTTCTGAAAGTGAGACACACCGCAGATGCTTCCCCCTCATGCTTCCTTCTCCCAAATTAGTAACATTTTCTCTCATTCTACCCCAGCAGGACAACAAGCTTTCAACTGATTATTGCTGACTATATATCTTTCAGTACTTGAATAAATCTGATTCAGTGAATTTATGAGATGCAATTTCACTGCAGACGAGCAGTAATTATTTTTATATTTCGTGTATGAAGAGAAAAAATAGAAAATAAATAAGTAACGTGGATGCAGGAAGTATTTTTGTTGTTTTATCTTGGTTATATATGTTAAACACGAAGGCTTTAGTGACACATCATAAAAGGAAGTGGCATTTTGAAGAACAGAGTTTACCAAAATGTGGTAGTGATGTTTTGTATTTTTGTCTAAATTCATGATGTAATAAATGCATTAAGTGAATTGGGGTATTCGGTATAGGATAAAATGCATATACGTCGTTATATAAATGACGCGTACTATTCGTGATTATAGTGCTAAAAGAAAATTCTCTCTACAAATCTATCGCCACAAACGACGTATGTCGAAACTGACACTGACATGGAATATCAAGGTACGATTTTTTTGGCAGGTCTTATTGTTTGTGTATTCATCTGTAGTGATTAGAGTAGTTGCTGTAATGTATTTAGTTGGGGAAATTGAGTAATACTGATCGTCTGCGAAAGTTTCGCACGGGGCAACTAGTATTATATAGTTCTATATTAGCATATGACATATTATGGTATTAAAGAAAACCATTTTTGTAAAGACTTTTCTGAGGCATTTCATTCATATTGTCATATTGCAGTTAGCACAGTAATTTTTAATAATCATGAGATATGTATATTTTACAATAGTTATTTGCTAGAAAGATTTCCAAGCTCACAAAAGTAACTTTTGTTCAAGTGAAAAAGTAAAGAAGTAACTAAATATAATTCTTCATCGTAAAAGTTTAAAAACTTTCATCTTTTAAAAGGACAGGATTATTTAAATTCCAAGACAAACACGGTCTTTTATATTCAAGAACAAGTAATTGAGAATCTAACTTGGAAAGAAAGTAGGAAATATCCATCATTAGTGTAATAAAACTGTGCAGCCAAAGGAGGTGAATTTTGTCTCCAAGCAAATCTCTTTTGCCTAAAAAAAATGAGTTCCACCAGTTATCCTTACCACACAACAAATACTATTAACTAAGTATATAACTTTTAAGCCTTTTAATGCAATGATAAATAAGTATCTTTTCCTCCAACTATGCAATTTCAAATTGCTTTAAATGCATAATATATGGCAGAAGACTCATAGTTAAATATTTTATTCTGAAGAAGTCTGAAATATCAAAAAAAAACTAGAAAATATTTTAAGGAGAAAGAAACAATTTCTTACATGTTGACCGGTGCCAACACAAATGCATCTTCATAAAAACTGTCCAGAAATTAATGTTATCATAATAAAAATTAGAATTGAGATGATTTTCATTGGCCAAAATATAGTCCCACCCTCATTTTAAAAGAAAAATGACTTTACATAGAGAATCATACCTTAGAACCTTTGACTCAATTGAAGGACAGTATCTAGGCCCTTTTATTTCCTCAGTTACATGCCGATTTTGATGCAAATTTTTCATTATAATTTCCTCCACTTCAGGACCAGTGTAGGTTATGTGACATACTAGTTGTTGCTCTGGCTAGAAAAGTAATTTACGCCATGAAAATTTGCACAAACATTTTTCAAAGTATTAAAAACATTATTGCAAAAACTCTAGTGCAAAGTTATTAATAAGAATGAAATTGAGGAATACCAAAGGCTTGAAATAAGAAATAAAATTCTATTTGAAATTTTTGGTTTAACTGAAACATTTAATAGGAAAAATTATTGCATATGCCAATAGACAATTTCTCACTCAAGTAATAAACATTCCCAAATTTGATAACCACAATGTTGGTCCTGATTGTGATAACAATCAGACGAAGAATTTCACTAACTATTATCAAAGGTCAAAATATACGATTTTCCACAAAATTAAGTTACCTCAAATGTAAGTATTCATTGTAACTAAATAGGTAATTTGATGGGAAATTAAATGGAAGTTGAAAAAATGGCAGAAAATAAAATTCTGAGGAAACAAGAACAATGAAACTAGCAATAAGTTCAGGTGAGACTATGAACCTGAAAAAAGAATGAAATTCAAGTACCATAAAAGTATAATTGGATAGAAAACTCAGCTAATACCTTACATGTATTTTGGCAACCAGACTATCATTTTCAGTGGTAATTATAAAAACTCTTCTTGAGGCATTGATTGAATTTTCTTTTCTAATTTTCAGAATTCTTGGTGTTTGGTTTCTGGACTTTAAATGCTGCATCTGCATTTAAATTCCTAAATTTGGTGCATTTATCTCACTTTTGATAATCCCTCAAATGAATTATTTCTAATAAGTAAACAAAGTATCCACCTACATAAGGTGAGACTTTTCCATTCCTTTTAGGGGAATCTACCAAGTACTGACCTTGAGCCAAACAGAATCATTCATGAAGGAGAATGGTTGAGGAGGATTATCACCTAATTGTGCACCACACATACTAAAAGCAATGGAATCCTTTAGAAGACGAGGAGGCGTCCCTGGAGATAAAACAACTCATTTAAATAAAAAAATTATATCCTGGTCGACCAATATATGAGCTTTCACCAATCCCTCAGCATGATAGAAAAACTGACCTGTTTTAAGACGGCTCATCGAAAAACCAAGTCTTTCTAAGGTTTGTGCAAGACCTATTGAAGGACCATCTCCCAATCGCCCAGCTGGCCTAGTCTCTAAACCAATGTTGATCTGTGCCTTGAGAAAAGTTCCTGTTGTTATAACAACACTCTTACCCCACACACATGATCCATCCCCTGCAAAAGATACACAACCATCAATCATTATATACTAAATGAAAGCTTCTTTTACAAATAAAATGTTTACAAACTAATACTTATAAATGTAATTTTTTGTCTAAAATTATTTTCTCATGTATCCAACTTAGCAATCTTCATGCCTGATTGCATTTCTTACGTAATATTAACTTTTTATATCCTTAGAGTATAATAAAACCAATGAAAGTACACAAGACATGGAAATAAAAATATTGCAATTGTGCTGTTTCTTCTTTATAACAAAGTAATCAGTGGAGTGCATAAGAAATTAATTTGTTTCACTAAGTCATTTAAACTCTGACTTGTTTTAATTCTGAACTATTCTAATCAAGTCAATTTTCCTCAATAAACAACCAAAATCAAAGTTACAGTAAAAAATATTCCTATACAAATTACAAGGGTTTAGAGGTTAATCAGCTAAATATTACATTCTTGAATTTTACATTCGTAGCGTGTATTTTTCATGCTGGTACTGTATTAAAAAATATCTTACAGAGATTACTAGGTGAGTTTTATGTGGTAATGAGTCTACAGCCAAGATTGTTTAACTTGTTATAGTTTCTTAGATTATACATATGTATATCATCTTTTATTCAAATTTTAAAAGAGGGTAGGTTTTCTTTTGCATATATAAAATATAAATATACATATAGGCTGTAGATTAGGGGGTGTCAAATTACAAAAAAATTTTCATGAAGGAAACATAATGGGTTGGAAAAGTTGCCTTTTAGGCTCAATAATAAGTGTGCAAAAGTATGGCTCTGACAAAGTTTGTCTTGGGCCAGACCCAGTAGCTCAAAAATATGAAATTTTAGCAAAAATTGCACTTTTCTAGGAAGGTTAATTTTTGATGGAGTGTACATACAGTTGATTAAATTGTTGTTTTAATGTGTTTGGATTGAGGAACAACTATACAGAGGTATTAAAACGGATTATGAGGAGATATTATACTTTTAAATTTTAGGAAACACCATGGAAAGTAGCAGCTCCTCACTAGTTCAGTTGCGGTGAACAATGTAGGACTCTTGCTTTAATGATTAGTTGTGAAGCCAGCATTCCTATTTCAGGTTGCTCATCAGTGAGCATGGCAACCAAAATGTGTAGTGTATAAGGTGTTATGTTGAATTACATCTTCAACAGTTTTTGTGTTTATGAAGGAAGGTACCACACAGCAGCTATTGTCCTCCATAGGTTTACAGCTCCATCTTTCACTGTTATTTCTTTTAAAGACAGACCACATTGGAGCATAGACATGCTTGACAAACATCACCTGATGAATCAAAGAAGCACAGAGGATGCAAAGTAAAGGCACAGGATATGGGCAGCCATTGTTATCCAGTGCACATGATGTAAGTGACCAGGGACCATGTTTGCTAAAGAGGTGGGACAACGTCCAGCAACAACAGCATGGCATATCTTGTAAAGATACTGCTGATCAATAGACAAGGTTTCAACAACATTATCTTCCTATGTAGGTAAGTCCAGACTAGGTATTGCTATGAATTTAGTGACTAGCAAGGTTTCAACAGTGGCTACATTACTCCCTACCAGTCTAGAAAATGCTGATGGCCCACTGGTACCTCCGTCCAGAACCTTCACAAAGTGTCTTAATAGCAATTCATTTGAGTGGAGCTGACATACTGCCCAAAACAGCAGTTTCTTAAGCATAAGTTCCAGACGCCTTATAACACCACTATTTTTACCCGTTTTTGTGATTTCGGCATGAGTACCAACACAGGTAAGTACTTTAAGGTCTAGTTTTTCATCAGCAATGACCATATTGCTTATGTTATATCCACAGCTCTTTCACTGTCGCTCATACCGTGGTCAATGTAAATATAACCTCGCTCACCCACTAGGCTAATATGCTCTCCTTTTTTCAGTTTTTGGTGGCTATTTACATCTTGTTAAAATTCATTAACCATATTTAGTTGTCTACCATAAAATATACTGCCTGAATTTTAAAATCTTTGCCGGTTTATTCTTGAAGCACAGATCTGAATCTTTTCCTTTCTCGTAAAGCTTTGCTCTTGGTTACAACAATGCTTAACTTTTGTCCATCCAATGTAGACTCTTGAATATTACTTGCTAATGAAGTAGCGAGTAAAGCCGCTGATCCGTGACAGATGCCAGATGCCATATCTGCAGCCACATGAAATTTAGTCAATGACACACGGGTCTGAGTTCTGCCGTAGGCACTTAAAGTCTTCGCCTCCTTCGACGTCCTCCGATAGATCTTGTACGTTTTCCGAATCTACTTGAATTTTCAAAGCTTCATGAGATTCCTTTTCCCTTGATTCCCCGCCTTTCTGATTTGCTATATTCGTATTCCTACCTTAGGGTTTTCTTCATTATTCTCGTTCTAATTTTCTTAGTCACAGCTCTGTCAACACCACCTATCACCATCTTTCTACATGTCCGCTGATCTTCAAGGAAAGATCTTTCTATAAATCAGTAGCACGGCTGGAAGCTGACCATCGACACTGAGATTCTTTAGAACACTTGCAGGCTGCGATGACGAAAAACTCTTTAAACTACGGACAAAAGCTTCTACATTTTTGCTGAAGGTATCTCTGTCTTTGTCTCTTTCAAATGTCTACTCAGCTGAAGATCCCGTTTGCGGTCCTACTCTATCAGCTGGCGGATCCTGTTTCGTGACACAACGGGGATAGATGATCTCTTCCAAATCTCTTCGATGATTTTCTCAATTTGTCAGTTCTAAAGAGTTTGGCTCTCCTCCCTTATTCTCTCGTGAAGATGGAAATAATTGTAAAACCTTGCTACACTCAGGTGAGTTGGAAGCTGAGTCGAAATCAAATCCTCGAGAGACCCGACGACGCGACGTTACACCTTCTCACGTTCTTCGCCATCGCCGCTTCGCACTTGAATAAACGGAACTTTTTGCCACAGAAATGACCCAATCACAAAGACATTCAAACGTGTGAAGACAAACACGCACTTGTAATCGGTCGGGACACAATAGACATTGTCTGCTCCGTCGAACAACTAAAATCAGGCCGACTTTAAATATATCACTCATTGTCAGTTATCTGGTAATGCCTCCACGGGAGGGCGGGTAGGCGGGACTCGATTAGCCTCATGGTGAGTCCTGGGTAATCCACAGCACTGTACTAGCGAAGAGCTGCAACCTACACGTACTTTTCATGTGTTTCCTAAAATTTTAAAACTAAGTTATCTCATCACAATCGGTTTTAATACCTCAATATTGTTTTTCCTCAATCCAAACGGATTAAAACAATCATTCAATCAAATGTATGTACGCTGTCAAAATATTAACTTGCCTACAAAAACGCAATTTTCGCTAAAATTTATCATTTTTGAGCTACTTAGTCAGGCCGAAGACGAACTTTGTCACAGCCATGCTTTTGCACAATTTTTATTGTACCTAAAACGGAACTTTTCCAACCTTTTACGTTTCCGATACCGTTTTTTGTAATTCGATAAGCCTAACTGTAGACTTATTATTATTAATCTAACAAAAAGAGACTTACAGTTCTATACAGTAAACTGTTAAAATTAATATATTTCATGTCCACTGCTTTGATAATACGAAAGCGGCTAACTAATGGGGAATCATTATGTCCTTAGTGAATACTTACGAGTATTATTCATTGGGTCATTGTGCACCACTTACATAAATACAGTAAGGAATGCAAATTAACTAACTGATGGAAATATGTTGCTTAATAATCCGAATTCCCTCTCCATATTATTTTGGAAGCAAATGGTGGAGAATTTGATGTTCAAATTAGCCTTCAGCTTGAATATCACAGACATTCTGGGATAGACCAGAATACCCTAAGTTGCAGAGTCAGGTATGAATCAATTTTGCATGAGTGTGCAGTCTGGTGGCATTTTCAGACTGACTTTGTTGCAAATGAAAACATTGTATTATTTATTTCAGCTACTAATTCTTACTGTACCTTTTATGCTAACTTAAATAATTAGAATTTCCCGCACCAGTAGATAAGAAAAGGCAATTGATGAGAATTACTCCTTTATTTTTGAAACTAGAAACAAAAATGTGCCCACATGAAACTTGTGCATTGTGCCCACAGTAACAGTGCATACATTACATACTCTCTTCTCTTTACTTTCTAGTCAAAAAAGTTGAGATAAGCATATTCATAAGTTGTTTGCCTCTCAGCCCTACTGTTATAGCCTTTTTTTGCTATGTAATTAGCCTTTCTTTTTCAATTAGTAAATTATTCACTACTTAAGAATCATATAAAAACGTTTACCTCTTTCTACCATTATTCTTTTGTGACTTATTATCAAAAATTCTCTCAAGCAATTTAATCTCTCTTATTTTCTGATCCAAGCATTGCTTGTCTCCATTTCATATCTTCATAGAGACGCACTCCTTACAAGAATGTGGAAGAGATTTAAAGCTAAGTAGTACATTACCATTTGAAGACACTTAGAAGCGTCAATGTTTACCTTTCAAGGATATGAAAGATCATAAAAAAATTAAACTTTCTTTTATATATCATAAAATCGTTAATATGGATCGCCACAGAACTTAAAAATCCTACCTAGAACACTCACCAAGAATCACACCAATGCAACGGCTGATAGGCTTCTCCTTACTGCTATATTCACTATCCATCAACAGATCTTCAACAGAGGAGACTTTCACTTCAAGATTTGGCGTTTTACTGAACAGTTCTTCCTGTATATTTCTCTTGTACAAGACTCGATCAATCTGAGCTCTCGGCCCCCAAACAGCAGGTCCTTTTCTTTTATTTAACACCTGCCAATAATTTTGCATCACCAAAGTCAAAATTAAGTACTTCGATTCTCATAAATAATAAAACAAGTACACGATTTAGTTTTAACTAATCTAAGTTTGATTTTAACTCGGGTGCATGGTGCGGTTTGAACAACTGGTAAATTAATGCTCCCGGAAAATCTCACTTCAGGAGAGAAAACATTAACATAATTCAATGCACGGTGAAGATATCAATAATCTATAAAAATAAACTGTCGAGGAAAGCCTCATAGAAAGTTACCTTATAATGTACTCCAGATAAGTCGCAGATACGACCACAGATTCCATCTAAAGCGTCAATTTCCTTCATCAGATGTCCCTTTCCAATACCGCCAAATGATGGATTACATGACATTTCCCCTACATGATGTTTAAAAAAATTAACCTTTCAAAACATCGTCTTTATGATGAAAATATACAATGATTTCTAAATTCCAAAAGACATAGAAAACCAAAAGAAGACTATATTTACGTGTTCATAAAAAGAGAAAAGCATTTACTTGCACAGCGTACGATGATAGTAATAATACATAGACCACTTTTGCTAGAATACAACCATGTTTCACGAACATATTTACACCTACCAATGGTCTCCTTCTTGTGAGTTACTAACAGCGTTTTGCAACCCATTCGAGAGGCTGCCGCACAAGCTTCCGAGCCGGCATGACCACCTCCTACCACTATTACATCGAAGAAGGGTGTTTTACGGTCGTGAAGTAGCCTGACATAACCCTGTAATTTAGCCACTTGTCGTCTAGTTGAGCTTTTACCGCAACACAGCCACATGTTCGTGATCATTGGACCTTAAGTTTTATTTAACAGAACTCCGATTTCGATCGTTCAACTTCAACTCCCTCTTTTACTTCAATTTCATCTATCTCTACACATCGCACAGGATGTAGTTAGGTATTTACGGTACTTTCATAACTTCATGTCGACTACACTAAAATCAGCTGTTAGTAAGCTAACTGAAATACAAAAGCACCAAAGCTAACTTAGCTCAGGCGCATCAGCAGAATTGCCAACGTTATTGTGTTGTCTCACATTATATTGCATGTATCCAACTAGCAGCAAATAGAATTAACATTGTGCGATCATATTGAATAGTGATTCAGGAATTGTTTCAAAACAGTATACGAAATTTAAGTTTGATTTCCGGTTTCAACACTAGGATGCCTTGAATACTCTTCCAAAAGATATGTATGGGTAACTGCCTCAATAAATACATTGTGATGATTTTTGCCATTTTTAGAGCACTTTCCAAAAACATGGATGCCTCTCTCCTGATATATGGATGGTACCGATAGTACACAGGCAATAACGATATTTGCGATTATTTTAGGTTGGCGTTTGTATTTGCACAAGTTCAAAGTCGCCCCCAAAAATGGTGATGATTCATTTGGGGTCTAAGCAATGGAAAATGAGAGCTCTTTTGATAGAAATCAGTATGTGAATCACGGTCTCTACGTCTGAAGCACCTTCTGGGGACCTCTGACAATAAGTGCAGAGGTCTAAAGTAAGACCTACCAGTTTATGGACATCTTAACCTTTATGATGTACTTGCGTGAATTATTGAGATAAACGTAATATTTTTATTCTATATATTCACTAATTTCAACCCACCTTTCCATTTTACCGGTATGTCAACTACAAAGAATGCAGTATCCAAACAACTTCGACTCATAATACATGTATACTCCTTTTGAAGTGTTTGTATATAATAAATATCTGGAGAAGTATCGATATTAAATAAATAGCCATCAGCTCTTCTTCGCTGTTATCCATACTTTGCATCTAACTTGCACCACTACAGTATTGCTGAGCTAACCATTAAGGTTCTGGATTTTAATTCAATCATTTCCTCATCAACATATGTATACCATTTTTAAAAAAGTTTAAATATTACGTCCATGGCTCACATTTCCCTCAAAAGAGTTAAACTTCTCTAATTCTTCTCCTAATTTCTTACAAGAATTACTTTAATTTTAGTCATAAAAAGGAATTCACAAGCTCTCAATGGAAAACAAAGAACACAATTTATCAAGATTTGAACTGTGGATAGGATGCATTAAAGTTGTAAGTCAAAGTAGAACTGCAGTTAGAATTCATTGAAATCTGCTGTGCTAATGCAGCACTAAGTACCAGCACCTTTCAGTTGGGTATCAGGAAATCCCTGAAGAAGACAGTTCCATGACAGATAATTCAACCCTTGGCTGCTTGGGGTTCCTAAGTCTTTCTGGGCTATGCTAATATGATAAATTAGAAGCTCAAAGTACTTGGAAATCATAATAATTGGCTATTGAGTCCCAGAGGATTTTTAGTATTTTGCTATTGACCATACAAACCTAGAGCTTCCCAAATCTGCTGCTGATTGTTGCAGTCTGCACTAATATTGCAACAAAGAAACTTTACATAACATAAATTTTAAATGAAAGATTTCCTCCTCCTTGTCATTAATCTATATAGTATTTGCAATAACTCCATTAATGCAGTATGTTAGTTCAATAAATGATGTTTCATGCCTTCAAAAAGTAGAAAATGAGAGAAATTCTGTTTTAAAAAGGTTATCACATTTTCACTGTTACTGTAGCAGAATGTTAACCTTGCCTCAAATGTGCCTTTCTAAGACAAATTTTCATTGAGCACTAAATATCTATGGAATGTTAGTAGCCATAACAAAAGCCTCTCTGCTAAAATTTAATAGAGCCTATGTGAATGTTTTATATTGCAATCTGTAATAAATATGGGTATCATTTGGTGTAAATTGGCCTAAAATAAATGAAAACACGATATTTGAATGAGTTGGGCTCTTCTTCTTTGACTACTAATAAATATACTTCACAAATTGCAAATAGTTTCATCAAAAATATTATTTATATATATTTATATTTGCAATTTGTGAAGTATATTATATATATATATATATATATATATATATATATATATATATATATATATATATCATCATCATCATCATCATCATCATCATCAGCCATTTTCAATCCGATGTCGGATGTAGGCCTCCCCAAGCGCTTTCCAATTCTCTCTATTCTGAGCTTCTCTTTGCCATGTCACACCTAAGTACTTAATGATGTCTCTGTTCCATCGGTCCTTTGGTCTTCTTCTTGGTCTCTTCACATCTCTTGGTGTCCAGTTCAGAACCGCTTTTGTCCAACGGTTGTCGTTTCTTCTCGCCACATGGCCTGCCCACATCCATTTCAGTGATCTTACTTTATCTATGATGTCTGTCACTCCGGTCTTCATCCTCACCCAGGTGTTGCGTTTCCTGTCTCTTCTTGTGATCCCAAGCATACACCTTTCCATACTTCTTTGCGTTGTCTGAAGTCGCTGGGTTATTGCTGCGTTTAACACCCAGGTTTCACTTCCATATGTCAACACTGGTAGAATGCATTGGTTGAAGACCTTTCTCTTCAAGACCATTGGCATTTGTGACTTTAGAATGTGTGCATTTCTTCCGAAGGCACTCCAGCCGAGTTTAATTCTTCTGTTTACTTCGTTAATCCTGTTGTTCTCTCCTGTGGTTACTAGTTGTCCTAGGTATGTGTATTCTGAGCAGACATCCAGAGGCGTCCCTTCAAATTTGATTGTTTCTTGTGCTGCAAAAGAGTTATACATTACCTTTGTTTTTGTTAAATTTATCCTGAGTCCTATCTTCTGTCCTGCTGTGTTCAGTTCATGAAGTCTTGAAGCTAGATCTTCTCCGTTGGTTGCGAAGAGTACTATATCATCTGCAAAGCGCAGATGACTGATGTGTTCCCCATTAATCCGCAGACCTTTCTGCTCCCAGTCCAAGGTTTTAAAAACTTCCTCCAGAACAGCTGTGAAAAGAATTGGGGAAAGGCAATCTCCTTGTCTAACTCCCTTCTCAATCTTGAATTCTTCAGTAACTTCGTGTAGCATTACTGAGGCTGTGGCATTTTTATAAATGCTGCGTAGGAGTCGGATGTACTCTGCATCTACTCCTTGTTTTTCCAGAGCTTCTAGTGTAGAGGAGGTACTTACTGAGTCGAAGGCCTGAGCATAGTCTACAAAGCATAGTACTAGTGGCATCTCATATTCATTCGTCCTGCTGATTATTTCTTGTAGTGTGTGGATGTGGTCCATAGTACTGAAGCCCTTCCGGAATCCTGCTTGTTCTCTAGGCTGGGCAGATGATAGAATAATCTTTATCCGTTCAGCTATTATCCTCATGAATGTTTTGTAAACAACAGGAAGGAGACTGATGGGGCGGTAATTCTTCAGCTCTTCCTTGCTTCCTTTCTTGTGCAAGAGGACTATTCTTGCATGATTCCAGTCCTGGGGGATTCTTCCTTGTTTCAGGCAAGTTGTGAATAACTGCGCTAAAACGTGTGCAACTTCTGTTCCACCAAGTTTTAAATATTCTGATAACACTCCATCTATGCCTCCTGCTTTTCCGTTCTTCGTCTGCTTTATTGCTGCAGTTACTTCTCCTGGGAGAATAGAGAGGGGATCTCGTTGGTTTTGGCTTTCTTCTTGGTTTTCCTCTTCAGCATTTTCTTCCTTCTTGTATAGGTTGCCAAAGTATTCTGCTACCGTCCTTAGTATTGCTTGTCTGTTGCAAGTTCTTGTACCATCTTCCTTCTGTATGGCTAAAATCTGTTTTCTTCCAATTGCTAGGCGTTGTCTGGTCTTCTTCATACTTTTGCTGTTTTCTATAGCCTCTTGCACAATTCTCTCATTGAATTTTCTCACGTCTTCCTTAATTGCCATCCTGATAGCCTTACTAAGCTCGGCGTATTCGATGTTATCCTTTTGTGTATCTGAATTCTTCAGTTCCTTACGTCGTTTCATCATTTGTCGGGTGCTGTCACTTAGCTTTCTATCTTTAGCTCTTCTTGGTGTGCTTGCTACTTCTTCTGCTGCTTCCTTAACCAAATTAAGTATATATATATATATATATATATATATATATATATATATATATATATATATATATATATATATATATCTCACTATGATTGATAAATAATATTTTTGATGAAACTATTTGCAATTTGTGAAGTATATTATATATATATTAAGTCTTTTTCCTAAAATTCTTCAGTAGTCCCTCTCCTCTCAATATTTGACTCACCCATTTCTTTTGCCGATTTCTAATTACATAAATTATTACCCTTTTCTTCCCAACCATTTCTAGCACCTCCTTGTTCGTTTTTCTATCGACCCAAATTACTTTATCCATTCTATGCCATACCCAATCTCAAAAGCCTCTATCTAATCTTTTAATATATCCTCTTTCCTTAACTTCCACATTTCACACCTGTTCAACGTTACACTCCACACCAAGGATTTTACTAATCTTTCCCCGATTCCTTTATCATCAGTTCCTTTCTCTACGTAAATGCTTCTTACGCTAATGCTATTCTTTCTCCAATCTCTGTTGAGCATTTCCCATCCTTAGAAAGAAGGCTGCCTAAGTATGGTAATTCATCTAATTTTTCCACATCTACTCTTATCGTTAACTTAGCTTTCTTTCCCTTGGAAATCCTCATTATTTTAGTCTTTCTTACATTTATTTTCATCCCAAACTCCTTTGCTTTATCTCTTAGTGCATTTACTAGGATTTGCAAACCCCTTTCCGAATTGCACACAATAGTCTTTTCGTCTGCATATCTTACCAATTTCACTACTTCCCCACCAACTTTTACTCCCTTATCTATTTCATCCCAAGCTTCTTTGACCATTTCTTCTTCATATATGTTAAAAAGAGATGGTGATAAAGGACAGCCTTGCCTTACTCCCCTCCCTAACTCTGCCCATTCTGATTCCCCATGAGCAACTCTTACTTGTGCAGTCTGATTTAAATACAAATTTAGCACTAAACGCCTAACTTTCCAATCCAACCCAATTTTCTTTGGTATCAACATCATTTTTGGCCATTGAACTCTATCAAAGGCCTTTTCAAAGTCAACAAAACATACATCCCTTTTAAATTCTATACTTCGTTCTACCAGTACTCTCATTACCCCAATTGCTTGTTCCTTCCCTCTCTGAAAACCAAACTGGTCTTTTCCTATGAGTTCTTTAGTTTTCCCTTTCATTCTTCTATTCAAGACCCTTAGAATAACTTTTGCCGCTTGAGAAATTAAACTAATTGTGTGGTAATCCTGGCATTCTTAGGCTTTACTCTTTTTTTGTAATGGAATCAGGATAGACAAAGTAAAATCCTCTGGCCACTTACCTTCATCGTAAATTTTCCTACGTAAATCGCATTAGTGCTTCTTATCCTTTCCCCCAGATTCTTAAGAAATTCCACTGGAATCTCATACACAACTATTGCTTTGTTCCCTTTCATATCCTGCAGTGCCCTATCAAGTTCACTATCCAGTATACTCCATCCAACATAATCTTCTTCTACTTCTTGTACACTTTCTATCTTTCAGTGGGTAGGCTTCATGTCTTTAGCAAACAATTCTTCAATATATTCTTTCCATCATCCCCTTATGCTAGCCGGCTTTCTTAAGACTTTTCCCCTATTATCCCTAACAATGGCCATTTTATTAATAATTTTATTTTCCCATTAATTGTTTAACTTTTTATAATAGGTCGGCACTCCCACTTTCAGCCATTTTCTCTATTTTGTTACACTGTCCCTTCCACTACAATTCTCTTGCTCTGTTTGTTTCCCTCCTCAGTTTGTTATTCAGTGCCCTGTACATTCTAGGTCCATGTTCTATGTTGGCCCTTTTCAATTGTCTTCTTTCCTCCATTTTATTTATCATTTCAACCGTCACCAACGGTTTCCTAATTTTGTTTTGGTTGGCCCTCCCAATGGTTCTTTGGGCACTATCCTTGATGCTGGTTCTGATCTTTTCCCATTCCTCATCTAATGTGAGTAGTAAGATATAGATAATTATTTATTTATTTTTCATAGTAAGATATAGACAATTACTTACTAGCAAGATATAAGATTTACAAGTTCAAAATACAAAAATATGTTGACTATAATATTCTTAAATAATGAAAAATATCCTTACTTATTGAGCTTTATTCCAAAAACTCCATTTTACATATCATAAAACATGCCATTGAAAAATATAAATACAGAAATGAGATTTTCCAAAAACATTTCTTTGGCAAATGCAATAGGCTAGATATTTTATTAGCAAGAGTAATTAATTTAACACCAAATTAATCATATAGCACCTTTTGGATGAATAAAAGACAACATTTTATAAAAGCATGAGATACAATAACAAAGTTCGATTATATATATGCGAGTAGAAAATTTTAAATGCATTTGAAAAAATTTCCAAAATTTCCAATTAAATCATTATTCACAAAATTGTATCAAAATAGATTTTTTACCTCGCATAATATTTGTAAAACATAAATAATTTGTATTTTAGATAAATGAAGTAATGGTAACATTTCTGAGTAAGGATATATAAAGAGGTTCTGATTCCCTGAGAATTATAATGGAGTAAATCTATTCAAATAAAATTTATACCATTGCTATAAAGATATCCATAAAATCAATGGGAATTTATGCCAGGAAATAGGTTGACATATATGTATATAATATAACAATATTGCATTTTTTGGATAAATCTCTGAAATCATTACAAGAGTGGATTGGGAATACTCTTTCAGTATCTCATGACATCATACTCATATAAAATTATATAATTTATAGTTAATAAATCACGATTAACTGGATTAAAGGCACTGTATAGATCTTTTTAACAACAAATAGATTAGAACAATTAGGCAACGCATTAATATATTCATTAATATATTGTTGATAAAACTTGATATTTATAACAGCCAAGAGTTCCACGAATCAGTATTGATTCAAAAATTATTGCTACAGTGCAACTAAAAATGGTAGTCTTATAATGATTCCACACAGAAATTAGGGCGAAATTCAAAGAAAATATGATGATAGGTCAAAAGAAAGAAAGGCAATTCAATTGTTTTCAGTTTCCTTCACATTTTTCTTCAGATAATAACAACTATTTAGAGTACTTAGCACTATAGGTATTGGTTTGTCTGAACCATTTTTATTGTAGAACATATCTCCTACATCAACCATCAATTCCAATATTTCTTTGTGTCCATTTTCCCTCTTAAAATCATCTGTCAGAACTTGAGCTAGCACATCAATGAAATATGATTGTCTTTTTGGAATTCCATTCTCCAAATAATCTGTGAAAATAATAAGAGAAAGAATAAAAATCCAACTCTCACCTCATTGTGTTTTGACAATAACAAGCTACTTTAGCAGTTGTGTGACTATGGTAATGATGTTCACCAGTTTGCCATCAAAGTGAAATTTGAGGTTTCATTCACTAACAGGAATTAAAAGTAATGTATGTCATGTAATTACAAGAAAAAATCTAAACACAAAATATCTAAAAATGTCTTTTTAAACAAAGAAGCCAAGGGAAATGCAAGTACAGTATTGCTAATAACAATAAACATGTCACTCAAACTTTGAGAAGAGCAATCAGTTGACACCAGTGGAAGCTTTGGTAGAAATAGACAGAATGTAGGTGTACATTGAAGTAAATACTGAATGGTAACAAAACAGTTAATAATATTGTTGTCCTAATAACACTCAAAAAGATATCTTTCTCCAAATTTTCATACGACCTTTAGATGTTAGTTTCATGTTTTTAGCACTCATATCTGCCATTCAACTACTTTGATTTAAATTTTGTATGTAAGGTATACACAAAGTTATTTATCCTGATCAGATAATCAGAACTATGAATTTAATTTAAAGAATTATTCATCCATCTTCAGTGTAAAAAATCATTTCATCCATCAATGCTTTCTAAGCTTTCTAGTCCAATGCATTGGGGATTCCTCAATTTAATCCTTCTAAATTGTCTGTGTTATTGTTGGAGCTTGGCATAGGAATGAAAGGCACCAACAGAAATGTCTTTCATCTAGTAATCTGAGTTCAAGTTTAAGGAAGTATTTGTCCATTCCCCCACAACAGGTCTCCTTTTGATGCATCGAAAGTTATATTACAACTCTTCAGTTTATTGCTGATATATGCCAAAAGCTGGCTTTGCATTAGTATGACTAGATAAAAACTTTTGGCTCTCAGTTTTTCACTTTGGAGTTCTGGAATAGACAAATGAGCAGTCACTTCGACTATGGTGAAAGTAGTCCTCGGTTTGATTCCTAGAAGAAGCTTTTATGCAAAATGAACTCAGCTGTCTAAGCACTTTTAAGTTATTTTTTACTTTTAGATATTCTCTACAAAAATATAGTACTCTTTAGAAGTAAATGAAGAGTATTTTCTAAGAAGTAGTTTCTAGTAAGAAGTTTCTGCTTAGTAAGAGCTAAGATAAGCACTGAATCATTTGTGTAATAAAATTCTCATCAAAAACAAAATAAGGTAAGTTAATAAGTTACCTTCATACGAGTAAAGAACTAACATATCAGCCTCCAATGGTACTGTCACTGGTAATGCTGGAACTACAGATGGTGGTTCTTTAGCTGTCATTCCACTAGCTAGGTAAGCTTGAGGAGGAGTTGAGGAGGCCTCCTGATATGGAAAAGTCTAAAATATAAATAATAAGTAAATTAGTTAAAGTCAAGGAAATCATTTTTTAATGAAGAATTTAAGTTATAAACAGCTTTAAAACAAAACAGCTTCAGATAGTGTATCACCGACTGACTTTCCTTCAGAACTTATGAAAACAAATACAACTGTATCATGAGAAATGTACTATATGATATGCTTTGGGAGCAAAATTGCATCAATTATGGATGCGATTTGACAGTAAGGTGTTAGAGAATTATGATGAACCTATTACAAAGTCCCAGTGTTTGTCCTGGATTAAAATAACTTGAAGGCTTTATTTTTAGTCAAGCTGAATGTCCAATAAAAAACTTATTCCTCTTAAGTATAAAAATGATTCTTCAATAAAAATACATCAATTTATTTCTCAGATTAATTAAAGCTTTAATTTGTTAATTTTATATTATTCTCTTCAAGAAATTATGATAATCAATGATTAATCTTTTCATATGAAGAGGATAAAAAAATCACAAAATAAAGTGGTGTACCCAGATTCAAGTTTTTATTTTAGGACAGAAAAAATACAAAACAAACACTTGTAAATTAATAAGGTATTTCATCACATATGAGAAACCCTGTGTTAATTATAGGTTTACTTAGTATAATGAATTGTGATGGAATAACTACTATTTTCTTCTGACTCACTGTTATAAGAGCACAATATGGAAATAAATCTTTAATTATAATTGAAAACCAAAAGAATTTTGTGATATTTACTGAAAGATATAGGTTTCTGAAATTGTTAACTATTATCCTCAATAACTACTACTATCTTTTAAGAATAAAAATATTTTTAAGATTTTAAAATAAGAAACTTACATGGAATACAAAAAATTTGGGTTTGCATATCATGTTAGGGCATGACGTAGCATCAAATTTTAGATAAACACTTTCCATATCAAAACTTTCACGAGTTGTCAAACGTAATTTTCCTTTCTCTTGAGCACAGATAATGACCATTGCAAACGTTTCAGATTCTGGAAGATCTTTAGCAACTGCAATGAGAAATATGAAGAAGTTAGCTATTTCTACAGAGTTATAATAAGGCTACATTGTAATGAACATATCAGATGTTGTTTATGTTAGATAGCCTGGATCAAAAGCTAGTGTGCTTGTTGGTTGTGTTTCCCAAATAAAATGGAAGCTGTCACTAGTGGTGAGTTGCAGTAAATCTATGCATTGGAAAAACGGCTAAGGTCACCTGGCTGTTGGTGGATTGATGGATTAAGTATACTGTTTTTTTTTAGGTAACAGAAAGGCAATAATCAGAATATTTTGAATTTGAATAGTATTTGACATTCTGAGTTGCAGAAGTTGAGCCAGACCAAGGAGAAAGGAAAATAAAATGTTCCTGTTTTGTTGACATATTTGATGAAAGTGTAGAAGTTTTAAGATGTCTGTTAAGACATTTGGCAGCTGTTAAAGATATAAACTACAATTATTCTAGAGAAAAGAACAGTAATGAAGATGAGCAAATTGTAAGACATTACACTATTGTGAAAGTTATAATTCAGTAGAAACATATTAATGCAAGGGAAAAAATGTAACTGAAAACAGAAACAAAGATTGAATCTAGAATTTGGATGGGAAATGAGGTTTTCAAAATGAACAGAATATTGGAACTCAAGCTGATGTTGAAATAAGAGGCATATAACTACTGTTATTATAATGTGTGGAAGACCAAATGCCAATTATTTCCCTACCTATAAATCCTATGGATAAACCAATATATATCATTCCTTTCCAAAAGGAAAATTATTTTCAAAAATGCTATGGATCAACCATTCCTTTCCAATTTTATCATGAACACGCTTTTTTTCATAGCATCATATCACTCACTATCTTTAATGAAAAGGACTTTCAACTTTTAGAATTCAAATCAAAATATACATCCTTTTGCTCCTTACACTTAATCCACTTTTTACTTTATCTTCTCTTAACCAAATTATTGAATTTCTTATCTAGTATCTATATTTTGAGTTTGTATATTTGCAGTGTTTTATTTTTATAGAGGTTCCTAGATAACTGAGCATGTGGCACAAACACCTTTGGTGAAAAAGATACCAGGTTCCATTTTCTCTGGGAGCTAATATGTGCAAAAAGACAATTGGTATCAAAACAATTTTAAAATATACCATATTTATTTCCTTCCATTGGTATTTTTGTAATATTAATATATTAGCAGACGAATAAATTCAGGAAATAACAGCCATTATTTTCATTTTTTTCAGAATATTTATTTAAATTCCAACCTACCTTTTTCAATTGCAGAAAAAAATTTCCCCTTCTTAGCCCTTTTCATGTCAAAAGAACCCCAATCATGAGGTTCATATCCCAGAGTCTGAAATAATGATTCAATCTTTTCTTTTTCTTTATTGAGAGCAACTTCATGTTCACCACCTAATTTATCACGATCAGGAAATACAGCAATCATTACTTTTCCTTTTTTTTCAGAGCCATATTTATATCTGAAACCATATAAATTAATTAATGTAATTTAACTAAAGATGCACAAAAGGCAGCTATATAAATGAGATATGAGAAAATACATAACTCCTGCACATTTCAAAAATCAATTAGGAAAGAGTAGTCAGATGTTAGCATTTTCATCCTCCTTTTTTATTTACATATTGCAGGTTTTGTTCAGAGAATAATGTTAAAGATTTTAAGTGTAAAGAAGCATTATATATTCCAATGCGAAACAAAGATTAAGAGGAAAATAGAAATACTAATTACTTTAGGATAAAAATAATCAAAATATTAAGCGTAAAAACTTGATTTTGATTTTTTAATATTAGACCTCAAGTAAGGCATCATATCTAATAAGTAGAGAAGGAAACAATCATTCCACTAACTTTTGAAATATATTTAACAATCAGCCATCTTAACACGGTTTTTGTAGTAGAGTCAATATAACCCCAAGCATAATTTTAGGTCAGAGAACTATCAAATGTAAATTTAATTGATTTAACCTAATTACAAACAGACTACTATTCATAACAAGTATATTATTCAATATTTATCATTGTGTTAATTATTACAATCGTATGTACCATAAATACAGGTTCCTTTTAGTGTTACTTGCAATCTGGAAAGTCTATACCTTGATTTCCCAGACTTTTCTTCATACAGAGCATTTCACCCATTCTAAGATTACAATGGACCACCTTCGTTATTTTATAGTGTCAGTAGATATTACAAATAAGAGTCAAGAGTAAGGCAAAATCTACTTGTAAAGTTGGGATTTCTTGATGCTCAAACATTTCTCACTTTATACATCATTAAATATTATGCAAGACAAGTCAATTTTCATAATTTTTTATGAGGCCTCAGTGTTCAAGCCAGGAAAATCAACATACATTTAGGTTATAGGATCCTATATTTGCCATGGTGTTACACTAATTTTTAATCGATACTCTGGGATTTAGTAATATGAGATTATGCTCTAGAGATGTAAAAGTTTTCATAACTGATAACTGAAATTTTCTTTCACTGGTTGAATGAGTAAATGCAAGTGAGAGACTTACTTAGGTAAGGGTGCAGTGTCCTTTGATTGCATGCTCTAGGAATTGGTTAAAATAGTTTTCACCTGTAGAAGCAAAAAAGAATGAATCATTGAAAAATGTTCATTTCATAAACCTAAAATAATTTTTCAGCCTGCAGTTTATGTTAACCTTAAACTGTTGCTGTTTCATACAAAGAATTTTGGCATTTGTACCCATCTCTCCCTCACTATAACTTTATGAAAGATTGAGACTAAAAATATTAATTCTCATCTCCTTTAGAAAAAAAATATATCTATTATATATAGCTAATATATATATATATATATATATTGGGCGGCCGTGGTTAGTGTGCTAGCGTGTTAACACTCCAACCACACGGTCCCAGGTTCGAATCCCTACTAATTGGATTTTTCTAGTTAGGAAATTGTTGTCTGTGATTGTTGTGTTTATTAAGAAAAAGGAAAAAAGTAATAATAAAAGAAAAACGGGGTTAATTGTATGAGTGGCTTACCAAGGCTAAAATTCGTTAATTAAGTAATAAAAAGACAGCATCATATTATATAAACCTATCGGTAGTCTGAGATTCTCTTTGCCATGTCACCTCTAAGTACTTAATGATCTCTCTTTTACATTGGTCCTTTGGTCTTATTATTGGTATCTTTATATCTCTTGGAGTCCATTTCAGAAAGAGAAACACAGAATAGAGAGAATTGGAAAGCACTTGGGGAGACCTACATCTGACATTGGATTGAAAATGGCAGATGATGATGATATCAGTAGTAACAATAGAAATACAAATCTAAAAAGGTATATACGGGATAAATTTTTAAATAACTGTGTATTCAACAGTTAAGTTTCAACTAGAAGCTGTGATTTAATTTCTTTCTAAATTCTTGCTGAATCTCAAGTGAAACATTTTGAATATTTCATTAAATGATAGAATTTACCTGTGATTGCATAAAATCTGCATCAGATGAGCATTTATCTCCATTTACAATATTCCTGAAGAAATATCAATATCAGTTCTATGCTTTTGAGATTTCAAAAAATCAACCTAAGAATAGACATTAATCATCACAATACTGTTCTATTACTTTGTTATTGAAAATAATGATATTAGAATACATTTAATTAATTTACAATAATTTGTTTAAACCATCCTTCGATTATTAGGTTAAAAATAGTTTATTGAAATGCATCACTTATTACCTGCATCCCTCTTAGGAGGCTGACAATGTTTATAACAAAAATAATCAGTTTATATTGTATTGATATTCCATAAATACGAATATTTTATAATACTTTCACTTTAATAATTATGTCTTTTTGCTTTTTTGTTGACAGATACATGCTATGACTTTAGTACCTGAATATTCCAATTGGCATACTTATGTTTCACTCGTAGTTTTCAGCAGCAATACTATATGTACGTTAATATGACATACAATTTCTAAGGTTGTTAAACCTTGAAAAAGAAGTAGCCTTCATACTGATCATATCCTGTGGTTAGGAAATATTTGAATGGCATTTAGAGAAAATTAACTGCAGAAAAATAATTTGTGAAGGTATAGGACTAAAACTCTTCACACAGCTGAGAATCAAACACTTTCAAAAAGTTGAAACATGAATTTTACATTTTATATGATGTATCATGGGTAAATGTTTCAAAATTACAATTATATTTAGTTTGCCTTACAAGCACAGAAAAATGCCAGACTACGTAATTACTCTTATGTAGTCTAAAATGTAACGCTTGTGGTTAAGGAAACCATATTTACCAGCTGGACTGGGACTGGACCAGTTTTAGGGTCTCTGCCCTAAAAGTCTGAAGAGAATTACTAACACCACCCACTTTTATTGATAAACCAGACACACGTAAATTAAACAGAAATTTACTCAGCAACATGGAATATTTGGACAATGGAGAAATCAGGTGCCTTAGATTGTCCTGTGGAAGAACTGGCAAATATAAATATGCAGGCAGCAACGCAATAGAAAGGAGAGAGTGTTTCAAGATAGTGTATATACAGATATGCACAACAAGAGAGTGTATGTACAGGTATGCACAACAGATATATCACAATAGAAGGTCAAACGTCGCATACATGTCCTAGGAAGACCAGGAAGGAGATAATGTCACATTTTTATCCACCAACCTTATTGGATTTGAACTATGATCGCTCAGAAAGGTTTCCAAGAAGAATACATGTAAACCTCACATTTATTAGTTGCAGGCTTTATTTTTACTACAATAAATTTGAAAAAAAAGTTGTACAAAATTAAGACGATCACGAAGGAAGGGAGATTGAATAAAGATTCTTATATTGGTAGTGGAATTTCGCTTTGGAGTTAAAATGACAACACCTAAGTTTAAATGGTTAAATATGAGGATAAATGGGAAGCATCTATTACATAATAATTGATTGCGGTTGTATGGAAAAAGATACCAGAGGAGCTAGTTTTAGTAGTAATCTATCCAATCTATAAAATTATTGGTCCCTACATGCAATAGTCTATAAGATGTTGCCTGTGAAGCTTGCAACTCTGGACTACTAATGTGCCTTCTGACAGTTGAGAAGAAATTTAATGAAATAAAACAAGAATAGAAGCTG
This sequence comes from Pachydiplax longipennis, assembly GCA_036926295.1. Classification (NCBI taxonomy): domain Eukaryota; kingdom Metazoa; phylum Arthropoda; class Insecta; order Odonata; family Libellulidae; genus Pachydiplax; species Pachydiplax longipennis. The sequence goes on along the minus strand of JAVFKF010000044.1, from coordinate 8,652,283 downwards.
TTCATGGGGTTTCTACAGGCATATGATAGTGTTATAATGAAGAAGTTGCACCAGACAATGATGGACATGGTTCTTCTTATTTAAATCGACTCGTTCAAACGACGTTAAGCTTGCCAAAGGCAGGATTCAGTACGTAAAAAATCACCAGTAAATATGAAATTAACTAGAGAACTCTGTCGGAAATGACGGAACTTCGATACTAGTATATACTAGACAATATGTACATACTATACAAGTATATACTACAGTAGTAGTAGTCTGTACAATATAACTTTAAGATTTATGTAATATCAATTATATTAATAGATATTATTCGAAAGAGGGCTTGGCGGGTACTAAAAAAACCTTCAAAGCCCAGTTTCGGACCTTTCATTATTCGCTTCGCGAATTATCTACTGATGAACTCATGACGCAATTTAATGCGACAATTAGTGCCCAAAAGTACAATCAAACCACACCAATAGTATCAGGATAAATTTGAGATCAATTCTGTGCAGACACTAATCGTTGACTACCGAAATATATAGCGCAGATAATCACAGAAATAACCATTAATAATAGAAAGGAAATCAGAATAGAAACAGTAAACCCAGTAAACTTAAAAAAGATCCAAATGAATACTATCTAAAATTATATCATGAACAGCTACTCCTAAATCACAGAAAACCTACTTTTGGATACATCAGAAAAGTTATAAAAATAAGGATATAACTACATCATAGAGATAGGTATTATAAATGTTCAATGGAATAAACAGAAAGGATCACTACTCTGAAAGAAAGTGTAACGTTTAGCGACCCGCAGCAGAGATGTTTAGCAGCAGCAGCATCTTATAGCGCGCAAAATTGTCTACTTTTTCCAACGTTGCCGTACTGACACCCAGCTAGATCTAAATGGTACTAGACATCCGTAACTAACAATACAGTTAGTAAATATCTTACGTTACCTGATAATCCGACGTCTTTCAATACGGACTACCTATCGGAACTTTTAATTTGGGCCATCTGAACTGAACTCACTCTTAAAACGGCCGCAGGAGTCCTATAAGTGCCTGGTAGTGTATCTAATATCACCGTGCAGCAATGCAGTTCGCTGTGGCTAGCATAAGAGCCCGTTAATATAGATATATATAAAGATATAAAAGTTAATATAGATGTATATATATATATATATATATATATATATATATATATATATATATATATATATATATATATATATATATATATATATAGATAAAGATCGATTAATAAGATACGTCTAGATATTCTTATCTCCTGATACACGCCGGAAGACGTCCAGCAGTGCATTTATGAATTAAGTACCTTATACAAAGTTCTTTAAGGTGATATTATAAATTAGAAGGAATTAAGTGGCATATTCTTACCTGATAAGCTACTTTTTCACGTTTGCCGCTGCTCCTGTGAATCTACTGGAACTTTGGCGATAGGCGCGCAAGCCAGCCTGTCGTCATGAATCTTTCCATAAATTATTTACGTCATCTGTATCGCCTTTCTCTCTTTTGTCTTCTCTCTGTCTGTATTTTCCCCCTACATCTCTTTAACGGAGCCGATACTGAGAATCTTAGTTCGCAGAAAACACCGAAGAGGAAATAAATGTTTCTCGGAGAATTTCTAGCTCTGAGATAGAGTAAGATTTTCTTTTACAGGTTTTTCTCAAGGCTTCAAGTTAGATGAAAAATGCTTGGCAATGATTTCTTTTGTCGTAAACTCAAGTTGTAAACATATTGGATAAACCAAATGACCTCGCAGTGATTGGTGGTCCCGAGGCCGCCCCATCAGTCTGTCAGTAGGGACCATTGCCTCCCTCCCTCCAAAGCCCAAGGTATATTATTTATTTTTTATATCTTTTTTATTATAAGAGTCGCAGTAAAGTAACATAACACTATTTAACAATCAAAGAAAACAAGTAAATGTAAACAAATGTGAAAAGTCACAAGTGAAGCAAGCTTGAAAGTTCCTCTTCAGGTTAAATGAACAGCAGGTCTATATAAAACTTTAATTTATGGCCACGACAAGTAATTAGCAGATAAAAGATAATTTAATCCTGTCCAATTTTAAGGAACAGAAAAACGAAGATCACAGCCTTTTGAAAATGTAATGATTTTGCAAAGAAAAATTGCTAAGTTAGACAACTTGCAAATTGCTAGATCTTTTTAAATCTGAAACATATGCTAGGAAAAGTTTTTGGGATTTCTTCAGTGTTCATAAAATACTTGATTGTGTATGTTAATGAAACTTTTTCCAGAATAAATAATTTAATTCAAGATGACTTCTTTGGATCAGGGCACACCAATTGACATTTATGACAATATTTTTACATATATACACTAAGAAGACACATTTAACTCAACTAACTAGGCAACAACTAAGATTGCTTTACTTAACAATCATAATTTTAAGTTCAAATTCTCATCTTAACAATGACTGCATGCCACAAAATCTCCAACACTTACAAATGAACTACCGAGAGCATTTTTCTTTGATTATAAATTTATAGTTGGGACTCACAGTAAGGTACCATCATTCATTTCTCACAATCTTTATAAATTTTTAAAAGTCTTAATTAAACTTTGGTCTGTATGTGTAAATATGCAGCCACGATCTGTGGCGCCACACACTGCTACAATTGGATATCAGATTCCAATTCTTGAACTTGACCATTTCCTAAACTGTTATTATTGACTGAGGACTTTTCTACACAGCCACTGATGGTTGTCTGAGTGCCTCTTGTGACTAGACTGCCTTCCAAGCATCTTGCAACGACAGACTTCTCTTTTAGGTCATGTAGATCTAAACCTGGAAATGAAGAATAAATCATTTAAATGTTTGAAAGTATAAGTACATAAAACATTTTGGGATTATCTGAAGGTGAAAGTAACCTCTCATTAAAGTGATGAATTTTCAGATCTGTTGAATTGGGTGAAATTGTTGATTACCATTACACATAAGAAATTTATGATACCTGCAACAGATAATACCTCTTACCCCATTTCCTTCAGAAACAAATGCGTAAATCCTTCAGTGAATTCACTTTGTTCTCTTATATTCAAGGATTCTGTATTATTAAGTATTAAATAAAAATTAATGCCATCAAAACTTTGCTAGTGGAAACTGGAAGAACACTATTTTTGTCAAGTCTTTTGGGACAAAGACCCCAAAACCAGTATCATCCCAGCCAAACATGTACTATAGATAAATCACCTTGCCTTTGTTAATGTCTTTTTTAGATTTAAAATGAAAAGAGATAATTTTATTTAAGGCAAATGATGATGGCAAACCATGATGACTATCCCTTATTTCTTTGTTTCAAGTCACAATTAAATCATAGATAATATAGAATTCATCATTTCATTTTATATTTAATACACATAAGTAAATATAAAATGTGAGTATGATCTACCTAGTTCCCTTGTAAATGTTTACATCTTATCATATATTGGTCAATCTTCATCATTAAAAATGCATATTACCTGTCCCTTGCAACAAAAATACATTACTAGATAAAATATCGACTCCAACATACTAAAAAAAAGCAGTCTTCACAATTATATACCAAATTATCTTATCTAGCTATAGTTAGTATTGAATTCCAGTACTCACAAAGACATAGTGTTTAATAATGTAATATGTAATATACCATGTCATTCTTCAAAAATGATGCTTTTGACTCTTATTTGTTGGCAATAAAGAGTGATTAGTTCCACAGATAACTAAGTGAAAATCTTAATTTTCTGTGTGCAATTTCTGATGAGTGTCCATTAAAAATTATATAATCTGCATAGAATACAGCCTAAAATTCAAAGATAAGTTTTGAAGATAGAAAATTTAATTTTAATTGACTAAAGATTACCAAAGAATGAGTTATGCAGATTCATAATTACATGAATTAGATTGGAAGAAGATAAACTTTTAAGTATTTCTGATTACTTATGATGACAATAGCTTCCAGTAATGGTAGTTTATATAGGGATGATTTGATACTGTGCTTTCTATTTTTCCTTCAACTTCTAATCCCTTCAAACTTTTTAAATTCAACATGGCAGTATGGCTAGTTTAATGAGATAAAAGAATAGCTATTACATTGGCTCTAAGGCTTTCGCTGTGAGTTTCCATTGGAAAATGTCGTCTTGCGGGATACAACAGCGTCGTCGGATTAAAACAACACAACGTTTCGTCAACACTACTGTTGGCGAAACCACCTACCGTTGGCTTCTTCACCTGAAGAAGCCAACGGTAGTGTTGGCGAAACGTTGTGTTGTTTTAATCCGACGACGCTGTTGTATCCCGCAAGACGACATTTTCCAATAGCTATTACAGTTTAGATTTGCTTCATTGGGAAAGCAATATAGCTGAATATACTGATTGGATCCTGATATAACCAAGATATCTCACTATGTCAACTCAAAAATGCAAAATCAGCTGTAATATGATCTTAAATGTTCATTCTTGTACTTCTTTCTCTAACATGAATCAGCATGACTCATTTTCTTTTGATAATCATAGAATTTGCATGAATTTACACCTGTTAGCCAGAGTCCAGAATAATATAAGAAAATCTTCCACAGAATTGCTACATTTGTATGAAAGAAGATGGAGAATATTTAAATATACCACCTGATTATTGCCATCAGTGTGGGTGGTAATATTTTTGGAATTATGTTTGAGGTGATATTCTGAAGATCAACCTAAAATTAGCCTTATGAAAATCACTGTTACCATCACTCTGTGTTCCTGAATCTACTGCTTGTGATGATGCAATCTGGTGGTTGTGCTTGGTCACTGCAACTGAGGCTGAGCTTCTACTTGCCACAACTGCAACACTTTGAGATGTCCCACTGCCAGCGGCTGCAGCTGCTGCCGCCGCAGCTGCGGCCGCTGCAGCAGCTGCAGATGATGAAGACATTGCACCAATGCGGCTCTGTCTCACATTTAGATCTGGCCGAATCAGCACTATGTAAACCTGCAGTCATTCAATGGAATAATACTGTTAATTTTATGAGCCAAAAGTAAAAATGAGGATATTTTTATTTCCTTGGCTAGGTGTTTGATATTGTCAAGAGGAGTACAAACATAATAACATAAAAATGTCAAATATCCTCTGATTGGTGAGCCAAAGAAACCATTGAAAAATATAAATAGGATTTGCAAATTTCATTTGGATCTCTCAATTTTTGAATGAATCGATTTGGAGATATGAATATTCTCTACATTTTGGAAATTAAAATTTACATCAGGCATCAGATTGCTATAGAACTAGTACAGCAGTATCAATGGATACCTCCAGGAAATTATCAGAATGTAAATATATATTGCTCTTACATTTCCATTGGAGATTATATTCAGGACTGGTTACCTGGAATCTAGTGTCCCTGAGTAGTCTACTACAGCCTAAATTCACAGATCCATTGATCCTCTTTTGAACACAAGACCATCATACACCCTTTTTTAATCTTATTGTACTCTATCTTTTGCCAGTTACTTAGAATTTTAGTTTTACTACTTAGTTTTTTGAAAGCAGAGAAGCTAAACAAATCGCTTCTTCAAAGCCTGATGTATTCAAATAATGGAAATAAACCAAAATACTATTCCCTGTTCTTGTTAAGTTCTAAAAGCGAAGCAAAAATAGAGAATTAAACAAACTTATGAGATTACAATAGCTTGAATGATGTCTCTAGAAAATGAATGAAATGAGGAACCTTAAAATATTTTGACTAATATTTTTATCAAAAGGGAGCTGAATAATTATTTAAAAATTATCAATGCATAGGTAAAGGGGGTTTCTTAGATTCTGCATTAATTACACTAAAGCTACAAGAAAGGGAATTCTCCCAAAAGAAAAAGAAACTGAGGGATCAATTAATGGGAATTTCATCTTTAAGTTAAAAGAAAGGCTACGAGGAAGAGGTTCTATAATGAGAAATGAGAAATTTATCACAGCCTCTACTGTTAAACAATTAAATAAAATTAAAACAATGAACCTCTTAAGTAAGTTATCAGGGTTTACACAGATGTAGAACACTATATACTGGAGTAAAAATTTATTTTCATTATAATATGCCTTCACAGAGAGTAGTTTTTCAAATGATTTAGAAATAAAATCTAATATTTTCAGTGAAAGATTACTTTCAATAAGCAAGTTGTGCTTATTGTAAATTTACAGTTATTTCTTCAGGTGAATTTTCTTTAGATTGTTGATGAAGGTGAGACTTGGTTAATCATTTGAGATTATATGGAAAAGCATAGTTAAAAAGAGTGAATGGAATGTGTGGATGTGCCTTGCTTACCTTTGGTGCGTAGAGACATGCCACAGCCACAGATGCAGAAAGGGAAAAGGCCACACCCACAGAAGCAACACGCAGAGGAACATGTGCAGCTGTCCCAAAGTATGTGGGTACAAATGCAAGCCAAACAACACAAGTGGCATACATGGTGGCTCCCAACTGGCGGCTCTCATTGAATGCCTCTGGAATGCGTCTTGTGAGGAATGCATACACTGTGGTGATGACCAGCAGAAGGATGGGATAACCAAAAGCTAAGGCATAAGATGCATCTGTGTGTGAAGCACACACCAGAAGATTGGATTCTCTTGTTGGATGGTGATGAATGGCACGGGGTGGGGCTACCACGAACCATACTCCTGACACCAACAGCTAGCAAAAAGAAAGGAAAATACTGTAAGCTCTTATTCATGGCAATGGAAGATTTCTGTACTGAGAGAATTAGCGGAGGCTATTACTTGATGATGATGTTAAGAAAGAACAAATTTAGTCAAATGTGTTATTAACCAAATTAAATTTAATATTATTAGAACACAACCCCATGTATCATAATTATACCACATGGGGTTGTATGAAACAAGTGAAATCAATATCATTTTAATTTTTGAAGATGCATCAATGATTTTTTCTAATAAATATCCTTTTAATTATAAAATTTCTCAATTTGACTTAATATGCTGTATGACAAAATATTCCACATATTTAGTTGAAAGGTATATTCAAAAATATAGTTTAGATATTTTTCAGAAAGGAAAATTTAGTATACCATTTCTGAAACACTTCTCATTTTCAGCCATTCATAGTGGAGCATTTATTTATTTCCTTTCTTGGATCAAATGATTGCCATGATTTAATATCCTTTATTAAATTATTCTGCTAACTCTTGATTCTTAATAGCATAAAAATTTGGAAAATATCTAACAGATTGAGAAAATTAGGATTCTAAATATTAGAGAGTGGCAGGATGAAAGTCAACATCTCTGTATTTTCCAGGTGTGAATGAAATAGGAAATTTAAACATTGCTTCTAAAGCCTTCATCTTATGATGACTGATGTAAATATTATTAAGATTCAATATAGCCTTAGCAACTTAAGTGTCCTTAACTTGTGCTATACAATACTTGACTACTATAATTATAGTAGAGGCCATTTAAGTTTTTACCTGCACAGATGTGAGGGCAGAACATATGAGCAGCTGTGAGCGTGGAGATATGCAAGCTGGTCGCCGTGCTGTTCGTCTTCCTGCAGCAAATATCCTAGCAATGCGATTTGTCTTAGTCAAAAGGGCTGCATAAACCAAAGTGAATGAGAATCCAGCACCAAATCGCTGCAATCCACAAATTGCATCAGTTGGTCTTAAGGCTAAAGCAAAGGTCATCCCATAGCATATGAGAAGTCCAACCAAAAGCACCGTTGTGAGCTCTCTTCCCGAAGCACGCACAACTGGAGTTGATCGGTATTTTATGAAAACAGCAGCAACAAATAATGTGAGCATCACACCAGAAGAAGCTAAGGCCATCATTCCTATAGCCCATCCACTTTCAGGCCTCAAGTAAACCTGAGGGAAAGTAAAATACAAGGGTTAAGGGTATTAAAAAAGCAAACAGATGAACAATTCTTAATATTTTAAAGATTCCTTTACTCAGCGATACATTTTCTTTTTTTTGCAAAGGAAAAAACAAAAAATCACAACTGGTGCAGCCCTGAAGATGGCTGCAGAGACAGCAGCCAAAATGTTGGCCTCATTTCATGAAGCAACCTGGTTGTCATCCCAAGAATCATGCATGAGTAACAGCATGAACATTAATATGAAGCTTCAAGGGACTTCATTAACCTACATAAATGGTCCTTTCTATGCAAACCCTATAATAATAATATTCACTGTCTTAAAAGAGATAAAGAGTAATTGCTCTATCCCATATGATGTGTCTAAAAATTTAAACTGGTGATCAAATTGATGACACTTGCAGAATGAAGAAAATATAACTCATGAAAAAATTAAAAATCGGAATTAAAGGACATAAAAGTTGTAATGTAGGCATCAATATTTCAAAAATTAAATATCTCTCCAAGAAATCTTGTAAATTGTTGAATATGCTTTATGTTTGTAATCACTCAAGCTGAATGGTTTTTCTCAATTACCATCATCTTTCAAACTAAAAGACAAATTCAAAGTTACAATACCAGAATCTTATATTTGCTGTCAATGTAATTATTAAATTTTTAATTACTTGTGTGAAATTCTTTTAATTTTATTTAATAATCATCATCAGTGAAAATAAAACATTCTTGGTATAAATACGAGTTTATTTTAGCACAAGGCTATTCATTGAAATATGTTTCTTGTAATATTGACTCTTCAGATGTAATTAATTTTGTATTTAATATAGTGTCAAAAGCTTAGTCATAGAAAACAGTAGGGAATCTACATAATGTTCTGAGGTTATTGAAATAAATATTTTTATCATTGTTAAAAAATGGAAAATTGAAATGATATGAAACCCATATGAAACTATGAGAACCTAATAAAACAAAGTAAAATTAATTCCATTTGTTTTATCCAATAATATTAATATATAAATAAGCCAATAATTAAAAAATTGTATTCAATTTTTTTCCTAATTTTTTCTATTGAGTTGAATTACAAACAAGCTTTAAAGTTAAAAACAAGTTTTATGATCTAATGCTTGATCTTTTTCTCAAAATCCCAGTCTTAAGAGATTTAACATTGAATCCTAACTTCTTTCCTCTAAATATTAACTTTCAATTATTTGTTTTCACTGGGGGATATTGTTACCATTGCCATCAATTAATTTTTCAATGTGCGTGTTATGACTATTACCTCCGGGATGGGAAGACAGCTTACATGGGCAGCATCCGGGACTGTTCCCAATGGGCAGAGAATGCACCTTGTTTCATCTGATGGATGTCTGATCTAGATTTAATGAAAGGACATGAGAAATCACATCAACGTAGTATGCATTTTGTCAAGTTTAATTTCAACAGTTAATGATATCTTTCTCTCAAAAAATTACCACACAAGTAGAGGTAAGGAAATTAATAAAAATGAGGACATGATTAAAGAAAACTTCATAGTGCTTACCAAGTCAATGATTGGTTGCAATATAGAAACTAGTTATTAGTAAATACATGGTGAGATTTCATCATGATTAGGAAATGAAAATTTATTTACAAATTATTTACACAATGAAGACTACTTCTATGAAAAGCAAATTATAAGACTCACAAATGTGAAATTGCAGTAGTTTTGGGTTTAAGAGGTAAAATTAAGTATGGGGATGCATTAATTATCAGTTAATAGACCTAAAGAATGAGTAAAATAAGGTAATAAGGAATGGAGAATGAAAAGTTTCTGGAATATATACTTTAATCAGCTTAGGAAGTGAATTGTATGCACTGGAATGAAAATTTATATTAAGCTGTTGATGGCAAGAACAAAATTTGGGAATGATTGCTACAAAAAATGAGGATGAAGGAAAGGTTTTACAAACAGAGGTAACAATAAAGAATGCTTCAAGAAAAATTGCTCTTTAAGTAAGTAAAATAATCCAGCCTGGTAATAGAGGTGATGAAAATGAGAAATGACTTCTGTATATATACATATATATATTTTTATTTATTTATTTATTTTTGGAAGAACCAACAAATAAGATAAAGAAAGTGAAATTTGCAAGGAAAGAGAATAAATGAATGTAACATTGGAATGAGAATGTTGTTGATTTGTGTGGAAGTAGCAAGGAATAGTCCAATAATGGGCATGATGGTGAACATTGAAGATAAAGTCTAAATCTATAGGATAAAGAATGTGTGACAAGATAGAAAAATTGGATAGTTGCAGATGAGAATGGGAATTCAGGGGAAATGCTTTGACATTAGCACAATAGAAAAGAGTTTGATTTGCAATTTTTTAAATTTGCATTCTAAAAAATCCAGTCAATCTTGCTGGATGGAAAAATGTGGTCTTATTCATAAGAAAGAGATGCTGAGTAGAAAATTTATAGATTTATAAAACTGGTAAGTAAAGCAAGGAAATTATTTTAAGGCTTTTTGGAAAGTTAGAATGGGTATGATGACTAAAATTTCATTACAGAGTGTTAGGTATAAGACCCTCATATAGGATGTTTTCCTGCCAAAATGAAGTTAAAAAGTTATGAAACTGAGAAAGAATAATGCCTGTTTTTTGATATGGAAAAATTACTTAACAAAGTGGAATGCAGTTGTAGCACGTCGTGAAGGATTTTAGGATGATTTGGTAGCCAAAATGAGGGTCATTGAAGGTTAACAATCGAATTTATTATCTGCACAATTTACACGAAAGGCGTGTGCACATGGCACAAGTGCAAAGGACTGAAAAAACTAGACTGCTCAGAGCCACTGCCATCCAAAAATTTAGGTTGAAATATCTGAAATGGTAGCAGTTTTACAGAGTAGGGAAATATTTTCCCTAAAATAATAAAAATCTTAAATACAGGGTCACCCAGAAAGTTCAGTCATTTTCAAATTCATGTCACATTTCTAATTTTACATTCCGTTCTAATATATATATATATATATATATATATATATATATATATATATATATATATATATAAGTATATAAGTATATATATATATATATATAAGTATATAAGTATATAAGTATATATATATATATATATATATATATATATATATATATATATATATATATATATATATATATATATATATATAAGTATATATATATATATATATATATATATATATATATATATATATATATATATATATATACATATATATATATATATATATATATATATATATATATATATAATTAAAAATGCAGTTAGAAACTTCTTGAAGTACAGTTTTGCCAATTCCACTTACCGATAAATTGGCATAAATGAATATTGAAAAATATTTTACTGAATAAATCTTTACATATTTTAAAAATATTTAATTATATTTCTTGCTTAGAGGACTGCAAATTTTCTGAAAAATCCAACAGTCAATAAATGTAACTGTTGTCAGCAAAAATTCTTTAAAAATTCAGGTTAACATATAGTTTGATATTTGATGATGAAAAATTTAAAAATGTGGTTTAAATTCAAATAAATAGGAAGGAAGCTATAAGGATATTGCTCAGGAAGAATGTTATTAATGAATACTGTTTGTAAATAGTTAAAAAGAATGAGGGCCAATATATCTACAGGGTACTAGTGAAATGTGTGAACACTGACCTGATATTGAGTGCAGTTGAAGCAATGCCAACAACAACTTTCACCTTCTACATATTTTTTGGCTTGGCCCAGTTCACAAGGTAAGCTGCAAACAGACTCAGGTGGATGAGGACTGTGCAGTCTGAACTGGACATCTGAATGTCAAAATGAATTTCATAATCAATTAACTCAAATAGTTTCATTAAAATCATATTTAGAATGATTTCATACATTTCCACATAAAATATAATCCCTTGCCTTTTGATGATAACTTCATGTTATTTTTCACTATAATTTATATATTCACAACTATTCAGAATGAGATAATAGTTAAAAAGAAAGGTTAATAATTATCCTTTGCTTTGTACCCTACTCATACCTTATTCTAGCAAGCAAAATAAACATTTTCCTTTATATTGTTTACTTAGGAAAACTCAAATCATCAAAACCTACTTAACTAAAAATATTTAACTTGTAACATCTAAAAAAGAAGATCATTTGGTAAAAGAAAATTTCTGCTTTGAATAAACCTTTGATAATTGAAAATTTGAATTATATTTTTGTTAATTGAATTAAATGAACACATTCTTTGTTAGTGCTGAAATTTAATTATAGCTTACATTTCACCAAGAAATATATATTCAGAGAATATCACCTAATTTATAAAGATCTAAAATTATTAAAATATGTCTTGTAGGGAAAATATGAGATTCCTGAATATAAAAATGTAATTTCCATTAAATTTCATTTACAATTTCACATTTGAAATATTAACCCTCTGTAGGTTGAAGTATGATGTATGAATATCCTTTTTTTTTGTAGAGTTCCTTAGCAATAATGTGTCAGATGGAATCAAAATTCTCCATATACGTTGGATGAGTTTTTGATCCATTCATAAATCCCATGGATACAAATAAATTAATAATCTGTGATCCAGCAGTCACCTGGAGTCACACTTTCACCCTAAATATCTGTGAGATAAATTGTGACTCATGATGTGAGAATTCAAAAGATAATATTTTCATTATTTATTTGTTTGAACAATTTTAACGTATTATAGCCTTGAATTAATTACAAACTATACATAATTACAATTCATGCTTGGATAATTCATCATTATGGATTTTATCTATAAGATGATCGATCATTTACAAACTGCAAAAGGAATTTCATAGGACTATACATGACTATACTCATTTCTGAATAGATAATAATTATAATAGTAAAATATAAAGGAATAATATGAAAATGAAGGTATGATAAAAAGATCACTTGATCAAAATTACTAACTAATTTGGATAAATTCACAAAGAGAAAATGGGGATAGTCATGATAATTACATGACATGATCTTTAAAAATGACCGAGGATCAGTGATTTTGGCCAGATCTTCAGAAATATGTTTAATTCTTGTTAGGAAACAGAAACCAAATAGTATCCATTCTAATAAACTATTATAAATGCAAATGACAAACATCCATCCCCTAGCCATGAGGACCTGGTAAGGCAGAACTTGATCTTGGGACCTTGGTTTTAAAAACTAGTATGCAAATCCATCTGTCACTGAAGTCAGAAAAAGACTGAGAGAAGATTCATAAACCATTAGCTAAGAGGGATATGAAGAACACTTTTTACCACTTATGATAATTATATGAGTGAATATTTACAATAAAATCATTTTCTAAAAACTATGCAACAGGACATTGGTAAATGATATATTTTTGTTGTTGTATTGGCTTTAGATTATATTATCAGTATAGCAGAAAGGAGTAGTTAAGAATATAAACTTTCAATTTGTTGAACTTTAATGGCACCTCTATAAATCTGGTCCTTGGAATAGAATTTTTATCAACTTCTCAATAAATTTCTAGCTTGAAAGTGATGAAAACATTGTCAAATTGCAATTGCATGTTATTAAATGGCTACAACTAAAACAATTGCCTTTTGGATGTTGCTAATCTATGTAAAGGATTTTCAAAATTTTTTATTTGCTTTATCCATGCACTTTTTTTATTGGCTGAGTGTAAAACTTTGTGAATAAACATGAAATATAAATATTAGATAATAATTATTCCAAATGGCATAGATGAAAACTGACCAGACATGTTAAGTTTGAGTTCACCATCAGTATATTCTCCCACTCGCACCCACTTGTAGATGCCAGGACTCAACTGCTTGAAGTGAATAATGTTGTATCTGGCTGGACCATCTCCCTGAGGATCAAATCTGAATTTATCTCCACTCAGACCTAGGATAAGAAAATCTAAAAGTTACAACTCCCTTCCTTTCTAATAACTTTATTCTTAATGGTGGTTTTAGGTTTCTTAGTTTCTATTTTGAAATTTTTTACTGCAGAAAATGACTTACCCACAAATTCAACCTTCCTTAGGTACTTGAGAAGCTCTGTTCCTTTGACAGGTTTCATAGCATCACAGAGGCCAGTTCTCCCATGGCATAAGTCTCGATGCATATCGCTACAAGAAAGATTCAATCATCAGTATCTGAAAGGAAGGTATCTGGTTGAGAAATGCATGGGCTAGCCTTTGAGTTTCTCTCTGAGGGTAGATTATTTGCTTATGAATATCTGTGGCTATCATTGACCCTAAAATTCATGTAAAGTTTCATTTCTGTTTGTTAATTTCAGCAAAAAAACCAGGTATTTGATCTCCTTGAAATAGAAAAATGATGAAAACAGCTGTCTATTTATTTCTTTTATTTTAGGAGAACCTATTCTGTTCATCCAATTGCTTATAAGAAAGCGCTATGAAAAAACAGTTTAAATTTTACTGATTCAGAATTATACTTTCAATAATTATAAATAAAACTGAATCCCTCTAATAAAAGAGCCTCTAAAGATAAATCCATCAAAGAACATAAATGGAGCTTATTTTAAAACCTCCCATTTTATGACTTAGTCTTGGTGGCTTAGAACCATGCAGAAGAACTGATGCAAGCATTTCAAGGTGTTAGAAGTTTCTGTTAAACTAAATAAATCTTATCTTTTGTATTGATACTCAAGGGAAGTAAATGGATGGATGGTATGGATGTGATTATTTACCGGAATGCATGAGCAAAGGCCATGACAGCATCACTGACGAACTGCAATTGCCCTTCAAAGGCAGTGTTCTGCCTAGTGAGCTTCTCATTGGTGGTGCAGGCGTTGGTGTAGTGCCTGTTGAATGGGGTGAGGGGACTTCCAGGGTATCTGCACCGGAAGTGGTCTTCCCAAAATTCTATCAGATGTAATTTGTTAGTTCATACCTTCATTATTTTCTTCTGTAATTCCTAAACATTTGATTATTCATAAGTTCACTTTCCGACCTTCCTTACATTAACAGTGCTCTTTTGTGACCTCAGTACTATGACTGACAAAGATTTGGTCTTTAAAATTCTCTTTCATTAAGACGCTTGGTTCGAATTGTGAAATATTTTTGGTCAAGTTATAGTGTAATTGCGAATGGGAATATCATGAAAGATAAAAATGTCCCCAGGGCATTAAATGACCAAGATTATTTTCAAAATATGCAAATACATAATATAGATCTGATCTTGAAAAGGTGATATAAGACTCACCTACAAACCAAGGATTTCTTTTGTTGTTTTCGACGGTTAACGAGAGGAAATAGTCTTCAAATCCTTTGACTGGATGAGCCCTCGGTTGCACCGACAGCGTTCCTTCAACCTGTGAACATCACAACAAATGATGTTGGTGAAATTCATTCAAAATTTTATCCACTGCGCCATCTCTACTTCTCTAAAGTAAACCGCAGTCTCACACAAGAATGACTTTTGCGCAAATATCACAATGATAGTTTTAAAAATCAAGAGAATCTCCGAGAGAAGAGACAAAAAAACGATAAATGTATCTTTGCACCGTCATTTCCAACAGATATGGCTCTGCTAATGACGGCGATGAACACTGATTGGGAGATGATAATTAACTACAATTTTGGAATTCATATTCACATACAACAAGCGGTGGTGTAGTGGTTAGGGTATGGTTGTTGCTAGCCTATCAACTCGTGGTTCAAATCTTGGTTAGGGCACACCTTTCTGTGATCGTGATAGAGAAAAAGTTTGCGTGTTCTTTTAAGACTAAAACTAGCATAATAAAGTGTTCATCATTAATATAATTTTACGACTTTCTGCCCTCCAGGAAAGCCTTTCCCGCTATCGGAAAATTGTGCTCCCCACGGAATCGAATATATCGATAATCGAATCGGGATAACTTGCAATGAAACGATGAGATATAGCATGAAATCGGGATTTGAGGCTCACCTCGGGTTCGTTGTTGTCGGAAACGAGTGATCTGGCGCTCCATCCATCAGAGCCAATCCACCAGAAGCTGCCGGTGGCGTTGCAGCGGCGGACTGCGCGCATCACTCCAGCAACCTCCTGATCAGAGCCGAAGATAATTGCACCTGTAGAAAAATTCAACCTCATTTTAGTCTTAATTTTATATAAACATCTATGTTACCATGAAAATCACAAGAAACTCACGAGGAATTCATCGGAATGAACAGAGAGAAGAAAATTGCTAATCGAGTGCGATAAAACATCAGATCTGTGAATTAGAAAGATGTACGTAAAGATGTGACAAAAGATAAGTATCTGATATTATATATATAATATTTGATAAAAGCGGGTAAGTAATAAGCAAAGGGTACCTGACAGGATCGTGAAAGAAAGAATGATTATATAAACTCATAATCCAGCATTGCTAGACAGAAATATTAGAAAACAAGCCAGGAGAAGGATATATAAAACAATAGTATTTTGACACACGGCAGGCTCGTTTTGATTCGACTTGCTCTGCTTTATCCATTTTTCTTCGATCTGAAAGAAGGAAATGATCCATTTTTTTTAATAGACCGGATTTTTTTAGTACGGTTATTCTCTAATGATATAGCTGGTTCATATATACATATACATACATACTATGAATAGAATCTGATCATATATCTACACATTTTATTATCCTCAGTAAAAGTGAAGTAAAGTCCATGGCGCGAAATATTCTATTTCCTATTAAAAATTAAATACTCCATACCCTACGTGAGATTTGGCTAAAGCAGGCGGTATTTACATATACATTTGTATATTTTTCTTTTCAAGAATTTCTAATTGAATGAATAGTTGATACCACCATTTTTGAATGAAAATAATAATAAATCGTCCAAAATTTTGAGTTTTGCAAGTTTTAAATCGATGGATCCTATTCCGCAACATCCGTTTATTACGGAGAACTTCCTTAATCACTCGCCACACTCATGTGACTTCATTCAAGATAATATTATTCAACCGGGCCCTACAAATATCAACTAACAGTGGGTCAACAAACAGAGGGCTCCCACATGCTCAAGTGGGCAGCGCGTTTAACTTGGGTGAAAGCGGTCACGGTTTCGATTCCCGGTGGAGGTCTATATGTGCAAAATCACCTAAACTGTCGAAGCAAAAATACAACAAGTAAAGACTAGCCAGAGATACCGACGATTTTTTTGAACAGTAGTATTTTTCATACAGAAAAATACTGATAAATTCTAACAAATAGTAATCGTAATAATAAGTAATATCCATGAAATTCATTTCATAACCTATATGGTATTGGTGTCGATTTACTACATTATCATATAAGGAGCCTCAGAGGATGAATTAACCGCGGGTACACCGGACGCCAGCCCCGACATCTATAGGGCCACGCAAAACTGTAACTTAACACTTCTTAATGACACTAACAATAAGTTTGATTTAATAGGTGCAATTTCAATCACGTGCAAGGTTGCAATGGGCAGTAAAACCTGATAACATGTTTCAATTCGATTATTTACATTTATTCTTTAATGCGTACTATCGTAATGCGTACTGGTATGGGTACCACGATCCTGTGGCAAAAGACAAATTATTAATGGACGCGAGCAAGTTGCCAACTAACATAAAGAAGAATCGGATAAATTTATAAATGGCGTTTATAGACCGTCATAAATCGAGCCACAATGGAGATAAATAAAAAAGAAGTCAACGAAAAGAGCTAGTCGAATAGGATTAATAATCAGTCATTCAGGTGAAAAACCAGTAATAAAAATTTTAGATGAAAGGCCATTGAAATACACACGGAAAATATATTATTCGCAGTTATACTTAAAGCTATTGGCTTAGTCTTTTTCAAATGAAATGGTTGAATATTCTATTTGATATAGACCAAAAAATATATTTATGTGAACACTTAAATCTGTCTATAAACATATTTACTTCAGAGGCTTTTGTAAAAATTACTTCAAGGGGCCCAATATTTTCTTCTGGGACTCAACCCACCTTAATCCGCTTCTGGAGAACCTTGGAATCAAACGCATAAACGTAAGGAAGATGAGGGGAAAGAATTCAAAGAAATGCGGTTCAGAGTTGGAAGGAAGGGTTTGAGCTTAGTGGTTGAGGTGAAGTGATGTTGTTAGAAGGGAAGTTGTTAATTGGGAGGGATTATCTGGGAAGAGGTATTAATTAATTAGGGATTGAGATTGGTGAGGTGGTGAAAAATTCTTCTATAATTTTCTAATCCTATATCCTTTAGGTAAAAGAAAGGAGATTGGATTAATGATTGTAGTCAGTTAGATGGGGCTTTGTTTATGGAGGACTTTCGCTCCACTTCATCCTCCCTTTCTGATCAACATAATATTTGAAATAGTCTAGGTTGTTTTTGTACTTCTAACTTTAGAAATTTTTAATTTGTAGCAATTTGATGAAATTTATTATAATTATTTTGAAATTCACTAAACTTACGCATGAAATATGTTCAACTAATGTTAGAAATTATATTCTATTTATAATCAAAATCTATTCTGTTCATATTTGAGTTGTACTCTACATAAATTTACATACACAGTAAAATTGAAACATTATGGCCCTTGAGCAAAAGCTATATTCAAGTCTAGGCAAGTCTGCCTTCCAGAAATGCTGATGGTCTGTATACACCTGGCGGTGACATTGTAACACAGTTTATGTTCGACATTATTCGACAGTGTTTTACTAAGATTTTCCTATACATTTTTTATGACCCCATCATGTAATTTTTCTTTTTACTATTGCTCGTCAAAATATAAGAGAGAAAATTCCCATTATAAACATTATTATTAGCTTCAGGTGGCAACAATAAGTTTGGGATACATCAGTGTAAGTATATTTATTGTCAAGTACATTTGTTGCTTAAGTTAAATTTGTTCAATCTCATTGTATCCATTAGATTTTTCTTGAACTAGCTTCTCGGGCAACCTTTATCCATGCAAGCGGATAATTAACGAAAGAGAAAGGATAGCTGTTACTCTTTTCCATGGTCTGGAAGATATTTTGGCTTCCAGGGGAAGCAATGTCATTGTATAATTCACCAGCAGATTTTAATAGAGTGAGGCCTCGGTTTTCATAAATTTATGTGTGTATGGGTTTTACCGATTTTATTAAATATCACTGCAAAAACCACAAAAAATTGAAGCATATCTCGAGAAAAAGATAAATTTAATTGATATCTTTTATCATAATATTTATGGACCTAATAAAGTCAAAATTTCTAGCGTTTCGTGTCTCACTTTGAAGAAATCTCAATGAAGTGACAGCGGAAACTGATTGATTAGTTCTAAGAAGGTGGCAGTCGCTCAGATAAGCCTAGAGTTGTTCAAAAGAAGCAACCAAACAATACAGTACTCGTTAGATTTTAAGAAACCATCAAGAACGTCAACACTCCTTCTTTTATAGATGCAGAAAAACTGCTGATGAAATATCAAAAGACGGGCCAAAGTAGTATGTTCGTCAAATGAAGCGTATAAGGCGATCTTTCGAATATTTTTATTTACTACATAATGTTAATGTATATGGCTTACATACTGTCCTTTAAATTAAATTTACTTTCATTACTTTAAGGTGTATAATATACTCGTATATAAGATGTATATAACCGGAGTGGTTATGTTGCAGGAGCTCCAGCCTCGTGGTCCCGGGTACGAATCCCGGCTTACTGAATTTTTCCGTTAAGATAATGGTTATTGGGCTTGTCTTAAAAAAGGTTAATTGTAAGAGTGATGTATTTAGACTAAAATTCGCCTAACAAAGACGTTCTTATTATTACAATGTAGTTTTTATTTTCCGTCTCTTATTAAACATATTGTATCGTTTTCTTAATTTGTACTTTGCGTTTTTCACTTTCATTTTATTTGAATTTCTTTTATTTCTATAGAAGAACTATGATATATTGTATGTTTGTTACCTCTGTATTCTTTACTCTGTGTTTTCACAGTTTATTCAGTCTTCTTCTTTTTGGATGTTTTCCCGCATGAGTGTTTTTTGTAAACTTAACAGTAAAAGTATTTTGCCGCTCTGTACTCTTTCCTTTTGTTCTTAATTAATCTCTGCGAATATTACAACAGCATATGAGGTCAAATAGAAGAGAGGTCCAAATGTGCCTAAACCGATCGCCAATAAAATGTTTACCTATCAAAATATCTATCGGTGAAAGGTATATGGACTTAGAGAGAAGGGGAAAAAGTTGAATATTTTACAAAAATTGTTAAAGAAACATAAGATAAATAAAGAGACCGAAATAGAGTTATATAAAGATACACTTTCATGGTAAATAAAAAAATATAAAGATTAAAGTTTTGCAGTTTGGAAGTCATCGAACTAAAATGTATAATGAGGAGCAGAGATACAAATTCAGAGATGAGAAACAGTTAAATGTTTACTGAATTCTTTCAAAAGAAGATAATCCTTACCTCCATCAGAAATCATTTTAGTTTATTTAGAAGCAATTGAATTTGCGAACAGGCATTTCCGCTAACGGTGGTCATCAAATCATAGTTTAGAAATGAGTTGATTGTTGATAAGTTTCATTCTGTTTCAAGGATAAATACTATTAAAATCATATTTAAAAGTCACTTTTAATGAAAAAAATGCCCGTCCACACTGAAAAGAAACGAGAAATTCGCCATGACTTAGGATTAGTTTTATACCAATTACAAAAATTTCTTTTGCAATAAAATAAGAAACTTTATTATAAAAATTATAAAAAATTAGAAATTGGCGAATTTAATTAATTTATATATTCAAAGGAAAAACGGACTTGAAAAACGTCTGACGGGACTAGGAATCGAACTCGGGATTTTCCTCTATCCGGGAGTTTGCTCTCGCCAACGAAGTTCCCTAAAAGGTTTATGCAAACGTTCGATCAGATAGCTTTATGTCTTCTTTCAAGTCAGTTTTTCCTTAGGATTTTCCTAGGTTTACCCTTTTATATGCAAAGATACTGGTACTCCGCTTATAAGTCATTTATGTAATATTATACAATTAGACTGAAATACGCGGATTAATCTCTACGTTGATTAAAATTGAAGCTTGAAAAATAACTATTTAGCGACTTTTTCATAGACCACCGTTCTAAGCAAATAGAAAGAATTTTAGGTATTCCCTTTGAGTATAACAGAAAGAAAACATAAAGATTACTACTCTAATGCTCTTATGAATTATATGTATTCGTTTTCCCGGCCAAAGGGATTTTATTCGAGCGACGAGACTTATAAGCATTATTTTCGTATGAAAATTATTATTAAAATTTGATTAATAAGTCAAATAAGTATTACTTAGGCCCATGCATCTTTCTTCCGCTATTTTTGGAAGAGGCAAAGTGAATGAAATTTTTAATTAATCTTCACTAATTTAGAAAACACGTAAATTCAGAAAAATGCTCAAGAGCCTTTTTATCTTGTCCTCTGTAAATGGCATTTGTTTATGTGCGAAATGATATATTTTCCTCGTCCTTGCGCTCCAATTAGTCTGACGTCTCATTATTTGAGTTAAGTGTTTCGCACGCTTTCCGTTGGCGCAGAAGAGCGCTATCATCACACGCTGAGAGACGACCTGTCGGAATTTTTCTTTTAAAACGCGTGCACAGCGCCCATTTTTAGTCACGACGATGGATTGCAATGCTTTATCTTTACGATAACGCTTCAACCTAGGTAAGTCTTCATTCAAAGATATTTATTTAATTAGAAATCATGAATTTTAGCAGGGTTAAATTTCAGAGTTTCCTTTTGAATAAAATCTCCTC
Source organism: Pachydiplax longipennis (assembly GCA_036926295.1). Classification (NCBI taxonomy): domain Eukaryota; kingdom Metazoa; phylum Arthropoda; class Insecta; order Odonata; family Libellulidae; genus Pachydiplax; species Pachydiplax longipennis. The sequence continues at coordinate 8,630,677 of JAVFKF010000044.1, read as the reverse complement.
AGTTAAAAAGAAAAGACCATAAATTATTAACATTTATTTCATCATCACCTAGTTACTAGGTTTCCTAGGTTCCGACGCAGCACTGAATTTATATAAAGACGCCATTCAGATGGATATGCTGCAAAGATAAAGCAATTTCTGCGACTTACTATTAATTCGTACTTATAAAGAATCACTAGAAAAATTGAATACTGTTCGTCTTTTTCATTAAAGGGGGAAAAATATGCTGACCCTTCAAGACCAAGATAAAATAATTACGAAATAGAATCTAATAATGCAAATAATTTTCGGCTAGACCCTACAAAGTAGGGAATGAATGTAAGAATAACATTTCAATTTAAAAAATTACAAAGGAAAATAAAACGATGACGTCAAAATCCTTATTGATAGATGGATATTAGGGTGTCCCTTATTTTGCAAAAAAATCCGTTTTTTTGGGCTCACCACCTGAATATTTTCCATTGCATAAGATTTACACAAAAACAAAATTTCATCGAAATAGACCGATATCAACCCGTGCCGACTTGAGCGAGAAAATTGAATGTCAGAAATTATATGTAGGTTTTGTAAATTTAAGTCTGAAATAGAGATAAAAACATTATTAATATCGAATTTTAACTAAAATTTCAGAACATTTTACTCATTCTACAATATAATGGTGTTAATTTCCTAGTGGATACATTCTTTTGGGTGTTTCTTTGAATAAGTTAACGTCGCGTAAACCGCCTCCTCCTCGCACCCTCTTCGGTACTTTCTCGCAATATCCCTACTACTATATTTGGGATTTTATTCAATAGTCGAGCCAATTTGCAAGAGCTGGCACGAGGTGTCGCTAACAAATCGGACATCAGCCCTTCGATTTTTAGTTGAGTTTCTGAATTAGCCATGGGGAAAACATCCCATTTTTATAATGATTAGGCGAAAACCGTCTATTTGCAACAATAATTAGCGCGGAAACTTAGTTCCGTACCGAAGAATGGCAAATCCTGAATCTCAGATTGTAGTTGTCGCGTTGGGATCAGAGGTGGATCCGGCACAAGAGCAAAAGAAAAGAGAGTGAGAACAGAGACAAGAAAGAAAATATTAGTCCCCTTGGTTTGTTTGGCAGGTCGTGCTGCCCGATTGGCTACCAGAATTTTCTGTAATGTTATCCTGAAAAGCGGAAAACAAATTAACGGTGACTGAAAATGTTAAAACTGACGATTTCTTCATCGCTTAACGGCGGACATTCTCTGATGAAGAGAAGCGGGCGTCGATTGGAGAATTGGCTGGATCGATTATTGAGAGGAGAGGGATTGCTAGAGAAGAACACTGCCGCAGCGGTTCAGATTTAACTCTCCGTGGCTAAGTATTTTAATTAGTCAAATTAGTCTGAAAACCGAAGATTTTACCCAGATTGCAAGAAAAAAAACACTCAAAAGAAAGGATCCACAAGGAAACTAAAAACGATAATACTATATAACGAGTAAATATATAGTTTAAATTAGTTATTAAACATTTATCCATCCCTATTTCAGACTTAAAACTACAAAACCTACGGATCAGTTCAGCAGTTCATTCTTTCATTCTATCTCAACGATATTGTATTTAAGTCAGTCGAATTCGTCTGAAGTTCCCCGACGAAATATGGCTATGCCGATCGAATTACGTGAGCTTCCTAAGTATAGCCGTATGCTCTGGTAGAACAGGCTGCTTGCGCCTTACAGCTACTTGTGTCTTTGGACTACGGAGAAACAAGGATTCGTGTTTTAGATCTGAGTTTGACACCCACAGTAACGAGCTTGAAAGTATATGCGAGCTTCGAAAGTTGAAACCAGCTGATAATTGCGTAAGGAGTGGGAAATATTTCAATTCAAAGTGTTATGAGATAAGAAGCCTTAAGTGAGCTTCCCAAGTAAAGCCTAGGGAGTCCCTTAGTTTGCAAAAAAAACTTTGTAGTTGTTTTAGGTATTGTAGGTTTGAGTCTGAAACAGGGATTGATACATGCTAAAATCTAAATTTTACTACAATTTAATACAGTTTTACTCATTATACAGTATAATGGTTTTTTGTGGATACTTTATTTTGAGTGTTTTTTCCTCGCAAGCTGGGTAAAATCTACGATGTTCAGACGAATTCGACTGATTGAAATACATAGCCACGGAGAGTGAGGTATGAACTGCTGCGATTCCCCTTAGAATCTGCCTTAAGCGGTATTCTTCCCTAGCAATCCCTGTCCTCTCAATATTCGATCCAGCCAATTCTCCAACCGACGCATGCTTCTCTTCATCAGGGAGTGTCCGCCATTAAGCGATGAAGAAATCGTCAGTTTTAACATTTTCAGTGGTCGTAAATTTATTGTCCGCTTTCCAGGATAACATTATAGAAAAGTCCGGTAGCCTATCGGGCAGCACGACCTGCAAAACATACAAATTACCTATTATATTATATATTACATTATTATAATATATTATATATAATTACCTTTCTTATTACAATTATAATTATATATATATTATATAATTATAATTGTAATTATAATTACCTTTCTTTTCTCTGATCTTACTCTCTTTTCTTTTGATCTTGTGCCGGATCCTACTCTGATCCGAACGCGACAACTACAATCTGAGATTCAGGATTTCCCATCCTTCGGTACGGAGCTAAGTTTCCGCGCTAATTATTGTTGCAAATAGACGGCTTTCGCCTAATCATTATAAAAATAGGATGTTTTTCCCATGGCTAATTCAGAAACTTTTTTCTTAATCGAAGGGCCGATGTCCGCTGTGGTAGCGACACCTCGTGCCAGCTCCAGCAAACTGGCTCGAGTTTTGAATCCACTGCCAAATAGTAGAGATTTTGCGAGAAAGTACCGAAGAGCATGCGTGGAGGAGGCGGTTTACGAGACGTTAACTTTTTCAGATGGGAAGCGAGGATTGTGCTGTTCTTACTTCGTTATTCAATACGCCGAAGAAAACGGAAGTATTATGGCATTAATGGGAATAATGTCCCGTCTGTTACAAACAAAATTTCCATATTTCTTTGCTTTAAGGGTAACTTAGAGTTGCTTGGAGGGCTTGGCTCTTTAGTTGCCGAGAGCTTAAGCAAATCTGAACACCTGGTTTGGAATGTAGCTTGAACATTTTCTCGTTTAGGCCTCTAATAACTTTACCGTTTTATAGTGAGCTAGTGAACATGGAACTACACACGATAATTTGATGATTGTCGACTTAAGAGGTCAGTCCCCAAATTTTGCTTCCCTTGAATTACGAGATATTAGATTTAGATAATATAAATAAAATACGTGCTATTAACGCAGGCTGGCGACAAAACATAGTACACTACATTTCACTGGACCAGTAAGCCTATTCAAGCTACAAGTATGCTCGATCGATTTCAATGAATAAAAATCCAGTGCTATAACGTACGCTACGTACGCTATATACGGAGTTATACGCTCAATTAATATGAAATTAAAGGTCTCATCTGCCTTTTCTACAGTTTTACTGTACTTTTCTTCTTAAAAGTACCCGATTGGTGTGATGAAAAATCTGTGGTCAACTTTCATCGATTTGCGCTCACTGAATTGTCAGTTAAGAATGGTGCAATGAGGACATATATTAATCAAGGATTATTTCAACATATTTGAGTAAAGTATTGTTCAAATACGAATGATAAAGATATGGTGGACAAAGATGTAGATTTCGGATAACTAAGAATTTGAAAGAGATCCGATTGAAGCGGGATCGAAACAGGTGAAGAACCGTCGTATGTATGACAACAATACCAATTATAGCATCAAAGTTACAGATTCCTCGCAGTATCGATATTATCGATCGATATTTATTAATTTTTTATTTCGCCGGTCGCGCTTGCAGCATCAGCAGGTCGGCCGTGAGAGTGGAAGGGGAATGTGGAAAAAAGGAGAGAAAGGGGAGCGGAATCATTAAAAGACAGAATAATGGCAAGAAATACCATTTCATAATGACCAATGATGATGATGATATTACATAATGACCAACCTTTATATCTTACTTAAATAATGCTTCAAATTTATAATTCTGCTCCACCTGTGGTCACAATGGTGTAACTTTAGTTTCAATCGAATTTTTAATTTCTGTATTAGTTGAGATAAGGCAGCAAGGTACTCAGAGGTCTACATTATTATCCATTATACGTGAAATTACCAAAACACAAAAGAAATAGACTAGAATTTAACTTGCTAACAAACAAATTAGACGGTTCTTGTTCAAATCCTATGTTTAATACGATACGATAACTATAGTACCAAAAACAGTCTTCATCTTGAAACCCTCTGAATGAAATTGAATTTCCTCAATTGTGAATTTCCAATCTTATTCGATCTCGAATGTCACGTTTACCAGATTCCAACGTGAAAAAGTTAACGTCGCGTAAACCGCCTCCTCCACGCACCCTCTTCGGTACTTTCTCGCAATATCCCTACTACTATATTTGGGAGTTTATTCAATAGTCGAGCCAATTTGCTGGAGTTGGCGCGAGGTGTCGCTAACAAATCGGACATCAGCCCTTCCATTTTGAGTTGAGTTTCTGAATTATCCATGGGGAAAACATACCATTTCTATAATTATTTGGCGAAAGCCGTCTATTTGCAACAATAATTAGCGCGGAAACTTAGTTCCGTACCGAAGGATGGCAAATCCTGAATCTCAGATTGTAGTTGTCGCGTTCGGATTAGAGGAGGATCCGGCACAAGAGCAAAAGAAAAGAGAGTGAGAACAGAGAAAAGAAAGGACATTGTAGTCCTTTTGGTATGTTTTGGCAGGTCGTGCTGCCCGATTGGCCACCAGACGTTTCTATAATGTTATCCTGGAAAGCGGACAATAAATTTACGACGTCTGAAAATGTTAAAGCTGACGATTTCTTTTTACGCTGAGTGTCGGACGTTTTCGGTGATTCCTGGCGTCACTAACGTATGAAATCTTCGAAAATAAACCACAATTGGTGTTTTTCCTGAGGTATTCAGCGTTGTCTTGAGATTGTGTTGTCCTTTCACCAATGCTGTTTAAAAAAGTGTTATTTTTCTTAAGTGTATGCTTCATTGTCTTCATTTTATAGTGAAATATGAGCATAACTAAGTAACTGAGATGCCTTATGAAATCCATTTTTTGGAAAATTTGAATTAATGCAACCAACTTAGCACAACCCGGTTATGACGCTATCCTATTAAGCGGCGGTTTTCATTTGTTTCCCCTGTGTTTTACTGTATTTTGGATTGGGGATACTCAGCTTGTATAAAATTTATATTCTTTGTAAATTTAAAAAATAACTATCTTTGCATGAAAATTCATCTGCGACCCGCAAAAATTCTTTTATATCGATGCAACCCTCTTTTTCTTGCAAGTTCTAAAAGCTCTTAATGATGACATATAAAAGTCGTTTACCAAGGCGTCTTGCCAGTTTTGTCTTATAGAAGTGAAACTATGGGCGTTAAACGCTGCGGTAACACCAGAGACTGCAAATGACATAAAGGGAGCTGAGAACAACTGCTGAGTCAGCAATTATGCGTTTAGCGTCGTAGGAGAGATATTCATTCCAGTTAATGTCACTCATAAGTAATGAGCATGAGCTACTTTGTACAATTCTCTGAAATCTTTGTTATTAAATCTGAAATTCTGAAATTTGCAAGTATCATTCTGTTTCCATTTATCTTATAGAAAATCGGAAAGATGAAAATAAATTCCTAAATCTTTCTTTTCAGGAAAGGCGAGGCATCGATGGGAAATATTCAAACGAAAATGTTATTGAATTTCTTGTTAACTATACAAGAGAAACGTAGGGTAAGGAATCTGAAGTTTCCCATAGGTCTGAATAATAAACATAAGAATGTTTGTCTTTGTGGGCGTTTGTTCATTGTAATCAACTGCATTAATAACTCGACTCATTGTATCGCAAACACAAAGTCATCATATATACGTTATAACCAACAGTGGGATTAAAAAATTCAGAAACAGATTATTTTTATTGTTATATCTTATTCTTCAAATACTCTATATCCTATTGCGAACATCTCCCTACATTTATTAGGTATGTACCAATCTTTTCCCTTATCCTTAAAGTATGCAACCTCAAACTGCAGTCCTAATGGCATGCATACGAAGCTTTAAGACGAAATGACAATGAAGTATTTTATGATCCTACATTGAAACAATTAATTCTCATAGTTACGAGAGGATTGTAGGATCTTATGTTTATATAATAGTTCAATATAATATTATCCTATCAGATAGGTTAAGCAATCGGTTCAGCGAACTCGGGAAAATTTAAGAACCGGTGCGAATCGGATGAATCCCATCACCCGAAATCAAGAAAATATATATTATCGCTGTGAAGAATATTGTAGCTTCGAAAGAAAGAGTCAATTTGTCCCACACTATGCTCATATATGTTATGCTCGAGAATGAAGATTGAAATCGAAAATCTTGCGTAAAAGTAACGGAGAATATTTTAAAAGCTAATAATGAATAGGACATTCCATTCAAAATCAATATAACTAATTATCAGTTGCATTTTGTAGAGATAAATTTTTATTTTGTAATAAAACACAGAAACGCGTTTATATTTCGACGAAATAAATCAAAAATATAACGATCTCTCGCATTATTTTAATTTATTAAATGTGCATATTTGGCCGAGTCACATTTATAAATCTCGTTGAAATAAAGGGATAACGAAATAGTGAAATTGAATAGAATAATTAGGTACATCATTCCAATTAATGAATTACGAGATTTTGTTTGTATCAGGAACATGATATCTGATAACATGATACATATAGTAAATTCCAAACGGGGTTAAAAGAATCGTTCGATGTGATTGATATTCAATCCGTTGGATTTGAAGCTGCGTATGTTTTCACACACACTATGTATTGTCTTAAGAAATAATTAAAAATGTGTAATATTCAACATACCTAAGACTTTGCATGACATATTGATAACAATTGGTAATGCCTATCAAGATGTGATAGCAAGAAATTTTTAACTTTTATATTTTAGAAATAGTTCAAACTGATCGATAAAAAGATATTGGACATGGAAATTATTATTAATAAACGAAGAGTTTTCGTTTAATATATAGTTTGAAAAATAGATATTTTCTGGTTTAAATAATAAACAGAACTATATCTTGGAGATGATTGAATTTTTGTATGCTATAGCTTCGATTTTGCGCCCCTATGGAGCTCGCGCCCATTGCCCCGCCCTTACTATGGTTCCTTATAACACAGTAATAAAGATTTCCCTAATGAATGGAGCAAAAAGTTATTATTGACTAAAATGTACGATTATATGTACCTAAACTGAGATCGTAGCAATTTCTTATAACTCAATTACGTCTAGACCCCTAAATCATTTTCTAATTGATTCATTACTATTAAATACGAATTAAAACAATATTCACACTGAAATATTTTTCTGCGTCTAGACCCCTGAATCATTTTTTTAATTTTCTAATTCAATTTTTCTAATTTTCTTTGAAATATTTTTCTGCGTTCGCCACTGATTTAGTATTCTGAGAACATTTTACCATTTCATTGATACGCCTTAATGGCAGTAATTTTAACGGAAGGTACTATACAATTAACTTGAAAGGAGGAACATAATTATGTCTTTATTATCATCACAAAATAGAAGATCTCGATCCAAGTGGACCATGAGCGTTGAATTCGGTCTGTTTTTAAGGTGGGTGTGGTGACGATTAATGATTTCCTGAGGATTTCAAAGGCGCTAAGCATTACAATTTCAAAGGAAGTCATTGTGATTGTCTTCAGGAAGAAGGAAAGTTAGGGAAACAAATCTGTTAAGTGAGCAAGTGAAGACGTGCCTGCCATCTGGGGAGCTATCGGAATACTAAGCAGAGGCGACGCTACGCACCATCTTAAACTTTAGAGAAAGTAACTGAAAAAGTCGATGGGGTGGAATGAAAATCATATTTCTTGGCTAAAATTTAATTCCAACGCAAGAATATAAATCCTCGGTGGTTAAAATTTCCAAAAGCAGTAGAAATGAACTTTTAAAAGAACAAATAAGTCCCTGCGGTCAAATTCGGAAGCGATATCTCCATAAAATTAATCTATAATTGTTGGATTGAAGGTATATGACTATGATCCAAGTTTTAAGACTCTTAGTTTGCTTATATTGATGGGAAAATGTGATCTTAAGATTGTTTGGGTTCCGAATACATCGTAAAAGTTACCCAACCATCATCGTTAAATCCTTCAGGGCAGAGATAGAGTATTACTTGTTGGAAAAGTACCATATTTGATGAAATAAAGGATCTAAATGCATATTTGGTGCCAAAGAAAAAAAAGCGTGAGGTGCCAATTTTATCTATATCATTACATTAACGATAGGCTAAAGTTGTACTTCTTAATTAAAAACCTTCGTTTCACTGAATCCATATTTATTTACTTCGGAGTTTGAATACGTCAATTGAAATATAAATAATATCTTTATTTATTATTATATTGAAAATATAATATATAATTGTTGTATTAAAAATTAGTGTATATGTAAATACAAAAGATTTGTATAAGAAGGCTGCTGACGTCGGTATTTCGTCAGCCGAAATGATTTTCCAACATGCCACTTCGGGCACGCGTTTGCCACGATTTTATGTATTTATTTAAACGATTATATTATAAAATACGATTGAAAAATTATTTATGTCCCGAATTCATAGGCAAATCTATTACCTTTGATTCTTTTAGGGCCTATATTACCGTACAAAAACATAAATTGATATGAAAATTGGACAATATCAAATTTAAAAAATGGCAACCGTCGTCAAGATGAATGTTGTAAAAACAAACTTTAACATTTTAGCAATTTCGGCGCGACTTCAATAATTAAACAGTTCTCAATGTCGCAAATAATAATCCCTGATAAATTTCCTGTCATTTATCTCCCAGATCATCATGATTCCACACATCTTTCCTGGGCCATACATTCTCCTTAAAATTTTCTTTTCATGTCTTCTGAGTGTTTTCTCTTCCTGTTTGGATGACATCCACGTCTTAGATCCATATCTTACGTCTCCATTTATAGGAGTTCTATTAATTTTCAATTTATTGTTCCTTGGCAAAATGTTCTGTGGAGAGGTCCGATGAGATAAACCATGGAGTGATGTAAGGTTACTTAATCTATGTAGCAAATAGAGGTATTCAAATCTCATCTCCCCTACTTTATCTCAAAGGGAGCTTTATTTTCATTATCTAGTATGACTCTTAGGAAGTGATAGTATTCAACCAGTTTAAACAAACCAGTTCTTAAAATTTCCGAAATTCACCGAACAGTTTGCTAAATTTATCTCATATGTCCGATAGAATTTTATCATATCAATAATTTAGCTCTGTAAAATGAAACGGATGGTACTACATTCAATATTATAAATAAATATTACATTTAATTGGAATGTCCTAAGGGTTAGCATTAATAATAATTTTCGTTTCTTAGGTACAAGATTTTCGATTTCACTCTATATGTTCGAGTATAACATGTTAGAACATACTGCAGTACAGATTTATCCGTAAACCTTAACATATCTGTTGAAAGGCTACTATGTTATGAGAATGAGAATATAATCTCAAAGTTGGAAAGACTTCCGTCTTATTTCATCTTAAAGTTTCGTAAAAAACGTTAAAAATAAAAATAACGAGTTAAAATGCACAAGTACAATGTAAAGTACAAGTAAATGCACATCGTACATACTCAGGACTGCATCGCATGGTTGCATACATCTAGGATAAGAATCTGTTCCTGAAATTTTAGAATCACACCGCTGCTCCTTGGTAAGTAAGTTTAAAGTCACTGCGGCTGACGTTGTTAAGCCATGTAGAAAGAATGAATGGGGACAGAATGCCCAAACTACTACTCAACAGCAAAATGGAAGGGGACGGAAGGAGAGAAAGATCACGTAAAAGATGGCGTTGAGGACAATGGGAGTTGCAAGATGGAAATAGAACCGAATGGAGGCATACAGAAAGGACAATTAGCAGTATTGACGTATTGAGTATTTTGTATGCAATCCTTGTATTTCATTTAAAAAGGTTCAGATTTATTAATTTATTACACCAGGTTTCCTTTCGCATATTCGCCGTCCCCTAACCAAACCCAGCACAGCTAATTACGAATTCATAAAAAGAGCTGACTGACTGCAGAATTCAATAGCAATAACATTTAATTATGCTGTGAGCCATTGTGATGTATGCTCACTTTGCTGATATTTGCTAGACGAAACGGTGACTATTTTGTGAACATGTTCCTGTGACTCTAATTACCGTCTCCTTTACCTTATACTGAAAAAATAGCATTCACTATGTCATTAATAATCTTCAGAACTGAAAAAATCCAAAATATTCTACAAGTAATACTTCAATTTCTGAAAAAAATCGTATTAAAATAGAAAAACAAGGCCCATACAGGGCTGTGCAGCTGTATATGATGATGATGATGATACATTTCCTTTCCAAACATTATTATATCAGCCTCATACGATAATTGATTGAAATTTATTGGTAAATAAACTAAAATGAGATGATTAAAACGAACATCAAGCGCATTCCTTAGGATAAGTCTCTTGAATGAGGAAGTGTTTGCAACGGCAAAAAGAAGCTATCTTTGTGAATGTTGACGCTCAAGAATGCGAAAGTTTCGAAGCTATGTAAGATTTAGATGTTAAGTTTTAAGCGAGCATAAATACACTTACCCACAGTACAGCATTTATCAAGATTATGAAGTTGTAAAGTGAAATTATGAGGTAATGCAATTTCTTCCGAGGGCATCACTCTTTAAATATGGGTACTTTCAGAAGATGTAGAGGCATAATTTTCAATGATTTTATTCAAAGGAAGGTTGGTTCTCAAGTTTGAAGACAAAATACAGACTTGAAAATACTAATTTTATGAAATTTATTAATTTCAAATGTTTTTTAAGAAAGACAGTTATGATAAACAAAGATCTTAGCAACTGCGTTGTATTAGAATAAAATTAATATGGTAAATATACCACGGAAGTTACATGTTGCTTTCCTTTCAAGACGTGTGTTGCATTAGTTAAATGACTCGTTAGTCCCGCTAAATTTAAGATTCAGAAATATCCAGTATCTTATGGTTTGAATTAAACATATTTAACATAGTTGGAATTAATTGAATAAACGAAAGCACTTATTTTACCGTAATCACAATTATGAGAGTTCCTGAGATTTACGTAATTTCAATGACTGAAAACAATTGAGAACATTCCTAAGTCTTTAACCCGATTCTCGTAAGCAATAAGCAATGATTTTCTATCCGTTTACAAAACTCAAAATGTCTCCTTAGTGCTTTCTCATATTCTTTGCTAGTAAATCCATAAAACAGGCCATTCTATGAAGAGTGCTTACGAGAAAAGGAGTCATTCTTCGATATAAATGAAGTTAAATTACGCTATTCATAAAATGTCTTTCATTATCTATATAAGATTGTTTCACAAGGCCGACTTGTAAAATGCACCACATTGAAATATTTCCCACGAAACCTTCGTCATTACGGAGATAATTCGACTTTCTCTAGGATCTTGCGTTTGAGTGCACTCATTAAACGAAGTGAGAAAGGGCTGTTGAAAAAGTTTTCCCGGAATCAAGCTTTACCGCCTTTGGGACGTTTCAAAGTAAAATAAAACCGAGCGACATTGTAGTTCACGATTGTTGCAAGAACGAAAATTTTCAACGAGCTCACGCGCGCGACAATGAGACATAAAAGTAGTTTTTGTGGATGACAGTGAACACCGTGAACTTTTTGAGCGCCCCACGTAAAGGAAAAGTGAAGTAAAAATGAGGAAAGTGCTATATGATGTGAGGAAGGGGAAATGAAAGAATCGCGCAAGAAAAACTTAAATATAAATTCAAAAATGCGACGGTATTTCAATGGTTGTTTCCACTCGATGTTTATTAAAATGGAACGCTTTATTTCGTCAAACACCCACCGCGATTGTTGAGTTATTCTCTCGATTGTTTTTTGGTCATCGGTTAAGCTAAAATGTCCATACCGCTTTTCTTCGAACGAGGTTTATGTTTTTATATAAAACTACTTGTTGGGTGACATTCAATTAAATTGAGTGACACTTCCGCTTCTAAATATGGAATAGGATTTTGAAGAATGTGTGAAGAAGAAGTGTTATCACCTGGCGATTTAATAATGCTTCGTGACACAATATTAAATAATTAAAACACATAGTATAAAACACTTAGAAAACATGCAAGTTGCTTAAAATGTACACAGTCACAGTGATATTTTTAGAATACACAATGGCATAATAGAGAGAATAATAATTTTCGGCTTAAGATAAACTGAAAGAGATCAACTTTATATTAAAATTGAATTGTGAAACAATATCAAACAATTCATTGTGAATTTATTATCGCGAGGTTTATTAACGTTTATGAAAACTCTACGGTGAGTTTACGGTGAAAAAAAAGTTAGCTTTCAAAAACGACGCTGTTTCAACTTTAAATTTATTATTTCCGTGTGCTTTTGAGTTCATTTGCGCACAGGAACTTTTATTTCATATTAATTTTATCTCTGGTTGAGATGAAATTTCCGCCCACATAATGGCCAAGACTCTTTTAAAATAGTATCTGCGTTGAAAAAAATCCTTCGAGAAAAATCGAGCAATAAACTTAGTCTCGTTTTACTGAAAGAAAAGGTCCCATTTTCTATTAAATAGGATACCGTCAGTCTGAGTATGTGTAATCGTAGCCACCCTCGTTGATTTTATGTCTGCAATGAAGTAATCGTTTACAGACGGTGAATGTTTTACATTCTCCATCCATAGGTTGATGTTTGTTTTACATTCTCAATTCTTACGTAGTGATTGCTTAACATTCCCTATTCCATTGAATGAGTGCATAATGAAAAATTTTACATATCTTATGATGCAACAATTTTCTGCAGAAATGATTTAGATGACTTGAATTTGATAAGCCGTGATTGAAATATTCATCCTTACTAAGTACATGATAAATGTGTATCATGTTTGTTAAGTTCTGTTCGTATGCTCAGCAATCGATTTACATGAAAATGATCGGTACTTTAGTTGCATTAAATTGGGTTGTAATTTTAAATTTCATCCATCCAACATAATTTTTTATCTTACAAAGTACTAAAAATTTCACGTTTTCATCACCCTTTCTTCTTTGTGGGTGTTTTCTCATGCATCCCATGCAATTTTTGTCTTCTTTCATCTTCGATTGAGAGTATGTTTCCATATAAGCCCAATCTATGTGTTGTCATTTTTCATTTCATTCTAAATATTAAATTTAACGAATGAATAATCAATTGAGGTAACACCCTGCCATTAATAAAGAGATAATGTAAAGTTTAATGATATTTTTAACATATGCCATAATGAAGCACGTCCTAATATTGTGATCGATGAAATCTTGATGAAAATAGAGAGGAGTAAAAAAGAGAGGAGTAAATGAAAACACATTACCTTTGGCTCTAGGTTTGGTGAGCAGCTTGAGCACGATGGAATCATAAGCAGCCTCTTCCGCAACTCCGGAGTCCTTCACAAGCTTCTCCTTGACCGCGATGCAGATGCCGTGGCGAGCCAGGAGAACTTCTAACTCCTCGAAAGCCTGCAATAAGCCAACATTAACTGTTCCACTCCAAAGTCACCGATTACAGGGGAAGGAAAGAGCTGGCGTGCATTTGAGTATAACTAGAGCTAAGTTCCCGTACAAAGCTTATTTTCGTGTTCTAATAGTTCTTTTCGGTATCACTGTTGTGGGGTCGACTTAATTTTGTTAATTTACACAACAACACACTACCCCGTCAAAACTGAAGAATCTTATTATTTAGCTTATGTAAAATGCATCAAATGTATGTCAGATATGGTATGTATATGATCTTTCTGAGCAAAAATGTGAAAACTTTAAGTCTATAATCTTTCAATATATTTCTGATACAGGCCTAAATTCACTGTGTATTCTCATGGAAAATTCAAGTGTCGGATTCAACAAACATCTTGGTCATTAGGGGGACAGTTTGTTTACAACTACACAATTTCACTAAATTTTCTCTGATTTTATCATACTGCTAGACAATTCTAATCAAGAACGATATTCCACCTCCAAAATAGCTCCTCTCGATATATGAGGACCGTTATTTCTAAATGAAATGAAGCCGGTGAGCGGTAAGTGTAACTTTGCGTGCATTTCTTATGGGAGAGATTTCGAGTCGTCTAGAGTCGAACTCAGGATACTTTTTTAAACGTAGCGATAAACTTTGATAGGCAATTATGCCTTCTTATGAAATCTTTAATTTTATACTTATGTCAGTCTATCGAGAAGTGCAGTAAATTATATCCTGAATTACTTTCTCGGTGCAATTTTCATGGGTGGATTACATTTCTTATATTCAATCATGTGCTTATATTTCGCGATTAGTTTTAATTAGTTGTTTATTTCAGATCAAGAAAGGAGGAGCGGAGGCAAAGAACCCTTCTGACAGAAGTCCTTACTACGTGCCATTTACGTTGTTTACATTCTTAATTATGTTTCTAGGTAACAACAATTCTGCTAGAAAATTACGATTGGTTGCTTTTTGTTTCCCCGTAGAATTCCGCGAAGTTGATTTTTCAGTAAACTTTCGGTTTTATAACAGTTTCACCAATTCCGCGGTAAAATTTCACCAATTTCAATTTCAGAATTCCAGGAAATTTAATGAAAGAATTTTAAAAGGGTGCATTGCGATGTTTTGAAAGAGAACGGAATCACGTGGATGAATCATTACACCAAGATCATTGGAGCAAAATGGAGAGAAAGACCGAGATAAATCTGTAGTGAAGGAGCGCACATACTCGTAAATGAGAAGCAAAAGAGATTTCGTGGAAACATCTGCGAATTCACGCAAAACCGGAGAATGAAAACACAATTATGAAAATATATATTCTCGAGTTTGATCTAATCAGGCATGCTCGGATAATTGAGTTTTCTTAAATCGAAAGTCAGGAATATTTATTGCGTTATTTGAACATAATTGGGGCAGAAATTTTATCATTGGGAAGGCGTAAGAGGAGGTAAAAATCCCTTTCCAAATGAGGTTAGAGTTGGGCCCCATTTTCTAAGTGAAGCCGTCCTCCGAAATGCTGGGAAACAGTCGTCTTGTGAGCGAACGTGCTGAAAGCCCATGAACTGCTTTTATTTTGAGTCCAAAAGCGGTAGATTCCCGTACCTTTGTGAGCGGTAGATAACTCGCAAAGAAACACGGCTCTCAGACATACTAGGGAAGACGAGTAATAACAAGTCTCGGAAATGTGCTATCATTCAGCTGAGTGTTTTTCTCTACGCTCATCAGCTACTTTTAGTCAGGCTCATCGTACGTCCCGTATACGTCGGGACGGTCCCGTTGCCGGTTCTTTCTCCCGTCTATGTTGTCAAAAAGTGTCCCGTTAAAGCCTACACCAAAAATAGTGTTTTTTAAATGAAATCCAATAGGAAAATAAAGATAATTCAAGTTTTCCGGTTTCTTGAGAGCTAAATTTAAAAGATAGAAATCCAAGAAAAATACATTTCCAACGATAAAAACGTGAAAATGAAAGATCTTAAGTTAAACAAACATAATAAATAGATTACCAGAACCTTTTTATTTATCTATATTCTAAACATATAGAGTTAAATATTGTCTTTGCAATTATGTTTGTTTTTGTTATTACCTTAGATTGAAATATTTATCTTTTATCAAATATATGTCTTTATAATAGTATCTATATTTGTTATTATATTTACTTTTTAATACAGTAATTTATCGATCTCTTCTCATACCTTTACTATCTTTGCAACTGATTATTTAGTTAGCGACTATTATCTTTGTTATTGTAATTATCTTTCTATATAATAGTTTACTATACATGTATACTTTACTGTCCTACATAATGTAGCACCTCCTGATGAGTCTACACAAACTCACGGGGACTAGAGTGCTCTCAGAACTTAAGTAAAATATTATCCGTTGTCTACTAATTAAATTATGAATCAAAAATTTGAATTGATGGACAAACAATTGAAATACATTAAAAACAATCGTTATCATCATGAGGATTATTAATACTTTTCGAAGAGATAAAACCCTTTACAAACCTCAAAAATATTACAACATTACGACCATGGTTTTTATCGCAGTAGCATGATTTTTACGTTTATAATTCTTGTAAGATTAACGCTAAATCTATATCTTTTACGAAGAGCATTAAATTAAGAAAAACTCGAGTGTGAGGCAACAGCGTCACCTTCCTAAATCTGAGCTATTTCAACTTTAAGTTTGTCAATCTTAAGTTATTTAAAGCTCACTTGCCCGGAGAAATAAGGGCAGTCTCTGGATAAGATAAAATTTCCAGCATCGAAATTGCGAAGAATAATTTTAATTTTGCATTTAAGTTATGAAACATTTCGTAGGAAAAATTGGACGAAAAAATTTTCCCGTTTTGTCCCACTTCACTGGTGAAAAACGTCCCGTTTCCAACAGATGGATCTACTCTTGGATTATTTAGTCGCTAACTTGGTTCATAATTGACCACATCAAGTATCAATTTAGTCCGAGAATAAAGTTGCCTGCCTGTAGTACGTGTATATTACATAAAAATAAGGTTGTCATCAGGCGTTTTCCACCAGCTTATTTCATTTACCCGCTCACTTCTCAACTTCTCCTTCTTTGCCTTTGATACTATATCGATTGTGGAAAGTAACTTTTTCCGTGTGTGCTAACATCTTTGGAATCTCACTTCTTAGCAGATTCTAAGAAAAGGAAACAAGAAGGAACACGTTGATAAGAAACGATCGCATACAACAGATAAAGTTCCAGCAGAATACCAAAAGAAATAATATGGAAGATGATTGTAGATCGAGGGAAAGATAAACAGAGAGACCCTTCATTGGTGTGGGATATATAGGCCTCTCTTTCACTTAATGTCGTGTGTCGTTAGAATTATATTTTTATTAATTGATTTAAGAAAGGAAAAAGTGGGAAAATATCTTTTTGACTTGAAGATGAGAAAAACAAATCTATGTTGGAAAACAGACAACAAAAGAGTATAAATATTCGCGAAAACATAGTATACACAAAAATAAAAAGCCAGATCCAATCGAATTATTGTTTTCTTCGACAAGAATTGTGAACCGAATCGATATCTGTATACTATACTATATCGATTAGTTTCGATTATTACTTCAAATCGAATAAAAATTTAAATCGGAAGATTTTTTCGTTACTTTCTTTTTATTCCTTTTTGCAGTTTTCTGCAAGTAATAAATGACAGACATTTGGTAGTACGTTTCTTCTAGAATATAATTTACTAGTCAAAATGACTATAATTGAGAAATTATATCTAATCTAAAAAAATCCCTTTTATGAACTTGCAACGTCTTTTAAGAGGATAATAGAGAAAACGAAGAAAACACGATCTCCAGTTCAGAAATTAAATTAGAAACCAACGAACGAAGTATTGTGTATCGAACGTAATCGTATATTTAGACAATTCCATTCCAAGTTTGAAAACTTAAGTCAATTTGATTCGAAGTGAAAAATCACACATCATCATTATATTGTATAGTTAGAAGGCACGGCAGAAATGAAAATAATACATAAATAAATAAACATCACCTCATCGGTGAACGATCATTTAAATTCTACAAATTAAAGCAAATCTTTGCAGCACAGCACATCACAAATGTCTTCCTGGTTTCCTTCTTCTATCCGTTTCTTTGAAATAATTCTCAGCGTCGTATATTTAGTGAACTCATTCTGTGTCACGTTTGTGAACCTATGTGGGTAATCATCTGAAATACCAGCGGTTTGTATTTTAAATTGTCCGCTGTGAATTGTTTAATTCGACTGAAAATTGAACGACGAATTCTCGAAAAGTTCAAAAGGTAAATGTATATTCAGTATAAGAATGAAGGCTTCCGCAGCAGCTCTTTCATAAGACTTCATAGTGGGTTTTCGACCGTAATTTTTATCGTTTTGATTTTTCCTTTAAAAAGGCCGTGTATTTCCGGGTTTGCTCCGGCCGGCAACGGTTCGAATTATCTTTTATTTTAATCGCCTCTCCCGGTGTCCTAAAAAACATTTTCGGGATATCAAAATATCCTGGTAATTTTGCGAATCTCTACCGTACTACGTTCCAGTTTTTTTTAGCCAGAATTGCATGTGAAAACTGCAGTTGAAGTCTGGTAATATAAAGCAAGAACCACAATTTTATTCGTCTGATCGTACAACTATATACAAAAGCGACCTAGCTGGAGGCTATAGCATGAGGAAGAATACGTAGGATTTTTAGGACCGACGCTAACAAGAAAACATGGAACGCAGAATAGGATAAATATCGGTTTCAATTAATGAACTGACTTTTAATCACTGAACTCGGTGTTCATTGATAAATGTGACATGAGCGCTATACCATAATATATAATACACCAAAAACCCATAATAAACTTTAAAGAAGTCGCTAAATGGTAAAAATGGCTGAAATTCGTTTTAACAAATGTAACATCAACTCATGAATTGCATAATTTACATATATATCATGAAATTACCCTCTCATCGCCAAAACCTAATGCCATTTCGGTTTATAAGTAAGCAAGCATTTAATGCTTACACAGTGGATAGTCTGTGTAATAATCATGTTAGATACATATCGGTTTGTAGTTTAAACAGAAAAAAGTCGCTAAAGAAGAGAAAAATGGCAAAATCTGGCGACAAAATCGATAAATCGGTAACATTAGGCTAAAGTAAGTTTGTCGCACGTGCAATAAAAACTCGTTCCGTTTAAGTCTTGCGTCGTTATTTCTTCGACGCTCTTGTTTACGTTTCTATGCTTCTTTGTTTTCAATCGCATTCCGTTGCTTTGTTTCTCTTCCCAATACTCCCTCGCGGCCATACGTTCGGGGAATCCGTTTAAAATGACTACCTTTTGCCTCTCTCTTGTGGAAGATAAAATTCTATTATGTGTAAAACGCTTTTCAAGAGGGGCGTAAAGCGTAAAGGGGCCTGGAATCAACCTTTGCTGCAACTGGATATTTTAAAACTACAGTCAAACCCAGTTAATACGCTTTACAGGAAACCAAGGGAAAACCACCACGTCTTAAGCGGGATAGTGTTTTAATCTTTTCTTATAATGCTGATTGCTTTGTATATTATATTTGAAGAACGGTTTGCTTTCTGTCAAGGGAGTCTTAGTTACCACATGTTGATTATTTTCAATCTACAATAAATAATTTTTACCTGATAGACAGTTAGGGGACCATCAGAAAACGGAATGAAAACGTCTCATACGGAATAGCGCTTTAACGATACTATATACTACTACTATAAAATTTCCTGAAGCTTATGTAAAGAGTCACAAAATTAAGTAGTAACTATTTTTGGGAAACTGAAAATTTTATAAAAAACCTGGTATATTTCAGTTAATCACTTAAAAAATGCTAAAATTTTTCGGAATTTTATTTTAGTATGTAATGTTTTGATTATGAATACAGAAGAAAGTCTTCTTTGTGATGTCCCGCATCAGAGGAATAAAATCGAATGAGGCAAGGGAACGTTTTCAAAGCAGATTTAATAAACCCATCGATACAATACAAAGCGATTGTATATAGACTTAAAAGAATTGGATCTTTACATGACGAGGTAAGAAGAGGACGACCCTTACAAAACTGAATAAATTCAATAATTGTCTCACATTGTTGTTTTTGGAGATATATTTTATGTTTTCACGTAGTTGATTGCGTCTGATCGATTTCCATGTGAAACAAAAACTTAAGTAAGATTAAGCATGTAAATTCGGCACCGTACACTTAAGAACTCCCTTTTATGTTCTTTTGCATGACAAAGTATACTTATTTTCTGGTGTGGTTATTGCATATGTTAATCACTTTTTTGATGTTTCTATGTTAAGAAATATAAAATGCTTTTTTAATGCTTTAATGTAAATTTTCTTAGAATTATAATTAATACTGCTCTGATAATACGATAAAAATATGACATTGAAATTACTATGATATTGAAATTACTTATCGAGTATTGTAAGATAGTGATACTAGTGTTAATAGAAGCATAGGTAAGAAGAGCACCATTAATATCACTATTAATTATTAATATTATATAAATACTAGTGAACAGGAGCAGGAGATTTTGGTAATAAAAGACGAAAAATTTCAATTATTATTTTGTTCGTTAAGATTCTTGAAGAGTTATGAAATTAGGTCGGGACATTTTTATAAAAAAGGGACAGTCCTGGGTAAAACAGGAGGATGAGATCCTAAATTAGACGTGTGTAAATTGTGAAATTTTCGTCATGTAACCTTGCACTCTCAGATCCGCACTTCTCATTTGCAGCACACCTCATACACTCCCTCAAATATTCTAATTTATCTTTGCTTGAGGGAAATACGTCCTTCGGCCTCATTACCTCGGCATCCTATATTAATGCGATCCTTTCACACTTGGTGAAAGCTCTCCATCCCTCGTAAATTGTTTCTCCTTCTTCTAATAAGGCGATCCACGTGAATTCCATCCGAATGACCTGATTAGTTGTAATTTTTCTTCCGTGAGAAGTTCTGCGTCCCATACATTTTCCTCTTTTGAATTCAAGCCCTTTTCACGGTCTTTTATGGTATTGCGATGCGAGAAACGGTGGATACGTTAAGGCTTACGTCCGACCATATTTTGATGAATTTATGTTTACTTTTCGGGAGAAAATATTCAAATATATAACCATATTACTTTAGGTGGAAGAGAGGCCACCTCAGACCTAACCTCGTCTTAATTAGGAGTTTATTCATTCAGTGCAGGATGGGGAATATTGTATATTTTATTTACCACAGTCTGAAAATTTTTGCTACTGTACGATCGCTAACAGAAATGAAATAACCATATAAAATCCCATAGGGAAAACGTAGTATTTGTAAAAAGGAATTTAACAGAATTCTTTTATTTGTGTTCCGAAGTAAGTTTTCTATTATTATAACAGTTATAGTGGCAGCCTTAACTATTTGGAAGTACGACACGTAATTTGTTGAAAAATAATTTCACGAGAAATAAAACTGTAATTCTACTATAAATTGCTTATGTGAAGAAAAGTATGATTGAATTAAGTCTATTTTTCGGGGGTAGAAGTATGCTTCTTAATACTTCTTCGAAGGCTAAATTAATTCCAAACATGACTTTACTATAATTTCGTCCATTCTTTTCTAAAGGATTTCTTAACTAATACATTCATTATTTGATCATACTATCTTTAGTTGCCGCGATTATTAGTCGATGTCCACCCTAAATAAGCTACATTATTGGGTGCTGATTATCATTCCAAAAGTATTGAGATGTGTAAAACTAATTTACTTAACCATCATAAATGCTATGATGAGAATCATTAGAGTACCTTAATCCCGTAGTTGGACTCCTCATAGAGAATGGAAACGTAGGACCAGTTCATCCTCCTCACAATTTCCACCATCGCCTTCACTTGGTAGTGGTCCGAGGGAATAGTTCGCGAGAAGTACTCGAATCGTTGTTTGTTGCTCAGCTCTGGACTCGTGGAGAAGAAAGAGACCTGAAAAAAGATTAGAAAACAATTATGCGGGGAAAAGGATTTTTACCGAAAAAGTTTACTTTCTCGGATGTAGAAGTATGAAAATGACGATTATGTATTTAAATGATAAAGAAATGCATACGATATATTCTGCACAACTGAAAGGAAGAGGGGTGAATTAACTAATACTACCGGTTTCGGCAAAAATTTCTTGTCATTAAAACATTATACCATTACTAAAGTGGGGGGGGGGGGGAAATCACAAAGAAACTATAGTAGTATTGGGATGTTAAAAACAGCCGATTTAATTTATCACATGTCATTCGCAGGATTTTTTTTCCGATTTTGAAATTTGAAGTTAGAAGAGTAGGAATAATAATCTTAAGTCTTCTCTCAACCAACCAATGTTTGCTTTTCGCTTAAACAGCCTATATTGCCAATTACTGCCTGTAATTTACAAACTTTAAATAATTACAAATTTTCCCAACTAAGGATGATTTCCAAAACTCATTACAGACCTCAGAACGAATTCTAACCGTTCGCATATGGCCCGCGGGCAATAATTTGTGCAGGCCTGAGATATAAAGATATAAAGAAAGTTACGATCATACGCAGTAAAATACCATGTGAGAGAGAAGAGACTTCTGGGAAATAAATTAAATGCACAGCCTAAAAAAGAGAGATGAAATAGAGGAAGTTATGCTGATCAAAGCCTAAAAAGTCTAAAATAAGGAATTTCTCATCAACAAGACAAAATGGGAACTTGTTTTTCAAAGAGCGTTACGATAATTGCAACATAGATGTTAGTTTTAGAGCTAAATTAGCTATCGTAGATCATTCTGTGCTAGGTCATTTTATCGCAAACCGTAACTACCAGAGTAAAAATCAGTTTAGAAGCTCAATAAATTTTAAAGGTGTCACAGTTCCTTAATGAAAGCAAAAGATTTTCATTACTACCTATAAAATGTTTTCGTTAAAGATAATAATCCTAAAGAGAATCAAAATTTTCACGATCTTTACTTTGTTACTTTAAGCGATACAAAACTTTAATTTGTTACTATGTTAATTCTCGGAATCGGCTTGTGCCTTTGATGACGTTGAAATAAGTAAAATTAGACACTTTATGTCTTAAAGCAAGTTTGTTTGCGATTTGAAGTCACCTTCACTCGGTACTTCAAAGGGTTAAAAACGAGATATAAACCGTTGGCGGTCAAATTGTCCGAGTTGAAGAGAAAAGAAAACCTCCTACTGTGGAGAAACAAAACAGAGTAAACAGGAATGTAAGCTAATCGCTAAAGAATTTTGTCACTGCGTAAAAGAGTAAAAGCAAGCAAAGTAAGAGACAAACAACTCAAGTAAATTTTATAAAGTAAAAAACAACTGTTTAACACTATGAATTGACAACCAGGGCGAAACGTAAATATAAAACAAGTCGTTGAATACGTTATCACTTTAGAGGAAGATGAAGGATTCAAAGTTCACGGAAGGAAGGTGCAACAGACAAACACCTATTCTGTGATGTAATTCTAAAATATGCAAGAAGACTGGAAACATTGAAAAGGAAAACAAAGAAGAAAGACTTGAATCATGAGAACTCTCCTTTTCGCAGGAAAGGTTTGAGTATAATTGCTCCTTTATAACTGCTTGGTGGAATTATTTCGATATCAACTGAATTTCAAGCAATTTAAATCATCCTTACATGTTGTTTTCGAAGTGTCCGTTCGTCACTTCTATATTTCCGGGAGGTTTGAGTAACAATTTCGGGCAATGCTCGAATTCGGTAATTGAAAATAACATCTACGTAAACTAAAGGCTCATCTATACCAAAGACTCCTGAGAATGAAGGGGTAGATGTAGAGCTCGTAGAATCCAGTGAGTGTGAGAGAGAGAGGTTGGGGTTCGTGTCGAGGAGTTAACTTAATATGGACAGAAAATGAGATCTGCAAAGTGAATCAGACCCAAAGTATACTCTCGCCTTGGAATCCCTTTCAGATTTTTCCTGGCGTGGAGTTGCTATGAAAAGGAAAAGTTGTTTACCGGAAAAGTAAGTAAGTGAAGATTTGTGAAGATAAATTTCAGGATGTGGAGAACATCATGACGAAAAGCGCATGAAAGCACAGAGGAAACGAAAAAGATGGAAACACGAATTTTCCAAATTAATGATAATGTAGATCCAATAAATTGGCGCGCTAAGTCAGCGTCGTAAATGCCCGATGCAATTGCAAAATAAACAAATCATGATTTAGAGGAAAAAATTAAAAACAATCAAAATTGCCTCTGAGAGAAATGTTAATATCATTTAACGTTATGATATCAGAAACCAAGTCTGTTCTGTTTTTTGTAATTTTTTGCCCATGTAATGCTTCTGTATCTAGATGATGCAGATAAATATTCAGAGACCAGTCCTCTTCAGGTATTTATTTTGCTTTCACTTCACGAGAGAATGCACATGTAGAAAGATATGGCACGGTTGATGAGTCAGCCACAAGAAATAAGTTGAAATTGATAGCGCGAACGTTCAGATTTAGAGAAATTGAGATTCTTGAATAGAAATTGTTTTTTGAGAAAACACCCAAATGTTTCATTTTGGAGTCATTTTTTCACTATCGCCCCTCAAATCAAGGTCTAATCAAAGATTACACATATTCCTTAGAAATTTACTTCAACCAATCATAGTACATTTAAATTATTTTTACTAAATTAAAGTCAAAGTTGTTGAGGCTAATTGATATAAGTCCTGAAGTCGAATCTCGTACCATATTGCTAACGTCAAAAAGAGTGCTTGGTCCCATATCAAAGCGTTTGCCTGAAAAATCAGACTTCCCAACTTAAGAAAATTTGTGATAATATTAGAATCAATTGTCCAATTTTGGTGTTGTGGGAGTGATTTTAAGTTGGCTGCTGGCAAAATTGAAACATTGTATCCACGATCATAAGTTGTTTTGAGGCCTCCAGTTCCTTTCCTCAGTCTCTGAATTTTCACGCGGACTTCCTTTTCCTTGGCATTAGAAAATCGAATGGCTGAAAACTCCATTAGGCTGAGGAGAGGCGCTGGGGTCGAGCCATTGAATGTGTGTGAAAGGAAAGCAAACAATGTGTGGGATCGTCTTATGGACATAACTGAATGGAGCTATCCGCAGACATAATAATAATCGCGTGTTATCAAAAGCAAATTAGAAACGAGAGATGCTTCAAGATTTAATCAGTGTGTACTACTCTCCTTTCACTTATTTCTCTCAATATTTTTGCATTACATTTGTATTTCTATGATTTTTATTTACCATTTCTTATAAACTCAAGCATTTTCTTATTTATATATTATTCAACTTTGACTGTGTACTTCATTTGTCGTATTGATTGTTTCTCATGAATATGAGTTACTATTATTATCGATATAATTTTTATCTATAATAATAAATAACAATTAAGTTAAAATATATTAATTTATTGTTATAAAGAAGTTGGCAATGTGAATTGTTAATTAATATAGTATATAATGTTTATTAAAAGTATTATAAATTAATATTATTATAAAATAACATAGGTAAAAATTAATTGTAAAAATTACTAAATCTCCGTGACATCTTTATCAACGTAAACATAAAAGAACGACTTTAAATACAAAAACCTTCGGAAATGAGATATTTAGATATTCTATAAATATTGTAAACTCATGAAAATTTATGCTATTTTTATGTATTTTTATTTTTAGTAGTATTGTGCAGTAAATTTCATCAATTTTATCCCGAATCTATTTTTAAGTGATTGACCACAATTATTATTGTATATACGGACTGAGTACTCCCAATCCGAGATTCCGCAATGTTCCGATATCCGTAATATTGTACCAACTCAATTTTCCGTTCTGTTTTTAAAAAAATATCTTTGGATACAACGGCCATAACACCATTACCATCTCTTTTCTTCTCCATTTTCCCTCGGCGGTCGTACCTTTTGAAACCTGGAAATATTGAAAAAGTCCATCCAATACGGTGTTTCTTCCTTATCTTTAGAGGATTCAGTTCTTGGTCCTCATTTCATGAATAGATTTACGTTTGAATTTTACGGCTTGTTGTATTTTATTCGCGGTTTAACGTCAAATAAAAAGTATTTTATCGAAAATTTTTACTTTTCTCAGTCCTCTTAAACTGTACCTAATCATGTATTCCAAAGTCCGGAAAATTTTCATACTATATTGATTATGCTTATTGAGTATTAAAACTTATTTGATTAAACTTATTGAGGTACTGCCAAAATGTACTTATCACATGTGTATTTATCTTATTACTCTTTTCTTTTACATCATTCTGCCAAACTATTGGTAGGTTTGCGCAGGTTTTTCACACATCTCTTTATTGTGAGTATTTTTCTGAAATGAATGATTTTGCGTTTCTTAGGATTTTCACATTCACATTTTTTCTTACTTTCCTCAAACTATCACTTTAAATTAATAAGAGTATAAAATCTGACGATGGGCTGGATGAAAGAGAATTTTAGTCTAAATCTCACCCAAGCTAAGACGTTTTTTTATTACGTCACTTATTTGATAATTCTGCTTCATTTTACATTTCTCTCTCGAATCAGTGACATTTCAGTGGGCATCCCTCGAGATTTTCTCGGACGAGAAATTAAGAGCCTCATTAGAAGAGATTTTTATCCAACCCTTAGAGATAGGTCCCGAAATCACCAGCCCATATTTGATTCGGAGAGCAGCATTTCGACTTTCCAAAGCCAGAATGTTCTTTCATACATTTCCCCAAGCCCTTCTCACCATGAATATCGGTGATGTTTTCCATTTCCATGGAAACGCGATGTTTTCCTTACTATACTTCCTTAAATTCGTGGTTGAGGAGGAGTAAGGAAAGAGCCTTTTAGGGGAACAATCAGAGATGAGTAGATTTAAGGGTCTTAACTCGGAGGAGCTCATTATCTCCTTAGAGTTTCACGAGAAATCAATCTCTCTCAATTCACTATTACCACATTGTAGATCCTTTCTTAAGTCTATACGATGATACCTCAGCTAACGGAGATAATTCACTCTGGAATTACATTCGTTAGCCTTAATCCTCTGCTTCCGAGACGTGATTTCCCATAGGTTAGAATCCTGTGGGAAAGAAAATCGTTTCATATTTTTTGTTTGTTGCCCACTTTTCAAAGATCAGTTTTATAAAATAGTAAAGAGCACACTGTAAACGGACAAAAATCACTAAAACTTAGAAACAGCGGTATTTAAATTTTATGTTCAAACAGTGAAAATAATTTGGGAGAATCTATATGGGAGTTTATAATGTTGTATTATATTGTATTGAATGAAACTATAGAAGATGAAAAATTTGGAAAATGTCGTTTATATTCTATTTTACGAATGATAAATATCGCGGACGTAAATGAAAATTGTTTTGCCCAAAAATTCCTGAGTGTACGTTGAGCGAAAGAAGCAGAGGCGATGGCTCCAATCGTTACCATCTCAGAGACTACTTCTGGGGGGCGAACACCATTAGTTCCCCCAATGGAAAAAGGTTATTGCGCTAAGCAGGCGTTTGAGGGAAGATAATGGTCGAGACTGGCTTTCCTTGGGAGAATGTTACCTTATCTCGAATTTCAATTGTTTCTCAAATTCCCCTGATTTTCCCTCACCATCGCGCATGATTTTAAGCCATGCATTCAGAAACAACCACGCGTTAAACCGGTTAATTGGACACCCAATTCGAACGAATCAAATTGAATATTTTAAAAGGCTTCAGATTAATTCGGAGAAGAAAATTCGCGATGAAAACCACGAGAGATGATTTGTGAATGGAACTTGCGGAGAAATGTACGTCCGGTGTGATTACGATCGGAAATGAACAAAGTAATATCCTTATCTAATGAAATCCTCCGCCTCTTAGCATTCATTTTCAGTAACTGGTTCATTAGCGCCAAAATTATTAAAATAGGGGGAATGGTAGGATTAATAAAGATCTGATTAAGCCTACATTTCATTATTCTGTTTACTGAAAACCATGGAAGAATATGCAGAAATCTTGTCTGTAAAGTATAAAAGAAAGTTTAAAGCTCGACAGTTTAACTTTTAGCTACCAATGGTTTTGAAGAGGGAATGAGTTTCTTTAGGAAAGATGAGGAGTAAGAAAAGAAAATAAGAGCTTTACTGTTAATGAATTAGACGTTAAAAACAGTCCACTAGTCGTTTGTCGGGGTCAGCATCTTCCAGGTACTAGAAGTCGGTTATCCCGGCCTTTCCCGGTGCTCCGTGACCTAGAAGAGGCCCGATAAACGACCAACGGAGTGTCTTCAACTTCTAATGAGAATGCCTTTGCTTTTTTCATTGGGATGAAAAGTCCATATAAATGCAACATAAGGATTCTATGGATAGATTAGCGATGTTACTTTGCTCTAGAAAGGCCTCATCTTGAATATGCATGCAGTGTATAGGAACCTGAAGAAAAGGGTTGCATTCATTAATTAAAAAAAGGTACAACGAAAGGTATCTATAGCATTGCCTAAAAAAATCGGTGAGAGTTGTAGATAATACTTTTCAAAGTTACAGTAAGGAGTAACAAGGATGAATATCATTGTGCAGTATCGTTTATACTTCAATAGCTTTCTGTTTAGGATTGTCATGGCTAAAACGGAGACTCAAGTTGACGAAAGACACATTATATCCTACACAAATGAAATACATGAAGCTATGGAAACAGGAACATTGTACAAATATTTTAGGGTGATGAGGTAGTAAGGGTATCAAGATAAGAAGAAATTGAACTGCTATCAAGGAGCTTTTACGACGATAGTTTCAAAGTGTACCTGTATGAAGATAGAGAAATTTCTTGCATAAATTTCAATCTAGAGGGTTCAATCACATATAAATATGTCACTCGAGGAATATTTCATAAACTTCAGATATTATGCCTCTATCTCAGATTATCATAGCTATGGGTGTTGAGATTGAGGACTTCCTTCGAGCCCCGCTGCCCACTGGAAATCACTTAATTTACTCGTCATTCTCAATTTAGCCATTCGACATCACTTGTCTCCCCTAATGCAATCCAATATATTGTAGTTACACTTCCTTCAAATGCTGTCTTCGGCAGACAGTCTGCGAGAGCCCGACTTATTATCCATTTGTCAATGTTTCCCCGAACTTCGTTTCTGCATTTTTTCTTCATTTGGCTTCTTTATATCATGTACCCTAAATCTCCATTGACTCTTCTATAATATATTGCTGTTATATTCAATTCCTCACTGCCGTGCAAAAGGGCAGTCCATATAAGTTATTATAAACCATCTCCCCATAGCCAAACTAGCTCATAATTTCGCTTCATTCCATTTACGGCATCCGACTGTCATATTTTCCCGGTTTTCGCTCCAATTAAAAGATGAAAAAACAAATAGAGGTTCAGATCCGGTTTCGCTCCTACTGGCAACGTTGAACCAGGTTTTTGTTCGCTTCATTTCAATATTTCATTCTTATGAAAATATATTTAATTGCTTTTCAACTTTTTCATACATAATACATCACACTAATTTTAGTATAAAACGTATTAATCGTTAGTTGCAAGTCCTTATTATATATGCTTTGTAAGCCTTCTTTCTACTAAACTTAAGTAAAATGCTTATTGTTGAGAGTCGAAAATCGGAGAGAAATAAATAACGGTTTCGGCTCAGGCTCAAGAATTTCAATATTTCGGTTCGAATTCTGTTTTTAATACGACGAATATATATATTTTTTATTATATAAATATATTCGGTCTACGGGTTCGGTTCCGGTTCGATACCCTATTTCCATTGACGGTAATCTTGCTACCAAGGTAACGGAACTATTATTTTCTAAAATAAGTAATGATAAGAAGAAATTAAATTCGCTTCGAATAGAAAGAAAACCAAACAATATTAAGCGAATAAAGTTCTGTGGAGAACTTAAATCATTCTTTGATATCTGTTCACCACATTCAAATGGAATTTGTTTTAAAATAAATCCACGGAAGCGAATATTTACCGAAATTATAAAAACCGACTCACATAATTTTCCTCTCGTAGAATGAAAGGAGACGTTTCACTCTTTTTCACGAAATTTATTGCAAACACACGACCGGTTTCGGCGTATCCAAAATCAGGTGATGTCGGTCATTCGCTCTGAAACCGGTCGTGTGTTTGCAATAAATTTTGCGGAAAAAGTAAAACGTCTCCTTTCATTCCGCATCATGGAGTTCCACAAAACATTTCCTCTCTCTTTTATTTTATAATTTTCCTCGTCAAACAGCCGAGTTTGTGAAACATGCTGCTCTTTCCGTCGCAACTGAAGGTAATGTTTCCTCTGAAAATCAATTTTGTTTTTCGTAATGAGCTTAAAAATTGACGCGTTCGGAACGCACTCAGAGTTTAAACGCTCTAAAGAGTTTCATTTTTATGTTAATTACTTTTTTCACCGGTGATACTCTCGTTGGAGTGAACTTTGACGCTCAATCGACCATTCGATACGATCAATCAGTGATATTTACATCTGGTATAGTATTTCAAGTATCCGACCGCATTAAAACATAGTGATCAACTTTTCCAAAGGAAACTTGAACCCGAATACATTATCGTAGCAATTTCCACAGAACAACTCTCTCGAGGCTGGGACAAGTTTCGACATGGAAGCGTCATTTTCAGGCACACTAGAAACTTGAATACAGCGTACTTATATCCAAAAAAAAGGAAAGGAGGGACTATGAAAGCAGAGAACCAGGTGAAAGGATGGAATTCGCGAAAACACATTAAGAAAATATAATCGACCAACTCAGCCTTCACTTGGAGGAAGTGTTACACAGTGGGGAGTTACATAGTGGTTCGGTTTCCACAAATTATTTACCCACCATCTTACTACCTTTTAATAAATAAAGCTTATTTGCATATACAAACGTGCAAATATTTTTATACTATTTACATAAGTTTGGACAGGATGTTTTCTATTAGGACAAGAGAGCATGCTTTCTCATGTCATTTAAAAAGTAATATTCCCCCATTTCCATTTAGTTAGACTTCTGGAAATTGATTCCTCGTATTTTATAACATTCCCTCTCCATTCCACTGTTCGAGGACGTAAATTAGATGCTTTGGAAGCAATTGATTTCATCCAACATTTGTGGCTACAACTTTGCGAACAATCACTTATTTTCCAATTAATTTACCAATTATTTCTTCCGTCGAGCTCCTATTTCCCCCTCGACCTCCCACTTCAATTAACTAATTTTCTTCCCCTCAGCGAACATTTCGAGGGTGTATAAGTGTGCTTTTGGTTTGTTTTATCAGACCCGATTCTTGCGTCGAAACCCGTGGTTAGTAGTCTGTTAGTTAAAAGATAAGTTTGTGGAAACCGAAATACTTTCAAAGATTCCTTTCACAGTAAATGATAAAATGATGTATTAAACATGAGACAACATATCAAAAAAGGAAATCCAAATTACAATGTATAAATTAGATCAATTAAACAAGGAAGTCTTCAAAAACTTGCTAATAGTATGGTAAAAACTGCCTAGAAGCTTAATCGGTCGTATTTTCTGATCATTTCTTACATTACACACATTACGGGCAGCAAAATTACGTTCATCAGATTTTTATTTTATCTATTAGCAGCTGATTGCAGTTAGGTGATCAAATAGTCATCACATAGACTAAGAATGGACGCGGTGGGGAAAATTCTATTTATCACCTATTATACTGGTTGAATATTTATAATCTGAAATGCTTGGAACGAAAGTTGTTTATGAATTAAGAATCTTCAGGACATTGAAACACATGATAGAGAGGAGTTTAAGAAAATTGAGACAAGTCAAACTTGCAGAAAAATTAATTTTTATTTTACATGAAAAACACGAATAAAAATGCACCAAGCAAAGAATGCAGACTTATATATCAGTCGAGATTGATCGACAAAAGACTGAATCCGCTAGGGACGAAGGGAACGTTTTGCATGGAATTTTTTAAAATGTTTCCTTTATTGTCAATGCCTCTTTCAAGGTTTTTATATTAAAAGTCTTTCTTTTATGTTTTATATTGATAATGGTGTGGGCGGTCGTTGTTCATCTTATCCGAAGATATTAAAATACGCAGTTCTGAAACTTGTAAAAAATACTACGAAATTCGGAATGTTTCGGATTTCGGAATTTTGGATTGGGGATACTCAGCCTGTACTATAAATAGGATGTTTATAAGTATTTTAAATATTTTCATTTTTCCTATTTTTATATTTCCTACAATTTCAAACCATGGCAATCCCTGATTGATCACTCCATATATACTTAGGGGGATTCCAATGCTTTGAATTCCAATCAAAAATAAGTTACTATCCCAAAATGAAAAATTTTGAACGCTAGAAAATATCTCCATTTTAAAAGTATATAAAAATATAGTACGTAGAAAAAAATGATCTGCAAAGGTTCCACTAATCAGGGGTTGATTACCGACTGCGACGATAAGATCAACAGTGGAGTTAAACTGAGAAAAGCATCGATTCTTGTAAATTAGGGATGAGAAAGGAAGATCAGATTGAATGTCGATATCAAAGGACGAGAGATGATATCGCGAGGATTTACAAATACGAAAAGTTTAGCGCATCACGTCGTTGACACACTGTTTACTATTAAACAAATAAACACGAGAAATCCGTATAAGAATGGAAAATAAAAACAACAGGGTGAGCTTCTGCTCTATCGAGCTCTAAATCCAACAGCGTTGCAACATCTTCTCGCGTCGTATTCCTGTACACAAGACGAGGATTGCTGAAAAGAGAGTTTTTGATGGGCAGAAACAGGTGCTGATGTTGGGATCGATAGCAGATGAGGAGCCAATGGAATGGAAATTTCTTAGGCGGCATCTCGCTCCCTCACTTTTTACCCAGGGGAATAAATAGTGGTGCATTTGGCAACACCGCTTCCTTTTTATGATCTCGCCGAGTTTTTGCTTTGGGCAAACAATTGAAGGAAGTGAGTCTCAAAAGACGGTTCGTGGAGTATGTGAGGAAATCTTAACTCCACACTCTACTCGTGACACAATGCTATCCGATAAATTGATAAGTTTAATATTTAATTTCCGCATAATTTATTTAGGCGACTTGTTTCGTTTAGTCACCGTTCCATGAATACACGCCTTATAATTTTGAGTTCATTCATACAACCAACTACAATAATTCGTTACATAATATTAGACAATAATAAATCGCCGTGAATATTTTTATATACCCAATATCAGTGACTTTCCATCGCATACAGTAAAAACCTCATTTTCTTAGTATAAGAAAATGAGATCTTCTTTAGTTTAGTTTGTTTTCCACAGCTTTAGATAGGATATCTAGAAATTCCGCGATGTGTCTGATTTCTTTCTCGTCAGATTTTTGAAAATTGTTCTTCTTTCCGGACAAATATCGCATCCTATTCGTTACTTCATTTCGGTCATTTTTCACTTTACAATAAGGAAATTTTACCAGATTAACAGTTATGAATCAGGATCGAACCTCAAGACAATATAAAATTCCGAAACATTAAAATATTTTTGCGTTGAGAGAATTCACGAAATTTAAGAAAATGAGCCATATAAATTTATAAAGGAGCATCTGTATTTTGAGTCCAGGTATGCCAGTCTCATGCATCTCAGTGTTCAACAAAATTTTACATAACTTTTTATTGACGTATCATTTTATGTATACATTTTAGAATTTATATTTACAGTTTACATTTCAAGATTCAAATCTACCATGAAAATTTATGGATATTCGTAAAATGGATGGATACGTTAACTATAATATGCTATGGGTAAGTTATGTATTCAATATGATCACTCATAATTCAATTTAAAATAAGTTCCTTCATTCTTCACGATGGTGTTTATTAGTAGGAAATACTGCGCAGTGCTTACAGGTAACATGGAGGACAAGACAGTCCAGACAAGTTCAGCGATACGTGATGGAACTTATCTACGTTTAAATTGAACGAAAAACAATACTTAGTCAAGTCTTATTTTTCATTTAATTTAAATAAGATTCTTTAAATTTCTACAATAAAATTCCAGAGCTCTTCCACCGGCCGAATTCCAACCAAGAAATAAGCATTACTATGCAACTGGTAAGGGAAGCAATCGCCGCTCCTTGATGTCTCAGAAGGAGCAGCAATTTACGAGGGATGACGGGGAGCTTAAACTGCAAATTGACAGCAAGCGTCACCTGTCTTGCTCACAAAGGATCCCGTTAACAGAGTTGAATTGATATGGGATGGTAGTTTAGTGGTTATGCCTAGAAAGAGGGGGATTCCACTCATATCGATTTTTTTCATTTCTTTTTCTGAGTGGGATTTCAGACTCACACCTCTGTGTGTAAATTTCAATGCCCCTTACTTATTCCCGATATATTTGACGCTATTATTGCTATTGGAGTATTGTCATTCATCATTATAATTGTTAGAATACTTGCTATAAAAATGTCTGCGATGTCTAGCGGCTCTCTATCCTACCTTATTCATAAAATTACATCATACTATCAGATTCATAAAATAAAGACCTTACTTCAAACAGTTTTCTTGCAAATGCATTATCATTGTTTCGCTAAATCTAATCATGTGCATGAATTCGAGAAAATCAGCTTTGTTTCCTCTCAAAATACGGAATTATCTTCGAATCACATGCTGGCATCTGGATGAGATATATGGCTATTTCTCGATTCAGTGATTTGATCACTCCTTTTCGCTGCACATTATCTCATCTGCAATCACTCCATAAAGGAGGACTATCCCCCTTTGGCAGAAAATAGAAATTTCAATTAAACGATTTCTCCCGGGCTTCAGATCTACCTTAGAAGTGCGCAGTTTCATCCGTCGTGTACACTCCTAAATAATACAGGAACTTAAATTTCTAATGCATGAGCCAACCACTGATCTTTTGAGAGAGTACGTTTGTAGAAGATGTAAGCCTCTTTGTTACATAGGCCGTTCTGATACTGCTAGGAGGTCAGAAAAATAGATGCCAGAAAAAGTCGATTCAAAAACTCAATTTTTTCGAGAACGATTCGCGAAAGAAATCGATTAGGGAAGTGGAGTCATAGTGCGTGCACCCCCTGCCACACGCTGAAAGGCGGCTTACAGGATACATGGGTAGACGTACAGATTTCTCGTCAACATGTTATCTACATGATGCTGATACGCAAAACTTTTTATATTTCGAATATTTTTTTATACTTCTATTACTGAAATTAGCATCCATTAAATGGACTAATGGACTAGATAAGGCTTGGGTGTGTAGACTGGATCAGAGAGGCGATGCATATCAGAATGGTCTGATTGCGGAGGTTAAATGCTGGGTTTCGACTGGCCAGTTCTTGCGAACGTCCCTGCGAAGGTTGCAGAAGGTACTTGGGAAGAGATAAATACCCCAACAATAGTGTATTTATGTTCTGAGAGAGTGAAAGTAAAAACACTAAAAACATTATCAAAATTCTAAACGACGAAACTTCATATTTCCTATATAGGAAGTATGACGTATTAAAAATTTCACAGACGAAAAAATGAAAAGAATACAAACTTTAAAAAAATGTTTCTGAAAAAAATTTAGATTGTTAAAAAAATTTTAGATAAAAAAAACTAATTTTTATTTCTGAATTTAGAATAAATCAGTGCTCGAAAAGTACACTTTTGCATTTCCCATTCCTATTAACTTGGAAATTATTCTTTCGCGTGGAAATTCATCAAGTACTCATGTATAATCCGAATTAAGTGGCCAAAATGACAACCGACCAGACGTGCAATGCCGAGGTGGTCGGTTAAGAGGGATTACATTGAAGTTATAGTTATTCTCCCTTCCCTGTTCCATGTTGAGGAATAAACAAAGCTAAATGCTAAGATAAATTGTTACATGTACTTGTTATTTTCAAAGGGATAGACGTTACTGTTAGATAGGGATGTTGGTGTTAATTCATCCCTTACCACTTGCCACCGTAGGCTTTCTAAGTGAGTATGTAAGTTTAAATGTCCGATAGAATGCAAGAATAGCAAACGCAAGTATATTTTCGGTGTGATCAAATTATAAAGAAGGCATTGAAAATGTGAAAAGTAGAAATTCACCAACAAGAAAGAGGAATAGGAGCTATAAAAGGGAAGGAAAAAGAAGTACTAATTTCGGTTGAATTCCAGCGAAGAAAGAACTAATCCGGGAGAAATAAAACGAAGAATGAATGAAGGGGATTTTTCGTTGAAAATTTTATTCCGACGTATCTTTTCCTCTCATTTCCTCATTGCTGTGCCTTTTCCATTCTTCGTCGGAGCTTCTTTATACCCATCAACTTCGCACGGATACATAAATACTTGCCTGGAAGGGGTAAATTCAGTTCAAAATGCCACATTTTCTCCGAAAGAAACCTGCGAGAGAATTTCACTCGGGGAAATCTTCATCAGCGAACAATAGTCTCTTTGCTGAACGGTTCGTTCTTTCAGCAAAACTAGATGATTAACTAGCAAGTATTTCAAAGGCGATCTTTGGAACGTCAACGTCCTCGTCGTATATTGAATTCAGCCGCTTATAGAATTCATTTCAAAGAAATTCTCGTGCATCTCTATATCCATTCCGTACAATTTTAGATACTCGAGGTTTCTCTGCAAAATGATTGAATTTGAAATTAAGAACTCGCGTCGACTCTTTTTCGGGATAATTCCTCACTTTTGGTTAAAAACGGCGCTTAAAGGGGAGCGAACGTTTGATGAGTTATACGGAAGATTGTCTCCGTCTAAGATAAGATTACGGTTGAGACGGATCTTTTTCATTCTTTGCTGCGTTTCTCTTTGACGACGCTTCGTTTCCCGTTCGACTTATCCCGTTCTTCCTCTTATTTCAATCATTGATGGCTCTTCTGTGTCTTCGTTTTCATTTCAGATCATGTCTCGACTCGTTATTTCTGCTATCATAACTTGACAAATGGAATAATTTCATTTGTCTTTCGGAATAGAAAATGTACCTTTGATATAATTTTCTCCCAGCAATACTCATGGCAGTGATAATATAAAGTTACTGAAGAATGAGTGACACTAAGTGATAAGTGATCTTTGACTTACATCCAGGTTCCCGGCTTGTCAAGTGAGAACGGGTTCAATTTAGCTGAAAGCAGTCCCCGGTTCGACCCCCGGTGGGGGCGTGCGAATATGTGCGAATGGCCTCAGCTATATTAATAACATTATTATCATTAATGACAAAACAGTGATGATAATAATAATACGATTTTCATCCTAATAAATAAATAAATCAATTTTTTGAAGGAGCTTTGATAGCTGAGGTCTTTCGCACGCGAGCCCCCATCGGGAATCGAACCCGGGAACGCTTTCATCAAAGTCTAATGCGTTGGCCTTACAGAGATTCGATTTCCATCCTGTTCATTCCTAATGGCTGCAATTGTTAAGGTACTTATGAATAAAACGAAATATTACTTATATAATATTAGAGCTACATTTACGTATAATGTTTCCTCACCACAGCATTTTGGTTCCGTGAGAAAAGCAACAGCAATCTAGCTCACTCCTCATATTACCCAGCATGCCTCACTTCCTTTGCAAAACTTTTGTTAGCTAAGGATTGATTAGTTGGGGATACATCGGAACTCAAGGGCAAACTACCACACTACTCATCTTCCCTAGTCAGCTTCATTTCCTCCTCAAAGGGGTTGAAAATCCAACCAAGCCAAGGGCCTATAGACAGAAGAACAACTTGGTTGGTACATACCATATACATATCGCTCAGTATTATGATGTACTTTGATCGCTCAATAAATATTACTATACTAAATAACTTCATTGATTATTGTCAATTATAATTGATTTATTGTCAATTACTGCATCGTGAAAATAAACCTGTGGCACTGGATATAAATATTATCTAAATCTGTCTTATCATTTTTTCTTAATGTCATCAAAAGAAAGAAACAAAGGAAAAATGTGCATAATGTCTTCAGAAATTTTCAAAATATTGTTATTTTTCTAAACTGAATATCCAGCTGTTGATATATTAAAAAGAAAACAGTTTTAATAAGCACTATCGGAGTTCTTCGTGGTGGAACGCAAATTCACACGTTTCGTTCTCACAATTGTATCGTATGAAAACATCTAACAAGTACGTAATATGAGCAACAATAAAACACAGCCACTAGACAAAACACAGTAATAAATGCCATTCTAATATCGGTATACAAGTTGAAGCTGTACAAACGGAGAGAGAACTTGGTCGGAATCCAGAGTCCGATCTATTGATTGTGAATCGCAAACGACAGCGTCTGAATATTCCCAGAATGGTTTACCGGTTTCAGATAAGTTAAAAAAAGAAATCCATTCGGTGATTACAGATTCGTTCCCTCCTTCAAAGAAATCTTCTTCTTGAAATTATTACCAGAGCGAAAGCTCAAAGATTTCCATTAAAGTGAACTGAGAGGAAGAACTCTGGAGATTCTCGCCGAGCAGTTGTTACCTATCCCCCTCCCGCTAGTTTAGAATGAGGTGGGACATTTTCATCAGCGGCAAAGTTTTAGAGAATATTTTTTCTTTAAGGAAAACTTTAATCCGTGGGTGATGAAATTCTCGGAGATCCTCCGGACATTTCGTTATTCTTAAGATTTACAAAAAAAATTAGCAATCGAAATTTATTTTTTCCATGCGTTCATTTCCGTGTGATTTTTTTCTTCGTTTTATTGGATCTTTGCATTATAAAATAATTATTATTGCCTTTATTATACCTACATTTACCATTTTAAATTATTACAGTTTACTAATCACAAGCATGTTAGAAATTACCCAATTAAATGTGATATGAATAATAAAAAAATAATAAAAATAAATACAAATGATGAATAAAAAATAATAAATGAAAGAAGGAGGAAAAGATAAGATTAACAATCAAATTTATACAAATTGCGATAGAGGAAAGAGAACAATAAAAAGATCATAATTGGAATAAAGTATTCTACAGTTTACGTTTTAGGAAACGCAATGATTCGTTAAAAGATTCTTATCATTCCTATCGTCATTATCTAGCCTATTCATGCGTGAGAATGACTCGAATTTACCGTTTATTCTTGAATTTAAGACGTACAAGACGTGAAATTTGAAACCCCTCAATCTTATGCACCACGGAATACACCGTTCGATTTTTATTTGGAGAACTGTACATGTTTTGCGTTTTTAGAGATTCCAAAAATTGGGCGCCTAGATTCGCGGTATAAACGCGGTAAAGAATGTAATAGAGAACAAAGTCACTTCAGCTACAACGTAGATTGCAAAAATAAAGAACATGCTTCTTATAAAGCCATGCTTAATTGAGGAGTTGTCGAAATTTATTCATATTCTTAAGGAAAAATCCTTAACACTCATCCTAACCATTGCGAATAGCATACGATTTACAAACCCATTATCAATATTTCCTTCCCCCTTAAACGACTCCCAAGCCATTGGTGCGTCATGGATATACGGCAGGTTAAGGATGCTCAGCTATTTTTCATGAATGGTTCTAATTCTAAATGCATAAGAAATTGACATAAAATCATTTCTCATAAAAATGAATGTTTTTCCGTAATAGATCAATTATCGGCAATTTTGAAGATTCCCTTCCCGTTTGCAATCATGGGCTTTTGTGACACGGATTCTCTACACCCGCCCTGAATCCCTTTAGCAATTCCGGAACATAGAATTGAATTCTGCTTTAAGTGCCTCTTGAAATGAGAGAAGTGTCGAAATGAGCTATCGAGAGGATATCTCGACAAATCGTGCTTTCAAACGAATGCTTTCTGAAGCACTTCTTATATAAGAACGCAATCTATCTGCCGAACTATGATAGCCCGCAGCACACTATGGATGAGGAGTTTCTTTAAAGACACATCAAACGTAAATAACCAGCTTATATTTTGATATCAATACGCAGTAAAGCTTTTAAATATTTAAATTGGGCTATAAATTAGAAATAATCATATTATTACTATAGTGTGGACTAATTCTTCAGTAAAAAGAAAATATGACTATGAGCACCTATTGATGTAAATAGATCTGCTTATCTCTCTCTTCAATTATATTACGATGCAACAATAAGTATATTAATTTTTACAATAATATATGTTATAAAACTTAATAATATATTAATTGAACTCCAATTAGATATACATCTGTTGTGTAATTAGTAATTAATTATTGTCTTAACTATTGAATGTAATTAACAAATTTTGGAGGACAAAATAACAAACAAAAATGGAGGAATCCATTTTCTTTGGATGGATATAATAATTATATTCGTAACTTCTCACTTGCTATCTACAATCGCTCGGGTAATTCATTTCATTTCCATGGCGGCTGAAAATCTCGCAAAGATAGGGTTGTCTAAATTCAGTTTAGAGTTCCCAAAAATCTATAACGGTATAACACAGGTGAAATTTATTAATTGCATTATTTTTGTTGCGAATTTTTACATTTGATCCAGAATGTGTCGCAGATATATTTACAGATAAAGTTTTTATCGATAGTACCACAAATATTCGCGGCACACTCATGCAGCGGCACACTACTGAGTCATGGCACACGGTTTGGAATACACTGCTCTACGCCGAAAGTCATTATCAGCGTGAAAATGCAATTTGTGTAAAGATCCATCTAGATTATGCATTTGAAATAATTATTTCTATATCAAATTGCATCTACGCATCTGATATTATATTTCCTTCCTCTTCTGATTCTTTTCTGGCCTTTTTAAAGACACGGTGCAAATAATAAAAGAACAAAAATAGAGATTAAAATCTCAGCGTTTTAATCAATGTTCTTTGACCATATCTCGTGGAATGTCATAAAAATGGTCGAAATCAATGTAAACCATAATTTCCAAAAAAGGATTTAAATTTTACGACCGGACTCGGCCTGTAGAGACTGAGTCGCGCTTTAGTCCGAAACCGGTCGTAAAAAAAAAAAAAATTGGGGTGAATTATGGAGCTCATCGGCTTCAAATTTTTTTATTTTTGTTTTTTCAAGTACACGGAAAATGTGGAAACACTGCAGTCTCATGTCAACATTTTATATCCAGACTATGCCATCAACGTATGTTATCACATATTCGTATTCTTGAATTCAAAAATACGCCTAGATGCAAAAAACAGATATTGCAAGATATTCTTGTCACGATAGAGGTATTTCGGAATTGAATAAGGTAGTTGAATCGCTCTTCAAGCCTTTATATGGGAGCTGAACGTTTGATGTGAATGTAAAACTGTATTGGCAACGGAGGTGAGAGATTGCTTGACAGAATGAAGTATGGGAAGGATTTTTTCCTTATGCCTGTCATGGATCCCGAGAGCCAAGATGACGACTTGACAGATGTATATGTTGGGCTCCAGAATGGCCTGGTGGAAGGCGGGTTTAACTTAAGCTGTCACGGGTTCGATTCCCGTAGCGAGACCATGTGCGAAATACTCCTCGGCGTAAGTTTAAACAATAATACTACTTTATCCTTTCAAAATATTTCAATTTTCTGTAATATTACTTTGCGTAAACTTAAGTATATAACTCATCATATCAGAGAAACATTCAAAGTATGAGGTAATTCAGCCAAATATAAATGTTCGTCTTTGAGCTGATAGTCATCTTTACGTTCATCGTTACGTTTTTCAATATTTAATTAGAATCCGAATCTAAAAACGGAGCAAAATGAATAAAGGTTTTCGATACTATTATAAGTATGTAATACTGCCACAAGGTTCAGCATAGCAGAATTGAATAGTTATAATAATAATATTTAATAATTATGACATTAACAGGTCATTTACTTATCACTTTTAATTATAAAACTAAAACATGATTAGGCCTCTAGTTATCTTGGCAAGTCCTTGTCTCCGCGTTTTTTCTTTAGAACAATTTTGATGACGAAGTTGAAATTATATTGGAAAAATTAATTCGTACTAAAGTTTTACGCTCATGATAATATATTTTCGGTAAAAAACATATCGTCAATGACAAGAGCGATAGGCGATTTTGCATATACAAGTGCTTAAGTGGAGAAACTCGCAAGAAAAACATGTGAGAAGTCTGACAGGACCAGGATACGAACCCGGGTCTTTCCGGGCGACTGATTCACCCAATGAGCTATCTTGCCAGGACATGCCGTTAGGGAAACTCCCTGTGAATTTATATGCTTTATAATCGGATTAATCGCCCGAGATCGGTGCACTCAAGACCACGGCTCCCTTGGTAATTGATGCCAAAACTCCTGATTTTACCTCTTTTCCATCAAACAGACATCGACGGGTTAAACTTTAAGAAGAGGAAATGCATTTAATCTGAACAGAAATAGCAGATACAAAATCGCAAAAGTCAAATATTGTACTACAAATAGAAGAATTGCAGCCCGTTGGAATCGGGAAAATTGCCAAGGATACCGAGGACAGGGTTTATCAAAATTATTCGATCGGAGCAGTTTATTGTATACACAGGGTCACAGCATGAAAAATAAGCTCCATTGAACTACATTATGTTAAAAGAAAAAGGTTCTTTTATAAGTTATCAATCATTCTATTAATAACTTTGTATTATGTATGTACTAGATGTTTTTCTTCTGCTGAGGCGGCAGCAATGTTGCTGAAATTTTATATCTATTATATAAATTGCTGCACATCCGTACTTTTATGATTCGGAAATAGATGGTAAGCAAGCTCCCAAATACGCTCTTTACTAACTGACGGATAGCTTGGGCGTATTCATTTTTCAGGATAAACAAATCAATTTTCAATTTTAATACAAAAATTTGTTTACCATAATTAAATATATTGTTTTCATTAACAATCAAAAGCAACACATTAGTTTCTGTTTAAATATTTATCTTAATTAATAACTTTTCATCTATTTTGTTATTTCTTAGCTTGTTTTATCCCGATCTTCAACAAATTTCAACATTAAGATTGAGAACTTTAACTTTGTGTTTATTTTACACAAAAGAGTAACGATTATACATGTTTCGAGCGTCATCTTCGGGTGTGAGGGGAGAGGACTTTTGTAGCAAGCAGAAAGGGAAACAAGAAAAGAACCCCTGCTCCTTCCTTTCGCCATTGTTTTCCTTTCTCCTTGTTACATATCCCATTTCCAGTCCCAGCTTCCTTCACACGCAAAGATGACGCTCATACGTCTAAACCCTTAGTTGGTCTTCTTTTGTGTGGAGTGAACACTTTGCTGAATTTGGATACCTTTTCATTTAAACATACTTTCGTTTATAAAAATATATTGAACCGATCATAAAACTTTGCCTCTCGGTGCAACTATTCCAATTACCGAAACGTCGCAACTTGTATATGGACAATGTACTTGTTGCATTGATTATTCCTTCATAAGTTACTGTGACTGCATTTATTTACGTTAATTATTATTTATTATTAGAGGTACTATGAATATATACCACTATTATTAGACTACTTTTTTATACAAAATGTATTCTCAAGTAGTAGACAGTACTTACTGATGAATATACTTGTTTATACTTCCTGTTGTATAGCAAAAATATATTTATCCACTGTATATTTATATTCCGTTGTCGTATTCTGTCACATCTATTACCTATCACTATAAATAGGTTTTCTTATTCCTTCCTTAGTTGGAGTTTTCTTGCACTGAATAATTTTCCCGAAAAGAAATCTTAGGCTCCTTATATCCACACCGCATTTCTCTTTCTCCCTTTGAAATTAATAATTGTACAAAATATGATGAAGAGATAGACAAAAGAGGCTTTTAGTCTCAATCTCGCTCAAATGAAGACGTTTTATTATTAATATTATCAATGGAAAGGCACGGAGACATGGTTTTGCCCAGGGCTTCTGACGCTTGAATACGCCCCTGGCTATAAAATCCTCTTTTAAGGGGAAATGGGTTCCTTTCTGATATACCGCACACAGTTCAAATCAGTCCTGCAAATTTACTCAGCGCACGCGA
Source organism: Pachydiplax longipennis (assembly GCA_036926295.1). NCBI lineage: Eukaryota > Metazoa > Arthropoda > Insecta > Odonata > Libellulidae > Pachydiplax > Pachydiplax longipennis. The sequence goes on along the minus strand of JAVFKF010000044.1, from coordinate 8,587,158 downwards.
ATTTGCGCGTGACTTGAATCACAACAGCACGCCTTGTTCTACTGCCGCGTTAAATGCGCCAAAGAGGGAGTCATTTAACTAATGGGCACGTCAATTTTGGTGCGAAGTCTCGTCTTAAACGAACGCAAAGGCGCGCTTCAATGCTTCAAACGGATTTTCCGAAATATTAGCGCAAAATGAGCGCACAATTTGATAGCGCCTCAGAGGAGTATTTGAGAGAGGTAATTGGGACACGTGCCACTTCCGGACAACGCCTATCTCATCGACCCACCGCTTCAAACGATCCTCAAATCATGTACACACACTGCGTTACCTTAATCCCCTGCCGTATGTGCAGGTTTTTGAAATCCTTCATTAGAAAAGCTGAGCCAACAAACAATTTCTGCCACAAATTAATTTACAAATTAAAATTTGTGGGTAATAATAAGGAAGTAATTGATTGGGTCAGGGATATCTATGGGGAAGAGCAAGTAGTACTTGATGGCGTTATTTCAAGCAAAGTCAATGTTAACTCAGGCTTACCTCAGGGCAGCGTAATTGGACCCCTTCTCTTCCTGATATACATCAACGACTTGAGCGAAGAGATAGATGCCAATGTGAGGATATTTGCGGATGACTCAGTCATTTATGTAGCGAAATATCCAACAAATGAGACCGTATTCCTCCCTCAAACGGCTTCTTTCTTATTCAAAGCTAGTGATTATAATGGCAACTAGGTCCAAGTATGATCAAATGCTCCGTAATTGATTTTTCGGAAAGAAACTATTGCGTTAGAATTATCAGTACATAATAAATAGAATAAATATAAATGCAGTCGAATCAGCTGGACATCTCGGGATAACTTATAAATAACAAATGAGAGCACACACATCCAAAGAGCAAGTAAAAAGCTCGACTTTATAAAGCGTATTGGTCGTACATGCGACGAAAGGTCAGAGAGCAAAGTTATTTGACTTTGGTCAGATCCCATCTTAAATATGCGGCAAGTATATGGGATCCAGCGGATGAAACGGGTACCTATGAACTCGAGAAAGTGAAGCGCAAAGCGGTGCGTTTTTTATTAATAGTACGATAAAAAGGCGAGCGTTGCGATTCTCTCAGACGCAATCCTTCAAAGACTAGAAGCTAGGTTTCGATTGCTTGATAAATTCGGAGAAAGCACCTTTGCAGAGGACGTAATTGATATTATTCAACCTCCCGTGTTGCTTCGGCCGATCCGACGATGAATATGAAATATTAGAAGTAGATGGTGGAGAAATAGATAGCTCAAACGTTCGGTGTTTACACCCACTGCCACACGCCGAAAGGCGGCTTGCGGGGTATTAATGTATATGTAGATGTAGAAATAATTGTGTGCTCTATATGAGATATAGATGGAACTCCTATTCATTGTTAGGCAAAGGAATGACAATACTGTAAAAATCCACATGGTCTAATAAAAGGAAATAAAAGGTTTCTTCTACTATATAATCATATCAAGTGATTATCGCTCTACTAGTTATCATCAGTGCCTTTAAGTGGCCGGTTGAGACTTCTATACTATATAGAAGTTGAAAACTGTTTTTTTTACACCACGTGAAATTTTACATTTTAGAATTATTTTTTTCTGTTTAGTCTATTGTTTTGTATGAAAAACTTGTTATGAAAATGACGACTAAGATATAATACAAAAACATGATGTGGAGACATCCGTCTTTCAGTTTCAAAACCTTTTTTTTTATCTTTATAAGCTGAAGATGTCGTCAGAAAAGAGGACGAAAGAAAGGATCCCATTAAGATTAAGAAAGTAATAAAAGCAACCATTGCGCAGAACAATCTCAAACTTAAGATAAGGGCTCCCGAATGGCCAAGTGGGCTATTCGACCTTGCCGATAGCGGTCTCGGGTTTGATTCCCGTTGGGAGCATGCGCGAAATAACCTTAGCCTTAGTAGAAGAACTTTTAAAAATACTAATATAACTTTCGGTTCTTTAGATACGATATAACTTACGATAAGGTTTCTTATAATTTATATTTAATTTCTCTATTTTTGCAGCAATAAGCACTGGTATACTTTTTCTATTACCTGGCATGTTGTTTATCATTATGCTTCCTTTTTTCATTTTTCCTTTTTATAGTAACGTATTCCTAATCATATTAGCAAAGTAAAGTGTACATGTATCGTCGTTTTTGGTTTCAAAAGTCCTTACTTTCCATTTCCTTAAAATTCAGAAAATTATCTGTGGATTCTCACACCTTATTCTTGCGGGCGTTTTCCTGCAGTGGCGTATTTTAGAAGACATTTTTATGCTATCTCTGTTTCTTAAATTTCATATGATTAAGGGGTAGTTTTTAAAGGAGACTCATTAGTCTCAATCTCGTCCAAATTAAAATAGTTTATTATTATTATACGTAAAATGGCTCAAACAAAAGGTTTCAATGCCACCGAACAATTTGCAAGAGTGTTGGAGCAAAAGGAGGAAGAAGAAAGGGAATCTCAATTAAAATTCCACGATGTTGCGGCGGTACCAAACCTTTTTAAGAATAGGAATGCCGTTTCACTTATTAATTTAAAGGGAAGTCTAGAGAAAGACGAAATTTGAGCTCTGTCAACTGGAAAGCAGTTTCTCGTATATGTGAAATGTTGAACTTGACAAAATAGAGAAATCAAGATATTAGGATAGAATGAGGAATTCAAGACATAAGCGAAAATTAAGGCGAAACATAAATGAGTGAAAGGGAAGGAAGGACGAGGTTCGGAAACAAGCCATTCAGTACAAACCGAAAGGCACGAGAGGAAGACCAAGGAAAAGTTAGGAGCCGCAAAGCTTTTGATGCCGGAACAAGCTAACAGCCTAATCCGTGAAAGAGGATAATGATGACCAGCAAAAAATAGCTTTTCGCTTGAGGGACCCTTCCTTGCTCTCATTATTCATTTGCTAATTTCAATGCCTTTCTCCGAAGCACAAACATCACGCCTAAGTTCGTGGCGGGTGAGGAAATTTCGTGCAACCAGCAATGCTCCCAATTAGTGTATGTTTATATGTAAGGAATTTTGCAGATTTTCGCGAGATGTTCAAAAATTTCAAGGTAATGAAGTGGATTGTATTTTTCTGTGATGTTGCATAAATATTGTGATAATAAATTACATAAATGAGTGCCGAATTTAGTGTAAGAAGTGTCAACTGGGATAAAATCGACCATGAATGAAAATAATTTGTTCTTTCAACACCGAACAAAATTTCATGATCCAAAACTATGAGTCTTCCTCAACATGAATATTGTTCTATAAATGTCCTAAGCATATTATAAGAATAAATTTCGGGAAAAAGAGCAAAAAAGTATAAGTTGTTGCGAGTATATCATCTCTTATAAATAGAGCGGCAAATGTTTCGGATATGATGCAACTCCTCTCATCATATATTATATTTGTGGAGAAAACAGTATCTGGAAAATGATTACAAAGCTAGGGATACAAGGATAGGGTGAGGAATAAGCAAAGAATGAGTTTAATTTCAGAATGATATATTTTTGCGTCTCCTTAAGTTCAGTCTTAAAAAGATCGGTACTCAGAGATATTTTCTGCAGAATGAAACATTTATTTACACTCACGAAATCTCTTAAATTCAAAAATAGCACTGATCTACTTCTACTTCAATGATTACCTACAATCTGTCTTCCGGTATGCGGAGGGAGATGAAAATAGTCAATGCCCAATTACATTACTCTGAGGGACTTCTGAGGTATTTTAGCTTTGCTCAAACGACCATTCACAAAGTACCATTTACTGACTCCTATCGTAGAGAAAATCTTTGATTCTATTGATTTAAAGCTAGTAAATGCCCCCAATTTGATTTGTAAGCTAATTTTATTAATGAATTCAAACGAAAGCCACCAAATTAAAAGGAAGTAGCAGTCCGTATAGCTTCATTACATTACTCATCACATCATACACTAAAGTAAACGTTATAAGTTTACATCATGTTATACAGTACATTATACTTTAGAATATACGCAATATTAGACTGTTACCTTTCTACTACATATTTATCAATTTATTCAAATATTCTCGAGTCTATTACTCATCAGGAGGTGCTTACTTAAAAAAATTAATTTAATTTAATTAAAATTAATTTAATTTAGATTACAAAAGGTTTTTTGTTATACTCTGTAAGCTTAAGTGTTATTTAAGAAATTTTTTTCATATTATCTAATTTTCTGCCTCGTATTAAGTAATTTTATTATTACAACTCTAAAAATTCTTTCATTTTAAGAGTTCCAAATCACACGATACTCGCATAAATCTGTGCACATTGTGGCCATAAAATGTTTTTCTTTCTTATCTTATAAACTAATCTTCCACGAAACTAATTCTTTACTCTCAAGATATTCTGAAACAATTTGTCTATGTTGAGAGGATTATAAGATATTTTTGTATAAAATACTTTTGCCTGTGATTGTTTTCTTACAGGTAAATATATTTTATTATAGATTTTCGCTATCCTTGAGGAATTTTATGCATTTTATCAACATTGACCTAAATTGCCTTTCCAGTGTTGAAACTGTTCCGCTAATGTATTGATTTTGGCGTCTTGATTAAGTCAATGAGTGAGTATATACCTCGTTAGGGTATTAAGGGATTGCTAACCGACCCATTAGTTTCGGAACACGAGATCCTACGTCTTAAGGTATTACTGAGAAACAGTTGCATTTTTGGATTTGGCCTAAATATTCAACACTGGCCGGTAGGAATTAACGATACCTTTGAGAATGGAATGCTGCGGTGGAATCGGTGTGATTTGGGCCGTTGAAATAATCTATGGTACTCATTCTTGCCATATTACGGGTGTTTCCGATGATAATGGGTCACTTTTATTGAGAGTTTGTGCACTTCATGGCTACATACAGACTAGACGGAATATTCGAATGATACAATTAAAAATATGGGTGGACAAAGTTTGTTAAATAGCATCACTTTATAAGAAAATGTGGAATCTAGACCGTGAACAAAATATGGTTACAGTGGGAGTTATAGAACAGAAAATAAGATATAGAACAAATAATCAACAAATTTTAAATGTGATTTATCAAAGATAAAACTTTGTAATTTTTCGTAATATTTGTTATTTATATTGAATGACTGTCACCACTAGATGCCTACTTGCGGCCATAAAATATAAATAAATATTGTAGAAATTTAAAAGTTAATATCTTTAATACAACACATTGAAATATAATAAATAGGTCATGAGAAAATTGACGATTGTAAGAAAACCTGAAAATAAAAGAAAAAAGGGTACCTATTTAAATTTTTACAAAAGCAGAGCCTTACCGTATAAGGAGGCGGAACATGGTCAACAGCTAAGAAAGGAGCTCTTGAAAAGAGGTTGTTGAGAAAGTGAAAGGCTGCTGAAAAACAGATTATTTAAGAAACTAACGCCATGCTATTTCAATCTAAACGAAAGAATAAGGGAAAGTAGAGGCAATTGAAAAGAATATGTGATTAGAATGTACATTACAAAATATAAATGCTCATGAAGTATAAGAAAACCATGGATGATTACGGTGATAGAGTGGGTGCTGCGACTTTTCATTTGGGCTCTGATTACTTCTCTCACGCTAAATGGCATCGTTTTCTCCTCAAATGCTCGTAAGCCACAGATATTAGGTTGGCTCCTCTTAGTTAGAGATCTCATTCCAGTCATCGAATGTCTCTATTGATTTGGAAAAGCGGGCATTCAAATGCGATACTCTTTCATAGTCTAATGAGACTGCTTTTTCCACACCATTAAACGCTATTCCTTCCTCGCCTTTTAAATAAGGGCTTATCGCACTCGATCAATAGCCGACGAGGGCCAGGAATTTCAAACGAGGAAGAAAACTCGTTTTAACGACTTAATCGCTTACCTCAAAAGGAATATTGTTTGTGCGTGTTACACGTTGAATGCGGTCAATTGCCGCTGTAGAGGCAATTTCGAGTCTTCTCTCAGGATATTACGGGGTTAAAGAAAGGTGATTTATGAAGTGATACGTGATTTATGAAGTGATGCGTGATTTATGAAGTTGACGGTGGGTGTAACCCCCTTTAGGAGGAGAAAGGCTGGATTCTAAGAAGTGCGCGAATAAACTAAACTGCACAATAATCCCTCATCAACCGCGGTTTTCAGTATACGCGTTTTGTTAAAATGTACGCATTCTCACCATATGACACTTTGAATATTTACGATAGATCTTATGATAGAGCAAAGATTAAACCTTAAAGCTTTAATATTTACGGTTGATCCTGTGATAGAACAAAGCCTCAACTTTAACGCTTAAAGAGCGTTTGTCGAATACAATTCACGAAAAATAAGTAATATATAACGATAAGATGTCGCTAAAAGTGTATGAAACAGTTAAAGATAACCTTCCTTTAATATTTAGGTAAGACCTTGTTTAAATCTTTTCCACAACAATAATATTGTAAATGAAAATGGATCTGCATGTTTTTTCTTCGATAATTAGTCAAGCTCCGCTCTAATTCTCAATTTTATATCCTTCCGACCGTAGAATCGCCCGAAAAGAAATAATATGTATTTTTCTTGTTTTCCAGCTCACTCGAATGAGCGCTAGAAGAATTAATGAGGCTCGATAAAAAGAATCAGAAAGAATTGAGGTTGAAAATGAGCCAACCATCTCCTATAAGTTTTTCAAAATAGAGAACTACTGCCGTTTTTCAAATCAATGATTAACATCAAAGATGCGAGCTACGAGAAATGCAGATAAATACGTTTTGTTTACTGTTGTGTCCTAATTTCTTTTATTTCAACGTTTCTCTAAACATCGTCTCTTAATACATATTTCTAGCTATAATACGTAAGCTTACTGTTTAAGATCTTGATGCTTTTAAAATTATTATTCCTCTAAACTTTACTCTTCCATATAAACGTGGATTTGCTAACCACGATTTTACCAACCGCATGAATTTTCAGCAACGTAACCCCGCGGTTGGCGAGGGATTACTGTAATTGCAAAGGATTGCAAGAAGAGTTTATGTGGAGAGATATAGTCAATTATGACTGGATAATGAATAGATGTGGAAAAATGATAAGATGGAATGGTGGAATTACAGTGGCTAAAATGGAGTATGATGGGAAAGTGAATACTAGGAAGGAAAAGGAAGCCCGAAAAAAAACCTGGTTGAATACGATTATGTAATATTCTCAGGAAAAGAGACTTTAGAAAAGATGTAACGGAAGCGTATGAAAAGATGTATCGAAAACATTAACATTGATGTATTGAGATGTATATAACAAAAAAGAAAATACATAATAATAGAATAGCAAAAGATATATGTGATAATAAGGAAGCATGAAGAACTATTAAAGAATATCATAGAATAGACATGGACGTGTTTGAAAGAGACATGCTCTAAAGCAGTCTGCAAACTATTATAAAAACCTCACGACACACTGGGGTTGGGAATTTGTTTTGTGGAACAACAACGATAGTTAATTTTCGGTTTGGTATTAAGCACAAACCAATTCGTATGTCGAATGTTAAAACTTGGGATTATAATTTTAGTAAAATGCTATTTCTTAAACTTTCGACATCCGCGATTTAATTGTGTTCCTAATAAAGGTTAAGTTGATCGTGCAAAGGCTCAAAATTCCTAGCGAACGAAAGAACAGCAGATGCCCGATCATTTTCCTCTCAACCTAAGATTTACTATTTATTACATAAATCTAACTCAAAGATTCACCAACCGGATAATCAAAAACGGGAAAAAAACTTGAAAATTGCAAGTGTGTAGTTTGCAACGTTTTCTCCTTTGCGCCAACTTTAAGCTAAGAATAAATGAAAACTTCGCAAACACTCAGAGAATCACATTGACACCAGATTTAATTAATTGCAGCAAACAGTTTGGAATAAAGCTCTAAAATGTCTATTTACTTTCCCATCCTTTATGGCAGGAAACATTTGGTTCCCTCAGTAAGTCCTTAGGGTACTGCTCAATATCCTAGGGTAACCTATTATTCAAATTGAGCAATACAGATGCGATTTTGAGAGGTAATTTACCGTTTAGTGAGATCACTGTATGAAAATACTAAAGCATTTCATTCCACGCTTGGGTTCGTCCTTTAATTTAGATGGAAACATAAAACGTGCGGATTAGTGCGAATTTTTAGTGGACGCTTAAATGTGGCGAGACAGAGTGGAGGCAGGGCTTCTAAGGATCAAAGGGCTTCCAAGTAACTGAGCCTTTGAGACCAACGCTGCGAACTACTTCGATGCAACCAATGAATTGCTCATCAAAATATGAATCGATTAAGGAGAAGGTACTTTGAAAAGTGCGCGGTTGTGGTAGACGTTTAGTCTTTTCTGGAATGAATCTTAGATGATCACAAAGAGCCAAGGTCATCGGAGGGACGGCCTGAGCCGCCTTAGATAAGGACTGAGCTAATTTCACGTTCCATTTGGCGGCTAAGGGGCTTTCCTCGGAAAGAATTACGATATCGCATGTTCTCACACAGCCGTGAATAAATACTTGAGGCGTCAAATTGGCCGTGAATGAATTTCGTGACTAGGAAGACGCATCACTTGGATGAAACGTCGCATATTCATAATTTAGCGATTCGTAATAGGAAGCTGATGGTCCATGGCTGGGGAACTATTACTTTGATCGATTCTGTGATAAAGATTCAATAGCTTGTACGTGCGTAGTTTCATCAGCCCGAACGCTGATTGGATCCCCAACTCCTCTCCTATTAAATAATGATGGCTTTGGGGAAGGAATGGGGTTTACTAGGCAGGAAGAAAAGTGAGGTCGTTTGTCTTTTGTTTTACTCCGGTTATGCTAAAAAGCATCCAACCTTTTGTCTTTTAAATATACTAGTTGAAAAAACTGCCAAAAAATTGGCGAAAAAATGAAGTAAATAAATAAATAGAAATTATATAAATAAATAGAAATTTTTATAATTGATTCTTTTTAAATTTACAATATGAATAATATACGTAACTAAGTTAAAAACTTTATTTATATTTTTGAAAACGATACGCATATTTTGAAAAATACGCCCGCACCAAACGACAGTTAGTGGAGAACGTACAGTAGATTTGTACATGATCATTGGTTTCTCAACCCATCTAATTTTGAAATACCAACGACTAATATTAAACGTAAATAACAGTCATTCCAACAGTCCATTTACTTTTAGTACAATGACCCTATGAAGCGCATTTTTATATGAAGAAAAAAACCGGTTATTTCCACAGATATCACGCGAAGATGTCAAAACTTAAACGAAAATAATAAACTAATAAAAAGTAAATTCTGTAGTGCGACATTCCTTTGAGGGAGAAGGACTAGCGAAGTGGCATTTACCGTAGCTGACACGTGGTAAATGTATTATACATTACCCTCTATGCTGTACCGAAAGGCAGATGAAAAACATTTCATTCATTTAGATAGATAGAAACGGGAATATTCAATAGCTTAGGATAGATTATTTTTTGTGATATGAACAGCGTAGGCGAGGTTATTCCCATACTTTTTGGAAACATGTTTTACTTTTTACTTTAGGATGCGTTACTTTGTACTTTCCAATTAGGAAATACGCAATCAGTTTAAAATTCCAGGAACGAATTTCTGCGGCGTTATGGCAACAGAAGTTATTTTCCCAACGAGGCCCTGCAATGAGGATCGTTTATCTCTCTCCGTGATCCAACTGTACCTCAAATTGCATTTTGTGTGTCGCTAAATTGCATTTTAATGCCTGTCTTTAATCATGCTTGTCTCAAAGCTTGTCATTACTGCATGTTCTCGTTTTAGTCAATGCTAATCGAGTTTGAGTTTGTTGCTTTAAGTACGTTGTGGTCAATTTTATGCGAAGTAAATGAATTTGTTTTATGATTAAATTTAGATATATATATATATATATATATATATATATATATATATATATATATATATATATAGATAAATATAGATTAATATATTATTTGCATTTAGATTAAGTTGGAATAATTTTGCTATCAAAACTTATGTTCGAGGAAGAACATACGTTTCGAAGTCATCCCATTTCTTCCGTATATTTGGATTTTTTTAAATTATAATTTCTTATATAATTTTGTTTTTTGAATTAGATTTAATTTTTATTTTTGTGTATCTTTGCGGTTTTTCATCCAACTTTTCTGTGAGTGTTTTCTTGAAACTAATCTTTTTTAGTGACCTAAAGCAAGAATTTTTTCCACATATTCTAGTTTCATTTATTTAATTTTTTCATTTCATAGGATGTATTAAAACGACATGCGACATTATCTGGAAGAGGAGCTCACCCGGGAATAACATCGTCAAATAAATAACCGATCTAATCTAATCTAGGTCTGTAGAATTTCGGATTAATAAGCATTTTTTGCATACCTTATTGAAGAATTCCGTTTTTTCCGGTATATTAAAAATTCACACCTGGCAAGCGTAGCGTAATTTGAGTTCATTTTTTTCGCATTCGAAAGGGCATCTGGCGAAAAGAACGCATATCAGTGCCAAAGGTGGAAGGAAAACAGTGCGGGAATTCCAAACCCAATCAATAGAAAAACGTCTCCTCTTTCCCATCATTCCCTCAACATGGTTTGCTGTCCCCTCATATCTCCCCACATCCTTCCCTTTCCTTCAATGTTCCTCACCCATTTCCTTCTTCACCGAAATCCTCAATTTTACAAATCATTTCTTATATTCTCACTCTTCTCTCCACCTCTCAGAGTTTTTCCTTTGATCACACCCAGCACTTTCATTTCTGTTCCTTCCATTTTCCGTTTCATCTCCGAAATTTCGTTTTTCCCACCTGTGCAATATTGGTTATTATTGATTTAGGAGTTCTTAAGTCTTATTTCTTGTCTTTATGTTTCCATATTCATCATTTACGTTTGATTTTAAGCTGCCAGTAATACTGTAAATTCCCTCTTCTATATCTTATTTTTACATTCTGCTATTGGTCACAGTTGTTTTCAGATATTTGTTTATAGTTTCATCACCTATATCCAGACTTTTTAATAAAGGTTTACGCCAAAATTTACGTTTTTATTATACGAAACGCCCTTCCCTAGAAATCATAAGTGGTTTACAATATAATACATAGATAGTGCATGGAGGGGTGAAGTCCGTCATGGAGTTTTATTCTAGTCCGTCAAGGAAACAGGAATATGTGCAAATACATCCTAACTCTTTTCCTAAGTAAGAAATAATTATGGGTATAAGTAAATTCCCTTCAATAAGCTAGCTTTTATGAGAAAATATATTATTTTGCAAAGTTGATAAGAGATACCTTTATTTTAACACAAAGTGTCCGGATAAAAGGTATCCATAAGAAAATATTTATATAATGGAAGCTATTTATTATAATTTTTGAAAGGTAATGTCTCATAGTTTTTTCCATGTCCCACTCATGCAAAATACCAGGGCGGTGAATCGGCCGAGGCGAACTAATTGCTTGGCCTCCTAGACTTAATCCCGTTAGATATGTGTCCTTACGTGAAGAATATTGCGTACTAGATCAAGATCAACAGCATTGAGCACCTGAAAACCCGCATAATGGACGCTGTGGCTACGTTTACACCCGACATGCCTCAATCGATGCAAAGTGGGCTTGAATGCAAACACAGTGGAATCGAAAAAGCTGGCCAAAAAATGTTTTATTTATTTTTTGAGAGCGGGGCTTGAAACTTTACACAGTTATTCTAAAAGAAGGAATTTACCAGCCACCAAAGGTGGTAAAAAGACTTTCAATATTTTAATGTAATACCGTCAAACAGATATTTGTATAATAAATACTATCCAAATATTTTATCTTGAATATATTATATTAAGACATGTACGAGTATTTCTGTCGCTAGAAATTATCTACTGTTATGGTCAATGACAATGTATTGTTGTAGTTAGTATCATATTGTCGTGTGTGTGTGTCTTTATATATATAGTATTGTATAGTTGGAATATAGCATAGTTATCATTTACGTTGCCACCGTGCTATTATTAAAACTTTAAGGAAGGTGTTAATAATAATATTGTGTTAATAATAATAACATATTTTAATAAATTATTCGATAGCCTTGAATTTCATTTACTAATACTATATCATCTGCTTAGCATATAATATTAATATAGTGAGTACCCATTTGCTTTCCCTTCGCAGTTTACATTTCTGTTATTATATCCTCAGACATTACATTGAATAGCAGTGAACCGGGCATTTCCTCTCCAATTCTCTGATAAACTTTTATTTTTTCTGAGATCGATTGGAATGACAACTATTCGTCTCCCCCCGAGAAAAATGCCGATAAAGAATGATTCTGTTTCTGTAAAAGAGAGGATTTATCCGATGAAGATAAAATCGTCTAGGAAAAGATTTTTTATTTGAAAAAGAATGAAGGTAATAGTGTTCCTGGGAGAGGTAAGTTGATTTTACGGAAATATTATCGGAGAAAAGAATGGACATAAAGAAAGGGAATAAGCAGACGCAGACTGGCATCATCGAGCCACACTCGAACACCGTTATTTATTCCGATTTTCTGCTCACAAATATGTCGATGAATTCCGGAGAAATCGCCCTTCTAAGCTGGCAAGAATTCGACAAAATATTGAAGAAAATTCTCGAGGAGAAGCAGTCATGACTTAAATCCCACAGGACCGGAGCTCGAACCCGGATCTCCCAGTTGCCGGGCGGATGCTTTAGCTAATCAAGCGATCTAGCCAGAACATTCACACGAGGGGTACTAAGCATACAAAGTGGTGAAAAGGAGAGGCCACTTTAAGAATATCACACGCAAGAGAGTTGAAGGCGACTTTGCACGAAGTTACCTTTTAATTTCACGTCCAATGTCTCCTTTAAACCCTTTCTCTAGCTAAAGAAAATGGCTTACTCAATTTTCCTTAAGCGGAAATGGAGAAATTTGACTAATTACGTGTAACATCTGCTTACAGCTGACGCGCTGACAGAAGTGATATATACTTGAGAGACATCGCCTAAAAACACCACTTTTTGTCATAATTCTCCTATTTTACTGTCCAAAGTTTACCAGACCCCGTCGGCATTTTTGTTTTTTCTTGGTGCTTTTGTCGTTTTTCTGATTATCTTTCCTTTTTCGGTCTTCCTTTGTATTCCGCTTTTACAGATATGCTTTTCTTACTGTTGCTATTCTCTTCCATGGCTTTCCAAATTTTCTAGTTCTGTCTCTTTGGTCTTAGTAGAAAGCAAGTTACAGCTTTAAGTAGCTAAATTGCTGGACGAGAGAATATTTTTTTTCACAAACTTCACTGTTGTTTCTGCCTCAACTTTGTGGTAATTCTCCATGAGGAGAAAGGAATAAAGGGAAAAAAGACAACTTTTACACGTTACCACAGAACGCATTATCTTCCAGACCTGGGTTTCAACATTTACCGTCATCATCAAGGATTTGTGCTTTCACGAAACATAAACGCTACAATATTAAGCTCAGATCTCAAGAAACAGAAAAGGGAATCTTGGATTTAGTAAATTAAATTTCAGGAGACGAAAACAAAATAGTAGCTAGAATAGAAGAAGTTACCTGGGATACTAGAGGAATAAAGTGTTCTTAATCTCTTTAATTCTAAATATTTTACCAGGTATTATTATTATTACTATTCGGCAGTTAAGGGTTGTAGTTTTGAACTTGCTACAGGTGAAAACCATGTCTAATGAATAAAATCAATGCCATAAAACTATAAAAATCCCCTTAAAATACAATACAGATACAATAACAACATCATAATCAACATTGAGTGAGGGATGTTTCGCATCCAAAACATATAAATTAAAGTATTAGATCAATCAGTACACCCTTATAGCATAAAAGTGCACAATAGTTAATGAATCCGAACTTTTCAAGAAACACTTTTTACATTACATTTACTAAACGATTAAATTCTATTTACCCAGTCATTTATCTTACCCAATAGTAATCTCGCGATTCGAAAGGCCTAATTAAAAACCAATTTTGTTCCTACGAACCGAGCTGAAAATTTTGGATTGATTTGATTACCAAAAACATTCAATAATGGATCGATAAGGAAGACTTCCTCAGCAAATTCATTGAAGTTGATGACTGCGTGAAAATATTAAAGGTCATTGGGTGACTACTAAGAGTCGGATTTGGTGATAAGCGCTTGTCGAGAGCAGATTTAAAGGGGAAAAGATCAAAAGATGTCTCTTTCGAAACACTTTCAACCGGTATGACAGTTCCCCACACGTCAAATCCCCTCTTTTCGTTTCGTACTTCATCGTATTTTATCATCTTTCTACATTTTCTGATGTATTTTTCCCGCGAAATCGGCAGCATACACTATGGTTTCCATTCGAATCGATTGCCATCGGGCCAATTGTGATCATTTTCAGCGATCTACTTTTTCTGTAAATGCAGGTTTAACGCTCCTATTCCGTCATTGTATTCTCGCTCTTATGAAAACCGTAATTGGTGTGGAAGCCACACAACTCAATGTATTTTTTCCCAGTGAATGAAAAAGCACCGTTCCACGAAGTGACGACTGAGGTAGTCGATTACCAAAAGCTGACATTCTAAAGCTTTTCCAGGAATAATTTCCTGGGGCATACATATCTCTTCCATATTCTTTTACAAGTTTATCTCCAATTGTTGCAGTTACTGTTTTTAATTTATGCCTAATATCACAATATTTTTGATGGCTAAACGTATAATCTTTTAAAGAAATTTATTTATAAAATTCATATGTAGATTGTTTTATTTAAACTGAAATTAATATCATATCTATACTTTATTTCATTTAATAAAAAATAATATTAAATTTATACCATTTTTATTATTTTCGAATTGAAAATTTATATATAATTTAATTATTATAGAATACATTGCTTTAAGAAATTTATTTTCTGTTTTTATCTTAATCTTTCTCTTGGTGTGCCCTCTTCTAGTTCATGCAGTAAGGGGTAGAATTTCATTAATTTACAAAATATAAGCAAAGTTTATTGTTCCCTTTCATTTTAGCGTTCCTCCTGTATCCCCCAAATTATATGGTACTCTGTAATTTTTGTAAGAATGTCATTGTCTTTTCCATTAATGATTTGAGCAGAGATGAATTTAAAAAGTGATAATCGATATTAGATTTTTATTTTTAATTATTAATTTTATTAGAATTGGGTCTTTTCTAACATTACCAAGTTTTTGTACGGTAATGCACTTATCGAGATCTAATGATATTTCCATAGGGGACGAGTGCTGGGAGGCGTTTAAATAGACTCACACTGGGAAATGCAAGGAAACTACTCCAATGGGATACCAAAACACTCCAGTGCCATGTCCATGAGGGCAAGCCCAGATTATTGAGTTTCTTTTCGCCTTGCATGAAGTATGTACGACCTTTAGCTACTCTGTCACCACTTCAATGTGTGACCTTCTGGTTCTCTTCTGTTTGACCAAATGTCTCATTTTTCACAATTTTATACATTTTTAGTTTACTTTTATATACATGTGCTTATAGTTTAATGGATGGTAATTTAATTTCTATTTATGTACATAATGAATTGGTCACGAAAATGTATGGTAACTTCGCCATTAACACTACTAATGAGGACCACGGCGAATAAGGGGATATGAGCTTTAATGGGCTCCTTTGAGCGAGGATATGCATAGGCAATGATGTGATCGAATCCTAAATAAGGCGAATCCCAAAAAGAAACGAAATTCCGCATGAAGAATTTTTCATCGCCCGAAGCAAAGGATAATTACAAAGGAGAAATTGAACCAGAAGACGGAATGTGAAAGATTCCATGCAAAGCTCTTCCATCGGACGGATCAACATGAATTTGGGGCAAGTGACTAACGCAAAGGAATTTTTGAGCAGAGGAAATTGCAGCAAGCATGTATGCTGAGCAAGGACGCTCTAACTATGTGTTGAGCAGCTGAGTACCAAAGGTCACTCCGCTACTTTTATTCCAGCCTTAGTAACGTCGGATGAAAAAGTGTACAGTATTATCCCTCTTAACTGGCCATCTGGGGACGACACGTCTCGATGGTTAATCCGTCGTAACATACTTTACGTATGTAGTACATATGTATTTCCGCATAAACAATTTTCAAGGTATTATAAATAAAAATATAATTTGTCTTTCTAACATGTAATTACTCTGCATTATTGCATAATTTTAACAATGCAATAAAGCTACTGAGTGTGCTTTACGTTGAAAAAATTAAAATCCATATATTTGGTGTTTGGCAGTGCATGACTCTTTTTCCCTAAATGGCTAATACCACGCTTCATATTGGAATTTGGAGTAAATAATAACGTACTCATAAACACTAACTATCTTTTGTTTTCGTGACAGACGAGTAATAATATTCCCACTAAATTATTATCAATAACTGTGTAATTGGTAATTGCTGTACACGGGATATGAGTGTCTATGTGAGCTCTGAGGAAAGAAAACAAAAATGGTTGACCTAATTGGCAATTTTTGGATTTTATCTCATTTTTCTATTTCAGCCTCATCTCGCGCTCCATGTATCGGAAATTTTATTACCTATCCTCGAGTATCGTACTCAATAAGAGTAGGATTAATCATGCTTGAGTTATTTATAAATTAAAATAGCGTTACGTTTAATTTACATGGTATGAAAATTATATCATAAGCTTTATTCGTGTGCTATATATGATCGTGCATTATATTGCTAAGGAGGAATGCACTGCATTATTTATTAACTCCTCTTTAGCGGTGCAGCAATTAATATGTTCAGCGACTAAGTTCAGTTAGCTGCTTTATAGGGTACTATCACAGGACCAGTCCGACAATACAAGCGAATCAAGCATCGCTTGTGGTGGCAACATTTTGTTTAGAATTAAAAAAGAACATTCAAAATATTTCAACCATTATAATAAGGGACTGAACATTTTTGTTTGGTAAACTCAAACGGTAAAATTTTCTGAAAAAATATTTTTATAGATGGTTTATTATTATAAATATAGAGGTGAAAAAGGGGAAATCCTCTCTCTACCACTTAACTTGAATTTGACGACCGATCGTTATGGAATGCCTACGAAGATTTGAAGATGAAAAATAATGTTCCCATCTCCTTTTACGAGCGTTATATTTAAAACTTAAAAGGGTATGTCTTTTATTTGCTTAAACTTTGACCTAAATCAGTGAAATGCCATCTAAAACCAACTAAAAGCAATACTTAGAATTTCTCAGAAATAATTTGTTAAAAGATAATTAAAAATTTGCGGAAACTAGTAAGCATTGTTTTCCGATTGTTTTACACCGAAAGAAAAGAAATTGGAACTCTGCTTTTAAGGAATAAGAGGTTCGAAAAAGTCCCCCATAGAAAAACCGTAAGAGGTTCGAAAACTCTCCTGAATACCTCAATGGACCACTTTATTGAATTGAGTAAGGAAGCCGCGGATTACTGACATTCCAGGAATCAGTAAATGCGCAATCATATAGCTATGCAACCATCGTCAGGAGGTACATGTTTCCTGAGTATATCTACCGAAATGCGCATTCAGTGACTCCTATAATGTCGGTAATCCGCTGCTTCCTTTCTCCTTTCGAGGAAGTGCCCAAGGAAGAGGCTATTAGGCTATCGAAGAGAACTTCTTTCGGTTTAACTCTCTTACGTGTTACCTCAAAATTTTGGACCATTTCGCATAATACCTTGGACACTTGGCAAATTTTTCAAGTTATTCAATAAATTCACAGAGTGCAATAAACATTATTCATCGAAGGTGGCATCAAATGTGAGAAGACCGAACAATAACTGGGTTAATGCGGAGGATTATATATCTGAAGTATTACAAGAGATGACAGGCGAAATGGCTGCTGAAGGGAAAAGAAAATACAGCGGGAAAAGTATTCATTCGGTTGAAACGTTCCGTTCCGTCGAATTGCAAAGGACTTGGCTGAAGAGGGGACGTGCAGAGTAGTGAAAGGGAAGGACTCACCTGTGGTATTTTGAAGAGGCGAAGTAAGTTGGCGACTTGGATGGAAGTTACGCTGGACGCGGCGCCCACGACGCCAGAGATAACTTTCCTCACCGACGAAGAAGAGCGGTTGCAATCTTGAGCTCCATCGATGTTGCCGATGGATCCTGCAAAAAAGGATCCAATTTTATTCAGGGAAGAAAACAGAAAATATTTACGAATCATCTGCCTTGACATCCAAATTATACTTGATTTGATCATCAATACAAGCTAATCTGCCGGTTTATAACTTCCCTCCCTCACCCGTCAGCTACCAATATATTCGGAGAAGGAATGAGGATTACTAGGTGATACGAAGGGTGAGGTTGTTTTTGTTTGCTTTTATGACTGATCTAGAATGGTCATTGAATAACTATTCATAGCATTCAACGAGAAGTGACAAAGATAAGTACAAATAATCAGCCTTTTTCATATCTAAGTTCATTTCATACCATCACTGCCACGAAAAAGACTGACAAGGAGAGGTTCTCACGTGAAATTTAAAGAATATATCAGCCATTTATAAATGCACCGCATACCAATCGGAGTTTTATCAGCTTACGGTGGAATGCATTCGCAGATCAATCAATGTGAAAAATCAATGTCACAATTGAAGATGGATAAATAAAATAGGCGCATTAAGGTATTATTTGTCGGTATTCACATCCCCTGCCATACATCATACGGCGGCTCGCGGGGTATTAATGTGAATGTATCTGTCATATTATCGGTCATATGGTATACGTATACAATAGCTTAATTAACCAGCCTCTTTGTTGAATTACAACCTATTTCTTTCACGGAAGCCTTCGTCTCCAAATGGCCGAGTGGTTAGAGAGTCTGGTCTAATTTCCATAAGTATCCAAATTGTCCAAATTTCACCCTCAGTGGTTCAAATCCAGTTCAAAGAAATTTTTTTCCGGAAAATTAAGTATCCAGGTCCTGTGACGTCAATGGTCAAGATGGCTGCCACCCACCTCCGCTTAAATTGTTAATCAGATTATCTTATGTATATCCCAACCCACTGGTGAATCAGTTAATCCAATCATTTTTTCTCTATTATACTTGTTATTTTGTATGTTTAATTTAGAGACATGATAAGAGTTTGTTTTGCTGTTATGCACACGACCTACTACTTGCGCTAGCACAATAACCATACCACCACAGCGGCCGGCAAATTCGGTCAACAAAACAGTATAACCCCCAGTATTCAGGGTATTCCTGGCTGTTTTGACAGTCAAACTAATAGGCCTGACTCTAGTCACCCAATATGACACATTTTATGAATTCAAGGTCCAAATTAGTTCGCTCATTTACGTCTAACAAGTTATGCGACGTCATCGCTGCCACTGTTTATCTACGAAGAAGCTTAGCAGTAGGTATCTAAAATTATGCTTTTGAAGGTATATTTAAACAATTATGTCCTACGAACCAGTGAAGAAGCTCTTATGACAATAACAGTTATTTTCATATTCACTTCTCTATCACGCTAATTAGATCTCGTCTCAAAATCGCGATTCCACCTGGGGAACTCTCCTTATGAGACAAAAGTAAACGCAAAGTAACATTATACATAAAAGTAATAGTATACTTTTCTCTTGTAAAGAATTCAGCCCAAGGGCCGGTTGGAATCTCATTCCTTCTACTATTAGTAGCTACCCAAGGCTAAAAGAGAGGAATTAAGCTTACCAGGCAAGGTGATGAGTAAGGTGATTTGCCCTTTTTCCGCGTTGAGGCAGAATGCTATAAGCGGAACATGTCATTGTAAAGGATTAGAAAAATTCTACGAGTAACATTTATCGTAACATCCCATAATGAGAGATTTTGATCAATGCCTTTATTCAGTATCACCTCAGTGGCTTCCTTATCACCACAGCCATGAAAAAGTCAGATACAAGGGGAAATAAAAGACACATTTTCCTCCATTCTGTGGCAAAATACAATTGAAAAATATTCCATTCGTCAAGATATGGTGGCAGGACGGACATTCCTCTCTATCCAGTACCCGAAAACAAATGAAAGATATTCCATTCATCAAGATAGGTGAACCGCAGGGAGTGAATTTCCATTTAAATCACATGTCAGCGATTCAAGGGAATGAAACGAAAATCGACCTTCAGATTTTGAGGTGTTTTGAGTCACTTTCCAAAGTTTCATCCACTTGACACATAACAAAGACTACTTTTGGGAGAAAAAGCTTGGAAGAAGAAAAGACGAACAGCGCTTAGAATATGCAGAGGGGGCGTAACCCTGTGCATGTTGTTAGAAAAAAAACGACAGCGAAATATACTTTCCAACGTTTGCGAAATCCTCCTTCCATCAATAATGCAAATCTGATGGAAATATCGGGTGACGTTTGCAATAATCTTTCTCGCTCAACGGCAGAGGAGAGAAACAATGTGGCATACGTCGAAGTTTTGAAAGAAGAAAGGCAATGGGAAAAGGGAGGTCGAAATCTTGAACTAAGACTTTTGGAAAAATATCTTCTTCTTTGATCCATTTTTGACAATTACGATGTCCATATCTTCCTGCACTTATGATTTTGTGTTTTTACAGATTAGGATTTCTAATAGCAACGTCTCATTGTAATTTGCATCACATATCCTTCCTGATTGATCAACTTTAACTTATTCTTTGATTAAAATTAAATATTAATACGAGAAAAAATAAGTCTTTGTTTCTGGAATAAGCTGAATTCTCCAGCCATTCACTTTTCTTAGAAAACTCCTTTCATAACTTGTATATACAGTATAACCCGTTTAATACGCTCCCTCTTAAGACGCTATCTCACTTTTTCTCAGCGGTTACCTCACGGTCCATTTCACACGAAACACATGGTATAGATACAGCTTAAGACGCCCTTCTTCCCGCTTAAGACACTCTTCCTGCCTTCTCGGGACATTTAATAGACCATTGAACCTCTAACGAATTTTCAAACTTTATAATTCTACATCGTCGGGAAGTTGATGAAATATACTTTTAAAAAGTTAATCTGTACATTTCTTATGCGAGTTGCTGATAACAGATAAATAAATGTATAAATATATACAAATTGTCATTAATATATTAGATTTTGAAAGGCAATCGCTGTTTATGATGGAGAAATCCTAAATCATTCGAAGTATGTACCTTTTGCTTTTCTAGGACAGTCGTGAACTATCTTAAATGGAAAATATCACCTACGAAGGATATTTAATTGGTATTTAATGAAGTATATCATTTACTATTATTATTAAGTCTTTTAAAGATATAAAAAGGAAGAAATTAACAAATGGAAATGAAAACAAGATATATTAAAAATGGTATACTAGCAAACATCGCGTTATTTCCTACATATTCGGCGTGTATTGCGGTGTCTCCTATGCTCCAATCACTGATTTTCAATTCACTATAGCAGCTATGACTATTTCCTGCTCCACCACAAAAATTTTCATCAAAATCCCCGGGAAAAGTGAGATTCACTCTTTGTAAGAATTACTAAGTCGACTACAACAAATGAATACGGCTGCATGAGTCAGTTTAAGTATGGTTTTGTATAGTTTTAACTGAATTTCTATTCATAGTCTTCTTATATACGTCCCGTTTACAGTGTAAACATCGTTGAGATTCTGTTCTACATCCCGACTGCTGCTGCAATATGTCAGTTGATAGCTTTAGATGTATGAAATGTTTTCTTTATTTCGGAGCGCTATTATAATAAAAGGGTTTGAGAGAGAATGGGAGTGACCGAGGAGAAAATGTCACCACGAGGGAGCGATGAATGCACATTTTGAAGGAGAAGATTCTCCTCGAGAAATAAATAAATTTAACTTGAAGATGGCGGCGCCCGAGGGAGTGAGACTTTTTAGACTGCCCGTGGTGATGGCGGAAGACAAAGGAGCAGTTGTAGTCTGCTGCTTATCTTCGCTCGCAGTTTCACAGAGTTTCGTGCTGTGCAAACTCACGGCTTTCACATTATTTCCTCCATCGCCACTCTACTCCTGTATTTATGTTTCGGAATCCGCTATTGCGAATTGAGAATGTTGCATACGTTTTTGATACGTAGCTGTATATTTAATTGTGTTTATGCCGGAATAGTTTGCTTTTGCTATGTAGTTACCAAATGTTCTCTTTATTGTTATCTGACCATGTCCAAGTTGGGTACAACGAAACGTTATTCTCATGAAAGTGCTCTTTAATTCACGACTTTAAATATTGGGGAAGAGAAAAAGTTTTACATGCAAGTTCGATAATCGAGGAACGAGTTTATTTTGATGAAAATGACCTCTCCAGAAAGAAATGGTGATGCAAAAGACATCCAGGAGCAGTGTGCGGTAGCTATGTATGTTTATGCCCGAGTATTTTGTTTCTGTTATGGTTGTTTATGCTACCAAGTCTTCTTCTATGACCATATCCAAGCTGGGCGAAGTAAAACATTATCCTCACTTAAAATCACTCTTTACTTCATGACATTACTCTTTTTGTATTTGTTTAACGTTATCTATAAAAATGGTTGATCGGTGAACGAGCATGGACGTCCAATGGCAATCCTCATCCCAATAATTCATCCTTAAGTAGTCGCATGACATGAGGCTATGTCGCGTTGCGTCACATTGACGCGGCACTTGATGAATATCATGGAAATGTTATTACCAACTTAAACGATTTACGAAATAGAAAACGGCGAATTTTACAGCAAAACTTTCATTAATAACCAAGTAGTTTAAGATGAGGATTCGTGCCGATACAATATGATTGCAACTCGATGCAGTTGCTCTGCCAGCATTAAGTGTTTTTACATTTATCAAAACAACCGTAAATAGCGGTAGTGAAAAAAGAAAAGAGTTGGAAAGCTTGAGGAAAATTAGGAACAGTGATTTAAAGCAAAATATCTTTTTTTAAATATTTTATAATTAAATAAATTTATGTTACACACATGTTCAAATTAGCTGCACACTTATTTATCATCACTTTTCGAATCTATAGAATGGTACATAAGAATAGATGAAAATCTTATATTGGTATCTTGTTTTCGTATAAAAATCCAGGTGTAAAATATTCACCAGCAAAATTTCATTTATGAATTCTAGACCCGACGCCACTACTTAAGCGATTATCGATTTAACACAGATTTCCATATCAATTAGATTAATTCGTAATGGATGCCTGAGAAAGAGTAAAAAAAGACAGTCTTTTAAAGAGAATAAGCCGATATCATGAACCTATCTATATTTTACTAACAATTTTTAGAGAACTATTTTTTATTAAGCTTAGAAATTAGCCCATTATTTTTGAAAACCCTGTATTATATTTAATTTCATAAAAAGATAATTTATATATAATAACACACATTATGCGCCTTAGTAATTTAAACTATCATGTTTTTTACGGTTTTTTGGGTTTGTGAAAATGATGCCCAAATGATTTTCTATCTCATTAATTATTTTACCGGTATGATTGATAACACTGTTGTTATAGACATAGAACCTGTTGACTGAAAATTGCTATGAGTGCTTTTCTAACACGCTTATTCTGAACGACTTCCATCCATAAACACGAGGATAGATGTTGAATTTTGCACAAAGAGGTGTAAGCCTTGAAACTAAACTGATGATTTGATAAGTGTTTGTGTTAGCATTATGGATAAACGCACTATTATACGTATTAGAACGAACGATGGAATTGACTTCATTCCATATGCACAGATTTTTAATCAGATAATGGAATACAGATGTGATCAAAGTTTGGTACAACTCGTTATATTCGTATGAAGTCCTTGAGAAAATTTTTAATTTTGACAAACAAGGTCACTAATGTAAATCATTAAAAATATTCTTGAGATGTGTTTTGAATAATTATTTGCAAGGGAACTTCAGTATTCATTAATTTTGTATCAGTAATATGTTCATGGACACCAAAATGCTTTGTTCAAATTTTTACGACGAACGGTGTAGCCAGGTTTCACGAAGTAAAGACTAGGGAAATCGATTCTATCATTAATTATGCATTTGGTGCTCTAATTCATGTTTTATAAAAGACTGAAAGGTGAATATATGCCAAACACACTGAAAGGACGCTTTCGGTACCCCATTTAAGATATTGCAAAAGGAGTAATTTATAGACTTAATTCAGTAAATGGGATATTACAGCCCGAAGTGAGATACGCTTGGCTGCCTTCGATTTATAACCGTAATGTATAACACCAGCGTTCCATATATTCACGTAGGTGCCATACTTTACTTTCTAACGTTTCTTTCACTATTTTATATTCGTATCTTATTGCACATCATACACATGTTACGTGAAAACTATTTAACTAGAAAATTTTATTTCTATTTACAATATTTACGAATATTTTGGGGTATCTCGTCGTTTCAGTATTTTCTCCCCCACTCTTCTCGGAAGAGGGTTTCCCCCATTTTGGGTGCTTTTCAGTTAAATATATTTTCGCCACCCTTTCTCGCGAATTCGTTTTTAAAATAATGATTTTCATCCTTTAATGGTATACATAGATAAATTATGTGAGAGGACCAATAAATAACGGGTATAATCTCTTTCCTTTTCATCGTTCAATTTTCTAACTTTCTTTTTGAACGTGTATTTTATCATTACTCCACGCTTCACGAATCCGCGATTTTGTCGCTATACGATATATACGATACGTATACAGCGACATTTTCATCGTAATATCAACTTTTTTCTGTTTCAGCGATATCTCGCGTAGTATTTCGTATACTCTACAATTCTTTCTACATAATTTCTCTACAGCCTTCCACGTACATACTCGTTGTATTACATGTTTGTTTTCTCTATAAATCGATGTGGAGTACATTTTAAATTAAAGAGTAAACCGTATCGAAAAATTAAAATCCTAAAACCTAAATCTAAACCATCTCATGTTTTGTTCCGAATTGTCACGATACATAACTTTATTTCTTTTTGATAAAAATTGACATTTAAAAACATATGTGCAGCGGTGACTCGAAAATTACTGATTAACATTTCAACGACAACATAATTTCATTCATTGATGATTTATTTTATATAAATAATTTTATTCTTGAACTGGATTAAAATAAATAATATATAATGGTCTGGCATAATTCCACGCACAAGTATTACTGAACGTAAGATACAAAAGGGTGAGAAAAGGTTTTATGCCGGAGCGGAAAATGGAACGAAAGTAATTAGGGCCCTGAATTTAGTAGATGAGAGGTAATTCGTATTACATTCATAAGTCCTGTAGTATCTGAGTTGTTATATGAGTTAAAGAGGTAAACCATAAATCCATTCAACATTACTTGCTTAATTGCATTTTAGAAAAATATTTGCCGAGTTAAACGATTTTTAGCCATTTCAATGGATATAAAATTCTCAGTAAGAGGGAAAGTGTGAGGAAATCCATCATGTAGAACGCATAGAGGCGATTTCAAAAAACTATTTTTCTTTCATAAAACATGACTACATTTAGATTATTCGTCGAAACTTTCGTATTTTACGGAAAAAATACATTGCTTCTCTTTATTCTGCATTTTCAGGATATATCTAGCGGCAGTAAAAATAATCGGCAACCTTTTATTTTGTTTTCTAATTCATTTTTCTGTGTTTAAATGCTTGTGATCCAGCCTAGTCGATTTATGGGTAAAAGGAGACTTTTAAATCGCTACTAAGTGAACATCACACTGCCTGGAATCGACCCTGGGACCGCTTTACCCGTTCCCGACTCTACTCACTGAATCTCGAATCATCTTTCTCAGCCTCTCTCTCTATTCTCTCAGGAGTTTGCGATCAGTTTGCCTGAGGAAAGGGAAAAATCAACTGAGCAGGAAAACGGCTTCCGAACTTAGACCAGTTGACTATTGACTTACGGAACACATACATAAGTAACTATCTGTACTCTTTTATCCCAAAGACTTCTGTTGTGCCTTAATTAAATGTTTTCAAGTCCCTAAAACTTCTCATTGCGAAAACGGATCGCTGGGAAAGTGTTCCGTGATTGCGTTTTCTCCGATCGGACCAAAATCTATTGCAAAATCCATAGGAAGAAATTTGGAGAGGAAAATGACGTGACTGGGACATGAATATTCCCGTGCAGATGTGACTTGAGATTTGAAGGCACCACTGAACTGCCATGCTGAGTCAATTCCAACCCGTTAACGGAATGCTTTGTAAGCATCCACTTGTGGCAGCCGCCGGAGGTCTTCTCAAGGGAAACCAGCTTACAAAGCGATGGGAATCTCCTGAGGAATCACAGGGCATAGGTTAGAAACTTTCTAGGGGTGCGCATGGAATCACGAGCGACAAAATAAAGTGAAAAATATACCTACACTTATCTCCTTAAAACTTCTTGAATGATAATTAAATGATTCCAGCGATATGTGATGGAACGTAAGCCATATTCGAATGGAAAAATCAAAACTTGACTAATTTCACAGAATATAATTTCTTAAATAAACCGGCTTCGAGGTATTACCTTATCATCAGGCAACCAGAACATGCATATACTAGAAACAGAGGTGGAAAATTAAGTTAAATTACATTATACCATATGCTGTTTCGATTATAAATTGTTTCTGCTTAGACAACCTTTTAATGGTTGGGGAGGCTTGAAAATTTGTGCTATATTGGATGATTGAAGACAGATTATTATAACAATATAGTATTTTGTAGGTACAGTTATCGCTTTGCGAAGAAATCGCGGAGAAAGGAAATTTGAAGGGGTAGGCGAGGGAAAGTTCATAGTCACTAGCCGAAGGTTTTTAACAGCTTGTCAATTGTAAATGCCCCTCCGTTTCACCCACCTCCCCTATTTATGAATTTCCGGCAAGAATAGACTCGTCGTAGACAAAGACGTGCGCATCCTTAAGGCGCGATCAGTGTATATTGTGGTGGATTTGATTATTTAGAGGTGTACGAATTTATACATTTATATAAATATGCATTAGCTAAGTGTCGAATATTTATTTTACGGCAACCGGCGGTAATGGTTGGGAACTTTAATAAAACCATAAGATATAATACACCTGAATAGCGTTTTCACTGCGATCGATTGAACTGAATTGGGGTACTGCTGTATTGAGAAGTATGAATCAGATGAGAATTGAAAATTTAAGGAAAATGATGTATAAATGGATATAAATTTTGAGTGTGATTGATGTATGTTGTAACAATGTTACTCTTTATTTGATATGTATTATATTGGATATTTGATCTAGTGTTTATAACTAGATAACGCCATATCAACGGGCGGTTTACTCATCTAAAAGGATGTAAGAAAATAAAAATAATAATGCTTGATTATGACCAAGAAATTTCGTCAGAAAAATCCTAAATTATATTCTAAATCGGGCGTTGGCAGCCTTTTATCATCCCTTTCAATCTTGCACCACTTGGTCGTATAAGAAACAACCAGGTTGCATATGAAATCGTCAGACTGCCCTTTAGGAGCCAACACATGAATATTTTAATATCGATATTATATGAACAGAAAACGAATGTGATCGAAGAGTAATCCTAGATAGAGCAATTTCCATTTCATCTCCAATCGAGGTAAAAATAATTATTTAAATACTTATAAATTATACAACTTTGTAATTTATTATGGCTTTCCACCAAGTAACGCCAGAACATATTGATTTCATTAAATACTTATATTTACATCAAGAAGTAATCAAAACGCCGCATGGAATGCCTATAAATGATGCTTGGCTCCTAAACTCCGCACATCTGATCTATATAGCCTGACTGCTTCGTCACTGATTTCTCTTGCCCTTCCAAACCAAATTTCATTTCGGTGTTTTTAAGAATCACAGCAGGATTTGTTATTTGGATGATCATGGTGAATGCTATGTAAATTTCGTACATCAGGAATTATTATAGCATAAAAATTAGCATTATAAATACATTATAAGAATATTGATATATAGAGATAATATATCATTTCCTAGAGTGATTTACCAAGCCACTTCTCCAATTTCCAACCCGAATATCTCGATTCCTCTGTTTCACAAAACCGCCTCTATCGCAGGTGTTGGCTTCCAAACCATACATTCGGTGACATTAAAAGGTTATGTCTGGACCTCAACGCTTTGAGGGGAAATTGCGGTGGTGGAGGTCAGAGATACATGTCCAATCCATTGACCCGTCCAATCATTGAATCTGCCCATTGGACATTCAAACCCCTTTATGTAAGCTCTATGGAAGCCGCACTTCTGTGCAGGATAAATATACTTTCAATTTCATTGCTATTTCTTTGCACTATGTTTGCACTTCTCACTCCTATACAAGCATTACATTGCAGAGGGCATACATATGCTGAGAAACAGCACGTGTTTAGCATAAATAGAACGAAAATACGACATAATGTTATTCTTTTACTATCGTGCAGAAGTGCATGGGTATATGAGGAACCCAATACGAAATTACAACTACTGAAAACCGCTACAAATCATCTATTACCAGAATACAATTTCTATAGCACGTCAACTGAATATAAATACTAAGAATGAATGAGTTCTTTATTAAGGTGAGGTCAAGCTCAGGTTGACCTCTTATCCTCAATCGTTTATATATACTAAGTTAAATTTAATATTTGGAATTAGAAGACAGAAAATACAACAAAACACAATATCGGGTTTTGGAAAAAATCTTCTTCACTGTATGCTGAGGATGACAAAAACCCTACTGAGTGGAAAAACATCCATAAAGAAGCTGGTTAAAAACCGTAAAAACACGGAGAATATGTGGAAAAAGGAATATCGAATTAATATAATGTAAATTATACTAAAGTTTAGTACAGTTAAAGAAAATAATGAGAAGTATTAAAAATTATTGGATTAAACTTGAATCTATGGTAAGAAATTGTGAATAACAAATAACAATTCAGAAGAATCTTTCTTGTTTTGTGAAGCCTACCATAAGAAATATGTTGAGAAACTGATTCAAAAAATACTTTTCTACGCTTAATTGAAGAAGAGAACATTTTAAATAAAACGGGTTTTCATCCTTTCCTCGGGAAACGCTGAGCATTGCATCTCGTTCAATGAAGGATTTCAGTATATCTTACAGAATGGCAACTGAGCGTATGTGGATGAGACCTCCTTTAACTTCGTTTCTCTCTCTCATCCCTTTATATTGGAAGCACTTGGGCAAATACAGAAAAGCAGGCGAAGCACGGCATTGCAATGGTCCATCGGATGAATTTTCAGCTTCGCCGCAAGGACTTTCTCTCAAACGACTGCGCATACATTGTGTTCGCCGCAGAATCATGATAGCCGATAGGCGATATTTAGCAATTTCCGCGGAAGATTTTAGAAAGCGAAGCGTGGGTATAATCGAATAATGGCCGATTGAAATGGAAGTGAAATTTCATTCCGGCGAAATCCATTTACGGGAAGAACCCTGCTGGCGCTCGTCCCTTGAATATTTAAATGAGAGATTAGAGGGATGGAACCCAAGGCAAGAATACCTGCGGTCAATTTTCTTCGCTCGCACAGAAAAAACCACGATAATGGATTTTTAGGTAAACGTTTCAAAGGCGCAAGCTGCGCCTGACAGAATGAAAGATCGGAGAAGTGAAAATTAAGGCGAAAAGTTGCGAGGAAAATTGTGGTGAATGTTGAGGAGAAATTGCGACGGATAGAACTTCTCGGATGCCAATCGAGATGAAGAGTAAAAGTAGTTATTGTGTGAGCGGAAGAGATTTACGAAATCCTTGGGAAGGGATGTAATATATCGCCCCACTTAGTGGAACTACGTTACGGAAAGGTTAAAGGAATACGTAGTAATTTTCGCTTGATTAAAACTACCTTTTTTGGCTGAATCGCCATCTTTAGGAACAAGAAACAAACGTATAGTCTTTACTTGTGTAATACATCGATTTTTTCATCATTTTCATTATTACTATCACATCAAAGCCAACCATCATTTTTCCATTAGACGGAGTGTAGAGATTTATCGTGGAAATGAAGTTGTGGATCACTAGTACGATCATATCCACCTATGGAAATATACAAAATAGTATTATGTAAATCCTGATTTTTCACATCGAATTGAACTGACTAAATATTTGATTCCATACACTATACTTTATGAGTATGTTTCTCGTAAAATTTCCAAACTGGAGTTAGCATTTTCTTCGTCTTTTATATCTAGTCGTCCGTTAAAATAGCATTGCAAGTTTATAAAAAGATGAGGATATATTTAAGAATAGATATTTGTTCGTAATTATAGTCATTTGGATCAATAAATTGGTTTGGCTTTAAGAGTACTCACATAAAATAAATAAGGGTATTTACATACATACTTAGATACTTACATAAAATTTGCCATACCAATTTCACATAGAATATTGAAAAAGGAAACAACAGATAGAGAAGCAAAAACATAATTTCCGCCAATTGAATTTATATTAGATTTCTTTGTTCAATTTGATTCAATTCGAGTTCACAGATTTTGATTCGATTCGAACATTCGAGGAAGAAAGAAATAACTCGATTCGATTATTTGTACACGTCTAATACATACTCAAAATACATATAAACAGATATATGTAGGTAAACATACGTATACATGTATTTACATTCATATACATAATCATTTTTATAATGCAATTGATGTCAAATTAGCTGACGAAAGTCACCAGAAAATCATCAAGGAATGATTTCTAATTTTATCTTTACCTTTTTTTAGTAAGGGATGTATGAGGTAGATGAATAACAAGTGAAACTATAACTAATATTCTAAATAGTGGTTCTCAAATTCATAGAGAAGGATCTCCTTCCATTGAATAGGAATTTGAATAATCTACGTTCGTATCAATCATTCTATTTTCTTTTCGGGTTGCATATAATTCACTCCGTTAATTCCATCTACTCCCCCATAGTTTCTTATCCTAGGAATACATTCCCTTTTATTCCGAATGCCTCTCTTCAGCATCTCATTATCCATATTCAGCCAGCTTTTTCTCGGTTCCCTTCCGAACCTCCCATCTTTATCATTCTGCATCCTTTCCGTACGTCAACCCCTTTCATATATTAGTCACGCATCCTTTCTTTCAGCTCACATTCATTCATTACTGACCCTATCTCTCTTGCTTTTACCACCACACGTATTCCTCCATTTTGCCTGTTCATTAATATGCTTCTCTTAGCACACACACATGTCTCACAACCGGACGAGGTGGGCACAAGTATTCTTCCAAAAGTACCGAACGTTTTCGATTATTTCTCTGAAATTCCTCTCAATTGCTTTTACATACATGCATACAAACATCTTTATTATCGGGCGAATTAGAGATTTGATAGTTCCATCTTCCATTTGACCCTTTTCTCAAAATACATACATATATGAATTCAAATTTTAAGCAATGCTGTAAGATATAGTATACACAGGAAAAGGAAAGGAATATTGTTTTTTTTGAGGGAGTAATATTTTGATATGTTTGATCTTATAAATAATAGAATCAGTGCAGGAGAACACCCACGAAGAGAAAAGGGGTGTGAAATACCCGCAAAATTTTTAGGAAAGAATGAAACAAATTGAGATTTAAGTATAATGAACAATAAAAATGACAAAATAATTTACATACACAGTAAACGCACCAGAATATAAGTATATTTGCCATCAAAAATGAATGTAATAGGAAGTTCTTAAGTTACAATATACTGTGTACATTAGATTCACAGTCAGATAAACTTAGAAAACATTTATATAGTAAATTTCACAATTTTTATTTTACGGTACGTAAACCAGTGATGCGGCTCTTTTTCAGGAATCGATTTTTCTCCGAAAGGTCAAATGTCCAGAATGTTGGGCGGAGGGACATATACCATGACATCCGACCAAAGTCAACTCATTACCAAGTCATTACTGGGTTATGAGTTAGCGTTGGTGAGACTGCTGTTTTCCCTGATTTTTCCGCGAATCATCCTCACGCATTCCATTCCAATTATCATCAGTTTACCCATATTCTTCTCCCGAATTTCGCCGCCATAAATAAAAAGTGGTGCAAGTACACTTTGAATTACAGTCATTTTAGCCCCCTCTGACAGGTCCTGTAACCACCGACCTCACACCAATCTTCTCGTCGCTTCTACCCTCATTTCTAGCTGGAGGAGTAACAACTGATCGCAGAGCGGATTTCTATCAATTTTTAACGGTCCGAAGTTGAAACCGGAACCCTTTTGAGAATCGTCAATGCCGTTAAAGTTAATAGCTCATAGTCTATAAATACATCTCTTGTATCCTTTCAGAATAGGCATATATTTTGTGTTTACCTTCCAATGTATTGGTTTGTGGGTTTCCTCAGCGATCGGTAGATCTCTGTGTAGCTTCATTATGTAGAACACGCAGCTTCCTGGTTCCTTTCTTGATAATAATTGCTCTTATTACGATGTTTCGCTTACAGTAGGCTTCTTCGTGTCTAAGTAGGCCAATTCAAACAAGGCCAATGCCCTATAACTGCGAGACATATCAAGATCACCGATAAAGGGCGAAAGATCACTTGATAGGACCAATCAATAAAATCTTTGATTGGAAAAGATATTCCAACAGCACCCAACTTTACAAATTCTGGTTTTATTGATAAACCAGCTGACCAACATGAACATAAAAATTAGTAGTCGGTAAAATAGATTTAGAGACTCTTAGCAACGTAACGAAAAATTGATCACATTTTTAATATTTAGTAAATGAGAAGAATTTTAGAATTAGGTTTAGAAGAATCAATTAGGCTCATTCCAGTGGGCCTAAAATGGTTCCTGGACATAGATATCGATAGACATGAAGGTTAGAGGTATGAAATGGTAGAAATTCTTCATAATCAAGGATAAATAAACACTCACAAAGACACTCGAGTCCACAAAAAGTATTTATAGACTGATTTGAGTTTTAATTTCTCTGTGATTTGATATCGATGTATCATGTTTCTTTAAAAATTTAATCATACTTTTTGAAATTCCTTACATTGCGATTTTTGTGTGCGTATTTTATAATGTAATTTTATTGTACTGGGCGTCTTATGAAGTATAAATACACTTGAAGTTAGCCCACAGATACTCGAAACAGAGGCTATTGCGATACAAAATTCAACACAATAAAAGGTAGGGGTTGCTATGCTCTCCGCTAAAATGTGTAATCCGCAGATAATCCCTTCCATTACCAATCCCGTGCTCAACAATACTCGGTTATTTTCCCGCTTTCCCATCTCTCAAATCTTCCAACGATTCTTTCATATAAGTCACCGTAAAAGGCACTGAAAGAGCGTACAGCGACTACCAGAAGTGCCTTAATGGTCATGAAATTACATTTAAGGAGTGCAGCAATCTTCTGGTGATGCGATAAATATTCTAGCCACGCTTCGTTTCAAATCCTGCAAGTGTGGGATAAGAAAATCTTTCCATATTGATTATTTGAAAGGATAAATGGCGTTGAAGGAGGAGGCGATGGAGTGAAAAGGACGGCAGTTCAAGTGTAAGCTGTGCAAGCGGGCGAGAAGGTAAGATAAAGCAAGAGAAAATGTCTGCGATCCTCGTCATCACGACATCTCTAAACAGTTCATTAACATAGGAAATTATTTCGCGAAGGAAATGTTATTTTCCAAGTGAGCAATGAAGGCAATTTCGAGTATCTATTAAATATAGACGCTTTTCCAGATTTATGTAGATAGATAAACATATTGTCCAGACTAAACGAAAGGTGCTAAAGGGTTCCTAATATTATTGCGTGGGGGTCCCGACCGTCTCAGCCCAGGAAAAAGAGGAAATCGTTCCTGGTGATCATGGGTTCGATACCAGAAGGCCACGGAATTTTCCAATAAGGATACAATGTGCGGATTTTCGAAACTTTTTTGTTGCACTTTCTGGTAAGGTAGAGAATTGAAAATCACGCTGGTCCTAAAAGATGCAGTTTTTTTAGTTTTAATCAAAGAAATTCCTTGAAATGAGCCATGGATCGACTCTAGTTGGGTTCAAAATCCTCCTACTTAGAATACATTGCGGCGAATTTTATTAATTTTTAACACCTTTCCCGATAACATGAAAACGCAAAACCTTGGAGCAGAAGTTATAATAAAATTTATTTACGCAGTTTACCGCTTCCCTTACGATACTTGGTTCGATGTGAGAGCACCATTTACATTACACCATTCAATTCAAATGGGGAATACGAAATTAAGTTTAGGATTTTTCCGACATAATATCAACTTGAAGTTCAGCATACAGTTAGAGAGATCTTTACCGCTTTTAATCGGCGGCTTTGTCTATGGTAATGGACCTGGGATTGATACCAGGCCAGTGAAATTTATCCCATATGATATACAATGAGATGAAGTTAGGAATGTTTTTGCAAGCAATTCCCATAGTAATCGGGGTGTTAGTAAATATTTATCATTCACCTTGCAGTATGGAAAAAACTTTTACTCGCTAAAATACTATTCAAGAGCGAACAAGTTTTCAGTTTAATCAAGATTTTCTGCTATGAAATGAGGGTTAATATCTTCTCCAAATCATCCGCTACCCGTCCGACGTCAAAGCTTCCACTAAAGCAGATGCGGGCAAACTCAGATTTCGCAAATATTTCGCGAATATTCCGGACGAAGGGATGCTTTCGGTTCACCCAATCATTTCCGAATCTCAGCCGTCGACGAATCATTTTTGGAAAACACGAAAACGTCGTCATCATCCTTCCGCTGTCACGTGTCTTCCGGATCATTGTTGCGAAAGCATCTCATTTGGGTATTCCCGCGTTATTTATTGCGGTCACAATTCACCGCTAATCAAATCCGATGGTTTCCCGGAATCGTGCGTGGGCCACTTTTACATCTCGTTGCCATCGGATCCATCCATTTTTATTTCATGGATGCCAATCACGGCAGATCCTCTCAAGGCAATTTATGCTGCATGGACAGGTATTCGCGAGCCCTCGCATTAAATTTTACGACTATTTGTTGTAAATAAGGGCGATGATAATTCTCGGCTTTGGCAATTGTAAACATCGATGAAAAATTTGATATACGAAGAGGGACGTACTCGAGAGTGAGGTCAGATGAACTGAATTAATTTGTTGAATATAAATATTATTCACCTTGAATTCATTGGGTTCTTTGATGTATTTGTTTCGGAGAATTTCGTTGGCGCCTCTTCAACAATGACGTTGATCGCCATGGCAACGCAGTATGAAAATAAGTAAAGTAAAATTCTGTTAGTAAGATGCTTTTCAAGAGACCGAGCGAAAACAGAGTTATTAGCGGGATAGCGTAATAATCGGTTATGAAAAAGTTGTACTTCCTTAACGTTGGAAAACAAAAGAAGAGGGTTTTTTGGTTCTTTAAGACAGTTAAAGGTGATTTACACCTCATAACGAAAATGGATCTTTAATTTATTTTGCCGCAGCTGAAGATGAGATATCTAGATATCGCGAAATATTGCCGTGGTTGGCCTGTTGCCTTCTCGGTCATATATTTTAAGATTTATCAGCTTTTATGACAAATAGTTTCCTTGTTACTTCATTCCGATCTTATATCACTCTATAATGGCTTTTAACGTGGAGATAGACAATTAGGGAATAGTAATTAATGAACAACAGGTATAAATAAATAACAAATTTAATAAAACAATTTATGTATAAGTTCAAACTGAAATAAAACTGCCATATCGATATGCAACATTGCTGTTGGTGTCTAATAATGAAAATTCACGCTGACGGTAATAAGATATGGAAATAGCATTTGAACAACTAAGCCGTCCACCACAGCTAAACTCTGTACTCTGAGAGGTGGAAAAATTTGACATTTAGTGTAGATATCAAACTCTTAGTGTTCCGCGAAGCGTTTCTAAAATTTTCTCTGCAATGAGTTTGCGTAAATGTGAAAAATTTTACCACTGGAATATTGATGCATGTAAATTTCCTCAGTTTAGTACTGTTATTGTTTATTCAATAGATGAGATTCATAAAATAAATTGTTACTGTCGATTGCGTGAAAATATTCGGGTATCTATTTGATTTTCGTTCGTTTGGGTATTTTTGCAAATACAAAATCACGTTAATCTTTGCAAACCGTTCACAGAAGCCTGGAGAATATTTAAAATTTTGAAAATAAACATTTTGCTAAGATTTAATTCCAATATAAAAATTTTAACGTATGTTTTACGTAATGGCTTTCGTTAGTTAAATTGAATTTCGTAGTTGTGCAGCAAAATGAATCCCCAACCCACAGTGTGCCGCAGGGCAAAATAGTTTAGCAGAAATTGATCTATCGGAATCTTTTTTGACGCGCCATCTTCTTCCAATTAAAGTCACGATGTAGTTTAGATTGGGCCTTCAAGAGAATCCATAAATGTCTTTCTTCGCATCAAAAATAAATTCTAAAAGACTGAGAAAAACACTTCTATAGATAATCACCAACAGTACTCTTTAGGAGAAACAGATGTGAAAATAAAAAAATGTTTTGAGATAAACAGAGTAAAACGACCGGTAATTAGGAGATACGGGTTCGAATCCCAGTCCTGTAAGACTTGTTCATGTCTATTTCTCCTTATGAATTTCCCGGGTGAAAGTGGCTTTTATATGCAAATTCTTCTTTAATCCTTAGTAGAAGAATCTGTACATGGAGGACGTTGGTTACCATAAGGTATTTTCTAAACGATGGTAAGCGGCAATGATCAATCACAGGCACGCATATTTAAACGCCAATCAAACACTTTAACGGATCGTCCTACACATGCGTTGGTAAATTATCCCAATAAAAGAAAATCAGGAAACGCGTCACTACTTTTGCGATTCGACTTGGAATCGTTAGCTATCGCGAAGTCAAAAGCCATATTTTACCAACGCGTCGTAGCAATTGTCAGAAAACGCCTTTCACTAGACTTTCTCTAATTCGCGAATACAGGGCTGTGCTTTTAGGCGGAATTCAACTGTCAGTCGGAGAATAAAAATGGTGATAAATAAACCTGATTAAATCTGGTGGAGTCGTGAGTTAAATAAATTAATTTACATACATATAACTCACGCGGTACCCTTTTCGGGGCAAGCACGTTATTTTCCTCGTTTGCTTACAATACCTCTCTTTGTTTTCCTATCCTCTTATGCATCTTTTGTTTAATCTTTCCATGCATTCTTCTCAAACCTAGATGCATCTCTTCTATTTAGCATATCACCATATTCAACCAGCTTTTTCTCGTTCTTCCTCGCCCTTCAGAGACATTGAAATTCTACTCACACAGCGTCTTATCTGATTCTGCTCATTATTTAAAGGACAAATACTCACAAAACACTCCTCTTATGCTAAACACGTAGGCGTTCTTTTCACTCGGACGCTACCTGGGCATTGAACCGGAAGCCGGAACCGAAAAAACAGTAATATATGCCGAAATGAAAACCCAATGCAAAAAATAAAATACTTGAAGAATTAGTAGTTATGTGGACATTAACTTCGTGGTGTTCCGCGAAGAAACAAAAGATGCGATTCTTAACCAATGAATCAAACTGGAACCGAACCGAGAAAAATGTTACCGAAGTCGATCGATCGAAATCCGAACCCAAAAAATTAAAATTCTTGAATAACATCAATTATGTGGGCGTTAAATTTGTGGTATTCCACGAAAAAAAACAGAGAAAAAAGGTATAAATTAAATCTTCACACTCAATACACATTCTTAATCCGAAAATGGAAACCGGTATTCATTCTGTACCGATTTAGATTCCATTACAATACTCCTTTCCATACTTTTAAATGAAATGCGCTCACGATAAACGTATAGTAGTGTAAGTGTACCAGCTAAGTAAAATGAATACTTAACATTTACGTTCACCTTAACAAATAGCACCGTTGCCAATGCAAAAATATTGCAAGTTTTACCCTATAACTTATTTAATCTAAAGTAATTGAAGAAGCCGAAGGTAATAAAATATTTTAAAAGGAAATATATTAATATATATAATGATATTCTGATGGTCGGAACTGAAATAATGGTTTAACCGGTTCGAAGAACCAGTTCTTAATGATACAATATTTTAACTAAACTCTTCTTTCCAATCGTGATATAATTTAAAAAAGTGTAATATAAGCTCAATAATTAAAATTCGATTATTTTAATTAACGGAATTATAAGTTAAAATGCATGGCTATTGAGGGTATTTGGAAGATAAAAAATGAAAATACTATATATAATCCAACAAATAATGCCGACGATATTGTGTATGATTTCAAACTATTCATGTTGGATCCAATTCCATTAGTAAATTTGATGAAAAAATTCGTGCAAATAGGTTTAAACTCCAAAAAAAGCTCACTTATCACCGCTCAAGCATTCAAGTGAGCGAAGAAATTTTTCACCAGAGGACATGCAACTCGACTTTCGATATTCGATACTCGGTCAACGAGTGGATGAGTGATGGAAAATGATGCCAAATGTCAAGTATCTGAGTGCTAGACACTCGAACTTTTATAACATGTTCTTCTGACATATGCCTCTTTGCCTGCCCTTCCATTTTTCGAAAATATTCGTTCGAAATGCATTGCATTACTTTCTCTATAATACAGGACTGTGACGGATAATTACCCGCACAAGTATCTGTAATGCCTCTTAAAAGTTACCTTCACGGCTGATGAGGAGGCAAGAAAAATGACACCTATTAGGGCGGGAGACCAATCAAAAATGAATACATTATGGCGACTTATCTCATTGTCTCCTTTGCGTTACGTGAGAATTCAATTTCATTCAACTCACTTATATTTTTCCATTATCCTTCAATCTATTCTCTATGTTCGAAATGCTGATTTCTTTGTTTTTTCTATTGTTTTCTCTTTATTAGTGAACGATGTTAATGTGTCAATCTATTGATTTCATCTTATGTAATTTTTGGCGTATTATTTACTTTTGTGCTTAAAATGTTAAGCACAATTTTCTATTACATTTTATAGTTTGAACTATCAATAGATTTGCGCAGGTTTTTCACACCCTCTTCTTTATGGGTGTTTTTCTTCCGTGGATCTTTTTTCCTAATATATAATACTATTTTACATTCACTCCTCCTAAAGTTTTTCCATACTATTATTTCCTCTATTAAAACATGCATCAATTATGTTTTTATAAATACAATTGACGACGACGATACGATTGAAGGTTAGATGGAAAAAGATACCTTTTAGTCTCAATGTCTCTTTAAATAGACCTTTAAGATACCCGATGTCGAATCAACCCCTAGCAATATCATTTAGATCTCTAATCAACATAGTAAGGAAAGCAGTAATTATTTGATCGTGGCAAATATAGAATTGAGAGAAACTGATTCCTCATGGAACAGGAAGATAATGATAGATAATGAGTCTCCCTGAGTTAATAGGTAAGTCGCTTTGATCTCTGACTGGTCTTTCCTCCATATAACAAGTTTTTTACGTCGCTCCTCCTCTTCAGCCGTGACGATAACTTTAAAGAGGCTTAGTTCCAAGAATAAGACTCCAAACAGAATTCTCGTTTCATATGGCTTATGTCTGAAGTTCGTAGCTTAATAAATAAGAATTATATTTTCTTAAGTAGACAAATGTTGCAAGCTTAGAAATCTATTATTAATTTTGTCCTCATGAAGAAATACAACACCAAGTCGAGCTCATGGATATTAAAGGGAATAAAGAGAATCATTTGATTCGCCGTATGAAAATATTCGCAAATAAATGAAGCAAATGCGTTGCAAAATCAGTGCAAACTATGGCTCTCCAGCTTTAAGCAAACATTTCCGAGTGATGGCATGAGCACAAACATTGATGCAAACAAACATTCTATATGAAACATACGAGAAGAGTGAATATAATGAATAAGGTGACTGCAGCAAGGACACCGCAAGCAATTTCGAGAAAAGATCGAAAAACTGCGGGATAATTTCCTATCCTTTATTCCTCAGCCAAGTTAATACTGCAGCAAAGCCCGTTTAGGAATCTATCTCGCTTAATGAGCGGTGTTATTTAGATCCCGGTCTCTTTCACGCACAAAATATCGCTTAAAACGGGGATTTTTTCGGTTCCCAGATACGCTGCAATCCGTTTTGCCAATCGTTCGCCTCATTCGATAGACCAATTCCTTCTGCATCATCGATGTCTCTCACGCTTCATCTTATCCATTGAATGGTTCCTTGTGAATTTCTCCTTTTGAATGACTAATTTTGTGAGAGTGAAATTTGGATATCGGGAAGCAGAACAATCTCAATCGGAGCTGATACAAAGTATTTACAATCAAAGCAGAATGTTAGATTAAAAAATCGCTCGGTAGTGTTCCCTATCGCCACAATCTCAAGTTGTAAAAATATCGAATAAATTAGAAAGAGAGTGCAGTGTTTGTTGAGAATAGTCTTGGAGAGATCGTGCTCTGTGACGCCCTCTCACAACTACTTTAAAAAATTCGTTATTCTTTCCCAATAGTCTTCCGGTAAAAATATTTCATTTTAAAGTGAAAAATGACCAAAATTAAGTAAATAAGACGCTCTCTTTGTGTGAAAAGCAGACCATTTTTCAAATATATAATGTAAGGCAACCAGTAATATATATGCCGGCTATAGCATTATCCCAGTTTTCGCTTGGTCCTCTAAAAAATTAGGTTTAACTGCAGTTACTTCAATATTCTTAAACCCTGACTAACATTTACTATCCAATGATGTCATCATAGAAGATTCTGTGGCGTCATGGCTCAGATTAGATATTTTCGCCCACTCACAGACACCTATCAAATGTTCTCAGCCCTTTCTGTCCGTCCAATTATACTGAATACGTATGCAAACGTATCACTACTAAATATAGTCATGCCCATGACATGTTATCGAAGATTACGAATTTGGAGAGAATTGTTATAGATTAAATCTCTCGATTATTCCCTACTAAAACCGTGTAAATTTACCTATACCGATATATCAAGTTAACCCATCAAAAAGACATTGTCCGTAATATTTGCCGGAAATGTTCGGAATCGCGACACGAAACCTGTTTTGATGGTTCCTGAAGATGGAGAGAGAAAATCGGATGAGCGATTGCGATGCCATTTGACTGTTGATTTACGGTCGAAGCCAACGTCGGCCGTTTTTTCTCATTCGCACCGAAATTTGCATCGATCCATCGCATCTGGCGCATTTATTGCTGCTACCCAAATTCCATTTATCCTTTAATTTGCGATTTTTGATTCATAATGAAAACTTTATTCATTTGTTGCGATTCAAAAACAGCCGCATTTGACCCATTACATTAAATCACATGTTGTATACAAGAAGGAAAAAAGCACTTTAGCATATTAAAGGTCGTAAATTAACAATATCTGAAAAAGTTATGATCAGTTGGTATCCTCTCTTTCAATTGGATGAAGCAAGGCACGGGCTTACTAGTTTAGATGAGGAGTAAAGTAGTTTACCATTGCTTCCCTCACAGAGTTATGTTACGATAGGAAAGAATCATCATACCCAAATAAATAGAATGGGACTAGACCAAAATTAAATAATAATAATAAAATAATGATAATGATAATAGGGCTAAAATTTCAGTTTACTGTTACTCAAAATTAATCAGTATTTATCTATTTATCACTAGTGCCAGAAATAGAAGATTGAGTTTTATTATATTTCTATGATTCGTTTTTGGAATCTGATATATTTCCTAAAAACTCTCCGATTTCCAAAAATTCGGAAATTTCCTATTCATGATTTCGATTAATCGTCTCATCTCTACTGATCAATAAAACCTTTCATAGCAGACACTAGATTCACATTAAGTGAATTAGATAAATGGCATTGTTCAACATATTTTTTAAATTACTAGCTTCCATATTATTACAGCAATAGAGGAGACTTAGGCCAAAATTACTGATAGATATGTTTTCTTCTATCAAAACCGAAGAAATCATCAAAATTAAACCGAAAAGATTCCGTTCCTCATGATATAGTCGTAGGAAAGAAGGCTTCTATCAACAGGATAATTCCACAAAGCAAGGATAAGCCATCTCTAACCTCCAACCCGTCGATTTTTTCTCTTCATTTATCTTTGAGATTTAAGGCACTCACGAGCTACATAAATACGTTTACATTGATTCCAGTAATTCCACGCGGATCTTATAGAACATATTTATTTTCAGGAGGAGTAATTTTATCGGTGGCAGGAACAAAAACGCAATCTTAATAACTCAGAAAGAAACTGACATAGAAAAATACGGAGAGGAGAGGAACGTGTGGAAGAGACGAAGCGTGCTTCCATGGAGATGTAAAAATGTTTATAAATCTGCGAGGCGTTCATACAATTCATACGTCTCCGGAAACATTACACAAGCAAGCAATGAATTTTTTCAGGGATTTAACCTTCTTTTAAAGTGGAGAAAGCAAAAGATCCCAGGAACTAATAAATGAAAGCTGTTCTCCGAAAATTTCATTTTTCACAAAGTTTTCGAGAATTTCAATTGATCACTCTTGTCGTCTAATATTAAAACGGGCAAATCTAAGTTGTTATGTAATCAGTGGAGTGGGAGAAAAATTTTCCCCAAAAATGCTTTACTTTCTACTGATTCACTGAGTTAAAACTTACTTTATTTCCTTAAAATTATAATTTTTAAGATTATCTATCTACATGCGGCCCTGGATGGAATCTAGATATCAAATAGAATAAAGTTGTAATTATATATTATATTATATATATTTACAACGTTATTATATGATTATATATAATATTATAGACATGGAAGATTATTTATAAATAACAGGCGATGGTTCAAACAGTATATTCTATTTTTTATTAATAATTTCTTTATAATAATAATAATTAATAATTCAATGTCTTTTCTCAAATTTTACATTGATTAAGACATTGCTTGATTAACTGGAATAATAGCCCCCAATCTAGACTTTTGGATCCGCCGCACGCTAAAATTTAGGCATGTATTTTCAGAAAATATTGTACTATAATCGCGTATTATATTATAAATAATATATCATCCGACGTATGGCATGTACTATTATATTATCTTACTCTCTTAAAGCCTAGCACGATATGGGACGGCATGGGAGTCGATATGCTGACCACGTTTCACTAATGATGAATGTTGCCTGGTTAAGTCTTATCTCTCAAAGAATGCCGCTCCATGGACTTTAATTCTCTATTATTATAACTTTTTACTACCTGCATTTAAAAGAAATAAATGTTGTTGTTAATATTTGTCATTGCCTGAAAAGCGGGGTCGAAATGACCCCATACACAAAACGAAGGTATTTTAAAGACGAAAGAAAATAAAATAATATACTATCTCCGACTATTATCTGATACTATAACAAATATAGGTATATAAAAAACGTGAAAGTGATAGGGAATATTTTAGCAAAGAAATGTAAGAAATATAAACATAGAATCAAATATGTTCCCTTTTTCCCGTTAAAATGTTTAACCGTGGGAAATGAAACGGTCATCACCAGGTACTGCAATGGATATCAAATGCAAAAACAGCACTTTGTTAATCTTTTTCGTTGGTTATCTTTGAC
Source organism: Pachydiplax longipennis (assembly GCA_036926295.1). Taxonomy (NCBI): domain Eukaryota; kingdom Metazoa; phylum Arthropoda; class Insecta; order Odonata; family Libellulidae; genus Pachydiplax; species Pachydiplax longipennis. The sequence goes on along the minus strand of JAVFKF010000044.1, from coordinate 8,543,721 downwards.
TCAACTTCTTCGGATTACCAGAGAAATCCTTCTTTCTATCAAAAGGTCTTCTGCGCGATAACCCTGAGGGACATGTCCTAATAATTCATCATCTTTACAAAAGAAATTAGTTTTGGTTTACTCAAAGAATTCCTTATTTCCTCGGATTCCTACATAATGGATTCTCTTTTTCATCGTCGAATCCCAAGGAAATGTTTTTTTTTGACGCACTACAGCCAGACTTTCATTATGATCTATCTTTTCAAGTTTTCCCAGATGCTTTCTTTCATTTGCTGCTTCTTAATGAAAATACTCGGATAATATTCCCATAACAGACCTTTTTATTATACATTCCTTTCACTTATTGCCTTAATTCTAACTTGCTATATTTCTTAGCTATCTTTCATTCGCCATTTATATTATTTAAAATTTGTTTATATATTCTTTATTATAGTTTTCTTACTATATTTATACAAAATATACTTGTATTAACATAGAAATTTTGAAGTCCTATCCGCGAAGAATTCCTTTTTAGCAAACTTTACCTTTAGACAATTAACGTAATTTAAATTGTCCTTGGTCTCTTATTCATTCTCTAGGGGGTGTAATCAACAATATTTATTCATTTTATGGACATCTACATATTTTAAGCAATCCTGAACGATAGTGGTGGAAAACGACTTCCAAAGGTGTCTGAAATCAGGGCTTATGTATTAAGCATAACTTATTCAAAATGTTCAAAAACATATCATATTAAATAATTATTGTATAGATTAAATTTATTACATAATATAGAATAAGACAAGTATGATCTACCAGACGAGTTTGAGTCTCATGATAGGGACTCGAACCCGTGTCTTCGGCTTTAAGTGAAAGACAGGTTTTAAACGCAAAATTACAGTTCTGGAATGACATCTCAATGGTTATAGCTGTCGCCCGACAAACAGAGGACCCGGATTAATCAGACATTTTACATATTTGTTTTTCCTTGGAATTCATCCTAGGTACAAATTTACTTGAAAAATTACCCTTAACTTTTCCTAGCGTAACACGGCCCAAATAAAATCAATAATAAGTATTTTCCACAAATTTATTCAAGAGACTATTTTCCATCATACTATGATATTATATCATATCACAGTAATGCTCATCGTCAGACTCGATTTTTATCATCAAAACCGGTAATTTAAATGATATTTGTAGAAAATACAAACAAGCAGAGGTTCCTAGGTGGAATCGGGATTTTTAAACGAGATTTGTTTAGGGTAATAGAGAATTGAATATAAAAAATAAGCGCTATTGTCCATATTCTGGATATCGTAGTAGTCCTTTTAGAAGTGCTTCGACAGCTGAGGTCAGCTCGTACGTGGACTCCCACAGGGAATGGAACCCTGGGGGTTTCTCTTCACTTGCTCGCAAGATACGGTTGTTTAAACATTACATTAAAGTAAAGATACACTTTTCTCTTACACTATTTACTTACTTTACCTACTTTTTAGACACCTTATTTATCTACTTTCTAGACACAGAATCAGTCCCTTGGGCTGGATTCTGTACGAGAGAAAAGTGTTTATTTAATTTTATTCAATTTGTATTTTTATTGATACTTTGCGTTTACTTTCACTCATAAGGAAAGGTTCCTAGGTGGAATCACGATTTTGAGATTTAACGAAAACAAATACTCTTATCTATAATTAAACATATGAGACAACAAATTAAAAAGAGAAACATGATTATATTAGTTGGTTCACCAGTGGGGTAGGGGTTAGATTAGACACTGTCTAACAACTATAGCGAACTTGAGTGGCAGCCATCTTGATCATCGACGTCACAGGACCTTAATTTTCCATAAAAATCCTTTAAACAGGATCTGAACAACTGAGGATAAACTTTGGATACTTTTGGGGAATTTAGGAAACTGGTCCAGACACTTTAACCACTCGGCTATTTTGATGACACAGCTTACAAAAAGGAATCAGGTAATAATTCAACAAAATGGCCGGTTAAGTATGGTACTGTATGCGCCCGTCAGTAATAATAAATAAATTTACATTAACACCCCGCGAGCCGTGGTGCGATATATGGAATATGAACACCAACAGATAATAAATACCTTAGTGCACCGATTTTATCCAGCCAGCAGCCCTTAAAAGTTATTAAAATTTAAAATAACTCATTTTCAGAGAGTAGCTATTTACCCGGAGAGAAATTCAAATATGTTGACGGAATTAGGTCATAAATATCTTATATATTGAACTATAGACTTCGAAAATTTTCCAGTGAATAACAGGCAAGGGCTCAATGACCAGAATAATCTTATTTTTATTTAATATTTCGTTAAAATAATAACTTTCAATAATTTATAACAAGGGGAAAATAATATATTTATTATATTATAATTATATTATATTTATTATATTATATTAAATATATTTATTTATTATAAATATAATTTATAACAAGGAGAAAATATAATCCACCCAATCCTCACGTGGATAAGGAGGATGAGTAATATAGACATTATCTGACGTCGACAGATTTCCTAATATCTAATTTATTATTTCCTATTAGTAGCATCAGGTTTAATGTATTGACAACACATTTTTGGTTTTTCCAGTTTTGTTATTTTGGAATTCCTGTTGATACTGTTTCTTTCCCCGTCATTGTTTCATTTCGATATTAATTGGATCACCGGGAACAGGGGACTTGTAATTTCCTTTCATCATTTTCGTCGTTATAAGTCTTATTTCACGTTGTCCAAATCCGTGTCTCCATTCCGTTATGAACGTCTCTCTATTAATCAATGTGCGTTACATCATGTTCTACTGTTAGGAGAATCCCACGCGGAATATTAATACGGAGCGACGCTCCCCCAAGGGAATATATATTCGCTCCACCTCCTGCCGACTTTATCCACATTTTTCCTATTTGTAATGAATTTAAACACGCGCTCCCGCATAAAATTCGCTGCTTCAGACTTCTCTCATGGAAGTGTAGAAGATATATTGGAAAAATATTGTTCAAAGTTTTAATCTTACATAATGTTCACCTCTTGGTTATACTTTTACATTTCTATAGAATTTATCTTAAATTTATTTAATATTTTTAGATCACTTCATCGAATGTCAGGAAATCCCATAAAAATACATATAATAAAATTTTGATCATAAATTTCACACACTTTCCGACAAGGTAGATACATGAGACTTGAATTTTCACTAGAGGACCAATGACTAAACAAAGATCAATATTTTTCTACCAAAAGTATCCTTGGTTCGATTTTGCGTGACTCGAAAATGTTCTCATAAGAAATGCGCGTTTTGAATCAATGCAGACATTTTTCTTCGGTAGAATTTAATTATAAATAATACTACGAAATTCCGTTCGGAACTGAAATAATTCGGACAAAAATGACGAACAATTTTTACAAAATCTCAGGTATAAATAACCCGTATCCCCGAAGACTAAGTAGTCAGTTTGATCCAATGAAATCAAAAATCCAGATCAGAACTCCCTAAATATAAAATGATCGGTTTTTGCTTTTTATCATTTGCCTTGATGCCTAAAAAACCTAGTACTCCACATTTCCTCTCCGATAAAAGTGAAGCGTATCGAAATGCACACCCTAGGAATTTCACTTGCGAAGGATCCTCAGCGTCGTGTCCTCGAAATTGTCGCGTAATAGAACGCCTCCTTAAGGCCGCCGAAGCAATTTCCGCCTCTTTCAATTTCACCCTTCATTTGTTTGGAGAAACACGCTCCACGCTCATATTTCATCTGCAGGTGACGACGCGAAATCGCCTCGAATAGCTGTTGCCCACAGCCTCGCCCATAGTTTTCAGGATAATCGCGAACAAAGAGACGGACTGAATATCAATGTAAATAATATAAGAGCTAAACACAAATGCTCTTCCCAAACGCTGACATCAATTGCTGATCATGTTAACTGTCTCAGACAGAATTTGAGCGTCTCAGATGGCGGCGGGATCGACAAGGAATCGATAAATCAACAGATAATAAACAACAGCAATGCAAATGACAAACGCTAAGCGTTATACCCATTCAATCGTTAAAAAGGATGATATTAAATAACTTTTATCGTTGTGATTATGGATGCTTTATGACATATTAGATGATTATACCGTAAGAAGGTAGTAGAACGTTATTACGATTTAATATGATGGTCATATTGTAACGGTAAAATTATAGTAATTGGTATGGTAATATTATACAGATATTTTATATCGATCGTCAGTGAATGCTGTTCGATAAATCTTCTCGAGAAAGACAATGGTAAACTATTTTTCCTAATATTCCCTCGAACCAATTACTAAGAAATATCCAATTGATTTTCCAATTAGTTATTTGATGCTATTCATTAAAGATAGGACAATCTATTGAGAAAACAATGAAATAGTTATTCGATTGTTTGTATTAGGACTTAATACCTCTTTCGTGGGTAAGTGGTTTTATTCTGGCAGATTATTAAATCTTCATACATGACTATCGTCGCGTGTTTCACGTCATCATGAGAGCCTATTTAAGATTGCTCTTTTCTGAAAGGATGATATATAACTTCATTTTCGAGAATCGAAATAGTTTAAGATGGCTAATAACAAAAATAATAGACATTGCAATAAAAATGCGATTAGAAAAACTGTGTTCACCGAAATACATACTTTCTGGCTTTTGATTAAAAATCTAATTTCCTTTGATTACTCAAAATTTTAGAAATATTACGGAACATAATATCATCGAATGAAAAAATATTTAACAAACTACCACTTCTTTTTCAGCAACTCAAATCATTCGATTTGAGCATTCGAATATATTCATTAGGTTAGAGTGAAGAATTGCAACGCTTAATTCTAACAATTCGAAGAAAGCAAAAAATGGAATATTCGATTCATTTCATTCGGTTGTTCCCATCTACACTATTATTCCCACCAATACTATTCGGTTGTTCCCAATATATCAACTAGAAAAATATGCTTTCCATAAGGTGACGTGATTTTCTTCATCTCACAGGTGAAGGAATTCCTTCCATCTGCAATTCAATAACCATGCGATCGTTTCCCACTCTCATCACGCGCCGCTAACTGCAATTCAATTGAACTTGGAAATCAACTCGATTGAACTTCGAAATCAATTAACTTGAGCCCCGAACGAGATTCGAATCTTTTCCATCTCCCAAAGCATTTCCTATTTTGATTTAAAACTGGGGAAAAGTTGACTTTATTAACGTAGGAAAAAAAATTCGGTTTTTTGTCTTTTGACTCGTTTCATCACATGTGCAAATCAGATATACTGAGAACTACGCGCCTTGGTTTTCCATATCCTTCACATTGGTGACGCATACATCCGAATTAATTGGGTCAAATTTCATACTCATACTTTATTTGGATTTTAGTACTCCAATGAATGTTTCTGCGAAAAATTATTAAGTTGTTGCGTAAAATTGGAGTTGAAAATTGGATTCTTCTATTTACTCTTCAATAAAATATGAAGTAAAATGTGGCGAACCTCCAAATAGCCAATACATTGTGGGGCAAATTGTGAATGTTTATACTTCAGTAACCTCAATTATAACAACTTGGGCGTTAAACATGAAAATCTGTCAGTTATTATCCTCATGCGAACTTTAAAAATATTTTCAACTTATGGTCATAATCGGATGTTTTAATAACATGAAACATTGATTTCATCAATTATAAATTAGGCTTTTGATAGACAAGTGGACGACGCGTTCAACTTTGGTGAAAGTGGTCCCTGGTTCGAATCCCGGTGGGGGCTCACGTGCGAAATGGCATGAGATGTCGAAGCAGTCCTTAAAATACTACTGCTTGGTATACTCCTACTAGGAAAATGTGCCTTTTCAGAATGAGGATTAATATTGACATCAAATTCTCAACTATTGATCAAGCTGTCATTACCGTTTTCCCTCGTGTATTTGTCGAACCCTCAAATCTTACTTATGATCGATTTTCTCGTGCATTAGTCGACGTTGTGATTTACACGATTATTAACTGCGTTTATGAAACTCCGAAGGATTAATATATGTAATAACTTATGGACATATTACAATAGCCACATCTTCCAGTAATAAAAGAATGTGGTGCAATCATTAATATTCATAGAAGTCATTATAAATGCAATACCTGAAAAATATCATAAAACTAAAAAGCCAAATTATTGGCTAACATAAAGTAACTAATGAATTATAAGTCAATATTTGATCTTAATTTGAATGAAAATATATGCGTAACTATGATAAAATTTTCAATTTGTTAAAACTGCATGCACCTGCGACATCCGTCGTTTAGCGAAGAACGTATATGGCAGCCCGTTTTACATCTATTGGCCCATATCTGAATCATACGTACGTACATACGCGTAGCATTTAGTATAGCTGATACTTTTTATGACCTTCCAAATATATTCTTTATTATTTCTCTTAATAAAAATTATACGACATGTATATATGTATATTTTAAAGATTTTTCGAGTTTTTCTGGTGTTATCTTAACTTCCGAAACACGTATTTATCGAAACTATCTTACTCCCAATTTTGCTCCGCATAGTCTCTACACCTGTACAGGTCAAGAAATAAAGTATCTTGTTTGGAAAATGTACTTGAATTCTTAACTCTCTCTTGACCAAGCATAAACATCTTTCATATTTAACTCAGATAATTAATCACTAATATCAGTAAAGCTCTGGTAAGAGCCCTGAAATAATACTACGAAAAGTTACATCGTAAATAATTTTAGCACTTCTCTTTGTTATATTAATCTGGATTATTTATTCCATCAATTGCGTATAATGAAAAAATAAATTTATTATGCCAAATTCCCCTTAATGAAATGGTTGGGAGGATATAAAAGTAATGGAATTCCACCAAGTGTATACAGAGATTTTATAATGCGTATAAATGAGAAAACTAAAAGTTAAATAGAAATACAATGAAATAAAAATGGTATTAGGAATAACCCTAAATGGGTCAAGTCATGCTTTTTATAAGCGTTGAATGACGTCATCATAAAACATCGTAAAAATAAGTTAATAACTGTCTTCAATAATTCTCGCTGCTAACTATTAATAATAATACCTATCTTTTTAGTAATAAAGGGAGAATATACATTTTTCACATGAATTCACGGCCTATAGAAGATTATCTGCGGCAGTTACTTCACAGTAAAAATGGCCTTCATGCTTTCAGAAGACGACGATATGGCAGCTGGTATAGCTAAATATTTCCACCGTACATCTAATATGAAAATATACGGACGGTCCCAGGATAAATTCAAGTAGCTCTGGTCCAACTTTGCGGAGCGCAATCACAAGAGACAAGAAATTACTTAGTATTCTCCACAAACTCCGTTTTTTACGACCTTTTTCTCCTCGGCGGTCATCTTCGAGTGAGGATATCGGATACGCTGACAGAATTTATAGACGCGGCTTTAATTTTGCTAGAGAGGAGTACAGTAATGAGCGAATTCCTGAAGCTGGAAAAAGCGACGGTCAACGCAAAGAGGAATGGGTAGAGTGTGTAGAGAGCAAGTTAGTCTCAGGGGTGTGCGTGGAATTGCCTTCGGGATCGGGGAAAGGTTAATGGCGGATCGAGAGGGCCCACTTCCTTCTGGATAAATTATTGAAGCGAATCTGAGGCTCCGAAGGAGTTTTGAAAGGATTTCAGGGTAACTTTCCATTTTCAGGAAGTTAATTTTAAAGGGGACAGTAAATTAAAAGCTCCTCCACTTTAATTCGGGAGGACTCCGAAGAAATTCCCGAAACAAACTTTCAAAGGGAATCGCCGGAGAAAATCACTGTCTTAATTGAGTCAGCGTTGAATACAACTCATTAATCAAACTGCCGCGCTTAATTCAATCGAAAAATTTCGGCTCCGAGAGGGAAAAGCGACTGAAAGATTTCCCCGATACACCTGGAAGAACTAACTTGAGGGGAATACGTCAGAACAAAGATAAACACGACAATGTCTTTTCGCGCTCTAAACTCCCCGCATTTCTTTGAATGTGTTCTCGCAGTCCTTTGTTTCTTCGTATCGCTTCCCTGGATACCGAAGTGAAAGTCTTGAATTTAATTACTATTGGGAACGAAATAAGAAAAAAGATGATTTCGCTTGGGAGGTTTTGTTGGATGAACGCCGAATTATTTCCGATATTAAATTCGGCCATTTGCTTCTCATTGATCTTAATTTTAATTATAGAATATTTTCAACGGATTCCGATACCTTATCTCGATGAAGGGTATATTTTTCATTTCTTTCTTTTATGCTGGATAGAGAAAATTTTCTCTTCCATTAACTTTTGTCGCATTATTTTTCATGGCTGTGATAAATTGATCCCATTATATTATATGGCATTATATTATATTATTTTGAAGTAGATCCACATTATAAAGTTTGCATCGAGAGATTTGAAAAGATCAACTCTAAAATATTTGAGACTTTTTAACTAAAGACTATGTTATAATAATTTGTTTCATACTATTGAACAATTATTAACATTTATTGATTTAGGAGAAATAGGCTACAGTAGGGATCTATCAGATATAATTTTCTTAAATACATTCATAAATTATTTCTAAAATCGACTTCTAAGACTTTTTGTCGTTCAAATATGATAATCTAAACATATAATAAGATCAAATGTTATCTTTGTTATCGTTAAATATGGTGGACATTACTTGTATAACTTATAACTCAAGGGTGCAACGACTATGCATTTAGTTACTTAGCGCTAATACAGTAGATTTATTTAATACCAGTATAAGGCAAATAAGAATTGCTTTCAAAAATCGCAGAGATATGTCAGTGTTTACTACCCTAGTTTATTAAGTGCATTGTGAAGTAATTCAAAAATTTATCTTCAATTGTTGTAGTTTATTAGAGACGTTTAATAATCTATAATGATTTATAATGGTCTATTTTTTAATTTTGATATTTTATCATGCCTCTATGATATTGCTAAGTAATCGTGTTATTTAATTCTGTTCGGGTGCAATACATTATATTTATTTTCTTTGTATATGCTTTACGTGAGCTTGTACTTCTAAAATTTTCAATTAGAATTTTTTTGTGTGAATGTATGATAATAGTATTTACTGAGTATCTGAGACTAATATTGTGGTATTTTCTTTCATTATATTATTTGATATATTTTTCTATGTGGTAAAAATAAACATTTTTTTTACCCGTTGAATAAATCAAAGATGGAAGCTACTGTGGTGATAATAAAGTTATTCATTGTCCTTAACACTACTTATAGTACACATTGAAATGCATTATCCGTGAGTTGATTGTGCTGACATTATGCAAACTTTTATAATTTTTATTTTATGTGGGAATAAAATTCTATCTAAGTGAGAAAAGAAAGGAAAACCACCTCGCTCCTCATCTAGCCTCGTAAGCCACATCCAAAAGTTATTGTAGTTAACTTTTGAGGCTGAGGATCCAACCAGCCTTGAAATGAATACTTCGCAGATTTCAGATATCTGAACAACCTCTAAAGTATTCACTGGCCTAAAAGCAGGTAGTTAAAGGTTTCCCGGATTACTTCCACATGAGAGCATCCACAGTCTTCCAATACACCTCGAAGTTGAATTCCTTAACATGTATTCTCGTGTAAGATATCGCTGGAGGCGCACTCCGCTGGGAAGAAACCAAAATGGAAAAGTATAGAAGGTAAACACCTAATGTTGATGATATATTGATCCCTGAAGTTGCTAAATTTCTTCTTTTTTCTTCTGAAGTTAGCTATGTTTTCCTTTGCTTTTATGCTTCAAAATACGCGATGGAATTGAAATGTCGATGTCTTCACTATTATTATCAAAAGAAGCTGAACCAATCATCAACGAAATGCATTTTGTTTTAGCCATACCCAGAAATGGCGATTCTAAGAAAGCTCCTTATCGGTGTTGGCAGTGTTCAACATTTATTTCATGACTGAAATTTAATTTGATATCAAATTCAGTCCCTTAAGGGTTAGTGGTATTGTTAGTGTGCAATATATACAGTTTGACATACCTCAAATAAGATAATTTATCTCTGTTTGAAACCTTAAGCCACTTCACTGTGATTAAAGATAAAGCTTAAGTCTGGAAGTGTAGGAATAATAACATTTGAGTTGCATTTAAACATTGGCACATTACTTTAATGAAAAAATTTTCCCAATACATATGTAAATAGCATATTTCTGACTACTATCATTTTCAATTTTTAATTTGAGACTTTTCTATTATTAATTTAAAAGGAATAACCAAAATAAATGCATAACATATTTTGGTGTCAAAGGACGGCATTACGTGTTTATTCGTCGACCGATCAAAGGTTCTATGGCTCAAAGCAAAAATTAAGCTTGCAAAACAAGGTTTACTTGGCCATCTTTTATTGTTTAATAAGATAAAATATATTCACAAAAACATGGACGAGATAAAATTGAATTCAATTAAAATTAAAAAGATGATCAGAAAATTTTTATATTCTTTGTGGTTTCATACTTACGAATTTGTGGGATGGAAATAATCGTTTTGAAATGGATAAAGACAAATCAATAATTCAACAAATAGTGTCAAAACTATTAGTATTCTCGGAATTGATAATGAAATCAATATTAAAAAGGTTGCTTTTTAGAGGTTGATAGATATTAAAAAGAACGAACTCCAATCTTCCAAAATAGTTCGACTAAAGGAACCCAATGGGGAAAAAAGTAATTAATTCACGTCAGAATGATCTTTTGAGTAATAGGATGATTAATTATTTTTGCATTGAATTCAGCAGGAACCTGGCTGAAGGAAACGTTTCAGGGCTCATTAAATCAATTTAATCCGCCCCAAAGGAAAAGAAGCAATGGATTCGTCTTTCATGGTCGCCAATCTTCGCCAAATCAGCACGAATCGCATTAATCAGCCATTTAAACCTGCGAAAACTTTTAGATGAGCTATTCTTTCATTGAATAGTAGATATGAAATTCTCTTCTACTGAATGGAACGCATTTTTCTGATTTTGTTGATAAAAGCTAGCGCCTGTATTGTTACGCTCTTTATAGGGAAAAGAGATTGATCAAAAAATGGATAACAGTGTACTCATATCGCGTGTTGCGAAAATGAAATTAACATCCACTCTATATTTGTTTACATACAGCTCTATTTTCCTACACTTCCTTTATAAGAGGAAGGAACGAATGTTTGCACTCATTCTCAATATAGTGATCTGACAGTTTTCCGATTTCAAATAGCAAACAAACTCGATCTTCTTCTTCCTTCCTCATTTTTCAGGCGTCAAACCCATAACGACGTTTTTCATCCCTGGTCTTTCTCTCCGGCCTACGGACATTCTGCCTTCGCTTTGTATTTACATATTTGTTTCAGTCAGTGATGTGTGAATCGTGCTTTTTCACTTCGATTCGAATTGATCAGATTATTCGAATTTCGGATTGAATTGACTAAATATTCGATTCTCGATGCTTTTTTCGTTTGTTTCTCGTGTAATTCCCAAACTCGAGATGGCATTTTCTTCGTTTCCTGCTCATTGTCGGTATCCGCTAAAAAAACATCGCAAACTTATAATAAGACAGTTTTCTTGATTAGTTAAAATTTCCTAATTGGAATACCCTAGATTGGAAAATTAGTTTTCGTTAGAAGCTCATTTCTATAAAATGCGATATGCAAATTTTGTGTACAATAATTGAAAAAAAACACAAAAAATGGAGTAACGAATATATAAATTTCCGCCTTTTAAATTTGTATTAGATTAATGAAATAGTTTTTGGAACTTTTTACCGTGTGTAAATCCATGGCAAGGAGAAGTACACTTAAAATAAATCCTTACGCATTTTACAAATATTTACAAATTCACAACTGGTTACGATCATCAGGTGACATGATTATCTGATCATTAGGACTGATGACGGCCAATCTGTACCGAAACCGGTATTGTATTTTCAATGTATGTGAAAAATTCGTTCATTTTATTTCTACACTTCCTATCTATTTAATTTGATCAAAACGAGTTCTGCGGTAGTTCATTTGGTTTGAAATGCTTGTCGAACAAAATAAAAATTCGATTAGATTCGAAATTTCGACTATCACACTTGTAGTGTCGATATTTTTCTTCTTCCATTCATTATGTGTGTCCTCTCCTTCAATTAATGAATTATCATATTCAATCATTTAAATATTGAGTTATTGTCTCATGTCCATTCTTCTTTTTCTGTACATTTTTGTCTAACCAGAAACCCTTATTCGAAACTTCATTTCCCATTTTTCTAGTCTTTTCATCATACTTTCATTGCGGTTAGACTATTCTCGCGGTGACAACACTCTATAGTTCCATAACATAACACAATACTACATATAATACTACTACAGTGTTCATAATTTAACATTATTTACAATTACAGAACATACATTAACTACCGACGACAATAAAATATCGCGATAAAATATCTCTTCGTTACAATATTACAACATAAAATACAACAATATTGCATCTGTAATCTTTGTTCATTTGCTTTTATCATTATACGGTTCTTGCATCCACAAATTCCACAAAGAATTTTATAGATATTTATTGTTTTTTTCTCATTTTAATTTATAAAATTCGCAGAATGGTTCCTTTCAGGTAGTTGAATCAGGTCATTTCCTTAAGGAAGTGTATTCCGTGGTAGTGTGTCAGCGTTGATCTAAGAAGACCGATAAAGAATATAAGGAAATAACTGAAGTGAAACTGATTTCATCTGGGCGGGGATATAAAGGAACAGTGGCCTATTTTAAAAAGGAACTCTCAATCATCAAAAGTTCCGCCTTTCTAGGGTTTCCTTGGAAACCTATATTCACCCACGCAGCCTTGTATAGACAGATCTGCTTCGTGATGTAGGGCGAGAACAAAGGAATTTTCCACCAATAATATTAAAGAAATCACAAACCGAGTGTGCTACTTAATAAACCCCAGAGCGCACGTAAATTCATTCATTCAAGTTCACGCCGCGTAATAGACTAAACAACCGCCATATGGCGCCACTTTACGTCCTATCTTTAGAATGTGTAATTTGGGTCTGGGTCATCTGGTCAGGGCATTCTTTCATCGGAGGGCCGCATGTTTAATTAGGCAAGATATGCGACAGTTTGCCCGCATTTGAGGCCTCTCTTGGAAGTGGCATAGTTCATACGTTGAAATAGTTCGACGTCGAGATTGACAGAAAGAAATCGGATTTTTACGCTCAGTATACTGAGATTACCGCTACTGCTTAGTGTAGTATGAAATTTCAGGGAACATAACAAGGAAGCGGCACGTAGTCAATTTCACGTGAAATGTATTTTAGTGCTCATTATTGACTATGTATTTTAGCGTACTATACTTAACTGTCCTGCAATTATACAATACTTTATGTAAGTTTTTGTATGAAGAATTATGCTCCTATTAAGTATGGTGTAATTAATTGCATACGGGTTTTTTTTTGGATGGGTTCTGTTCCCAACATTGGGTGAATGCCAGACAATTTGAAAAATTAAAACGGTATGCTCCAGCGCTGCAATCTGACCAGAAGTCCATATCGCTACGAAAAATTTATATGAATACATAAAAAGGAAAGACTTATCATTTTACTTTCATTGTCCTTGACGAGATTGAGAGAAGTATTGTAGTGTCCAAGTCAACCTTAGGAAGTGATCAGGAGGCTACAGCAAACGCTGGAAAAGCTCTATATAACCTGAAGGCCTCCGGTTTCCGTCTTTGATCTCGACGGAGTCTTGGGAGTTGACCGTCTTATGTAAATATATTTAAACTAGACCCAGCACAACACACAATCATTGCGAGTTGCCTACAACACAGTGGCAGTTCAATTGTTCCTCTTTGATTGGTCTGAAATCTAGTCGCCATTGGTATATACGCTTTGTTGGTTAAACGTACCAATCGGCAGGGGAAAATATTGGTGCTTCGTCTGTAGAATAACGAGTATTTCTCAACGTTAACTACTGAAAGACAGATAAAAGGAATTAGAGGTTTGAAAATGATTCTTTCGTTATAAGTTGATCTTTGAAGATGTTAACATGACTATCGAAATGCGCATTGGGTAAATCTCAAAAGGTAATTGGTCGGTTATTCCAGAATTTTGTTGTTCTAGGAATTGCTGGCATCAAAACAGAATCGAACGCTGACAAAATGGCTTTAGGAACATTACCAAACCTCAAATTCATTAGCAGCCGTGTTCTAATGTATTTCTTTTCGGATATGGAGATCTTTGGGTATACTCACATCTGTATGAGCTTTTCTCTGATAAATTATGCATAGCCAGTAAAAAGGGGTGTGTTCACCGAGAAAAGGGGCGTATTCCTGACTTTCAAACGAATACCAAAGAGGGAATATTATCCACGTAAACTTTTGTGCTGAAAAACACGTAGAAATCGATATTCATCCAATTTCTCGGTTTTCAAGTGTAAATGTATCCCAAACATTTTTACCCTCGGCAGTCTTCTTGGACTCACGCTGGAAGTCACAAAGAAAAGCTGTCTCAAATTAAAGTATTCGTGTCACTCTCATAATGATACCTAATCGTGCTCCTAGATATAAATAGTATTACCAATATTTCTAATGCAATTTATAACAGAATTGAAGTCTTACAGGTAATGAAATCATGTTCATTTCTTATGGAAGTACTTTCAAGCAGTCTATTCGAATTCAGGATACTGTCGTAAAAGTGAGAACGAATTTTGAAATCTGATTAGTCCTTCTTACGAATCCTGTAATGCCATACTTCTCACTGAGAGGTATAGTTAATCATAATTCGAATTAGTTTCTCAATGTATTTATTATGGGGTGTTTAATTTGTTTAGACTCGAATTTATGTATGTAGTTGCAAATGTGTTTACTAATATCACAGCTTTTGTTTTACGTCGTTATGTTTACTCATTCGTCCGAATATTAGAAAGGATCTTCCAATGAGAGATTTATACACACAAATTGAATCTAATTGTGTTTACGCACCTGTATCGCGTTTGATTTTAAAGAAAAGTAGATTAAGATATTGTGTCAATTCCATTCGTACGGGGAAAGCGTGTTGATATTCACGCGAGAGTAAACATTCAAATATTCACGAAATGCTTTGAACTAAAGATCAAGGACGTCGAAAATAAAATGATTCTCCATTAGAATTATCATTTTTTATTTTCAATTGCTAGAATAATCCTGTGTTGGCAGGAAATACAGCACATATTCGAGTATAAGTTGACCCTTCTAACTTTCACGTGAAAATTTCCGTTTTTTACGGTTATGATTCAATCCTTTCATTAATTGATTCAATTCCACTAAGGCAAAATTTGTAATTATTAAACAGAGCAGAGGTATAAATATCGATAAATTCAGGGCATCGAACCGGAATCGAACCAGAAAAACCGATATTTTCACCGAGGTGAAAACCGAATACCGAGTGGAAAAGAATTGAACTTCTCGAAACTGAAGGGAAACCGGAAACCGTCATTTGTTCTTTTCCGGTTTCCATCTACCAGCAACGCACATTTTACTTAATTGTAATTGTAGAAAGGTTCCAAAGACTTGTGTAACAATAACATTCAACTAACTATTATGAAATTTTATTCCAAAATTTATTGTAATGTTATATTAATTTAAAAAATCCAGAAATAATAAACCAAATCTTATAAAGATATAATATTATAATGGTTGGGAAGAACCTGTTCGGATCGGTTTGTCGTTGGTAGAAAAAGCATAACCGGAACGAAAGCGAAATTTGGTTATTTCGTTGAACCAAAATGAAAAATAATAGCATCAATTATTAATTGTTGACTTTTTAATTGCATATTCTCAAATAATAGGCCCAAAAGAGACTTAATGCAACCATTTTTAGAAAGAAGTTGGACATTTTAACTTAACGGAAAGTAACGGTACTTTCTTGTATGTCAATATGAATAAAAATAGATTGAATTACATGAAAGTTGGTCCGATCAAATTTCTCGGTGTAGGTAATCGGGGTATTTCATCTCGAAGGACAGTTGAAAACTATTTAGTTTTATCATTCAAACCCACATTTCATGCTGTACTACATAGATCGTAAAGGTGATTATGATCGTGACTCTGTCGTGCGTGAGTCCTATGGAAATTTCGTAATGAAAGGTCATCCTATTCACGACCGAATCACACGGTAACCTTTTTCCATTTGAGCACACGTTGAAAAAATCCAATCCCTCGCTAATCCCTGGAAAATCTTGGCCGATTCATATTGTCCAAATGTATTTCCTTTCATTGGAATGGGCTGTAGCTGGCGGCGGGAGAGAGAGGAAACAAAAGACGACTGGGATGCGGTGGTGTCGCTCGGACAGATAAGATTGACTCCCTGGAAATTGCCGAGAGGAAAAAATGGAGCCGACCAACGAGGGGTCATCTCCCGCACAGATGAGAGCGAATGGGGAGACATCTTCCGGGAGATTTTGCGAGCTGACAAGTAACGAAGACTTTTCGCTCTGCGTCGGCTCGCATGATCGAGTACACATCGGATGACGAACGTAATCCTTTCAACGGCGACTCTCGATTGTCGATTTAAATCACATTTTTATGAGAACTCGATGAAGGTTTTGTGATGGAAATAGTGAAAGGAAAGAATATAAATCCTTACGAAAAATGCAAAAAAATCCACCGCATTTCCAGGATGGCAGGTGAATCGAAAGATCTTCGGATTCCATATCGAGAATCGTCAGAAATTGACGTGGTATAGGAGAATTGATATTCCGTCGCATTTTTCCTATTTGCCTTTCTTACTTTATCTATACAATTGGCCGAAAAGGGTATCCGCCATTTTTTAAATAAAATTAGCAAAAAGACTCATCTTTAACGGATAAACTATGTCGAATCAAAAGATAAAGAATCATACCAGAATACTGTATTGCTACTTATTTGAACAGTTTCCATCAAAAGCCTCTACTAAACAGCGAACTCAAATATTTCTCTGGAAAATACGAAACTGCACTTTTCTATGGAAATTGGTTACTTTTGACGCCCTATACCTTTTCAATGAGCACAGATAACGAAAACTAACAAACTAAAACGTAAAATTAATTCACTCTAAAAACTATGCGAAGTTCGTTCACTGATGTTGAGCCATGGGTACCCGAGAGTTAAACAAAAAGACAGCGCAAAGCAATAATTTTTATAAAGTAACTACGATGAAAAGACATGCAAATATGCTCTCAGACGCAGGTTGGAAATACTTGAAAGATAGGAGACTAGAGGTTGAGATTACTTGATACATTCAGAGAAATCACAATTGCAGAGGACGTAATCGGTGTTACGCAACTCCCCTACTGCTGGAGTAAAATAAAAGAAACAGATGCTAGAAAAAGTCTTTTTAAGGACTCATTCGAACGATGCGCGATGACAACATCCCAAAGGAGTGGTTCATACGTGCAGCGCTTACGCCGAAAGGTGGCTTGCAGGGTATTTATGTAGATGTATACGTATACTTTTCAAGTCCCATACTAAAAAAAAAACATTTTTGGCTTCTTGGCCAGCTTTTTTTTTACTCAAGCTCAATGTGCGACGGTTAATCGTTAAGTAAAAATAATGTTTATAAAGACGGTCTTGAAATTTCATCAATCATGTTTGTGTTGGACGTAAATGATGACCAACGCCAAATGCTTTTCTCTTTTTTATCGTAAGTGATTAATAGCTTTGCCATTTTAAGGATCCTCACCCCTGTTGACCTGGAATGGCTCCATTTCTTTGATGTCCACTCACTTCTTCAAAAGGCCTTTAATAGCCCTCTTTATCTCTCTTTCGGAATGCCGGGCGTTTTTGAAATTCTCAGCGCCGCTTCTTCTCTGAGTCGTTCTTTACTCGGACATTTCGCTGAAACGGTCCGTTTTCTTTTTACAACCACAACTGTTCGTTAACCGATCACCCACTGCAATTTCGTAGCAGCGCTTCTTAGTAAAGGAAACTAGATAAATGTATGACGTCATGGATTTTGAACGAATAGTATACAGGATGATTTGTCATTGTTTTTATTATCACTATGTTATTACTAGCACATTCCAATGTCAAAAATTACCGAACTAAATTTAAAGGTATTGACTGATATTTTATGGAAATTCATTTTAAATTAAGTGAGACTTTTTAGTTCTTATTTGATTTCGAACTAAATTTAACTCATGAAAATATATACCTATTGTTGCATACATCTGATTTATACATTTCCCAATATTCATTTTCTTTTCCGATTAGGGATATTCATTCCCGATATTATATTTTTTACATTTCCCGACCATCAATACTATTGAATGTTAAAATTTTCATCTATGTATTTATTATGAGACTTACTGACAAAGGATAGATAAATATTAAAATATATACACCAGAGTGATTACTATATAAGATAATCTTTATATTTCATTATTTATAATTTTCAAACGAAAAATATTGACTGGATCGCTCTATCAATCTAAATTTTGTAATCATTGTTTCCAACTTGTGTGACAATATTTCCATAAATATCGATATTTCTCGTAAAATTTTGCTATTTTATTCATTGTCTCCACAACAACAAACCCTGACTGCTGAAATCCTGGTCAAATTTAAGTACACAGAATGAGTCCCCGTGATAAATAAGGTATATATAAATTATCGCCATCGCACAGTGGGCTAGAATCGAAAAAAGCTGGCCAAAAATACGAAAACGCTTTTCTTGAGTGCGGACCTCGAAACTTCGCATGATTGATTATGAATAAATCCTGCAAACAACTATGGAAGTCATTTACGTTCGATCCTTAACATTAAATTTATACAGGAGGTCAAAGTTGACCAATTTTTGCGAAAATTTCCCGTTTCCGATTTTTCGCGAAATTCTTCAACTTCGAGTCGATTGTGAACCCAAACTAGGAAAATCATCGGGTAAAATATGATGCCATATTATAAATATGTTCTTTGTCCTTCGTAAGACTTATTTTCAATGAGTGCTGTTGAATATTTATATACTTTACATTACAAAGTGGCCGACCCTTATTTTGGAACAAATTTTTACATAAAGCGAGGAAAATAGTAGATTGAGACACCGTGTGACACGGAGTTATTTACACCACGATAAGCAATAAACCTTCCTTAATGGGAATCTGAAATAAAATCTTGCCCCAATTTGCCCCAATAATATATATATATATGTCGACTTTTCGACAACGCTGCAAGGGCCAAATCCGCGCGGCGGAGCACCGTCCTCCGTTACGCTCTCGTGTTTAGAGAGGAACAACGAACAAATACGATTCTGATTCGTTCTTTTTGTATATTTTAAGCATTATTATACTTCGTACATATGTTAGATAACTATCTTTATGATTTTGATACTGAATGTTTCTTCACTCTCACTTTCAACTATACTGAAAATTTTCTTACAAAATCGGTACAAAAAGCCATCACTTTGTGTAATTTCATAACAGTAATGAAATATAAGTTGTGATATTATTAAAATGGTGGCATATAGCGTAGCATTTTCTTCAAATACAAAAATTGCCCACATCTGGAGTTGTTTTGGTGACCGTCGTATTGCTCTGGAAAAGTTGGGCAAAGGGCTCGTTTTAGGATATTTTGAATATACGAGAGCGAGTAGTAACTAATGATGATTATTTTAAATTAGGATCTTTGTATTATTATTTTGGATTAAAAACTACCTCCTTACCCCTACCTATGTATTTTGAGTATGCTGAAATAAACCTGTTTGAAAATAGAATGAGGCTTACAAAGCAAAATGAGGAGAGAGGTATTTGTCGTTATTTACTCAACGAACCGGAAAATATCCACGTTGTGACCTTCTGAAATAAGTCTACAAAAATACACCGGAAAACGCCTTTCTGCGTTGGTAGATAGTGAACACTCATTGTGTACATTCCATACATTGCTCATTTAAAATACCAAGACAAAAATATGTAATTGGAAAGTGAATAATACACCATTTACCAATATTGCTATTAAATGATAATTAATAATTAATAGAATAAGACTTAAGTATTACGGTAACAATATGTGACTGAGAAATAAATATTATAACTATATAGAGCTTTGTATGAGTTCTTGGAAGAAGAACGAGTCTTACCAGGACAGTAAAGAACGAGGCCTTTTCTTTCCTCACTGTACCATAATTTTAGGACTGTCCACATAAAGTGCAACAGTGAAGCTATGAAAAGCACAATTTATATCAGGAGAAAATGGATTCAAAATCACTCATGCCCCAGAAGATTTCATTTACCATAGCTTGAGTAAATGCCAATAGATATGTGGGATACATTTTCTTTATGAAACCAGATTGGTAGAAGTTCTAACCTACCCACAAATAAATATTACAAAGGAATCTAAATGCTATTCAATAAGCAAGAAGGTGAAAGAAATGTGAAATCAAATGATTCCCAAATTACTACTCATTCTTACGTTCCTTTAAAATTTTCTTACAATTATATTAATAATGATTCCCAGGCTGGAGTTCAGATTTTGAAGTAAATCAAGTGGTTCACAATTAAACTCGTACACATACATACTCTGCCTTACCTTACATCACCCAACCCAGATAGCAAATGAAATATTCCCTATATTCCCTAATAAGAATAATCTTACATGCCTATCTATCATACATGTTACCAGATTAATACGTGAAAATGCACGAAGAACCCCGTATCCATTAATCCACAGCCAGATATCCATCCATTCGATGGCATAGTAACACTGTTGAGTTACAGACTTGGAATTTTGCAGAAATAGTGCAGGTTTGCCTAGACCTTCGTTTCACATAAGAAATCCAAAAAAAATATAAGTATCAAATCGAAGACTGTTTCTTTCACTGCCATATTTTGACGAAGGATCACCGATCGTAAACCTTAGTTTCTAATGCACAAACACACTTTTATCATGTTATTCCACAAACACTTACAACATATGCCAAACATACTGCGACTGATATTCCACCATGTAGCGCTACCCCAATATTTCTTAAACGACTTGCTAATGACAAAAAGTTAAATTTTGAAGTTCATGGAAGCCAAGGTAGTCTTTTCTTGAGGATATCAAGAGGTCTTCACATGTTTCCGCCTTTTCAAAGAGAATTATGGTATAGAAAATTCTGACGAACGAAACTCATTCCTAATGCCACGTCACCTTCGAATATCTGAGTTCTTCGTCTCGCTATGTGGATAGTGTTCAAAATGGTGTCATTTACATTTTCCTGCGGATTTCAAATATAACCAAGAGTGGAATGGAGTTTGTGTAGTGTGAATCAAGCATTACATTCAGTGATTTCTTGGAAAAAAGTGTGAGTGGGAATCGAAGAATTACAGCACCTGTAGTGCATTACTTATTCTGAGTATATTCTTGTAATAGTAAAAGAAACAAGAAATAGTTATTCGCCATCTTTGATGTCCGTTCCTAGGTAAAGGTTAAGAAGTCTGAGTCAGGTCTCGAAGAGGTTTGCAGAAGCTTTAAAACAGCATTACTTCGCAGAAGGACAATTAACGACAGCTTTACAAGCGTTTGAAGGTGAGTCAGAAAGTATTCGTGCATTCAGTCGCAATATTCTGATGTAAATGAGAAATAACCAAGAAGAGTTCCAATGGTTATTGTTTTATTTCAATATTCCTGGGTAAATTCGTTCAAATACTATCAATATGACGTGTCAATAGGAACATTACGATTACCATTGAGCCTTATTGTATTATAGTAGAGTATTTAGGGGATTAAATGGTAGTAAATCATTCACTTCAAATAGTAGCAAATCATTCATAAGTTTGCAAACTTAGGCATCAGTTCCAAACCTTAAATAATGAATACGCAGAGCAATAAAATGCAGTGCTAACACCAAATAGATTTCACTGGATCCTCTCGATTTACTATTCACTCATTCATCTTCAGTCCCTTTCACCTCCAGTCCCAATGGTTTTTTGGACGATAGAAATACTTTTATCGTTAATTTCATAGTACCCTATCTTTTATCGTGATGTGTCTAAAGCTAATGGAAAGTTCGAAGGATGTCGATATCAACGTAAGATAGTTATAATTAATCTCAAATGCCGTTTCCTTTCAATCACCATCACCAACATATCAGGATTAAACAATGTTTAAATCATGTTTTATTGTGAATACTATTTTGTTAGTAAAGGTAACTATCTGAAGTACATTGGCATTATCTGATACTTTTATCTTATGAGAAAGAGAATATTATAATAGTAACCTCAAATAATATTTGTTTAAATTACACGAATTTATTGCAATAAATTTTTTGTTAATTTAATCTCGTCGTTTCAAATACCATTTATTTCGTTTTCGCATAAAATGGTCGTTCGTCACAATGACGTCACACGTATCTATAACATATTTTACGTCAAGTTTTAAATACGACATTTTAGAAGAACGTAATATTTTATACATATTTCAAATTGAAATTAATTTATGTTGAGACCAATAAAATTTAAATTTAATAATAATTAATAATTACGAGAATAGTAACAAATTTCTCCAGTAGGGGGAAAAGAGGGGGGTAAGAGTAACAGCGATAAAGTGACCAATCAGAACTCACGATTTTGTTTAACCGTAGATTTTTGAAATTAGATCTCTCTTTGATCTGGAAACTTCGTCTGGTAGGACGTATTGAGGAATTTTTCGAGATAAGTGTGAACTTCTTCGATTTATGTAGATTTCAGATTCGGTAATCGTGAAGCATAAGTTTAGTTTAACGTAATAAATTGTACTTCTTAAGTCAAGATTATTACAAGATTAAATTATTACTTACAAGATTTAATTAAATTAAGGATAGGGAATTTTCCGACGTCAAGAGGACCACGGGACGTCTTGAGGATCCTTTTAGTTTTTGTAAGTATAATATATTATTCCAATTTTAATTAGTGACATATTCTGCGCTCAATGCAATATTTAATACCGTGAGCTGTTATTTTCATATACTTAATTATTTTCCGGTGTAATCATAGTACATATATTTATTCGTGACGCATGATATTTTTCTGAGTAGCTACCAATCATGCTTTTGGATCAATCATTATTTATATGATCACATTTCTTATTGAAGAGCAATGAATCACAGTTATGTAAGTATAATTTTATCCGACTTCTGATATGTGTTGATATTTTATGTACGAAGTAATGAATCTAATGTTCTGAATATATAATTTATCCGCGGGGTATGCTACGAAATTTACCAGCAACCGGTTTAAAAGCGGTTACATCTTCAAAAATTGGCCGCTTACATACAGAAGCGAGTTATATTTTTCACTTGTAGCCAACCGGTATTTCAACGGAAATTTCCGTTTGAATTTCTAAGTCTAACCTTGCAATTAGTTTTTAATCACATCAATTTTACTATTTCTTTGTTTTGAATGCGATTTCAATTCGAGGTAAACCTGCGTTTTGTATTTATCCTC
This sequence comes from Pachydiplax longipennis, assembly GCA_036926295.1. Lineage (NCBI taxonomy): Eukaryota > Metazoa > Arthropoda > Insecta > Odonata > Libellulidae > Pachydiplax > Pachydiplax longipennis. Next base: position 8,520,312 of record JAVFKF010000044.1, on the reverse strand, counting down.
GATTTTGAACATTTTCATCGATTTTATACTTTTTTAATTAAATATTGCTATCAGACTTATAGACCAGGAAGATTTACTCCAATTAAGATAAAATTGTTACAATTATATTGTATCAGGAACCATTATTGGAAAATATCTATCTTCTAGTGGAACTTATTGCGTTCCTAATATTTTAATAAAATTTTTCAGATCAATATTTGATGCTTAAATCGAATATGTAACGGATTAAATATTAGAATTCGATAATTGAAATTCACTTCAGCTTTTAGCATTTTAATTCCTTCTTAATAATCGATTTACACATAAGTTGCATCTGATTTCAGAAACAAATTATCAGTAATTAAGTCAGTAGCTTCTCGTAAGTGATATTCGGGATAAAACCATTAGAAGGTTTTTTTCCCGATGGTTATTTAATATTCACATCGTAATTCAGTAATTAAAGATGCTTTAAATGGACGTTGGGTGCTAAATTTCAAAATTTAAGAATACATTTATTATTTTTCAAAATAATTCCTTTCTTGATTATCAAACAGTGCTTATTAATCAATCGAATAAAATATTAAAGTTAAAAACATTTACTATACTTTAGACGATGTAGAAAAGGATATTTTTAATATGGTCGTAACCAAAATCCTTACTTGAATCATTATCGTTGGCAACCTCATGCTTTTATATATGTACCAATTCTATCCACGATTGATTTAATTTGGTGTTTCTATTTATTACAGATTGTGACTTCCTCACCTTCTCAGCACTTTTTCCCGTATGAGTTCCTCCTGTGTGACAGTGTAATGACACTGAAGATGCCAAGAGTAACCGGAGATCAACAAGTGGTAAGATATTCAAATACAATTAATGATAATTAATTTAACAATTAACGATATATATTCTGTGTATCTTGTATTAAATCCAGAAAATCCGAGTACGGTGGATGAAGCTTAAACAATATAAAAGGTAACATAGCATTCGTGACGTCTTCAATCTCCTACAATTTTCAACGTATATTAACTCGTAGGAGGTGACAACGTTCAGACGAGAAAACAGTTTATTAGAAAATGGTTTTATGACAAGGAGGGTAATATAAATAAATTATATGTTTGTTAGAATCCGTATTTCAATAACGTTTACTATTTTTATCATTTCCCAATAATTTGAATTCAGATGACTGATGATCATTTATGATTACAATTTTCAAATGCATTTAATAAATTTTAAAATACGCAACTCTTTCTTGTGAATTATGATAAAATATCCAATTTTAGGAACTCCAATCGCGTCATCAAATTATTCACTAAATACAAAATTCGATTGTCGCGACTTTTTTAGATTCTTCCTGTATTGAGTGAATCAATTCCAAAGCCTTTTTTTGTGAATATGTGTGACATTGTTATTGTAAACACTTTTTCTGAAATTGCATAAATAAACCCTGAGACACTTAAAGCTTCGGAAAATCTGATGTGGCTATCGAAAGTCGAAAGCTGAAGTAACATTCACAACGTTTTCGTCCTCGAATTCCTGAACAATCGGTAACTTTTATTAAGATCTTAGTATTTTTATTTTTTGATCTAAAGTGATGAATGACTATATAAATCAGGATCTGCATAAATATCCCGCTCTAATCGATCCTCTTCTGATTTCTTCCTGACTTATAATTCCAATTAAATGATGTCAGAAACTAACGTCTGCGGCTATACAAATAATGTGATCTCTTTAGTCAATCATCTCTTGAAATATAAAGACATGCTATGGATGAATCTACAATTTTTAAATGCATATATAACTTCCTATTCTCGCGGGTTTGCACGTAGGTTTTTAAGACTTAATAATTGTTCGGCGTCTTGTGATTTTACCCTTTGTTTCTTTTGTCCGCTTTTGGTATCTGCAACCAGCTACTTTTACTCTCATTCACCCTCAAAAAGTAGAAGCACTATCATTTTTCTCTTTTGTATACATTCTTTGAAAATGAGAGGACTGAGAAGTATACATTGATAACTTAGAAAACCCTTCCCTATTATCCCAAGGACGGATGGCTCTCATTAGCTTTCACTTATGAGAGATAAGCAACCGAAATAGCCTTGTTTTCCCTGACTTTCGAGTCTATGCGGAAGTTCAAGTTTCTACTAAATTTTCGCAAGGAAACAAGGTTAACATACATATCCTTATTCTTATTTTTCATGCGGTCAATCTATAAGCCATTCATTGTGTTTTAACATGATCCCTATCAATCATCAATTTACAACTCGCTTCAAATGCTTCGTTACTATTTGCAGTGATTTTTCACTTCGACTACAATTAGAATATCTAATTCAAAACGCGATATGCTTTCTCTGTTTGTTTCCATGAAAATATATAGGTAGTAGTTTTCACACTTCGTCTATTGCTCAACATTTTATCTGCTGCATAAGTGTTCATATTTATAATTATAAAATATTTTAGATTAGATTTTCTTTGACTTTGACTTTCGAAACTGGATTCATTTTCATTACTGAAATAAGTTATGTTAGTAGAGGTATCTCACTATACTAGCGATTCTGAATCCATTTGTATTTCGAAAAAAGTTCGTGACCTCAATTTAGATTGATTGACATTTCTTAAGGCTCTATCCCGTACTTTGGTCACACAGGAGCAAATTACCTTATTTTGTCACAAATTAGCAACTTCGAATTAAATTAGCATTAGGAAATTTCGGAGCAAAATATTTCTCTTCGTAAAATGTATTTTCACTAACGACTCTCATAAACTTTTCTAATGCTTTCATTCACTTCGCAAACATTTTCCCGTTCCAAAACAACTCCAGATGTGGGCAATTTTTGTATTTGAAGAAAATGCTACGCTATATGCCACCATTTTAATAATATCACAACTTATATTTCATTACTGTTATGAAATTACACAAAGTGATGGCTTTTTGTACCGATTTTGTAAGAAAATTTTCAGTATAGTTGAAAGTGAGAGTGAAGAAACTTTCAGTATCAAAATCATAAACATAGTTATCTAACATATGTACGAAGTATAATAATGCTTAAAATATACAAAAAGAACGAATCAGAATCGTATTTGTTCGTTGTTCCTCTCTAAACACGAGAGCGTAACGGAGGACGGTGCTCCGCCGCGCGGATTTGGCCCTTGCAGCGTTGTCGAAAAGTCGACATATATATATATATTATTGGGGCAAATTGGGGCAAGATTTTATTTCAGATTCCCATTAAGGAAGGTTTATTGCTTATCGTGGTGTAAACAACTCCGTGTCACACGGTGTCTCAATCTACTATTTTCCTCGCTTTATGTAAAAATTTGTTCCAAAATAAGGGTCGGCCACTTTGTAATGTAAAGTATATAAATATTCAACAGCACTCATTGAAAATAAGTCTTACGAAGGACAAAGAATATATTTATAATATGGCATCATATTTTACTCGATGATTTTCCTAGTTTGGGTTCACAATCGACTCGAAGTTGAAGAATTTCGCGAAAAATCGGAAACGGGAAATTTTCGCAAAAATTGGTCAACTTTGACCTCCTGTATAAATTTAATGTTAAGGATCGAACGTAAATGACTTCCATAGTTGTTTGCAGGATCAATCATGCGAAGTTTCGAGGTCCGCACTCAAGAAAAGCGTTTTCGTATTTTTGGCCAGCTTTTTTCGATTCTAGCCCACTGTGCATCGGTCTAAATGAATTATATATAAATAATAAAGAAGCAAATGAAAATGTAGACGTCGATAATATCTCCCTATTTCAAACACATTACTTGATAATATAATTTTATCAACTTTATATTGCTTTACTGATAAGAAATTTTTGGATATAAATAGACATATTTCAATTTGTCGCCAATACTATAGTATGTATAACTTTGATTTTCAAAGTCTCTGAAAGGTTTCGAATATTTATGTTTCAATAAATATTCTCTGCAAATCATAATGATAACTTCCATTCTCTCAAAATTCTTCATCTGCGGTTTACAATCGATTTCCATATTGTATCCATGTCATTCATAATCCCCTCTCGTACGTTGTGCCTGCTCTGTACTACGGAAGGAATCAGTAAATGACGGGATCAAGCTCAATTGATTAGAGGAAAATAAAATGAATATATTGACGAATGCATCCTGTTTGACTGTTTGATTTTACGTTATATGACGAGTTATTATTTTAGTTAACTGCGTCAAAAACCACGTATAATTAACTCTAATAGACCCAGTGTCCAATACATTAGACGCAATATTTATTGACACTAATATGGTCAATCTCGACTTCGTTTGATCTACAACTATCTGGAAAAGAATAACACAATTAGTAACTTCTACTGCAGATTTTAACTCGACTTTTTTCGTCCACGAATTTTTATGTACAGGTACACGAATATTTTCGTTGCACATGTTTTAATGTTTTCATCAATAAAAATTTTATTCTGTAAAGGTTAATAATTTAACTTCAGCATATATGATATGGATGCGGGAGAGAACTACGAAAGCAAAATTAATTGCCTCGGGGGATTTCGCTGTCATATTTAATGGTAAGGCCACCGATATAAATATAAAATGAAACTGTTACATTTCTAGGAAACGTTGTCATTAAAAGTTTCCATAGTCAGTTTCGAGCAACACTCAGGTTTTATTTTCAAAAACAGGAATCTGCATTTAAACTTTTCTATTTCCCCATCACGCTGATGATAGAGTACTACTTCTATACTCAGCGTTTTTCGGCTTCCCTTAAAAAAACTGCAATGTCCCTTTTGCCTCGTCTCGTCCCACTTTTCCAGGAAATTCCACGAGAAACGTTTTCATGTAAAAATAGTGATCGGATTAAAATAATAATGGTCAACTTCCATATTCTACTTTTTTAAGGGTTCAGATTGCGCTCTCCAGCTTTTATTAATGTCACCTGGAGACTTTAATTATAAAATACCTCAGGGAATCCTTTCAAAAGCATTCAATTTGAAGCCAGTGATAAATTATAGATAGTGTTTTCAATTTAACCCTAAAATCGGATTAGTAATCACGATATAACTTTTCATTCTCATATATGTATCCAATGTCAGATTTGGGGATTTCCATTGGCTCCCAACTCGTATTTGACATATTCACTGATTGTCTTTGTATTTAATTGATACTTACTGGCAACAGTACTAACGCAAAATCAAAATCGACCATTTCCCGATAAAACGTTCTCTCGTGACTTTCTCGTCTTTGTCGTCAATGTTGTATTGTATCTTTTTAAACGCTTTTTTAATATTTTGCAATTTTCAATGTCTTCCAATGTTGGATTTGACTACCTCGTTATATGCTTTTCTCATTGTAAATTTTTACTTTAGAAGGTTTATGAAAACAACCCACTTTAAGTTCAATATTTAGCTACAACTTTCAGTAGGTTTCTCAGGTTTTTAACACACACTTTCTTTGTGAGCATTTTCCTGTAGTGGAGATTTTTCCCCATATTAATTCTTGTTTTTTTTAATTCAGAAAATAGTTTCTTCCTCATTTTCTCGTTTTTATTGCTGCATCTCCCTCTATCAGTCTCAATCTCTTCTATTCTAAAATGCAACTTAAGTTCATTTGTGCCTTCAGCAGAACTTAATTCTATCGTAAAATTCAATTATAATGAGTCTTCGTACAAAATACTGATGATTGCTCTAAGGAAGTGGATGTAAGGACTTATTTTGAGTCTTCTGAACGTGCTTTGCGTTTGAAATAGAGAGGAATTAGAATATTCCTAGATTTCCTTCGTCGAACGCTCTGTAGGTAACTCTCTGTGATACTATACATTGTGCGGAAGATAAGCCTCTTACTTTAATCGCCTATAGTTAATGACGAAAGAACTGAAGAAGTAAACGATTGCTAACGTAACCTGTTTCAAGGTTTTCATGTGAGACAGCACGTTTCAACAAATAATTGATAAATTTTGTACAATGATAATACCGTACTTACTAATGCTATTTTTGCACTCTGACAATTTGTTATTGTTTCTTTAATCATGAACATCCCGATGTCAATGTCTCTACCGCATTAAAATGCATGGTTATCCCAGTTATTTATCAATATTTTGAATTTCGGTTTGTGTATTTTACTAAAAAGCTGTAAGTATTGTTTCATTTCTAGAACTTCAAATAATTCCACGCGTAAATTTTCATATACTTCAAGTCCAGATTACTTAAATATTTTGTTATTTTTCTTAAGATAAACCATACAGCGTCTTACAGTGTCGTACAAGATCAAGACAAACTCTAAAAGCCTAGTCAACCCCAAGATAAGTCTTACAGCGTATCAATTAAGCCCTACAACCTTTCGATAACCGCTACATGTCTAGATAATCTCTGCAAGGTATAGGTAAGCCCTACAACCTTTAGACTACCCTTACACGTTTATGTAAGCCCAACAACGTCTAGATACGCCAAACATCATCCAGATTAGATCTATTACCTCCAGATAAGTCCTACAATCATAAAAAGAAGCGTTTTCTTGCTAACGTGGATTGGTTTAATGAAATTTACTCTAAAAATAACGTAAATACAAATAAGCAACGTAGCAATCTTTAAATTTTAGAACAAATAAATATACATCTCTTACTTTATTGTAAAAGCTGCTTTCCCTATTTTTTACCATGTATTTTCGTTGGAGCCATCTGGAAAATGTTCACATAAAAATTAAAAAATAATAAGCAGTATAGAATTTATTTTACCAAGGTGCCAGTTTTCGAACCAACGATGCCCTAAATAATGGCAACAATAATGTAAAATTGATTCTCTCGTGTTTTGTGAAAGCAAACGATAAAAATGGCCAGATGGGAACTTTTCATGCATTGGTATCGGCTTTGTTTGAATAAATAAATATAAAAACGGAATAACTGATTTATGCAGATCACTTTTGGGATTCGAGAGGATAACAAGGATTTAAATCTAAATTCGGAGTCTTTACCTTTGTCCTTTATCATTGTCTCGCCGATTTGGAATTTGGAAAATGTTTCCATGATTTTTTATCTCTTGGATCTGAATGTATGAATCTTGCTTCCAAGAGACTGAAATTGGTGAGTTCCTAATTCTGCACGGAACAGAAAAAAAACTAAAGTTTGTACTTTCCCACGACTTTAGATTTATGAAAAACTTTATGAACGAATTTCGGCTTCTTTTTGTTCTGTAATATATTTTGTAAGAAGAGATAAATATTGTCCTAATCACATACAAAGGTTTGAAAGGTATTAATACATGTGGATATAACTTAGCCACATATTTTCTCTGACATTAAAGTACCTCTTCCTCTAGAGACAAAGAACGGCAAACGGATCTCTTTAAAGGATGTGAACACATCCTTTTTAAACAGTAGAAAATTATTTTAATTTTGCAAACTGAACAACCCAGATTGGGTTGGATACGCTCCGTTGATTATATTGCAAGGTCGTAGAAGAGTGACTAAAGCAAAAAAATACCGCCCTTTTGGTAATTAATTAGCGGGGATGAAACATGGATGTATCATCCAACCCCCGAATAAAAAACGCGGCAAAAAAACCCATTCCCCCGAAAGGTGGTTGAATCGGCCGGAAAAGTGATGGCCACAATCTTTTAGGACCGGAAAGGGATGTTATTGATCGACTACCTGGCCCATGGGGCATCAATTAATGCTGCTCGATATTTCAAAAATTTGCTGAGGAATCTCGGACGCGCCACACAACTTAGGGTCTTTTGTCATGCAAAGTTTCGTTCATCCCGAGCGATACGCGGCGGCCCCGTGAACCAGAGGCTTGAAAATTTGAGAAGGGATGTGTTCTATTGTCCAGCATCCTCAAATGATCTTGGCCCCAGTGATTAACCCAGTTACAGGACGTCAAAAAACCTCTTGGAGATGGACGATTCACTAATGATGACGAACCAAAAAGGGTAACTGATTGTTTAGCGAGGAATTTGGCGGAAGATCGAAGTGACGTAGAATTTTGAAGCTGCTGTCGGGACGACAAAAATGCCTCGAAAAACGAGATTTCTCCGTCGAAATTAAAAATTGATGAGTACCTATAGATAATGAGTAATATTTGGTGATCGTGAAACAGAGTTTTGAAATTCCTTGCTGTAAATGAAGCCTGCTTTTTGGATATTCCTTGTAATCAAGCTATGGACAAGAAATGATCACCATTGAAGCATACTTACAGCTAACTATCCGCCAAGTACGTTGTTAAGTTTGAGCGAGTACTTACAAAAACCCCAAGATAGATAAGGAGTTTCACGTACCTGAAAAGAAAGAAAAACCATTTTAATACACCTTGTAAGCTATCACATAATCTATGTTAATAAGAAGGGCGTCATTTATTTTATCATTTAGTCAATTCAATATTTTAGTAGATATCAAAATTTGCTAAAACCGCTCTAAGTTTTTACAGCATTTACTCATGAAACTTTTGTAAAGACTTCCCTGTGAGCTGAGACGTCAATGAGCTTGAGTTAATTTCACAATAAACTGTGTGCTTACTAATCTATTTTATATTTGATGTGAAGCACCTCTTCATATTTAGATGCTATGTATAGAACGTTGAATTTGGAATGTATTAAAAGACGAGTAACGAATTATTGTTTTTATATATATCCTTATGCTTTAACCATGGTCGCCAATACTGGGTAGTAATAAGGTAAAAGAGACAAGGTCTTCATTAAGACTGAGAGAATTGCTGCTTCAAGGTAGTCACGCATCTAAACAGAAATGCCGATGTTTTTTTCATCACAAGAGGTGAGCGAAAAAGTCGTTTAATTCAAAATATACTTGCTAAAGCTAAAAGATGGTTAAAAGTTCAAAGCCAGGAATTAACTTTTACAATTAGAATACCAATTCAAATAGCACATTGAACACGTATATTTTATGTTTTATTTCAACAACTAAAGCTTTACTCTTATAACTCTTTTATTTATGAATAAATCGAACATATCATGCTGTGATACTACTCTGTCTTCCACAGGGATACTCTAGAATTACATATTCTATTCTTCCATAGAGAACGCCCACTTTACTTAGAAAATAAACCATTGTGTGGATTTTGCTGAAAATAATGGCTTTTCGTAAACAGTAGCCGAAAGATGAACATGACTCACTTAATCTGAGCCAAAACGAAGACACGCGAAGTTTCTCAATAAAAGGAAATGTATAAGAAAGAAGTCTTCTCTTTTTGTAATTCTTATGCAGACGGACTTGAAAGAAGAAGAGAAAAACAAAGAACTCGGAGGAAAATATAATTTCGGGGTGGTCGATGATTTGAAAACTTTTCTCAAAAAGAAACGCGCAAAGCACAAATATCTGAAGGAGAAGAGCAGCAGATGCCGGAGAAATTAGAGACTTTGAGCAGTCCGACGAAGATATACTTCGGAAGCCTTTATGCGCATGCGCGAAATGTAGCATCTTCTCGAACTATTCTTCGTAATACTCTTAACATTGCGGTGTCCTTATTGAAGACATTTAAATTTAACGGTGAAAGTCTTTTTGAAGTCTCTTTTATCCACGTTATGACGGAGTTAAATGTGCACTTCTTAAAAGTGGAGCGATATCAAATCGTTCTCACCTCATTTTCGAATTCACGGCAAATAAAGTCGTAGAAAAACATTCAATACTATAATATCCACGGAGAAAATAGCCGCAGTAGTGCCATTCTTTTGGCTCTTATCACTCGTTGATATCACCACATCATGAATTTAGGGCGCCCTCTAACGATTTCAAGGTACAAGAAGAAGACATAGCCCACAACATAATATTAAAAAACGTACAAATTTCAATGTTAAGAAATGAATATTCTAGGGTATACCAAAATAATTCATAATTACTAATTGGTGAAAATAATCAAGTGATAACGACGAATTTGATACATTCCTCATCTACCTATGTATCTATCAAATCCTGAAGAAATCTTAAGATTAAGATGGCCACCGAAGCAACTTTTCATGGAGTCAATCAATGCATTATGGTACTATTCACTTATTACTAGCCTCATCCCATTGCCATATATTGATAAATGGAATATATTTCATTTGTCTTTTGTCAAAGGTTAGAGGAAACTCCGTCTCTTGTTTACTTCTCTCAGATTTTTCAGTGACAATATGAGAGCAACAGAAGAATATGGGCATTGATTTCATATCATATTGCTTATTGACTGCAGTGGAAATTATTATACATAAGGTAGAAAAAATAAATAAATCAAAAAAATATTCATGAGGGGCTCTTTTGATAAACTTGTAAAATACTTCAGTGTAAGAATACATTAGTTTCGATAATTAAGCATGAACTTTAAGTATTCAATTCAACTTAAAGATGAAACTAAACCATTGAAATTAGTCGTGTAGTGTAATTTCCATCTGAAATTATACTAATTTATTTTATTCCCTATCATGGAGTGCTAGTTACTCGCAAATCTGTGGAATGTATACATGAGTATACAAAAAGTAATCTTTTTTGGAATCACGTGTACTTTTTCCACCCAAAAAATTTCTGCTGAATGAGGAAAGCAAGAGCAAACCAAATCACTCTTCATCTTGCCAGTTAAACCTCATCTAGGGTTTTAAAAAGCTAATGGTTGTGGGCTTGATGTTTAAACTGGCCTTCTGAACATTTACTTGCAGTATCCATGTCCATAGGGGTGCACCATTAGCATAACACGATGAACTTGGTCCACCAAGATGTCCAGAAATGTTCTGCTACATTGTTCAACACAAATTAAGGGCCAAGAGAAAGAGCGGAATACATTCCCCAAACCATAAATATGTCTCCATTTGCTGGAAAGCTTTCAGTCTCATATATAAGGTTTAGGTTTTCTCATCATGTTTCCGCAAGTAACAACCGGTGTCGCTATTCATCTGACTATTCGATTCTTTGGAGTTTTCGACCGTTCATTCAATGAATTATTGTGAGAATTTTACGTAATCAATATCGTCTAATGCAGACAGTAAAGGTGTACGCACAGGTCATTCATTTGCGGATCATTGGAGAGGATCCTCGACTAAGATGCTGTTTAATTTGCCAACTTTGTTCCCTCCGATGTTGACAATTCTAAATCAGATTCGCTTCCTGGTAGAGGACCATGTGTGGGAAATGACCTCAGTGGTCTTAGGACTCTTAAATTTAGTACTAATACACTCTTCGTTCCGCCCTAAGAGTTTATAGTGGATAAAGACCACATGTTACACGTTGAGTTTTTTAACTGTGCAATTTTCTAGCAATTAAACAACAGCTGCTTTGGAGCATTTCAAGAATGTGGTCGATCCTCTCTCGACGATCCACTCTACTTTGCGAGATTTTATTTTGAGTTAGATCAGGATCGGATTTTCACGGTAAGCGAATGAGACCTCAAGCGTAGCAATCGATGGGGCGTAAATACTTGGTTATAGGAAATTCCATGTAATTAAAATACTAAAGAGCATTTAGGACGACCGCGATGTACAGAAATGATGAAACAGTGATTAAGTCATAAGTATTGAAGTATTTTTAGGCCTATTATTAAAATAGCTCTCAAGATCATAGAAATATTAAAGAGCGAATGAATTGCATTGTTATAAGGAATACCTATATCGAATTATGAGGGTAGGAAAAGAGGCGAAAATTAAAGATACCTCAACAAATGAAGCGTTTTTAAATAACCTTTGACACATAATATATTGAAACGCAAGTCGAAAAATTCGACAGCCAAGTATTCAGCTATTTTCATCTCAGCCTCTGGAGCTGGGACTGACTAAAGCGTTACATTTTTTTACCTCCGGCAACTGTTGATGCAAGTCGTCAAAGAGAGGAATTTCCACCATCACTCTTCAGGAAACAAAGTAAAGGGTGGAATAAAATCGATATGGCGTTGGAAGGCACAGAGGAGCGAAGGTCAGTAAACTTCTACATCATCTCCTGAGGATGCTACTCCAGTATCGAAACTGGTCGTGAATAAATATCTCGAAGTTTACTAAGTTTCTTTCTTCTGTGAAGGGATGGAATACCCATGCTCTAACTCCTTTAACAAGTTTTCGAAATTGTTACAAAAACGATTCGCCACCCTGAACATCAGTATTCTTCATCCCTTGAAAAGGCAAAACTAAATAAGTGTGTAACGCATTTTATCCCTTTTTTTCTTTCCTAGAAAGTGCTGATGGTAATTCTACGGTTTGACGACTTGTGTTAAGCTGAATTCTAAACGTTACCATTTTAATACATCTGTGTTCCTTTCCCTAACATAGATTTTACCCATAGTGTGTTTAACAAATATAAGTTATAAAAATGCTAGATAGAAGTTACGAAGATATGTTACTTATGCTATTAAAACCAGTGGTTTCTTTAACTCCCATTCATATTGTACTTCTGTTAAGAATATAAACTCCCTTACTTAATGCAGCGCTCCGTGATAGTATTCATTGATACAATTAATTTATATAATACAGCCTTTCGTATATTTTTTATATGTTATATCATAGTAAGTATGTTACTCTATGGATATATCAATGTCATTATACATTTATCATCCCTTTTTATCATCGTAGCCCACCACCTTAATACATCCAAACATGGTAGGGACCAAGTTTGCAACCTCTAGCTAAAACGGCATAATAGTGTTAGATGGCAACAAATTTCCAATTAAAATTATTTTATATTTACTGAAAAAGGTCTTCTGAAGATAATACCTTAGTTATCGAAATACGCATTTGGTGATTTATTATTGTTAGTAATCAAGGTCTTTTCTGGTGCTCCGGTACCAAGAAAACGCTGGCCCCGAAACACGACTAAGTGGGTGTTTTCGACTTCTAGTAAGTAGTTGATGATACAAAAGCCAAGCCCATACACAGTTGCCTATTTCATTCGCCTACGCTTTAGGCTGTTGCTATCCAAGTCTATGAAATCGTATTGTTTACCCTTTTCTTCACATCCGCTGAGAGTCTCCCTTTTCTACACCAGTCTCTCCATACAGTGGCTACGGCGAGACAGTTAATTTGCGTAAAAGAGTCAGCTCTGAAGCGGCCACTCAGTGTATAAGGCTTTGGGGACGTGTGCGGGGACAGAAGGGCTCACAAAAGTTCTCCTATTTATCTCGAGGCCTCTCCTTTCCCTAAGGAGCAATTTCAGTTGAAAGTCGCAGTTATGGTAGCACTCCCAGAGGCGAGATCCTTCCAATTTGCTCGCACAATCGCAGACCGGGTGAATTTCATCTACACCTATTTTGATGGCCGACTATCGGCTTGTGGTGGAGGCTGTAAACATCCGACGATCGATGGCTCTCCTTTTTTATTGCTATCACGGATTGCTCGCCAAAAGAATGGGTTTTAAAAAGATTTGTATTCTCTCTCTTTCATTTCACGCTCGTTGCCGTGAGTGGGGTCGCAGAATTTCTATTACGTCTTCCTTAAACGAACTTTCACTGAATCCGTCCGGCAATCTCCACGTAGCTTCAATTTTCCTTTCTTTTAAGGATTCACGACCAGCGCCGGACCACTTTCATCGCAATTTTCAGCTAAATGCATTGTCTACGGCTTTCTCGGTTTCATATCTTATGTAGAGTGATATCTAGGCTAACGAAGATAATTCGCATTCGCATGATAATATGTAATTACATTCGTTAGCATAAGTTTGCGTTAGCCGGAACGTGATTTGGGCAAAAACTCAACAAAGGCTGAGAAAGAAACAGCTATTTAATTGGATGAAAGAGGATGGAAATTAGAATGAAAAATAACATAGCAAATTATGAAATTGGAAATTTTCAGATCATATGAAAACTGAAAATTTTCAGATCATATGAAAACTGAAAATTTTCAGATCATATCAAAATTGAAAATTATCAGATCAATCGAGCAGTCAATTCCTCTTCTCAGATTTTTATACTTATTCTTTCGATGGGAAGGAGTAAAAAACCGAATAGAATCATTCGTTTGTTCGGAGCAATCAAAGCAATCAAATTATTCAATCGTTTCCATTCCATTCTCTTATCCACCAAAATATACTTTTGCCGAGTCCATATCAGTTAGCCGAGTCTTACATATAGCCAAAAATATCTGTTTGCCCAAAAAATCGTTAACTGGGTTAATCGTTCACTTGGTTTTTACACGCTTCCAATTCAACATAGATTTTATTTTTTAACTGAATATATTCGTGGCAAAAGACGGTATTACTAAAATGAGACTAAGGATCCTTGAGGAATAGAGCCTATCTGATCAGACGATCGTTAACGCGTTAACAATACACCAAGTGTATAATGCTTTATTTTAATATTCGAAGACGATGATCGAATTCTTAAGAGTTCTTTTAATAGAATTTTGCAAGTAACTGAGAACATACGTAGTTTCGTATAAGCTCATTCCCCTCCTTAGAGAAACAAATACTCTGTATGCATTCATATCATTCATTTTAATCCTATTTCTTGCTCCGAAATATTTAAAAGAAAAAAGTTTCAATGTTTTCACAATTTCCAGAATACTGCTGATTACCAAATCTCTCTTTTCTTTAATCGTAAATAGAGAATTGTGTCAGCGCGCAATATCCAGTAAATTTACCGAATGCGTAAAATTGTGTTTTGGTTCGTAGTGCTCTCAGAAAGTTCTCGGACATTTCTCATTGTCCTTGGGAACAACTGTTACGTTTTAGCTTCGTGCTCGTGAATTTGTCAAGACTTCTCATTGTTAGATTCTTACAACAATGTTGCGAGACAATATCGCTCATTTTCATTCCAGTTTGAAGTTAAAGTTTATTTGAATTATCTCGGACACAGTAAAGCTGGAAACTCTTCTTTGCATGCCCTAAATTTTTTCAAGATGTCTTAGGAAAATGAAAAGGAATGGTTCATAAAAGCTTATATTCGGAGAGTCCTCCTGTACGCAGTTTTGTGCGCAAGGAAAGGGAAAATCCAGAGTAGAGTTCCGGCACAGGACGAAAAAACAATGTTAAAATACAAGAGGGTGGGGCAAATAAGTAAATGTTAAGGTTATGACCTTTCTGTTCTTATGGAAAAGGACCGAATACATTATTTTAAAGTTCTTCGGAGAAGGAGTCAAGCATCAGAATATCTCCGTCGTTGATGAAAACCGAAAATGAAATTTTTGATTTGAACAACCAAAGTTTTAAGCCCACTAAGCATCCTAATGGTTGCTTAAGAAACGATGAATCGACGGCAGAATTAATGGAGGGAAATTTTCGCAGAACTTAAAGATCGCGGAGTAAGTACCCAGATTGATAGATAGATTAACCCTTAATTGGCGAGGTTAGACCCATGTGGGTCTCTCTTACACCTAATCTCATGTCATTATAAAATGTACAGACTAAAGCGAAAAGATAGAGTAGAGAAAAACATTTGCCACTGAAGGTTGACAAAGAAAAACCCACGTTGCGGGAAACACAGACAAGGGGGTGAAAAAAATCTCGAAAACACAATAAAAAGGTAATGAAATGCAACATATAATATTATAATTCCTCAACAGGATAAAGAAAATTAAACAAAAAAATTCAAAGTATGCAATTATAAGTTTATTCACACAATAAATATTATATACTAAAAAAACTACATACACTCATGGCCGGATAAAGACAGGAAGCAATCGAGGCAAACTAGAGCGAAGCAATCATATTCTACATCTAGATCTGCAAGCCACTTTTCGGCGTGTAGCAGGGGGTGCATTACTTTCGCGTATCGTTATCGGAAAATGAATTCTTGAATCGACCTTATTTTGCGTCTATTTCCTTAAACTTCCTCGCTACATCACGACGGCCTTTATAACTAGGAGGACGTACAATTAAGCTACATCTTCTAGGAACCTACGTTCTCCCAAATTAAGTAAATGAAGCCTTTGTTTAAATCCTCCATCTTCTAAAGATTCTCATTCTGCATCCTGAAGCATCTGAGGCCTGAATAGAGGAAAGCAACATTTCTAGCAGACTTTTTTCCTTACCATCTATTCTCTTGATGAAGCCGAGTTTTTTTGTGTTCTTCCACGGATACTGGGCACGGATTTTGTGTTACCTAATCCTTACAAATGAGAGTACCCCACGGTAAATTATTCGTGAGGGCTATTCTAAGATTATCGGAGAAGCCTCACCAGCAATTCCTCCATTAATATTTTTCCCTATGAAGATGTAAGAATTATGCTTAGGGATAGACTTTTTTCGAAGAAGTTACCCTACAGAACATTTGTTCTGTCTAAATTAAGCTCCAAATGCCAATCATCGTGCAATTTCCTGACGCTATTCAAATGATACCACAAAATTAGTGGTAGAGTAAAAGCGAATCTGCAGCAGTAACAGTGTTTGGGAGGTGATACTGCGGGGGGATTATAAAAATGTGTGTAAATAGTTTATATTTGCATAGTGACTACCTTAAATTATGCGCTAATTTTAAGAGCGCGATAAATTATGTATATGAAAAAATTGAGAGTTGCATGTAAACATTTCATTTAATAACTCTTTTTATAAAAACGTCTATCTTAAGGAGATATCGAAACTGAAGTCTTTTTTTTCCATCTAACCTGTGGTCAATGATACTGACAGAAAATATAAATAATTTAGAGTAAATTAAACTGGTTGAACAAACTATCAATTTAATTTGTACATTTACACACTTTAAACACACTCTCACGACCCATATACCTGAACCTAGGTCGTATGTGTTTATATCATGTAAGTATATATACGAAATTGTTAATTAGTTCAACTTCATTCTGTTATGGCATACCATCAAGTGAAGGTCGCAACCATCGACGTAGGAATGTGTAAATATAAACAGAATTAAAAACTAACGCTGGAGTGGATTTAGAAAAAAATCTAAGGTATCTTATAAAAAAGAAAGCCTCAGCAGGAAAACACCCGCAGAAGTAGAGGTGTGTAAAAAAAACTGCGCAAACATACTGATAGTAAAAATATATTATATAGGATTTCTCAAGAGTGGAATAGTATCTCTTTCATTTTAATAAAGACACAATATATTAATTTATTCATCTCAATTTTTCTTTCATAACTCCCTTTCACCTAGTGTTTGGAAGGAACATCTGTGAAGCCAGTGAATCGCATTTGATTAGAGTCGCCGCTTCAAAGTCCAAGCGTGTTTATTAATCACCCGCGTCCTCCCACACTAACAATCCACTACGCAGACCATAAGTCGTGCTCTTCTCAATCTTGAGGCGCTTGAATTGAGCACACGCACACCTGGGACCCTTATTTGTTCGGAGGACCCTCTGCTTTGTTTGGATTCGTCCCATAGGAGAGCAGCCGTCCTTCCCGGAGTTTAATTTACTAAGCCGAATTCAAACGCTGTGAATGTGTTTCATTTCACAATACGGAGGCTACATTGCCATGTGCGTCTGTAAAAGTGCAAGTGATATTCATATCGTGGCCGGTCATTAAAAGACAGGAGGATTGACTTGCACGTGAAAGAAATTAACCAAGTTTGTAAGCTGAATCGTTAGAAGTGTTTTTCAAACAGCAATTATTAAAACAACAATTACATTCCCTTATCTTTCTATCGAAGACTGTAAATCATGGATTCTATGTCACTAGGTTCGCGATAGAATTTTTTGGCCATGTTGATATACATTCCATTTCGTAGTAATACTGACGTAAACAAAAAGTTAGGCATCTTCCCCCCGACTTACCCTATATATTTAAGTATATTTCAGCATAAATCTGGAATGCCTTAAAAAATTTCAACACTGTGAGGGTAGGAGACAACTACAGACATACAGCAGAGAAGGGGTGAAGAATAAAATGTCCAAAATGACCGAGATTAGTGTCGAATTTATCGTTTCGGAGGTCCCTAAGCTGATTGGTGACAGTCCCGTTGACATTTGGACTCATGACAGTCGAGAAAATTCCAGCGGAGTCTTGTTGGAAAGTCGTATTCGAAGGAAGCGAATTCGGTGAGCCTTTCAGTGAATGTAACAGTTCCAAGTCACAGAAGCAGCCCATTAAGTACCTCAGAGTGGATTTAAGAGCCCCATGTGCAATTCACGGACAACTTTATGTCGCTTGCTCAAGGGTGAGAATTTATCTGTCTCTACACTTCGAGATGTTTCTTATTTTCCTGTTAGAGTGAGATTACACTGGTTGGGCCTTATAGAAAGAATGCCCAAAAGAATATATCACAATATAATCTAATACAACATAACATGACCTAATAAAATAACTGTTATTGTAACTTACAGTAAATAAAAATAGTTATAAATATCTGTGGATAAAAATAGTTGTAAAGTGATTCTCATCGAGAGATATTTCGTGGAGAGCCATTTTAAAAATTAATTATATATTAAAAAAGTAAAGTACAATAAATCCAATGAAATTTAAGCAATTACAGTACAATACAATGAATTTTTTATGGCATTGTGCATATCTTGGTTTAGTAAGTATTAATCTCAGGCTATAGGTAGAGTGAATTTCTTTTCCTCTGTAATAATTGGTATAAATAAATGCCTTGGTATTGCCGTAAAATCAGTTAGTAACAATACTAATGAAAATATTACATTTCGTGATGTGTTTAAAAGTTCCTATCGTAACAGTCCTAATATGATTTTGTTTCTTCATGGTTTCATTTAATTAAAACAAAGAAATTTTTATTCCGACTTGTAATAAAAAATAATTTATTCAGGGGGAGGAGATTATCCCTTTTTGTGAAAGGTGAAAATATGTTTCGGCTTCAGCTATATTGCATTGTATACGAGCGGCGTTAAAAAACTTCTAGAAATCAAGCTTCACCACTTCTGAGAATGTTCCAAACTAAAATAAAAGCGAGCTAATCTCCTTTCTTCCAAGGATTCCCAATCTCTGTGAGAGAGCGACGCTAACAGCTTCCTCATAAAAAGTTTTCACGAAACGTGCTGCCATTCGTAACGCCTCTCGAGTTCTCCTGTGCATCCGTACACTTGCTGCATATTCAACACGGCTAAATGGCCTCCTGCACTTACTCTCCCATTCACGATGCTTTGGGAGACCGCGATTTTACTCTACCACACATTCGCTATTTTTAAGTTCCATACCGTATTCGGTATCATTTAAGTTCAAGGTCTGCTCTAGTGTGAATTTTTGTGTAAGTGTGCATTATTATTGCCTATTTTTTCAGCACTATTACCGACATTCATTTTTATCATTTACCTCTCTCTTTTGTTTAAATATTAGCCTCAACAGCCAGTGAGTTTCGGAGATTTGAATAAAATGTAGAAATAACAGAAGTGAAAAATTTATTCGGTCCTCTTCTTGCAAACTAATTCACCTTATTCCCTATTTCGTTGATATTTTAGGCCCTCTTTCCCTGCGGCTGTTTTTATACAGGGTTTTGATTTCTTTCTAAATGTAGACTTTGTCCTTTCTTAACTCAATAAATACCCCTTTCATATTTTGCCTTCCTTTTGTTTAAATTCCAAAAAATAGGCGTTTAAATCCTTGATGGCTCAAATGTTGTAAATCGAATCTTTGATTTAATTAATCTTATTACATTCGCAGAATGTGGGTACGTCAAAGTCATTTAAATTTGTGGACTCAATTAAAACATTCAACCGAATTGGCTACTTTTATATTTATTCACCCAATTTTATTCGCGTTATCCTGCTAGGATTTTTCCGTTTCGGAGAATCCCTCAATGGAGAATTCATTTACATTAAGCTTTATTAGCTATTTCCTTAAATGGAGACCATTTAATCCCCAAAGGACATTTCTCTTACCTAAATTAGAAAAGCCAAGGGTCAAAACTGAAAGTGAACAAGTTAATAGGATTACAAAACAATGATAGGATTATATTGATCATAGTTCTTTCTATACTTTTCATGGAAGTCTTTCTTATCGGAGGGCATGTATTATTAATAATAATAACGTAATATTTTTCATTAATTGTGAAAGAAAAATTCACCGAAGATACGGTTTCCATGGTAGTTTAAACACACCACCGGTCTTAACGTCAACGAGTCATCATCAGGTCTGAAAAACAAACCAAAAACACATACGCATACCCTTGAAAATTTGACGGAGGGGAGAAGAAAGAAAATTAGTTCATCGAAGTATCAGTGGGGGGAAGGTTGGAATTTAATGGAAGAAATATGGTGAGTTAACGGGATATAAATGATTATTCGCACAATTTTAGCCATAATTTATATTTCCATTGTTTGTAATGCATCGAATATTTTTAGTTCCTGTCTTTTCTCCAGTTCCATATTAAACCGAATATCTCAATTCCGGTTTTAGCTCCTTCAACCAACATATAACCAGTTCAAACCGTTTTTCTCTAAGATCATTTTATTATTATATCCTTACGAAAATATGTTTGATTACTTTAAACTTTCTTCCATATTTAAAGCACTTTACACCTATTTAAGTTTGCTTTATTCCTTCTAGCATTTTCAATCGCACTATCTTTAGAGTGGAATAACTCATAGTTATTTCCAAGTTACACATGACTATTAAACCTTGCGTAAATGATATATTTTGGAACCGAAAATGGGAAGGTAATAAATAACGAATTTCGGGTTTCGATTCGATCCCGGTTCTTACCATGTTCTCTCATCCTTAGGATTCACCTCACTTCCTCCTCATATTCAGCCACATTTACATTTTAATTCTACCTCACGTTCTTCTTCGTACATCCAACCACACTCGTTTCACACATTTCCAAATCTGATTTATTCAAACGCTTTTTTCCACAGCGTCCTCCATTCCTTATATCCTCACTCTCTTTCTCCTTTAACTTACATTCCAACGCACCCACATACCTCATGCACGACTGCCCTCCTGGAACCTCTCCAATTCCTACCTCGTACGTTTAATTAGTACATCCACTGTGGAGAAGACCAAATAATGATCAGTCCCGCATTCAGAGACTCTCAGCGGCCTTCCTCAAGTCTCTCGTCATACGAAACTAAATATTTCATACTTCTCGGATCAGATCTCTGCCATGAATACATAATCATGCTTTAAAACCCATTTTTATCCTCTTATACTCGACTGAAACGAGCCCTTTCCTTTTTAGTCGCCCATCAAACTCAAAGTCATTTATTCTGAGGTCTAAATAAGTGCCCGAAGTTTAAAGGTTGAAATTGGAAAAGCAAGTCAAAATAAAAAGCACAATCACCAGTACTGAACAGATTTCTGGTTTAAAATCCCAGACTTGACTGGAATAAAAGTTGCATTAGGTGTCATTAATAACTTTAGACCCTTCAATATACGGTTTACCAGCGGAGAAACCGTTTCTATAAAATAATAATGAAACGAAATAAAAGGCTTTCCTTGTCATGCAAACTGTACAATATTAATGATTTTCTTTCCCGGAAAACGATATAACACAGACTTTAAAAATGACACCTGATGAGGTTACAAGGTATTGAAACACGTGTCGAGCTGAGAGTTAAATTGTGTTTGTGGTAATTGTACGAATAAATTGTTGTTATTTTAACCATCTAGCTTCCGTTATGGGAATACAACAACTTAAAGACCAAACGATCGATACTGAAGGAATCTATTGGGTAACATTTGGAGGAAGGTCTTATGTTCCATTTACTACATCGGAAAAAGTATGAAACACTTGGATTTCATTAAGGTTATCAGCTCTGCACTGAAATTAAGTAGGTAAGAATCGAGATGCTATGTGATTACGGAAAAAATGTTGATCGCAGGAAAAAAAGAGAAACAAAGGAGGTATAAGAAATTCTGCGAAATCTATAAGATGGAAAAAAGAGAGGAATTGATTGCAAACATGGAGGGTTTAAAAAAAATCATTAAAGCCTTCAGCATAAATCATAAGTATCAGAAGATAAATATTCGATTGCTGGGCAATAGAAAACATATGAATAATTCCAGATAATTATATATATATTTCCTGGAGGCACGCCATTACGAGCAAAATCATCTATACACTTTTCCTAGTATTTCCTGATAATAATTGGTTGAACAAATAGTAGTGTGCATACATACATTAATCGACAGATTTTCGCAGGAGATATTAATGAATTGCTTCTTGCTTTACATCTTTGACTATTCTCTGCTTTGTGTGTTTGCCTTTCAAACAAATCTGACCTTCCGAGCGTGACCTAATGCGTAAATTATATTTGGACAGACTAATTAATATATTTCTAAATTACCTAATTTTTCAATTTTATATTGTCTGTCCAATCTTACAGGAAAAATTTAAGAAAAGAGGAACATGTTGATTTTAGCAAAAATTCTACGTATCACAGGTACAATTCTACTATATCAACTGACTGGACTGGACAAATAAACTTTCACCATATGAAACGGACAGCAAAACCCATTTCGGCACGTTCGGCCATCGTCAGGTGAAAAAGCACAGGAAACGTGGCGTTATATCCTAGAAGGGGATTAAATGTGTAGGAGTTGGAGTAAGGATAGGGATTGTGAACATTAGAGTGGAGTGGACTATTCCAAAGAAGGAGAGGCGATCTTTCCTGTGCCTTTTTACTTGATGATGGCTGAACGTGCCCAAACGGCTGTTTCATATGGTGAAAGCCTATTTGTGATATGTATTTTAAAAATAGAAATGTTAATCTATTTAATGCGTAATTCAACAAATTAAATCCGAAATGATTACGTTTAAATACTAAGAAGTATAAAGCTAGGAATTCCTCTCATCATTGTTTTTATTCTATTATTGTAATTTTGTCATTATTATTACCATATTGCTATTGTTCTATTTTTATTATTATTATGATCGGGTTTCTAAAATGTGCCACTAATAATTACCATATTTTTCTGCTTATAAGACACGCACATATTTGGGAAAATAATAATCCTTCAATCATCCTTCGATATCATTTACGACAAAACTAAGAAGTCATCTTTTACCGAATTTTGTAGAAAATATTGTGGCATGACGAGATAAGAGACGCCATTATGGAATAAGTATTAAAATTAAATTATATGGAGTTACATTCAACGAAAACGTAAAAGGGTACTCCTTAGCAGACTCTGAAAATTTAAACAAAGATGATTTTATTTATTAATTATATACGTATTTCTTCCTGGAAAGAACCGCGTCTCATAAAATATATATATATATATATATATATATATATATATATATATATATATATATATATATATATTGAAAAGGAATGAGGTATCCATAAACTTACAATAATTTGAAGCGTGGTAATTTATTCTACCGACTAAAAAGTACACGTAAATATCAAGGTGAGTGTGAAAAGTAAGACGATAGGAAACGTAATATGTATGCGCGAGCAGTGAATAAGGAATATTATATTTATTTTGTTAGAGGCATATTAATTAATAATCAAATGCGTTGAAATATATATATTTCAAATTTATCAATTATATATAATCTAGTGATGTTTCTTCAAGCTTTTATTAAACTAGCTGTTGGGCGAAGACGCGCAAGCGTCAAATATTATTTTCACGCTAATCAAACAGAAATTAATAATATAAATACAATTTTCGCCGAATCGGAAGAGCGAAACCGCTCAGCCAAAATGCGTCCACCGAACTCGTTAACAGTTGTTTGAATGGGAACGACTCAAATGGGCCTCCAATCAAGTAATTAACGGTTAATGAATAACGATGTAAATAACAAATTCTGAGCTCGTCATTCAATTAGTAAAATTTAATTGTCTCATTATTATGCGTCAGAGATACTTACTGACACTATAATTAAGTTATTAACGATACATAATCGACAATAAAATGTTACCTCCACAGAAATAACTTGCTTTCATTTTCTTTCTGTGAGTATGCTGCTTTACTCTGTATATGTTACATCTTACATACTTATTTCTATTTTTTTAAATCAGTCTATCTGACTTATATAATTTTAGTATAACATGTTTAAAAATTCATTAGGAAACCGGACCTTTTTTATTATAAAAAAGATTTCCAGATTACAGCATTTTTTCCTTGCACATCGTATGATAGCGGGTATTTTGTTTTTAATTGTCTGTTTTAGCGCAACAGATGCTTAAAAGTTTACCCTGAGTTGTGAATCTTAATGAAAAAACTTGAAAATAGTATCTCTAATGTATTCTGGTGTAAGAGAGCCATGCTAAGAACCGTTTAGTAATATTAATAAAAATAGGTAATTACATTTACTCTTCCTTTCACCAATACCGTCTTCAGAGTGTTAGTATTAACGCACTTGTACTGTAAGGTTAAAAATCCATTCATTCTCCAAAATTTTCCAAAATTCATTTATTTTACTAAAATTTACGCGAATTTTAATCTGATTTTGGTCTGTAAACATCAAGCAAATATCTGTGGAAAAAGACGGCGTAGAAAGCTCCAAAAAGTTTTGCATAGTCTTTTGAGTGGTGTTAAAAATTAAGTCCACTACCAAATATGACTAAAGATGAGTCCATCTCCTTTAGTCTGAAGACAATTATTTTTTGGTACTCACTAATGGGAATAAGCCATATTTATGTTTATATTAACGTCATCGATGACAGGCTAGATGGCAGGAGAGACATTTCAGCGTCAATCTCGCTTCGATAAAGACCTTTAAAATCCCTAATGATTTAAGCCTTTTTCAGCCTGTCAAATATATTCTCGATTGGCTGAATTGACGTCGGTTGCTTCCTTCAAAGTAAATTCGAATATAACATGCTCTGAATACCGTAAATGTCCAAGTAAAATTCGATACCTGTGAAAAGTCGATTCCCAAATTTGTGTTCACAAAATCCAGAAATTTTAAAGTACCAATAAGAGTCGAACCTAGATTTTTATGCGTGTCTTAAGGTATGTGCAGCCAAGTATGGCATGTCATTTCATGTATGTATATCTTAACTTACTCTTTCTGGCAGCCAAAGTAGAGAGAATTTTCAGTTAATAAATCCACCAAAAGCAGGAAGTACTAAAAAAAAGGTTTTAGTTACACCGATATATCGCCATACGTTGTTGTTATCCGAAGTTTTACCTTTTTTAACGTACGTCTTCTCCATTTTTAATTGGCGTATAAGTCCTTGACTTACTCTTACAAATTATTATCATTACTAAATATAGTATTCACGCAACAGAAGATCTCTTAAATTTAGTCTTAAGAAATGGACCGATTAAGTCCAAAATTATTCGGATATCCTAAATGTATGGTAATTATTTATTTTTTCCATTCTTATATACTTCGTTTCCCAAATAAATTCATGTTCGATTTAGAGTTATTTAATATATAACCCATATTTAATTATAACCCATTTCCTTTACTTCTCATATTATTTTTTACCCTTTATTATACTGTATATAAAAGAACTTATAACTGCATTCAATTTACAAGTTATTATCATTACTTTTATCTGGAAATTTTATATAGCATTAATGATTTTCAAATATATTCGACGGCACCACCTGACGCATGTCGAATGACTCATAGATTTGTAATAAATACGTAAAACTTATGCATTTAATTTAAAATTCCCCGTTCTTTGCTTTCATCTCGCTGATTTGACGAGTGAATGGACTCAATTCAGTTCGGAATCTCATTTCCCCAATTCAATCTCCTCAACGACCCTCTTCACCGAGATTCCATTTGCCCTTCATCCGATCGATTTTACATCACCTATTTTTCATTCAAACAACACAAAATAAGCCATTTTCTACGATAAAACTCATCCGAAAGACGTAGACAGGTGGTCGCTATGGGTTGGCTGCCATCTCTCCTGGAAGATTCCCGGATTTTGGAATCTTTAGTTAAACCTTTCTCATCTCTCACAATGGAAATCTCCCGAAATATTCACTGATTCGATCTTCGTCTGATTGAATTTCATATGACTCAGCATATGAATGAAATTGATCTGTCTAGTAATGATTTTCATTTGATTTATATTGAAAATGGCAGAAAGTAGCGAGGGCCTTGTTTCCACCTGGGCATATAACTCGAACAGGGGCGGACAAATTTTATTAGATGCTTTATTAAGGGGATAAATGAAATAAATAACTTCACGAGTGTACCTGCTGATAATAAAATATGTAACAAGAAGGGGATCGCCTCATAGGCTTATTTACATTCTTATAAGCTTTCATACTCTCTCAGATGCTTTATTTACGCTCTCATATGCCCTCTTTAGAAATGCACGTAAAGTTCATTTTGATCGATTGCAGTCATTTTTTCTTATGGAGAACTAAATTAGAAATAACGGGCCTAAAAAATCAAACAAACCAAGTAAAGAACTGCTATATTAAAACAAGCAAGCAAAGGATATTTCTTTGCATCTTCTTATGAAGAAAACCTGAAACTTCATTTTCCGGAAAAAAAACTTTCCCCGAACAGGATTCGAACCACTGAGGACAAACTTTTGGATTAATGTTTGGACAATTTGGAAATTGGAAGCAGACACTCTAACCACTCGGCCAAGTTGATGATGAGTTACAGTATAATAAAATGGTTACTTAAGTACACTACTGTAGGCTAGATAATGACAGTTACCATGACAGGTACATTTAAATTAATCGTTGACGTTTTTGACGGTGTATTTTGACGTAAATAAGATGTATGCGATAATAATAGAACGATTTTCTATGTTTAAAATTAATTGCCGGCATTTTTGATAGGGGGAAATCACTAGTTTTATACAATAATGAAAATATTATAACAAAGTTTCCGATGGAGGAGCTGTGCATTATTTTAGACATTTTCCTAATGATCACATCTCCAATTAACTCTTACACTGAAATTTCATCGTGAAAAATGTAGTATATGTATAGTGATCGTGGAAAAACTTCACAATCTGATGTTAATCCGTGTCAGATCCTAGGAAAATAGCAATTACCACAAACTCAACAAGGATTGGGGGGGATCGCCTACATCGTTCCCCCCCTGGATCTGCCGATGAGTTTGAATATAGAAGTGTTGTTCGAACTACGGATCCGATTCCTCTCGAATTAATATTACGAACTCTGGAACACTTGAAGTTAGAGTAGTTCAAAGTTCGATTTACCACGGTATCGGGAAATTTCAGATATGCGTATGATTGAAGACTTATTTGTTATATATATATATATATATATATGTTTTAACCTGCGGCATTTAAAAAAAGATAACATTCATTGAAAGTCGATGATTTTCAGGAATAATCAGTGGTTGTCAGACGACGACGTTTCTTTAGGTCAGAATCCAGCATCGCTTTTTTTATTGGCAACCGCTGTGTATTTTGGAATATCATCAACGCATCATCACATCTATATGCAATGAAAACCTTTTTAATAAATAATAACAGTAATAGTATTGTGTGCTTCGTACTTGCTACAGTGCACTTTGTAGTGCTTCGACAGCTGAGGTCATTACGCACATGGGCTCCGACAGGGAATCGAACCCGGGGCCGCGGTTTCATCGTAGTTAAACGCGCTGCCCACAACCACAGCCGAGACCCTCCAACCAAATTCACTAACAATCATCGTAACATATTGGTCTCGATAGAAATGTGGTCTTTATATGCAAACAATTTTACGTGTAAGTTCTTAAAGCAGATACATCACTTAAAAAGCTCTCACTTTCGAAGTTGCCGTTTCGGAAAAAGAGTGATTCGACTACAGAATCCATTGCTTCAACCGTGACTTCTTGGAATCTGAATGCCATAACGAATAAAGTAACCAGCAAACTTTTATTTTCCACAGGATTTATATAAAATAAACGGCCATGATACTTTATTTATTTACAGAATTTATAGTAAAATGAATTTTGCGGAAAGTACAAGTTTGCTGGTTACTTTGTTAGAGGATCTTTGCTATGGAAAGCTTCCCTATGGAAAAGAAAGCTAAGTTAACAATCAGAATTGAAACAGAAAAATAGAATCGAATTCCCATTAGTGGTATAATTTCTTTTGATGGAAGGTGCACAGATGAGGTTAGGAGAAGAATAGCAGCAACTAAGGCGTCTTTCACGTAGCAGAGAGAACTGATGATGAAAGGTCTTGCTAAGGGAGTCAGGAAATGACTGTTAAGATCCTTGGTGTGGGGTTTATTGCTGAATGGATGTGGAGATTAAGAACGTAATAAGATTGGTCGTTAAGAAGTGGGTGTAGCGTAAAGTTTAAAAAGTACGTTAGTTTAATTGATAAAGAATTTAGGAATTGGTGAAAATGATGGGAAAATATGGTTTTTCATTATGGTAATGAAGGGGCATCAGAGAAAATGGGTGGGTCAAAAATTAAGGGGTGATTAATTAACTGCTAAATAAAGTAATGAGCAGAAGAAAAGAGAAGACTAAACGAGAAAGAATTCTTCTAAATTGAAATTGGAATAATATCACGTTGTCTCCTCGGAAACTGAATTCAATCTTTACACTCTAGTCTTCCGATTAGGGAATCTAAAAACTAGGGTTTTCATATACCCGAGTCCTCCTTGTAATAATTCTTTAAATACCTAAGTTTTACTTACTTATCTTAATTGTATACATCATGAAATGGATTATATAAAAGGTTTAGTTCTAAACAGCAATGGTGTTTATTATTGAAATGATATGTATTACTAAAGAACATCGCCATACTTTAAGATAGTCTTTTAGTTTGACAATTTCAATAATATTTGGGCAACAAAGTTGACTATCTGAACGTTTTTCAAGAAAAGGTCGACATATTGGATTAAAACAATCTAAAAATATCTCGGTGAGCATATTTCTTTTCATTAATTTAATGGGATACGCTCTCAACTTTGAACATCATCTCTATCAGTGCTTCAATAACTTATATAATGTTTCACCTCCGTAATTAGTCTCGACTTTACCTCGTATTGTCAACCTTTCCTTTTGTAATCCGCAATTTTTATCTTATGTCATCCGTTTTATATTAATTTTCAGTATTAAAAATACCCAAAGAAAAATTTCACTATGTTCCGACTAATACGAAATGAATTCCCTCAACTGTTGCATAGTCAACAAATTGCAAAGAAAATGAGTTTCAGAGATAAACAAGAATAAAAGAGAGAATAAATATTAGAAAATACGCTTATTACTCTTTATTTTAATCTTCACCGCCCAGTTTATGAAAAAATGTCATTATTTCAAAATAATTAGTTTATTATCTAGACTTTTTCAAGGCCCCAAAGTAAGTGATTATAGAGTCCTCGAAGCGATGCAACTTGCAGCCTTCCTCGACCTTAATCACGATGAATATGCACACGTAATGTGTACGCAAGGCTTTTCCAAGCATTTTGGTCGGCGGGTCATCTCAGAAACTTTGCCGACCTCTTGGGCCGACTAAGATCCTTCAAATTGACCCCTTAAAAGGTCCCTCAGGGGCTTTGTCGCAGACATTTTTGTCGAATCCGAAATCTCTGCTAACAACTAAGGCGATCTTCAAAGAGCCTTGTTAAAATGTACAGAGGTAGGAAAAAATTCAACGAAGAAATAAAATCAGAAAAAAGAAGTCTAGGGCAGTTAGTCTAGGGTAGAGCATCCATGCAACGGGATTTAAATCAAGATAAATATTAATGAGCAGCAGCCTAAAACCAGTAATGTTGGTAGTATTTTAAAAGTGCTTTGATAGCCGAGCTTATTACGCACATATTGGCTCCAACAAGAATCTAGCGCGCGATTTCTCCAAAGGCGATTGCTCTACTTACTTTGAAATCCAAAGACTAACAAGCAGAGTATTTCAAGATGGAAAATTAAAAGAGAGATATTGAACGATGTTATTCGAGCCAGACATAAGGGTAAACAGATTTCTGCAACTTAAGACAAAAGGAATAAGAGATGTATTGATGAGGCTCTATGTAAATATTATTTAAAGCTATTCGAACTTAAGTCCAAAGCTGATGTCTTTAAGCTGTACGAAAAGAATTTGGAATAAGACTGTTAATGAATAAGCTGACAAACTCCATTAGTCGTTTGTCAGCACCAGTATCATCTTAGTACCGTAAGTCCTGAGTTATAATATGCATAGTTTGCTTGTATTATTCACTTCTTTTTTCTTATTCTATAATACTTTTTGTGTATGTATTTAAGTTAAAGTTCCTCTGTTTTCCGAATGAATAATAAACATCTTAAAAAGGAAAAACACTTTGTAACTCTTAGAGCAGATTTTTAACGTAATCAACATCTACAACATACTATACATACTAGTATAGACATCTTCAGATGAACTTAAGCCGACTCCTGAAATACGTCAATACGTTGACGGTCAAATTAAAAATCTTCTGTGAGAGTTACCAACTATTTTCCTTTCTCAGACTGTTGTTATTTTCAGACCTATTTTAGAGAGCCATAAAGAATCAAAACGAAAGAAGATGAAATCAGAATAGATTACTGTACTAAGAGAAATAGCTGGAAAGATTACACAAGACGGAATAAGTAATCAGATTTCAGCAAAATGGAGCCAAAAAATAACGGAAAATATATAAGAAATGAATAGAATAAATGTTTAATGCAAAATGTCATACACTTGGAAAATAAAGATAAAAACGCGGAAGATAAAGGTCAGAGGGTAATAGAAAAAGGAGCGTAGGATGACGAACATAGAGATATTTGGAGGCAGTAAAAATTTAGAAAAATAAATAAAACAGAGATTAAAAAAAGAGCAACATCAGAAAGAGCAGACAGAGTTGCTTCCGGGAAGAAGAGATGGGAATAAGTTAATGGGTGTGAGGTCTTTGATAAGTTAGACTGCTTTTAATTACGAATACAATTTTGTGAAGTGAAAGTTTAGATCAGGGTTTCCAAGCCTTTTCGGATCCCGCACCCATTTAGCATTTAAGTGAATTATCCCGGAGCCCTCGTATTCATCACAATAAGAAATCAATTTTAAGTTAACCACATTATCAGCTTGGCATAGAAGGTAAAGGTTTCTAATCAGCATCAATTTGTAATAATAACGAAACACTGAGGAAGAACTACTTACAGGATACTTTTATAGCAAAATATACTATGTATTTACTACACTTTAGAAAGTCCTATTCCACCAGTGGATAGGAGTACCCTGAGTTGGGAATCCCTGGTTTAGTCAATCAGCAGGCCAAAAATTATACGACCAAACTATGGCTGAAAATTATGAGTAATTAGGCAGTGATACTGAAGGAAACCGATTGCGGAAGTTAATTGATAATCCCCAATAGAAGCGAAATAAAAGATGTCTGACAGGAACGTCACTCAAACCTTGATTTGCCTCTTTCGGGAGGATGCGTTAACCAGTTATTCTATCTAGTCAAAACGATAATTATTAGGATAGAGCATCCGCTTGGAAAGTGAAAAATCCGGGTTTGAGACCTAATTGTCATATTTTTTCTTGCCCGTTTTCGCTTGGGAATTTTCTAAGATGCATTTGCTTTTACGAGCAAAATTACATCTCATCCTTTACCCTTTCGAAATCCAAACTATTTTTTCTTGGATCTCTTTATACTATGCCGCATTTATAGATATAAGAAGAGCAAATTAAGAACCAAAACATGCTCGAAGGAACAAATGACTAAGTTACAAATCAAGGTTCATGACGTAACCTTTGGCGCTCTTTTGAGACATGCCTTTCTATAGTGTAACGTATATAATAAGGATAATAGAGTAGTATTTACCACGGAAAAGTAAAAAAGTCACATGTAAATGGGACTCGAACCCAAACCGTTTTAGATATGCTTCGTTGGCAAAATGACTGGTGGCTCCGATTAGCGGCACCCACCGCCGCCACGGTCCTCATTCAGCCAGCCAGCCTACGAAACGATGTTAAGGAAACTCTTCCCAATGTTTCCTCAGGCGCAAAATTATTCGTAAATCCCTTTCCTACGAGATAATTTGTGATTGGACTCCCGCATAACCAAGGGGGTGACGTGATCGCCTTTGGTGAAGATTGCTCAGGGTTCGATTCTCGGCGGAAGACTATAGGTGCCAAATGATCTCAGATGTCGAAACAATTTTTTATATTTTTAAATAGCAATTGATTTTAACTTTTATAGGTTGGGTTTAGCTTTTATGGAGCGGGGAATCGCAGACAATATTGTTCGCTATATTTTTTTCTCCTTGCTATTTCGATACTAGAACATTCGCAGCACTTGCCGTTTGATATTTTCTTATTTTAAACACTTGCTGTTTTGATCTTGCTGTTTCGAAACCTTGCTTTTGTGTCGCGTAACCATACCACTGCTCTCTGTAGATCCCACAGTTGGCATACATTCCTCACCATCAAAAATACATTCCATTCTGCCTAAGAATTCCATTTCATTGAGAAAAGACTCGTACGAGAAGGAACGCGACGAAATCCGATGACCGAACTATTCTTTGGATTCATTTCCAATTTCTGTGAGGAAAGAGCATAGAGGCGAAAAATTCTACAATTCAATTTTGGGCCCTTTTTAATATTCCATGGCTCAGTAAACCGCTTTCCCCTTCGCTTCTAGAGGAGAAGAAAGACCTTTGGATCGCATGAGATTATTTCAAACGGAAGCATCTCACGGCGATAACATTCCCTTCTTTCCCCATACATTCCACTTTTCACGAGGTACTCTTACAACACCGCAGTAATTTACATCATTCTATAAAATATAAAGATTAGATGCGCAGTTTGGAACCGTTTCCACTCCGTTTCCATGGCTACTCGGCAACGCGAGGGATAAGGGGTATTTTCGGAATTAAGATCCCCCGAAAATGGCGCATTAATCGCTAATAAAATATGTTTGAAGATAAGCATATTCTCACTGGACCCAGAAGCCCAGAGACCCAGAAGGTATTTATATGTTTAGGAAAATAATGGGCGTAGTTCGTATTCAACGGGGAGAGGATGGAAATTCTCAGTCCTGCAACATCACAAATTTTCTTTTGGGTATGAATAATGCAGTGTGATATAAAATTTCCATTGGGCGCCCTCTTACATAGTTGTGCCCCGGGCACTTCCTCCGTTTACCCTCGACTCCCCATGGCTGCATATGATAAATCTACTGGAAATGTAAAATTTTTAACTACGTCTCTGTGTTCCTGGTTTTCGGACATTCCGGATAATGGCCATTCCGACAAATGTTCTCACGCAGTCCCTAGAAACAATGACCTGAATGGCTCTAGGACACTTCGCCGCTACCGCCGTTTTGCCGCCGTCACTCCTGAATGTATTATGTATTGTATTCTATCGATGAATATAGTCCAATTTAGAATTCATGGGGCATTCTAAGCGCCTTTTGGCATACTAAGAGTTACTTTTCTACAGCTGAAGCCGACAAAAGAATAGACATTTCCGTTTTGTAACAAACATGCTATCATTCTTCTTATTAAGTATGTTTCTAGAATCTCAACAATACCAAAAATCCAACAAGAAACATTCCAGATATTCTATAATAATTACTAGAATTTTAGTTCATAAAAAATCGTGGCGGAGAAACGTCGTCGTCAAAAAGTACCACGTGACGAAAAGCTGGCGGCGAAGCGTCCCATTCCCTGGCTGAATAACGTCTTTTTGAAGACCTCGTTAAGGCCACCAAAAACACAAAATGGATGGTCAAATGGTGTAGAAGAAAGCGTTTTACATTAATACAATTAATGTACCCAAGATTTTAGAAATGTTGAGCGTAGATAACACTAATACAATTAATAGTTCATCTGACCAACGCAATACAACAGCATGTTACTGAGGTTGAGTTCTGAGGATGCACCCAAATACGCAGAAATTAGGGGAGGAGTAAAGTGGAAGGGTTAGTTGAGGGGAAGATCATGGTTACAGATGACCGGGGATCTAAGGTTATTAGCAAGCCAATTGCAAATGCCTTGCTTTCGACCCAACATCATATTTCCAAATTCTAGGGAAGGATGGACTCGTCTTAGAAAAAAATATAGAAACTGTCATGCGCATACTTGGAGGAACCACTATAATATCTAAGGCTTAACATGGGATCATGGATATTACCTTAATCGTTCTAATAGTATACTCGTATCCTATAAGTATTACACCTTTCCCTAGCTTTATATGCCTCACTTTATTCTCCCTTCTTTCACATCTTGATGAGATATTCTGCCCTTTTAATCATTCAATCTCTTTTGCCATTGTCTTCCCCTCTGTCTATTCCATCACAGCCTTCAATTGCTTCTATTCCCAATCGCTCTTCCTTAAATATTTGACTCACCCATTTCCTCGGCCGTCGCTTAATTATTTTAATCAAAACCCTCTCTTCTCCAAGCATCTCTAGCACCTCCGCTTTTGTAATTCTATCAACCCCATTTACGTTTTCCAATCCAATCTCAAAGGTTTCTAATGTTATGATAGCTTCACTTCTCACGTTTCATTCCCATTAGGCAAAGTACTCCACTTTCACTAATATTTTCATGATTTCCTCATCAAGATCTCTCTTTTAATTATATGATAAAGAAGTAAGTAAATTGTAACTATCAAATGCTAAAATAATGTAGAAGACACCAAATATATATTGCTTTCATGTATACACATGTTTTTACTGTACGAAAAGCACTCAGAATACCAATTTATATCCTCAACGCCAAACATAATACCAGACAAATATTAATCTTCTCGGAAAATGTTTCCTTTAACTTTGAAGGACAATGTGTATTGTACACGCCTCTACAATTAGGAGGAATGGAGCAATTGATTATTTTATACCATAAATTGAGTTACGAGATACCTTTTCCCGTAGATAATTATTAAAGGAAAAGGTAGCTCATAACTTACGGAGAAAGCAATAACCCTCTTCAATTGGGCTGATGGAAGGAGTCACGTACACACGGCGGATTGAACATCGTAATTCAACGCGATGCACAAATATAACGAGGGGTAATTTTTAGCGGAGGAATAATGCATGGATGCAAATAGTGGAGAACGAACGAAGCTTTCTCGGGAACGAATCGGATCGCAGCTTCCCCTTGCGGTTTGCAATATTAATCGCTCCACTCTTTCCGACCTCGAATAAGAACTCCCTCTTCTTTCGAATGCGTTGTCGCGGCTGCTGCGCTCTTCAAATTCATACCTCTACTTCGAGTCGTAATTCGAGAGACTTTCTCCAAATGAGGAGAACCGAATTCCGTGCGCACTAGGGTAACTTCATCTTAAAGAGGTTTGAGATGGATCGTAGGCGAACTCTTAAACATGTTTAATTTGTTGCATAATATCAGGAAAATATTTTGTTTCCGCGTCCCGAAGCCAAACTTTTGAGATCTATAAACAAGGGCGTTCACATGAAGCCACGAGATTGTTCTCGAAATTTCTTCCAGAAACTTCTTCTAGCGCAAGAGTAAACAAGTTGCCTTGAGATTGCAAAAATTGTGTTGTCTCAGAGGGATATTGAACGCGATACGTAACATGTATGTTTCATAAATGCAGGATAATAATTCTGCATGTTTTCCTAGCGCATATTCTTCCAGTTTGGTGTAATGTATATTCCATGTTAGTACTTCTGTAAACTACTTTTTCGTCATCGTCCTGAAGATATTCGCGTAGTATGCGACCGAAACGTCGATTCCGTGGAGCAAAGCAAGCCGAATGGAAAGCCGTGAGATTCCTGCACTCTTGCCATTCACAGGGAAAGCAATCCCTATCTATATTCTGTATCATTGCTGCCTATTGAATGATGGAATTCCCTAAAAAAGTTTTATCATCTGGGTTCCTTTGTTTCAATTCATTGGAAATCGTTTTTGCATTATATCTTTGATTTGTTTTCGTGCTTAAGGGGGAAATATATAATATGATTTTTTTATCAGAAAATTGGATAGAAGACTTAGAGATGATACACATAAACAAATGACGTCTATATTTTGAGCGAAATTGAGACAATGAAATCTCCTATTCCTTTTATTTACCAAACACTGGAAATGTAAATTAACATTTTCAATATAAAAGAAATCATATTAATAAGTATTAGTACAAGGTTATTTATAATAAAAAGAGAATATAATCAATCTGGTTGTGCATCAAGAAAACATCCTCATAAAAATAAGCCGCAGGACAACACCCACGAAGAAAAGGAGTATGAAGAACCTGCACAAACGTACCGACAGAGTTAGCTGAAATATAGTAAAAACAGAGCGCTTATCAAGATCTAACTTATGAGATATATGAATATTTATATACATCTAATATGGATGATAAATATTTGATAGAAATGGAACTAAATAAAATAATTCATAGATGTGACAATATCATGCCAATAGTAGATATAATCCAAATCACCCGAATTCAAACCTGAGAAGAATTCCAGCAAATATCATAATTTTCAACACTCAAAGAAATATTAGCACAACTGTAAATGAGTATTAACTAGATGTTTCCTTTAGTAGAAATCTCCAAGTGTGCTTCGTGCATGCCTGACGCCACATTAAATTCAAACTCCGCCAGAAAAGTAACCAAAGAGAGTAATTTTTTTGAGAGCTTTTAAATATTTGAAGTGGGGGGGGGGCATTTACCCCGTTCACTCCCATCCGCTCATGCGCATGCATCGTTTTGCCCTTTCTCCGATGTCATGGAATGCGTCTCTCCGTTTCAATTATTTCCCTAATTCGCCAATTTTCCATTAAACTTGCTCACGCCTGTAGTCGTTTTAGGACAACCACTAAATATTTAACGAAGGAGATCAAAATCGTGACATTTCGAATCGCACGAGGACCGGCAATTGCATTCGACGGTTCGCAATCGTGCACGACTCCGAAATCGTCCCTTTTAAATTTACCTTTCGAGGACCCAGCGTAAAAAGGCCATAATAGTAACTTTTTATACATGTGGTGGGATTTCCCAGACTTCATAGTTGCTGGTTGAGATACTCGCGTATTACTCGACCCAAAAATGAATCAAAAGATTCCAGAATGATTAATTATTTCTCGACCTGGGATCGCGAATCAAGGTCACTAATGAATAGTAATACACTGAGCACTAAAGGAGCTGTTTCACATTCATTAAGCTACATTTTAAATTCCCCTGAACACGTATTGAATTTGTATCAAAGGAGAGACTTAGTAATTCTCCACAAAATTCTACTGAAATTTCTTCCGTCGTAGCAAAACCGGTCGCGTTAAAATAAATACTGTGGAGAATTACTGAGTCTCTTTTTTGATAGTATGACCTTCCACCAAGTCAGACCTTCCCATATTGATCTCGGTTTAAAATTTGATCTAAAAATGGTTTGTGGCTGTACTGATATTGTAAATTTTTTATCACTATGGTTATATTTCCAAGGGATTCATTTTTATCAGTTCGTTTATTTCTTGCTCCGTGAATATTTAAGCCCATATCAGAAATATATTAAAGTTATGGAATTGTGATGCACACGTAGAAGATTTATACTAACACCGAAGTAGAGATACATTTTTAAATAAGTCAAATTACGAGTCTTCATTTTTGATGGGGAATTTCACGAGTAATTTTAATAATTACCAGTTTGTTACTTCTTAGAGGTAATATAGGTCAATAATATTTTGCAAAATGAACTTTATCAACCTCTCCGTTTTAGGTATTGTCAGAGAAAGTTTTTTCACCACGTGTTTGCAAAATCCTCGATCGAATCGTAATAAAAAGACATACAGGAGATTAGCAAGGCCAACTAAAGTAGGATTTGATTCACAAGCTGCGCATAACACAAAATAATGTTTTTTCATGACAGCTGTTATATACGTAGTGCTGAACGAAATAATGAATGAAGATTCCAACACAAATAAACAACGGCATAAGAGACGAAATGATTCAATGCGTGTGTAATGCCCTGATTAAGGTTCCTTTACATTTTATAGGAAAAGTATGTATGGAATAATATTAAGCTATGTTAGAAGAGCTTTTCATCATTAACTTAACGTTTGTTCCTACAATTACATGTATGCATAATTATACATGAAGCCATACAATACAAACGTTACATTATTAATAATATTTAAATTGAAAAATTTCCTGAAAATTAAGATTTCCTTAAAAATGAAGATAATCAGAAAATCACGAATTAGGTTACATAAGATAAAGTAAATTCATGAATTAGATAAAGCATAGTAATAAATACTTTGCACAACCTAGCATTGATAGTTAAATTGATATTGCGGGCAAATTTGTATAATTATTTAGTTTTCCCCGCCAGATTATGTGTAGCAGTTCCTCTCCGGTTCTAATCCGGGATATCTGGACAGTATCCACCAACGTTTCGGCCATAAACTCTGCAGATATCTTAAGGGTAAACCCTGAAGTTGACACTGAAGAGGACCTTGAAGATGGCTACAGAATTTGTAGCCGAAACAACGGGGGCTATCGTCAAGATCTACAGCCTGAGGACGAATAGGAATTTCCGTAAAAATATACAGAACATTACAATACTTTGAATTTTTCGTAATAGTTTGTTATCGACTATATTATTTTGTCAAGCTTGAATTTTATAAAAAGATGAAATATTGAAAAAAAAACGTTGAAAATATAAGTTTAGAAATTTGTTAACTTCGACCTTAATTAGGTGGTATGAGACAGCCATAAATATAAGATTAGATGATAATAAAGATTTTATTTATACCATATGGTACAGTAAAAATAAAATCATGTATCAAGTAATCTTCTTTTTCCGTGATAAGTCTAGCAAGTCATGCAATGGCAAACATATGCTATCACATAGATAAAAGAGACAAAACTAGGGAAAAAAACGTTCGAATCTTTTTCAGCGATCATGCGTACATACAGGATGGACGGAAATAGATAAACGAAACAAATTTTCAAGTACATTGGAGCAGAAAATTAGTTGGATTCAGAAAAAAAATTTAGAAAGGTATGGTGAAGAAAAGGTGAGTTGGAAGTGGCTCCAAAAAAAGAGACACACTGAACTGGATTAAAAAAGAAAAGGGCAAATGATAAGGAAATGAAATATTCAGGTGTCCCCCATTCGGGCGTTGCGTAAATAATAAAAGGTTGAATTGCGATTCTTGGTAGGAAAAGGTCCAAAATATCGGTTCGGCACAGTTACATTTCCATTGGCCGAAATTTCAGAGTCATTCGACGGAAAATCCGGAGAAGAGATTTCTGTGATGGGAAAACCATTAAAAATAAGGATGAAAAACGTTCGAATTGCGGTGGAGATGGACAAAATCGATTGGGTTCGCTGCATCTCAAAGAGATTAAGTGGCACTAGAGGGTGGACTGATAATGAAGAGCTACAGCAAAAAATCGTAGGCGTGTCTGGTCATCCGTGCGCAAGGGCATCTTCGGGTAATTCATTTCATCCGTGAAAATTTTTAAAACTGTCATTACCTGCTGCCATTCAAATGTGAAAGGCCAATCTTTCCGAATTTATATTCCTGATAACATTCTTCATGAATAGAACATTTTTCATTATATTTTGGCACTGGATAAAGAGAAATGTATCCCTCGGTTTCTTTTACCTCAACCTTGTTATGGCTGCGATAATGTAAAAGCAACTGAGGTGTGAATGGATACTGAATTCATTCTGGTCCCTTCTGATTGTTACGAAGGAAGTTGTCAACAATTATAGAGAATTTTCCCGCTTATAGCATTCTTGCTCAGTGAGAAAAAGACAAATTACCTCACTCCTCATCTTTCCTAGTAAGCCTCATTCTTCTTTAAAGCTTTTTGTATAAAATGGTGAAGAAGTTGAAGGTCCAACCAGCCTGTGAAATCAATCGACAGCTTTCATTCGATCTGAGGAATAAATCGACTTTCTGTGAATTTGTAACAAAAGAAAATTGGAATATGATTATTAAGTGGTTGTAAACCCACCGAATTTTGTCTATCTTCTGAATTTTAATATATTAAAAATTGATTCTGATAGAGTAATTATAATTGTTTTTTCTTAAGTAATATTGCCGCTGAAATTAAATTTAATGAATAAAAGTATATTTTCATCGGATATATTTTCGAAAAATTACACTAAGAAACCCAAGTACTGGATATCTAACTTAGATTCATTAATACGCAGTCTTGTATTTTCACAAATACGTCTCTTCTTCTTTTGTTGGGCGCTTATGTCAATCGATTTTCTCTCTTCATTTTTCTGATGTGATTAATAGTTGTGCGGTTGCTGATATCCCAAAGCCAATTTCCTCAATCTGGTTTGGATGCCTTTCTATCTCCATTGTTCTCTCATCTCCCCACTTCTTCGACGGATCTTTAATAACTGATGCCACCAAATGCTACAATTTCTCCTTTTTTAAAACACCAGAGTCGCTTTTTCTTGTATTTATCTCTTGACTTTCTCCGAAAATACGAACACGAAAGTATTTCTCTGAACTGTTCGTTAGGCGATCATCCATTGTACTGCGGAAGCTTATCAAGTCGGAAACGGAAGTTGCGGTGAGAAGAATAGAGAAATATCTATGGGAAGGAAAGCTTTTGAAGAGGGGAAAGGGACTTTTGACGTGGAGTTCCCATTTGTCTGAGAAAAGGATTCGCCAAATGTTTTGTTAGAAGCGCGGTATCTTTAAGCAGTGAAACATGGACAGTTAAAAAAGAAAGAGGAGAAGCCCTCGAAAACTTTTGGAATATCTTCGCGGAGGAGAACGCTTAAAGTGAAGTGGACTGCGAAATGGGGAAGTTGTGAGGAAAGAAAATGAGCGGAAGAAGGCGTTTGGGTGGGGCATATATTACGACTAAATTGCTCGCTAAGAAGAATCATGGAAAGAGCAATTGAAGGAGGAAAGATGTCGGAAAGGCAAAGGAAAGAACTGGACCGATATCCAATCGAGAGCTGTCGGAAGACACTTAAGGGAGAAGTGGTTAGAGGGCGTCCGTGTCCTTCGGTGGAATTATGGGTTGGTTTATCGAATTCTCTGGCCAGTTGGGATGCGCCCTTTCGGACGCTTCTCTCACTGCTTTTACCTTTGCCTCGACTAAGACAAAGTGCCGAAGACGCACTGTTTGAGCGTTTGCAAACAAACACGCACCGATCCCAACGCAATCGTTTTAGATTAACTCTCACTTTTTCCTTTCGGCTGAACCGCTCGTAAGAGTCGACCTCAAATGTGAACAAATCCATTTCTTCACGTTGCCTTCCTGAGGTGTATACTACTCATCCTTTCCTCTTTTCTTAGGTAGTTCTAAAATCGGTGAAATACTTGCTATTTTCTCGTGAAAATATATTTGGTATTCATTATAATTCATATAATAAATAATATTTATTAGATCAATATGATAATGATAGCTTAAATTATTATCACCATAATATTTAAATTTAAGATAACGAGTTTTTATCGAAAGAGAATGCTCCTTAACAATCGGAAACTCATATGCCATCGATTGAATATTAATAACGTTAAACTTTAAATTAATAATAGTAAGGATAAAACGACTTCTAGACTTCTATATGGACGAAATCAAGACTAGTGAGGCCCTTCTTAGATCTAATCCTTCATCATGTTAAACTAAAGAGAAAGGGATTGCATGAAAAAGTGCACAGAAGATACTACTTTCTGATTTTTAAAATCTAGGTTCCTATATAAACCTAACTTATATTCAGCATTTAAATTTGTATATTTAAACTTGATATTCAGTATTTAAACAAATTCAGTATTTAAGCATTATATATTCAACATTTAAGCATGTATTTAAACTTAATATTTTGTATTAATTCAATACTTTGACTCAAGAAAATTTTATGAAAAATCTTCTTAAGCACACCATTTCTTTCGAATTGTCTTGTACCCCGTAGAAATCGGGGCCCCGGGCAACCATCCGCCTGGCCCTTGCCTCGAGCCTTCTTTATCTCACTCATGGAATGGCTCTTAAGAACAGGGCTGCTAGACGTCCCGGAACGCGCGGGACACTCCCGTACCGTTTGTCCCGTCGCACTATGACGGGGATCTCAGTTGTGAAGAGGCTCTTTTAAGGATCCAACGTGTAATTATTCCAAACATTGGCGCGGAGGAGGAATTCCAGAAGGAGACGTTGTTTCAATAGAGGGCGATCGATCTCCTCGCCGAGCGAAGGATCGCGCGGTCGCTTTACTGCTGTCACCCCCTCACACACACATTCACACACACGAAAATCACTGCCTTTTTAAATCTTATGTAGAAACAAAGCGAGCAAACAACAAGGAAATGCGGTTTTCATGATGATGATCTTTTCCCGAACGAAATTTGTTGGGTATCTCATTGCAGTAATACATCCCACGTTTAAAGTTATCTTAAGAATTGATGTTTGATTACTTGAGTAGATGAAAGATACTTTTTTCCTTATTCTGAAGACCAATGAAAGAGTTGCACTCGTAAGGATGTGGTAGCAGAACCATATCAATGGACGCATATGATAAAAGATAATAAGAAGAAAATAAAAAGGCATTGTCATAATAGAAGCATAACAGAGCAATACCCAAATTGAACGTGGTGACAAGGATTGGGCAGAAATTGATGAGACAGAAGAGGTGTAATAAGGCCATTGCCGATCTTCATCTTTCATCTTCAGTTTTCCCGGACTTAGTCAATTTCCTGTGATGTAGCATAATTGACTCTCAAAATTACATGTGCATTTGGGATTAATTTTATATTAGAAATTAAGTAGAACTAAGTTGAAAATACTGAAAATGGCTTTATCTTTTACCCAGCGAATTATTTTTGGAAAATACTTATTACACCAACGAAACATTTTGAAAATATCCATGCTGAATTTCTTTGTATCTTCGATAAATCATTCTGCGGAGAATATGCTACTCGATTTCCGGCACTCAATACACGGCCGGTCCAAGACCCAGTGGAGGCGGGCGTACGCCTGAGCCGCCGAGTTTGGGGGTTGGCTGAGGTTTTTAGGAGGGGTGGTTACTGTCGTAATGATCTTTTTCTGAACTATCAGTTATATAACAATTTATGAATCTGTAGATGTATCTCGTGCTTGATCTTAAAAGTTGATGTTCAATTATTTGACTTTAAATATTTGAGTGAGTATTCAAGTTTAAAGTTTCATGAATTAATCGATTACAGCCAATAATAATCGCCAATTATAATCATTAGAGATTTCTAGACTTTCTATTTATTTTCTGAATTCTTACAGATTAAAAAGTGATTTTGAAAGAGAAATGATAATGTTATTACTTGAATTATTATTGTTGTGGAAGATAATTATAATGAATAAATAATCTCTGGAATAATTAAGGAATGTCTTTAAAAACTGAAGATTTTAAGTATCTATAGTCAATGAGAGGGAAGTCCAAGTCCGAATACATTGAGTCGTCGAGTGTTGGTCACTTTGATGTTGTCTCCCCACACACACGAAAATCAGTGATTTTCAAATTTCACTATAGAAACTGAACACCAAAAGAACAAGGAATATTACTACAGTACAATACTTATTATAGTGTACAGTATTATTTCCTTTAAAATTATTAAAAATTCCTATTATCGTAAAAAAGTAGTTGATATTCGTTTCTTAGCTAGCTTCGTTTGATTCCATCAAATATTTTTTGTTTTAAATCAAGTTATATCATCCAATCAATAGAAGTGATCATTTTGAAGTTGGCTAAAGTGCGTCGTGATATTCTAAGGTTGGATTTATCATTCATGTGTCCAGCATATTTCTCTACGAACTGTAAATATGTCCCGCATACTTGCAGAAAAACTCTCCAGAATCCCTGCTTCTGAGCATCCGAAGTGCTTGCTAAGCATCTTCGTGAGAATGTCCCCCACGAGGACATAAAGCAGTTGCAGCGGAGTAAAGAAAGGAGAGGAAAGAGAGTGAAATGACAAAAAAGATCCTCCTGCTGCAGGAAAAAGTGGGTGATAATACATTACGTAATATTGGGAACTCTCCGTCTCCCCCATAGATCACCGGTGGGCAACCTGCGCCCCTGGAGTCCCTTTCAGAAGTTCAAAGAAGCCTTTATTCACTTTTTTGAACATACATATAAATTAATTTATTTCCAGGCCCTTTTCATTACGTCAGATGAAACTTCAAAGGAAAAAGCATGAAAAGGGAGACAGAACCGGGACACGAACCAGGATCTTTCACTTTACGGGCGGATGCTTTAGCTAATTAAGCTATCCAGCTAATACAGTCAACGGGTCATTTTGGGAGACTTTGTTCGTGAATAAAGTATCCGCCCGGAAATTGGAAGATCCGGGTTCGAGTTCCGGACCTGTCAGCCTTTTTTACAT
The DNA here is from genome assembly GCA_036926295.1 of Pachydiplax longipennis. Lineage (NCBI taxonomy): Eukaryota > Metazoa > Arthropoda > Insecta > Odonata > Libellulidae > Pachydiplax > Pachydiplax longipennis. Next base: position 8,476,444 of record JAVFKF010000044.1, on the reverse strand, counting down.
CCATTTTTCCTTTGGTATTTTTCCTAGCCTTTGACTCTTCTTTCATCCTATTCCCTGTCAGGTGAAAAGATAAAGAAAACTGCTGTAGTTAATTTTAATCGGAGATTAAATGCATTTATTTAATAACTGTTTTTATTCTGCATTATTTGATTCAAAGAACTACGGCTGTAACTTTTTTTACAGGGACAAAGGGAAACGGACGCGGAAAACGGGAATTGCGGAGATAGATATGTTCACAGATGCTCAGTTAAGAGCTTATCTGCTACCCCAGAATTACTGCAATGTGCAGGTACGATGGTTTAACTTAATGCATGGGATTTAAACTGGCGGCACTCCAAATCCTCTCGTGCAATGTCAGGGCGAGTGTTATTTTCATTGTATAACACGTGCCATTTCAGCTTGAATCCTCTCTTTTCATTTGTTTATACATGGGAAATAAGAGATTATAAAGTTTGTCGCAAAAATTTTACGCTACTTTGAAAGCATACACTTATGAAAGCTTTTATTTTCGTGTATGAAACATAATGAAATAGCTCATAGGTCAACACTAATCTATAAAAATCTTTACCTGATATATTTTCACAGTTTTTATCTCCAAATATGGAGAGGTTAGCTGAAAATAAACGATGTCAAGTTTCCGACAAGAAAGTATGAAAAACAGTAATACTTAGAAGTATGAATCAAAATATTCTGTAATATTATACGACAATCAATAATCAAGTTATAATAATAATTGTAATTATGTACGTCCATTTATTATCTCTATCTTTTTCTTTGATTGTTTATATTATTTAATATTATAATTACTAATTAAATCATTCATTAGTGCATATATTCCTAGAAATTCTATTAGTTTCTCTTTTAATATTGGAAATTTCTCCGAATGAATATAAACATGTGAGATTTGAGTAATAGATGAAATAGAGTAACATCGGACCTGCATATGGTGTGGTCCGCGTGATTAAGTTGGGAGTAAATGACCCGTAGCAGTGATGAGAACTGTGAGTCAACGATACGAAATCTGTTAACCACAAATTTCTGTAAATAGAATATAATTATGTAAAGTGAAAGCAAAAGGAACGATATCACCGAAAATTCTGATTTAAAATAAGGTTTGCACACTTTTTCCCGGATATTCTCTTCGTCCGGATATTGATTCCTGTCCAGGGTTCTGAAGACAGTGGGAGGCAATTATTAAAAAAATCTGGAATCCAGCCATTGATGTGTAAAATCAGTAAAAGAGGCGTCAATATTTTTAATCGAATGATTCTCTCTATGATGTGACACGACGCTGTCCGTAGATAGAAAAATCACTGTAAACCAAGAATTACACAGGAGTAAGACTTGCTCAAATCAGTGTTTTACTGTAAAATATAGTATATGTTTTAAGAGGGATTGGAGTATTTCAAATGACGAAAGAGGCCGTATTATAATACGAAATATGTAATAATTAGAGATAAGGGATGATTGGATTATATAATACCAAATTCTCCCGATAATAAAGACGTTTTGTATTGTATATTTCATATAAAAAAATTCCTTTATCCAAGAAGAAAATTAACTTGTATATCGACAGAAAATGTATTTATTAGAACTAGCTTCGTCTAAGATATAAAACTCCTTTCGTGAAGATGTCTGTGACTAACACGAAACTATCGTCATAAGTGTTAAGTTACGCTGGGCCACATAAGATATAAATATTTTTACTGATTTCCCTAGTTTATTCCTACGTTTTCACTACCTTTTTAGGTAAAATTCATTTCAGAAGATCTGCAAACCGTCAGATACGGTTACTTAATAGATATAGTTCAGCTTTTACATACCCTCTCTGGATTTCCTTCTTTTCGTTCATTACTGAAGCATTAAATTCTCGAATAATTCTCGATTGGGAATTTAAAATCGAGAATTGAGGTTTGGAGAAGCTTTAAAAACATAAAAAAAAACGAAGTTGCAAAAAATTCTGCTCTAGCTTGGCCTTCATTATGTCGACATCAGATGTAAAAGAGCGTTAGAACCGAAAACGCAAGATCGAGAGTTCAATGAGCATTCAATTGCTCACTCGAGTGAGATCTCAAGCTTTCATCCGAAGCCTAATAGTTTCTTATACGGCCTAATGATGCATACGACCTTCCGATAAGAAAGGTTCCTCTCCGCTGTTTTAGATGGGGGATTTTATCACTTTTCCTAAGCAAATGCTTATGAGACCACAGAAGACATTCGGCAAGCATTAGGGCGTCCTTGACGATGAGCCCCTTTGATCACATGGAGGAATCTGCAAATGATTTTGTAAATACAGTAAAACCCACTTAAGACGCTATCTCGCTTTAAACGCGGGTTTTCCCGGTCCCTTCCAAACAAAAAATTATATCATCAGCATCATCAGCCATTTTCAATCAGATGTCGGATGTAAGCCTCCCCAAGCGCTTTCCAATTCTTTCTATTCTGAGCTTCTCTTTGCCATGTCACCCCTAAGTACTTAATGATGTCTCTGTTCCATCGGTCCTTTGGTCTTCTTCTTGGTCTCTTCGTATCTCCTGGTGTCCAGTTCAGAACCTCTCTTGTCCAACGGTTGTCGTTTCTTCTCGCCACATAGCCTGCCCACATCCATTACAGTGATTTTACTTTATCTATGATGTCTGTCATCCCCGTTTTCATCCTCGCCCAGGTATTGCGTTTCCTGTCTCTTCTTGTGATCCAAAGCATACATCTTTCCATACTTTTTTGAAAAAAATCATATATTAAAATACCCCTTAAGACGCTCTGATTCTCGCATAAGACGCGGATTAACCCGTCCCAAGATTCACTGCAACCCGCTTTAACCGATCGTTCATCTCATTTGATAGACCAAAATATTTTTACATCATCAGTGTCGTCCTCTCACGCCTCTGAAGCTGATGAGCTATGAGATGATATCTTCTTTATCTCTTTTGTTTTAGAGCAGAAAGGAATTTGTTTGGTTGTGTTTAATTACGTCGAAATTGCACCGTGCAAACATATCAAATAAATCAGAAAAAGAGTGCAGTGTTTTATGAACGAAGTCCAGAGGAAAGATGCTCTGTGATGCCTAACCACTGCAATTAAAAAAAATCGTTATTCGTCCCTAAATGTCTATCTGGTGAAATCTGCTTCTTTGTAGAGTGAACAATGACCAAAATTAAGTTAAAAAACGTGCTTTTGACGTGCAAAAAGCAGACCATTCTTCAAAAGTATGACAGCCAGCATTACGAGTACACAATCCTGTTATAACGCAATCCCGCCTAGGGCGCAGTTTTCACTTGGTCCTCTGAAAAGCGTGTTTTACTGCATTTGACGATCCGTAACTTTCTTTCCAAATTAGAAACGAGTGTACTGGAGACGTTACAGTGTCAGTGTGAAAGCGAAACAAGTGTGCAAGAGAAAGGAACACAAAGAGCGAAGTGAAGGTCATTAAAAATGGAACTCAATATGAAGCGATCGGTCCAGCGCAGCATCCCATCGGAGAGAATCCTCTTTTGGATCGATGCTCATCGAGATCTATCGATAGATTGCCTTCGGGATTTTCTCCTTCCGATAATCTAAAATTTCAAGAGGATTTTAAATAAGGACTGATTCTCTTCCGGAATTCTAATCTTCGCAAGCTCATGGATCACTCTGTCCCCAAAAAATCAAAGGAGACCTTTTTGTCTCATTATTCTCTCCCGAAAAGTATTTAAATTAATTATCCAAGGATATTGAAGGAAAGATTGATAAAGGAGGTTGATTTCAGTCCTGGATTATTGATTTGATTTCAAGGTCGTGAAATATCGTAAAAAGTACGAGAGTACTTTTACAGTACAGCGATTCCTCAGCTAACGATGATAGATTTATATAATAATCAACTTCTATTGCATTTCGAAAATACATTGATTATAAAATTTAGTTTATTCTTTTGCTTCTCACGCAGTTTTCTCCAACAGCCTGTATATTTGATGACGCGGGTGTAAACTCCGACCCCCTAGATCCGTGTTATAACCGAATTTTACTGTAGTTCGGTCTCACCAATGAAGCGTCGATTTATGAATGATGCGCTAGATCCTTAATCCAGAGGTTCGGTAAGATGGAGGAGAGAGCGAACAAAGCGCTGGCAGAGAAGTAGGGAGAAGTTCCTCGAGTGTATTAAATTTTTAATTAATTGTAATAAGTCATCAGCCCCGAAGGCAGGTTGGATCCCCTCCACCATTGGCTATAAAAAGTTTTGGAAAGGAAATGAGGTCCATGGAGAAAAACGAGGATTGGGGTAATTGGCGTTTGCTTCCCTCCTCAGTCTGGAATACTTTGAACGATAGATGCCCATGTAAGTGCTGAAAAATGGCTCATCTTAGCATACGAGTGCAATGAAATTATATAACATCACATATAATTCAGTATCTTTCATAAAATCCTAGCCTTAGAGCACTGAGGGGAAAGCGGCAAACAGAAGATACAATATCCTGTATCCTGTACTAAAATAGTAATAAAAATATTCTACTTATCTATATAATATGGTAGTAGTAAACCATCAAATGAGATTAGAAGTAAATACTCATCGTTGGTGGAAAAGAAATACTATTTTAAATTTAAATTTAAATAATAACTCTATCATTGTTAATGCAGTAGCATTGTTAAAATTGCTTCCATAACCAAAGTCATTTTGCACATATGGGTCCTCACCATAGGTGTATGCATTACCCATTTGGCTGTCCTAGGGCTATTGGCAGATTTAAGCTATTAGAGGCCCTAAGCCCAAAGATCAGTCCGAGGAACCCATCATGAATTATGAGAATAAAAGTTCGATTTTTTTCATCAAACACAAAAATATATGACATAGAAAACTCAGTCTCTTCACTTCACAGTCGAGCAAGAAGAAACAAAAAATCGTATTATAAATAGTTTTTCCATAAATTACGATAATTGGTATAGACTTTACATTTTAAAGGGACATTAATTAATGATGCAAGATATGTATTAGATTAACGTTTCTTGTAGACTCAATATAAAATTCTAGTGAAATTCTAAAATTTTTAGTGAAACCAAAACCAAGTATCCGTGAGTACAAGCCGTGCATCTACATATATAGATGCCGTGCATGTAATAATTTGAAAAACATTGTTGTAAGTTGTGAAGAATTCATGAATACAGTCTTATTGATGCCCTAAATGGATGAGGTCTTCAGCTAGCAGTATTGCGTCTAATTCCATTTCTGCAGAGGGCCTAATTAAGAAATATTCCTTCTGCAGAGAAGTGCTTTCTCAGGGGGTTAACGTTAAAAATAAAGAAAATCGTGTTAGCTAGTTTGTGACTCGATTTTCATGCCAGATATGCCTACAATCAGTGGACGAGGATTTGGGATGAGAACCTATGGGAACGTGCAGATTCCGAAAGTTACCTTTTCTTGTTATCTGAGAGAAAGGGTTATGTTGTCGGTAGTCTGAGTTAGGTCGACCCAATAAAAATGTCTGTTGTGGAGTATCGCAGAAGAATTATTGGGGTATTTAAGGAAAGGGTTTGGAGTAACCGTGATTATGGTTTAGGGTACTAACTTAGGGGTCAGTCAGACTGTCAAACATAAAGAATTAAAGGTCCAAAGCGAATTAATTAATTTTTAGATACGAGATGCCGTATTTCGGTTTCTCATAATGCACAAATATATGTAAAAAGTGTGTATAAAGAATGGTTGAGTAAGAATTGTTTACGAATATGGGAAAAGGCTGTATATAAAAATATGCTTGCGCCCATTTTGTAGAGTGGTAGCGAAAGCTGGATGTGTCAGGAGAATCGTATGAATAAACTGAATGCCATTAGAGTGGATTACATGTTGCATATGTGTGACAGAATCAGGAGAGACGGAATCAGTAACGAGCGGACATTGAATGAATGCCGACAGAATTACGAAATGCGTCAGCGTGAGTAATATATGAAATGAGTATTTTACACTGGCTTTGACATGTAGAAGGAAGGATGAAAGCAAAATGATTAAATTAGAGTGCGAAGAGAATGTGAAAGCTGGGAGGCAGAGAAGAAGTTGAGAGAGTATGTGGAATGAGAACTTGAAAAAAAGGTTCATGGATTTACATACATACATATAACGTCTTTATTGGCGATTTAAAGAAAAAATACGGAGGAATTTTGTGTATGACACAAGGTAGTGCTGCTCAATCTACTAGCTGCAGCTTGATTTACAATGTATTCCCTTACATTATTCGTACTATTTTGGTTTGCGTGCCAAACTGACGTTTGGTGATGGAAGGACAGGATATCGACCCCGAACCAAAACGAAAACCGAAAAATCCGGTGTGAAAAGTGAACCCGAGTCGATAAAATTGCAAATCTTGAACACAAACCGAAACGGAAAACCGTTTCTTTATCCTTTCCGAGTTTTTGTTTTCGGTAATACACAAGCCTAATAATTATTGAAGCCTAATTGAATGAGGGTTTACTAAACATGTGTAACTACTAATTGCAACTGACTATTATTAATTTTTCCTCAAATTAATAAAACGTAGTGAGTAAAAATGCTAAAGATGATAAAATTTCGACAAATGCTATATTACTATAGTCGGAGCGAAAAAACGGTTCGAACCGGTACGACGTTGGTAGGAGCGAAACCGGATTCGAATAAAATAAACCAAATGAACTAAATTCACTTTTCTCTTTGATCTGGAGCGAAAATCGGAATGTTAAATATTGCAGTTCGATCCTCTGTCGGCAAGGAGATAGAGGAAATGGAAATCCGTATAATTCAAGCGACCTCCAGTAGATAACGCATGTGTCCAAGATAAAAGTACCCAAGGGAGCATGGATTGAAGTGTCCTAAGGGATTGACGACTGAGAGAACAGGAAGAAAACAGTGAATAGAAAAGGCAGGTGAAAGAAACCGATCCGAAGAGACCGGTTGAAGAAAAGAAACCGAATTTTTGCATTTTCATTGAGTGGGAGACGTCACGAAAAAAACGGTGATTCTGGCGATTGAGCGTGACATTGGAATGCACATATCTTAAAGAACTCACAGAAGCACTTCTCGGAAGGCGTTTTAGATGTGTGGTCTCTCCACAGAACCCCGCTCGAGCATATCAATTACATGACATTCAAATGTAAGCACGGGTTCTCCATTGAGGAATGCAGTTAATTTACGCTCATAATTGTATAGGTAACGTGAGGAAGCCTCAAATAAACGGGGACGTTGTTAAAGGCGATGCGAATTCCTAAGTTACCCCATTAAACGCCCTTTGAGCCCACATTAAACTGTTCCCTTCCTTTGAGGACCGATCATCATTCACTTTCCCGAGATTACAGAATATGCTGATAAGCGGCCCGTCCCTTCTCTTTGCTTGAGCAGGTTCATTCAGGCTCACTTATTCCTGATTACCCCTTATTTCGCTTTAATTATTATCTATTTTGTAGGCTGAAAAAGAAACTAAGCTGGAATAATAAATAAAATACTGAAGGATACCACTATTATTATTATATAAAATACTACCGCAGCAAGGGCAGGTGGAGACGTCAACTAACAGTACAACTACACAATATTACACATCTCTTATTATAAAATTACAGAACACTATTATAAAACCCCATACAATAACTACCATACGTCATTACAATAAACTACACTTATTTATAATTGAAACTGCTATAAGGTACATAATAAATAAATAATTAAACGTAAATTTACAAAACTCATACCAGAAGAACTACTATGCACTTATTTAACAGGATATAGTTTCCTTGTGAAAAATTTTCCCAATTTATATACTTTTTCTTCCAAGGAATACCATAACTCTAGAAACCGTGGTATTTATTTTTAAACACGTCGATTAAAGTCTATTTCATGAAATGAAAGAGCGTCGTAATTTTAGGAAACTCTAAATAGAGAAAAAAGGAAGAGAAATCATTATTTTCTCGACACGGTTCTTTCTAAAACCAACTTAACGATTTCGATTCGAAACGTAGAACATTTTTCAGGCCGTATTCATTTGAAAATCTCTATCTTGAATGACAATGAACCGACTTTTTGTGGTATTGCTTACGAATGTCGTGATTTGAATAAAAATATCACGAAATATTAAAAGGAGTGAACAAAGAGAGAGAACCGGAGAATGTAATGGAGCGAAGGAGACTTTTGGGTCGTATACTGCATAACATTAAAGTAGTTTTAGAGGGAAAATCATTAGGAAAAAATGGAGGAAGACGACGACAAAGGAGAAAGTATGACATCCAGGCAAGAATAAGGGTGGATTCATACAATGAGAATGGCAGGAGATAGGACCGACAAGGCTTCTTTATGATGATGGATGGATGTCTTGATTTTACACTCATTTTTCTTTTGCGATTGCCATTTGCATACAAGTGATCTTCTCGAATATATACTCAAAACATTAACGCCTCAATAGTTTCAGAAACTAAAATCAATAACGTATTTCCATTTCGCCCACCTAAAGGATAAAAAAATTGATATACGATGATTCGATTAAAGTCTACAATGTAAATGCTAAACTATTGGAAAACAATTATCCCTATATAACGATACGATTTGCGTTCCACGTTTATTGTAATAATATACATAGTATGTATTATTTAAGTAGTTCATAATATTAATTTGTTTACATCGTAGGATTGTTCTTTTGATTGTAATAGCAGGTATTATGGTGTATTATTATTAATGTATTGTTTATATCGTCTAACTGCTTATCATATTATTGTTACATTTGTACTACACAGAACTTCAGTTAAGTCGATTCTGTTCTCATAGTCTCTGTTACGTCATGTACGGTAAGACCACTCCATGTAATGTAAAACTACTCCGTGTGAGGTAAAACTACTCCAGCATTTCACCTCTTCTTTTATTTATCCCGTTGAATTTCGAGACGGATCTCGTACTTTAGGAATAGATCGTAAAAATCGCAAAAGTGAGATAGAAAAGGATTGAAGGAATAAAGCAGAGAATCTATTGACGCACTCACGTGATTAACGAGTGGTGCATTCTGAAAGCCAGTGAGAAAGTGACTTATATTCGAGGGAGAAGAAAGGAGAATGAAGGAATCTCGGATGTCGTGGGCGCAAGGTAAGTGAGGATCATCAATCAAAGCGATAAGCACAATGCGCCACATCCACATACAATCCTCTAACTATCTCATGCTTGTTCGACATACTGATGGTTTTAAAGCGGCACACCAAATTCTTCGGAGAAAATTGATATCTCAGAAGACTAAACATGAGTAATTTATTGAACAGCTTAAGAAATGGTTTCCAGTGGTACGTTTCTAAAAATCAGTACCTAAGAGGTAACGTTGGTAATATATCAGCACGTGTGAGAAAAATAAGGTTTTAAAAAATAATTCGGCTAAATTTAGATTTGTTTTTAGACTGTTAAGTTAGTGCCGTATAATCCTTCTTAACCGGATATTCCAGGGTTCTATCTAAACCTAAAGAATTGAAAATCCACTTGAATTATATTTTGGAGATGTATTTTACATTTAACGAAAATAAATAAAATATATCATATCTACATATACTAGTAAATAAAGTGTATTTTGCATGTATTTTTGCCTCAGCTTTGGTCATGGTAATATGAAAACTGCTAATGTATTAGCGGTACTGAATTAATTTTGGTTACTTCTTAATGTTCACAATCTCAGGCCCTTCTTAATCTGCATAAGATATGTGGAGCATTTTGTTGCATTTAACGGATATTTTCTCAGTAACGATAAAAAACTACCTAACTCATCTTGAGGCTCATTCCCTCTCCAAATTAGATAGATTAAAGGGGTGGAGACAAACTGGGCTCTGGGCTGATCTCTTTTCAGTTGCACTGAATAACTTATGTGTGTAGAATTTAAGTTGTAATGAGATATTCGTTAACATATATGTTCCTTCTGGAGTCCATATTTAATATAGATAAGTTCGGAAATAAAAAACGTATTTCAGTGCGGGTCGTTCTGTTTGAAGGGTTCTTACTCAATCGTGTGGCTGATGGAATTTCGAATGGACCCGATGAGGACAACCTATTGCTTTTCAACCGGTATGTCACGGATAGTGAATCCAATCACCCGGTATTGAGTACTCGACGTTTAGCATCATTTTCCAATTACTCGACTGCTCGGGGTATTAGATCGAAAATCGAGTTGCATATTCTCTACTCAATGAATCATTCACATTCTGGGTGGCGAAGATGAGCGTGTCCTAATAGGTTCCATGCTTTTCCATTCTGACTCTCATTTTCTCCGATTCAAATATTGCCTTGATTCGTGATGTTAAGCCAGGCCAGGATAATTATTTTCGCTGTAATTGGAAAAAGATTTTTTTTTAATTGGACTGTTAACAAGCTTATAGAGTTTTGAAAATTATATAAAGGTAGAATTAGTGATTATTACGGTGGTTAAACATAATTTTCATCTGTGACGCTCTGATGAAGATAATGGTAAAACCTGAAATCGCTACGTATCCCAGAAAAATCATAAAAGGAAATGGATTCACCACATATCGCTTTGAATGGTTGAAATCGCTTATTCCGTTATTGAGTGTCGAGTTTATTCGTTGCGAAAGAGTATTTATAAAATATTACAACTTAATTACTAATATACGAAGAAATTTGACCCCAATGAGGTCAATTGGTATCGTATTATTTTTTAGACCCTAACTTATACTTTAAATTATTATTTGGCTAACGATATGAATCAAGTTTAAATTTAGATATTTTATATCGTTGCATTTTAGATGCGTACCATTATGAAAATAATGTGAGATACTGCTGAATTTTTAATGGTATTTCATGGAAATTTTAAGTGACCGGGCACTCCGCTGTTTTATAAATGATTACCGAGTACTTTGTAAACTCTATTCACAGTACTTAACGTGTCGTTTTGTTAAATGCGTTCGTTGCCTGTGATCTGTTGTGACAAATAATTAGGTCAGTAAATAAAACATTAACTGTTTGTGCGCCGTGTGATATCTTTGTAGAATAAAAACTTTTCGCGTGAAATATACGCTTTATTTTGCGTGATATATCGAAGTTCGTAATAATATACTTAAATATTTCATTTGTTCTACGGTTATTAACCACAAACGGGCGTATACCCTCATAACAGATTTTCAGAGGAAAATAGATTGAGCACACATCAACAAAGAAGATACAAGTCCACATAAATAAATGTAATCATTAAAGAGAGAACGGAAACTACTCGATATACATAAATAAATGATGAGGGGGTTGAGATGGACCTCTACTGTATAAATATGGTAGATGGTGCACTCAGCGTCTTCTTCTTTTTCGAGTTTATCCCGAAACTGCTGAAACTAGCTGCCGTGTGGTTCAGAGTGCCGCTAAGTTTGAGTTGATACGCCAGCGTGCCACAGAAGACGAGATAGCAGCGCCATAATCTATCGCATGAAGAGCGGTGCGAAATGAAAGCGTCATTCCTGAATAATACATGCGTGCTAGGGCGTGGAAAATATTCCGACTTACTGAGAGAGAGTCTTCTGATCCTATTCTCAAGAAGCGACGCAAATTCTGAAAGGTGTCAGTACAAATTGAATCGGCTACTTGATGAGGGGAAGAAAGCTTGAGCAGGTGTTCGTTGGTTGTTAGGAACGTTGACCAAGTCTTTCAGTTCCAACATATCTATACGGAACTATATAAATATATCTATGGCATATATATGGCAAGCATACATTTTGAATCAATACTCCAATCCTTTACTGGGTTTTATTGATATGTTTACTCCTTGGCCTTCTCTTTTTCACCCTTCATAATTTTCCTTTTAATATTTATATCAACAATAAATATGTTTTAGTGAATAACCGTAGGAATTAACCTTCTTTTTCTCGAAAACTTCCATTGTCTCTTTAAAACCTTCTTCTTTCAAAGCTTAAACATTCGATTTTCTTTCCCCATCACTAATTCTTATAATCTGTCTCAGCCTTTTCTTGAGTACAACATTTGCTGCTTCTCAACAAAGTTCTTCAATGAAAAGTTATCCCAAATATTTCCCCCATAGTTTTATCTAAAAGATAAGACGCCAGAAGATATTATATATATTATCTTACCTTAAAGATATTACCTTAAACCAACACTGATGCGATAGAATTTATATTCGTAAAGAAGTGAATTTTAAGTCAGCCGATCTTTCGAATCCGGAAAGTTCTTTCTAAAAGAATTCGTCCTCATTAAAATAAAACATGAAAAACCGAACTCAGCTTACATATGTATTATATCATCTGAAAAAGAGACAACCTTCTGTTAAAAAAGGCGGAAACAACCCTTGGAGATATAAAAGTAGACGGCAGGAATCAAATTTTAATGGGAAACTCGATCCCTAGTTTATTAACTTTGCATATTCTGTAGGCATAATGAGACGGCAACTAGTTTTGACGCATTAGCTTCATAATCAATCAAAGCTCCTGCACTTCATTATTCATCATCAAGAAGAGACCAAAGGAATATTGAGGATTTAAAATATCACTCTCCGTCTTCCTGATCATCATCAGTGGTTTAAATCCTAGGAGTGCTTCGATGCATCTCTCAAGGGAGTTCTAATCCCAGTCTATCACTTAACTCCTCCATAGTTCCTTTCTTTAACATTATCTTCCTCTCATAATCTAATCCTATGTAATTCCTCTGCTCCACAATCCCTTCAAATGAGGTCTTCAGTACACTAATCTGCCCCAAATTGTGCCCCATTAATATCCCTAATCAGTTCCATCTATCATTCCATCAGTTTTTCGTAGACGTATTGCTGTAGCATGATTATATAATACATTTAAAATTTAATCAATTCCACAGATTCTGTAACATTTTGCAAATTATTAAATAGAGTGTAGTTCCCCAATAAAAATTCCTGATTTACTAATTATCCATCAGAAACTTCGTTCGATTCGCTACCTATTTTCGTACATTCTGTATGAGCTGAATTCCCCGTCAAAAATGACGGAAATTTTTTAATTTATGGAAAAATGTACTGCTATTATCGCATAATAGTTCAAATACACCGTCAAAAATTTAAAGGGTTAATTTAAATTCATCTGTCATATTATCTGGCATGCAGTAGTATACTTAAACAGCGTTTTTATAGAATTACAACCTGAACATCGTCAAAATGGCCGAGTGGTTAGAGTGTCTGGTTATAATTTCCAAAATTCCAATATTTCCAAAGATGAATCCTTAAGTTTATCCTCAGTGGTTCGAATCCTATATAGCGATTTTTTCCGGAAAATTTAATTTCACGTTTGCTAAGAAGCTTCGTAAAATGAGACCAAGAAGCATAGCTTCCATGGCTCGCTTGTTTCAATAACGCAATTCCTTACTTGTTTACACTATTTTAATGACGCCCAATTACATTGATTTAAAGGTATCCATAATAACTTTAAAATTTCTGTATATTACAAACTCTAAAATGCACATAACGTTTCCCATTCACTATATCATTTTGTCCAATTGTCCAAACACGGATTTTTCTATGTTTATATATTCTATGAATGCATCAGCTCGGTTTCAATGATAGCATTGGTCGTCAAGGATTATGTACAATGTATGTATTGGTAGTGTTCAATGGCAAAATTTCGTGAAATTTTCGTTTATTTTAACTAATATCTCGCAATTTGGACTACAAAGCAATAATTAACGACCTTAATAAAAATCATTATTAGATGTCCTTTTTTGGCATTTATATCGATTTTAAAGGACCATTACTTCTAATTTAATTCTTAAAAGAAAAATTTTCTGCAATCGATCAAAATGAACTTTACGTGCATTATATATATATATATATATATATATATATATATATATATATATATATATATATATATATATATTGTCCTGATATCTTGACCAAGAATATTCTGGTAGAAAGATATCGATTTGTGTTAGGTAACTGATCCTCTGACGAAACTTTAAATTTCATATTTGTATCTCGTCGGGAAGTGCGTGAAATTAACGTTCCAATATTTCTCCCATGTATTTTTTATGAGTGTTTTCTGATATCGGATGAATATATTAATATTAATATAAGATTTTTGTCAAAGAAATATAGAAGTTCTTATTATTGCTATTTTTGTACCTTCCATTTTTATGAAGGATAAAAATAAACTTTATAAAGGTCATTATTTTATTAACAAATACGACCAATCCCATCGGGACGTCGTCATCTTCATCTTCATGAATATATTCACTAATTCATTATCTTCATGTCATTTAAGATCATTTTCTACGAATTTTATTTTCTTTAGACCTCTCCATGTTATAACAGGAAATGAAAGCTTCATTATCCATTTTCACTATTTTTTCTTTTCCTTTAGATGCCCGTTTTGTTGAATTATCACTTCCTTCCTCCTGCTTTCTATCCAAACAGAAAAGCTAAGTTATATTTTTCATATGTTATTCGATCGTGGGCAAAGTCTTTAAAAAAGAGCTCTTCAATATGGAAGTTGTCTGGCATTAAAATTCACTAATTCACAAAACCTAATTCTACTACATGAGTTTAAATTTAAGGTGATATCTTCAAGATATAATAAATTTGATGAGCTAAAATTAAGATTATATCTAATATATCTGCAGGAACTATTAATTGAGAATTTTCATTAGTTCTTCGAAGAAATTCTTCATTAGTCTCTCAATCTGCCCCTCTTAATTTCATTATTCTTCTACTGCGTCTCTATTGCTTCTAATCTTCACATTTATACTTTTGTTATAGTCCATATTTCACAATTATGAAAGAAAACACTCCTTGCATAGGTCTTTATGAACCATTTCCTCATACCCAAGCTTGCACTTCTAACTGTCCTTTGCCTTTTTTAAGAAATACTTTCTTCACCAACTCTTGAAAATATCACCCTCAGATTGTGATTTAGCTGTCCTCAGAAATTGAGTTAAAGCGCGCTAACGTAATTCCTTCAGCCTTGCTTCTGGTGGCGCAAAATTAAATTCAACCATTAACCAGATGAAAACCTTCGTCTTACTTAAGGACAGCAGTCTTCTATAAAGGAAAATGAATTCTGTAAAGAAATATGATCTTATTTGGAAAGTAGATGAAGAACATGTGTAATAATGTTAGGAAAACCTGATTAAATATTCAATCTGTATAATGAATTAAGAAGCTATAACAAAAGCTTCCACACTCGAGGTGTACAGATGTGAGGATGACGGTTATGGTCAAAACTGGTCGTGTAAAATAAAATCTGTGGAAAGTCGAAGAACAGTATCTGAGTTGTTCTACCATGGCGTATTAAAAACAAGAAAAAGGAGTACAATTACAGGCTTTACTTTGCTTTAATTTGGAATTCAGCCTCCGAGATAAAAATATTCGAGATTAAAATAGCATGTGATAGCTAAGATCATAAAAACTCTTTCGTTATAAGCTTTGAATTTATATCTTCGAAGGTATTTCTTAACAACTATATTGAGAACTCGTTGTAATATGCTAGAATGATTAAATACTTTGTGTTGTCAAAAATTCGATGCGGAAAGTTGTTTGAGAATCTACGATCTAATGAAACATCTACATCCCTCTTGAAAACGCTCTTATTACACAAATGTATATAAAACAGACTGTATTTAGACAGATACTGTCTATTTCCAGAGGGAAAAAATAATAATTTTAAATGAACTAACGCGGGTTAATGTTCGAAGGGTTGTATTTTCAATTGAAGTAGAAACAACATTGATAAAGAAAACTAAATTTGGTAAATTCTACAAGGTATAATATCTTGTGGAGCTTACTAAGTTTAGTATTCTTTACCAAGTGCCTTAGCGATCCACTATGTCCAGCCTCTAATTTAATGGAAACAACATATTAATAATTAGCAAATTAATATATGTGCTAATGTGAGCAAAAGAGAAAGTTCATAGTAGAGGCTTCATTGGTTGCAGGAGATGACGGCAATTTCCGTCACATAGGAATTCGATCAAAGGGGCTGATGGGCCGTGTCATTTGGAGGGTCCTTCATCAAATTCCACTCTCATAATCCCTTGGCGCTTATATGATCGCCATCGCTTACCTCAACTATCCAATGACAGAATTCCACGCTTTAACCATATGAAAAGATGATTTTGCGTTCGCATTAGGATTGAGGAGTATTATACCTCTAATCAGACCCGCCTTTCATTAGACAGAATAAGCTCTGGCTTGGGGTGCTTCTATCCTTTCAGGATTAAATTCCAACAGAACATTTTCATTTATATATAATTATGATAAGAGTTATGGGAGAATTTGTCCCTCTGCAAAATAGGGCTCTGAAAGAAAATATGTGATCCTTCTTATTTTACGAATGATCTGATGAATTCGGGCAATGTGCGAAGTCATAAGCTCACTCCGCGGATTGGGCTTTTACATTTTATCAATAATCATGGGTTTTTAACTTAGGATAACTTTGGCAGGAAAGAGTTAAGTTCGGTTGTTTGGTCTATTGTATTTTGCATTTGCAAACTCACGCAAACTATGATTGAAATTCCCAACGACGTTCTTAATGTAATCATTCGAGTTAATAACCACGTAAGTTATTCGTTACTTAAAATGAAATTTCTGAAAATTATTATAATTATTCTTAGAAAAAAATAGAAAATATGAAAGATCCATAAGATAAACAAGTTTGGAAAACTTTTGTAAAAATATTAACGGTATGGAAAAAACATGTCGACGAAACTGATTTTTCAGTTTTTTGGAGAAAAATAGAAAAATAAGATGAATCGAAGCGGGATTCAGGAATGCACGGTAAAGAGAAAAAGAGCTAAATTAGGTTATAAATAAGAAAAATGGAGATAGAGGATATACTGGATTAAAAAGAAAATAAATGATAAAGAATTTCCGTGGACCCCATACGGCATCCATATTAAGTCCGAAGCCATATGAAGGTCCTTTCATTTTCTTTTTGATAACTTATCCCGCCTAATATTCCCTATCCTAGTTTATCTATTCTATTTTGTCATTCACGGGATGAGGATTCCGTGGAATGAAGACCGAGATGACCCATCATCGCCTGAAGTGACGTTCGCACTAAAGGACTGAGTTCATTCCATTACCAAAAGCATCACTCTGCCACATAATATTTCCTTGGATAATTAGTCGAGATGGTCACCGTAGAATACCAAAATGATTAATTATAACTCCATTTACGACATGAGACAGAGCTGCAGAGAAAAGCCTTACCCACCATTACAAAATTAGCTTACTCTACTACATGCAAATTTGATTATACTTTACTCCATTTTATAACCTGTCCTCTCACACTCTACCAGTTCTTCTAGTAGAAGAAAGAGGTATTAATTTCATTAATATGCATGGTGAAAGTTGCTCACTATAAGCGTATTTTTAATTTCATTTTGTATTCATTTTGGTTTTATATTGCAATCCTTCATTTTGGCATACCTTGCAGGTTAAATTTTTTGTACTTCAACATATTCATTTGCCATTTTTTATTCTAACGTATTTTTTTGTATTAGTTATGCAAAGTGTACATTTATTTTTTTCTGCTTTCAGATGTCCTAAACTGCCTTCTTCCGTTAAATCTAGCTCTTAAGTTTCTGTATCTTTCGCTTGTTTTTAACACCTCCCTCCTTTCTTGAGGTTGAAAGTGGATTAATATTGTAATCACAATATAAAAGTTGGCTTCAGAAAGTGATGTAAGAAAGGCAAAATTGGAACACGACTGGCAATAAATTAAAGGATGTGAATACCCCGATAGTCGGACGTCTTCTAGGTGCCAAAGATCCGGGGAAGGTAGGAATTACCCAGTTCTTCGGTGCCTAGAAGAGAAGGGCTTTCAGAGAGTTATTTCGTATGTTCCGTTTACGAAATTTCGCATAAAATGTGCAAATCTACAAAGCGTTTCATAAGGTTTGCATGAAAATTGAGAAGGAGAACGGAGCAAACAGAAATCTCAAAAACCTTATGGCCATTCTACATTCATATCAAGTTGGAGAGTTCTCATAAAATCCAACGTGAAGGCAAACATAGAGCGGAGATATTCATTTAGGAATTCTCTCTGATCCAATAATGTCTTCCGGAAAAGAATGCCCCAGCGGGCGCACTAATAATGCAGTGCAACAAGTGGTCTCCGAAGAGTACTGAGCTCAATCGATAAGTCCTCTCCTAACATCAGAGCTTATCGAACAATGATGAATCTTCGGGAAGTAAGAGATCTTATGGCACCTGTCGTAACCTAGGAGAATGAAACGACTCATTAATTTCCGTAGACTCCGACGTCGCCAAGTGATAAACGTGAAGGGAACGAACTACGCATTCTAAAGGTTTTTTCGACGGTGAGCCTTCCACCTCTCGGCAGGTTGATGTGCCATAAAATTCCCTACTTCACGCCTTTTACTTTACTCCTAGGTAACTTATCCCTATCTCTATTTTATCCGACAACTTTTCTCCCTCATTCTACCTTCAATTACTTCCTTTCACAATCCATATCCTCTGCCTACGTTTTATAACTGCAATAAAAGCTCTCATCTTAAACAATTTTCAGCCATTATTCATTTGTTTTCTAGCAACGCAGCCTCCCATTACCACCCCACGCCACACCCAACGCCTTCCTAATTTGGATGCTCTCTTTTCTCCATGGGTCCATGTTTCACATCTATACGATAAAAGCTCCACACCAAATATATTAACAATCTTTTTCTGATTCCTTCATTAAAGTCACTTCGTCATGAGCGACCTCCCTTAACGTTTCCCTCAGTACTTGTATTTAGAATCCTTTCACTTCTGTTGAATGATGCTGCATTAATCATATGAATTATAAATAATCATATGATTCCCAACATTCACCAGCAATGCTCTCTTTCTTTTATGGAATCAGGAACGATTTTGTAAAATTTTCTATCATATTATCATCTCCTAATTTATTAATTTTTATTTGTAATTATGAAAATTTGGTTTTTGTAAGCTTTATTTACATATTATGACTTTTAAGTGTATTAGGACTTCAATACTGTGTATTTGTCACTAGGTGCCAGCTGTGCTGTGGTACTGTTATACGTATATGTTGTAATATTGTAGCAAGAAGGTATTTGTTTAATAATAGTTTATTATTGTAGGTAGTTTTCTTATCTTCTTTAATTGTCTATAATGTTGTATTATGTATATTGTAGTATTTCTATTAGTTATATTATACTAATGCAGAACTTTGCTAACGGACTGATAGTACGACTGCAATCAATGTATTAATAATAATAATATACTATCGGTATCCTGTTTGTAATGCTTTCCCATCTCTCTTCTATAATAAATTCCTTTTAAGCCACTCTTATCAGACTACGAGAATAGACTGAACTCGAAGGCACTTACGCCACTCCCCGATCACAATACTCTGTATCGGAGCATAACTTCCTCTTCTTTACTACGTTCCAGTGGCCACCGTATTCTCCGCACACCGAAGGAAACTTTCGCTCGCAAAGCGGAATCATAATCTAGCGGCGTTTCATTTTCGCTTCATAACAGTTTTATGCCGGAGTATTCTTTTCCAAGGGAAGCGCGTAAAAGCCTGAGCTTGTTCCGAGGGCTGCCTCTATTTAAAATGGCGGTGCCATTACTCCCGACGTGAAAAATCGACCTGCGCGCGCTCTGATGGAGAACACCTAAATTCTCTACGAATAGACACCCGTTACTCATTTTTTCCGGGCTGGAATTTTTGATACGAGTATTGATGAGTATGATGAGGAGAAAATCATTGGAACGCACGCTTCCATTGAATGGAATTCTTATCTGAGGCTGCGTTTGGCAAGGAATCTGGCGAGCTATAAATATTCTAACAAAGGGCTCGCATTATTAGCGAGTTTGTCCTGCAAATTTTCTTAGTGTTTGGCCTTTAGTTATTCATATATTCAAATTCTGTTTTAGCTATATTTTTATCTATTATAAATGTACATATTATAAATAAGGTTATGTGTTAATAAGGTGTTGAAATGCGGTTCTATAAATAATGCATTGTTAATAATAAACTATTATTACCATGAATTATTAATTAAATTACAGAAATTATTTATCAAAGATAAAAATTTCGAAACTTTTCATTGCCATTAATTTATACAAACCTAGATCTTAATATCATTTTTTGATGATACAGCAAGAATTATGATTGATTAAAAGATTAATCCTACCACATTCTGAGGTCTCTAAAACTAGAGACTGGGAAGTGAAATCACCAAGTTTTTCACAGTTCATCTTTACCTTTAGTTGGTCAAAAATAAAACATAATTACTTACCAAAGTGTGTTGTGTTATGCTGTCATACATACTCGAATCTATTCATTTTCTATCTCTTCAGATAAATCATTAGCAACTGATAATGATGGCGACAAATTCAGTAGAAATAAACTACGAACTACTATTAACATTATCCAAGACATTTTTACGTTTCGGAGCTCCAAGAAATGGAAATTCACCAATCTATTTACCTATGTACGCTGAAGATATCTTTCTCTCTGATTATACATGATAAGTGAGAAAATAGAAGATATTTCGAATTCCTTCCTTCTCGTGGGATTTATCCTCTTCTTCATCACCACAAAACATTTGGTTTAAAAGATCTACATGCAATTTTCTACAGGCGATGCATATCCAACGACATTATTCATCCCTTGTTTCCCTCTTCGACATCCTTCTCATCGTAACTATAATCCTGCCTCCCAAAGATCCATGTTTTACCGCTTCCCACAATTTTTCAAAATTCTTTGGTTCTTCATTCTTTCTCTCGAGCTTTTTTCCCAATCGATTCACTCCAATATTCCATAAATTAACCTATCTATTTTTAATTTATTTACTGCTTATTATTATATAACTTATTATTTCTCTTTCCCTTAATATTCTCTTAAATTTAATATGTAGTTGCTTTGCTATCAGTGTCATGATTGAGGGTAATTGGTTACTAATGGCTGTTTCCAAATTATGATAATAAATAAATTCCTGCTGATGATTTTAGTATTATTATTATTATTCGACCCTTTATTTGAGCACATCTGTGTGATTTACGAAAAATAAATTCTTGATTTGAAATCTAGGCTATTATATCGTTTAATGTTTCATTTCATTGAATGATGTTGACTCTATATAAAGAAAATTATACGACATTTTACAGCGGAAATTTTCTTACATTTATTTTTCGTCACTCAACCTGTTTGTGTAATCGAAAATGTGCATAAAAATAAGTTCTTTAACCCAATTCTTATGTCAAATAGAAATATTTCGCAATATTGATATAATAATGACGAATTTTTGTTGTTGATAAATTGTTTCCTTTTAAAATTTGCTCAGTATTTCGTATGATAAATGGGAATTTCAACAATGCGGATTAAAAATCAGTTAATAATGGACTCGACGAACTTAAATAGAATTTGCACAGTCTTTCGTATGACAAATGGAAATTTCAGCAATGGGGATCAAAAATGTGCTACTAATGGACGAACCCATCCAAGCCCAAAACAGATAACCGCTGGATGTACCTTTCTAAAGCTTCGCATGATGGAATTTCAAGTTTTTAGCTTTATGAGGCTTATTGGTTATTTCTATTCGTTCGATTCGTTATTCATAATTTACAAATATTCCCTGCAATCTACCCTTCGGTATGAGGTGGTTGCTATACAGACAACAAATTATGTATCCTTAATCATTTACTGTCTTTTACAATTTGCTATAGAAATAAACTCTTGAAACAGCTAAATCTATAATTTAATTTTCTGATTCTTACAGTGACCCATAATAATAAAATAATGTGACAAAATTATGTCCATTGCGACTTCCGAAAGATGTTTCAGTACATATGGAGCAAATTTAATGTGGAGTAAATAGTTTATATCTGTTTTCTTGTATAGATTCACTTCATACTTCATAATTCATCTGTAAGGCTCACGTATAGTTTAATTTGTCGAACCCCAATTCTTCGTCAAACATATCCACTTTCGATTTCAAATTTATATTGCTCAAATATGTCACTTAGATCAAACATATCGTACACTGCATCCATACTAGTAATTATAGGTAGTATTCACCTTGAAAAAAATTGCAGTTTGTAACTTTCACGTTTGATTTTGAATTC
The DNA here is from genome assembly GCA_036926295.1 of Pachydiplax longipennis. Lineage (NCBI taxonomy): Eukaryota > Metazoa > Arthropoda > Insecta > Odonata > Libellulidae > Pachydiplax > Pachydiplax longipennis. Next base: position 8,454,422 of record JAVFKF010000044.1, on the reverse strand, counting down.
AAAATGTTTCGTTGGCGTCAGGTGAAGATGTCAACACGTCAACACGAAACACGTCAACACGAAACATGTCGAATTAAAAATCTACTGTTGAAGTTACGAAATGTTTTTCTTTTCAAAATGGTTGCTGTGAAATTCCATTCAGTCACGATTGACCATATTAATTTTATGAGTAGTATTTTCATTCCTAAAAAATTCATGGCGGCGAAACGGTGGATGTCGTGTAAAAGTAGCACACAGCGAAGTGGTGTCGGCGCATCATCCCTAAAATCGAGCCAAGGAAATATACAGGCTCTTCCTACGACACAAACTTATCTGCTGAAACATTCTTTAACGGACCCGTTTCTCGAAAAAGCAATTCTGAGGCAGAATATGAACAGTAAACGGAATAGAAAGCTGTTATAAGGTCGCCAATATAGGCTTCTTTTACAGGGTTATCAAACTTTCTCTCGCTGAAATGCGCACTATTGAGATTTGATATCTACGGCTTCATTGGATAGGACACAATCGTCGTTTAATATTTCTCTCTTTTTTGTTTTCACCTACTGCATTACATTGTATGTGTTTCGTCTCGGTATCTGATTTTCAAACCATTATTATACTTCCCTCATTATCTTCTGGATAGTATTATCTCCATTAATTAACTACAAGTAAAGAATAGTGGCGATCCTGTACTTTGGCTGACCATACTTCCCGTTTTCACCGGGATATTCCCGTCCTTCTTTCTCATATATGTCATCAAATATATAATCTATCCCCTTGAATGCTACACCAAATATTGGGATCTTTTATAAAACACGATAGTAAAATACGGACAATCGAAGGATTTAGTTTCATAAAAGTTAAACTGTACATAAAACTGCAATCCAACAAATAATCAGACAATTGCGTAATAAATTTCATTATGCGGAGGATTATTAAATAAAAATAAAAAAAATACAAAATTCAATATTGAGGTTACGGTAAAAAACGTTAGCTTGCAAAATTGAGGCTGTTTAACCTTTAAAATTTATTGATCTCCCTTGATTTATAGTTCACTCGCGCGCAGAAAACAGGGGCGCTACATCTACAATGTAGATTAATATTATTAAGATGTAGATTCTAAATATATGTACTCAGGTAAGCCTGTGGTTTCATACATGAATGACTCTACTTTCTTAATCAATTACTTTCTCATATCGTTCTCGGAAAAAATGAATTCCTGAATAAATTTTGTTTCTCTCATCTTTATTGCAGTATCAGAAGGACCAATGTAACAAGAAGAACGCATAATATTGACTACACCTTCTAAGAAGGTACACTATCAGAATCTATTAAAAAAAAGTCTTTGAGTGAACCTTCTTTCTTATAAATATTCCCTTCCTGGGTCCTGAAGCATCCAAGTAACCATCCCGTTTTATCCTCTTTTACTGATGGAAAACCTCCCGTTTACAGATGAGGTATTGTCAGCTTACTTATGCTTGAGTATGCATAGCAATGGACTCCTGCATACTGTTGTTTAGAGCCGAAATGTAGATATCTGTCCCTTAAGTCCGTACTTTAAAGTTAACCATTACAGGCATTTTATTTCTCCACAAAGAATATTTTTACGCTTTTTATCATCACCTGTTTTTTCAACTCAATAATTGTTCGGTTTTGTACTTTTACGTGCTTTTGCGGTTTTTTTCCGCCCTCCTTCTCCGTGGATGTTTTCCCGCACGTTATTTTCTTTGTCGGAAAAGTTGCGAACATTTTTTCCCACGCCCTACTCTTTCCTTTTCTTCATTAATTTTATATAACTTATAAGGACAAACAAGGTTAGATAGAAGAGAGGCCAACATGGGTCTGACCAAGGGACCTTTTTTCGGCGAAAGGCCCTCTGTAGAATTACAAACTATTAAGCCTCATATACAAGCATCTGACAGCATTACAGTAGCATATTGCCCTCTTCAAGTTGTTTCATATCGACATTTCACATAGAAAAATGAATTTAATAACTAAAAAAACCTTATTCGGTATTCAACCCTCGAGTCAGTTTTCAGGAGAAAGAAAAAAATTGGAACACATTAAGATGATGATGATTGTGAAATAGTCTGCTTTGAACCCCTGAGGATGATAGTATATCGAAATACGTATTGTGTGATTCCTGGAAATTCGGTAATCCGGAACTTTCCGCTCCATGCAATGGACGCTAGTTTGTATACTGACAGACTGCTATCGAAGCATTTATCAAACCTCTAATGATTACAGCGGTCTTCCTGTCAGTCTCAGTTCCTCATTTTTCATTACTGAGTATTTAATGTAGTTAACAGCTTCCGTTATATGTTGCAAATATTCAAGACTTCTTCTGCATCTTCTTATCAAATATTGCCCTCGAAAGTTCTCGCGGAGTAGGGCGTGTACAAATCGACAAACTCTTATATTTTTTCAGATGACAGTGATATCCCTCATCCTTCGATAAACTTCGTTATTCATCTTTTTATTCTTACAATTCATGAGAATTCATCTAGAACACAAGTGTTCCCATCTCTCTATCACTCCCCTAACATTCGTATTTCATATTCATATCGGACAAAATCCATGTTATCTAATTTCTTCCTCGTGCACAGGCTGATGTTTTTTGATATTAAAATTTTTAAATTTAAATTAAATCTATTCGGCAGTATATTTTCCAATTTATTTGAACTAGAAATAATAAACCAGAATTTACGAAAATACCTACATTCGATTCATTACGTCACGTTCTCAACCTCTGCTATACACTCGACAAATAGAATCTGTGCAGTGAATCGATATTTATCAATTTTGAAACATTACGTTATTGGAAGAGTATTAATCTCAATCCTTCAAATTAATAAGCCTCACTCATAAATCAACGCATCGATGGCAGAACGTTAAATAGTCGAACGTCCTGCTCTAATTTCAATTCCAGTGGATAATAATTCTTTCGGTAACATCTGGGTCTATCAACGTAGTCATTCCTCCCGATATCCAATCACGATCTTTCTCTCAAAATTAACGTTCTGAAATCAACGGAATTATTTCCGTTTTCCACGCAGAAGATGAAGTCTTTCGATATTAGCTTTGATTACCACACCAGGAAATTTGAATCGATTTTTGTGTCCCAAATAAATCAACGATAAACATCTCGTAGATATTTCTTTTCTTATTTCCGTTCACTTCTGGTATTATTAATCGGTAAATATTATTGGTAAATCTTTTCATCTCACTATTTTATGCATGTTTGATTGTACAGCTTATGGAACCCTGACATACTTCAAAAGACGGACAAATAACTTGGCCAGAGAGATTTTTAAAGATAAAATCACCTTGCGGTTCAAAAAAACACAATTATACCAGTTATGTACACTTTAAACGAGAGTAATTCTTGATCGTTTATCTTTGAATGTCGTGGACTCCCAGACAGCCAAGTGAGTAGCGCGTTCCGGGTTTAATTCATCAATATATTTATTCAACTAATCAAAAATTTTTCTTACAAAAATTTAATTTGCGACCATGAGTATACTGATTGAAAATCTTGTTTAAGCAGGATAAAATATTGGTGACAAAGCGACTAATAACAGAATAAAATAAATCATTAAATATATTTTTTATATTAATGAATTAAATATATGTAACCAGGGTAACGATATCTATTTCTTTTTGAAAAATAATGCGAGAATTTTGAAAAATGTATGTTCTTTGGCGTCATCCATCAGTTAGTGGAGAATGTATGTAAGAGCTCGCTTTCAATTTATTGGAGCACATCTGAACGCGTTGCATTTCACTTAGTAAATTTAACATCATCTAAACCTATTCATAGATTCAGCATTTTTAGCGTATTAGGAAATGTTTTTAAACAATATTTTCGTCGATCTTTCATTCGATCCCTCGGTTTTTTTGTGAGTGCTTTGTAAGTTTAAATAAATATTTAAACTTATACTTATTGTAGAATCAAAAAATAAGATGAGGTAGAGGAAAACTAACTAACATCGCTGATAAAACTTGAAGAAATTCTAATGTTAATATTTTGAGAGGGAAATGCAAATGACTGATCCCCCGATCGAATCCGCTGCCATTCGAGCAATTGAACCGAAAGAATGACATGTGGGACTCAGAGTCTGAAATCTGTCTATCCCTCCATTTTCTGGTTCTGCGATCCTTTTTTATGCAAATATAAGGCCTTTGAAGAACTTTCAAAATCCGAGCATCGACTAATATGTTAATCTCTTTGCTCCTTTCTCTCAAGCCGCAGCTAACTCCGAGGTGCGCACAAAAAGTCTCCGAAATCAAGCTTCAACGCTTCTGTTCGACTATAATAAAACCAGCCGGGATTGTCGAGGAGCAATTTGCAAGCGTCTAATGACGAAAAGTCTCTACAAGTTCACGCGCTCAAAAATGAGATGAAAAAATAGCATTTTGAGGACAACGAGCTCCTTCCTGGAATTTTAGAGCGACCTACGTATTACATTATTCAAGGGTGTGGTCCAAAGTAAGCTTTTCTTATTTCCTGTCACTCAGGGGCTGTTCTGAGCATGTCTCATCCAACGTGCTTCCTGTCCTATATTTTACCCACAATTACGCGTTCAATGCTAAAGAACAACCGAGAGCACAATATCGATTATCCGATGAATGTCTTTGGATCGAATTATCTTCACTTAACTACTTATACGTTCTACAGTAACGACAAGCTGCAAACGATTATTTATGACTACAATTTACACGCATGTAATCAATTGAACCGTACAGATAAAAAATTTATCATCGTAAAAAACATTACTGCTATTCACAGACTGATAAACTAAAATTAGAATTATTACGTACCGCAAAATTCGACGGTTATGCATACTGAATATTTCTACTGGTTTAAAATCAATATATATTTAATCGTTACTTCTTGGAATTTCGTAGCAACCATCTTGACAAGGAAACGAAGATGGCCTAAGGGGCCGAAACCTAGGTTGTGATAAATAAAATCCAGTGGTACGGTAAATTTTTGAATCCTTTCATTTCATCATAATTGACATGTTTCGTTAACTAGCTGACATCTTCACGATACATCAAAGATGTCAAAACGTTGACGAAACCAGTCAAATTAAAATCTGATCTGGGAGTTCCCGTGTGTTTTTCTTTTCAAGATGCTTTCTCTACTGGTTTATGAAACTACTACCTTCTTTATCAGTTTAATAGTTCGCAGAGATGTTGTATTACACCTCTGTGTTTTTGCAGTTATAAGTAAGGGATATTGGGATGAAAATTAATTACACAGAGACTTTAAAGGTTAGAGAAATATTTTAAACTTTACACATGTAGGTTTGCGCTTTAACAACAAAAGATAAATAAGTGAAAAATAGCGAAATTTCCTGGACTCGAACTAATGTTTTAATGAAAGTAGTTCAGCGGATAGAATATATGCCCACCTAGTTTTCAGTTCTGCTTATCTTTCGGTTTAAAGTTTATGTGCAAAGTTTAACATCATTCCCTATTCTAATGAGTTTCCTTTTGGGTTTAACTCCTAAATAACGCTTTATGAGTCTGTTGCCTCGATGAGGACCTCTGGTGTCGGCTGGTTCCACTTTCTGGAACGCCTTTGCCAATATAAGCATTAATACATATGAAACTGATTCGAAGTGGTTGCTCATTAGAATACCCGCCCGAAATGTGAGAGAGGTAGGTTCGATTTCCAGTCATGTCTCTATCTATCAGTTCTTTTTATCTTTAGACAAAATATCGTGAGAATGTCTGGGAAAGAAATGTAAGTTAATAACCATGATAGTTGGACAAAGGTTGAGCATGAAGACCTATGCTTTGGCAGTGTTCTTTTCTGAAACCGAGATATCAAACAGGAACATTTTTCGCACCGGTTTTCGCTTCGGTTTAACAAAAATACTAAATTTGGGTTCCACATTTTCTGCCAATTTCGAGCCATCGAAAAAATTATTTATAATCTTTCCTTATACGTTACATGTCAATAAACTTTGGAATAAACCTTACTAATAGTTTGTTGCAAATTGTAGTTATATATGTTTCGTAAACCTTCCTCATATCACATTTAGTTCGACGTGCATCGTTGGAATCGAAATTCGGTACGAAATAAATAACGGTTTTCGGTTGACGTTCAACAATTTAAAAATTTCGGATTAACTCCGCTTAAAACATATCGATTTTTTCGGTTTTAGATTCCGGTTGTTTGGTTCAGTTTTCAGTTCGGTTTGGATGAACTGATTGGGATGGAAGAGCTCATATGAAGTTAGATGAAGAATAACGGTAACCAAGAAAGCTTTCTTGATGTGAAGTGGTCAGAAAGGACCTTGATAAAGGAATCAGAGAAAGATTGATAAAGACCTTGATCTGGAGTGTTTCGCTATAGGGATGTTAAACGCGGACACTAAGATAGGAGGAAATACAAAGAATGTAGACGTTCGAGAAATGGGTGTGGCGTAGAATGGAAAAAGTGAGTTGGAACGACGGAAAACAAACGCGGAATTGGCGGGAGAAGAGAGGGTTTTGATTGAAGTAATAAAACGGAGGCAAAGGAAATTGGTGGGTCAAACATTGAGAAGAGATGGATTGTCGAAGGAATTCATTGAAGATAGGACGTAAGGGAAAAGACATAATAGAAGACAAAGGCCAAAGTTGTTTGATGGGATAGAGGGCGGGATAAGTTATCAGGAAGCGAGGGAAAGAGCGTTAAGAAGGGAATTTTAAGGAATACCAACCAGCGTAGAGGACTCTAATGTGTTTGTTTATGTTTGTTTCGTCGTTTTTTCACTCCCTTTTAGGGAGTGTGTGTTTACCCGCATCCTATACCGCTCTCCGAGCAAAATACGGAGCTGTTTTGCTTATCCTGCAAATACGGAGCTCCCTCAAAAAAGTCTCTCTTTCATTTTTAAGTGTGCCTGCTACATAAATATCGAAGGTTAGGAGAGAGAAAGGCCGAATTTAGCCTATTAAAAGGTCCGATGAATCAAATAGACTGTATACCAAGCGTTAAATTAACCGGCGTAGTTTGGCATTTCCCGTAAACCATCGAAGGGGGCGTTCCATCCATCTCCTGGCGCTGAATGAAACCTGAAATTGCGAATAGAAAAGTGAAGGCCACCGCACTAAACAGGGTCTCTCTCCATTTTCAAATTTCTTTTCCTCTCAATGGTTGTCTTAATTCCCCACGGTCACAATGGGATCCCTTATCTCCGCCTAGCAGCGTCTCCATCGATCCATCCCGAGAAGACCTCCGCCCTCGCACTAAACATAATCCCAATACCACGTTATTGAAATCGACATTATTACGAGTAAGCCCTGGAAAACAGAGTAACGCCATTGACAGCTGCGCATTACGCCTTCATCGAGGCTGCCAATTCAGCCATTTCCTCGCTCTTTATACGGAGACGCAGAACACTCTAATATCTTCCGATACGCTGACACTCCCCGACGTGTTCTTAACAAAATATCTTTGACCTTTCATCGACTGCGTTACCTTTAGCCTATGAGACTTAAAATCCACATGCTATGATTATTTATCAAATTTAAAAATGGTAATAATGAAAATAATAGAAATAACAAAAATTATGCAAATACAAACAACAATAAATTAATAACAATATAAATAATTAAAATTATAGAATTAAATACAAGAAGATTAATCCCGTTGATTCAAAAAGACTTAAATTCCGTATGATATATTTAATTTACGAAATATAACAATGAAAATAACAATTACAATAATAAAAAATCTATCATTAATAAGAGTATAATTAACTAAAATAAAGTAATTATTAAGGACAATAATTATCATTTCAACTTATCACATTGTTAGAAACTTTCTGAATTTTGATACATTAATAACAACTTTAATGGTTGGAACAATTTTATCGGGGATAACCTGAATATAAATAATGGAATCACGCAGCAGTACGGATAATTGAAGGAAGAAAGATAGCAATATATATCATAGAACTAGTTTATTAGGACTAAATTTTAACTAAGAGGACTCTTTTTACACTCAACCCTTTTAAATAATGCTCTTTAAATCAACTCCAATAAATATAACTGTTAAGAAAACATGATATTATTATATATATGAGTGATATAATTATAAGTAATCGATTAGAGGTCTAAGCAGTTAAACTATTATAATCATCATCTTTGACGAGTTTAACGACTTTTCATCTATTTCACGGGGCGGATCCCACCTAGCGAAGTTTTCCAAACAAATTAGCATATCTGCTGAGGCGAGCCTCACCGACGTTCGTTACAAAGCTCCGTGGAAATTCAGTTATTCATCATTTCACTTACAGCGCTAGTAGTGACTTTATGAGAAAGAATTCTGGTATTAAATTTTCGTATCATCAACGTGGGTTTGCAATCTAGGGGCTGCTTTACTGTAGCTCTTCAAGCCACCCTGTCCTCAGCCAATCGCTATCCATCACCTGCCTCCCAGAATGAAACATAGGTCTTCCTCTATAATTCCGCCCAAATTCCTTCCAATACTGTCTTCGGCAGACTATCTAACGTGTGCCCGATCAATTTCCCACGTCTTTTCGCCCAAGTTTTCCGGAGACTTCTCTATTGGTTTTCCTTCGAAGGCCATCTCCCTCGGTTACTCATTCTGTCCACTCCTATAAATTTTCATTTCAAATCAAGAAATAAGGCGGGATAAACAAAAATTTAACTGTAAAAGAAGGAAAATTTTCTATACAAGGGGTGGAAAACATGATAAAGAAATTCGAGGGAAAAGTGATTTCAGGCATAAATTTAGCATATGGTGATTGATGAAGGAAAATTTAGAAACATCCATTGAATAATGAATTTTTGAATACACGGATACTCTATACTCTATAAATCTCTATTTCACTCACTTTCCTTGCGGTATACGGACACGTAAAATCTTCCAAAAACGTTCTACTAAAGGATTGTTTCCTAAAATCCGTCATCTGGTCCTAACAAATATTATTTTCCTATTCACTCTTAAACTCGAAGTAATTTATATCGCCGTAAAATATATTCAAAATAATGTTTTATCGCGATTCCTTTTCAAACCTTTGTATTTTCGTAATCAACTGCCAAAGTCCTGAAAATGTTAATGCTTATGATTTTATTGGAATATGCAGTTTTCGGAAAATACGGCAGATTGATTATATTTCTAATCCTATATAAGAACAGAAATTTTCAGAAAAAGAGACTCGGATCTTTTTTATCCAGATAATAATATTCAATCTCAGAGTAAAGAGAGAAAAGGGAAAACCTATGGAAGGTTTTGAGCGGAGATGAGCCACTTATATGAACACACACCAGTTGTATGAAATTCATATACATGGTTATGATTTCGAATCAAGGAGAGAAAACAGTTCAAACCAAAATTACTACAAGTTGTGATTTAAGCTATTTACATCAAGATCTTTTTTAATATTTCCTTAAGTAATTTGAAGCATGTAGGGAAGGGATAAATGACATTTCAAGTTAATTACTTCAGTCTATGAAGAGTCTGTTTCGGATTTTCCTACGTATATTCTTTTAACATGAAGGTCAGAGGTGGCAAGTCTTTTCAAGCCTTGTGATGCATAAAATGGAAAACCTAGTAAAGGGGTCACATAATTATTCTAATCGCGAGGACGATAGGATAGGAAATAAGATATAAAAAAAATCGAGAGGAAAACAAAGTAGAAATCGGTTAAGATATTAGCGAAATTAGTTCGCTGGAGGAAATGAATCAGAGTTGATTGAACACAAAGTCATTATTGGCTATTCAGGATAGTAATGGAAGGTAGGATGCAAAAGAGATAGGGAAGATTAAGTCATCAGTTATTGGATGATATACTGGTGGGAATTATTATCAGGATACAAAGGGAAGGGTATTTAGAGGGAATCCTCGGGAATATGGATCTATCAAGAGGCAGAAGACATACCCAGATAGCTAGAAGCAGGATTTAATTAGTTACATCAGTTTCAGTATCAAAATACATCCAATACATCAACTTCTTAGTACCATTAAACAGAAACTAAATACCCTTTCGTTTAAATAAAAATGAACTTAAATAAACTTTCGTTTTTCAATTAACTATTTAAATGGTTTATTAATTAAATTCAAATTTAAAAGCTTATTTATATATATTTGTAATCTTATATTTTGAGGAAACCCTTTGATTTTAGTACTTTTTTCTTTTACAATTCAGCTTTTAATGGAAAAATTAAATAGAAACCACTTTTCTAAGAGGAAACTAATACCTCTTTAATGAAAAAATAAAACTCTGCAAATTACCTTAGAGGATAAGGAATCCAAACCTTCAACTTCAAGATAACGCTCATGCGTTGAATCATGTCGTGTTTTTGATACCTTGTGTTTCATGTTATTTTGCAAATTTTTAGTTTCAATAAATTAGGAACTAGTTTCCTCTGTGGAAATTGGTTTCTTTTACATTTCTTTCATCTTCGTGGAATACCACAAAGTCACTCGCCAATCTGCTGAGCTTATTACTAGCTTTTACTTCTTTTATTATTTTTGTAATCCTTACCCTAGATAAATGGATTCATGTAAAACCTTAATTGAAACTTAACTTTGTTTCTTTCGTCGAGTATTCTCCAGTTTTTCCACGTGTTTTTGTTTTCAGTCTTATTAATCGACTTATTTCGCAGGGTTAGATAAAAGAGAAGACGGTCTCAATCTCGCTTAATACAGGCGTCAGATAACTAACTCGCTTAACCAAAACTTCATCAACATAATTTAATTCTCCGCAAACAAAAACTTTGAACGATCCACGTGGATGTCTTCAATTTCGGATGCGAATTTTCGTGTTTAAAAACTTAACATTTGAATCAAGGGCTTCTCCGGGAAATTCAACCACTTAAAATTATTCTCATCGCGAAATTTTCGTAATTCATGCTGAGGGGTCAAAGCGGGGAAGAGAAGCGGACCGTCCAAAGTAAACATTTACTTAGCGTTTAAGCGAAAGTTGGAAATGAGGGAAATAATCGCTGCAGCTCAGTCAACGAGTCGCTTGTGAAACGACCTCAAAATACGTTTCTGATGAAACACACGAAATGAAGGAAAATGACTTGCAGCTTATTAACTGGCGATGCTCACCGTGGAGTAAACTATTTTAAGAGCTCATGGCAAAGTAAAAATGCACGCAAGGAGCGCGGAAAATGAGATATGATCGTCAAAAAGCTTCCTCAAAAGCACTTTATCAAATTCTTGGTGAAATTTCCACAGTGAAAATCCGTTTTACGTGGAATAAACAGAGTGCATTAAATTATTTCCCCCGAAACTGCATCCTTCGAAATAAAAATTGCCCCACGCTCTGAAATAGGATAGCTAAACGCATCCCATTTCGGGCTATAATGTATCATTTAATGAATAAAATTTATGATACGCGCATTTTGTAAACACTTTAACGGAGTCTGAATGATGCCTCTGTTCAGTAAAATGGTTATTACATCCATATTTTGCTCGGTCCTACTCAATGAATATATATTGAAAATAATCCTTTAGATGAATAATTGTCAATTTTTTCTGTGGGTTATAACAAAGAGCACGTCATAAGAAGAATTAAAAAAATATGTAATTCTTCATAACTATTGATGAAATTTTGAAAATTTTCTTTTTTTAAAATTTTAGCATGGCTATATTATTATCATGATAAATATGAACTGTATAATGTAACTAATTTACATGTTTAGCTAATTATATGATGTAATATTATCAATATTATCGTATATTATCAATATTGAAGAATATTTAATTTCTAAAGGTAAAATTGAAAATGAAATAAAAATAATACAATAATAAGAGCATTGGTCTTATTTTGGTTTTAACATACTCAGTGAAAATAATCTTCATATCCAAATGGAACTCACAAGTTAGTTAAAACTTATTTCATTTAGATTTTTATAATTAATCACTTATATTAGAATATTTGACTAATAGTTTCATACTTAATCTACTCTGTCTTCTATATACTTACACATAGCGATAAAACCCATTCAAGTGGAAATGAATAAATTTCATAGTGATGAAATAAGTATCCTGAAGGATGATATTAAAAAGTATAGCTATTTTTCATTTATCTTTACCGAGAATACTGCCATATAATGTACCGATATTACTCCCATATTTACGTATGAGGATGAAATGATAGAGAAACGTATTTGATTATATACCATGGTTATCGAGCAATGAGATTCGGCACTGTTTTAGAACAAGATGGATAGAATCTTTATACCTAAACTCTTATACCGTGTAATATTTTACAATTACAAACATTAATGAATAAAGGCAAAGAAAATTGTGGGAAAAATCTTTGCAACTCTAGGTGGACAAAGAAAAGTCCCAAGTAGTGAGGAAACAGCCACAGATAAAGGGGAGAAAAGAAATGTCAAAAACAAAGTTGAAAAAATTAGAAAGAGGAACTAAAATATAATGTAGTCTTCCTAAAATAATGCAAAAGAAGAAAATTCAAAATATATGTGGAGAAAACACAAAGAAAAGCTTGGAAAAGATACGGAAAATACAAACAAAATTACATCACATCCTTAAAATATCATGTGTTACACTGAATATTAACCCGATCATATAAGCAATTGAAATACATAAAGATCATCTAGTAACTAAAAATGATTATTCCAGAATAGAAGCGTTCGTCAAGTAACATTTATTACAAAAATGAAACCTCCATCACTGTATTTCGTACCATCCTTCTAAAGAAAAAGAGAAGATCATCCTTGCTTGAGTTCGATAGGAGCGAATGAGAAACAAACTAAGTCGCATTATCTGAGCACGTAGATAGAGGCCAAAGGGATGACTGGCAACTCCTTTTGCTAACCTCATTTTCATGTAGTGAGCCACGCACCGGAATGTTCGCACAACTCGTCAACCAAAAGTCCTTGAGAGGGATCACCAGGCATTATAAAGTGTCAGGCAGTTTGACATTGTTTTCCTCTCTAAGCCATAATGCTATGAGAGCGAAACATTCACGTGTAGCACAATGACCTTAAGAATAACACTATCGCTTCATTCAATTAGAAGAGACTGAAATGAACTAAGGATGTTGGTGGTTAAAGACCTTCCCGGAAAATGGGAGACCTGGGTTTGAGTCCCAGTCATGTTTTGTTTCTCCTTGGGCTATTAAGCCGCGCTGTAAAACATTTTAAGTGATTCTTCATTCTTATAGTCTGTGTCCCTCTGTTAATTTAAATCCTCATCTACCGCTTTGTGAGTCGGCGGTCTCGATGAGAACCTCTTATCTCCCTCACAAAGCATCCCGATAATAGAGTGATATTGACTTGCCATGTTACTAATATATAGTATCATTTATATATAGTAATGGCTATAATACCCGCCAATATAGTAGGAGACCTGGATTCGAGACTCAGTCATGTCGGTATTCTTCGATTCAGTATCTCCTGGTGTTTTTAAGTCACACTGTCGTAAGCTCAAGATTACTTCATGATATTTATCAAAAGACCTCTTATGAACCCCAAAAATCCAGTAAAAACAGTTACATATGATATTTTGCATGCATTACTTCATTGTTAGGTATATATATATGAATGAGGGTATAATCATTATATGGGAATCGTCTGTTTATAATGTATGTATCATATATCAATTATGTTTATGATTTGTATGTATATGTTGGTAGAAAAACTGCCATTAGGATTACAGCCTACCAGTAGTTTATTTCTAATAATAGTAATTCGTTTTTCATCAGCTTTGGTATTTTAACAACATGAAAAGTTCTGAAACAGTCTCGTTTATTGAAAAGAGATAAATCTCCCTCTATTCATTGCTAAACGAGGAATGGAAAGCGTTCTATTTTCAGAATAATATCATAATATTATCTGCTTCTTTATAGGAAGATATCAGAGTCGTAGTCAGGAATCACGATGAAAATGCTTTCAATAACTTTATTGAAAATGCGATATGACGTACGTTCGGTCAGTGCAGCCTCAGCTCACCTGCGTCACATCCCTTAGAGAGGATCTTAGCTTCTTCGCTCAGAATGGCTTTCAGATGGAAGAGGACTGACCTCCATCTCTGACATTTTGAGAAATGGAGAGGAAATACTGAGAGAAGAATCGAAGAATTGGGAAACCGGATAATGTAAAAAAGAAGAAACACGATATACGCTATAATAGTAAAATAAGTAGGGTACACAGTAAAAAAATACAAGGGATCCTCTAAGATGTTTTCAATATTCATAACATAATTTTAATAATTACGGAATAATTATAGATTGTAAATATGTGCGCAAAAATAGATGCCGTAGAAGATTACAGTATCTTGCGATTGCCCAAAATTTGTTTAAAATCGTCCTTCGTGATATGTTCAGCGTGGTTCTTCGTGAATTATATTTATTTGACTGGAATACGGCTGTTCGATCAAATGATAGGCGAGGGATTTCCAGGATTGCCTCAACGAGCAAATATGAGTGACAAGAAAAAAACGTAGAAAGGAAAACGAAAGAAAGTTGAGCTATTTATCCCCAGAGCTATAATTACTTTAATACTAAAAAAGCATTATTTGAAATAATTCCTCGCCATTTGCTGGAGTGAAATTTTATCTTTATCAAAGACAATGTAATTCTGCTTCATGCGCGCAAATGAACTATAACCTACAGGCTATAAATAAATTTGAAATGTGAAACGCCATCATTTCTGGAAGCCGTCGTTTAAGATAGTAAACGTAGCATACAGTTATTGTAGAAGTGAAATATCCGCATATTACTGAAGAAAACGTTTTATTACTTCTTAAGTTTCAACTACACCGTACTGTCGAACTATTTCAGTCTGTCCGCAGCCATAAAGTTCAATTATCTGTATTTTGTAAATCACTAAAATATGGCAGTTTATGGCGAAGGATTTAAGGGAATAAAACACATTTATTGTCGTATGGACAGTTTTCGTCCCGAAAAGGCTGTACTCCCGAGGCAAAATAGGTGACTAAGGTCAGCCCACCTAAACACAGAATTTCAATTTTCCATTGATTTCTGCGACGAAACTAGTGTCCAATTAACGAGGAACCCTGTTATGCTTGTGAATTGTTTCTCCTTCAGATCCACAGCTTTAGTCAAAACCGCTGGACAGAGGAGACTCCTTGTTACGATGAAATCTTCTGGCGCCGTCATCTTATGCAACCAGCTCAATACCGGTTGCATAAGATATAGGGGCTTTGATGTTACAATGACGCGAGACTGGTGCACAGGAAAACACTATCGAAAATTAGCATTTTAAATGGGGTTTCAAAACAAAACTTAAGGTCAGATGCGGTGGAGAGGAAAGAGAGGAAGATACGGTCAATGGAAATCAATTCAAAAGCGGAATTATAAAACAAACATAGTAAAGTTTGGAATTGGAGTCGCCTTCGGGTTGCAATAAATGGATATTATTCATGATCACAGGGTTACGAACCATATATTTTTATTGTAATATGAAATAAGATATTAATATGTTAGTGTACATATTCATTACAGTTTTCACTCCGATTCAATTTTATTTTTGTTCCAATTCACTCCGGCAGTGGGTTGTTTATCTCTTTGTTACAGTTAATCTCTTTATTGCAGTACCTTACTATTTATAATGTTAAAAATTAAAATTCACAACACTTTTATGATTTTTTCATAACTGAAAGAATTTTCTCTTCGCGAGCTCCGAGAAAAAAGGAATAATCCACTTCAAATAGTGTCATAAATTCAAATAATCTACTTCTGGTTTTTTTATCCGCTGAGGATTAGAATATTTAATAGCAGCTAGAGTTAGATCAAGAATGCCAACAGTATGAAAGCATAGTTAAACTTAAATTTCTACATTATGATGTGGTAAATTGAGCCTATTATTTTTTTATAGCTACAATTCCACTGAGATGTGCGTACTTTTCATGACGAAGTTTTAACTCACACCCAAAAATACATTAAGATAATGAACTTTTGGGTGATTTTTACAACCGAAAGTTGTAAAGAGTTGCTCTCAGACCCTATTTTTTCTTTTCGGTTGTTGATTTATTTATTAATCTCTGTAGGTATTGAATATTAGACTTTATACGTTAAATGAAAAAGAGGCCTACAGGGGCCTGACCTCGCCAATGAAGGATCTAAATTCCCATAGTTTCAGATCAATATCGTTCGAAGTGTTCTTCCAATTTAGTTTATAAGTACATAAGATAGAATATTTTACAATTCATTCTGCCTTGAAGTAATAAACGAGATTGGGAAACGAAGTTATTGAAACGTATACATTTGTTCCACGAGAATGAAGAGCCCATATTGAGTATCCAAAAAGGCTAAAGCCCTGAGGCTATTGGCCGTATGTGTCTCAAAATTCCGGAAAATACCTCAAAATACCAGGTCTGATGATCAGAAAGAATTCTCGAAAACGACAGAAAAATAAATATTTGTGGTACGGTTAATAAGCAAGTGCTTTACTTCTCATGGACTTATTCTGACACCAATTCAATCTTCTAACATTGGATTACACAGTAGAGTAAACCATGTTTTGTTTTAGAAAACTGGAACACGGCTGGTAATGAATTAGAAGTTGAAAGCACTCCGTTTGTCGTTTTTTGGAGCCAGCGTCTTTTGGGTACCGGAGAGCCGGGGAAGGCCGGGGTTATAGAGCTCTTAGAGACAAATGTAAGATCACTTCTACGTTTAATCCCTGAGGATGATAGTATGGCTATTGTACTGTGTATTGGGTGATTCTTAGAAGTCTGTAATCTATGTCCTCCTGTACTTACAAAAAGCTCCGATAAACGACTAACCGAACATTTCCAAACTCTAAAGGAAACTTACTTTCATTTTACATCTTAGTCCCGAATACTTCGTAAAAACAGGTCTTTTGCTATAGAATAGTGGGAGAGAATATTTTATTTTAATATAATCCTACTTCCTCAGTGTATTTCAAATTGTAATCAAGCGTTTCATTTTACACATCAGTGCAACAGATTCATACCTTGTTCATTTCGCATAGATATGTAAAAGATATTTATATAGAGCCAAGAGGGCAAATGAAAAGTGAGGGGGAAGAGCATTCGGATCATGGGCCAAAATCAAAACATTCTCCACAAATATTAGACATCGTGGGGATATTTGGGGAAAGGAAGAGGAATTTCCAAAGAGGTAAACAACAAAATTAAAGATTCCCATTTTGAAGGACGCATTCGAGCAAATACAGCAGAGGCGAGGTGACCGAGAGGGGCCAAGAAAACATGAGAGCGACCTCTGGATTTCCCTTAGTAACGTCCCTGATTCCAAACAAAACACGTACAAGTAGTATGAATTAAGCAAAGGAAAGTCAATTCTCTCAGCCAACATCAAAATAAAATCAAAACTCTAAATAGATAGTTTTGTTATTTATTTTATATACTCCCTTGTTTATATTCAATTAACTCCCATTGTCTTCCATGGCTTGTGATCCTTTCCTATACACGCTGTAGATAAGGAAAGTAGGATACTCAAAGAGAGAGAGAGAGAGTTGATAATCACTATGGGGTGCACCAAAATGGATTGTCATTTGGGTAATCCTCTTACACCACGCAATCGAGGTCGTGAAGGGCGAACACATTGGATTTTACGCGCCGCAGAATATCTCCTTTACTGCTTGATTATGGTCTCGGATTTTCTATACATCCGCATTATTGTGTTCTCTTACGAATGAAAATCCCTTCGATTTTTTCCTTTTTAGATAAGCCATCCATAATTTTAAGGAAACGAAAAGGTCGCTCCTTTAGCTCCACCCGAAGAACGTTTTTCATCTGTTTATCCAACCCTTTCTTCAAAAACTTTCGAGGCCTCTGTATCAAACAACCGCAATATCTAACAGCCTTAACTGCAGAGAAACGTCTGACGTGGAGGGTCATGCGAAGGCAGGAAAGCTTCAGCAATTACAGTTTAGAAACATCTTTATTATTATGTGACCCTTCCCTGGCGAGGTTAGTTCTGGTAAGCCTCCTATTCACTTAATGCATCTATCCATTGTGCGGTATGTTTGGCAAACAAAAGATTTTCTTGTAAGAGTACTCTATAAATGAGGGTTGATAAAGAAAGAACTCCACATTGAAAGAAAATACTCGTAAATGAAGGCGAAAAATGTGGCGGGAACATAAATGTATATTCCTCCACAACACTAAATGATAAAAATTCATTATTACAGACGTGATATAAACTTATATCGGACTGGGAATCTAATGTTAATGCTGTACTCTAACTTTAAAAATTTCTGTTATTCTGTTTTATGACAAAGAATACTTAAGTTCTGATGTATGTCGCACTTGTTTATTACTTTTGTATTTTTTATTATTCAATATGTTGCAATCTATCTCTCTCTCTTTGGTTCACTTTTTTCGCCAAATAAAAAATATTCCAGTTTTATTTTCTCTCCACAAAACCAATCTTTCTTTTTTTTCTTTTTTCTATTCCTTTATATGCTTTTATATATTTTACAATATTGGTTAAAATTAAAATTCATATATATTTTAGTACGTACATGGACAAGGGTAGAAATGAAGATTAGTCCCAATTTTGCTAGATGATAAAGACGTTAGTATTTGTGTACGCAAATGTTGATAATCAAAGTATGCATGATTGAAAAGGTAGAAAATGAGCGAATTAAATCGCTACTTCAATTAAAGTCGAAGTAAAAATATTCAAGTAGATTATATCATACTGTTCGTGATGTTCATTTGATTATGTGATTGGTAATTAATTTGGAAATGTAAACAAATTGCGAGGCCCTTCTCACCGCATACATACCGCATAACGTTTTTTATGCAGAGAATTTCAGCCAAACAAAAATAACGTACGTATAATTCAGCATAAAATAAAAATTACTAATTATTTAAAGTTGTGTCAGTTTTATGCAATACGCATATTATACAAATATTATAATATCCAAAATTGCAGCAGATATAAAAAGAAATGTTGCATCTACAAGTTTAAAAATCAAAAACTAAATGAAAGAAGAATGAATTTCGTAAACGGTGGTGGAAACTGACTGCAGATAAACGACCGACTATAAATTAAAACAACCTGTAATGCATACAGGTAATGCTGTCTACGAATGTGCATATGCTTAAAAATATGATACGTTGTAGCCTTTGGAAATTATGTTAGTCCTGCTTGTTGGGAGAAGTACTGCAGTAGCTTTTATTTATCTCCAAGACATTTATCCATAATTCAGTACAAATTATTCGCCAAGGAAAGAAATGAATACGTGTTTTCTTACGAAACACATACTTAAGCATTTATTCTGCCGCCGGCCTCAGAGACGCCTGAGGGGAATTGCTCATCCACCGGGACGGTCCTGCGCATACATTTATAAATATTTTATTTATGCACATTAAACACATATTACTGGTTGATATTGCAGCCTAACAAATTTCTCGTGTTGTTCGAGCTTAATTTGACATAACGATGAAATGTGCAGATATCCAATGACTAGAAATATACAACGAAATGTCTACTGAAATCGAATTTTAATTTAAACTATCGAATCAAACCTAAGGAAAATATAAATCAGTAAACATTTACTTTTGTCTGAGTAAATTTCGATCCAGAAGCAAAAAATTAAAAGTCATTAACTTAAATCCAAGCCCAGACAGTTATTTAGCATTTTTCTTCCAGATTTTAGGTGTACTAAATTCAGTTTTATCATTAGCATAGAGAGGAGAATATGTTTCCGATTATTATTGTAAATGTCTTGAAACCAACAAAGATGAATACTAGGAATATGTTTTTGAAATACTTATTTATCATTCTAATTGTTAGTTTTTAACTTTCAACATTAAATTCCTTGTGTAGTAATAAACTTAACAAAAAGAAGTCAAGATATTTTATTCATGTTAGAAATCTTTCAGAGGGGTTGTAACATTCAGTTCTATAACTAAGAACCGGTTTAAGTCGGTTCAGAAGTACTAAAACCGGAATGAACCGGAAATCAACGTTCAAAAAGAACCGAAGCAAAAACCGGAACGAAAATTATCACGGTTCGATTTTATGGTTTACGTTCCTGCTACTACATCTTGATGAATGGACTAGTTTTCAAAGGTCTTTAAGTTACGCGATGAAGGATACTTAATTTTTTAAGTACCTTAAGAAACACAATTAAAGATTTAAGTGAATAAAATTGAAATCTTTAATTAAGTTCTGTCTCAGTGTTGTTTATGAACTTGACAATTTGAAGCAACGGAGGTAAGAGTGATATTAAATAATAGTATTATTTTAGGTTTTCTCGTGACTGATATGCATAATTCTTTTACTTGAGCTTTTCCGCTCATACTCAGTATGAGACGTAAGCATAGTAGTGTTATTGATAAATTGCTACGACAACTGAGGTAATTTCACACGTGTGCTCCATCTGGGTATCGAACGCTTTCTCTTAAGTCGAACGCGCTACCCACTTGTCTATCCGGGAGTTCTCGATTGGTAAACGTCTCAGAAAGGAAAGCAAAGGCAAGCTATCTCACTCCTCATCTATTATGACTCATTCCTCTTTTAGAGATTCTAGTTGCTAATAGAGGAGGGTTTTTGGTCATCTTGGTTTTGGATTATACAGACATTTATGGTTCACACACGTGAAAAGCACTAAAGGGAACCAAGGAACCGAGTCAGGTACCGAAAATGGAAATCTAATGTTCAACTTAAGGAGTTGTAGAGGTATTCCCTACGCTAATTACGGAGTTGTTCATTGAAAACTGAGGACTGAAGAGAAGAGAAAGAGAAGAGGCTGCGAGTCCACGGAAATTTCTTTCTTTCGGCTTTAAAGGGAGGCATTTGCCGATAATCAATTGAGGATCGGATAACGAGCGCATTAGAAGGGCCCGCGGCGAATTATAAATCCTTTGAGGATCAAGGGATACTTTGTAACGGATACACAGCATTTCCTTCGCTTTATTTCCTAGAGCATCACAGAGAAATTTCGTGGTGCCGCCGGAAATGACATCGAAATAGAAAACGGATGATCAGTTTAATTAAATCGTTAATTGATGCCATATATTTATTTATTCTCTTCACACGGACTCGTGATACCTTGTTACATTTGCGGGAATAGATGACTTCAGCTTCTGCTTTGGAATGGTTTACCAAAAGAGCCAAATTTTACGAAAATTCACATTAATAGTAAAATTTTTGCAATGTTGATTCGAAATATTGTCTTTGATGAACTCATTAAACAGCTTTTTTAAGCCTATTTTTGACCGATCGGTTGATGTTTTTGCGTCTTTTAAGGCATTAATCCAAAGGCTGATTCAATTGTCACCTCCTATTCTGTTGCATATCAATAAGTAAGGAGGGCGGGCATGAGTGAGATAGTTATCACTTGCTCCTCTCCCCCTGCTTCGATTCTTTATGAATCTTCTATAAATAAAATGGGATAACTACTGGCGGTGGTTATGTTACTGAAAATAAGAAGCTGAATTTTTAGCGGAAATTTTCTCCCTTAGTCTGAGGAAATTCCGGTGATGAATTCAATTTTCTACCTAAAGGTCAACGGGGCACTCGAAAAATTTGTTGTTTTTAGATTAAGCGGCCTACTCTAGAAGCGCCGAAGGATAGGTAAAAATAGAGTCTTCCGTTGATAATTACTGGAATCATTTGTCTGTTTGCTATTTCAATTCGTAGATAGACTACAATTTTCTAAGCTGGGAGAATAAATGGAAAACTATTCCGAAAACAGTCACTAAAATGAACTTTATGTAAGAAGTATGATTAAATTGACTTTGCTTATATAAATGTGAGAAGCTGACAAGCATAAACTAATTTATAATGAAAACGAGAGAAGTTATGGGTTGAACTTCGAGAGATGACGAATGGAAGCTTTGGAATAAAGGAGGTGAAGTTTGATCTCCACTTCATGCTGTGAATTTACGTCAGTAAAACGAAAACGTTTTTCGTTTAAATGGTCCTCATGCATCACGGAGCAAAGGCTAAAGCAATAAAAATAAAACTTTTCTCTTTCTACAGAGGAAAAAAATTAACTTGAGAAGTTTTAAAATGCGAGCTATATAAGTGGTGACAAGGGTACCGTGAGAAGCTTTCACAATTTAAGCAAAAATAATTTCATTTATTAGAACATAGAGTGGAACCTAATGGTTTTACAAAAAGTATTGCAAAATAATAGCGAAATAAAAGCCATGTATTGGCACAATGTTTTGAGCGTGACTAAAAATAAGCTTTCCGCGAATATGATCTCAATTATGATTATGATTCTCTCAATTTCTCATATTATAAATCCAAAAACGTCATATTTTGCGTGTATTTTATTAATGCTTCCTCTCGCCAATCTTTGATTTTGGAAATATATTAAAGGCCACGTTATTCTTATAATAAAAATACCGCTTTAGGATGCTCTGCTTTCCACTTCAGATGCGTATTTTTCCAACCACAGATCCCCCCATTCAGCCTCACGTTCGCCTCATTTGATTGACCGAAAGATCATCACTTTTTCTCAGAGAGCACGTTAGATTAAAAATTTGCTTGACGGCATTTCCTTTCGTCGCAATCTGTAGTAGTAAACATATCGAATAAACCAAAAATGGAGTGTTTTTGTGAATGTAGTGCAAAAGAGAGATCACGCTTTGTGAATCACCGCTGCTGTTAAAAAGCTTCCTTATTCTATCTCCTATTTATCGATCTGATAAAAATTTTTGACTTTAGAGTGAAAATGACGAAATTTAAGTGGCCAAGACGCTCTCTTCGTGCAATTAGCGGACCATTCTTCGAAAATATCAATTAAGACAATTATCAATACATAACTCGGCTATAACGCTATCCTGCTTAAGGCGTGGTTTTCGCAAGGTACCCTGAAAAACGCCATAACAGATTTCACTTTAATATTTTCCTTGTAACAAAATAATTGTGATTGGAACCACAGATATTTCCGGATCAAGTGGATCAGAGAGGGAATTATAATTATGTTTTCAGAAATAGAGCGAAATATACATAGCAGCCAGAAACACCATCTTTTAAGTAATAAAAATAGATATAAATTTTGGACGACGAACTGTCAACCATCTCACGCACAAAGAAGCGCGCTATAAATTGAACACATTTTTGCACATCGGGTTTCCATCGCTAATGAGGCGAACGAGCGTAGAAAAGAAGTTTTGGGAGAGGTGTAGAGTTGCAGAGGCAAAATGGCCTCTCGGAGAGCGATTATCGGCGCTCTTTTGTCAGGACACCCCTCAAACGTGACCTTGAGGAAAAAGGAGAGCTGCTTTCACACTGGAGTCAAGAGAGGACCGAGAATTCATAAGTGATTCTCCTAAATATTGAGTTACATTAACACTTCTCGACACAAACGATCAACGGTCAACAAATTGAAAACAGGACGTTTCCGATTAATACAATTATTATTTTAAAATATTTATATCGGAGCCGATTGGTACTGTTTTCGCAAAATACTTATTCCCAAAGGACCGGTTTGAGCACTAATCTTTCATCGTCAGATCCCAAATAAAATTTAAATTAAAACAGACACGTAAAGAAATAACACGTAACTATAACAATGAAAATAAACAAGGAAGAAGTCACAATCTATATTATCTCATCGGGGGAGGATAAGAGAGGAAATTGGGAAAGAAGGAGAAAGAGGAAAAGTTAGAGATGTTATCAATGGAACTATAAAACCTGGTAGGGGTTACTGGGAAGATCAGAACAAAAATTGAAAAAATATTAAAACTTATGCAAAAATAATATACACCCTTCTCATCTAAATAATTTGTTCTGGATTTTCACATCTTTGCCACCTCTGCAGATTTTATTTTAATTATTATGTATTGTTTTTAATTTTGTTATTATTATTGATTATGGTAACTGTTATTTTATATTCATTATGATTAATGATTCATATTATCATTAATGTTAATTGCCAGAGCTATTTTGTTATTACCTTTCACAACAAAAACAGAAACACCAATGCTAGATTGGGATTCGAATACGGGACCTCTATATTTTAAGACCAATGCGCTAACCCTAACACAATCGAAGCCCGTGAGAGATATTCAGTACAACACAAATACTCTTCGAAACGATCTGTGCCGTTTTTAAATAGTAATTTCAACTTCACAAGAAAGAAAATGCTCCTTCATTCTAGGCTGAAATCGACCCGAGGAGTTTAAAGGCTGGACGAAAATGTGAAACAGCTCCTTATTGGAAAAGAAATTTTCGCTCACGCCTCAACACTGCATTTTTCAATGTAAAAATACCTACAATATATAATTATATATAAGTGCTCCATAAGAAAATCAGAATAAATATCAATAATTCCTGGTGCATTTCGATTTCCTTAATTCGCTGTAAGAATAATCACGACTTTTGTTTCTTGAAATTGAAGCTGACAGCTTAATATTTTGCCATCTGTCGTGAACAATCTGTAATTTCATATGTCCGTAGGCTGTATGGATCAGTAATATTACATATCAGTGTCATATTATCATTACAATCTTAGCTGTCAAATGTTTAGGGGAGAAAACAATGCTTACTAGACAAGATAAAGAGTGAGGTAGTTTTTCCTTAATTTCCTCACTAAGCCAGAATGTATTAAAAGGAAAATAAGTCCACATAAGCGAACCACAATGGATCTTTAAATAGAATTATTATTATTACTTAACAAGAATTAGGATTAGGAATAAACAAGGAAGAATTCACCATCGCTCATGCCAAAGTAGTTTTAATATTATCATAGCCGTTCCCAGGATTTAGAGAAAATTGTATAGAGGTACATTTTCCTCTATCCTTTTACAAAAGGAAAATGAAAGAAATTCCATTGTTCAGGAGATATACCATAAACTAAAGTGTATGGTGCGGCATGGCCATAAAGCCTAGTCAGGCAGCATTCAGCGTGGGTAATTCGTGGTCAGCACATCGACTCCTACGCCACCGTAATCACCACATTAACTACGGAGTATATATTACTAATAGCGTTCAACCTCTCCTATGCATTGTTTTCCCTTTTCCACAATACAGAAAATGGTCTTTCGGCTTTAATATCCTTATCCTAACCTCAACAATTATTTTTCTCATCTCACGTTTACAACTTCCACAATTTTCACAGCATTAATAATCCTTACGTTGCCTGTGCTTTATATAAGGCAATGCTAGCAAGTAAAGCAAAGGGTTTCAAATTAAAAATTCTTTCTCTTTCTTCTCTCATTTCCACATTTTTCATAGCTAGAAAGAATGGATATATGTATGTGCGTTTCTTATAATGTGAAATGCCTTAACTTTACGTCCAATTGTCCAATACTTCGGAAATTTTACTCGGGAAAGTAAATTTAAGGTGCAAAATACTTTTATGAAAAACAAAGCATATGGCATGGTAAAAATTCCTATTCTTAGAGACTCCCTCGAAAATACTTTAGAAAGCGTTGATCGTCTTCTACGACTTGAATATACAAAATATTGAAATGCGTTTTCCAAACGACAAGAATTGAATGCATAGAGTGACAGTGGATAAATTTGGAAAATCTTGTTACATTTAAAGCAAATGATGAGTCTTAACCCTGCAATTAACAAAATGTTTTATTTAATTTAATATTATTATAATTTTGCATTACCGTCACTTCTTTTAATTAATGAACTTACTTTCATTAGAATAATATTTGTTTTATTAAAATACTAATAATACATCATAACCATACGACTGAAGTACAACAGTTTTGTATTATAAGAAAAAAAGAAAAGAAATAAGGGAATGGAGAGGAGAAAGATTGAAAACGACATCATTCTGTTAGAAAAACTATCGAAGCACAGCCACTCGGGTAAATAGGACCAGACGCGACTAATGAAGGCTTCAGATTTGAACAGACGGATTCCAGATGTTCCGGATGAAATATGTGGAATGCATTCTAGAACCTAACATAACAATACTTCGTATTTTTCACAATTTGTATTTTAACGTCCGGTTTTGGCCCCGACTTAATCTTAATGATCGAAACAAATCATTGAAATAAAAATTATGAAAAATACTGAGTACTTTTTCTTAGTTGCATTGAGTAAATTAATCCTTTACTTACGCTTTTCAAGTAAAGATTGAAGATATGTATGCGTTACAGTTCCGAAATTAAATCCGCAGACGATTTGTTCCTTCTGGAGGAAGGATTTACAGCTTTGTAGCGCTGCAGACAAAAGCGACAATTCCTAGAAGGTGAGATTCATAAAAGAGCCAAATATGTGGCTGCTCTCCTCATCACCATAAGTCTTCCACCATAGGTTCATGCGCACTTAAGTTTCCCAGTAAACTCCCTTGATAACCCCTCGCTTTATATCATTCCACTGCTTTAGCCATTGTCTCCCTTACATCCGGACTTCAATTACTTTCTTAAGCAATCCATCTTCTCCAAGCATTGACCTATTTATCCCTTCCTAGTAGAAGTGGTAGTATTGTGAAATGTACTTCGACAGCTGAGGTCATTTCCCTCAATTGGGGCCCGCAGGGATTTAAACCGATTTCACAAGGGCAGCGCACCGAATACCGAATCCGGGAAAAGCGTTCGTTTTGCTAAAGTGAAAGAGGAAATTGAACTGTTAAAATTGAATTTCGTGAACCAGAATAGAAACCGAAAACCGTTACTTACTCCGATTAGAAGTTCTCAATTAGAGGAAGGTTTACGAAACATATGTAACAACGACTTGATTAATTCTAAAAATTCTAAGTTTAATCCTAAAATTTAACGTAATGTAATTTAAAATTAAATGAGTATGAAATAATAAAATAAACTTTCAGAATAGCATAATATTACTGTGATCGGAGTGAGAAAAACTGGTTCGACGTTGGAAAGAGCAAAACTGGAACTGAACGAAAATTACATTATTTTCATTGAACCAGAGGAAATATTAGAACCAAACATATTGCGGTTCGATATCTAGACTTGACATGTGTTCTTTTTATATCTTTTATCAAATTCCTTTCTTTCCTAACAATTTCATGTATTTCCTCGTTTGTTTTTATATAAACACCATGTATATTTTCAACTCTAGACCTTACCCACATTACTCTCCATTCTTTCGATCTGTATCTTGTTCTATCAACAGAACCTTATATTGCAAAAGAATCCGTCCCAAGGATTTTCCCAATCTTTTCCTGATTCCCTTATCAAGGCCTTCGTTAATTAGTTTACCCACTTCATGACAACTCCCTAGACCAGTATTATTTTTCCTCTTAGATAATTTGTGTGCCTTCCATCCCAAGATCTACCTCTAACCAAGTGAAGGAGCTTGTCCACCTGCTTTAGTTTACCCATTCAATCCGCCGGTCAGCTCTGTTCACATTCCATTAAAGCACCAACGAGGTCATCCTCAAATTATGTCACACACTACGGGGGGCGTCTGGGAATATGTGACACTTATGCATCAGAATTACCCGTATAAAATCAATCAAATAAATATAAATGTACTCGAATCAGTTGAATACATCGGGATTATTCTTGTAAGTAACTTTAACTGCAGCACAAATTTCCATAAAATATGCGACAAAGGAATTGAAAAGCTCGGAATTATAAAGCGGATTGTTGTTAGGTGCGCGTGCGATGAAAATGCGGCAAGTATATATGATCTGGCGGATGAAACGTGCACCAGTGAAGTGAAAAATATAAGTAAAGAAAAGAGAAAGAGAAGGAAAAGAGCGCAGGTCGATACGTTTTTTAAAAACAGACTACGATAAAAAAACATCCGATACTAGGATGCTCTCAGACGCAGGTTAGGGGACCTAGAAAGAAAGGAGACGAAGCAAGGTTGCGATTGCTTGATAAATTCGGAGGAAGTACGTTTGCAAAGAATATCGGTACTATGCGCCTCCTGCTACTTCGGCCGATAAAGAATATAAGATTGAAATATCATAAGTCGTTTTAAGAACTCATCCTTTCTACGAATTATACGCGATAATAACCTTAAGAAGAAGCTAAATCGCTAGGTGCTTATAATCCCGTCCACACGCCGACAAATGGCTTGCAAGATATTACTATAGATATAAAAATAGGCTATGCAAGTCCTTGTGAAATTCTGTGACAAAAATCTTAAAAATTCCGTGAAATTGCTTAAAGATAGCCCCGAACCTAAGCTTAGATTCGGTTCAATACGAAGTTATTACCTTAAAAAGAGCCGAATAACTAAATTAATTGCGATACACCAATTTAATAAAAATGGATATTTGGAAATAAAATAATTTTTTGAGGCTCCGATTTTAATTTGAATAGATAGATATCCATCAAAGCTGCGATATAAAATGATTGAATTGACCTCATTTTCCAGGAATCGCAATTCGTTGAAATCGGAGTCTTACGAACGACCTCTAACCTTCCTCATGTCCACATAATACTCTTAAATCCCTCCCAAGGGCGAAACTCCATTTCCTCGTTTCCGAGTACCCCATACATTCAAAGAGTCTCTTTATACTATCGAATGACTACTGAATTTTATTACGACATTCTTAAGCTGGGCTTCCCGCCTTTCTTTCTGCGCGGCACATCTCCGCGTTACTCAGATTTCGCGCTATCCTAAGCTATAAGCTCGTTAGCTTAAAATATAATTCAAATGAATAAAGACAATGCTACGTGCGGAATCTTTTAATAGAATCTCCACGAAATTCTCACTAAACGATGAAATATATTCGGAATAGCAGCGAATAGTAAATGTAGAGTAAGAAGGTGTCCTTTGATATCATGCGGCACCCCAATGACATAGTTAAATCGCAATTGTGTTCCGTCCAACAGGTTGAAAAGCAATGTTTCGATCTCACATAAAATGATCAAAGAGAATAATAATCAATATAATTTACGGGACCAGCTCCAGGTGAATTAATTCACTTACTTACATAAAGTAGAATATTTCAATAAATATTCATACACTTACTGGTTGTTTCAGTAACAAATTGAGTATACTTTATTCCAAAATACTTCGGACCACGGTTAATTCGGAATTTAGAATTTTCCAGATTTGGGAATACATCACTCGATGAAATTTAAGAAAATTTAGAACAAAGTCAGGCTTTCATAAAGTGAATCTATTTTACATAAAGAATGGATAAATATGTAAAATCAACGAATGGAAACGTTTTTTGTCTATCAAATGAGCTTGATCAACCAATTACTGAATCATTTTGGTATGAAGAAGATACTTATTGACATATGGACTTATAAAATATTTCTCTTGTTGTCATTCCGATGGATTTTGTGCCAAGAGTCTTTCTTTCTTCTTATGTATTGGTTAAGGCCATGATTCATACGATCCAAATATAATGAAAACTAACAAATAGCTCACATAATTGTTGCCGATTTCAGAATATGTCTCATATTTCGAGTAGGGATTCTCAATCCGTGTTTGCTAGATGATTTTACGTTACAAATTTCTATGTTTGACGTCAAGTATTCAAGAAATAAAAGGCTTTTGAATGCGTCAGCCAACGTGAAATAGATTTGGAAAGTATTT
Source organism: Pachydiplax longipennis (assembly GCA_036926295.1). NCBI lineage: Eukaryota > Metazoa > Arthropoda > Insecta > Odonata > Libellulidae > Pachydiplax > Pachydiplax longipennis. The sequence continues at coordinate 8,425,038 of JAVFKF010000044.1, read as the reverse complement.
TTGAAAACCCTTACAAATAAGTGTTTCTCAGCTAACAGAAAATCAGGAAGAATCATCCAGAAAACGAAGATCAAGGAAGATCAAATAAGTAAGTAAGTGTAATGATTTCTTCTTTTGTAATTAACTATGACTCTGTTTTTCTGTCCTGTCATAAAATTTTCGTAATTAACACCAATGTATAATAACCCTTAGTTACTCTATCTTTCTTTTTCTCAAAATTTTCTTATTTACCGGCAGGAGAATCTCGGAAAATTTGATGAATTACAGTAAAACTCTTTTTCGTGTAACGAAATCCTGCCTATAACGAGGTGAGTCCCTTGGATTTTCCTACGCTTGCAGACGTTAATTATCCCGTACATAACGAGTACGGATGATAAGAAATCCCCGCTAAAGCGGTTTATTCTCTTCTCTCTTAGCCAATTATTACCTCTTTCATGACGAAATTCTAGTCATCTTCGTCACCTACCCTTACTTAAACCTCTACTGCCATCTGAAATATCAAGATTCGTAATCTTTTATTCATTTAATATATTTTGCATAGAAAATCCTGATCTGATTCATTATGGTATTTATGAATTTAAAATTTCTTGAAGGAAACGGAACCTGTAGACTTTACTTGTGGATTTTTAAATCCATAGTCCACTTTTGTGGAATATTGATAACACAGTATGGAGATACTATGAGTTAACAGATAAATTAACAGTAAATATATAATAAATATTAACAGTAAATATCTATAATTAAACTGACGACAGCAAGGTGCTCTTAAACCAGAAGACCTTATGAGTATTTTAATTTTTTATTCATTAACATTCATAACTCAGAAACAGATTCTTATGATATTTTAGAATGAATAAATAGCATAATAATTGTAATCATACATGTGTAAGCAATGTTAAGATTATATAGTTCATAGGTTAGTCTGTGGGGCGAAGGTACATTGTAAAAGATCTATAGCGTAAGCATAGACGATTAACAACAAAAAAAGTCGGCTATTCTAAGGTTTGCTCGGTAAAAAATGCTGTAGTTTGAATGTAATCAAATTTCGTTTATAACGAAATAAATGGTTAGTCCTCTTAGCTTCATTTTAAGTGGGTTTTGCTATATCATGCGATTTTTTAGTTTTGGAACCACTAATAGTTAACTATAACTATCTCCAAAAATGTTAATACTCTTTGTGAAAATTCTCTGTGAGTGTAATGATGAAATTTGTGCACCGAATGTACTGTTAAAGAGACATGTGTCTAGGCAGGGTTAATGTAACGTCAATAAATAACCGAAAGACTTTTCTATGATCAAACAGTCAATATTTTAACAAAAATAGTAATAGTAGACGGAATGACTGTGTCTTTAAGCTTCAGCAACTCAAATCATACCGTAAGTACCGCTATCGGTACCGGGCTCCGCTGTCATATTTCCTTTTTAAGAGTTTAAATCTGGATTTATACAAAAATACGCTCGCAATATATCTCGAAAACATTCTTGTAGTGAGTTACTCGAATATTTAGCATCAAAAATAGCACACAACCTCATTTCAATGCATTCTTTCTGAAACCGAATGCCATTACCATCGATTTCTCCGAAGAATTTGTCTTCAAAATAAAAAAAACTGCAGATAATACACGAAATTACGTAAAACCTGGGGCTAAAAATGTCAATCGTCTTGCATGAAGAAAACAATAAATAAATGTTAAAATAAAATAGAAAAGTTCTAAAAACCTCCTTTTGAAAAATCACTTCTCTATTTTTTGTGCGACGAGGATGGTAATTAAATGAAATGAAATACCTTGCAACCTACAAAGCTACTGTTTCTCTGTACTGCATAGTTTCATAAACCAATTGATTTCGGCAATAATTCTTCCTCTAAGTACTGAATACTTTTCCAATTTCAAGTGCATTCTACGTTGAATGATACTGAGAACAGTATCTACTTTTACTAAAGGAAATTTCTTTAATTCTACCTTCAATTAATTGTTTTCGATTCATCGAAGAGAGAAAGAATGTATAAGAAAATAATATTAATTTCTTAAAACTCTTGCTTACAGATATCTAAAATTATGCGTAGCTGCAAGAATAAAACACATAATTAAATCCAAAGTCGTTCAAAGCACTTAAAAGGTTAATAATATTCTTACGGCGCCTGTCGTTTTTTTTTCCTTTCAAAGGCGTTCCTTCATAAGAGGTGCCTTCATGATTGCGCATACGTAGCTTCATTTGGTAGATAAACCTCATATTCCAGAAGAGAGACGACCTTGAATTTCTGCAGAAATATATTTATTGCGTCTATTTTCTGAGGGAAATACAAGACTGTTTCTCTTCCTGGATATGGAACTCAACTTCCTTTCGACAAAGTTGAGCTTGAACACTATTTATTTCGTAAGTATTGTATCTCAATGTTGGAGGATGCACAGCAAAGGGAGATACGTTTTGTCGAGAACTACGTTTAATCGCTGAGTGGTGCGAAGGAATTCCTTGAGAACGGAATCGAAATGAAGGAAGAGGAACTTGGCTTGAATTTGCTCAATAAATTCGGAGACAATAAATTTTCGGAAGACCTAGCAGAAATTACGCATCCTCCATGGGATAAATTAGAGACACGAGTGCTGTGGCTTCAATAATTTATTTCTTCCTCACGAAGTGCGAAAGTGAATGGGTTAGAAAATAAATTGGCACAGTGATGCAGTATTTTGCGACACAGAATTTTGCTTTCGCGTGTATAGAGAGAGATGTAGATAACGTACGCTCATCACGAGAAGTAATGGAGGAATTTCAACGTAGGGCGCCAAAACAAAAGGAATGTAAAGGCGAAAGAAACTTATATCGCTGAATTGGATCAAAGCAATCATCATAAGTCATCTACCTTATGGTCTGTTCACGTGCTTTAAAGTTCCCTACTTAACGTCCTTTCCTCGATTTCTCGATAGACCTATTTCCTCTTCCTTCCTTTCCCTTCGCTAAAAAGCCCTTCCTTTCCTATCAGCTATAGGATTTCCTCGTCTGTTCTCCCATCAACCCAACTGACTTTTTCCATTTTACACCGTTCCCACATCTTTAAGGCCATCTATTCATATCTTTTTAAGGGACCATGATTCACACCCATATAGCAAAACTCCCAGACTAAGGATTACATCAATCTTTCCCTTGTTCCAAGGTCCTTCGTCATAAGTTTCCTTCGCTTTAAGAAGGCTTCCTTGGTTACTGCTATTCTTCTTCTAACCTCATTTGAGCAGCTTCCGTCACACGATAGAACTTAAGTTGGAGAGTTTGGACTACCTGCCCTAATTTTTCCCCATCCATCCTGATGTTAACAAAATTTTCCCTCCTATAAAGTGTCTCAATTTATTAATCCAGAAATCTTTTTCATTCTCATCAAAGTATTTACTAGTATTTGCAATCCCCTTCAAAAACTACACGCAACAGATTGTTTGTGTGCATGCTGACATAATGACTTTCCACCTACTATCACTTCTTTATCTATTTCGTCAGCAGCTCCTTTCACCTTTTGCAATATTTATAAAATAAAAGATGTTGAAGATAACGTAATTTGGAATAGATGCTCATTAGAAGTAAAAGAATAAGCGCAATTTCCCTAAATCGACCTTTCCTGGAAATTTGCTGTGCGATCTAGGATTCTTATGAAGAGCAGCTATGTTTGTTAAAGGAGATTTCAGATTCGACAGCTGTGTTTCGGCTATGATAGAGTCCTTCGGGTGGGAGTCACTTAAGGATAAAAGAGTAAGAATAGTAGAGTTAAGTAACGACGAAAGTTATTCAAAAAACTTATCATTACGATTCTCGTCGGCGAGGTAGTTGGTCTTGTCATTCCATGTAACAACGTTCGCTTCCTCCAAGAGAAAAATAGCTTTACATGAATGTAATCTCCAGAACAGGTAGCCAATTCCGGTCGTTCTTTTTCAGGAGGGCATTAGAGGATCTTATAGCAATTTGTGTTGGATAAGAATATCGGTGTTTTTGCCCCCTTGCAACATGCTTTCTTTCGACTATCACTCCTTTATCTATTTTCTTCCAATTTTGCTTCTTTCGGATTTCCCAATGTCTATCGCTCATCCGGAGAGTTCTGCAGTTTTTGAAATGAGAGATATAATCAAACCTTTGTGAGAATTTATTCAGTTAATTACTATTGATTTCGATTGATCACCGTTTGCCAATGCTCGAGTAATTTGAATCGGCAAAGAAAATATTCAGGAAGGTCCTCACAGCATTGTTCAATTAGAAACGTACTGCTCATACAAAACTGAAAAACAGACCTCCAGGATAACCCAATGTATTTAGAGACACTGAAGATAATGGATGATCGTGTATAACTCTCCTTAACTCAGTCCCTTCTTATCCCTAACGGCAGTCGTATCGCTCTTTGGTTAAAGAACAAAACGCACGGATTGCCTCTCATCTCAATTTACCCTGAAATCCGCTTTTGATTCCGTGCATTAACCATGAACTACTTCCCTGATCGATTAAATTCGAGTATTGTTCGCGGAAAAAATAAATTCTTGAATCGACTGGTTCTAGCATCTATTTCCCTTGTATTCCTCTGAGTATCAGAACGGCCAACGAAATAAGGAGGGCGCACAATATCGGCTACATCTTCTAAAAACATGAGTTTCTTTAGTAATTGAAATTTCTGATTGAACCTTATTTCAACTAAAGATTCCAATCCTGCGTCCTGAAGTGTCCAATTAACGCTCAACAATTTGCCGTCGAAGTTCTTTAAAAATAGTATTACCTTTAGTTGTGCCTTTTCTAATTTTCTAACTGGATGCGTACTCAATGTGAAGCCTAAGTAGCGCACAGAATTATTATCTCGACAAAATGGCATTTAAGAGTTAATTGTACGAGAGAAGAATTCTTAACTAAGTCGTCTTTAGTCTCTCCCTTAGTAAGTTTCTAGATGCCCCACTTTTTCAATCAAATCCTATATACTTAGATCAATTACTTTGATAAATTAATTCGACCTGTTATACTCAACCCACGGCTTTTTCAACATTAGATAAACATAAAATTCTTCCTTTTTAAATTAAAAGTTTCATCAATACAGCCATTACTCTTCCGACCAAATGCCCCACCTTTGATGAAATCCACGGCCATCTCGAGGCCGTACGTGTCGGAGTCGCAGTCGTCCAGGATGTGGGCGCCGAGCTGCACGCCAGGCAGGAACGACTTCCTTTTGGATCCCCTCAACACGTCCAGCGTGTAGAGCATCGCCTCGACGGCCTGCACGCCCCCCTGAGGCATCACGGGCCCGCACCACCACCCCTCCGCACTGCCCCCTTCCTTCACGCCGGGGCCCCGTTCGTGCACCATCATCAGTCCCCCCAGCACCAGTTCGCCTTCGACCACAGCCTCTCTCTTCACCGGCCAAACAAGAGACTCCACCCGCCTTCCCTGGACCACGTCGTTGCTTTCTTCTGTGCGCATTCGAAATGATGTGAGGTTTCTGGAGGCGGAGTGTCGCAGCGTGGAACCCACTCTGTCCATCAAGCAAGCCAAGAAGATCAAAGGCGCCAGTTGCATTCTGCTAATTTCCTTTCTTCACCACCACTTGCATCGTGCGGGATCCGCCCTCCGAGTGATTTCCTCCCAATGGCAGACTTAATGAGGCGGATATGTATTTATGGACTACTGTATCTATCCATGCGAACCAATGCGTCGTCCGTTTGCCTGATCCACGCCAAAGTTAACTAGGAAGCTGTTTTACGAGGGTTTCATCGGGTAGAAATGCGGAAATTTCTACATGAATAGATCTCGGGCTTAATCTCCTTAGTTCGAGGGATTTTTGGTACAGTAAATCATAGTCTTTTGCTGTAATGATTCATGTAATAAAAGAATTCTGAATTATAAAATTTGACCTTTCGCTATAAGTGTGAAGTTATCCTCATTTTAGAGGAATACCACACACTATTGGAGATTTTCACCAAACTTGGGCTCCTCGTTTGGTTTAAATCCGCGAAAAAGATCGAAACCCCTAATCAAAGGATTTTTTGGTTTTGGAGTATCAATTGATAAATCGGATCTGAAACAGTCGCTTTATAAAAAGGGATATTTGTCATTGAAAAATTTGAATGAAAAGCTCCGACTTCTGGTTTCAGATTTTTTAGAGACTCAAAAGATGTAGATTCGGTTTCGAAAATCTGAAGAAGTGAAGAGTGAGAATTGGGTTCCGACAAATTCTATAAGGTTAGGAAGACAAAACGTCTGCGAAACGTGGTTTTGGTATTCTCTGAACTTACATTCGCAGGCAAATCATATCGACACAATCACTACTCTTTCACGAACCTCTCAAACACTCCCTCCAAGTCGGATCACAACTCGCAGCTGATAGAAACGTGTTACCTCATCGTGACGCTTGGAAATCTCTCCTGTAAGGGCATTCGCAGCCATTCTTAACGCCGGCGAATTGAGTTTAATCGCATCTCCATGATCGCGGGAATTGAATTCGACACCAAAAGTCTCAGCAAACCCTCTTCCAAGCAGCACTTAAAAAGTTCAAAAGCACGGAATCGGTGTCGTGTATCCAAAAGGGGTGGTGAATGATTCAGGCGGAAGGGGGCTGAGCATGAATTATTCGGCGGAGATAAAAGTGCTTGAGAAAGAGTCGCTTTTCCAGGAGAACACTCCTCTCTCAAAATGCACCGAATGTAAAATGCAATAGAGATTCGCATCCGTCGAATTGACACGACGAAATCTGATTCTCCGCGATGGAAAGGGTGATGACATTCTTAGCTCGTCATTGCGCTGAGCGAGTGCCAAGTTGATCTTGTTAAAAAGAGGAGAGAAAAAAGAAATCTACAATATCCATTCGGTGCTCTTGAGAGTACTTGGAGCGAATAGGAGCGATAGATGTACTGAGTAATTTGGAACTCTCCTTCCGGACATTACGCTAAGTTACCGAGTTAAAATTGCCGAAGGAGTTCAACTTATTTTGGCGAAGGAGCGTACCTCCGCTTACCGCTTTACTATCTCAGTACTCGTAGTACCACGTAGTCTTAAACAAAGAATTAAGTTACACGCACATATGTTCAGTGTATTTACGCAAAGCTGAAATTTAAAATATAATCATTATAATTTGAGAGGGAGGTATACATTTTGACACGCCGATTCATGTAATTTCATCCTATTTAATATTTACTCCCCCATATTATGGAGACATATTGAAAACTGAACTTGGGGCAGAATTAAGGGAGAGAGATTTGTAAAAGTCTGAGAAATAGTTGCAGAATGCGGTCGAACTGAAAATATTGAGCCCGGGGTTAAGTTTCCAAACCCTGAGATATTTTTCAGGGTGAATTATTGGAATAGCAAATCCTTCTTTCGCAGGAAGAAGAAACACCTCAAATTAAAGTCGAGAGGGGCTTAACGCATGCCGTAAATCATACAAAGCTGGTACTGCTCTGCATGGGGATTTGCAAGCCACGGTATCGCTTTCTGTGCAAATCAACTGCACGGATTTGGGAAGAATCCCGTGGAAGAGAACTCTTTTTTAACAAGGAGAGAGTACCAAAAGGGCAGCTTATTTCATTCAATCGGGATTTGAATCTTTATCGCACGTACATCGATCCTATATTAAACCATGATTTTCTGTTTCGGAAGCTGTGAAGAAGCCTTGATATCCCGAGGAAACATATCAAATTTCAAACATTTGATTATAAAGATGAAAGCCTTCCCGTTAAGTGTTTCGTATAGAAACATTTACGTTTTGTTAAGAAAAAAAAGTCGGGAGAGAAGACAACCGCTTAAAATGGCTACCATACATTAAAGGGTGATTGAGCAGTCAAAAATTAATAAAAATAGGCCATAAATATATTTTTATAGGGTAAATAACATCCAATAGGCTAGAAAATATTCATAAAATTGGATGAAAGGAAAGTAGCTGAGTATTCCAATCTTCCCCAACTCTATCTATGAATCGCGAATCAATAAAACCAATCAAAGTTTATTTTAATCTATATGAAGATAAATTCGAGAAAAGCTGGAAATTTTTTAACTAAATTTTCAAACGGTTCTACATTTGAGAGCGTTACAAGCTACAAGAAGAAAAAGAGCAACGGTGCTGCTCCCAAAAACCAGAATCATCAAAACAAAAGAACATCATCCTGCGTGAGAAAGACTTCCTTCGGCAGAGTGGAAGTATTGGAGACCGCACGCAAGGGGTAGAAATAAAACGAAGCTGAGATCGTGACGACAGACAGGTAAAATGGGGCAGATTTAGGTGCCGGAAATGTGAGTAGGGGAGACAGTTGTACGCGAAACGGGCGTGCCAGTGTTATTTTATGCTCTGGAGATTGCTAATGCCACGTGGTTGCCAAGTACCAGTCGTTCTTACCTCTGAAAACGCTGAGTTTACTCTAAAGAACACAATTCTCAGCCGCGAGATGGAGATTGAATGGGTTGAAAGGAACGATTCCGACGGCTTGTTAATTTTGCAGCAGCGCGCGTTCAAATAGAGAATGGCTGAGACGTCGAAAGCAGTTCAAAAACAGGCAATGGAACTTCTACGGTCGGAAAGTGGCCTTTGAAATAAAGAAAAAAATGTACTCTCAAGATGTTTCAATCGAAACGAACGGATATTCCTCTGGAAAAAGAAATTGCGATAGTTCTGAAAAATCAGCGAAAGACTTCGGAGCAACCTGCCTATCGGTTATCCATAGAACTCCAGCAGGAGAGAGAAAAGTTGGTTTTCCTAATCCGGCACCCGAGAGTAATGTGGAAGAAGAGGAAAAAGTCGCACGACTACGTGAAATTTGAGTATATTTACGATTTCAGCCTTTATCCGTGGGGCGATAGGACTCTCGCTCGCTGAACTGATCCGAAAGAAAAAAAACGAATCGATTAAATTTTTAAATGCTTCCCTTTGAAGAGATTCTCCCGACGAGTGCTCACGTTCACGTGGGCACAACTTTTAAGAGCAACAGGATTCCGTGCGCCGAATTCTCGGCAAAGTGGAACGTGTGAAACGGCAAACGGTGGGCACGCGGAGCTGCACGTGGAAAAAGAGAGAGAAAAGCGCCAATTGCAATCCTTTTTTGAGGGCCGCTTTGAAATCCGAACGATCGAGTGAAAGCCCTCTCGATGATGGATTTCCCGTCCGTTTTCGTCCGTGCAATTCCGGACAATCGGACAAATCACACCGATGGGCGAGGCAATAAATCCGCCCGAAGTGCGCACCGGCTAATCTAGTGTGCCTTTGGGAGGAATCGACTGGAAGCGGAGTTTTTCTTTCCAGCGCTGCACTCGATGACTTCGGCCGGTGTTTCAGAGAGGGCAAACCTCCTTCCGGTGAGGAAACCTCATCAGGCGAACAGCCGCACTTTGCCGTGCACGAGAAAAAAGGCGTTTTTTTTTTCTTCGGATGCGACGGCACTCAGTCCACCGGAAAAGTCCTCTGGACCACCGAGTTACACCTTCTCGATCCACTCTCAAAAGCACAATCCAAGCGTCGTCGGGTCTTCCCTTGGCGGAGCAGAGCCGCGCCCGCGCGTAGCGACACACACGAGTGGAGGGGGAACTGCCCTGCCCTTCGCCGCTTGCGTATTTATAATCCGTAAGACCCGAGTTGCGTCAACTACCACAATCCACTAATGCTCCATCGGGTCAATTCCCTCGACTCCACTAACTTTACCCTGAGGGGTGACGAAAGATCTCGGAGAAAATCGACCCCGATGCTGATTTCTGTCGCCATCGATAATTTTCATTTTTATTCTCGATATTGTTTTATTTTTCTCGATAATCTCCAAAACTATTTTATTTTCCGTAATTAAGAGCAGAAGTCTCCGGCGTTGCTCGGGAAGGAGATTCTATAGAATTTTGCTCTGACGGAAAAAATCAAAAATCGCAAAAGTTCTGCCGACTCCCTTGTTTTTATTTCTTTTCCCTTGATTTGATTCGTAGAAATAATGGGTTCCGTTAGCATGATCCAGAATCAGTAGCACGTTTTTATTTCATTATAGAATCGAGTAACATCCGATATCGTGAATGATAAGATTTAACTTACTTATAGAAAAATCACGTGAATTATACACGGAGTAATTTATTTGTAGAAAAGTATTTTTACTTGTTTTATCCCATTTTGTCTATTAATTTGATGCATTCAGACTTATTCAATCACTCTGATCGGCAGGGGGAAACTTTTCAGATTCACAGAATTTGGCAAAAATCAGTAAATTTTACATAATGTCGGATTTCCGTAGTAAAAGCTACATTTTGTTATAATGATAAGAATGTAGAATTCCATTTGCTATGGTTTATATGTGGGGAGTCCGTTGACTAATGTATGTTAATGTAATTCATAATGCAGCACGCGTAATATTTTTATGGAATGCTATTAACCCGTAAGTAGCACCGTCCATGACCCAAAAGAAATGCCATTAGTGAAAATGTTACATTTGGAGGCTTAGCACGAAAATGGGAGCTTCCCGTTATCTTCTCATCTGCCATCTGTGGAGTCCGAATTGACGACTATGTATCCTACTTATCTAAACATATGTTTTGACTAGACACGGGAGTATACATCATAAAAATTTAAGGTATTCTGGAGATATTTCCTCTGAAAGTCGCTGTTTTTAATTTTCCTATTAAGTTCCAATTAGCCCTTTACATTCACTACTCCTCATACCTGTAAAGTTACGTTTATCAGTTCACCGTAAGAGCAACTGCATCATACTGCGAACATTAGTATTGTTAGTATCGTAACGAATTTTAATCTTAAACTGCATATATTTAAAGGGAAATTTGGCAGTTATATTTACATTTTATTAGTCATTTAAGCTAAGCATAACACTTACAATGAAATGACTTACGACTAAAAAGTCCTTTTAAGTTTAGGGTCAGTATAATACGATTCCTAGAAGGCCGGTGACCCGAATCATCCATTTCCATTCGGGGAATAAAGTTTTCGGCTTTCGGAGAGTGTTTCGAACCTCTTGCGACCAGTCTTGTAAATACACATCACACGACTACTGATTAGGATTGACATTAACTTATTAATTCATAAGAATAGGGAAAAACAAAATACATACATACATTAATAGCGTAAAATTGCTGATATCCAAACGCCTTCAGTCCTTCAAATATTTGATCAGTTTTCATGACAATAATGAAAAACGGTGAATGAAAATAAAACGGACATCGGAATGTTGAATTCTAGCGTGATTATAAAAAATTTCTTAACACGCAATAAACAGACATAAAATGTCGATTCATTTCATCATTTACTTTCACTTAATTAAAGTAAATATTTGTTTGTAAATATAACATAGATATCCTTGTTACAATTAATTTTTTGTCAACGTTTGGTGCAAATTCCACTGGCGATGCAAAATTCTGCTGGTCAATAATATCTAAACGAAAAGAGAAATCCAGAAAGCAAGCGAATTGCGGTCTCTTCAAAGCCCTTTTAATTATTTTGTTCCTCTCGTTCAGTGAAAATAAAAGAATTTTATGCTAATTTGAATTATATAGTGATTTAATTTATATTGAATTTAAATTTAAATAATTAGCACGTAACATTTTACACCCACGAATAAATTCAAGATAAAGTGGGGTATGACCCCAGTTTGTGAAGTATTTCGGCATTAAATTTATGCCGTGGATCAGAGGATTAAGCTGGGTTGCGCAGCTTTCGAAAATGCAATAGAAAATTTGTAATTTCATGTTTAACAAGGTTGCTTTAGGTATGTCTTGTTGGAGTAATGTTAATTTGTAACTCCGTGGTTTCTCACTCAACCAGCTCTCCTCGTGTGCCGTAGAACATCAGAAAGCTACACATTCTGATAAATTACGCTGTACCTGTGTAATTACTTTTTCGGGGTCTGCCGTTGCTTCGTGTGAATTCGCCATTACAGCGCTTCCTGTAATTGCCGCGTCACACTCTATTGTAGCCGAGGTGCAGAGATTTCAAATTGAGATAGAGGATTTGGTTGCATACTATGGGAAATACATTAAAACTACGAAACAAATTAAAGCTTTGGAAAATTATTTCATTACATGTTCTTCCACAGAAATTCGATATTTTCGAGTTATTCGCTGGTCTCGCTGTACACGAATGTTCATATAAAGGATGAGTTCACCCTTTATATAATTATTAGTAAAAGTAATTTTAAAAGCGCTTCGTCAGCTGAGGTCGTTTCGTACGTATGAGCTCACACTGGGAATCGAACCGGGGCCACTACGAATGCGCAGCCAAGCTTGCCATCAGAGAGTCAATATTTTATTCTTTAAGGACTATAAACTTTCATGAAATTATAACGATTGAAATTAATAAATAATTTTCCAATATCAAAATTAAGGGCACTGTGTACCGAAACACTGCCAGAAAAGTGCAATTGTGGTCAAAACGTAAAATTTTGCCAAACGAACCATATTTAAAAAAACCCTTATACTAAAATAGTGCCGAGAAAGTTACAATTAGAGCATGCATTGTATTTTGTATTTATTTGCGTTGGGTTAGGTCTTTTCAGTTGTCTATTTCTCAAGAAAGTATGTACATACAACGGTGACTATGATACTAAAGTTACCATGCGGAGGATAAATATTAAAGTACCCAGGGTTGAAATTTCTTTAATCCGTTACATTTTAATTTTCAAATGATTTAAATAGGTACGGAGCATAGGAACAGTTTCGCGTGCGGCGAAGTTTAAGATCATCTTTGAGTCGCTCACGGGATCACGTTAATCACCTGTTGGCCACTTTGAGTGGAAACATCGCTTCTAGAAACGCCGCCGTTTGAAAGAGAAATCACGCTGCAGATTAACTCATTGTTCAGCTTGTTTCATTAAGGTATGAAATTTTAATTTTGTAAATCGATTGGTGCGTAACTTTCAACAATTCCAATATTCAATCTGTTTCTCCATTCCAATAAAATACGTCAGTTTCGATTAACTCTTCCCCGTGTAACTATTGTGGTAAACTTCTTTGAAGCAATGCAAACTTAAGCAGCACTTCTCACATTTCTAAACCCAATGTTTGGTGGAAGCCGATTCCGAACACTTCTTCCGTGTACTCTGAAAGTCTCCTATTCCCATGTTGCAGAGTGGAAATCATGACTATGCATGTGCTGATTCTTCGTCATAACAATCTTTAGGAGACTTCCTGTATGTAGTTCGACCTTTAAGTACAAAATATTGACGGAACTATTCCAGAGTCGATTCATACGTCATTTCACGTCAAAGCAACTAATACAATAAATTGGATAAATTAAGCAAAGAAATCTTAAGTCGCTCAGTCAGCCTTTAACATTAGAAAAATTATACATTTATATATTATATTCAATGGAATGTTCAATCTTGAATATTCCGTTATCTTTTCAGCAAGTTTAATGTAGGTACCGTATACACTCTGTTTTATATATTGGTCAATATTTAAACGCAAAATGTCTACAAAAAGAACTAGATTCAGCCTATATGCCCAGAAAATACGACCACTGTTTTAATTTATATGCAATTTATTATGTAAATTAATATTAATTATCATAGATATTCGATATGGAATAAAAAAACTGTCTAGGCATGTTACATCAATTCCGACCAGATTTCAAGTATTTAAAAGATTGTCAGGATATATCGCTTCTAATATGAAACTTTTACTCACTATCAATATAAAAATCTGTATGTTCAAAGGAATGTATCATATCTTCATTGCTCTTAGCCATTGAAAATGCGCATAATGCAAAACCTTTAAGTAAGAATAAGCATAAAATTAAGTTCGTCTACTATAGTATAACAAGCTCACACTGTAATTATTGCATAATTATACGCTAGGGTCGATTCATACATGACATATGAGGAAAAAGGAAATCTTACGAAAACTTTCGACGTATATGAGAGAAATACAAGTATCATCATCATGAAGTGACTCGGTTTCATGACAAGTTTCGGCCGAAATTTTTCCAAACTTCTCTATTCTGCACCTTTCCCTTCCCATCTACGTGACTTCGATCTTTTTTCAGACCAAACTTTCTTCTGCCTTTCCTACATTTCCCCTTTATTTTTCCCTCTATGATCCTGCACATTAAGCAGTCTTGTCTCATGATGTTCCCATTCAACTTATCCTCCGAATTGTATTTACCATTGATCTTTTCTCTCCAATCCATTCTTCTACCGGATCATTCCTCACTTTGCTCCTCCATCTCTCTCTCCGCCATAACCACATTTTGGAGCTCTCAAGGTAGTTTCCTTCTTTTTCCTCAAGGTCCAACTTTCTGATCCGTATAAGACCACGCTCCGTATAAAGCATTTGGAAAATCTCTTTCTTAAAATAACAAGTATTTCTTGGGTGGTTATCAGAGCTTTGACCCTTTCAAAGGCACTCTCCCCCGCGGAAATTCTGCCTCTAATCTCCTGAGTGCGCTTTCCGTACCTTTTTACCCGGATACCCAGATATTTTAAGACTCCACCTGCTCTAGTCGTTGGCCATCCAGTGTATGCAGTTAATACAAATTTAATCTAATTATAAGCGTGTTTGATTCAATATAAATGACCATCTTCATCCCCGTATAACAAAAGACAATACAATCTTAATTAATAGGAAATTCTGTGGGATGTCTTTGAAACTTCAACTATATTGTCATATATATTGAAACAATAAAGTAAAAGAAGAATCGTCTCAAAACATCACTAATAATTAAGAATCATAATAAACAAATTTTCTATTGAGTTAGCAAATGAGTTCCTTTTCCCAAATGATGGTTCGCCATTCCTAATCTATCATAATTATAATTACATAATAATTTTATTATATTATAATTATATATTCTGCAATTAGACTACTCTCAGGCATCGCCTACGTATTTTCAAGTAAGAGTCGAACAATATATACATAAATACACTCCAAAATTCCTAACTCTTTAAGTTCCATAAGTATCAACACTCCAAAACTACGACGTCACAATCACAAACAGCACCAGAACACAAACACAAAACCAGTAAGACACAATCTATAGATCATCCTCCCCGGTATTCCCTCCAACACATTTAGACCACATAAATCCCACAATAATAGTTGCCCTACAGTTTACATCTATACTTTGGATATGTTATTTTGCGAAAAAATGATCAAAAAAGAACTTCCAAAACAATCCCTCCATTATTTGTGAAAGACCCATAAAGGTCACATATGAATTAATATCCGGATACAATATGTTGAATGTGTGCATTAATCGGTGATTGAAAAAATATTGACTCACAAAACCAGGTAACGTACCTTATTTGATGGCATATAAAATACACAGGCAAATAAGACGCACTCTTACTTCAGCAGGAAAAACGCAAGAAAAAGATTTTAACGGAACTGTTTACACTTAACTTAAAGTTCCGTTAAATTTTTAAATTTCCGTTTTCAAATTGCGTTTATTGAGATCATAGATTCCAATCTATCGATTCGATATCTCGATCAGAGGATATTGCAGAAATGGGCAAAACGATAAAGGAGGCCGAATCTCCACATGTAAGGCGCAGAATCATTTTTAGCCATAATTTTAAAAAAGGAACGTCTTACATGACGTCAAATATGGAAATTAATTTCAAAATGTAAGCTAACAAAACTTTCTCTCAGTTCTTCCGCTTATAAATTCTAAGTTTTTGAGGATTACCTCAAAACTCATTTTGCTCCTTTCTAAATTGTGCCTCATAAGAATTTTAGTCATCAATTCCGCTGAGCAACTCCCACGTTTAGAAAGTAAGCAAATGGAATGAGTTTTCGATGGAAAGTCTGAAGGTAAAATTATTCAATAAAGAATTACTAAGCCACCCATTCCTTGCTGGGACTTGGGGAATCTACTTCTATGAAAGTATTAACTGCATGTAATATTCATCGTCTGCCAAGTTTGTTCCTTCGTAAAACTCAATAGAAAATTATGGAAGCAGACTCAAGTACCGTAAGAAAAGAATTCAACAAAAGTAAACATTCCCATCTTTAGGTCTTATTTCAAAATGGCGAAAACTTTGATCAAATAAACTGTCGACATGTTGATACTCTGTTCCCAAGGCGACCACTTTCTCGTTAAATCCCATTTAAAGTCGTTTCATTCCATATGCGACTTCGGTTTCATCCAAAATAAAAAAACAACCGTAATAAATTGTGAATAAACAAAAGGAAATCCGATTCGTGATAAATCGCCAAGTTTTGATTGAAGTGTGAAAAGCCATATCGCAATAAAAATATTGAGGGAAGAGAGTCATCGAAGAGACAAAAATCCGATCAATTGTTTTATAAATTCAGCTTATAATCTGCTATGTGTGCATTTTGATTCTTCGCTGTGATTTTTCATTAAGAAAAATTCGGTAAAAACTCAATATGACCAAAATGTTTTAAAAAGAGAACATTTCAATCCGATATTTTATTATACAATCAAAGCAATATTATGAACCTATGACGGGAAACCTGCAGGGGGTTCGGCATGTATTCGTTTTTGAGAGAAATTCACTCTTTTAAATAATTTCATTTTAAACCTCGTTTATTTCATCAAAAGAAAATAAACTGTACAACACACTACAAATACTATTTAATTTAGATTTCCTTCCTAATATTTCGATGACTTACCTCTTGAATGTATGTAATGTAGCGCTAAAGTAAGGGGTGATGATTTAATAGGTGGTTTTTCAAGCGACCAGTTGGTGTATCCAGAAATACGATGAAAAGAGGTTTCAAACATTTGGTTTAGACTAGAGGTGAGGGCCCAGAGTCCTTCAGACCATATATGGTCTTTTAGTCACTTCCTGAAACAGATAATCATCATGAAATATTTTTCCAATCATTCCAAGTGAAAAATAAATTGGAATATGCTCTCTTGCAGTTTACTCAGCAAATGAATTCGATCTCTCAAATAAAATTTCGATGCGTAAATATTTGAATAAAGGCAACATACAACGTAAGCGTAGCTTGATGGTTACATGTGTGGCCTTTCCTATGAGACTGCATGCTAAATACGACCTTTCGATGGAAAAAGGCCCCCCAACTCTGGTATAGACTAAAGGTATAGACCCCATCTTCACCTGCGTTCACCCTACACTTCCCTCGAAACTTACTCAGGTGCAGACAACTCTCGACTTACGTAAGTGGACCGCTCACTACGTGACTAGAATTATATGCAAGTCGGACAACACCTGTAGGGTAACATCACAAAGAGAGAGTAACTTATAAATGAGTATTTAACTTAAGACAGAGAACCAAGTACGTTTAAAATACGTGAGAGTTGAGAAAGATACCGCGTGAGCTACTTAATATACTAAATTTACGATAATTGGGCTAATGAATGAGTTAACTCTTTATTAGGGCAAAGTTTGGCCATAATCGGCCTCTTATCCACCTAAGCTCAATTTTTTATACATTAAGATAATTTTTAGATTTGTAATATAAAAAAATACAACAAAACAGAAATAGATCTTCTCAGTTTTATGAAAAAAATCTTCTCAGCTAATGGTTAAAGAAGACAAATAACCACAGTAAACACCGACGTAGAGTACCATTCGCTTCTTAGCGTTTGCTGTACCGCTACATAAATCCACCATTACGTATTTCGAATCTTTCAATTGATGTATCTTGTAATAAATGTGTAGTGTAACAAATGGTTCCTGTAATAAATGTGTCCTGCAATAAATGTATGTAGTAAAAAATATATCTTGTACCGAACGTATCTCGTAATGAAATATGTATTTATGTATCTTGTAGCAAACGTAAATAAAAATGTAATTATCTTGTAATATCTCGAAATTCCATAAGTCGGGAACTGTCTGAACCTTTATTTATTCATCTCAGTCTCCCAATTGACGTCAAAGGAAATAAAATATTTTCTATTACTTCCCTGAAAGATGAATAAACAGAGGCAGGTTTCTTACGTATAATTTCGGTGTTGGAATACATTGAGGAATACCACACTCCACCAAAAAGCAGCATCTCATAGTATTACTCGCGGCTTAACGGTTCCATATGATGCGGCCTCCCGATGTAAAAAGGTACCCCACCTTATTAATTCCATTCCCTTCTTAAAAGACGCAATAACGTAAGCAAACAAGACGCTTACGCATGTAAACAGCGCATCCAAGCGGTAGATTGTCTCTTTAAAAAAAAAAGCAAATTTCCAGTCTTAATTTCGGCCGCATGAATTCCGCTCCCCTCCTTCGCCTCAAACCATTTTCATCCGCAGAAATTGGTGTTTTGCGATTTGAATAGCCTTAAAGAGGCGCTCGAATGCAAGGAATTATTCTCGGGAATTCACTCGCTTTCATTTTAAACGTTTGCCACTCCGCGATCAAATGCGTTTTCATCTACGTTTATGCTGAGGATGATTTTCTCGTCAGTGTTTGTTTAGAAGAATATTTTGGGCCGATCAGATTATCTTGAGACCAAATCTTAGAAGGGTGATCTGTTATAAAATAAAAATTTTATTTAGGTAACAATTCACAAAATAATGACAATTTCAGCTGGGGAAAAAAGTAGCAATTTTGGCTAGGAAAAGGAGTGACAGGAAAAGAGGCTTACTGACAGGACAAGAAAAGAGACTTCGAACCTCTTATATATATTGTTTATTTAGTAGCGATGGCTGCTATATAAACTTAATTGTAACAAATGGCTCCTTTAATAAATGTTCGAACCACTTATATATAAGAAGTTTGAACAATGCAACCGTCGAACCAAATGCCATCGGACCAATTCTTCGAAAGGAACAAGGAAACCGTGGATTACCGAATGGGTGTTTCCCAGAAGGCGGTTTCCTTGTTCCTTTCGAAGAATTGGTCCGATGGTCACTGAAATATTCGGTGATTGGAAAGTTTATCCGATCCTCCTCTTCATTAGCAGCCGAGATCCATTTTTTTCTTTCACAGTGAATAGGTCATAATTTTAGCTAGGAAAATAAGTCACAATATATTTTATACAAGTTAACAGAAATGAACTCACTCTTTTGACTAGCAAACGTCAGCATAGAGTATAAGTGAGAATACGTCATCGTCATATTGGCTCATACCAGAATTAAATGTTATCGTTATTTCGTCAATCAGTTACGTCTTTCCTAGAGCTTGTAATCAGTTCATTCAATATTTTTTCTTTAATTATAGCCAATCGTTAACCAATCGTTAACCGAATACAGTAAGATCCGGTTAAGACGCTGTTCAGAGGAGCTAGTAAAACCCGCGATATAAACGAGATAGCGCGATAACCAGTATACTATAAATTCTTATTTCTTTTAAATTAAAAAACAGAAGGGATGTTTGGGCTATAATTATTAATTAAGTGCTTTACTTCTTAAAAACGAAAATAAATATTTTTTAGAGTTGCTTTACTTGCCGCTGCTGAAGATACCCAATTAGTCCGGGAATTATTGTTATGTGATACTATATGCCTTCTCGTTTTAATTTCTTAAAGAATGGTCTAATTTTTAATCTATTTGGCTTCGTACATCTAGATTTATCTTAATTGTAACGTTATTTGAAGCCATCGTTAATTAAGGTAATATTGTAGTGATAATATGTAGAGTAAATTTTCTACCATCTTCTTAGCCTCCCTGATACTTAATTATTTTGGTTTCTCTGACTTTTATTCTAACCTTAAAATCCTTTTTTATAATGTAGTGCGTTTCTCAGGAATTGCAAACCCCCGTTGGAATCTCACGCGACAGCTTTGTCGTCTTCACCACGAAATTCGCTCCCTTTCTCTATAGCTGAGAGCGTTCCCCCCTCACGTCCATTGGGAATTAGCACAGCTAATTTAAATTAGCTGCTAATTCGACTTTTGGCGAAATGATTAGACGCGTCATTTTATTGGAATATTTGACTGTGAGAGACGCAGTTTGAAGCTAATGAAGGATAAACTTCCTCTTAAGAACGTTCCACTCGGAAGCTTATTGGTTGTGCTGAGGAAATTTAAGACCGATGTTTTAATTTGATGCATGCTAATTAGGCTGCCAGTCGAGGCGACCGATGAATTTCCTTTTAATTTGAATACCGGAAGAAGGTTCAAACTTTCAAACTTAATGAATCTAATACTTTCGTCATTTTCTGCGGGTTAGTAGAAATTTGAACATTCATTCACTTTTGACTCTGCCTTAATCATGGCCCTGATATTATGAAATCTATAACGATACTTTCTCTACTAATTATATATCTATCCAATACTTAAGTAAACTTAAGTATACTAGTTCATTCCTCATCTTACTTAGTAATCCTCGTTTCTCTTCAAAGATTTTCGTAGATAATTGTAGAAAACCGAAAAGAACATTATTTTTGCCGGAGTGAAAACCAAATCGGAAACGGTACCGAAAATCGTATTTCATTCTGTCGTAATTTTTGTTTTCCAAAAGTTCTTAATATACTTAAATGAAGAAGGGTTTACTATCTTTGACTTGCAACTAGCTATTATTATATTCTAAAAGTAGTCTAATGCAGTATATATGGAAATAATAAAAGAAACTTTCAGAGATCGTGGTTCGACGCTGGCAGGGGCGGAACTGAAACGAATTTCTGTTTTCTCTTTGAACTGAAGCGAAAACCGGAATGATAAATATTACGGTTCTGTACCCTACATGCACATTTTTGATACAATGGAAGTTTTCGCTTCAGAGAGTAAAATACTAAATAATAATAATAATAATAGGTAGAATACTGTTCAGTGTTGATATAATACGAATTAGATGTATAGTTAAATTAGGAAAAAAGAAAATTACATTTCAATTAACATATTTTTCAAAACAAGATTTTTTATGATCTTCCTACGACATACAATGGTGTTTGAATTAAATACCTGACCATGCACATTATATTTATTCATTAGTTTTGGGATGATAAGCCTTAGTTGTCTTTCACCAAACCTATTATTTACCTTTGGGACAACATAGAAACTTTGTCTTGTATTATAAGTATTGTGATATTCAATAAGGTATTCCTCAGTATCACAGTGTTTACACAGTAAAATAAAGTAAAGCAGGTATTTAGGAGATAATACATTATATTTAGTGTATAGATTAAGATTAATATTCTCAGTATCATCTTTGCTCAAGGTTTTCAGCATCTGAAATTGGATACCGTTTACCTTACTTATTAGATACTGTGAAGCAGAACCCCATACTTCAATTCCATATCTCATAAGAGATTCAAATAGGGTGAAATAGATAGTTCTTCTACAAGTAATGGGTATCAGGTGAACAACATTTTTCAGCCTAGCAAGAACATATCTCAGTTTCCCACAGAGTTTATGTATGTGACTATCCCACATAAAATGATAATCAACAGTTACACCAAGGTAATTTAATTCAGAGACATTTTTTATCAGTGCACAATTACAGTTCACACAATTTATCTTCAAACAATGACAATTGTGAAGCACGATATGAGACTTGCATTGACTTCCAATATAGGGTGAAAGAATATGCATAATAGCAGTTGTTTTGAAGTTAATGGAAAGTTTTTTATCATAGGACCATTTCAGGAAATTGTTAAAATCTTCTTGTAAAAGGGTTTCTGCAGTTTTGAAATTTCGATGGCCAATGAGCAGCAACGTATCATCAGCATACTGGATTAGTTTACAATGCTTTATAACAATATTCATGTCATTTACATATAAATTAAATAACAGGGGTCCTAAAATTGATCCTTGGGGATAATAATAATAATAATAATAATACTAAATTGCGTTTTTTTTCCGACTATTTTCTCTACAGATCATTTTCTCAACTCCGACTCGCGAAAAGTACAGCTTTTTGGTTATCTTGCTTGCAATACTTCATCACGGTAAATTTAGCTCTCTGTCTTTTCCAGAGAAGCCAATTACACGGAAGAATAGAGAGTTATCTTTAACATGATATAATATTAAAGGTAATTACATATAATTTGATGATATTAGTTACTCCAATGCGTTGTATACTTGCAATAAACTACAAACATCCATATAGGGCTATATAATTAAAAATCCGATGGTAGTATATTGCAAATAAATTCCTTAAACAAAAATACTCATCGATAAAAATTATTGTGTTAGAATAATTTGTAACAAACTAAGCAATCAGTAAGTATACTTGCTTTGAAAACCAAATTCCAAATGCAGCAAACGCCCTGTAATGCGAAAGTTCTGTAACAAAACGTTCTGGAGCAGAAATAATCTGTAGAGAAAATAGTTTTCGGCGAATATCTTCTCTAACAAAAAATTTCTTTGCAGTGAAGACGTAGGTGAGTTACCGTCTGTAGTGGCTAGACTGTAGTGCTAAATAAGAATAATTATAAATATAAAGAACTATTAAAAAGTGCATTCGATGACCAAAATAAGAGAGAAGCCGGTGGGAAAATTAGATGAAGCGAAGGAAATGGATCGGGCACTATGTTAGGCACGATAATCTGCTAGTGACAGTAATGGAAGGAAGTGTGAATGTGATAGAGGCAGAGCTAGGATGAATTAAGAGAGACAGCTGATGGTAAGTGCTGAAGTTAGGAATCACGAGAAGCGAATGGCAGGCGAGGAAGTGACTTAGGAAACAATCAATAATTGCATTGATATGCTTATATGATGACGGCGATGACATAAAGATATTCTTTTATGGAAGAAAGGAAAAAATTCAATAGAAATTAATGTATGTTATTTTTCCTTTTTAATGAAAAAATATATTTTAATATGGTAAAGAGTTTTAATTATATTTTCGAAAAGCGATACTGCATTTAGAAAAATGCATACGCCCGCGCCATCCGTCAGTTAGTGGAGAAATTATATGGGAGATCATCATGTATTAACAACGTAAATCTGAATCATACGTAAGCGGAGCATTTTATATAATACATAATTTTTAGAGGTGCTTAATAATTGAATAAAACCTGATGATACTAAGTTTCGTTCATCTTCTTTAACATGTGGCTATGGCATTTGAAGTTTACATGAGCGAAAATTTGATGAGTTCTTTTAATGAGTGAAAATCAGTCAAGGCGTAAATTTATCGTATATATTTATTGTCTTTATCTTTTTATTTCCCAATTACAAATTTCTTAGTAATAGAAATTTTTGTGGAAATACTAATAATGATCACGATAAAATTTTAACTGAATTATTGACAGACGATAAAATAAATGCAATGCGAAAGAATGGAAAGAAATGAAATATTAAGGAAATAATCTAATAATTGAAAACTGACGAGGCGTAGAATAAAATAAAAATCTTCAAATGTACGATCTGAAACTGAGGAACGTGCTAAAAATATTTATGGCCTCTAAGTAGAAAACACTTCAGCAAGCGACCAGTTATGGAACAAAGCGAGGATTTCAGCCGAATATCAACAAAGTATATCAACAAAGGATCATATATCCCACCCACAGGAATCGGAGCAATAGGGCGAGTGAAAGGCAGACAACTCGATGGATGATCCAATATGTTTTGATGCGTCTCAAGAGATTCGATAGCCATCAAAATTACTCACCTTACGAGAGAGCTCGTTGGAAATCCATCGGGGAATCAATAAATTGCGAGAACACGATGGAAAGCGATTAAATGTAGGAAGTAGGCGTGGCAGATTATATGCACTTCAACAGGTGTGCGTAATTGGCCGCCGATCGATATGCCCCCTTTTGGGAAAAGACTGAATGGAATGCCGCAAGATGGCGGCGCGTGTTGACGTGTCCATAGCAATAAGTTCTCATCACTCTTTTGACCGCGCCTTCCAACCTTTTCAGATAAACGAGTCTCGGTTAACTCTTTAAGCGTAAAATTTCCTGTGGTTCGACTCGAGTGAAGATGACGACGCTGAGAGGGCTAAAATCGGTAAAAGAAATTGAAATGGCTTTTCGGAGTGCGGACTCCGGAATTTCGCGTGGCGTTTCTTGAATGAATTCTGCATGCAGCTATACATATTTTATTCGTTTATTCTTGCGTATTAAAATTTTATAGAGGTCAAAGATGACCAGATATTAAGATCAATTCATGCCTTCCGTTTTCTGTGAGATTCCTCTTCAGAGACTTCAAGCCGATACCAAACCTACATGAAGAATTTCATCGGGTAAAGCATGACCCAGTCCAAAAAGCCTTTCCTTTATCCTTCGTAATACTAAATTTCATGATCACAGTATAAAATTGTTTACTGCATTTAACACAATGGTGGAACCCTATTTTAGAGCAAGATTTTGCCAAAAGCGAGGCAAGTAAAATCTCGACGTGATAGTTATGCGTGACGAGAAGAATATGATGGAATGATAATCCAAAAGTTGGTAAGGAAACTAAAGATAACTAGCAACTAAATATGAATAAGGGAAAAATGGGACTCAAGTGATACGATATGAATATATCGAAGAAACGTATATAAAACCCACACAAATTTATTCCATAAAACGTAAAATTAGGACGGAATAGAAAAAGGAAAAGCAGGAAGAGTCAATGAGTAAAAAGCCATTGGAAAAGAAACACAGGTAAAAGGGGATGAACCAACCATTAACTAATCAGAAGAGGAAGCAAGAAACACAGAGGCAAACACGATAGCATGGTTTCGGGTGAATATTAGGGCTCCGCCGTATATCCAAGGAAGCCGAGCTTCCGTCTTCAGTCAAATCAATTTACCTCTACTGCCATAACATGGTAGCTTATTGACTCGGTGACTACCACCCACACTTCTAGTAGTATCTTTTAGTAGTGTTGCGAGAGCTAAGGTCATTCTGCATATATGGGATCCCATCGGGACTCTTACCAGGAACATTTTTCACCAAAGGCGAATGCACTACCCACTTGGTTATCTGGGAGTCTTTATCCCACTCTCTTTTCTAAGAATATTACAACCAGCATTACCGCCTCTGAAAAATCTCTTACACCATCACTCTAAAAATCTCCCCCAGCTTTCCGACTTTCTTTCTTACTTCACCCAGTCCTATTTACCCGAATTAATATTCCATTTATACCTTAGGGTCTTCCCATACCTTAGAATGGTCCCTTTCCAGAAGCCCACCTTAGTTTCCCTGGCTATCTTCTCTCTCATCTCCCCTTGTTCGCTGAGTAAGGATTTTGCGGAATGACGACCGGGATGGCCTTAATCTCATCTCTCGCGACAGGGTCGAGTATCGTTTACGCCATCGCCAGAAACATCATCCTGGCACATAAAATTTCTTGGCATAATTAGTCGAGGTGGACTTGCCCCCAATTATAGACCTATCTAGCATGGAAGGGCCTCTCAGTAACAAAGTTCCGGTCATTTTAGCTCCTCTCTAGGTCATAGGAACATGCAAGCCCATCACGACAAGGTTGTAGCGCTGATTCTAAGAGGATGTAAAATCCGTGTCGCATAGCAACGAAAGCAGAGCAGGGAAAACACTCAATTAAAATGTGCAAAATATTGTCTTAAGATTTACAAAATTTTGATTAATGACAATATATTTATTAAACGCTTACAGTTAATCCCCAACTAAAAGCGTAAAAAATGACAAATAAGATACACAAGATAAAAAAAGGTTTCAAAGGATACTTTCCTAAAGATTTAAACATAGATGATTCATTCCAGGAATGTAAAGGAATATCAGTCTCTTTCAAGCGTTAATACTTCATTGATCGCGCTGTTATTTCGTGATATTGGGTCCAAATTGTTCTCATCCACCCTTCCAAATTCACAACCAAAGAAAGAGGTAGAGCAGGTTCTACAAATTGGAACATTAAAATTCATCGAGCTAAGCAAATACTCAGAGTCCACAGTCCCTCTTAAAGTATTCATAAGAATTACAAAATCATAGACCTTTCTTCTTCTATTTAAAGGGTGTGAGATTGAAAAAATAACAAGGTTCACATCCCATTCCATGAAATACAGGAGCATGTGATTTTAAACGTAGCCATCTGAGAAAAACCCATCACATTCGTGGACCAAAACGAGGAGTAAATCGAATGAAAATAGCGATTGGAAAGAAAAAGATACGAAAACAGCGACGCAAGCAAAAGAGAGAACGATTTTGGGCCATTTTGAGAATATCCCTTCGTAGTTAGAATTATTAATTCATAAACCTACGAAATAGTTATGAAAAGAGCTGACGAGGATATGTAAATTGAAAAATATCCATGCAACGATAAGGGAAAGCTCGTTTGGATTATAGATGGAACTGAGACTCGGATACCAGGAAAGAGTTTAAGGGAATATGTCTGCGTATATAAAAAAGTTAAATGCATGGGAGTATAGATGCCAAGGCCGAGATATATATTGCGAGTGACACGTGGTCAGCGCATCGGATCCCGAGCAGCCCTATATTGGATTTCTAGACCGCGATAGAGCTGTCCTAGGTTCAACCTTATCTGCATATACGTAAATAGTGCGGAGCGGATGTACCAAATTTCCAATTATTTCTTTGGCTCAACGAAAATTTCGGACCAAATCGACTCTTACAAAACTCGAATTGAAAAATACCGAAACGAAAATCGATTGCAAATTTAAGTGGGGAAAATTATGCTTTCGTTACTCTTTTTTTCTTTTACCAATTTTCCACGTACGATGTGTATGGAACATTTTAGATATGTACGCTCCTAACCAAAATGTCTGAGGTTACGAAATTATATTTAATCTTAAAAATTCCTTAATCTAATATTTCCATCCTATTTAAGCGGAAGACTGAGATAAGCTGGAGATGAAGAAAACGCATCCTCCAGTTTGGAAAATTTAAGAGGAATAAACGGACAAAGCATTATGTATGAAATAGAATTTTAGTAATTTGATTTGAGATACGAATGATTTTGTCAATTGTATTCGAAGTGAAAAAGCACGTCCCTCAAATCACTATTCTTAAAATTAAGTTTTTTATATACTCATATATCAAAATACTATTATCTACCAAGATACTTAAAGTTAAAATTAAATAATTTAATAACAAAGTCTCTGATCAATATCTTAATAGCAAATTCAGATCATTATAATGAACTATTTTTCGGCGAATTTTTGGGGTACGTGTATGTTTTCAAAAATAATTCAGAATCTCTGCAAACTATTTAAAAGATGATTAAATTGTCGAGATCATTAAAAATTACCTTATCAATTGCTAATCATTTATGCCTGTTTGATCCATAATTTAGGGATTATAAAACGATTTTTTTTAGCTATGTTCCATCTGCTAATGATGTTGAATAATTTCAAATAGTTCCTCAATAATTTCAAGATCAAAGGTCAAAACTCCGGATTGGATCCCCCAACCGGGATCGAACCTGGGATCAAAAGAGAAAGAGGTACGGTAATCTGTGTGTCGTAGAATACGTGCAGGGATTGAAATTGCCAATCCCGAGATCCCGGGATTTTGAAATTGATGTTTATCCTATTACTAACAGATGGTACTAAAACTACGCTGTGAATCAGTTCAGTCTGAATTTACTAAAGAAAACATATTATCTGATTGCTTTATATGCTATGGAATTAAAGAAAAAAAGTAGAAGGAATCGTATAATATTTTTAATGTTGTATCATTATTATATTTTGTAGGATTAAAAGATACCCATGCTCGGTTACACCTCGAGAGACTACATGTTCGATTTGTGTTTAAGTACGGAAATTTTACATCAACCACACTTTGGTTTTTAAAGGCATTATCGAAATTTGCGAATGTTTTCTTTGGGTATCTAAAGGAACTGTATATTTTCCCAATTCATTAATTTTCTTCCTATGTGCTATATTAAAGACATGGTTTTCAGTATTGCTGCATAGTTATTTCGTGTACATGATGCAGGTATAAAAATGCACTTGATGCTTAAATAAAAATATTTGTTCATAAAAATAGCTTCTGTATTTCCTTATAATAGATCATTTCCATCGATCCCGGGACCGCAGAATGCCGGGAGTGAAGTTATCACAATCTCTTAATCTCAGGATTGGATTTTTACCCGAAACTGAAATCCCTAGATTCGTGAAATGACGAAAGTAATAAAAATAACTCGGAGAGAAAGAAATAGTGTTTGAAAAGTCTTGCTGCAATGTGAAAAAAATAGATACCTTTGAAAATGATAGAAAAATTGGTTGGATTACAAAGTATATAAAAGTAAAGGAAGGAGGTGAGGTAGAAAGGCAGCTTTCTCGCAGCGGTAAGAACATGGAGGAAGGAAACCGCTCCAACGACAAAGGCTACCTTTAGATACCGAAGAATAGGTACGATATTATTTTGCTATGATGTCGTATGCCTTTAGTTCAGCGAAGCGAATAAATAAAATTCACAGAGAGAAGCGAACTTTTGTGGAACTCCATCATGTGGAACGAAAAGATGAGGTGATTTTTCCAAAGGACTCGTTGCAAACACACGACCCGTTTGGGCGAATGATCGGAATCATCACTTAAGTGAGCATATTTATACACTGTGGGATGAGGAAATAAATGTATTCGCAGAAGGAAGAAAGACAAGGGAGAGGGGAAATCAAGAGAATGGATGCGGGTTAAGGGAGACACTGAGGGGTTGGGAAGATATATTAGATAAGAGGGGAATAAAGGAGGAAAAGATTACGGTTAAGTATGGGTACTTTTGGAGAAAAACGTCTCTTTTTCATTACTGAAAAGCAACTAATCTTTCGTTTAACAATTGAACGTTTATCAATGCAAAATTGCTATATCTCTTGAAGTTTATCCTCACGGATGAGGAAGAGAAAAAGGCTTTGGGAGGCAATCAGTGATGAGTAGATTAAAGCAACTTATCTGTTAACTCCCATTATCGATCATTATCTCCCTAGTGCTCCATGATAAATCAGTCCCTCTCACTCCTGTACGTGTACTATACTGCTTTTCAAAGCACATGAATCGACTCTCAGTGATCTAAACGATATTGCTAGGAGTAAATTTGAGATAGAGAGCCAATTGAAGGTCGATGGAAAAATGTAAATTATAATTTAACATAAATACTAATACATATTATAATTCTATAAATAATTATAAATGCTAATATAATACTTCAGGAAGAAAAAAGCACTACACTACATATGGAAACACAGCTGAAGGAGATTAATTTCTTTTAGAACTCAAAGGATATTATGAGAAAATAAATAATAGAAGTGAAAAATAGCGACATTTCTGGGACTCGAACCCAGATCTCACACATTCCATGGTGAGGATAATGGAAATTGACGCGGCATGGTTGTTTATACGTAAGAATACCTTTCCGGAAAGTATTAGACCTGGGTTCGAATCTCAGTCATGTCACTACTTTTCACTTCTGTGAATTCTTTAAGAGGCACGCCTCCTCGTGCTGAGTTAATCACCTTTTTCTCCGAGATAATGAGCGTTTTCAAGTTTACAGATAAGCCGCATTCATTAGTCTTCTACTCCGATAAGAGGTGTCACTTTTCTTGCTCCTCTTCAGCCGTGAAGATAAATTTAAAGAGGTATAATTGTCTCTGCGTGAGTTTCCGTGTTAATTAAAAAACCGCTCCTTGTTCGTAGAGATTTTTAACGACGCTTATAATTTGTTACCTTCTAGCTACAGCCATGATTGTTCTAGGATCTTTATCAAAGTATCCCTAATCTTGTTGATTTCCCCCATCAAACAGCTCTTTCTCCAATAAATATTCCTGAGATGAGCAACAGCTGCAATCGAGATTTAAAAGAAGGGAGTTCAAATAAGGAAGCGGCTGAAATGGAAGAGAGGCTCATCGGAGAGGAAACGCTTCGTAAAGAAGATAAAAAGAGGCAATACTTTCTTCCGGGAGAATTGAAACAGCGCACACTCGGCTGAAATCGAAAGAAGCTGCCTAAAAACAGAAAAACGGGTTTTTGAGTCTGTATTTTGAAACTCTCCGAGGCCACTCTCCAATATATTCTGTATACGGGTGTGCAAACAATTTTATGAATAATGCTTGCGTTATAACGGGTCATCCGGAAAGCTCTGTAAATTTTTTTAATAAGAAATATTGTTAAACATTTCGAAAGCGTTTAAGATTTTATTCAGTAAAGAATTTCAATTTCGGGCTTCTATTGATTTTGTTCTTCCAACGACGTTTGCGAAGTTAAAACGAAAACACGTTACGGAGAAACCATCGCTTGGACGAATCGCTACTTTTGGTCGTATTTTCTGCAGAATATGAGGGGATTATTATAGCAGATAGTGTTAAATATGGATAATGGTGTTTTACACACCCTTTCTGACTTTCCGCCTACTCCTTCATCTACCTCGTCTTAAGGCTCCTTTTACCTTTTCCAATATTTACATTTGATAGTTTAGAGAGTTTTGCAGCCTTTAAAATAAAAATGTATTTAAGCACTTTCGAAACGAGTAAAGATTTAATCAGCAAAGTATTTTTTATTTCGATTGATCGCCTTTATTCAACGTTTGGGTAACAGGAATGTGCAGAATTACTCATCCATAAAGGTTTTAAAAGTCGTTCTCAATTGTAAATATAATTAAAGGTTTAAAAACTCTTCGATAGCATTGGAAACATCGGTTTCATTTACAAGGGATGGAAACGGGAATTCCAAATAACCTACCCTCTAAGATTCTACCAATGTGCATTTCTATACTTCCTCAGGTATTCAACGGAGAGTTTTTTTAATCTCTATTTCATTAACAGTTCCATTTCCTTTCTTTTAAAAACGTAAGATTCTCACGAAATTGTAAAAGCGTGAAACTTCACGGATGACCCAGGAAATAAATAAATGATTCTCGTGCATTTAAATAACATCGGGGAAACAGGTGGAACGTATTTAAGAAACATTGCCGATCTTCAATTATCTTCGAAATTCTTTGATTTCGATGCTATGCTGAAACCATAAGAGGGAATTTATGGAGGAAAATATGATTCGATTTCATAAACCCATATTTGGTAACTCCTTTCTAACGATCACAGTCTAATATTTGCGTACTTTATGTAAACGAAATGGGTTTCCCTTACATTAGAGTAAATATTTACCTAAAGAAAGGAGAGTAGTTGAAAATGACTTCAGCGAAACGGGGTAACTTTTTCGTACGGCGAGATTCTTTGAAGATTTGAAAGGATAAGCCGAAGAAACATTTTCCGATGTTTTGCGATCCCGAGGAAAAAAATCGGCAACTGTAAAAAATACACTCAGACTTTTTATTCGTTAGAAATGGAATACTGAATCAAGCGTATAATAGAATTTGAGTGATCTTTTATAATTCCGAAAATAACATTAAAATTATAGCGAGGAGAGATGAATATATAATAAAATAAGAGTGAAAAGGGAAGGTAAAGTTTGGAGCAATAGAGGTTACAACTGATATGCCTGATGTTAAAAGCGAATAACTAACAAACAGCAGTAAAAGTCACGAAGAGGAGATGTGAAAACACTTTGAAAAGTAAACAAGGAATTGGCCTTTATGGAGAGTATAAACAAAATGAAACTAAAGTCTCTTTAGAATTCACTGGGCCCTGGGGCAGGAGGTTGCCGCGGGGTCTTAAATTAAATATCTCATTTAATTGCAGTTTATCCAAGTTTTTGTAAGTTCAATTTTTCTAAACGACTAAAATCATATTTTAGAATCATTTTTAAGGTTTAGAACAATAATAATACCTTATCAACTAAAGGATTTCTTTAATAGCACTACACGAAAATTCGTCGATGATTTTGATGTATCATTATTATTGACCTTTTCGAATTTATTGAAAATCCTGACATCCTCAAACAATAGCTTGTCAAGAGTAACTTTGGGGTAATTATTAACATCTAAAAATCCCTGAGGGTTTTAAAACATTTACTATAAACGAATATTACCATCATGGATATCTCCTATCTTCACTTGAAAATATTGGATATCAAGAAAGCATTTAGTAATTTTAAATTTGAAAAGAATCTGTCAGCCATTGCCAGAGTTTTTGCTGCTGTTAGGATAATTCCTTTTCTGTGTTTACGTATAATTCTTTCATAACAATTTCGAGGGCAATTTCCTCTAGAGATTATTTAAAGCTCCAACACCCAGAGGCGCGGTTTCCGTAGCGACTGCTCCTTCATTCAGACGGCTAAGAGTGAGACGAACAAAAGTTTACATGAAAACGTGTAAAGGCAAAAAAAGATGAAAGCAGTATTCGTCTAAATCAAGCGCGTTGATAACTCAGTACGATATATTATGATAAATCATTTCTCAACAGAAAAAAGTGAAAATTGTAGTACTCATTGTAAGATATTTGGTATCAAGTACATTGTAATAGACCCACTTTGTAATATTTTTTCCCTCAAAATCAACAAATATAATGTAAATGATAATTTCTTTCGAAAAAGAACAGAAAATCTAAATGATATTAATTCAAATCGAGAGATATGAAAATGAAGACTTTTTTATATTTTGACAAATGAAAATAAAAAAGATAAAACTTCCGCACTTCCGCAAAGTTAAAAGACAAAATTGCACGATCGGAGGTAGCCAGAACGTGCCGAAACCTATCTTGTGATTTTGTTTTCTAACTTTGCGGAAGTGAAGAAGTTTTAATCTGGATTTATTCTTTCCTTGTCAAGAAATATTAATTATCTTCATTTAAAGATGACATTCCACCCAATATAGCTTTAAATTATTGTGTACGCTAGCGATTTTGATTAAAAACGAAGCGGTACATTAATCATTCATCTCGCATTCCTGTAGAAAACCTAGGAAAAAGGCAACCGAAACATCTTCCAAAGTTCGGATAGAAAACTACTTAGATCGTCTGTGGAAGAATTTACAATACTGGATTCCACTGAGTATCGCGCTCTCAAATGAAAAAGAAATGCACCCTGAAATGCCCGAGTGAAATTGAACTTGAACTTGAATTTTTTACGTCGGAGCAGAGGCAAGAACGAGATCCGAATTCAATAAAACGAGTATCGAATTCTTTTTAGGAATAACGCATTCTCAATACGCTTTTCCCGGAAATGCGGAGGGCATTTTCTGAAATCAAATCTCTCGCTGCTGAAGAATGAATGTCCTCAAGGAAAACTTTGCTTTATTGAAACGGAGAATTTGACTTATCAAGAGGGGATATAAATATTCATCGAATATATTTATAATAATGGGCGGATTTAGGGTTTCTGATGCCTTAAGCATACAAGATCCCCAAGATGAATTAGTGGAGTTTAAATTAAATAATTTCATTAAATACATAAAAATATATGCGATGGAAAACCCGATTGCTTCACTACGGTAAAAATAAATAAAATATTCAGCTATAAATGTTACACAATTGTATATTCTATAAACTTGTTATGTAGACATATGTGTTTTATAATTTCTTCCCTGAAGCGAAAAACAAGCACCTAGAAACATGTATTGCCTCTAAAATATTGAAAAATTGTAATTATTAAAAGTATATGCACAGCACAGCCTTATACAAATGGATTAGGCCTTAGCTATTGCGCCTAATGATAAATCTGGTGCTGATGAAACCATGACCTTTGTTGGTGTCATGAAACCAAGGAATAGACTAGCACGGTTGCGGATTTAGCGATTTTATAGTTAATACTTCTTTTAAAGACTTTAATTTCCGTTTCAGCCAGATCTTGCTCTCTAACTAGAATCTTCTATTACGAAGACTAAATAAGATGCTCTATTTTGGCACGATTCTTAACTGGTAAACTATTCGATTAAATCTAAAATAATATTACTTTTTCTGTATGATTCTTTTAATATGCAATTTTATTTTTATTCTTATCTTATATTAATTCTGTTTTGTCATTCATATTCTCTGCATTAACTTTTTAATTAATATTATTCAATTTACTGTTTGCTCTTATGTGCATCCTCCAGAACAAAATGAAATTTATTCTTGAATACCGTATATGTACTCGTATTATAACACATTGAAATATTATCATTTTTAATTAAAGGGCCTACGTGAAGCCGAAACTGGTCGTCAAATAGCAAATTAATATGGAAATAGTATATCGACTTTTATCTGATTAGTTTTTTCGCAATATCTCGGTCTCGTCCATAGATTTTGGTATCGCATTTAATTGATATGTGGCTTAAAGACATATCTATATGTAATTCATGCAGTAACAATGTATAATAAACTAAATACATATATAGGGCGAATTTAAGCCATCAAATTTCTTCACTACTTTATAGTGTAACTGGAGTTTAAGGGCTTAGGTGGAATGCAAACAGTATAAACGTTTTTGGATAATGAGTTAGCTTACAAGTCTGCTTACTGGGTACTGTAAAGCGAGGGATAATAATATCGTAGGACATGTATATTTCATTGAATTTAATTTTAGGAAGATATTGCAATACATTGATACCTGTTTTATTCAAACTTTTGGGATTAAAAAAAGGTAGGACATTTTAATTAACTCACACTTTATCTTTTAATGATGTTCTCTTAATAAAAATAATTCGTGTCGTTAAAATGAGACACTTCAATCGAGTAAGTAAATCCTATTTAAACCGCGCAAGGAAAATTAGGAATATTTGAAGCGGATTCACCCAGAGCTCAGTCGATTTTCCATTTGCTTAATTCATCCTGCAGATAGTGGAAACATTTCCGTTGAAATCACAATGGAGATTGAGGATTGGAAACCTTTTCACCCTTAAAAAATGCGATAAAAACTTACATATGATTTCCATGGTTTTCGACTGATTTTCTAACGTGGGAAACATTTATCAGACTCGGTAACTAATCGTTGAAGATTTTTGAGGGTCGCTGTTAATTAAATCACTCTCTCCCTCCCGAATTACCAATTTCTTCGATTTCTAACTAAATGTAGTAAAACCCGTTTAAAACGCTACCGCTTAATATCACCCGCTTCTTATGCGGTTTTTTCTCGGTCGTGGTCCCTTTCTCACTAAACACAAGATAAAAATAGCGCTTAAGACGCTACCCGTTTATAACGCGGATTTTCCCGTCCCTCATTAGTTAGACAAAAATGGCCCAAATTAATACATTATTAAATAAAGGGAAACGAAATCTTTTCGAACAAAAAGCAGAATTCTGAAAAATATGACTAGAAAGCGACCAATGTCACTGCTATATTTCTCGGACCATCTATATGAGATATCTACAGTTGTGACATGTTAAGCACACTATAAAAGACTCTTTTTCCCTTTTAAGTTGTAAAAGACTTATTTAAAATTTGCCTTACCTTGCTAAATTACTCTTCCATATTATTTTACAATTTAAATTATTAGTATATTATAATATTATATTAAAATAAATAAAAATTAGTAATATACCGGTCATAACGCTATTCCGTTTAAAAAAACGCTTTTCCCCTGAGAAGCGTCCAAACCGGGTGTTTACTGTATATTCAACAGATTTCACCGAAATAATATTGTTTCGTGAGCTGAAACTTTCGAACAATGCACGGTACTCAGAACTTCTAATTTAGAACGTATAATTCGAAGGGATTTCCATTCGATTTTCGAACGCCGCTTCCAAGTGCATTCACAGAGCGCTGAAACACCATCTGTTAGCCGCCCATTTCGTCTGTTTAATCACCTCGTGTGTTAGCTCCATTGCAATAACTTGGCGTACACTCACTAATCCATTAAGCAGATAGGAACTGTCTATGCTGGAAGGGAAGTTCCATACATCTCTGATTTTGATGAAGTTTGGTGCTAAGAATGGCAGTAATCAGAATGCCATTCACGAATTATTCCCCTTTTGAGTATGGATGGTTTATAATTAAGTAACATTTATAGTGTAGTCGAAACCAATGATTGAAAAAGCTCCCCCTTGGGTACATAGCAATTTCTATTTATGGGCGTCTAAAAAAGAGTATTCGTCATCAATTTGTATTAATATCAATTATATAAACCTTGGTGGTATTTTATTACAAGAAGAGACCTGACAAATATGATTAAATTTATACTTTGGCAAAAACGAAGCATGACCCGGGTCTCGATGCGTGAATAAAAAAAACTTTACGCAGAATATATAGGAAACAAATAGGAACGGAGAAATAATTTTTATATTTGTATTAAATTAAATTACTGGAAAGGAAGAAAAATTTCTATAAACTGGAAAAATAAAGTCTTGGTGTCGACTTTGATTATCATATGACAGCCCGAAATAGAGCTTTTTCTGAATTACAGATAGAAAAGGAATGAAAATTACTTTTGTGACGGATGAAAATTATTAACTGTAATTTGAAATTGAATCCAGAAATCTAGTTATTGGAAGCTGACATGGATAATCTCTTCCAAACATCTATGGCACTACTGGATGTCGTATGATTGACACATCTAAAACCGATTGATAATTTTCTTCAACATTCGGTAAAGTTTATTTCCTGTTCACGAAGTTTATATCAATTAAAATTTATGAAGATTACGTATATATTTTCCTTAGACTACGATGTAACGTCAGAAACGTTTTTAAACCATGGATGTTGACAAGATTTGAATAAAAGAAGAAACAGAATCGTTAAATTAACGACTGGGAGTCGAACCCAGGACATGTCGATAATTTTCCACATCTGTTTCTCCTTGGGTTCTCCGCTCGGCTATCGTGCAGATTATACATATACCTTCCCATCATCCTTAAGAAGGAGCATAAACTATGAATCTTCTATACCCAAATGGAGAGTGATTCGCGAAAGGTATTTTCACCTTAACACCCCACCGTATTTTATCAAGATCAGAGATGAAAAAATATGGAAGTCCCTTATTTTAATATGTGGGAGAGACGACGCTTTATATGAGAGTAGCCATTCCCCTCCCTGAATCAAGAGTTTTCATCCGAATGCTCATGAATGACATCTAATTGCACTCTTTCCTTCTAAAACATCAAGCTCTCCCACCTCTGACACCTGTCAAGAACTCGAGAGCAAGAATCCACGTGAAATATAAAAAGAATCCACTGAAAGATGGTTCGTAAGGAGAAAAAATTCAAAAAATCAATGCCAACTTGGGCAACCAAAAATCATCTCGACTTCCGGCTTCAACCGCTGTAAACAAGACCCAATTATTTATTGATCAATTTTTATTTAACGATATATAGTAGCTTTTTTGTATCGTAAAAGGCGCGTATTTGCTGTTGGTGGCATTGTTCAGGGCCTGGGAACGGATTAATTCACTTTCCTTTATTTCGAATGAGAGATATTGATCCGCCTTCGGGGAATTCAGAATCCAGGATGCAGAAACGGTCTCCTGAAGCGAATTAAGCTCGATGTATCTTTGATTGAATAAAACCAAGCTCCCGTAAATCGTCGGCGAATGTCTCTTAAACATTTAAGTTTTAATCTTGCTCATCTCTCTCCTGAATACTAGGAGAATCCTGAAAATGTAACATGTGGCTCAATGATATCCTTTCGTTTTCATATTACTTTCTTTAAGTTCCGATTCAGCTACATTGTAAGTGTATTGTGTAATTTGGTCTCGGATATGTACTGTTTAGCATCGAGTGATAAGTACATTTGAAGATAATTCATTACGTTAACTATGAATTCACACGAAATTCCACTTGTTATGATGAAATTTAATTTGCACATGTTATCCTCACGCCCATTGATCAATAAACGTAGTTTCGATTACATATATATTATATCTTTTATATATTAATATCTCCTTTGTTTGAACATATTAACAATAATCACCGCTGAGTGTATATGTATTTATCCAATTCCAGTAACTCCCATAAGAAATATATAGGAAACATATTGGAACATTAATATCACGTACATCCCGACGGTATAGAAATCTGAAATTTAAAGATTCATTAGAGCATCAGTGACCTACCACGTACCGATATTTTTCTACCAAAAATATCCATAGTCAGGATATCAAAACGAAATGAAGATGCTGTCATAAGAATACCCGTAAAGTTCATTTTGATCGATTGCACACATTTTTTCTTTTGCAGAATTAAATTAGAAGTAATAGTCCTACGATATCGATATAAGTGCCAAAATAAAGGAAATCGAATAAAAAATCTTATTTTTGCAGTGAACTATTGCTTAGGATTCCAAAATGAGATCTTTTTGATAAAATTAACGAACATTTCGCGAAATTTTGCGGTTGTGCATAATCAGTCACCTTGACGACCAATTTGATAGTTAAACCCGAGCTTATGCTTTCTTAGAATGTATACATAGAAAAATACATGTTATATAGACCGAAATGATATTGTGAGTAAAGGGAAATAGATGCTAAAGCAATTTGATTCTGGAATCAATTTTTTTAAACTATTAATGAAATAGAGTGCGCACACCTCCTGCCATTCGCCCAAAAGGGGTTACGTTATGTAGATATACGGATAAATAAGCAAGATAAAAGTACCAAATTAATTCATTTGTTAAGTAGGGGGATTTGCTTCTTAGCTAACCTGGAATTTAATCTTAAGAAAAAAATTCCATAAATAGAATTCGAACCATTGAGGATAAACTTTTGGATTTGGAATCAGGCTGAGTAGACTACTGCATGCCAGATAATGACAGGTGGTGAGACAGGTACATTTAAATTTATCCTTTTTCTATTTATAAATTTTATGATAACGAAAAATGTACTAAAAAGAAGGAAATAAGATAAAGATTCTTATAATGGCCATAGAATATAGATTTCGAGCCAAATTGCTAGAATTCCGACAAAAATGACGAAAAATTTGTGTAATTTTTCTGGTATAAAAAACCCATACGCCTGGTGATTGTTGAACTCGACTATCAGTAGGATATATGGGGAAAAAGGCCCATATGAAATGTACAGGAAAAGAAGGCCAAAATTTCACGATTAGGAATTACTTAACTTTGGAAATAGAAATTCAGCAATATGCTTTTACAAATAACATAACTTTCAATGCTGTAGATACTTTTAGATTATACTGTTTTAATTACAATCAATAAATGCCTTCGTTCACAAAACCATAAAATATTTAACGTCGAAATGATTTCAAAGGAAACTAGATATGAAACGCGATAGTGTGCTAGCAACCATATAAACAAATAGTACCGACATGTTCATTTATGATAAGTTATATTTAGTTCCGTCACTTTTTACGGGGAATCGACTAGATGAATAGAATTTAGGTGTTACTCACAACGGTTATTCATAATGAAACCGGTGGAACTATAGTAAACAAATTTGTTTGATCTTTTGAAAAATGATACGTGCATTTTAAAACGCCCGTCCCATCCGCCAGTTATTGGGGAAGGTATATGGAATCTCGCTTAGCGTATATTGGTCAATATCTGAATCATTATAGTTAATTAGAGATAGATTTGTACTTTTCCACAAAACAAATACATAGTACATATTAAAAATAAAAAGTACAAATCTATCTCTAATTAACTATAATTATGACGATCCACAACATCACGGCCTGACCTGACCTGACCTGACCTCATGACTCCCCAACGGGGATACTAATGTGCGTGGCTCCCGGTCCTGAGGACTTCATCCACGGCATTTAAAATTTGAATTTAAACTAAAAAATTTTGCGCACGGTTCTGATGGTTAAGGGGATAAAATCGAGTAGATTGAATTAAAATCATAAAACGGCAACATACTTTAGTAGGAGCCGTGTTAAAGATGTATAATTAAAAGAAGGGGTAGGGGAAGGGTGGACAGGGTAGGGGAGGAGGGAAATTTAAAATAGGGAATCGAAACGGCGGGGACCGCGCGTTCGAGATGAAAGTGAAGTGGATGGAATGACAGTAAATAAATAAATAATAAATAATTGATGGTGTGAAGAGTGAGGGATGAAGATGAATGATGGGAAGTGAAGCTAAAATAGGAATAAAATGAGGATATAAATAAATAAATAAATAGATAAAAAGAAAATGTTATTTTAAAATTACAGAACCCGGCGATTTGTATTTTCTTGCGGCCGTGGGTGAAGTCCACATAGAATTGAACTGTGGGTTGTCGAGGAATGGTAGTTTTTCGGAGAATCTCCTGGATGCTCTTTCCAGGAGATCCTCCATGCATAGGATGCGGTGAGCCACGCAAATCTCCCTCGTGGAAATCAAAGGGGAGACTCCAAGGGACAGCTTTAGAAATTTTTTATCAAAACTAACTATCTTATTTATGTGTGACTTGGCACAATAGTGCCAAGCCGGGCTGGCATAGGTTAGGATGGAGCGGACCATCGCGTTGTATACTATAATTTTAATTCGTGAGTTAATTTTAGGGTTGAAGAAGACGCGCGCGAGCGAGAAGAAGGCCGCGCGCGCCTTCTCCAACACGTAATCGACGTGGGCTCGCCACGTCAGCTGGCGGTCGAGGAAAACGCCGAGGAATTTCTGCTTATTTACATTCGGAATGGGGACCCCCCCCCAGGAAAGGGACGACCCATCTTGAGCTTTGTTTACTCTCGCGAACGCCACCCTCGCGCACTTGGTCGGGTTGACCTTGAGCCTCCAACGGGAGGCCCAGCGATGAACCCAATCCAAGTGCGATTGAAGGGCGGCGTTCGCGAGGTTAACGTTGCGGGACTGCGCGAGCAGTGTGCAGTCATCCGCATAGAGATAAACAAACGTGCATTTACTGGGGGGGATGTCCCGCGTGAAAATATTAAAGAGAGTTGGAGATAAAATATCCACAACATCACGGCCGCATCCATCGATCGTATTTGAATCATATATACGCTCAGACGTACAATTAGTATTATATATAGTTGATTAATGCTTACTCAGTTTAATGATGAAATGTATAGATCCCAAGCACCCCTGGTGTTTAATGGTACGTGGTATTTAATGTTAAGGTACAGTATTTGATGTCAATAATTGTTATTAATTTTGCGTGAAAATACAGAATTTTGAAAAATGATACGTGTGTTTTGAAAAATACATGTGCCCGTTTCTCAAATAAAGCTATATGGCTATATAAAGCTATAGTACTATGGTTATTTTTCTATTGCAAAACTATATTATATGCCGGATTAACGCGCAATCTTGGTGGCGGAATAGGGTAAGTAATACGCTAGCCAACCAGCACCATAGTACCAGGTTCGATTAACGATTAAGAGCATTTTTCCTGTCAGGAAATAACATGATCATGCTTTATTGATAAGAGACAACGTTAGCACTTGTAAGGTGATTATTCAACGAATAAACGATAATGGCAGTTTTAAGAAATAAATACATCATACCAAAAATACAGACGCGTTTATGTATAAAAAAGTAACAATACAATCGCAGTTTCATATCAAAAGACAATCCCTTCTATTTAAGAGAGATTTCCCAGTGAGTCCCTTCATTACGATAAGAACTCGGGTTCTGATAGCGTACGAACTTAAAGGGACACTCTGCTTGCGATATCGTAGCACAGAAAAGTGTAAAAAACAATTGAAGCAGGCGCTGACACTTTTCCTTTGTTTTAATTAATTAATTAGCCTTCAAACAAATCGTGTAAATGATATCCTGCGAGGAGAGTCTGTAACGTATCTCAAAGGGGTGATCTAAGTGGACCAATAGAATGACAGATGTCCCTTTGATACGGGACCACATTTCACTCTCTTATCCCGCCAATTACTGTCGGCAACTGTATCTCATATTCAAAGCGAAAGCTGCTAATACTAACTGATACATTTTCGAGTGCCAAGTGGTACGAAAAATTCCCGAAATATCTTATGTAATTAGCACCGTAGCTTATATATTAAAATACTTATAAATTATTATTTTATTTTCTTATATATTTATTTTTCTGATAAGAACTACATTGAAGCAACTTTAAAAAATTCAGTTCACGAACTTCCCGTCGAGATTAAATTATGAAATTCGTTAATAGTCCAAAGGATTATCAGATATCTATATTTGTTTACACAAAGTACTTTTACTTTATTACATTAATTGCTACATGAAATGACGGATGGATGATATTTTTTGTGCATTCAGCATCCTTTTGGTACCAGGCGAATAGCAGAATATAGAGAAAATAATAAGAGGAAATCCGATTTAAGTAAGTATAAAACACAAAAGAGGCAATTTAAAAGAGACGGATAATCAAAATAAATAATCCCAAAAGAATAAATGGTAAATTAAGTTGATCTAAAAAACAAGGTCAAATACCATAAATAAAGATAATAATTAATGAATAATAATCGTGATTTCAGCTAGAGGCATTCATCGAATAAGAAATAATCATGTCAGAAATCTCCGTCATAATGCTTCAACATAGTATTCCTTGGCAGTGAGTTTTTTCAGCAGAAAAGATTCGTGAGATATGTTAGAAATTTAAATGTTGTTGTTTTATCTTGTTTTTTAGGCATGGAATATTACGATTTAAGCTACAATTTTGGTACCAAAATGTTGCTGAATACACAAAAAATATCATCACATCCATCATTTCATGTCATTCAGCTGCGTAGTTACATTGTCAGGGGGCTGCCCGCACCTAACCGCATTCAACACCTGACCCTGAAATGATATATTGGGGCACCGCAAGCTGCAGTGGTCTGAGACCCTGGATAGGGGCGGCCCAAATTGAAGGGATTCCATGAGCGAAAATTAATACTACTACTCGAAAGGCTTAATTAATGGCTGATATGATTGCACTCGAGCAGAGAAAAAATCTCCTTTGGGTGCGTAATTGAAAAAGATTTCTTTCCTCTATCTGCTGTGAATTGTGCTCTGTTAATATTTCCAATTATGCAAAGCGATCTATTTGATTAATTCGGTAACCAATTTTGGTGCTCAAATTAATTATAATCAGTACTATGCGCTATCATGCGAATATCCCACAGAAAAATTGAAATTAGGTTTAGTATTAGGAGTTAGAATTTATCCGAAAAAGATATACACCCTATTGGCAACCGTATTATAATTTATTTATGTATC
Source organism: Pachydiplax longipennis (assembly GCA_036926295.1). NCBI lineage: Eukaryota > Metazoa > Arthropoda > Insecta > Odonata > Libellulidae > Pachydiplax > Pachydiplax longipennis. Next base: position 8,382,443 of record JAVFKF010000044.1, on the reverse strand, counting down.
CATTTCGGGTATACCCAATTATTGAAGATTCTCGTACAGATACATAGTACCTATACACATATTCCATATATGTGATTCATAAAAAAATCTAATTTTAAGACAGCAAACAAAAGATGTAATAGAGTTAGAGAGTTAATTTGCTTTTACTATTTTCTTATATTTATTACCTAATTTAAATTCTTCCCTTAAATGAAACTAAAAGAAAACATAACTATATCAAACTTGCAGACAGAAGTGACACATAGAATAAAGAAATATTAGAAAAATAACTCAAATATGTATCAATATATTTATAAGAACTAATTAAACATTTAATTTAATTTAATTTCAGTGTCTGGTCTAAAAATCTAAATGAAAGAATATTGGAAATAACATGAAGCAGTATATACAATGAGAGGTTGCCATTTTTGGCCTTGAACTATAAAATCACGAGAAGGACAAGTCTAGGAGGAGATGAGTATCGTGGCAACGTGGCAAAGTTACGTAGCAAACACTGCGTAATGCATGAAGCAATGAGAAAAAGTGTAATCGCTCTTCTTTTCTTCAGAGCTCTCATTCTTGTATTCCATTTTCATTTCTCCAAAAGGAGCCCTAACTTCCCTTATTCGTCTTATTTTTTATTTTCGAAAGTAAGGCAGGCGCAAGAGGGGTGCCATAAGGTAGCTTTCCTCTTCCATCTGCCCTTTTTCAAATTTAGCGGCTCTTTCTCAAAATCGAGATCACATAAGGAGCTAAAATATTGGGGCAAAGAAGTGTTCCGAAGCAGACTGTTGACTGTAATCGAAGTAGAAACAGCATAAATGCTATTCTTTGTTGACACATATGTCCATTGTGTTTATACACAGTATTTTAACTCATCGATAACTTTAAAAACGATGAGAATAGAGCATAATTTCTGCTTGTATTGCGCTTATTTAAAGACTTTTTTACGTATTTAACCGTTCTTTGCTAGATGCTAGTTGCACGGTGCGTTGTAAATTTAAAAAATATTTAAGTATCGCAACAACAGTCAAAAAATGTATACTATATCCTATGACTATGATTACGTATGCTTCACTGTCATTTTTCCCAACCCTCTAACATGGAGTTTTATCCTGAAGACAATAGCAGGACAGCATTATGAAAAATTATAGCCTTCCAATTATTGTGTTGCACCGAATTGGAACTGAACTAATAAGCAAAGTAGAAAAAACCGTTATTTTTCCAAAAAGAAAACCGAACCGAAAAATTAATATCTTTGACCCTGAACTAAAGCCGGAATATCAGTTTGCATTATCATAAAAATTAACTTGTTCTTCGCAAATGAACTACTATTGAGATGTGAGCAAGGGAAACTTAAATAGAAGGTTAGAACTTAGAGGTGTTTTTGAAAGAGGAGAAAACAACGATCTGCTAAGAAATCAGTGGGTTTGCTATGACGATTTTCAATGTCTGATGGGGAAGGCATTAAGAGAAGACGTTGTAAAATAAAACACATCAAAATTTGATTAATGTAATAAGTATTGTGAGAGTGGATTCCTCTGAACCATTTTACTTGTTTAAGCACCTCTTTCGTCGATTTTGAAATTAAATCATGATTTTCTACAGTTTTCTGTTATTTCCATGTTTATTAAAAACGAAGATTGACACGTTACACGATTAGATGTGATACACGCATACGTGTGTACTGCATAAGACGCAGCATGATTTTTGGGACTGTATTCTTCATCCATCATAATAGATACTATAGAAAATCTTTGCCCTACTATAAGATGCATCCTTCTTTTTAACCTAAGTCTTTGGTGAAAAAATACGTCTTTTACGTGAATATACATTTATTGGTGTATCACATGTATTGATATAACTGTAAATTTGTTTATTTGATTTCTTTTCTATTGTTCTATTTTATTATTAATTCTATTTTTGTATTATTTTCTTATTGTATCTTTTAGTTATTACTATCAGTAGGTTTGCGCAGGTTTTTCACACCTCCCTTCCTAGCGGGTGTTTTCCTGCAGTGTATAATTTTCCTTACAGATAAAATCTTAGGTTTTTCATATCCACTTTTCATTTTTTCTCACGTGAATACGTGATAATGGGTTAGATGGAAGAGGAGACTTCTTAGTCTCAATCTCGCCCAAATAAAGACGTTTGTTATTATTATTATATACGGTAGTTGGAAAACCGTAGAAATCTCCATGCACCAGAGGGTGTGTGCAAGCAATTCCTATCGAGGGAATCGGAGTTTTATCTGAGGATGGAGTCGTCTTGGGTGGAGATTAACGCGGTCTGTATCAACGCTGTAAATCTGTTTCTAGGAGGATTTCAAAGACCTCTTCAGCGGGACGGGTGAACCACAAAGCAGCCACTAATCTTTCCGGGGAATTGGAGATTTTTCCGGAAGGGATTGTGCGGTCAGAGAGAAAGTTAAGGGACAGAGGGAAGCAAACAGATGATCAGCCCTTTCGTTTCATCGCAAACATGGGAAGGGACATGACCGAGGGTACTCTTGTTCGGGAAAATTTTACTTAGGAAAATACTGATAAGGAGCGTTGATGTGTATGCAGATGACGATGGTCATCTTCGATTTTATGGAGGGCGATATGGGGAATAAACTAATAAAGGCCTTTCAGAGTTGTGCATTCTAGAATACTCAGAGATATTTCCAATTACTTACGTAGAAAATAGATATGTAAAAGAGGCATAAGCATTGGTTCGTGCATTAAACTATTATGATTTAAACAACTATAACTGTACCAAAACGATATAATCACATCCGTGATTTTGTTTAATTTCAGTATAATTTACGTTAGACTACATATACGCTTGGCGAAATATTCTTTCGTCGCAATCTCAAGTTAAAAACATGCTAAATGAACCAGAAAGGAAATGCACTGATTTGCGGGCAGTTGAGCGTAGTTTTGGAGGGATCGTACTCCTTGATACCCTCTCACAAATGCTGTTTTTTTAATTCTTTATTCCTCCCTAGTTTTCTATTTGGTGAAAATTTCTTCATTTTAGGGTGAAAATTTCTTCATTTTAGGGTGAAAATTGAGTAATTAAGACGATCTCTTTGTGTGAAAAGCAGACAATTCTTTAAATTACGTTATGTGGCAACCAGTTTAACACAATCCTGCTATAACGCCATCATGAGATGTGTCTTCCTCTTGGTCCCCTGAAAAAGAACTTAACTGGCTTTTGCTGTATTTGTAAGACCACGACCGGTTTCGACGAAATTTATTTCATGTTTATTGTTTACTCATCACAATAAATGATTTTGAAGTAACACTTTTTACACATTATCTGAGTTAACTTGTGAAGGTATCGATTGACGTGAAGTAAAACTCATATATGTGTCGAACACCATTAAAATACTGCAATTAACATACTTTAATATTGAACTCCGTTCAGAAACGATTATAAATACATAAATATACGTCGATACATTGCAGGCCGCCTGCGGCATGGAACACTAAATTTCGAAAATATGTCGTAGAATATTCATCAAAGAAAGTTATTCATCGAATACTGACCTGTTCAATAATATATTTCCTTTTCACGTCTGATCCCGAAGCTTATCACAAGAGAAATTCATAAAATATGCCTTTACTTGCATCAATTTTGAAGCCATCTTTTTCAACTGTCCATTGCATTATTCATAGTGAATGGCGCAGGCTCAATATCTATACGAAAACATGCTTTAAAAGGCATCAGATGAATCCTAGGAAAGAAGGAAAAAGAGGTAAATTTCATGAGGGAAATCACGAGTGAATATAAAAGGATTCTAGCCGTTTCATTCGATCTTCTTAAAGGTTTCCTGTGAAGTATTCAGCTCGAAATCTGGTTGGATCTCCAGCGTCTCCACCATTAGCTAACAAAAGCTTTAAAGGGAGGATTAGGCGATAAAGCAGGTTGAGGAGTGAGGTATTTTGCTTTCCTCTTTTCGAAAGAATGCTGTGAGTGGAAAATATCCTTCAAAGTACTGCCAACGGCCCGATAAATAACGCTTTTCGTAAGGAGTACCATGATTCAGCATTACTCATACATCATTAATTTTTATATTTTCACAGCCATGGTCATGACTGAGGAAAAGGTGAAAGACACTTTTTCCACCAAAAGACAAAAATATGCATTCATTAAAGTATCGTACCAGATATTTACGTTCACAACGTACATACGTAAATTAATATAAATACAATAAGATTATACAGAGAGTAATACATAAAAAAGCAAACGAATAAACATTCGATTACTTTTCCTGCAAAGTAATCGAACGTTTGTTTGGGTTTCGCTAGCACGAGAGCTTGTGTACAGAGCGAGCCTTATATTTGACATGTTTTTTCTAAGAAACTTTTCTAGGAGAGCGTGCTTTTCGAAGCTCTAGCTTTCTGCGCATGATTCGATATCATAAAAAAAAGAGGACGGTCAAGCTTCCAACACCCATAAGTTCACCAAGAATACTTATATGTACAACATTGGATTTTTAAGCACGCTATTTCATGTATATGTGGTTTTTAATTGTGGTAAATGGAATGAAAGCCTCCAGAGCCGATTTCAATCGACTTTCTTTAAAACCTCTCGCAACCATGCAACTCCTCAACATCAAATCTAAAAAACTCAGCCCCTCCCCTTCTTCTTCTACGTGAAATAGTAAAAGCTTCAATCTCCACTCTTTTATTTTCATTTTACTTTGAACCCCTGATGATATCATGGCTGTCGAAATGCGTATTACGTGATTCCTTGAGGGTCGGTAATCCCGGCATACCCGTTCCATGTCTTGGACACTAATTCGAATACCGAAAATCGACAAATGTAAGTAATACGTAAGTATTTTTTCATTTTTTTATTCCTTTAATTCATTAACAGCCGAAATCCACTTTCATTTCTTTTCAAAAATGTCTGTAACTCATGTTTTCACCCTCAGCCAAGTATTGCGTTTTCTGTCTTTTCCTGTGAATCCAAGCATACAGCTTTCCATTCCTATTTGCATTTTCTGGAGTCCCTGGATGAATGCTTACCTCCACACCCAAGTTTCACTTCCATAGGTCACGACTGGTAAATTGCATTAGTTGAATATCTTCAAGAAAATTGGGCATTTTAGACTTCAAAGTACGTTTGATCATTCGGATTCGGATTCCTCTTCTTCTCTTCTGTTATTACCAGATATTCTCTGTGTGTTCTCAACATAATTACAGACAGATTTCTCGAGGTCGTATTTACTCTATTGTGCTACCAAAGAATAGTACGCTTCCTTTGCATTGTTTAAGTTTACTCTGAGTCCTAATTAGAGCCGCTTTCCTTAGGTGCTAAAGTTTTGATCTTCTGCTTTGGTTGCGAAGAGCAAAATGTCATCTGCTCTTGTGCTAATGTTTTATCACGCACGAGTGAGTGTATACAAACTCGAATGTAAGGTCATTACTTAGGAATTAATAGCAATGTATCTTACTATGCATAAGCGAAATGAAATCGAGAAATGGAAAATGTATTATTTGCTATAATAATTCTGTTCTGCTAAGAGATATTGTTATTTGTTAATCATTTTACGCTAAGGTTCTCATTTGTGACATTACACTTTTTCGCAGTATATGACGAATAACAAAAACTTATTTTCAAATAATATTTTTACGCATTTCCCACTGTTCATAATGCCAGTTTTCACGAATCTTCCAGGGTCAATGTTTATTTAAAAACAAGTTACTGCGTAACGTTTTTTCAATAATTTAAACTTCGGTTGGTGTATGTTTACCAGAAAACTGTGAATGAGACTTATTTCCTAGAATTTAAAATGGTTGTATACCTGAATTTTTATTTATTTCCAAGCCTAATCTAATGACTACATATCTGTCTTAAAACAAGCCCTAAAATTGTAGAAAGAAGTATGTTGGTTGCAAACGTAAAATGTTCTTGGATTACTTAAAAAAATTTACTCCACAACATTATGTTCCCAGAATTAATAATGTAATCGTATTTCCATGTGAAAAGAGATAAATTGTATTTTTGTAGAAAATAGTCAATTTTTCGTCATGCTCTGCGTGCAATATCTAATTATTTCCATTTATTTAAATATATAATACATAAATGTTATAAATTAAAATAATCTATAATTAATCATGAAAAGATCAAAATTCGTGTCTCGTAGAAATGATTCCATCATAACGGACATCTCTTTCATTTCGTTAGTTCTCACTTATCGATCAAAACTCGATACCCATTCTCTTCATTAACTCTTCATTTCCATCTTCTCTCTTCAGTCATGCATATAGTCATTTTCCTTATTTTGCATCCGTCCCTTTAATAAATAAATGACATTTTTCTTTATTCCACCGAACTCAGCGTCGAACACGGCACCAGCGAAGGCCTTCTCTTTTTAGCGTTCAGCTTTAAGCGAAAAAAGCAGGAATATTTCATTCATTTGAGCTCATCCTACAAACGAATCCAAGAACGGGGGACGAATAACTTCCCCGGCTGACAATGATTCGCAATTCAGAATGTAAATTGGGATAATGGTGCAGAGATCGTGTCTGGAGGGACGAGAAAGGTCATAGGAAGGTGATTTCACATCGGTAACAGTACAGGAGTCCTCCATTGTATACATGCGTGCATATAAATCACGCCTTTTTTAGACGCTAATGCTCTCGTTTGTTCGCAGTCGTCCACCGTACGTCAGTGTCTTTGCGTTACATCCACTCATATTCACCTCCTTTCTTCCAACCACGTACGTCTCTCCCGTAATGTAACCACGTTCTGCCAACTTATTTCCCGGTCTTGCTCTCTCTTAAATACCTTTCAGAATCTCATCATCCGCCATCTTTCTCATTCCATCCCTTCTTCTCCCTTCCATCACGCAGCACCCTTTCTTTCACGCATTTACATCCATTCATAACTCAATCATTCATCATCATCATCAGTCATTCATGCACTCAATCACTGAATCAGACTCCGCTGTTCTTGTCCCACATGTTCCGCAGTTACTAATGCATTCATTTCCCCACATGCTCATGTTCATGCAAGCTTTTCTTTCTGTTTTTGTCCTGAAATATTTCCTGGTCTCTTGGTTCTAGATTTTCGAGGCGTACTCATTAATTGGCCTTAATTTTCATTTTTATTTCTCTTTTCGAGATCACTAGAGTTCAGAGATTCGAGAAACACCCCAGTCGCCGAGATTTGAGGAAATATTTTTTAGATGGTAAAGGAGGTGAATGTAACATAGGTAACAAGGGGTTAGTAAGGATGGTTTAATCTCCCAAACGGGCCATAGTTTTAGCGCAAAATTAATTTATTTATATTTTATGCAAATTTATAATCTAAGTATAGCAACCCCGTAATTAATACCCGTGCTTGCCGAACCCGGAGGAATAATGAGCAGGGAAAATTGTTTGCTAATACATTTTTTATCCTATTTTCCTTTTCTTTTGTTATGTTTTCTAGTTACTTCTGGTGTGCAGTAAATTCATTCTTAAACCCGATATCCATTTGAATTAACCTTATTCGTCATAATAAACCTCAATGACAGAGAGATTCACTATAAGTACGGACGATTTTAAATATAGCTTTCGATTATCCTTCGGTATGCAATGGTACTAATTACAATAACCGTCTTCTTAAACACGACAGTAGTCCCATGAAACAATCTCCGCGAGAGCTATTTTGTAATAGTTAACGACTAAACTGGGAATGCAAAAAAGCTTGCAATCGACTAATTTAGTATTTTATAATAATAAATAGCGATTTTCTTCCGAAATTTAAAGTGTGAAAAAGCAAGAACGCTGCAGAAATGGAGAAAAATTCTAGAATCTTTTAATAATAAAGTAATATTTGTAGTAACAATTGAAGATAGTGTTAAGTCTTTATACAAAAATATTGTTAACGCATCAATTTATGAGCAAATCCGCTTTTCTGTAGTTTTCTCTTTTGACTTTTCTCATGACCACTATTTCGTGCATTTGTTGGTTCAATTACTAAAGGGATTGAGTTTCTTCTAAATTTCAAAAATGTCACGTTGCCTTAATAACACATCATCTGCATCAGTCGTCTCATAACGGGTAGACATCCCGCGCGACGGCAGATTTCTCAGCAATAGTCTCAGAATGCATTTCCTCGGCGCTAACGGATTATGGCTCAATAGATTCCCTCCAATTCCAAGGAAGAATTCACAAACAGAAACTGCAAATGCTTCAGAAGGCTCACGTCAGGCACAACTGCACGAATTGTGGCTTAATTTTTATTCAGTAGGAAATCCGATTGGGCAGAAAGAAGGCATAAAAAGAATTCTCACTCGTTTTTTCTAATCTGGATTCAGAACGGCCACTGCTGCGGCTCGACGAATAAACTAGAAAAAATGAGCAATATTTAAGAGTGCGAGGAGGGCTCAAAGTTCGTGGAATCCAGCTTTGCAAGCCAGCTATCGTTAAGTCGGAGACTATTTGAAGCTAAAATATAACCGAGCATCGTCGCTAGTATCTGGCGATGAAAAGTCCTGAAGGATTCATGGGCACAACAGTAAGACATAACAATTGGTATTTTCAATTGAGCGTTTTCATATTTTTGAAAGCCTTACGTATATTCAGAGCAGCGATTGGACAATTAATCGGAATCGGGAATCGAATGTATAAAAAATTTCTTGGGTATTGGAATAAGCATCAAAATTGGAAAATTTCCAACTCATTCCCGATAACAATGTTTGAAATTTTTAAAAACTCAACCTCCCTGATACTAGTTATAAATAGAGTTGTTAAAAATATCTTGCTAAAAAAGGCTAACATATTGACGAAATAGCCAAAAATAACTTATTACGTACTACTTGCAAAAATATTTACTCATTGCAAGAATCGCAGCGGAATCACTACTCGTATTTGAGTCGGGAATTTAGAGAAGTACGAACGGGAGATTACAGACCGAATTGCATTGGAATTCGTAAATTTTTTAAATCGTCACTAATATGGAAGATGAATATTTTTAATACCGAGGAATAAACATAACTTTCGGAAGGACTTTGAAGGACCAGAAAATGGAGCAGTTGCTATTTAAATAGTTGTTTAAATTGTTCCTAAAGAAGATATGCCAGTGGCCCAGGGCTACGCTGTAATCAATTCATGGTAAGAAGGCAAAATCAGGGGAAACATACTTTTTGAGAAACACTTGGTACATTTTACAATAGTCTTTCTATCATCTTTAGGGGTAGAAGAGTATTAAGTAACTAAAGAGTACTGAAATAGAGTATTCTTTTACTCCAGAGGACGGGGACAGCCTGAGGAGTATGGGTCCCCAGCGCGAAGAGTCATGTAGGCTCACCTTCCATGTATATATTTTTAAAATGTTAAGTTTTTAATTTTTTATCGACTTAAGAGAAGATGCGATTTTCCCAATCAAAAATATACCTTCAGACTGGAAATTACATAGGTAACTTCCTCCTTCATTTCCACAGTAAATAGAGCTCACAAAAGATTTACAAAGAGATTCAATTTAATCAAAATATACATTGAAAATTGAAAGGAGGAAATTGACGAATTTTATTAGAAAGTCATCCATTTATCGAGTACGAAATCCGCTTGCACATTACTCAAGCTTCAGTAATCCACGAAAAATTATAAATTGGAAATGAAAATAATCACACATAATTTTTGTGGTGTAAATTCAAAAATGCATTTACGGCCAAAATGATGATGAAATTATTCAAAAGGACGCAAAGAGAAATAATGAAAAACAAGAATAAATTACGACGAAAAAGTGGAAATAATATTTCACCGTCGTTTTCACATTGATATTTTACCGATGAGGAGAGCCACTGCTCAAAATTAAGGCAGAAATAATGAAATTTCTGTGCTATTTGGGCAAAGTATGTTAAAATTTTAGTTAAATTCCATCTTCAATTTCCTCTTTCAGAGGCACATTTAGGGTTGTTGAATTCGTACCCCTAAATGAATCTTTGAATAAGTACCCCTTTTCAGACAGCACATTACATATGGTTATTGGTTGTAAAAATAGGTGCAATTAATGCCTTATAAATAATAGTTCATAAAAAATAGCAACGGAAAAAATTAAGTTTCTTAAATCATTTATAAAATCCAATGAAAGTTTTACAGATATTTGTTTACTAATTTTACGTTTTTGAGTCACATTCTGAATTCATTTCTTTTCAAAGGAGAAAGAATTTAGCAAATAACTTTTTAGGCTGTAGATAAAGGCAGTTTTAAAGTCGTTCTGGATGGAAATTTCGCCAGGACATATAACAAGCATTTGCAAGTGAATGGATTTAATATCACGTTTTCCATTATTGCATATTGTAGGAGAAACAGCTCTCCAGCATCTGGAAATGAATAAGAATGAGGGAAAGGTATTAAACGTAGCACGGATGTGATGTCAATATTTTTCACTTCTGTTATTCTTGGGTTTGAAATGCTTTTCAAAAATTGAAGATGAATCACTAGGTGACAACTCTTATTGTTATTGAATAAATAAGGAGAGAAAGTTTTCCTCCAAAATACATAGCGATAATTGTTATCAGCTTCCACAATTACATGAGTTTTGCAATGATATGAATAGGAATAAAATATCACGCATAGAATCATCGAGATATAACAATGAAGATATACCCAAACGAAAATCTAATGCTAAAGTAAAAGCCAACGTATGGTTAAGAAATAAATTCATTTAACTTTTCAAACGCACCTTATGTTATTCTTATCGTTTTCAGTCTCTGAGGAGTCTTGTCTTTCTGAGAAGACAAAACTCTCTGATTACAGCGCTTACATTTACGATAATCGCAGGGATAAAATTATGGTTAAGTAGATACGTTTCTTAACAAGAAATATTTTCACAAGGAGACAAAATGTTACTTTTTCGTGATAAATGAGGCAAAAAATATAAAGATATTTATCATTGTAAGAAGAGAATACGGGAACACCTTTGGAATAAAATAGCAAAAATGAACCACGTAGATGTATGTACATACAAAAATGTTTCTGGGGCGTAAGTTCAGGTAATTCTCATGCATTATATAAGGTTCAATGATATTTTATAAAGTTATTTCCTAAGCGAACCGTTTAAACTTCTAGCTTCAGGTTCTAAGATGATAAGTGTTTAAAAAAGGAATGGGATTATTTTTATTTCTGATTATTCTGAATGATTGGATGTTCACACTACTCTTACATTTTTTTATAAAGTAAATTTAGTTCCGTCATTTCTGAGTTCACCAGAGTATATGGGAATATATATTTTTTCACGCTACTCTCGACGCCAGCGTTTCTTATCATGCCAGTTCCCTTTTCATTCCCTTCTCAATACTTTCTCTCCATTTTTCTGGTCTTCTTCACTTGTTTCCTTCTACTGGAATCCACTTCTACACCTTTAGCGCTATCCTTTCTCCTGTCACTCGGCTTAGGTGTCCTTACCATTCATTTTATCTTAAGCCATGGCATCTCTTCCAATAAGCCACTCCCGCTGAGAGTAGTTCCTAACTCATTTTTCCCTCATCACCAACGCTTCCAAAAAAAGTTCCATCATAGTTAAGATACATTTTTACTCGTTTGTGTTCTTACTGCACAAGATTCTTTGTGTGCCTCGAACATAGATTTCCCTTTACAAAGTAGGAAATTCTGCCCAAATCATCCCACGGAACCGTGCATCGCGGGATTGCCTTCTCTGACGTCTCTTTAGGTTCAGCGTTTGGAGAAATGTCAAAAGTCAAGAGCAGATCAATCCCCAAAAAAAAACATCTAGTCAAAAGCAGATAAATCCATCTTCCGTTCCTCCTTTCCTTCTTTGTTAAAAATAGCTTATTTTCAGCAATTACAGTACGGTTTACCTGAAGAGATGAATCCAATTTTCAATAGTAATAATACGGCTTTATCAGGGCAAGATTGAGACTAATGAGTCTCTTCTTATCTAAATTCCTTCGTAATAAGTAAGTATATTTAAAAGAGAGATATTACAAGAATAGAAGTTCACAAAAGAAAGCTAATCCTTTGGTTTGAAAACTTAAGTTTGCACTTAGAAGAAGTAACTTAGATAGTTAGATAAGTTTTAAGGAGAAATCAGGTAAAGGTAGATCCGAAAGGCAAACAAAAAATACAGATATATTATCACAAAGATAAAATAACTAGAAATATGTTTTAATAAAACATATGAACGGAAAATAAGCAACAAGATTATAAATAAAAACATTATAAATGCACATGAATTAAATAATACAGATAAAAACAGAAGTTAAATATCAAGAGGAAGAAATAAGTGGTAAAATATTGTCGCATAAAATTATAATAAACATATGGAAGGGTTACAAAACAACGATGGGCACCGGAAAAAGGAAGCGGTGCCATTAAAATCGCAAAATGACGATGAAGTAGGTAACAAAAGAACCACAATGGTGTTCCGTTTCACCAACTCCACCTAAATTTTGAAAAACTACAACTCAATTCTCAATATTCGACGCAAAATTATGAGGGATTGTGTAAAAAAATTCATATTATCTTCCTCCTTTATTTTTAACTCCTTTAATCCATAAACTCTTTTTCTTTATAAACTCTTTTTGTATAAACTCGATACCTATTCAATATTGAAAACAATTCCTTTTAAATTCACAGCATTTTTTCTCTGCTTTTTTCGGTATAGATCGTTTCAGCTCAGAGGGAACATTTTGAAGACGTAAATAAACGTTGAAAATCAATTTCAACCGGAGGGCATCGCCGTAAATTCTTAAACGGGATTCTAAAATATGAAAAGCCAAAAGAATTTGATTTCCAATAGATAGCTTATAATTTTTCTATTGTTTTCCCTCAGGATTTATATTTTGGGGAGTTATCCTCTACCATAACGAAAAGAAAAGGTTTGGCGAACGGATGTTATTTTCTACATGATAAAGGATCGCTTTTCATTAAGGTAATACAGATAAACTATCTTGAGACGATTTTCAGAGAACACAGTGTTTTACGAGGGATCGAGTTCAACCGAGATATGAAACCTTCTATTTCTTGTACATTAAAAAACAACAGAAAACGAATTTTTGGCTCTATTTCTTTCTTCTTTGGCTCTAAGTTTCAAATACGCACTTTAAACCTTAAAACGAAAATGGATCTTCTTCAGTTTTCTTATTTTTTCTACAGCAGAAGATGGGATATCTTTAGAGAACGCGAACTAACAATATGTAAGATCGGTTGCCTTCTCGTCGTATTTTGCAGAATAGTCAGAAGAGAATAAAATTCCCGATTAATGGGAAAAAGAAATCGATCTAATTTATTGATTTACATTCAGGGAATAATTACCAATTGTTTATCATCTGTTATTAGAGTTCGTCATAGAGGTCAATCACTCCAATACTAAGTTTGACAGCCCGTATTGGTACATTCAATGTGTTTATAATTATAACTTGAATTTGCTACGAAATAAAACACCGCCAAATGACATTTTACCTAACGTTCTGCTCTGAGAGGATGCTGATGGAGATCTCACTGTATCTCAGAGATATGATCATCTGCAATCACAATGGGATGGAGATTGTTAATTTCGCTTATCTTAATTGTTGTAAATAACAATAATAAGTGATGCAATATATTAAAGGACACCAAATGTCCGCCTTAAAGTTCTGTATCTCGTGTGAAAGACACCAAAACAAGTCGGTATTAAGCAGAACGGCGTCTTAAACGGGAGCGAATAAACTCATTTCACTATAAATTCTATATTATTATATTACAACTTAATATGATTAAATGTATTTTCATTATTAATCTTTACATTATAATTTACTTATTGCTTACTAACTATTCTCAAATTATTGATCGATATCAGTGAGCGGCCTTTTTTTCAATTTTACTGATATCTATCAAATGAGGATCTCACAAAACTGAATCTCAAAACATGAAATTTATAAAAAAAACTCCAGAAAACTTGTTTCGTATATAACCACTTTCTCTCAAAATATGATGAACGTAATAATTTTTATATCTTCAGCAATAATTGTGCATAAATCACAAGTGGTTCTTATTTCCCTGACTTTAACAGAATTCATTCCATGTTCTTAAAGAGAAACCATCTTTTAAAGGAGAATCACTTAGTAATTCCCAAAAAGGAATTTTAGTTTCACCGGTTTTGCCACATAATGACATCATCAAGTGTCCTCTTCGGGACATAAATATGTCAATATGCTGACGAAGCGGACGCTTTATAAAGTTGCTGTGGGAATTACCATCTTTTCTATTTATTATTTATTTTTATATCATATTTATTATATCTTAAAAGAAATCACAAATCCAAATATATACCCCATCATTTCCGTGTTTCCTCTTATTAAATGATTCCATGGATAGATTAAAATCGCGATGAGTCTTCTGAACTCAGAAAAAAAGAAAATCATGCGTGAAAGTTAAGGATAAAGTATGTAGAACTTCAACGTGAACCGGTAATAACGCCCCAGAAAAAAGCCACAATTTTGATAAGGAAAAAAGTCTCAGGAAAAAATATCAAAAATTAATTTACGGTAGCTTGTAATAGGAACATGTTCACAAAAAGTCACAACTTTGTTTAGCAAATGTCAACAAAGGGTTTAAAGTGAGCTTACGTCATCATCAACATGGCTCAGACAATAATTACATGTTATTGTTGTTGCTATATGGAATACCGTAACTTTTTCAATACTATTTTCATCTTTTAGAGAAAAGTGCACTCGAATCTGAGAGGGCAATAGGAGAGAGACAGTATCCTGACGTAACAAGAGATGGAATAAATTGCAAAATTATTTTTTATAATCAATTACAAGTCTTTCGTACGCAAATAGTTCATGTCTTTAGATAAATGAGTTGTGTTTCAGAGGTGGAATATTTATGAGGAGAAATAAAACTATATGATTAAAGAATAGAGTATAAAAGGAGATTGCAAGTTCATAAACACAGAAATGTATACTCGTCCTCGTCTTAAGGAATGACAGCGAAGTCTTTCTGTTTATTTTTCTACTGTATTTTTTCTGATATTTTTCTGTGACTATTTACCTGGATTTTACAGTTACCTGCGTATAAACATAGAAAATTAGACTTAAAATGTTCCCATTTGCTTGTAAAGTGCCAAAATATGCATGTCCCAAAATTAACGGGTTGATTTAAGAAATTGAATATGAATATAGAAAATAAGGGCTCGTGTTATATTAGAGCCGGTCATAAGCAGTCATGGGGTATCATAAGCACTTACGTTAGCACGCGCTGATTAGAATTTTATTCAGAGATTGCGCAGACGTTATATATCTGGAAAATATAGTTATATTATTTTTTAATCGGAATTAATTTAAAAACTGTACTACCGGAAATGTACTGGTCTCCCAAGTAGAATACAACATTCGGCTCATTTTTATCGCTTTCCGTTTTCCTTTTATTCAATTTTCAAATCAAACAGTTAATTTTGGGAACATTGTACCACAAAGGGTGAATTATGACAGTGAAATTCACGAGGTTGTCGGAAGCATGTTTTTGTGAATATTTACCTTGGTTTTCTGAGGGTGGAATTCGCGAAGTTTACATCTTCTTCCTGCTTAGCCCACTCTTCATCGTTTCGGAGGAAGAGCACTTTAGAAAAGAAGTAGCTAAAGAAGAGGCCTTGACTTGGGGGATTAGCAAAAGGAAGGCCATGGGCTGTGACGGCGGCTTCGAAATTGGTGCTGAGCGGGCACCATCTGTTTTATTATCCTCTAGGTTTTCAATTCTACGGAGAGGGTGCCGATTTCTTCGGGAAATCTCGATTTCTGAAGAGGATCAGAACGAGCCGAGCGTAAATCCCTATACGGGAAACCTTTTTAAGAAATATTTTCCTCTTAGAATTTCGCTGTGGTAGAGTGTTAGACTTAAGAGTGGTGGCTTTAGTATATTCTATATCAGCTAAAATTGGAAAAGCCCATTTCCTCAAATTAGTTTAGAAATTATGTAAATTAGATTGAGACGCATACATGTAAATGGTGACCGGTAATAAAGTTACGGAAAAAAGCAATAATTTTAGCCAAGAAAAGACACAATTTTCAGTAATAAACTCACAGAAATATGTTCTTAGAAAAGTTAAATTTTAGCCAGCAAATGTAAGCAAAAGGTGTGAGTATACGTCATCATCAAAATGTCTCACACTATAATTAAATGTTTTTGTTATTACTATATATAATGCAGTAATTTTTTATATTCAGCCCTATTTTATAGCTTGTAATTAGCTGTGTAGGGTTGCGTGGTTGTCCGGAGGTGGGAAATTTCTTCAATATAAGAAAATATTGCGTTATAAATTAATAAATCTGTTATTATTTTCCTGTTGTTAAAAAAATTTCTGTGATTCTCACCTGAGACTTTTTCCTGTGATGCTATTACCTGGATTCTTGTACAGATATCACGAACATTTTTAGCTCATCAAACGTTGACGGATTTACGGCAAAGGTGGGTATGAAACCTATCTTGATATTTAAGGTGCCACGTTTAAATGCAGAGAAATGCAAACTTAAATTCTCGCGGTAGCGGTACTTCAAGCTATAGTGAATTCCGTTGGCGAATTATCCAGTTCGTAGAATACTCTTTATGTTCTCTCGGTCTTGTTGAAAGGATTCGAACGCATATACTACACAAATATTTTCTAGTACAAGCAGGATTTACGCAAGAACTTTTCTATGGAGCAGTGGAATGTGTCCACAATGATATTTATAACCTGCACTCATGTACTACGTATGCAATGGGAACAGCAACATTTTTGGGATACTAAATCATGACGACAGGGTATTAAATGATAACGGAAATTCGGGAAAGGGGATAATTGAATCTATTTGGGTATTTATTGGCTCACGCTTGCATGCAGCGGAATACTAAATTTAATTCTAAGCAGCGGTAATCCGTACTACAGTGAATTCTGTCGGCGATTATCCGTGACTATTTACTCACCATCGATATATTCCGGGGTGATTTTGAGAGGATTGAAACACAAAATCAAACCGGTATTTTTGCATTCTAAATAAGCAGGACTTACAGAAGAGCTTTTCTATGGAGCAGTGGGTACACGAATACAATGACATTATCGCTGCTGATAAAGAACACGGTCGAGTGTTATAAACTATTAATGAGTACAATAACCCATCGAAAGTTACGGACTTTGTATGTAAATACCGATGAATTGTTTATTTACGTAAATTATGAACATCAAAGTAGATAAAAGTGAAAGTTTGGATTTTCCATGTTTTCTATTCTTACATTCGTACATCCTCTCCCTTTCATTAGCCCGGATCCACTGTTTTTGTATAGTTTTGCTGCTAATAGACAAATTTTATTATCAAGTGAGGATGAGAAAAACATTTAAGTACTGTAAAAAGTAATTCAGTGAACAAGAATGGTAGGAGTGTTTAGCAGTTTCGGAAAGTATAATAGTTGGCATACTTTTCTTTGAGCGGGTATTTTTATGTAAATGTTACGTTAATGTTTTATATAAATGCTTACGCATGGTTTTTAATACTTATTAAATCCTGTGCATTCCTAAATGAAGAATAATATGAATAACATCCAAGTAGTAGGTCGATTTATTATATCGTAACGCAGAGTTCTGAGTAACTTCAGTAGCAAAAGAGTAAGCAAAATTGTTTTTCCTACAGCATTCACAAAATCGGGAAATTTGGGTTTACACGGAAAATAAATTTACAATTTCCTCAGAAACTTGCGGCTGGAAGTTATTTCCTGAGCCAATTGAACGAAAAATTGAAGGTGACTACTTTACTTAACACCGAAAGGTTCCAGCTTCCCCTTTCATTTCTTTGACCGTTTTCCCGAAAATTTAAGCAAGAAAATGTAATAATACTAATGGAAAAAGAATGACTGATAGGGGAATTTGATAAAATCAAAATTTCCCTCCTAAAAGTATCTTGAATTAGATATCTAAATGCACCAGATGTACCAAACTAGAACAGAATCCTTTTTCTTTATAATTACTTCAAATGATACTAATTAACACTAAATAAATTATATCTTGAATACAGAAATCGCACTCAGTATCAAGATTTCTTCAGATTAATTTCACCGACATTATTATTACAAAGTAAACTTAGCAACAGTACAGAACATCATCATCTTATAAGAAACACAATCATTTTAATAAAGAATTTAATCGGAGTTAAAATGTCGACAGACAGCAATTAGCTGAAAGGAAAGGGATTAAAGGCATCTTAGCACGAAAATAGTGCATCTCCAAAACACGCATGAAACTATTCTGATAGGACTGGGAGTAGAACCGACGTAATCCCAGACTTGCAAGGCCTCTCGAATAGCATGTCTTCGTATTCTAGTAGAATAGCTTAATTGTTACAGCAACCGCCCGACTAGTTAGAAATATCCGTGCTCTAGTTCTTTTATGTTCTCTGGAGATTAGTTGCATCCTGCAGTTTTGCCCGCGTTCAATAGCCTATTACGCCTCTGCGAACGAACATACGGCAGAACAATACGCATGACGTAAACGCTGAATACAAACGCCGAGAACATCTTTCCAGAGTTGCATTGTCTGAGATTCCAAAATTTTCGAGCGCTAAATAATTAACAGTAAATAAATAACAAATTAAGAATAAATTCCTCAGCGGAACCCCTACTTCAATTAAGAAAAACCGTATTTGTTTCATTATTAAGCATGAGAAACGGTGGCTATCTCAGAAATCAAAGATTCAAAGATAATTAGAAGTAACAATGATATTTATCATCAATAGTGTTCTGTCTAATGGTAGGCCTAACATAGAGGCATTCAAAGTTCTTTTCTAAGAGTTTTTAGTTGTACTCCTCCTGTCCATGCACACATTGAGGTTAGAAGGAAGGGAGGTCAACTTGAGCCTAATCGAGCTTCAATAAAGATTCTCTTTAATGAAAATATAATTTCAAAATAAAGAGAATCAGTCATTCTTTCCATTAATTCGTCCATAATTACTTTCCTTCTTTCCTGGTATTTCATTACAGTATCAATACAGCACTTTTCAGAATTATTTCATGCCTCAGGAAATGCATTTGTAATAACGAGCACATACAAATAGACTATCGTAATTTCGTGAAATAGTATTATTTTATTGCACAGGCAACTTAACAAATTTATCAGAAGACAGTTACTATTTGTTTTTCCTTAAATTAGATAGACTGTTTCACAATGAAAAATTGATTCAATCATTCTCAAATATCTATCAACCGCTTGTCCCTGAACCTCCTTTTTCATATTTTCCAGTGGAACCTAAAAATCCTACCAATTTACATTGTCTCTGATGTCGATATACCGAAGAAATTAACTGCATTCATTTTGTAGATGTATGTGTTGAAAATTCATTTACTTTCAATGTTTCCTTTAACGGGAATCGCGCATTTGAATCGCAAAGAAAACAGAACAGTTTAAAAACTCGTATACATCTCGTTTTCTTTTATATGTATGATGTCGCAGTGTCGCTGAACATTGAGTTTTATTTTTCGGAAGTGTTTCCATCAAGTGTTTTATTGCCCTCTCTTCATTGACCCTCTCGCTACGCTACACTTCCTCAAAGTCGCTTCCGTGAATTTCATTAAGGAAGTTATCTATTATTTTATGACACGAGTAATGTTCAAAAGTTTGGGTCGCATCACAACGTTTGAATGGCGAAGAATAGAATTTCAAAAAAAGCTGACCAAAATTTAAAAGGACGAACATAAATTGAATGTTAACTTCAGAGAGGATATTTTAAGAGAATTTTTATAAAAGGGTTACAAAGCGCTGAGTTATCCAAAGTTGCATCCGTCGTTGAGAGGATTTATATGTAAGTTTGCTGCTGCTGCAGCTGAACAATTATTTTCAGAGCTTAACCTTTGATAATCAATGGGAATAAGTTACAGGAATTAGCTATCAGGGAATCGGATCGCAACCGAACTGAAAAAGTCGTTAATTTCGCCGAAAACCAAACCCGAGCATTAAAATGCTGAAACTCTAGAATCAGAACTGAAACTGAGAACTTAATATATTCTGCTTCGATTTTTGGTTCACAGCAATTTCTCATGTTATAAATGTGCGTAATGTATTTAATATTTTACTATTCAATTATTTACTATATGTTGATTACGACTTATAATTTTTACTATTACTAATAATTGTAAAATTACTAAACTTCATTGAAAAACCTTGTGCAATGTAGTGTTAATGAAAAGTCTTACATGAAATAAAGAATTCTGAAGGATGAAGTATCGGATCGGAGAAAAAAAAACTGTTCGAGCATGTTTAACGTTGGTACTAGTAAAAGTGGAGCCGGAACTGAACCGAAATCTATTTTGTATTCGTTGAATATATGAGACAACTAGAATGAATAATATTACGATTTGATGGCCCTAAAACTATATCTGAGTAATGACTCCGGTCTTTCTATATATTAAGCTGATCATGCTTTGCTTAGGTACGGTAACCTAACTCAGACGGTAAGTTTTTTGTAGGAATTACATTAATGGTATTAAGAACGGAGGGGAACCTGAAACCTCATTTCCTTATACTAAAATAGGCTAAACACGTAAGTTAGACCTCATTAGAGATGAAGGCAATGTTAGATGCTGATACGAGATCTCTTTCTGAATGGCGTTTTTCCTTTGTTCATTGACTGTCTTCGGTGGTCTTCGTCGCAGTCATCAGTCTGAATATTCAATAGACTTTCCATGCGATACATTGAGATCAGATTACCTTTGGAGGAAGTAGCGTTGAAAAAAGCTGAGAAAGTTCTTTATTTAAAAATATACACGCAATAAAGTTTAAATACTACCGATGTAAAATAAAACTACCTGTTTGTGGTAGGAATTTACTATTTGTATAATTCATTTTTAAGTTATTTGAGTAATACATAATTCATTTTATCATCATTTTTGCTGATTTTCGAATCACTTTATGAACTGAATATTCGAGGAAATTGAACATTTTGAGATGAATGACAGCAGTTTTCAAAGCACTTAAAAGTCGAAGCCTTTTCAAGAAAAAGATTCAAAAAGTGGACTTATAATCGATAAGGCATGGTGAATAATATTAAAGGAAAGAAAAACCACGAGATAACATCGGAAGTGATGTTAGTAAATGTATGATGAAGTTGTAGAGCAAGACATTAAAATTTTTTTAGTTGTAAATTTATTAAAAGTAGTGTTATAAAAAGATTTTCAGGATCAGTCAGTAGGATAAAGTGAAGAAGGAAAGGATTAAAGGGAAGGCGGAGTGAAGCGATTAATCGGGAAAAGTATAAGGAGGACAAGACTAATAGGACATATTCTACGTCTCGAGAGCTCTATGAACGATATGAAAAGGAATGGCGGAAGGATATTGAGAAAGACCACGTCTTAGATACATTCAACAGATAGTGGAAGATATTAACCGCACAAAATACCCAAAATAGAAAAGAAAATGAATCACTGGAAGACTACCGAAGACCAATCCAAAGAATACAATAATTATTTTCGTATATTCGCTTTGACTTAATAAAACACCAAACTAAGGTTCAGTTTCAGTCTTTCTTTCGATACATTCGGAGTTTTATCAGAGAAATATTTGAAGTATGAAGTATCAGTTATTAAAATGTCAATTAGTGGGTCGCGAGTTATTGCTATAAATAATCAGTACATAAAATCAATGCAATCGTTCAATTGTAAAAATGGAATCTAAAGGCGGAACGGAATTAATTACAACTGACGGTTTTGATTTCTGAAAAAGGAACGAAATCTACATGCTCAGGCGTTACTTTGTGGAAAGCCATTATGGTAAGTAAGAAGTAAACTTGTAATTTTCCACACAAAGAGTTTCAAGTACGGTTTTCGGTACGGTTTTCACTCCTATAAATATGACGCTTTTTTATTTAGTTTTTCATTTTTCCTACGCTATTGCCTATAATATCAATCACTTTGAGTTATTTCATTACATTTGAAACTAATTTCATGAAATTATTGTTAAATAATATAAACTTGTTATTCTAAAACAATGAGTGGACTAAGATATAAAAATTTATATTCCTTTGAATTAAAAAGGATTTTTGTCTCTTTGAAAATAAAAGAACGTAAAAAAGCATTAAATAGAAACCTGAAGATTCGACCGGATCTGAAGGTAGAGCTAGGAAATTAGAGTGTGCAGCCGAAGTCAATCTTCTCGTTTCCTCTCGGAAACCGCCTCCCCAACCCTTTTTCTTTATCTCTGTCTCTTCTTTCTTTGGAGTTTCTTTGTGAGTACGTGGAATAATATTTCCGCAGTCCTCATTCTGGCACCATGAATCGCGATCATATAAAATGACTTTCCTTTGAGTTTTGAGGGACAAGTAATTTTCAACATTCTCCATAGAGAGCAAGGGGCTATTTCCTTTTTCTTCTAACAGCTCTCCATTATTCCGAGTGCAATTCTTACTTGACAAAGGCTAACTAACAAGAATACCATAACCATGTTATAAAGCGGTTCATTTTCGAATTTCAGGGGAATGAATGGTCCTTTTAGAAGTTGCGAGGAAATTTGAGAGGGAAAATCCATGGCTTCCTTTTGGGAGGATGAGGAATCAATCTTGTCCATGAGATTTACAGGGCGCGTCCCGCCTCGTCCACTAGTGACGCTTTGCGGACGATTCTGGAATCTCTCGCTTCATTTGCGAGAAGCGCCTCCAATGGATGAATGAGATAACTACTCGTAAAGGAAGAATTAGCGCGAATTTTCGAAATATGGCGCCGTTTTTAAGAATAGTGAAATATGCGAACTGTTGTTCAATGAAAGTGCCTGGACATATTCACAAACCAATACTAGTCCATATTTTATTTTTATTTGTCTCGTCATCATAATTTAAAATAGAAAGCTGAAGTATATATTCAACATAAACTTTAATCCACACAACTTGTTCCACATTAACTGTTCAGTAATCCACATAAACTAAAAAATATTGTACAGTTACGAAACTGGCTGTGTGGATTGAAGTTTACGTGAAATTTACTACATGAGGCTGGAAATCAGGCTGAATTAGTGCAATTTCAAATAAAAATTTGAAATTGCACTAATTCAGCCTGATTGCTCAGTAAGATAGATTTATGCAATTCAGGGAGTTGATATCCTGTCTAAAAGAATCATAAATTGGTGCCTAAAGATAGAAAACTGCGCGCATTCGAAATCGCAACCCCTGCCGTTTGCCTTACGGCGGCTCGTGGGATATCAATGTAAATGTAAACGTATCTGTCATATTAATTGTCATCATCTGGCAGGTGCATGCAGTAGCCTTCTTAACCAGCCTCTTTGTAGAATTATATCCTATTTCTTTTCAACCAGTAGTGTCATCAAAATAGCCGAGTGATTAGTGTGTCTGGTCAAGACTCCAAAGTTATCCAAAGATTATCCTCAGCGGTTCGAATCCTCTTCAAAGAATACTCCTTTTTCGGAAAACTAAGTTTTCAGGTACTGTGACGTAGATGACCAAAGTAGCTGCCACCCACCTCTAATGGTTAGTCAGTGTATCAGTCATGTATCTAACCCCCACCCTCCTAATTCATAATTTTATATTTTTAAGGTAAAATCTTATGATATGCACAGGCGTTTTGCCAATTGCATTAATGAAATCTTAAATCATCAATTGTATTCGACGTGATTACTTGAAAATTGCTGGCTATCAAAAGCAGTATCGGAAAATAATGTATACAACCGCTAGAAAGTAGGCCAAAATAACAATTGCAGAGTAGCACAGGTGACTAACTCATTGAGCAGCACTTTTATTCCAAATGATAATTTGAAGAAAGCAAGACAAGTAAATTGGTGAGTTAAGTAAGGCAATTAAGTTTCTGATGGGTAGATTTGGTGCGAACGACATCGTCAGAGAATTGTTTCGATAGTTTAAATGGGACATCCTAGTGGAAAGTATATAAATTGATGTGCTTTTGCCGTATTTATATGAGTACCGACATAAAAATAATTTACCTATAAACTGAAAGATCCATCCTACATTGGAGAAAAAGATCATGGATAAAAGAAGACAAAACTTCCACTGTGGGGAAAGACTGCCACAATCTATGAAAACACTAAGTAAGCGTGACTATACAAGCTAAAAATGGATTATCAAATACAATTACAATATAAATTAATACAGTTAAAGAAAAATCAACGTAGTACAAAATGAATCAAAATGAATGCTAAGTGTACAATCACAATATACATAAATTTAATACTAGCATTAAAATGATGGGATTTAAAAGTAGCACGATTGTATCAAAGAATGCAGTAGTATATGAATACGGTACTCTACTCCATAATCATTAGTCATAATTAGGATAAATAAACTTTTGAAGTATAAAAATTATGATTCATTTATGGATATCGCATTCGATGCAATCGGGTAATGAGTGAACCTGTGGTGAACGCGGTCCCGGGTTCGATCCCCGGGGTGAAGGGCAACGCTTATCGGAGTTCCCTGTGCAGCGTGATGAATATGGGTATCTGAATAAAGAGATTCGGTGAAATGAAGTCATTAATAGACGTCGTTGGAATCGATACCACGTGCCCTAACATTAATGCCTCTGGCAATCCAAATGGGCCCAAATGAAGGATTTACATTTTCATATCGAATTCATATGTGTATGTATCACACACGCAAAGCTTCAATTCATTTCGCCCTTAGATTCTCATTTGGAGCATCGCAATTTTCCGGAAATAAAAGAAACATTTTGTACAATAATTAATTCTTGCTTAGTATTGCTATTTTTGAGAACTGCGCACTGCATTTTATTTCCGTTATCACAAACATCCGAGCATCAATGCTGATTTTGCAATAAAAAGAAATGGTTGAGTCACGATTTTTCAAGAAGTTAAATATCCATCTTTGTATTTCTGCTAAGAAACTGCAAGTAGATAAATAAACTAATTTTCCTAAAACTTCAAATATATGCTTAACTTTTTAATCACTTCAAATACCAATTACATCAAAGAAGCCCTAAAATTGTAGAAGTCTGTTGGTTGCCAGTGTGCGAAGCACATGGATTGTTTTCGTACATTTCATTGTACAAAATAACGCCCTCATCGATAAAAAATGTATATGCCAATGTTGCCTTTTGGGAAACAAACAAATATTACGTGATGACTTTTTGTTGTAAAAAATCTTTACCTTTTATCCTATCCTATTTTTATAAGTGCAAAGTTTTGGAAATTTTAAAAAATATTATGAAACAATTTGGACGTTAGTGGGGTAATACTGTATGGTAATAAATGTTGACAGATTACTTCTAAATAGCTTTTTATTAGCTTCAAAATACGCTCGGGTTCGACGCTAGATTATTTGCACCACCTTTTATTATAAATGGACTCCATAGTTATTTCGTATCGCCGGGAGAGATCGTTTTTCTCAACAAAATATTAAATATAAGATAATCAAAAAGAAATAAGATGAAAAGACTAAAGAATTAAGAATAAAGAGATAGAATATTATTAGAATAACCCATTATTTATCATAAATATAGAGCGGTGATACAATGGACAAATTGAAAATTTGAACCACCTTTGCCAATGTCGTTTTAGAGATTGGAAAATAGGGTCAGTGATAGTTGGGTGACTCAAACAGTAAACCACAGCCCTTGTCCAGTTGTTCTTAGCGGGACCCAAATGACCCACCTGGGGGCCATGCTACATTATTAGGGATCATAAAAATTTAACGTAAAGTTGGAGTCATAAAGCATCTAAATGAACATCGAGGACTATTTCTTTAAAAGAAGATTCCTAAGGTAAATATTATACAGCTAAAAATACCTTCACACCATTAATAATATCATAATGCAATTACAGCACTTTTAAGCTATACTATAACTAATAGTTAGATTTTTTATTTATTGACCATATTATAAACCAACAGTAAATGTGACGAAAAGGGGCAACATGAGTTAACGAAGGTTAGTCGGGGGCTTCGAGAATGGAAAGGGTTAAGAAAAACTGATCTAAAAATTTCTGAGCTGATATTTTCTTATTGCTGAGCACAAAAAAACAATTTTCTCACCGCAAAAAGTCTAAACACAAGCTAATATTGCGACGACATTTAGACCCTCAGTGTTTGCAAAAGATTTAATTACACGGCGCACTGCGGTAAGGACATTCGTTTTTCGGCACAAAATATATAGATAAAATCTCTATGAGTTATCAAATTGGAGAATTATTAAGATTACAACAAAATCAATGTTTAACATCATCATCATTCTCGTTGTTAATGAAAAAAGTGATTATATTAACTGAAGAGCATACATTAATTAAATCAATTAGTGCGTTTTGTAATGTGTAATTATCAGATCGCAAATATATGAAAAAAATGCTCATACAAAATTTTCACTCTTACAATAAACATTGAAATTATGTGGGTAATTGAAATAAAAATTAAACGTAATAAGGATTGGACAGAATATGAATGAGTAGGATGAGACTGATTTTGAGAAAGAATTTTGGCAATACATGCTTCTAAATTAGATAAACTGCAATTTCTTATCTTATCTACGAAGTGTATGTGATCACTCCCGAATTTCATCTAATTACCTAGATGGCTAGAAACACCAGATTCGCCAAGATAAAACGATTAAAGTGGGAACAAGGATTTAATGGCAACAAGTAGCTAGTCTTAATCCATCGAATTTATCGCAGCACACTAACTACCTCTCGCAGCACACAGTTTGGAATTCACTACTTTAAGAGATTAGAAATGGAAGCAAAATTACATAGTGGTATTTATCAGCAATATGGCAAACATATAAAGTAATTTATATTTATTTATAGCGAAATAATGAGGAAAAAACCTGGATAGGGATGACTTTTCTCGCTTTGAGTAAATACAAAAGTAGATACAGACGAAAGTTTGTCTTCTTTGAAGCGTTGTTTATCTAAAATTTTCAATTTTTGTGGCTTACGTTTGGAGTGAAAACAAAAACCTATCAAGGAAATAAACATCATTTCACGCCCTAGCGACGCCGGTTATTTAAGCTAGTTAAAAATAATGAAGAAAAGTGTTTGCCCCGAGAAATAATGGAGGAAGGAATGAAAATGGAGAGAAATTTGTCGGAGAAAAGAGATGACAAATGAGAGGACATATTTCTCAGATAAATCCGTTTAAGAAGCCCGATTCATCAAAAAGGGAAGCTAACGTTTTTGCGAGGGCATTAACTATATTTAGAGAGGCAAAAACAATTATCTCGGAGATTCCAATTGTTCGTTTGGAGCGAATACTAATTGATCAATAGAAGCGAAAATGAGTCGCCAGCCGAAGTGATGACATCCTATGGCATATCAAACAATCTCATTGAAGCTCATGGACGTCTCTTTAGCTTAATCTTCAGGAATGGATAAAGATATGATTTCAAGTACTACGCATAGGAAACATTTTACTAATATAATGATTTCATTAGAGGGAACTTAAGTTTCAAATTTAAAAAGGCCAAAATTTGCATGCTCTTGAATGGTTATGGATATATGTAATAGTTTTGGCTATTAAATGCATGCGCATTTCCGTGTATGAATGTATGGCGATCTTGTACAGCCACGGTCAGGTAATGCCAAACCTTCCCTTATTCATAATTGGCATTACGCAACATTAACATTTCGTAATGCAACTGCGTCATCTGTCGCTTTTCATTTAGGTACGAAATCATCCAATGAAAATTAAATTCATTGCCTTTCTGCCCCAGGTGGTACAGTAATGAATCCAAACATTTTGAGCGGCGTAATTCTTTGGATTATTTCCTTAATGCGCATTGTTTGGGTCACAAATGATATTTATTTCGAAGAAGGAATTGAGCTGTCTACACATCGAATTTACAGCAAAATACCTTCTTCGAATGTTTCAATCAAACCAAACGAGCTTTGAAATGATTGTTCACCACCTAAAATATGTGTCACATCGGAAACAAGATACTTCATAATACAGGTTCTCGAAAAGGAAAAAGCAATCTTAATTTCAATCTAACGCAAAATACAGTAAAACCCGCTTAAGACGCTATTTAGAAGTAGAAACCGCGTTATGGGATAGCATTTTCACTAGGACATGACAATTATTTTTCTTACTCGTAGAGAAGGAAAAGGGAAAAGTTTTTTGGCTCATTAATTTATTTATATGAGTTTTACACTTAAAAACGAAAAAGATACTTCTTTACTAGTTTGCTTAATTTGCAAGAGCTGAATATAGGATGTATTTAGAGTCCGCGAATTCTGTTTGCCTTCTCGTCATATTTTTAGGGATAATATCGTTACTTCATTCTGGCAATTTTTCACTCTAAAATGAAGCAATTTTTACCAGTAAACAATGCCTATCAAATGAGGCAGAGGAAAGGGGTCGTAGAGCATTCAGGGACGGGAAATATTCGTTAGTGGATATCAGAGCGTATGAAATGTTTAGTATAAAAGGGATCGGGAACGATAGAAAATCACTAATCAAGCGGAATATCTTCTTAAGGAGGAGCATTTTAAGCGGGCTTTCTGTACATGCATAGTATATAAGTAAAGTAATTCTATGCTCAGAATTTTGGAATAGTCAGTAGTTACTTCATAATTTGCACGAGGTATTTTTCACAGGAATGCTGCGACTTCTGAAAAACATCGGCCGATTATGACGAATTATCTGCTACAATATATGCTGATGAGCATTGTAAGAATGAAACCCCTTATTATATCGCTTATTCCAGTACTCACCTTTGATGAAATCCACGGCCATTTCCAGCCCATATGTATCAGAGTCGCAGTCGTCCAGGATGAGCGCACCGAGTTGCACGCCGGGAAGGAAGTCCTTCATAGCCCTCAACACGTCCAGCGTGTAGAGCATCGCCTCGACGGCCTGCACGCCCCCCTGAGGCATCACGGGCCCGCACCACCACCCCTCCGCACTGCCCCCTTCCTTCACGCCGGGGCCCCGTTCGTGCACCATCATCAGTCCCCCCAGCACCAGTTCGCCTTCGACCACCGCCTCCCTCTTCACCGGCCACACCACCGAGGACACACTTGTACTCTTATCCGAAGTGGACACATTCCATTTGTCGCCGACGCACCGCTGCGTCTCGTTGCTGGAATTGTCCAAGTCTAGCACTAAAGAAGCATTCCCATCGCATTGGACGTCGAGGAGAGAGATATTGTGGACCTCAAAGGAAGAACCGTTGAGGATGTCGATGAAAGAGCCGTTGAAGATGTCGATGAAAGAGCCGTTGAGTATGTCGATGAAAGATCCGTTGTCGAGAGAAGTGCCGTTGAATGTGAGGTCGAAGGAAGAGCTGTTGAGGCTGACATCGATTGCAGAGCCGTTGTACTTGAGGGAAGAGGCGTTGTTCGCGATGAGGGAAGAGCTGTTGGTTGGGACATCGGAGGGCGAACCAAGGGGCAGTGCGACGAGCACAGGCAGCAGAAGCGCGATAATCATGGGGGCCCCGTGGGCTCCCCGCGCCTGGGGAGTCACTCTCGCGCATTCAAATCGCCAAGCGCCTTTCTTAGAGAATCCATCTTTTGGGAGATCTTTTCAAAGAACTGCTTTCATTTGCTACTCGTCCATTGCAGAAGGCCTTCTTCCGGGTGTCTGAATGATCTGGAAAGAAATTTCAGATAATAATTATTGATATATGTCGAATATCCTTACTTTCAATCTTTGAAACTATTTTAATTTTCGCATTTTTACAGTATATTAAAAATACTGATTTCCTTGTTATTTCTGTCACGTTCCGTAAGTGATCAAACAATAGCTAGCTTTACAGTCATTGATTTAATTTTATATAATTTTCATTACGGTATAGTAGTCGGATACATATGGCCGTTTCCCCATTTCCATCTACAAACGGTCCATTCTTCCTTAGAATTTGGAAAAAAGGGAAGTGATTAGAACGGAAAGGCATTTACAGTTTGCATCCTGTTGAAAACCTTGGCTGGCAACCGTGATCATCAGAGCACGAACCCTATACGCTCTTGTGATTTTCATTTCCATATCGATTATACAGAATTTGCCTTTGTGTCTTTTAGCTTTTCAGTGTGTTTACGCTTGTATTTTATAACCCCCTTCTTTGTGAGTGTTTTACTGCTGTGGGCTCTTTTTCTCTAAATACCACCTTATGTTTATTTTACAGCCTCAACTCCTTTTATCTATGCATTTTCTGTTTCTATTAAAATCACCAACAACAGGTAGGATGAAAGAAAAGACTTTCCTGTCTATATATTGCCTTATCAAAAACCTTACTATTATTATTATTACAATTAAAAGCTTAAAATTTCCATTAGTCCAGTTATCCGTTATCTCCGATTTTTGGAAAAGCTGATCCTCGAATTGACCCGTCCTAAAATCTGTTTCACTGTACATCCCTTGTTATCACAGCAGTTCTTGACCATAAGTTCAACCACAAGAGGAACTTTTCTGATTCACGGCGATTCCAACACTTTTTGCTATGTTCAGCACGCATACGCTAGATTGATTCTTCGAAACATTGAGTGGCGTCGCTCCAATAGATCTTTTCTTCGCCAGCGATTCGCTTGACCAAACAGAGTCTCCCTCCGCAACCCACGTACAATTCTTCGTGCTGTGACTCCATCGATTCCACTGTTTAACTTTCTTCTTTCTTGTTCAAATAAACGCTTAAAGGGAGTGGCGAAAATAATTACCCTGGAACATTTGTCCACATTAAGCTCTAACTGCCAAAGTCCACACATTCTGTAAATTCTACGTCGTTACATAGCAATATCTTTCTTTTCGGGAATCCACTTTCTCCTAAAAACCATTGCTGATAACGGCTCTTATTGAAGCAAGATTGACGCCTATAAGACTTCTTACATCTATATATAAACCTTCGTCACGTGAAATTCTAAAGGAATAGATAGCTTAAAAAAAGGCGTAGAGAAAAATACTACCTTTTGGGCTTATGACATAAACCTTGATCTTGTATAATACGTTTCCTTTGGGAAAAATACATCATAGCAGAGAAATAGCAGCAAGAAAGGGTGTGTTAAAACCGTCATAAACCTACAGATAGTCAAATAATTTTTAGGGAGGTTAATAGAGAGTCATATTTTGAAAGGAATATATCGTTCAATAACTACTCTAAAAGTTGTCTGCATTTAACTGGACGTATAAGGTGCATCTGCGAATATAAATCCTAAGCGATAATTAGCTCTTTTTTTGTATTTAGATTTAATTACTTCGTATGAATGCATCTTTAATATGAAATATCAAAAGTGAGTGAAATAGAAAGAGAAATCTCTACATCAAAAGTAAACAAAAAGGAATGCTAAAACGCAAACAATACACTGAAAATATGCAGCAATGATTACTCTAGTACGTTTTATTTCGGGGCTATTAGAGATGTTTTAAGTTGTTAATTTCCAATTGAAAGTTAGTGAAAGCTTAAGAATCAAATGTCTGAAAATGATACCATACTTATAGTAGCTTTAAAATATCGAGAATAGTAAACATATCTCAATTAACTCTTTCGCTGATTTAGATTTTATTTGGATAGCCAAGTGGTTAGACTTTGATGAATGCAGCCCTGGTTCGATTCGATTGGTATGATGTGCTGATTGACCTCAGTTTTCGAGGCACGTTTAACAATACTACTACTGCTTACTTGTATTTTCCTTTCTTTCGTAAATTTCTGAAGTTTAGATATATTTCCTCTCACGAGAGGGGAGGTACAGTAAGCCCTGCCCCTTGATGACTATCCAAGACTAACGTAGCATAAGACGAAGATCTTAAACTGGAAACTGACAGAGAAGTATTTGCTACATTCACTGCATTTATCATGACAAATTGATACAATTAATAAGATTGATATGTTGAAGCGTGACGATGTAGAATACTACAGCATTCATCCTAAAGAAAAGAAACTTTGAAACAGATTTTCCTTAATGACTGCTTTCATCAACGTCAAGGCGTTGACAAAACCGGTCATTAAAAATCTCCGGTGAAAGATAAGAAGTATTTTTAAAGTTGTTTTTGACGTTTTTAGTTAAGAATTATGATATGAAAATGAGATTATTATAACTTAAGCAATAATAATAACTATTATTACTACATTATATTATTATTACTCTAGGATGAGAGGGTAGTAAAGTCGCTTTATGTTCCTCCTTTCCTCCGCTCATTCCAAATCACAAAAAGAAGATAATTCACAAATCCTTTGTTGTAATATCCATTAAGTTTTGGAATGCTCTTCTACTTTATGAAAGATCTGTTATTTTCATCCCTTCTTTAAAATATCATATATTGTAGAGGATTAATAGCTCGATTAGTTTGCCTCCTACTCCTCACTAAGTCTATTTAAGCAGGAATGAACACGCTAACGACTCTCCTACTACACTTAGCAACTTTTGTACTTCTTATGGAATATTTCAAGATTTATTGATCGAAAAATATCCAGAAGTACTAATGAATATACCTTCATTTTTTATAAATATAGTAATTAATTTCTTTGTTATTTTTATTGTTTTCTCTCCTTAAGTGAATTGTCCTAATGAGTCCAGCGATAATTTATTCTATGTAATTTTTATTATTTATGATTCTCGCGTTATACACAGCTTTCCTTAGAATCTTTTAGCTTATTTATCTGTAGGTTTGCGCAAATGTTACACACCTCCTTTTTTATGGGTTATCTGCTGCAGATCTTTTTCATAGGATAATACTTGCTTTTTTTACTTCCACATTTTTTTTTCAATTTTTCCTCTATATTTCCATATACTTACACATTCATTATGATTTAATTTAAGAGAGAATATCAGACTTAATCTCGCCTCAAATGAATACCATTAACTGATTGAGTTATACATCAAATCCAATTATATCCCAACCACATTATATTTTTTGAAATATTGGCTGAAATTCTCGAATTTGGAAACACAACGAATCTTCAGGAAAGTGGGAGTTGGGTTTCAGCATCATGCAAGAGTAGAAAAAATTCAAAAAGTAAACAGGTTATTAAAGTCAATTGTTCTCATAGAAAATACGATATGCCTAATGTTTTTCGGGTTTCGTAAACACGTAGCTCAAGGAATGTAGCTTACGTGGCTCCGAGATAAACACTGTTACATAATTTCTATCGGGACCAGGGCCTGATATTGACCGGATTTGAAATTACTTTGCCTGATTTGCGATTGTAGGTGGGTTGGGCTACAGTGGGATGCTGACGGTGCAATTGGATTGGGTAATCGCCAAATGAATTGCAAACGGGGTGGAATGGAATTACAGCGGTTGCTGGCTGAGGGGTTGCCAAAACAAAAGGTAGAATCATATGATTATTGTGACTTGAGCATGTTGAAATGGTGGACTCTATTTGTTTGAGTAGAACGTGTTTTTATGCTTCAAAGATGATTTAAAAGAAAGAGAGATGTTATTATTGAGATATGTTAGAAGATGTGCTCAGTTAAGTTACGTTAGGGAAATGAAAGAAAATAGAGTAAACTTAATCAAGCATAAAATTAGTGCCGTACCATTGGTAATCTACGTTCATCATTATTTTTATATCAATATGTCGGCATGCATAGGCTAGCCTTGATGTTTGAGAGATTGTATGAAGTTTTATGTGATGATATGTTAGAAACCACTATTATTTATAGAGGTTTATCCTATAATTTACAATATATTACTATGTATAATTAGGAAATTATTTAATTTAATAATGGGGTTACTATGTATAGTAAGGAAAATGGTGTAAATATCTCATGCTTATAATAACAAAACACGAAACATGTGGGAGAACTGAGTGTAGTTGGAATTTATTAGGAGTATATGAGATAAAAAGGAGACACAGAGACACTAATGCGGGCTAATGTTTGTTTAATGTGTATTTACTAAGTAACCTAGCAAGCAGTCATAAATACAAATGAAGAAGATAGTTATCCTCTGGTTCGTCAGGAGGAGCAGGGTCACCAACACAAAGTAATAACATATACACATAACACATAAAAAGTTATATGTTATTAATCGAAAACAAATAAATATACTGAAAGATGGGAGGGAAAATCAAAATATTTAAATAAGTAAATTCGAGAATCGAATTAAGTTAAAAATGTGTTGAAAATGTTAGAAAGCAAATTTAATAGAGCTAAGTATGAAAAAAGGCGTAGTAAAATATAAATTAATTTGATACAAATTTTACAAGCAGTAGAAACAACATGTATGTTACGTATATGCATTGTACGTTGTTAATAAATAGAGACATTCTCTGGAATCTTTAATTAACATATACTTTAAAATGATTCATAAAGTAAATTGTGAAAAAGAAATATAATACGGCAGAAATATTTTAAATTATGTAAATATAATGTATTGCAATAAATTGAATCATATAAATATTTTTTGGTAAAAACTGTGAGTGTTCGTTCCCTTCCGTCGACATAGGCCATTAAATTATTTAGAACGAATCTTATTGCTCTAGCAAGCATCACTAATGCATGTGAGACTTCAATGAATATATGTAAAATCAGTAATGAACATTAAAGAAGGAAAGAAAGGCTGCATAATCACTTTGAAAGTTGTTTTCTACGTTGATTAGAGCATAAATAAAAGATGTATGGAAAGAGAATACGGAGGATGGTGTATGTAAAGATGCTGATTGCTATTAAAGGGAGAGTAAGACCGAGAAATAAAATGATGGTGGAATGGGGTGAAGTCGATCCTTATGAGAAGGGATTTGCATGATTTAAAGAGCAGAGGTGAATGTATGAATGGATGTGTGAAAGGACATATGCAAAAGCAGTAGCATACGGTGGATAATTGTGGACAAAAGAGGCCATTAACGTCCTTATCCTAAAAGGGAAGCGCTTGATTTATACGTGTGCATTTACATGAAAATATGTGAGAAAATGTGCACGACTTTTGGAACGAAATCGATTACTTCTCCGCAAAATATGACTATATTATTCTTTAATAATTTATTAGGATTGATTTTATTAATCACTTTATAGATAATTGTGGCTTTAGGGAAAATATTAAGCTGAAATTTTCAAATAGGATAAATCCGTTGATGAGGATAATTTTATCTCACGTTAACCTGAAACGGCTGAAATCCTACCTAACAGCTCAGGAAATTATCTCAGCGACTAAAACATAAAACGAGAGCTTTCTAAAGAATGGTGTCATAATTTTAATTTAACAAACGAAAATATAAATAAATGCATAAGTGTTCCATCTTACAGTAAGTTTACTTGTAGTGAGTTGCAGTGAGTTCCTTGTATTTCGTAGTCATTGCTCTTTCTTTTGTTTCTCAGTAACTTACCCTTTAAGCTATCTAACATGTTTTGTCTTTGTATTCTCCTCTTCCTTTCTACTAACATTCTTGCTTCGATTGCTTTCCTTAGCTGTTCCTCCCATCCCATTATTTCTCCCATTGATTTCCTCTGTCAGTGATTAATCACTTCAATTAGAGCCCTTTCCTCCCAAACTATATCTAGCATCTCCTTATCAAATTACTTTTTCCATTCTATGCCTCATATCTCGAAGACCTCTAGTCTTTTGATGTCCTCTATTCTAAAGGTGCACGTTTCATACAGTATTCATAGATTTAATCCACTCATACCGAAAAGCACTCCAAGAATTTTACCAATCTTTCCCTGATTCCTTTATCAAGAAATCTAGACTTCTTTTTCTACGCTAGAGTTTTCTTAGCCAACCCTTACTATTACGCATAATTACTATACATGAAAACAACTTATACATAAGATATGCTTTTAATTTCTGAAAAATACACTTGAAATTGTATTTGTTTTTCCATCCCACAAAGTAAAGGAAATACCTGAGTTGAAACGATTTTCATTTTACGTTAATGGGTACTTTTTAAATATGATCACTCTGTGGCCACTTTTCTATTATAACTGTACATTATCTGCGAAACAATAAGGCAAATTAGAAGGATTCAGGTTTAGGATATAAGACGTTTTCAAGCTATATATAAAAGGTGTTACACCTATGTTATGATTTATTTTTCCACCATAATTTTGAAATTTCTTGGATATTCCGAGTTTGCCTTCCGGTTTCTCATTTTATTTTGCATCTATTTGCTTTTATGAACTGAGTTTTATGTCTATCTTCAGTGTGTTTCTTCGGGTTTATCTCATCCCCTTCTCTGAGAATACTTCCTGCAACGTAGGATATTCTTCATCGACTTTAAGTTACGACGATTTTACCTACACCTTACTCCTTATTTTTACCTAAATGTATGAAAAAATATGTTAAAGCTACATATGAGATTGTGTGGAAGAGTGGCATGTTTGGTACAAACATTGCCAAGTCAAGGGAAAATCTAAACTAATTTATAATTTAGAAAAACAGCGCTTTCTTAGTTATATTTTCGTTCTAGTCGCATTAGAACAGTTTTCTTCTAATGTTATTGGATTGGCGTTGTTGTCATCATCAAGTAAACATTTCTGTTTTATTGTTCACGATTTTTCAGTATATTATTGCCTTTAGATTAATGGCCTTAAATGTAGAATTTTTATCACAGAAAACTGAGCAGCTTTCTTCAAAAGAATAAACAATGTACATGCTTGTTTCTGGACGAGAGAATGATTCATTTGTAACCCTACTCTAATTATTCACGGCAATAATTCATTTCATTATACACACTAAGAAAGCATTTCGCTCTAATTTATGCAAATTTTTCATCCCAATCCAACCTCACCTTTAATTTACGATCTTCATGTGGTTGCCTCAACAGAAAAGTACCATTTGCAGTCTGAGTTCATTCGCTATCCTAGTACGTGTAAAATGATTTAAACGGAATGAAATGGCATCTGAACATTGTTTGACCATTATTCCAAATTACGTATGGAGAATTATAAGACGCCATCCAAAGATAAAATGAAATGTTTCTTTCGAAAGGACCCTAAATCATCTCGTATCGCCCTCAGGACGCACATAAAAAATTTAACAAAGACACTTTATGCAGATCTCGGTACAATAAGTTCTCTTTTAACTCGCTGAACTTCTTGCATTCCAGCGGAGCAATGAATTCGTTTTCACTTGGAGTCCTAATGTATTCCTTAGGGAAAATTACTCTCACTCGGCACGAAAATAAGAAGAATACATTATACACGACCAAAATCACTATAATAGAATATATGACCGAATATAATATAATATAACACAGATAAACATAATGGTAGTGGCGTGAGGAAAAGTATAAATATTAACTAGTAAATAAAAATAATAACTCAATATTCTAGGAGTGATAGACGTATTATATATTCTTCATTAAATAGACCTGTCTATTGTCTCTTTTCTCAGTTTTCAATCATCATACAGAACGATACTAATATGTTGAGTTTGCATTCCTTTTAAGTATCTTTATAACCTCTGTGTTTTCATGGTTTCCTTCATCCTATCTAGTGTATGCCTTTTCCCGCATCGTAAGATTTTCTCCGTGAACCTTCAGGAATATTTTCCCCACGAGCCAAATCTTTCTGTTTAATTTTAATTTATTACCTAGTTTTATACCTATTAGTTTTTATCCATTTTTCTTATAGTTTGTATTTATAATACTAATATATAACCGTACCTATATTTCGTGTCTTTTATTTAGCATCAATTATTTTTATTGATTATATGTATTGAATTGATTCTCTAGATGTAATTTGATTGAAGAAAATTGTTTTGACGTAATAGAGAAGAACGTATTAACTTCAGAGGTTAGGTGGAAGAGAGACCATTCCCGCTCTACCTCGCTGAAATGGTGTAATAATAATAAAATGAAGCAGTCGCATAATGCATGACATTACGAATTAACATATTCCACCACATACATTTGGTTATTCATTAGATATAAATCATTCAGCTCCTCTCGCACATAAAAATAATGTCCAGCTCTTGACGAGGTGGTATTGAAAAAGATATGAGAGGTTAATATTATTAATAATAATGTTCCCAGTACTATCATGATGCTAAAAGGTTTTGAGTGTAAAAATTAGGTGATGGATCGAATGTGGTTTCTCTCGAAAGAGCGATGCGATGGAGAATGTAAAGAATACTGACAGATGTCATATATTGAGAGCTCATCAATTATTCCTTTAATGAGAAAGTTAACCGCGTAATTCCAAAAACCAGCACTTGGCAGATCAAAAAGATACTATGGCTTTTCGTTTGTGTTTTTCAACATAGAAAAACGGCGTAAAAATCTCTGCTCCAGGTGTATTTTGTGGAATAACAGGCTTGTTTACCTACACCTCGCTGAATAGGTCTTATTCAATGTCTACGCTATAGTGCGTTCATCGTATTTTCAGCCTCAAAACCGGATTTATGAACTAGCCGATGAGGTGGTAACTAAACAAGGAGAGTGATGAAAAAATCTTTCTAAACTAAAATCCGATTAACTTTTAAAATACTATTTTTCGCGATAAATTCATTTGAAGTATGGTGGAAGAACTTTAATTCAAACTCTCCTCAATTACTATTACAGTAATGATATCCAAGAGAGGAAGAATCCTTCCCTTCGCCTTTCCCCACCAATAGCATTAAAAAGATCTGCGGACTCGGGTAGCGTAGACATCACCAGCTTCATAGAAACCTATAAACCGGAATCTATTTTCTGCGTTCAAAACTACTGTCTGGATTAATGTCAGGATATATAGTGATATTAAAAAATCTT
The DNA here is from genome assembly GCA_036926295.1 of Pachydiplax longipennis. NCBI lineage: Eukaryota > Metazoa > Arthropoda > Insecta > Odonata > Libellulidae > Pachydiplax > Pachydiplax longipennis. The sequence continues at coordinate 8,343,939 of JAVFKF010000044.1, read as the reverse complement.
GAAAATCCGATTTTAATTCAAGTTGCTTGTCAGAACCTTGGTATCAGTGCATCGCCCTTTGCCCCCATCCGCCAATAGTCAACATCACAAACATAAAAAATATTTACCATAGATAATGTACATCAAAAATACGTAAATTTCCAAATATGTAAACTCTCACGACTATGAGACAGTTTCAGGAAGACGTCCACAGTAATTCGGGACATTTAACTTGTATAACAAGGGCACCTTAATAATTAGAATACCGAGTTCGAGAGTTAGAACAAGGGTGACGCTAACAAAGTTCAGCGCATTCATATTAAGGCTCTCGGAATATATTGCAGCACCTTTGTGCGAATGTTCCTAATTAATCAGTGCTGAATCGAAACAAGGACCGAATTTAAGTGAGGAAATTTGGAATATTCGTGAGCGATGAAGAATGTGCATTAGGAAATAGGCCGTGAACGTGCATACATGTCTGCTTTATTCCATCGAACGCGGTTTATTACCTCTGCCCAGTGTTCCATAGATGTGTTTACCAACTCATCATTCCGCTTTTATAGTTTCCTCGGAGCCCATTTAAACACCGCTATACTTTTCCGAATCACCTGCTCTTCGAGCTTTCGTGAAGTTACACATTTGCGGCATTTCTCAAGTACGAATAGCCGCTCTTTATGGCCTATTTAATATCCAGGGAATGCCCACTTGCAGGTAAACAAAGTCATGAACGGCGAAACAATCCCAGGCCGGTTTTCCTCCACTAAATCTCCTCTTTGGGCGATTTATAGTCTGGCTCCTATTCAAGGACCTTCTTCGCTATCAAAACAACTCCCCTTTGAAACCGCGCCAACTTTTCTTCTGCATTTCTTATCATTTTTTGTTTCCACTAACGGTTATAGCCCTTACGTCGAGAATTTGTTTTCTTCGGAGGAATTTCGTTCACGCCGCAGCGACACTTCGAAAGCCATCGATGGGGAATCGCATTTCCTTCTGCTAAATAGAGCGCTAACTGCGGTAGACACGCTGGCTCTTGTATTTCCCGAAAACTAGAGCGAATTTGACGGCAATGAAATCCGAATCGGCAGAGATCTCCTTTTCCATCTGTTTCATCTCCCACCATTTCCTTTACTCTTGTCATATTTGCATAAAAGTGCAGGTTATTGATAAGATTTTCGTGCACTATAGTCGAAGGAAAAACGATTGGCATTCTAAGGACATACGACCCCACCATGGTGGGGTCGTATGTCCTTAGAATGTAGGGAGAATTTTTTCTGTTTTAGCAACTTCTCGAACTCAAAGAGACATGTTCTATTACGCCGACATTTCTATTTGCATTCATAACATAATATGCATGACATATTTCAAAATTTAAACAGCATTCATTCACTGAATTATAATATTCAGAATTAAATTTCATTTGCATGAATAATCACTGAACTAACTGACTTCTGATTTATAAAATAAAAGTAAAGTCGTTTTGTATTATATAGCAATGTTTATGTCTGAGATTATTGACGTTTTAGCTACTATAAATATTTCGTAGATTCCAACACATAGATGGGCCCCACCAATCCTAAGACAATTTCCATGTACAAATTTGAGGATAGAATTGCATTAAGTCAATGCTGTGGTTATGTTAATTATAGTTCTTCTTTACAGAACTTAACTTAGTAAATTTCTTTAGCTCATTCTTAGAAAAAGAGAATATATTCCTGAAATAGCATTCTTGATCCTTATCTATTCTGATTCCAACTGTTATCCTGAATGTCCTTCTTTTGCATCTCCAGCATAAATATACCGGCAGATATTCATTTGAGATGACCCTTTACTCGAGATATCTTGAGATGAGTATCTTATCTTGAAATGAACGGGAAGAATTTCCAATTCTTGTAACAAATATAAGGGTACTTCTTCATTAAACATTTCTTCGATCAGTCGAATCATCTTCATTTTTTGGTTTAATACGCGTTGTTACATTTCAGCCAAACTACCAAACTCAATAAACAATAGCATGGCAACCTTGATAACTCATGCAATCCAACTGATTTCAACAAACGGGGGAGGTATAAGGGAACAGTATCCGAGGTCCATAACGCCCATAAGGGAATAGCTTTGTTGTTCCGCTTGAATTTATAAAGGAACGAAAAATTCCCAAACTGATCTTTACATATTTCATTTCCTCATATCCCATCGCCGCAGCAGAAGTTGCAATTGTAAATCTCTTTCTCTCAATATACCCAAGTAACACTTTACTTTCCATTCCTCCATAAAATCTAACTTAAATTCGCATTTGTATTCAAGTATCCATGTGGTAAGCCAACTGAAAGCAAACAAACTCGCAGTAAATTTTCTTCTTCGCCTCCCCACATCTTTCTATTACTTCCTGGAGAGCAAATATTTTAACCTTTTACCAATTATTTTACATGAAGGACATTCTGACGGTTCGCCAGAGAAAGTTCCCAAAAAAATCTCGTTGAAGGAGAGAATGTATTCGTCTGAAAAGAGAGATGAGAAATCTTGTGATTCACATTCGTTTGAAATACCTCCGTGTGGAAATGGACCCGTCAAATCTCCTTCCGTTGCGATGAAAGGAAAGCGCTGCCCTCTACAATTGGACATTTTAAAGAGCCACGCTCTTTGCTGAAATTTGCTTGAATAAATCGGAGAGCGTTTAAAAAGATGCTTCTTTACAGAAACTTGAGGAAAATCCACAAATATGGAAAATTTCAGCTAAAAAATTACTAGATTGGCTTAGAAAGAGGTCCCGTTCTGTTGGTCCTTCCGTCCTGTCCGCACCGATAAGAAAAGTAATTTGTCCCGTTAAAGCTGAAAATTATGATTTTTCCATAATATTTAACTGCAAAATACAGTGGATGAACAATTTCGGCAACAGATGAAATGAAAGAGTATTCATTATTTCAAATTTACGTAATGTTTCATAAATAGCGTTCCCATTAGTTCCTACTGTAATTTTTTAATCTTTAATGTAATTTCGGGATATTTTTGTAGTAAGTTTGAATTCTGCTTTCTTGCTGATTTCTATTTTTTCTCTTCTTAAGTGAATTCCTGCAATTTGCGCAGTTATCGATTTAATTTTATGTAATTTTCATTCTAATACTCTTTTTCTAATTCTATAAACATTCTAATATAATTTTCATTCTAATACTTTCATTGTAATACTCTTGTGAATCCCAAGTTGTTCACTGTTTTGAATTACATTTTTTAGTTTTTTATAAATAGTAACCCGCCTAATTATTGATCTTTAAGAAATATAAAGAGTACAGTTAAATAAGCCCAAGTACGATTGAAGTGTGAATAATAAAAAATTTTATTAATAAATTTCACTATCATAAGTATTGTTAACTTTTGCATATATTCTACGATAAATTGTTGTAAATATCGTTAGCTGCCAAAATCCACTCTATTTACTCCTAGTGCTTTGTGATGCATTTGCGCGCAGGTACTAAAGTACTTTATCTCTGGTTAAGATAAAATTTTCATTAATATTTATTTTAGAAATTCCTTTATTCATTCATTACTTGATTTAAAAAGTCTAGAAGTACTTCAAATGATACTCGTATCGAAGAAAGTAAAACATTTGTCGAAAAAGATTGTGCGAAAATTTATCTCATTTATCCAGTTTAAGTCCCGTTTTCAAGGAAATAGGATTTGGTCAGCCTACTTACTTATTCTCGGGTGAAATAGCAAAAAAAATAACGCTTCCTCCTTGCTATATCGACAGATCGGATACTTGGAAAAAAACTAGAGAAATTGGCGCTCAACACATCTGTCTCGAAGATTGATTTTTCCACGGAAGATGCGCTTGTGCAACACTCTTGGGAGACAAGATGAATGGTTCATGCACAGCGCTTGACACCCCTTCGCAAAGTAAGGGAATCAACTTTAAAGGGTCATCGACACCTGATTTTCAGAAAGTTGTATGTACACCGTAAGGTATCATTGAAAATACGACAACGCTATTTCGTAGCAAACTATCAATAACATGTTAATTGAATAAGCTACACTATTAAAATCACTATATGATTAATAATAATTTTCTATGAAAATAATACTTATAATCCAATATTTTGTTTATTCTTTCCGCAGTGAAGCAACTGAGTTTTCAAGGGCATGTATTTTTATGTATTTCATTAAAAAAGAAACGAATTTTAATTCTCATAATTCATAGCAAGGGCCTCAATATTGGCGCTTAGGCTCTCTGATAAATTAAATCCGTCCCTTTTGCCATCCACACCCTAGTGGTTTACTGCAGCGTATCGGAATTAATGAATTTTCGAGACTATTCCTATCTATCGTAGTAAAGCGCCGTTCGGAGAGTGAATGGACTCTCTTATCTGCGTTCCCTCCGAAAAAATTAAGAAGCGCCATTTTATACGGAAGGGAGAGCGGCAAAAAAATGATCGATACTTACTCCGGTCACATGTTTCTTTGTGAATTTGTACTCTTAACAGGACTCGAGCGAAAAAGTAATTTATTTCATATATTTTGGCCGTCCCTCGCCTAAGTAATAACAATAAATTTCCAGAATTTTCCACTCTTTGGTATCATCGGTTTGCATCTCATTTTCTTTTCTCGAAGTTTCGTCGCAACTTCCTTTCATAAATTAACCACAAAGTTTTTCAAACCAAATCCTCTTACGTTTTATCGGCAACGCGCTGAAATTCGTATCTACGAAATAAATGCGGCAACATACTATCTTCTCATAGAAAAAACGATGTGCTAGTCAGGAAACACTGCTATCACCTCTAATCTGTTGATCAAACATTAGGAGCAGTAGCTAAAGGCGACTTTACGGTTTCGCAAATACTGTGCTTTCTTTCGTTTTGAACAGGGAAACGATTCAGAGATGATCTCGATTGACTTTAACAGGATGTTTAAAAATCAGTGCGTATTTTTGTAAAATGACGCAATTATTAAAATAACTCTAGTAAAATGTTCTCATGTTTGAAAAATATGCACTTAAAGTGATCAGATACTCATCATTGAAGGCGAAAAATATGACGAATCAAAAGATAAATAATCACATTAGAATAAAATATCTTCATTTTTTCCAGTAATTTCCATGAAAAGTCTCTCCTTAACAACGAACTTGAATGTTTCTCCGAAAAATCCTAGACTATACTTTTCTGTGAAAGTTGGTCAAATTTGACGCCCTTTATCTTGTACAAATAACGCGTAAAAATAATGACAAATAGCATAAAGAATATTAAAATTCAACCTTTAATAAAATAATATGCGATGTTTCAAGTCAAAAACTTATTGACACAATATTTGGCCTCTTAGATAGATTTTTTCGATTCTAGTCCATTGTCCTTAGGGATATTCCCGACACCTTCAGCAAGCACCCTTGTATAGCGGAGTTGCTTACACTAGGATCATAGATATTTCACTTGATTGCTGCAACGAAACTAATGCCTATCTATCTAGAAGATCATCCTTTGACTTTCGTACAATTTTATCTTCTCTACCATAGGGAAATACGTCTTTGAAATCGGCGCGGAAACATTCGTGAACTCTCCTTTTTAAACTGACCTCCCTAACCGAAGCTGTAGGTTCAATTTGAAATAAATATCGATTTTTTTTCAGTTATTCAAATGTCTTTTTTCCTTACTTTATTCAACTTTATTCCTTCTTTATGGACTATCAAAACTAAGATCCGTTCTTCTGTATTCAACACTAAAGAGGAAAAATTAAATAAGTTATGCAAAAACTATACCTACTAAATTAAAATTAAGTACACTTTAAGCTCATTTTAGACATGATAATAGACCTGAATTGTCCATTTTTAAGAAAATAGGTTATATTAGGACACTCTAGGCTTTGATTTTGAGGTCTTGATCTTAGATAATCTCAGCAAAATCTTTGAGTTTCTCTACCCCTCCCGAGACGTTTCAAAGAATCTTTAAATTATCTGAAGTCTTGACTTTCTTACGTTTCCCTGAGCAATTATCCCTTCTCTGCTTCCAATTCATCTCAGAATCTAGAATTTTAGCTTCGAATCGGAATCTCTTGTCTGCGATTAATGATTCTTTCACAGGAAAATCTCCCTTTGTTCTCTTCCCCGAACGGCATCTTTTAACAAGTCTCTCGTTGATTGCCTTGAGATACATGCCTTTTTCGACTCTTTTCCTCTTTGATCCCTTAAAAATTATTCCTCGAGGTATTTTGTTAATACGCCGTTTAGTTTAATATTATTTACATATTTTGCCCGATTTTCCTTAAGTATTTCACAACCTTTATTTAAAATTCTTGTAATTCGAAAAGGATCTGTCCAAACACAAGCCGATGTTGTTAGTCAATTTTTCGTGAAAAAAATCTCTTCGGATTATATACGAGAACAAGGAAAAAGTTGATATGTACCAAGTATGTAAGTATGAAGGAAGACTTGGAACCGTCATTATTTTCATTCCGTATTTCTCTCCAGTTCAACGTAATTTTTGTTCGGTTCCGTCAAACCAAATTGAACACTTTTTTAAATATCTAATCCCCCGTAGAAGGTTTATGTTATGGATGGCCATTATACAGAACTGATTTTGAGATATCAAATAAAATCAATAAAATAAATTAAATAATCAAATAAGTTCTGCTATTAAAATCTCAATGTTAACATGTAAATTGCTATTTTTAAATCTAACTACTGTTACCCTTGATAATAATCGAACCGACGATCGAAAAGGAAAATAACTGTCCTCGGCTGTCTTGGTTCAGGTTCAAGGATTTTAATGTTCCTCTTCCGGTTCGGTTTTCATCATGGTAAAAGTTGCGTTTCCGGTTCAGTTTCAGTTATATTTTCTGTTATGAACCTAATGAGGAAAGTGAACAATTATAAAATTATGAGTAGTTAGGACAATATCATTGTTATTTCCTTGGAAGATATTTTTTTTGAAAAATTATATTGGTCTGCATCTTTTTTATCTTTGTCGTTGAATAAAATTAACATCACTAAATGTGAAACAGGCGAGTCGAAAATGAATCTACAAAATTTCTGATTGTAGTATTTGTTTAAAATATGAACAAAAAACTAGATATCGAACAATCTAAGCATACGTACATTGGTGAATCTGGCACACTCGACCTTCTATGGGAATCCCCTTCACAACCACGAAATCCTCTGTTTTGCCGAAATTCGGCGAAAATTTTTTAAGTTGGCGTGAAATCGGGGTCGGTTTATGTTCAACAAACTGCGATATTTTTGAAACTGTGAAAATTTTGCCAATTTGGAAATCGCATCACTTTTGCAAGTACATGTTGTTCTGTTTTTGTGATTTTGAGAAAATGGTAGAATGGCACAGAAGAAGAATGCCTTGAATAATGTATCCTCACAATTTGTCCTTTCCTCAGATGTCCGAAGACAGCGATCCTGGCAATAGCTCAAGAAATTAAAATAAATAAGAGCGACTGTCGACAAATGAATATAAAGATATAAGGAATAATACATCAATGTCACGGAAACTCTCCTTCATTTCAGTAAGCAACACAATAAGCCATCGGAACAATTTCTACGGCACATTCATCGACATGACATCTATTGCAAATTCCTCTCCATTGCACTCTTATAAGAAAATTTTTGGATTCGATATCCAACGATAGAGTCCAACGCACAGTTTAAAAAATATTTTCTTTCGGGTGCGTTGTTTGGCCGAGCGCCATGCAGTAGAAGAAGATGAACCGATGGCCAAATTCGATATTCTAAATCCACTCTCCCATATGACGCTGTTTCACATTCGATGCAACAGAGGAAGTAAGACATCGTTTCTCACTTTATAATGTTTTCCTCTATTATGAACATGAATAAAATCTATTTATTACAATGAACATGAATTTCCTCTATATATTTTGCTTGGGACGAGTATTTTTATATTGATGCCGATTATATTGTAATTATTCTAAATTTGAAAGATTAAGATTACTGTTTGTCATTGTAGGGAACATTAGGTTGCATGAACTGTGGTAAAATAAAATGTATGAGTGCGTTATCCATTCACCATGATATCGTCCTATTTTTTGTTTGGCTTTTGTTATATTTGCTGTGTACAAGGGTGTTTGTCTCCGTTTCTCCTTGGGAATTTATCTAGATGTTTATCTTTTCCAAAGATTCCATATTCCTCATTTAATTCTTGTTAGATTCATCGCTCCTAGAATTTCGGAGTTAACGCTCCTTCTTTTACTTCATAATGTCTCTTTCAACACTTTTCCAACAACTTCTAACCTTGTCTTTCCCAACTTCCTCTCCTTTTCTTTCTAGATTATTTTCCACTCCATACAATAGCAATATCCGGCCCATACACTTATTCTGTCTTAGTTTTACTCACGCATTAAAAACATTTACCTTCCCCACCATTTCCTCGTTTGCTTTTCTCATAACCTTAAATCCTTTCACAAATGACGACATGCACACATTTGAGTGCCTCCGTCATTCCAATGTCCTTCCTATCTTTCATGAAAACATCCTAAACCACTCCTATTCTTCTCAAATGAAATAAAGGAATTAATTGTGCATGGAATGGCGTGCGCCTGGGAACCAAAGTGAAGACCTCATACGTGACTAGGACTCGAACCCAGATCTTCCACCTCCCTGAAAACGGACTGAGAGTACGCTACTCTCTGATAATTCTATTTGTGAAGAACTTAGAAAGTGAAAAATCCTGGTTCGAGTCCCTTAGGGTGGACATACGTCCAGGTTATCGAGGACAATTCCTCTTTTTCGAAGTGGATTCGGGCGGATTTTGAGATTTTGAATTTGTCCTCCATTTTTCAAGTTTTTATACTCACTACTGAATATTTACATTCAATTTAGTTATGAAGTTAATTTTTGAACGAATTTTGAATATCTATTTTATTAGAAGGAATTCATATTATATTAATAATTCATACAAAGTTTGTACTTCTTTTGATAAAAATGTTTAAAATGTCCACTTTTTCCTCTTTCTTAAAATAGTGATTTTCCCTTGTTTTTGTGAAGAAAGTATGATCTCCCTAAGCTCCAGTCACGAACGCACAGATTTAAAAATGCCAATGAGGGGAGAAAGATTTGAGACGATTTCCTAATGAACTCACTTCCAATTAACTTTTACAATGCCATTTTGTCCCATAAACTTAGATAAACGTGGAGAAACGTGACGATATGATTTTAATTCAAGCCTTTTGTCAGATCCAAGGCGAATTGCTAGTACTATAAAATTTTCAAGGGACAATCACCTTCTCTTTCCCACTGGATCTACCGATAGTAATGAGTTTTCCTCCATTTATTCCTCACTCCAATGTAACCTCTATTGTGCCCTCCAATTCTGAGAAAGAATTCTATCCGAATATAAGTATTCCCAACTGTCCTAGTCTTATCTGTTTGATTTAACCCTTAACTTTGCTTTCCTCTCCTCGGCGGAAATCATAACTTTATTTTCTTGGCACTTATTTTCTTCCCAAAAATCCCCTAATTTAAGGAGGAAGTAATGGGGATTTTCCGATGCCAAGAGTTTGAGGACTCCGAAAAGAATGGGAATAGCAAAAGAATCAAGGGCTTTATGATGCATCGAGACCTCATTTCTCCGTGAGGTGCTCATGAATATTTCCCATTGCATTACAAACCGCAGACGACACGAATTCAAAATTTTGCGTTCACAATTCCAATTGCAATCGTGCTTTCTTACAGATGGCACCCCTATTCCCCCACCTCCAACCATCTGCATACGAAGGCTCTTGCTTTCGTTATAGAATTCCGTTCACAATGAAAACTTCAACTTCCCGATGGCAATTAATAGTGCGCCCGGAAGTGATTTCGATTTATTTTTTAGAAGTCATCAGGTGTATCCCAAAAAGAAGCAAAAAAACGTCCCTATAATCAGAGAGCTATATCAACAAAAAGTTATGAAAAACAGCTCATATACACAAAATAATAGTTCTGTCAGCATACAAATTAGATTTGTAATATTAATTTCAATTCTATTGTCAACTAATCGTTATGTACATTCGGCAGTTATATAAATTAAACATGAATGTTAGGAGGAAGTATATAAAAAATAAATTGCAAAGTTGTATAATTTATTATGGCTTTCCACAAAGTTACGCCAGAACATATTGATTTCATTAGAAGGAAGTAGATGAGGTATTACTTGATAAATTATGCTCCGCAGAGTGAATTTCGTCGCTGAAAAGGATGAAACATCAATAAAAGAGGCAAAAAGTCACTAGATTTGACTACCAAAAAATCTCAAAATTGGCAGCTATTGCACTCGTGATGGTAAGGCGCCGTCTGTTATGCAACCATCTCAACTCATGACTATTTCCATAGATCAAGTCACGGCTTTATTCTACTTTGCTTTGTTTACGCTTTTTTTTTTAGCCGATTGCTATCTTCACCATACGTGGCCGGCCAAGAGGGATTTTTAGAATCCGGGACCGCAGTTTGAAGGGGTCCCATTTCACAATATTTTTATATTGCAGGTAGTAAATAATATATGTATATGTAAGAAGGGGCCCAGGTAGACATTCGCACCATTATCTCATACATAAATTAATGCTTGAAGAGACATGTTAAACTCAATGGACAGCATTTGATTAGGTCGGCAAATAGAGATTTCATTAATGATCTAAAGGCGGATCAGAAAAATTGACACTTTGACTAGAAAAAATATTTACAAATACTTTTGAATCATTCGAAATTAATGCTTAATTAAATTCATTAATGGTCCATCATTTATGCTCCTTTAAATTTCTATATTTTGTCGCCGTACGATGAACAAATAATGCATCACATAGCACACTTTCAATATTTCATCGTGCTTTAATCGAACGCATATAGCAATTATTCACTACTATCGGAGAAGGGGGGAAACCTGCGTCATTTAGGCCACGTGTGGCCTTTTTGGAGTTTAATTCTGCATTTTAGATCATTTATTGTGTCTTCTATGTTTCTTCCTTAAATAAATAGATGTTTTAAATAAATTTGTACCCAAATGTATTTGACTCTTAGCGATTAAATCTTACCCGTACGATTTCGATGTTATGCTATTTGAATTGCTAGAAAACCATGGTCGTTCTCTTTCAGCTATTTGTGATCTAGCAAAAGTTGCTTTTTTAGGAGTCATAGGAAGAGATTCTGAATGTAGGCTTCTTATTCAATCCCACTGATACTAATAATCAATATGATTACAAAATATGTTACAAGTGGAAAACCGTACGGTGGTAACGCAACGGAGGTAAAAATAACCATCAATATAGATTAATTCTATTTTAAAAAACCGCTAAATTCCAACATTTTTAACATACCAACAATTGAAACTATTTATTCACACCAATATTCACCCATTCTTCTTTGTTAATTAATGCAAGCAATTTAGATAAAACTCTTATGACAAAATAATCATGCATACTATAATGCCAGAAAGTAAACCACTTTAGCCATCAGTATTGAAAACGTTCAACTATTTAACTACATTTTCAGTCATCATATTAATTTACTTTTTAAATTTTTCCTTATAGTTTTGCAATTTTGCTGCGATTTTTATGTTCCATCTTTGGAATATTTTTAGTCATTAGTTAAGATCTTTATCATTAATACATATATCTTAAAGATTCGCATAGTAATTTATACTCCTAACTTTGACGTAATGCCTGATTGTTGTCAATGCAGCAGAGTAAGGATATTGTCTTGCGAGTTATCGCCTCCAAAATTTCGCCGCCCCAAGCGTCACTCGGTTTGCTTGTATAGTCGGACCGGCCCTGTTTACATGTGCAACGTTCTCTCACAGTTGAGACAACTGCTTCTATTCAAATCGATAATACTGGACCGTAGGCCTAACTGCGATAATCTATTTACCTGTTACTTTAAGGGTTTGGATACCTCGGTCGAAAATGCGTTTTTGGACCGTAGTTTCTCTAATCGCTACGTAGGTATTAATAAAAATAAAATATCTACGTCTTCGCTATTCGACACTTAAAGAATGGAGCTAGACATTGAGTGTTTGTTCATGTAGACAACTTTAAGCATGTAGTAGAAAAAAATTAGTAAACATTCTGAAAAATCAATCATTTTCGTTCACGTTGCATTCTGCTGTGAAAGGCAATATGAAAATGAACCTTGACTCTGGGTGTAGCTCAATTCTTTATATTTGAATTGAAATATTTTATGAGAACGTAAGTGTAACACAATCACTATAATCGTGCAAAATCACGAAGACGTTAAGCGCATTCTGCGGAAGAAGCTGCTCTGGAGGAATGGCGCTGATTTCGAGAGCCTCGGCAGGCCCTACCCTACGCACAACCTATTATAATGTAATCGAATCTAATCGTTGGAACCTCAGAAACGCTGAGTTCTTCACTCGAGATTTAGATAATTGCAATCCCACATTTCACTTGGTGGAACACACAAGTTGAGAGCAGGTATACTCGAGTTAAATATACACCTATTATATATAGCTACTTCCTCGGATATACCTATATATTCATGCGAGTAAAAGTTGCTTGCATAGTGCAAGCTAATCTTTGCATATTTATCAAAACATCCAAATTCTCTCGGAACTGCTTGCAAAAGCATTCCTAAATTCTGCTAAGCGATGATTAAAACGGGGAAATATACCCGGTCTGGAGTCGAACCAGGTTCCATTGCCATAAACGTTGCCGCCGATTAAGTTTCGGTAAAGACCCTTCTTACTGTATGCTGAATTTCGAAACGATAGAGTAACATTGCAAATTTACCATTCAACTGTATGGTAGAATGCAATTAGTACCCTGGGGACGAACCAAGGACCATCAGGTAAACGGTAAAATGCTATTGTAAAACGTACTCTTGACTGCTACTCACATACAGGGTTACGGACTTCTATCTTCTTTGGAAGTGTCTCATTAAGAAATTTCAGTATCCCGCCACACATATCATATGGGAGATTTAAGACCGCCTGGAGCCGAACCCAGGACCTTCTCGGAAAATTAGATTTAACATGACTGTTTGGTAGATGCAACACCGTCCGCTTCTAAAATTACAAGTCCATTAGATATCGGTAAGTGCCTAAGACGTAATTCGGGATTCCCCGTTTGAAATCTACGGTTGAATCGAAATGATGCCCTGGCGTCGAACCAAGGCTCATCTGAGAAACTGTAAACAGCGAATATGAAAGCTTATTATAACCGCTATCTACATTCCGAGTTGTACCTTTCCAGGTTATCGAAAAGGTATTCAAAAGAATCCTTAACGAAAGAATCGCCGCAATGTATTTTTGAAGGTAGACATTCACATCCACCTGGCGTCGAACCCAAGCTCATTTGGTGACGTTTCATTTATTGTTGGTGTAGAAGACCACTAAATATGCTAAGTCCGTGATTTTGAATCCTCTATCTTACGGAGAAACGCCTCTAAAATATTTTCAAATATTCGCGCAAAAGACCGCCTGGTGTCGGACTCAGGACCCGTTTGTGATAGACAAGTGCATAATAATGTTAGATAAGTGCCATTCTGACCTTTTTCAAAGTTTCAATTCGATATCTTATCGGGAAGTTCCTAATATAAGATTCCGTTATCCCCCTTTGAAATACATGGTAGAATAGAAGTGACGCTCTGGCATCGAACCAAAACCCGTCAGAGGAACGGCAAATGGCGTATATAAAACTTAAGATTCACCTCTATGTACCTTCCGTTTTATATCATTTCCGGTTATCGGGAAAGCATTCATAATAATCGTCAAAATTTACCGCCATGCATTATATACCGAAAAATTTTGCACCTTGGCGTCGAACTCGCGGTCGGTTGATAACATTTCTTCAATTGGCACAATAAAATTTTCGATTTGCTATTTCGATTGCTCTATCGCACCGAGAAGGGCCTCATAACAATTTTCAAATAATCGCGCAAAAGACCGTCTGGCGTCGAACTGGCGGAACCAAAATTCGTCTGGCGAATTCCCATGATGCACTTCGAGCACCTTCGGATTTGTTTCGCTTCTGAAGACTACACGTGATCTCTTCCTCGCCTTCCCCACTTGTCACTCTACAGCTCAAAACGAACAGCAATTATCTTATATTACAATGTATTCAGACTACCCCACCTCCACCCCTCTCTTCCCATTCCACCTCTGCACCTCTCCCTCCGAATGGTGGAGGTTTTACGAACTATTTTGGCCGACCGTTGATTTAAATCCCGTCTCGAGGTATCCCCTTAAGATTTATCATTGCATCTCCTATCTGCTGACACTCTTTTTGATTTATATATGTAATATTAATTTTAATATATTTAAATCTGCCCACTCACACACCATCCTTGTATGCATTTCATGGGTATATTTTCTACTTAGTAAATCGTAATACTTTTACTTTCAATATTTCCCCATTTATACTGTTCTCTCTTTGTACATTACCAACGAATTTAATTTTCCTTTTATGAATTATTTCATTAGTAGTCTCTGTTAATCCAATTCCTTCATTCCTCTTCATCATTCGTTTTTCTTTCCATTCGTCATCCTTCTCCAATTTCCATCTATCTGCTCTTTCTTGACGGATCCTCACAGTAATCCTTAGAAACTTATCTTCGCCATCAAATAAAAAAGAGCTCCGACCAAATGTGTTTTCAACTTTTTTCCTTCGCCACCCAATCTGTGTTTGCAAGAGATTTCTCTGACCTTGAGATCTTATTTCTAAAGGAAATTTCCTTCTACACTTCAACCAGGGGTCCAAAAAATAGTATTTTTTCTTCCTGTTTTTTGCTCCCATCCAACCAAAAAAATCTCAAATTTCGGTTCCAAGTTTGCTCTTTCTGCCAATCGAATTTGAATCCATTCCCTCGTTCCAATCATTATAATGTTATGTCCTGCTGGAATTTTACTAAAGTTTAGAATTAAACATAGTCATAATTGGTTGCAAACTGTAGTTACACGTGATAAGCAAACTCCTATCACGCGTAAATAAAACGTGCGTTATTGGTTGTTGTTGGTTCGAATATTCAATTCGATATTCGATTCCATTTTTGAATTTCACTCCCGAAGAAAACGAAAGATTTTTATTTTGCATTTTGCATTTTAATCACCGAAGCGAGGCAGCAAAACTGTTTTACCTCTGCAGTATCCTTGTTGTGCATGTCGTGTTCATATTTTTCCATTTATTAGAACATAATCATAAGATTTTTCTCAGGGTTTGACACCCATTCAAATTTTGTAAGGCGTCTGACGAAAATTCCAATATTCGATTGGTTTATCCTTTCGAATCTTATTTGGTATAAAACTGGATTTTGGTTACAAAGAGTTTTGCGAAAAGAATTGTAAGGTTGACGCAAGGTTGGCTGCTTTCCAATTAATTTACATCGGCTGACTCAGCTGATTTTAAGAGAGATTTATCGCTCCCAAATTTCGCTAACAAATCCGGTGTGCGACATTGTGGAGACTTATTAATTTGGTAAAAAATGTCCCTCTCCTCAATTGAGCTACATAATCTTCATTCTTCACCTCTATAGAATTCTAAAAATTCATATTTCTAGACGTTCTAAATATAAAATAATGATTATTTGTTCATGGAAATACGTTAGAATTATAATTGACAGGTGAGAATAGAAGAAATCACTAGAAAGAGAGTGAATAATTTTAAGAAGACGAAATATAGAGGCAGCAGTTTTGGGATGCTCAGCTCATTTTTCTCCTACTTCGGTTCATTTTTTATTTAAGTCTTCTTAAATGTAAATTCTCGAGTAGGTGTTTAAAATACGAAATATATATTAATTCCCATCTATATTCTGTTGATATTTCCTGATTTTTATGTCCTATTGTCAACAGGGACATTTATTCGAATGGGATTGACGCACAATAAGGAAAACTTTATTTTCAGTGTTTTTTTGTCACATCATCTTATTAGTTTTGTTTGTTATAATTACTTTCCCTCTTTGTTATATTAATATTATAAAATGCTGACTCTTTCTATATGAAAAGTATGTATATAAATATAACAATTCAAAAAAAGCTTTGAGTATTGTAAGTTGTCAATAATTTAATTTACGTAATGACATATGAAATCGCGGAAATATATGAAGGCTCTGAGAAGTGAGATATTTCGATCTATAGAACGTGGATAATGGATATATCTCGCCTCGAAGATCTCTTGGGCATTAAATCAAACCATACTATGGGTATATCGTTAAAAATGCTTCGGCAGTAGAGGTAATTTCGCACTTATGGGCTCCCATCGGGAATCAAACCCGGACCGCTTTGAACCAAGGCAAAACCCCTAACAAAATAACTACCCAGGACTCCAAAAATGTTTTTAAATACTTTAGCATACTAATTGCAAAAGCACACCTCATTAGAGCTCTGTCGTTTATAGATCGACAGTAAGTTGTTTCACTAAACATTGTATTTAAAAATACCATCTATACACGAGTATACGTATATACTGTACTTTATTTGAAAGTTCAGGATTGCATCACGTTTTCAATTTGGCAAAACGTACGCACCTCTTTAAAATTCCGCTTCGATGAATCTTTCGCTCAACTAAGCCTTCTTTTTTGGACAACTGAATGCAGACCGCATAGCAATCGACGTCATGAATTGGACCATTCGGCTTTTAATTAACTATCCGCATGAAAGAAATACAATACCAAACCGACACTCATATTTGAGTAAAAACATGGATGGATCGAAATATCCACATTTCGCGTGGAATTGAGGAAAGAATCGCCAGTTAACAACGTGTAGATCCCGCCAAAGGGGTTTGCGTCTGAATCTGAAAGGCGTCCGTTGCAAAACGCGGGGAAAGCAGAGCTTTGAAAGAGATCGACCTTCATTATCCCTCGGATTCCCACAATAGAGACCAGTTTTCCTCACTCACAAAGGCATGGCTACATTGGGCGAGCGCACTTTTGTCTTACGTCTAATGCTGGTGCTCTACCGGTAATGAGCGAGAGGACTATCATCATGATTACCCTCAAGGTCCCCGACAGAGGTCAGAAATGATACCAGATGTTCCCGGTGACACTTTCTCCTTTAATCCCCAACCTATATACATTCACGACCTTCCTGTGAAGGTGTGCTTCGAGAACTCCATATCTACATCTGCAAATGTATCTTGCCTTTGGGTTATCAGCTGGGGATTCATGTATCATAAGTCTATTTTTCTATTCAAGAATGTTATTTTCACGTAAATTTCACGAGAAAGTAAATTTTTGATGTGCCTAGATCAGGCATAAGTATAAGAGAAAATAGTCGTTGCCGCTTTGTCTACATTTGAATATTATCTCCAAAAGATAATGTTTTAGCAAATATTAGATGTCTTACGATGGCGTAATTTCTCATCGACCCGCTATTTTTTAATTTTACTACTTACTCTAAAAGTTTGAGCTTCAAAGGTCCTATTTATTTGGATAATTTTTCTATTATATGAAAGACTGTATGTTTATGACATTATTCAGCGTATTTTTAAATAGATTCATATTTAAACAAAAACATAGGTTTATATCTTACGTTTTCTAAAGGTCTATAAAAGCTTTGTTAAGGGTCTTGATGTACTGCTATAAAACAAGCCAACTAGATATAAAGAAGCGTTGAAATAGGTATTAAAAATTGTAGGATACAAATGACCCCTTGCCGTTATTTTAAATAGGGATAAATTCCTATCCTCCTAGTTTTAAGGGAATTTAATATTTTTTTTATCCTTATGCCATCCAAATGAACTGTCAATTTGATAAAAATTAGCATTTTTCGAGCCTTTTTTCTGTATGCCATTAATCATGACGGGAAAGACGTGCAGATTGCAGGCAACGAAAAACCGTGTTTACGCCAATATGAAGCAGAGAAAAGAATGACTCAGTCCCAATAAACAAGCAGCACCACGAGCAAACAAGAAGTACATCCTCAGAGGACAATGCTGTGTTTGCGGTGGGACGTCATTCACCACGACCTTCCTGCAAACAACGAGACGGTCAATGCAGATCTCCAGATAAACAAATGCATCGAATCAACGAAGCGATTCATCAAAATCGACCTGATCGACGATATGATGTCTTCCTGCAGCACGTAGTGGTATCGAACTGTAATTTCTGTCTGAAGGAAAATCGAACCCGAGCCGAAACCGAAAGCATTATTTTATTCTTTTCCAAATTTCTGTTTCTGACAATGCAAAGTTGACCTCTGTTTACTTGGAAGCAAGTTTACTACACATGCGCAACTTTGTCACGAAAGTATCTATTCCTAATTTTTACTCAAAAATTTAGTTAATTTAATGAGAGTAAAAAATAAAATTACTTTCAAAGGGATAGTTCCCAAAGAGAAACGGACTTCAAAAGTCTTACGGGACCGGGAATCGAACCCGAGATCTTCCTCTATCAAGGAGTTTGCTTTATCCAGCTAAGAACTTCGTGTATCTTTGCTGGAAAATGAAACCTCCAGGACAGAGGAAGATCCCAAGTGTCTCGGTCCCGTTAGACTTTTAATAAAACCATATTTCTTTGGGATATTTCCTGGGTGCACGCCCTCATATGCAAAGATACGTCAGCCTTTTTCATTTCAGTGGGATGACATTATGACATATTACAAAGGTGAGAACTATGATAAAAACGGTCCAAACCGGTTCGATATTGGTAGAAGGGACAAAACCAGAACTAAACCGAAATTTCTTTCTTTTCGTTGATTTGTAGCGAAAACCGGAACGAAAAATATTTCGGTTCGATTCCATTACGAGGATGCTTATCCTCACACAGTCAATATGACAAAAGCGAATATCCGAAAGCTCAATTGGGAAGTCCAGCTGCATCTACGTTTTCCATGGGCTTAATTCCATCGGATTTTCATCTTCCTTGTTCACCCGACAATTTGTTCTATAATGAGGAAATGAGAATCTGTCTGGACGAATTCTATGAGTCATCAGATTTTTATAGATGAGGAATCAAAAAAAAAATACTGAACGGTCAACATAAGTCGTGATTAACAACGGAGAATACGTAATTGATCGAATTGCTATTTGTTATGGCTAAACATATTGTTTTTTTAGTTTGAAGGAAATGAGAACAACTTATTTCTTAATATGTTTCTTGCAGAATTCGATCGGTCCTTATAACATGGACGCACGGTATCCACTAAGTCTCCGGAGAATGTATTATGACAGAATTTATTGAGAAAGTTTGACCTCAATTTTAATCTCCTTTCCTCTCACAGAACGCCACATGGGACTACGAGACGGTAAAGCAGTCGCCTAAGGATGAGTAGAGATAATTCTGTTTGTGACGAGCATAGCGTATCTCTTTTTCGCTAAATCTCACAACAAAACCAGCCTCTTCTATACACTCAAATTAATAAAGATATTATATTGTAATTAGGAAAGAGTTCAACACTTATCACATTAGCATAGTAGTCTTTGAAAATTAAGAAAATAGCGATGTTTTCAAAAACATTTGAGGATAAGTTTCCTGATTTTCGTTCCGTTTCAACCAAAAAACTGTGAGCTATTTCTAAAGACATTAAAGCTCATCATTAAAAGAGGCTAAATTTACGATTAAATAATTAACAATGAATAAAATTCAGCTTACATTCTGAAGGAAGAAATATGAAAGAGGATGGAGAAATCTGTGTGCTCTTTGGGATGAGCAGCAAATACTCTATGACGGAAATATGATGGATATAATTCGCGCAAATGCGTGATCCAGCATCCAGAGGCAATGGAACGAAAAACAAGAAAAATGTTTTAAAATTATGACCAAATTTAAGTAGCATATTAGGAAATTTCTAACCCTCGATGAATGAAATACATTTCATCTGTGTTCATTTTCAGTAATGAATTCAATACATATTTCAATTATTTTTGTATTAGTATTACTCGTAGCTATAATTATATGACATACCGGTAGGAGCCCATGAGTGAAATTACCTTATCTATCGAATTTTTCTTATTAAATTTGCCACCATTATGATAACATCATTGCTACTAAGGTCTCCCTCTTACTGAATACTGTTTGTTGTCACTCCTTTAAGAATGCTTTCAACTGAAGCCGAACCGAAGACTAAAACTGAAGAAAGGAATTTTTGCAGGAGAGAATACCGAATCCCAACAGTAGAAACTGAAATTCTAAACAGATCTAGTTTTATTTTAACCCGAATCAAATGCTGTTATTTATCACCTTCAAAATTTTTAATCTAAACAATGCAAATTTTTCTTGAAGGAAGGTTTACTAAATATCAGTAAATCGCAGTTAACTATCACTACACTTTATTCTAAAATTTAATGTAATGTAGTGTAAATGAAAAAAGTAAGAAACGATAAAACGAACTTTCAGAAGGATATAATATTGCAATGATCGGCGTGAAAAAAATAAAAGTTCGAACCAGTTTAACATTGACAGAGGGAGCGAAACCGAAACTGAACCGATTGTTTTTTTTGCTGAACTGAAGTGAAAAATATTACGGCTCGATTCCCTGAAATAATTACAAAAGGTAGTATTGGTAAGTTCAATTGTAACATCTTGGAATTTCACCACAACCATCTTGTAAAGAAAGATGATTAAAATTTTCCACAGCATATATTTAATTTGGCCAATTTTAATGTACTTGAAGTATAAACTTGGAGTGAAACTAGCTTGTGTACGTAAGCATCGCACGTTCACTTAAGATAATGTAATGCTAAATGAGCTAAAACAACGACCAGACTTATCTTTTTTAAAGAATATCTTCGATATATAGATCTAAAATCAAGGAATGTACGCTGACAGCGTACCAAGGTAACTCAACTGACTTCCACAATGCCACGCCCATAAGTACTAAATGAATGCCTGCACGAAATATCAATAAATATAAATATTTAATGCATACTTGCACATCATGTCACCTTATTTCTGATATCTACTTCGCTGATTGCTATCTTACATGCATTTTATTACAATGCCAATATTGTTAAATTGACGTTATATCATAGGAAAACCTGCATTGCATAAGCCATGTGCCAAGTAAATCAACTGGTCAAATTAAAAATCTAATATGGAAGTTATCAAGCTTTTTTTTTTCATTTTGAAAATGCGAGTTATTCATAGCGAGATTGTGCTGCACCCATATGGGTTTTTTTCCAATTATAGAAGGGAAACATACCTCACCCCTCAGCTTTTCTATCACGCCGCATTCCCTTAGAGAAAGGAAGTCTTTCGGTAGCGTATGATAGTGCGAATTAGGATCCATACTGCCTCCGGACTGATGACTTAACTCAACAGACATTAAGAAGCGATTACTAAGCCAAAGTTGGGAGCATCCAAAAGAAAGCAATGCCTTTGGAGGGAAAGACGGGGAAATTGAATTTGCTCTCCGTAACGAATTTAATTCATCAAGAAGAAAACAGGAAGAAAATGGACTTGGCGAGGGTCCAAGGGGCTCGGAATTGGAATTGAATTCATTTCATTCGATAAAAGAAGAAAACTCCTTTGCATTGAATATCTCGTCGGCAGAGAATTTTTCCTGGTTGGTAATATGTAACAGAAAGTCAAAGTTGAAGAAATGAAAGACGTTGATGAATAATTAGGCCAGAATCAAGTTCTCTAGATGGTGTTAGATTTGTGAATTACAAAAAGGAAACCAATTTCATCGTTTGAGAGGGTTCAAAGTAAGGAATAGATGATAAGTTTCCGTGAACAAACACGCAGTTTTAAATTTTCCAAATGCAAAGCTTTATAGTTTCATTAATTTAAATACGTAAATGAAAACGGATATCCGTAGCACTTACACGTAGTTTATACGATGGCTAAAACTGTTCTCTGTCTAATTATTGCGGTGTAAACGCAATTTTTGGTCGAAAATTAACCAACAATTTTTCACACACCTCGTCTTTGTGGATGTTCTCCTACTGTTGATACTTTTCCCTAAACTTCACTAATGTTTCCGAAATATTTCCTATTCTCTATGAATTCAAATTAAGTTATGCTATTATTAACTAATTGGTGATATTTTACATTAACAGGAATGGGAGACTGTAAAGTCTCAATTTTGCCCAAAACAAAGACGCAAATTTATTAATAATGTCATCGATTTGTCCTTAATATAAAATTAATTGGATGTCTCCCTCTTCCCGGTAATTACTGACGCGATTAACGTCGCCGCAAATTCAGTTATAGCAGCAAAATGTTTATGGATAGCAAGCAAATTTCTGAATTTGATTCCTAAATTCCATGAAATATCTGTATATTTTATCGCATTGATTATGAGCCGTCCTGGACTCCTAAACTTAAACAAGTGTCGGAAATCACTAGTCGACTTTAAGAAATCCCTTTGTAGAGCAACTAGCTGAGGATATCGACAATGAGGCGTAGTTACAATAAACTGTCAGAATAAGCATGAAAACTAATATTATTCATCAATAAACAATATGAGATACAATACAATACAATACCAAGGGACAATAGATTTGTTCAACGACGGATGGCACCAGATAACGTCTATTCAAAAGTAGCGAAAGCTCGTTGTCGCTCACACACTGCTCAACACATGTATAACACAGCTCTCTCTTCGCGGCTCTCCACTCAAAAACATCACGTGACACGCCAAGACTCTCCTTCCACCTTCGCGTCGGGGGGCAGCGAGGCAAGCTCGTAGTTGCTGGCTGGCGGACGGACCAATTCTACCCAATACCGGCAGTGTTTCCGCAAATACAAAAAGTGCCCCCTGAATTTTTGTATTAATACACCGTTGGGTATAAATACCCAACAAGGATCGGAGCCACACTCCGCCACCGCAGCCACCAAAGTCACAAAAGTCACTCATATCACTCACATCATGAACGTCACGATCGGCACGAGATTATCGTCAAAAACGGCACAATTATTACAAGATATTATATTATATACTTATATATAATATTATTTCTTAATAAATATACGTATTTTATCTATATATATATATATTATAACTAATGATAAGTTGTCGCTTCGTAATGATATTCAGTGATAAATGTGAGAATCATTAATTATTTATTTTTCTCTTGGTACCTCTCCTGATTTTTTACGACCAATAAACCCAATTGAATTCCACCGAAAAAAACTACAACGAAACGAAACTTCAACTTTATGTATATCTCTTATAGATTTTACTGACAATTGTACATAAAAATAAACACAATGGCGGCTATCGCAAGATATTTACAGAATTTCTCTACCCAAATCGAGCGATTTGGGACTTTTGTTATCTTCCAAGAGAAACTGTTTTTCTTATTTAAGGTTTTTCAAAGGAAGAAGACATATTTCATTGAGAGTTAACCTCACAATAAGCAGGGGGTCAGTTAGAGGAAAAAACAACAGGAGGAAAGTCACTTAGGACAGGAAATTGATACTCAAGGGGCTGAAGTTGTATCACACTAACTTCTACGAAGAAGAAGAGGATGAAACGGTAGAAACCATTTCTCCACAAGATGACACTTCTGATGGAGAGGTGATGGGAGCAATTAAAGGTATGAGGAATGGAGAAGAAACTGATGGAAAGCGAGCCCGAAATCGATGACTGCTGGGCAAAAGAATTCTCTCCGCTGATACATGTCTCCTCTGACATATATGTATTCTCATTGAACTTATGGTAATGGTATGTTAACTGATCAACTAAATAATAAAAAATATATTTATTCTTGTTTTTAAATAAATAATTTTATTGCCGTCGTGTGAATGTTTATTTATCTTACATCAATGAATCCCGTTAGAAAAACATCATTCTCAGTTTTCGATTTGCTTAAATTTTTAAATAAATAATGTAATCATTATTTACTTCCAAATCAGTCTATCTTAGCTGCCTTTTGATTGAAGGGAGAAATTTGCAAAACACGCAATTGGCACTAATAATCACTTTGTAATCCTATACTTACTTGCGGGTAACTTCTGCCCAAATAGAATTAAAGATGATATTTTTATTTTTTACTTATCAACTAAAGCATTGCCAAAAATTAGAAAATATAAAGATTATCGTTTGTTAATTTGACAGTGGTAATAGCCCAGTGCTATATGGCAAGATTTACCTTCATTTATATGATGTACTAGCAATCTTATTGAAAATTTATCCAGTCAAATCCTATAGCAAATATCCTATGATCCATCAAATCCTATAGCAATTAAAATTTTAGTACAGTAATATTAATAAGTTATAAAATTGTCAAATTTTTATAGCCTAAGAATTCAAGCATATTGAATTCGAAGATAAGGTTGTATCAACATCAATGTTGATACATCTTTATAAGACATAAATACATCATCAAATGTATGTACGTATTTAATTCATTTCTCATGTTTTCATTCAAATCATTTTTGACGAGGGAATTCACTGGTTATAAATAACCGTCGTATAAATTCTGGGAGGGCGCAATAAGATATAAAATTTACGGACATTCTAACTTTCATTTTTGAACCTTTTATTCCATAAATCATCAACACTTTGATAAAATATAATATTATATAAAATATAATAATAAAATATATATTTTATTAAATGTTTCATAAGATTTACGGGGCAAGACACCAAATTTTGACGTCGCGTCGCTACCCATAAAACATAGTTACTATGTTAGTTACTTTGGCACTTTTGTTGTTGAGTTTATTTACATCAGTCGCTGAATCGGCAGCAAGGCCGGTTGCTTCTGTAATTATGGGAATGATACTTAAAAAACGCGTAACTTTCGATTTATAGGACACCTTAATAACATTTTTGACTTTAAAATGTGAAAACATCGCAAGAATAATAGAGGGTACTGTTTTAACCGTCAAATAAGCCGAGTATACAACGGATATCCGTTCTTATTCTTATATTTTAGCGAATGGAAGAATGAAGGCGGACGTTTTGGATAGGAAAATCGCCTGTACTCTTACGGAAATTATGTATTTCTAAACATGAAAATTGCTTCTCTGATGCTTTATAAGAGGTACAATTCTTACATCAATTCTTGCACAAAAGATGTTTCCGTTTAGACGATATGAAATACAATACTTGACTACGTCCTGTAATGTTCTATTTCCTATAAAGATAAATACGTCTCATCGAGTGTAACCGGATTTCTTTCATTTAAATCTTGCCGTGCTGACGACATGGAAATTTAGTACATAACAAGACCGATATCTGAATGTAACTGACTATCTGTAAGTAAAAAGATCGATATAAAGATATTAAACAGAAAATAAAAAGTAATATAAAACGATCCATTAAATACGAAACAAGATATGGAGGCAGCAAAAACAAAAGTGCTGAGGGTGATTTGTAGAATGGACGATGAAAGATACAGAGAAGAGGAGTAATAGGAAAGGATTGTAAAATGGAAGTGATTGGAGAGTGGGATAGATGGAGAAGAAGGGCGTGGGATGGTCACATCAAGGAAAGGACAGCGAGGATAAAGGATGTGGAGACAAAAAACCGAGAGGAAAAAAAAGACCGAGGAAAAGATGGGAAGACAGTTATGCCACACAAAACAAAGTCTCAGAACACAGAGCAAAAAATGGCATACAAATAGTATTTTTCCACAACTTTTCGTCTTTAACCCAAGTTAACCCGAAGCAAAAAGAAACATAATTTCTACAAAATACGTTACGCAGTCTAAGATGCAAACTACATTCTCAAGGAGTATACATTCTCGAGGCTAGCATAAGACACGGCCGTGTCTAAGAAACACTAAAGTAACAGTATGTTTACCTTTCAATAATCCTTCAATTTGGCAAAATGTCATAAGAAAGATTTTCTTTATTAATTGTAGCCTACTGGCACAACGAAGTTGTAAACTATATAATCAAAGTAACTTTTGTCTGTTGCTTATTTCCTGATGGTGCTAAGACGCATCTGATTTCTAGAAGCTCTAAACACGCACAAAATTTTTAGATTCGAGATTGATTGCTTTTTAAATTCGAATTATACTGTATACTTTTACATCACAGATATTTAAGTCTCAAAACAGAGATATCAACAATTTATACGTTGATTTTCTTATAACTGTTCATAAGTGACGTCGCTGTTTTTGGTTTGCTGTTTGAGACTCAATATTCTGATTTTCTCCATTTAAGGCAGCTTATACTTAGCAAAGAAAAAGGCTGAAAACAATAGAGATACAGAGGAAGAGTATCTGTAGTTCGGTAATATGCTCTCCACAAAACCAAAACTTCGTTCCTTTTCCTGCATAAACTATATTTATTAATAACGCTTAAAATCTGAATAATTTATGCATTGACTTTGAAACAGGGTTGGACAGAAAATGTGACTATCTAGTCCTAATTCAGTGCAATAATAGAGACATTTGTATGTATAGTATGTAATTCCGTTGATCTAGATCACTATCTTTAGATGGAAGTTACTCATATTAAAAGAGTTCAGCGCCATGAATTTTCAGCATATTTAACGCTGAAGTCTTCGCTTGTCAACTGAGAAGTGATTTCAATCATTCTTGAAATCCATTCTTATGTGAAATTCATCTCTTTAATCCACTACACCATAAAAATGTTACAAGTTAACATGCCGAGGAAATGGATCAAATCAAGCCCTTCAGCACGTCACCAAAGAATGATGAAAGTTTAAAATGTAATAAAAGGAAGCTTCGAGTGAGCTTTCAGCAGCAGAAAGCCGTATTTATCTCCGAGATTTTTTACATTATCAACGCGATCCGCTGACACTCGTTCAATTCGGAAAGATATGTTTTCTCCTCCACTAACTTTCACATTCACGCCATTTGCGTTCCTCCGTCACAGAGAAAGAAAATTAAGTGAAACAGAAACGAACGCCAAAACGACGTCCCGAGTTATTTATACCTTTCCAATACACTTCTTTATCCCTCTCTCCCGAAATTCCATCGCAATATATTATTTAAATAAAATGATATTTTTCTCTCTGCTCGTATATCGCGCTGCCGTTGTTTGCCTTCGCATCTCAGCTATATTGAGTCCTCAATAACTTTGAAAACATCTCAGCCGTCATATCGAAAGGCGCGCGGAAAAATAGCATCGCAGGGGGAGAATAATCCTGCCGACATCTGGACCGACCCCTCGGCTCTCTCCTCTTTAAGAAGGATTCCTTCTCCATTCTTTCGCACTGATATCATTTCCAAACGCAATATGCACTCCAAATGGAATTTCTCCACGTATTCGTGATAACGCTAATGGTGGGCTCTCATCCCACACACCATTGGGACGCTTTCCAATCCGTTTGCACGCATATATGACAAGCAGACTTTTAGTCTAGCAGAATACAAATATCAGTTCTTCTAAGTACTTGCAGCACAGTTAGAAAATTTCTTAACATATCTATAATTTAAAACAGAAACGAAATTCTAAAATAAAACAAGCTAATCTGAAAGCAATAGTGCGAGCCTGATCCCTATGGTGAATTACTCCCGATATAGGGGAATGTTTCCAGTCTTTTTTGACCGAAAAGTGAAAAAGTCGAATAATAATAAAGCTTCCTTATTCGGGCGATATTGAGACCACAGAGTCTCTTGTTAAATCTAACCCTTCGTCATATAATATTTGAAAGAAAAAGATGCAAAGAAAAGTGGAGAGAAGAAATCACTTTGTAAGTATAATTATCTAAGTTAGTGCTCAGAAAAATTCACACTACAGCAAGAAGAGAGCCTCAAGAAAGAGTTGTGAATAACATACCACTCCCAAAGATAGTTAAAAACTAAATTAAACGGAAAAAGCAGGTTTAGACATCTGAAACCATGAATCAATGCTTGAATACTGTACAATGTACAGTGGACATAGCTAATATAACAAGTAGGAGGTTGTTTACGTAGTACTGCATCAAGCATAGTCAATTATATACTACTGTTTCAGCTGACCATGGCTGTGATGATATGAAATTTACCTATGTATGAATGATGATGGAAAATAGCATAGATTAAGGCCTCTCAATATGGAATGCTACGAAAAGCGTTATTCTTAATCATCGTGTTTTATTTATGAGGACATGTTCCCCTTGTAGTATTCTGGCTCATTGAGGAAAGCAAGTTCCAACTACGTCACTCATCATCTTGCTTAGTAATCCATATTCCCCTCTCCTAGCTCTTCGTAGCTAATAGTACAGGGATATAGTTCCAAGAAGCCTTTGGGCGGAATTCTCCAGAGTTCACCTGCATTTAAATGAGGTTATCGAACCGGAACCGAACAGAAAACCGAAACCATACAATAGCACTACTTTATTCAAAGTGAAAAATGAAACTGAATCCGAAGTGAAACCAAAAACCGTTATTTATTAAGCTCCAGTCTTTGGTTAGTATACATTTTGGAGAATTCTGAACGCTGAAGAGATCGTCCTTCATAATATACACATACAAGTTTGAAATCCTCACCACTGTCGCCACATATTGTACGGCGAGTTGTTCCTTCTTCACGGTTTTCATTACACACTCGTAGTATTTGGCATCCTTCCCAACATTAATACCTACGCATAGTATAGCATCATTCAAAAATTGTTCGCTCTTAGACATCGCAATTTTTGTTATGACTTTCTATTTAAATCGATTCGATCTGAACAAGGTATACGTAGTAAAAGAACAATTTTCAAATCCAATTGCCACTGAATACTATGAGCGATAAAACCGGTTCGACCGCGGATGATGGAGCTAAACCGGAATCGTGCATTTTCACTAAAACGGGGTGAAAAGTGACGGCATTATGATTCAAATTCCTTAACTTTGAATTTCATAGGCAGCTATGAAAACGAAAATTATCGCTACTTCATTATTATTACTACATTCATTGCAGATAGAATCACATTCCGATGGCAAAGTTGATGCTATAATATTATAAACTAATAAAATGACACAATGCTACTTGTATTAATGATTACATTATACAAAATTATTAACAATTACAGATATATATCAACTACCTACAACAACAAACTATTATGTTACAAATGCACTCATGCTACAGTAGACAATATTACAACACAGCTAATTCCTAGCTACGACTATACAGTATTTATACTCGTACAAATAATATATATCCGCATAAATCTGACTTAATAATTTCATATCTAAGAAAATCAATTATTGTTCCTTACTATATATCCCTTATTCGTTATACAGTTATTTTTGGCTCATACAGCTTTTTGGAAATAGATCAAAAGAAAAATCATTCCATTATAGAGTGCAATTAAAAAGCGAGGAAATGCTTAACTCTTCAGTGCTCGCGTCAATTTTTGTAACGTGAATGCTCGCATGGGGTGTACCGTACACCCCATACGCCCAATTTGAGGAAAAATTCCCCTTTTCCTTACATTTAGAATTTTTTCTAATACATTATTATTATATAGTATTATAGTATGTTCTAAAAAGCACAAAAGGGCAATATGGAGACGGATAGGAAGGATCCGCGAATTGAGGAAGAATGCAGGATAAGCTTTACGAAAATAATTTATAAATCAACAATATTTAGTTGAAAATAAATAGTTGAAAGTTTAAGAATAGTTGAAAAACATATCCATCTCCAGACTCTAAAAAGACAAAATTTCTAAATGTAAGAAAAAGGGTATTTTTCCTCGAAATAGAACTCTGCGGTGTACCATACTATACATCCCACGCAAGCACTGAAGGGTTAAATTCTTCGTTGCTTTAAGAATTTATCTTTATGCTTATGGCCTCTCTCAGCCAAAACTCCCGCTTCCTTAACTTGCGTCGATAATTCCTTAAACGACTTAATTCCCGCGGGTACTTTAAAAATAATGCTAACCTTGTCTTTGGTCTCCTTTAAACTACCCCAACTTAATACTATTATTATTTGCGTGACACTATCGCATCTTTGATACCTGCTGTGCGAAAACGGATCTCGCTGCTTTTCTGTGTATCTTTAGACCTTTGAACCTACTTCATGCCGGTCCCATATGCATTTCCCGTTTCCCAAGATTGATCTACGCAGCCTCTTTGACTTTCTCATTTCATCTCTCATCATTGTATATTTGTTATACGTAATGTATTGACTTCCTTATGTAACCCAAAGCAGATAATCTTTCTTTTTATTTTCATTTGACTTATTAAATGAAGGCAAGAAAATATTATCGTATAAATGGAATTATTAAAAGAAAGGATCGCCTGTGCTTTACCTATAATGAGAGGAACCGTAAACTGCTTGGTTTTATCCGTTTAGAAATTAAACCAAATGCCATGCTGAGGACAGTAGAAGATTTAATATAAGGATACGTTACCAATTCGAAGAGTAAAAAAATTCATTAAGTACGTTCCATTTATCTGTGCCGAAGCCTTTAATATTATACCCAAGGGAAAACGTACCTCAATTGTGCAAGATTTAA
This sequence comes from Pachydiplax longipennis, assembly GCA_036926295.1. NCBI lineage: Eukaryota > Metazoa > Arthropoda > Insecta > Odonata > Libellulidae > Pachydiplax > Pachydiplax longipennis. The sequence goes on along the minus strand of JAVFKF010000044.1, from coordinate 8,313,745 downwards.
GCTTTGAGACACCTCTCTGTGGAACGCAGAAAACGTAAAAAGGGTAATTCACGAGATAGGAGTAGCACGCTTACGCACTCTTGGAAAATCCAAACCCCTGAACCCTTCCTTGGTGACAATTTCGGCAATCGTAAAATTTCAGCGAGAGATAACGTTTTATTTTAATTTTACTACTTTCGTAGCGCAATATATATGACAATTAAATGGATTGCATTAAAGCATATATTTCATATATGGGTTCATATAGTACTAACATCTCTGCTAAGGAATGTACTCAAGGGAAAGAGGATTGTCAAGTATCGACATTACTGGGACTCGAACCCAGGTCTCCCGCTTTCCGGTAATCTATTCTAACAAAAAACTACAATGCCGAATCAATTCTTCTCTGTTAACAGGATGCTTTTGGAAATAAAAGCAGGCGTGGTAGTTTGGACACCTGCCCAGAAAGTGATAGACCTGGGTTTGAGTCCCTGTCTTGCGCATATTTTCTAGTTCTGTTTATTAGTCCTGGGTTTTTAGGCACTTACCTCTATTTAAGAAGTACACTATTTCCGCATCCAAATTATGTTAAAATTTATGGTTTCATTTATACTAATTAATTTATTTTGTTAAATATATAAAAGTGAGTTATATGTATGAAACGATCTTGATTAATATTCAAACCTTTTGATTGAGTAACTTGTATAGGATCTATATTGCTCCAAACAGTTTACATCTTATTTACCGATTGTAATATCTAGCAGATATTTTCGATAATATCTGGTAATTTTCTTAATTTTTTCTATTTTATATTCTCTACTCTGACTAACCTGAGAACTCCATGTGAATCATTCCGTGTGAGCTTGAGACATTAATCTTTTGAGCTTTTATGCATAATTTGATTAGATATAACAAATCATCCAAAATGAGTGCAATCGCATCAGTTTGGCGTTCCCTCGACAGCGACACCTTGGTGATCGATGTCAAGGATTTAGCATGCTTCTGGTCGCAAGGGTGGGTATCAAAGAGAAAAAAGTAATGCACTTGAAAAAAGGAAACGCCTCAACAGCTATTTCTCAGGAGGGCAGCGGCAGAAACATTAAAGTGAAGTGCTCTCATTTGGCAGCGAACGAGTTTTCGCCACCCCATTTAAAAAATTAAAGTAGAGGAGAAAGAACTCAATGAGGTCAAGGGCTAACCAAGCGGCATTTGAAGTGTGTGGTCAGCGTATCGCCGCCTTACCTTCCTAGACCACCGAAAAGCACCCTGGTCTATTAGTGAAGTTTCACGATGAAGGGTCAACATACCTATCCTCGAATGAGAGGTGTGCAAATATTCGAAATTTCTAACCGAATCATTTTTCTTTTTTCGACGAAAATCGACATTTCCAAACCTTCAAATAGAAAATAATTAAATTAGCGGAAATTTTATGTTTTCCTTACTCCTTTCTTCGTTACATTTTTAAACTTTTCTACGTGAAATTTCTATGATAAACTTTATTTAAATACGCATTAAATCAAGACCAATTTACTGATAAAAAATACTATAATAGCGAAATGATATCTGGTCTTAAAATTTCCTTGTTACAGTTTTTTCGCGATCCTATTCTGGCGATCGAGAAACAAACTTCAGGACTTCGTGTATCGAATCGAATAATTCAATTAGAAGTGAAAAAGAACTATTCGCGTCTCTACCGGAAATTGAACACAGGACTGCTTTCACCAAGCGGAAACGAGCTAGTATCGATTACAATGCCAGGATTCCGAATACCCTGATCTATGTCTTTTCTCCGGTATCTTAGTAACTGTATTTGTCAGCAACATAGGCGTTATAGTATTTCTCATCCATATATGACCTCGTTAAAAGAGATACTACATTTTCTCATTCAAAATCTATTGGAAAAGAATCTTGCAGTTAAGGGCAAGTTCAAAGAGATGTTACACTTTACATGAAGGTTTATGTAGCCAAAATAATATGATAAAATAATTAAAAAATTGTGGGTCGTTATCTACTAGCAGACCGCCGAAATTCCGAATGGGCATAAATGGGTGCAATAAATTTTGTGCAGAAATTTGCACTCTTCGGAATGACTGACAGAATAGACCATCAAATATTATTCGTTCCGAATTTTACTCCGATTCGACGAAAAAAGCTAATTTTTGGTTACGTTGTGGATTCAGTTCTTCCAATGCCATCTTTTATTATATATATCACTTTATATGTGTAGCGATTCGTAATCACCTTGTTTACTGAACCTTCCCCTAATCACGCTCGAGCAAAATGTGCATTGCTGCCAATCTGAAGATCGAAATATTTATTAACAGTTTTCAGTTGTGGTATGTTCAAGAATTACAGTTTTTCGTTTCGGGTTTGAGTCGGTGGAAATATTGCCCTTTTCGGTTTCGGATTTCGGTTCAGTTCCGATCCCATACTCTTCCTAGTATTTGTTTCTTAAGAGCATGATTCACCGAGAATTGATTCCGAAATTTGATGATTGTATAAGTACATGAATACTTCAGTTGGCGATATGGATTTGTTGTTTATACTATTATACGTCTTATAATAGTTTAAATCATTAAATTAATTCGTTAATTTTTCACTTTATTATTATTATACTTCCCAGCTCATGAATACAGGTATTAAAACCACGTCGACTGTTCCGAAATTCTGGAGCAGCGTGATCAGTTTCTGCCACTGTATTGCAATCTCTTACGCGCCAACAACTCGTCTATCCTAGATAAGACATTTACACAAATCGGCAGAAAAAACGTAACTGCAGTCGAAATTCCGCCGGTGACGTTTTCCAAAGAAAGTTGTTTCGCGAAGGGACCAGATCAGGGAAGGGTTTAAAGGTTTATATCCAAGGGAATAGATAAAATAAACCTTGAGAGAGGATGGCCTTCCTATGGAAAGGAATTTTAGTATGGAAGAATGTGAGAAAGCGGCAATAAAATAAGGAATCTCCCTAAACTCTCCCTTTCCCCTAGCCAATCTTAGCGAATGCAGCTGTGCTGCGCCCTTTCTTTATTGCTCTATCCAAACCCTTTAGGATAATGCACCCGCAAGCCTAGAGAAAGCATGACCTTCAATAAGGGTCCTAGAAATTCAAAGTGCAGAAAAAGCGGTAAAAACTTCAGAAGGTGGCGTTTTGATGAGATTTAAGTCCTCTCTTGTCAAGTTAAAAATATTGCATTGATTTGTAGCTCAAAATGGTACTTTGTATATAAATTCTAAAACCCAAATCGTAATATTCTCTTGGATTTTCTCGATGATAAATAATCCTGTACGTTACTCGTATATTCAGCTGAACTTAGGCGAGCGATTTCAAATCTAAGAGCCAACTTACGAAACTGAACGGGTTACCTCATTTTGAATGGCCTGAAACTGATCTACATTTAAAGTATTTAATTTCTAAGCAGAATGAGAAACCAATCTGATAGAAAATAGATAAGAAAATTCCATTGGGTATTGATAATTAGATAATTTGCAAATGATTGATAACGTTTGATATTCTAAAATGTTTTTATAATACGTTATTGAAAGAAACCATCATCAGAAATTTTTCTTCACTCGTTAATCTCGATTACAAGAAGAATATTGTGTGATTTGCGCGCTATATACTTGTAAGTAAAAATATTAATACTGAAAATTAATAGAAAATAATTTATTTTGTAATTAAGTAATTATAATCAAGTGTTCATTTATAAGATAAAAATGTTTGCAGAATAATCAAAAGATAGTAAAACAATCGTAGTATAGTGATATCGAAAGAATCAATTCCAGATTCAGCATCGTCTCATGTAAAGTAAAAACGTGCTTAATTTTGAAGCGATCGAATTTATGGATAAAATATTACATACATTAATTTGTTGAACAAATTTCCATTACGGTGAGCTATTCAAGCATAACTTTTCAAAAATTAACTTGTTTTTCGTTGAACGAATTTGTATCACTAAATTATATTGAAATTCTTTTCTTTTGCTTAGGGGAAAAGGGTTTACAAGAAGAAGGAAAATTTTGGGAATTTTGGTACACAATTTGGAACTGTATAATATCTGTTTGTTATGAAATTCAAGATTGCGATACAATGACATGGGATATGGTTTGGAAATATCGTTTTAGGCTAAGAGATTGAATGGAAAACTCCAATATTAAAACCAGACCCCCGAGACCCTGATCTTGGAGGTTCTTTCAATTGATCCCTTTTTTCGAATTGAAATCCCAATTGGATTGCAAAAATTCAGTAAAGCAATCTTCTTTTCCTCTGGCCTTTAATAACTACCAATCTTGAAACCCCTAAAGGAATATTAAGAAGATGTTTTCTTTTTGCGTATTTATGTTGGAAAATATAGTAAAATCGGACAAAGGAGATTTGGAGCGAAAAACGTGATGCTCATTCATCGGGTTAAAAACATAACTGTAAATATTCACAGTGTTGTTTTCACTTTTCATCTACCAGGAACTGTTTCTTTTTTTCCCGATGCATGGAAATAGAAACTGTATTATCGTACAAAAAATCCTTAAAGAATTACGTCAAAGAACATGCTAATTCATTGAAGTAAAGAAGAATGAAAACAAAGTCGTGAATATCTCGTTTGCCTTTCATTTTCTTTAAAACATGCAGTTTTAATGTCGAATCATTTATTCTAATATTTTATACGAAAGAGACAAATTCCTTTATACAATGGATAAAATAGAGCTTCACATGAGTGAACTCTGCAGCGAATAGTATTTTGTCTCTATTTAAATCCGGGATACTCAACCTGGTACCCGCGAGCACCGTAGAAGCGACCTTGCATTCTTACACAGCCTCAGTAAAAAGATCTTTTATATTTGCTACAAAAGTATTTTTAGGATTGCACTAACGGGGATAGAGTGGAGGTTAACCTAACCGGTAAACTAGTAAAGTGATAATATTGCCAAGGGATAGTCTGTATATCGCCCTGGACGGAAATGTTATGTGGTGCCCGCTTCCCTATCTGAAATGTCATTGGGTGCCCCGGCACTAAAAAGGTTGAGTACCCCAGATTTGAATCAATTAGTATAAATATAAAATTTCTTTCAACTAAAAAATTTTAGTATTTTCATAATAATATAATCTCTTAATTTTGACGTCATCTTCCTGGAATCACACTACTATAGTCCCTGTTACATCGGTAAAAAGTATGTTTGTAGGATATCATGAGCTACCGCATGCCCTTGGCGGCTGACAGTATGTATGTAAATAAAGCAAAACCCAAAAAATTTTGTCTATAAAATGAGATGGAGAATTGGCTATAAAGAAGCGCAGTGCATATTACGACGGAAAAAGTAAGCCATGGAATCAGTTTTTAGAACGTCTTAAGCGGTATTTATATGTTTTGTGTGGAAATTAACGAGAGAAAGCAGCTTATAAATAGGGATAATATCGGGAGTGTTTTAACCCTTTGAGTTCAATTTTGTGGTTTTGGTAGAAAATTCAAGCTCAAAATCATGATTTGGCGATGTTAAAATGGAACTAGTATTACAGGTTACATTTAATTCAGGATGTATCAAACTTCTCCAAAGTTCAAATTAATGTTTGATATTTCACCTTATTTAACATGTAACAAAAGACGAAAAAACTACTTTGACAATACAAATGAGAACTTTATACCTTAATAAACCAGAGTCCGATGTCTTGACACCCTGTATATTTTAGCACAGTGAGGAGATTCCAATACATTGGCAGTCTTTAAGGGTTAAACGGTTTTCTCTGTGGATATGTTTCCATTTCATTTTGAGCATTCCTTACTCTTGGGTTATAAGCAATTTTGCGTTTGACTCCGAACCCCCCCTTTGACAAATCCCACCTCTGGACCAGACGCCTTGGTTTGGAGACAGTCGTGAGATATCCTTAGCGATTTGTGCGTACTTTAGAAGAAAAATTTGATGTAAGTAGAGCGATAATCTCGACGCTTCTTAAATTAATATTCCCCGAGAGCGACTGTCGACGAAGATCACCGCGAGTTGTTAATTAATCCGACGAGATGTATCAGCTGCAAAGCACTTCCGCGGAAGTTTTCTCAATTTTCCCAGAGTTCTAATGAAAAGTGGTCCATTAACGCCAAGCTTTCATCTCAAATGAGCTCTAGCAGATTATTAACGCACCATTAACTGGAGGCTTAAATTCGCTCAAACCTCGCCTTCCGGATTTCATTAAACGCGCGACTGTTGCATTATTTCAACAGCTTCTTTATTTTCCTTTTCGAAAACAAACTTCACTTTCATCGCATTTCATAAGTTTTCGCTAGCTCAAGGTGTTAAATTCTGCGTTTTTACTTTCCTGCCTAAGAAATGAGTTCTGTGAGAAGCAAGTTTATCTGGAGCTCGAATTGAGGTAATCTTATTAAATGGAAGAAGATATCGTACTTCTTCCTCTAGATAAAATCCTGTAGGTGAAGTAATATAACTTATTTTATTCTTTAAAGTCTGACTCTTATAACATCAGTGCTACATTGGTAGAAGTTATGACTCATATTTAACTTTCGACTTATAGAACAGAATTTTGCTCTTTATCATTCCTTGTCTTAGAGCGGGAAAGTTATTGTCCTAGCATCTATATTTTTTCGAGTACTTTTCCTTCCGATTCCCAACTACTACTTTCGTCCTTTTATTCATCATTCTGGAAAAACTTGTTTTCGTTCTACTTCACAAACCTTTCAGTGAAGCATACTTTTCCCTCAGCTTGTGTGCACTGCTTTCCCTTTCTCTCTTTAGATACAACACGGAGTTTGTACCTTTTGATTCTATTCCATTCAATGACGAGATGGATGCGTCTTATTGCAACATCTTTTGGTATTTATCATGAATTATCCGTTTATTTTCATATTCAATTACATTGGTACATTGTGTTATTTAACGTGGTGGAAGTTGGTTTTTATTTCTCCCGTGTTTTTGTGCTTTTTGCCCTTTTCCGTTTGTTGGCGTTTCGTGGGTTTCCTCTGAAAGCTTTCAGCCAACGAGTTTACTCCCACATCCGAATCTTTCTATTGTCTGCGTTGTGTTTTGTTTCTCAACTTCGTCATTGGATTCAGAGGTTAGGTGTAAAAGAAGGCCATTAAGGCCAAACCTCGCTAAAGGAAAAGCGTTATTTCATTAACAATGGAAATATTTCGATCGTATCACAACGAGGTGTCATTGCCACGTGACTCAATAGTCATAACATTAAGAATATTATGTCACTTTAATAGATAAAAAACTACGCTGATTCTGAAATAAACAAAACCATCGAAAGGATCGAACTAACTCTTTATATGTGGAAGAAGAAAGCCTAACTATAATTAATCTGTCAGATACTTTGGATTAATTTCCCTTCTACGACTCTGTTTTGTATTAATGTTATTGTTATTTCAATTTACACGTCACAATGGGCAACTGTCCGGTGGCAACGTCATATACGTGAAACCGAACATCCAACTATACACAGAAATCAACAACTCCCATTTTATCCAACAAAGTTACACACAATCCTATATTTTCGCACCAAAAATCATTACTCTTAATCAATTAATTCGAGTTATTAACAAAAAACAATCCTAACGCAACATATTCAGGTATACTGGATGAACTACTTATTGAATATCTCAACATGACATCCGCCCAAGTCGTGAAGAAAAGCCATATGTAAGCTCCCACAAGTAGGAAGTATTCAAATTGTTTTATTTTATTATTGGCTACATGCCAACTATCTCAGGCAGTGCAATTAAGTGTAACATGAGAAGAGGGAACGTTTACTTAATACGGCCAAAATTGGCTGTTTTCAAGCAATTGCTTGTTTATTTGGGTCACAGGATTTTTAACCTGTTGCCTGAGAAAAACGAAATTTCGGAACGTTGTAAACACTTCTACAGCTAGCCTAAGTCCTTGGTAAATTGATAGAGAAAGATAGGGTTAAGCATTTTGGGTCTATAAACTTCGTGACGAAACTAATTGAAAGTTTATTATTTTTACTTCTTTACTTATTCTTTAATTTAACAACAAGATGAAAACATCCTAAATTTCAATTCAGTATTTTTGTAGAAGGATGCTTTATAGTAGTATATACAGTATAGGATTTTTCTGGGAAAGAGGCTAAAGTTTTCTAATGGATCTGAGACATGTTTGTGTACAGTGAGTTGCTAAAAGCTAATTTATTACGGGCTGACCGCGTAGAAAACGACCTTTTTCAGTAAAAGTGGGAGGAGCTAGACCTACTAAACTTTTTCACTCCGGTGAGCCTCTACCTCAAAACGTAGTGCAGCCACTTTATTTCGAACCTTATGTCCATATGTAACTCACTGGTGAATGCTCAAATAAAGTGCCAATAAAAGTTCAAAAACTGACAGCGAAATCTGGTTATCAAAAGAAAGAGAAAGATACAAAGATGGAGTGTATTGGTAAAGGAATTTCCGTGACAGCGGATACACCCATATAGCGGATACATTTTTGGAATAGGTTCCCTAAAGAGTATGCAACCACGCGTCGTGGTCTTAAATACATTTAACCTTAACATTTCAATTAAAATAATTGATTACGAAACTTTAAGATGAAATGAGAATGAAAATCAATCAATGTTCTAATATAAATACTTCATTAACATAAAGAGTGCACTGTGAAACCTCTAAATGTATCGGTCTATTAATATTGATTCAGTTAGAATGGGGAACCGACTCGGCGAACTCACTAAATCCGGTATAAAAATAATATTTTAAATAATAAATATTTACTATTATTTACAACTGTACTACACATATAATACAAATATTACAATATAATTCATAAATTTTATAGGCTTACGATTCACACACTTGGCATAGAAGGATCAGCTATATACAGTACTAATTAAACGTTTTTAAACAAGTAAAAGTACTTAACGCGTTTTTTAAGAGGTAATTCACTAATAATAATAATAAAGCAACTTTTATTGGGGCGAGATTGAGACGAACAAGTCTCTTACATCTTACCCTTCGTCATATGAAATGCAAAGGAAACAGATAGCATGAAAAAATTTCAAAAAGGAAATAGAAGATATATTAGCTTAATTTTACACTTAAATAAAAATTAATACACCATAGCAGAAAACACCCGTAAGCAGGTGAGAGAGAAAAACGTATGATTTACCGCCATAACTTGATGAAAGTCAACTGTAAACTAGATACCATTGTCGCGTCGCACACCAATCATAGAATTAACATATTATGGAGGGTTATTGCGGACTCTGATTTAATAAAGCCCTTTCATAAAGTGAACGTCATAACCTATAAATTGTCTCAGAGCGCGTTTTAGCCACGGCATAGAGCTGAAATCGGGAAAAACATTACTTTTGCAGGAGTGAAAACAAACCGAATGATTTAAATGCTTGGACCCGGTAAACGTTATTCATTCCTTGAATTCTCGGTTATTTAAACCAACAATAACAGAGAAAAATTGGCAAATTCTGCGTAATTCACGCTTCACTTGAAATATACGAATATCAATGAATAGCAATTCCATTTAAACGTCTGATCTCAGTTAGTAGTGAATTCTTCTTTCGTATTTAATTTCACACACTTAAGAAATCAAAATAAACAAAAATAAAATATTAAAGACCTTATAGAGATATATTTATATTTACTGTTCAGGTCTACATAATATGAAAATAATGGCTGTTTCTCAATATTGAATCGCTATCATTTTATGTTCAAATGTCCGTGATAATGCTTCCATAAGAAGAGTTTACTATACCACAGAAGATTCGCTTTAAAGGACGTTTCAATTTACTTATTCTATCTATTGATAAATTTAAATTTAATATTGCGTCATTATAATGATTTTCATTTTAATGAAATGAGCCCTCTTAAAATATAGTATTATCAGAAGAAGATTTCTTTTTCCTCTCTGGTATAACTGTTCAAAGACATGTTCAAATGGACTCTCCCTGGACATCCCTATTCATCAGTGCATTCATCGTTCCTCTTTTCATGTTGGACAGCCTTCTTCCTCTCCCTCTTTTACCTTTGACCTTCAATAATACTTTTCTGCATGTTCTTCTTAATATGTGCCCGATTAAAGCCTTTCTTCATTAAATATCTTTCTTCTCCGATCCTTCTAAACACCTCAATTCTCATTCTGTCACTTATTTAATTTTTCTTAACTCCGTAACAATATTGCAACATTTTGAAGGCTCTTCGAGAATATAGGTATTCAGTTTGAATGAGTATTTTATCTTTTCGGTCGTTAAGTAAGCTGTTTTTCTCACATAATCTTTTAGCATTAATAATTAACAAAAAGTTTGACCTGAATCTGTGTCGCTTGACTTGAGCCATATGTGAATCGTTTCTTTGATAACGTCTTTTTTCTAATATAATTGTTTTTAATATTGCTAAAAGTTATGGATAATAACTTTTTTACAGATAAACTTGGCTGAATGATAAAAATATTTCATTCTAGAAGCGACAATACAGGTTAAAATGGGTTATTCGGTGACTGGTGAAGTGAAACGGGAACGGAACCTACTTCGGCGAATTCATTGAGCAGTAGCGAAAACAAGAACGGAAGCAATTACGGTGCGACGACCTGGATTCAGTAGTAACATTTCTTTTTCGTTCAAAACTCCGCTTCATTCTGGAATGATGCCAGATTCCCCGTTATAAACAGTAATTTGCATGAACTATCCCTGGATATCGACTGTATTGTCATCTCTCGGACGTCGCCCGCCATTTCGGAGTCATTGAGCAATTCTCATTCCTTGTTGCATATTTTGACAGAATTATCTGCTGCATCCGCAAGAGGTCTCTTCCATCGATTTTGCGTATATCTGCGAAAAGCAGTCCAACGTTCGCTTGATTAATGACGCGCTGCCACGACGGGAAAATAAATTAATGTATTTCGTCGTGTAACCCCTTTTAAATCCGTATATTTCACTATTTAGTCGTTGTTTTAAAGTGGCGCGGGTGAAACGGTAAACAGAGCTTGATTCAAATTAATAGCGCGCGGTGGGGAATCCTTCGGTAGAAAAAATTTCAGGATTACGCATAAAAGTATGTGGAGCGAGCTTAGACTAGAACAGAGTGTCGAATCGAATCGGTATTTTGAAATCCTTGAACTGAACCCAAACCTTTGATCATTACTTACTATTTTGCAGTTATCAATAAAATTTTAATTAATTGAAATTAGAGGAGGGTTTGCTAGACTTGTGTACCTCGCAACTAACTGTTGCAGCTAACTTTGCTATTGTTAAGTTTAAAAAAATTAGATTAGAGTCATCAAAATGAACAAAAAGTATAAATAATACAACAAATTTTCAGGAGAATACGATGATAATGAAGGCAACAACCAAACCTGCCATATCAAAACCAAAAAAAAACAATATCCAAAAAGGTTGAGATATTTTACCCGAACCAAAACCAAAAACCGTTATTTATTCCGATTGCAGTTTTCAAGGCTGCAACTCTTACTGAAGTACAATCTATAAAGTAAAAATAAACGTTTATAAATAAAGGATGTGATCGGCCTGAAAGTAACTTTCATGATCTTATATTATGAAATTTAACATAACGTAAATGTAATGAAAGAAACTAGCAATAAAAAACAACTTTTAGAAGAATATAAAATAACATTGCTCGGAGCGGAAAAAACCGGTTAGATTTAGGCAGGAGCAAAAGTGGAAGTGAATAGAAAGTACAGTCTTCGTTGAGTCGAATCAAAACTAAAAATATTTCCGTAAGCGTGGACCAGTACAATCACATCCGAAATTTGCTACAAATTTCTGTTATGCGAAGCCTTTTGAGGGTGAGGAAGTAAAAGTTTGAATTTAATTTGCAAAGGAAACATGCAAACATAAAGGTATCCGAATTATATTATTAATGACCGCGATAAAACAGCAACCGTTACTGAAGCGGGTTCTTAGATTAGATTAAGATTAGATTTCCTCCAAGGAAAGTAAGCAGGAAGCTGTTTGGAGGTTGCTGAATATATTTACAGTACGTATGCTCACACAGGGTGTGGTGTGGCTTATCGCGGTCCAGAAGCATACTAATCAAGTAAATCCCTTCCAAATATATGGTATAATATGGAAAATGCCCAATTTTTCATAAGTAAAAATTAATTTTTACCATTATTTACTAATTTTGAGATTTTTTATACAAATAAGTCTAAAGAATATTAATGCTTTCATTAAGTAAATATTGACATTACTTCTTCCAAATTTAGTAATATTACTCGAAAAATGTTTTACGTCCACCAATATTGACGAGATTCTCAAATATTTATTATGAAGCTAAAATACTCAGTTTCTCACATGAGCGACGATAACATTAATGACTTTTGTTTTATTCAAGTAAATACATCGCCTGGGGTCATATTGACACCACGCAATTAATTAAGAGTTTGATAATATTTAATCGCTCCACCATGGCATGAAAAACATTGACTTAAATGGTCAATCTATCGATTACAAAATGTAGCTTGCAAATTTTTCATTCTATGCAAGTACAGGTCTGAATTATTTAATATATTGTGGGAGGAGAATAGAAAATTTTGAATATATCTAATCTTATTCTTAAGAGTGAAAGATGAATTCTAAATATAATATGTATAACACACAAAAATCAATTATAAATACCACTGTCCCATACTTTAATCATTGTGATCTAATGTTACCTACTTAAAAGCTATTATTCTTTCCCAAATGTTCCATTATCACTCTAGGAAGAGACGCAAGAGACTCTTCCTCATAAAAACTCGCATAGAACATCTTGCGTGAGTAATGCGGAAATCGCAAAAATTAATTGATTAACTTTCGAAGGAAATGAGACGTTTTTGTCGCGTCTCATCCACTCGTCACTTAACAGCCGCTCCTAATTACTCTCTAAATTTCTCGGCCACTTTAATAGTAATTCTGCTTTTTCGCACAACAGCTGCTTAATTTGATTTTCATGGCGGAATAAATAAAAATCATTGTCCTAAAGATGATTAACGAAAATTATCAAGACGCCTTGGTATATCTATCCCGTTATAAAGATGACGCCGGAATTCCCGATTAAAAGGAAATACTTGATAGAATTATCTCTCTCAGCTCTTTCGCAGATCACGTGGGTAGGGGTGATCTTCATCTTACATCTGCAAAGTAAAACCATTAAAGTGCAGAAAAAAACAGCTCTTTTTCTCTACATTTACTTGAAATTTCATAGAATTTGACTTCGTGCTTTAAATATGGCTTCTTATATATGTTGCACATTTTATTAGTAGTGTATTTTTTACAAGTAAATTATACTTTTAGTGTATGTTATTTTTTCTGTGTTGTTTTTTGCTTGGTTACGAAAACGGCATCTGTTTTATCATCCTTCAGTTATCAACCCCATTTGCGTTGTGCAAATTTTTCATACCCCAAAGACTTATCAAAGATCATTTCCATAACGCCTGTATTTTCTTATCCTAGTATCTTTTAACTGCATGCGCTGCACTTTCTCAAATTCTTTGGTGCACTTTTTGGATCCCCTATACTTGGCGCATATTCCAGACGAGAGGTGAACAAGGTGAAGCAGCATCCTTCTCTAATCTCTCCATCTCCTCTACCGACAACACAATTTACTGCTAATGCTGAGCTTTTCTCTACCACAGATTTTTGTGTGCTCAAGTTTAAGTTCTTTGCAACACAATCAAACCCGTTTGAAACTCTCCCGTTCAAGGCATTATCCTGCTTAATGCTCGGTTTTCCAGGTCCCTTTAAGACTAAACTCATGGTTATAAAAGTGGTTAAAATACCGCTTAAATCGCTCTGCTTCCTTTTATATTAGACGGATTTTTCCCTTCCCAAGTTGCACTGCAATCCACTTCAGCCAATCAGATTATAGAACCCTCAGGGTTCCGCTTCAGTCGAATGACCGAAATTTGCTTACATTATTTTTCCCAAATTTTCTTTCAGGTAAAAATTGATTTATAGTTGAGTGAAAGTAGCCAAAACTAAGTAACAAAAGAAGATGCTATTTTTGTACGAAAAGCAGACCATTCTTAAAATTATAACGAGAAAGCGAGCAGTATTGCAACCATTGTTCGCGGACTGCTTAGATATCTACAGCTTTGATAAATAACGCAATCGAAGATTCCTTTTCGATATTAAGGTGTAAAGAACTTATATAAAACATTAAGTGCCGAAAACCTATCCTTTTTGTTTTATAATGTAAAATCCTGGTTATGACACCTTTTCAACTTGTTCCCTTGAATATTGTCTTAACTGAGTTTAACTTTATATATTCTTGTTGAAATGAAGTAATTAGCCTGTGTAATTATTCATGTAATTAGTTGATAAATTGTAGTTTAGGTATAATGAATGAGTTAAAGTCTCCACAAGACCTAACGTCAAGCCGTGGCGAAAATATGAAACAATAATGGGGCGCGGGTGTGGTCCGGCATTAGACTGGTATTACGCCATAAGCCACCACAAGCGAATAAATTGAAACGTAAATGTGAGAAGGCTATTTCTACAAAACCCTTTTAATCGAGAGAGGAAAATTGTAACAGTGAATCAATCACGCGAAGGGGAAAATTTCGAATTCATCTCCATTCCGAACACTTACTTTGGTGATTGTCAGACCCGAATTCATATTTCCCAAATAAAAACGTTTTCGCTTCTTCGGTGACTCGTAAAAGATTCAGCTGCACTAATCGCTCTCCTCGGGTTTTTGTTTCACTTCCAGTTCATCCTAATGGAGCGAATTTAATTATTGCTCTCTATGCATTAGTTGACCACGGCTTTCTTGCTAAAATACCACCAATGAAATATTGAGGTTGTCAAGATCAATTACTTCTGCGGAAAAATGTAACCAACTAAAAACAATGCTTATACGTTACTTACTTTCAGAAAATTGTGGAAAGTACAGTAAAATCCGTTTAAGAATTGGAACATAGTAAATCACTAGAACTATGGAGCAAAGTCTCTCATATGTCTTATTATGTATTTAAGTATACTAAGTAAAATATTAGTTTGATGAATGTCACAATGCTTAAGTGGAAATGATTATTAATTAACGACAATCATTTAATGCTATATCTCTGCTGCTATAACAGCATATGAAATTTCCGCGTGTTTATATATGCTATAATACAGGTATATGAAAATGCAATATTTGACTGTTACCAAAGATAAACATCGACCACAAAATATATGAAGTGTGAAACCACTTATCAGACCACTCAACCTAAGGGATAGAAAGGAGGTTTTTCCTGGAATTAAGGTTGCCTCAAGAAGGGCATATTAATCGCTACTAAAATATGTTTTTGCGAAGATGAGCATATTCTCTCCATCAGTGGAACCGAGAAACTCCATCAACTCCCACCAAAGTTCAGTTTGAAACTCCGAGGCGTACTTCGCATTCAATGAGAAGCGATAAGAAATTCTGAGGCGTCGTCGTTTTCTTTACATTATGAATAAGGCGGTGTTAAATAAAGTTTCCATTTAGTGCACTCTTATATACTAGCAGTCTCAGCTCGCAACTCATTGAGTCTTGTTTCAATACGGCTATGTATCGGAGACGGTATCTCCCTAGCGAAGGATCTTTGCTGCGTCCTCACCGGTAAAATACTTTTCGATACTACCGAAAGAGATATGGATAGAGCGATTTAATATTTTACACACATAACATAGCATAATGCTCTTGTAGTACAATAGGTAATAAGTCATATATTTATTTTCAAAATTTATCCAATCAATCTTTGAATCATTGAATAGTCATGAATTTTAAAAAAACAAGATTGATAACAGAACCTTGTCTATATTCCAAATTTATTCATTGATATTCCCGGTTTTGGCAGATTAACGTCACCTGCAGGTTGAAATATCTATGAAGTATTTCTTTATACATTTATTCATAATCACTCGTAGATTTTCTTTACATTCTAAATACCTCACCCCTGAAGATGACGCAAATACATTTAAATTGGAAGAATCAATTCTTACCGAAATAAAGACAAAATTACCTTATCGATCTAGTGTTTTTAAGATGAAATACCACTACGTCTAGGACGATATGATCGATGTCCTTATAAAGTTGTTCATATTCGGTGACTTTTCATTTGATCGATAATTTGGTCGATAATTAAATAGAGATCGGTGTGGAAATACAAAGAACTGAAGGTATCAGACGAAATGATCGTTTTTTATTGCCAAAGAGATATTTACACGGAGAACAAGATAGTCTTGAGCGCTTCACGCTCGGGGAAGCGTTAGTTCTCCTAATCAAACTGTTTCTTTATGTCAATAGACGTTGTTACGCAAACATTGTCGTTAGAAACCAGAAGTTGGCGCGGCGTTTAACAAGGGATCGGTCGTCAAGTAATATTATAAATTAATTAAAATAAAATGAATATTTACAGAGAATTTTTATTAAAATATAAAGTTAAGGACATATTAAGGATATTTCCTTGAGAATGAGAGGTTTTAAAAGGAAACCTTATGCCGTCCCAAGCGATGCTTGGTTTTCTTGCTGTTCAATTTGTGTGATTGTACGTCTGGCTTGTATTGCTTAACTACCAAAAATATAAAAGTTTTTTCTAAGACCTCTCCACTCGTTTCGGGTTTTCGGATCTTTCGGATAATTGGAAGTTAAGAAAACAGTGCATCTCCGTTCATAGTAGTAGTATTCTCAAAAGTGTTTCGACAGCTGAGGTCATTTCACGAGTGAGCTCCCACCGGGAATGGAACCCGGGTCTGTTCGAACGCCCCCATGGCTATCCAGGAGACCTTTACTGTTTATATAGTAACACGTGTACTATCGTGCTAAGGCAATTCGTTGTCTGGAGCGATACGTTGAAACAGTGAACAGCTCCTGTGAGTCATTCATTGCGGTTTAGTCTAAAGTAAACAAATGAACTGATAGAATTCAGTTAAATGTGAAAGAATATTTAAAAAGACTATATTTTTCTTAAAACTTCCCTAAAAGCTGTTCTGTTTTTGATATTCACCGACTCCTACAATATACACCACTGAATTTCTTTATTGATTTTCGTCACCAGAGTATAACGACATAACTTACAAGATGAAATTTAATGACGAAAAAAATAAACAATTATTCGGCACAATGGGAGAAAATAGTTTCATAGATGGGAAATTTCACGATCTTTATGATATTGCACGAAGGTGCATTACCATGTTTAATTTAGGTCTTTGTGTGTAATTCCGCATATAATAAGCCCTATTGAATTGAACGGTCGGATAGGCGCCTATTGTTTTAGAGCAAGGAATGTATCCTTTTCGATCTTATTTATTGTTTTTTCACTATTTAATAATAGTTGCCTATCATAATGTTCTTTTCTGTTTATTGTTCCTTTGCAAACATATTTCTAGCCGTTTTATCTATAAAATTGTATTTTTTGTTTTAACCTATTATTTTCTTCAAATAATTTAGATTCAACTTGTATTATTATCTGTTTTATCGTATAAATTTGAATTTATATTGTCATTTTCTTTTGCTAAGCAAGTTACTTAGTATTCTAAAGATGTTTCTTCCCTGTTTATTTTTATATAAACGTATTTCTAGTTGCATTAGTTATTATTTACCTTTATTGTTTTCTATTTCAGATGTCTTAACCTGCTTTTATCTAAACTGTTTTCCTGCTGAGATGTATGTTTTTCTAAGTGCAAACATACGATTTTAAACCTACGAAGTAGTTTTCTTCTATGTACTTTTTTAAGCTAACTCTTTCTTTTAAATGTTCTTTGAGGAAGAGATAGATACAGGAAGAAACTCATTAGTCTCTATTACGACGTAATGAGAGTCGTTTTAGTATTATGATAATGTATAGAGCAAATCTGTGCCACACAAAGAGTGTATTTTCCTTGTCAGTCATAGGCCTCTCAAAGTTCGCTGAAACTCTTCGTCCGAATGTATATTTGCAACACAACGCATTACACGTTTATTGTCAATGCTGTGATTCGTTGTATATAGTGTATGAAGCAGATGCTACAAATTCGCTTTGAGGACGTTTCTTCGCAATGAAGCGAGGGAATGGAAACAGCTATTCCTCAAGGAAAATTGAGGGGAAAAGAAAGAGCTTTCTTAGCATGTGTAGTGTTATCGCGGCGATGGTCAGAAGAAGAGGGGGAAAAGGCGAGATAAATTGGTAGACGTAAAAGGAGCAAAAACACTCGACTCGAAATTGGATAGGAGTCCATTAGGAGACACAGCGGGAGAAAAGAAGGGAGCAAAACAAACGAAGGAGAGGGATACACAAAAAGCGTTCTTTTCCTTAGGAATTTCATATTAAAGAATTACCTCTTTACATGAATTACGGCGCCTTGAGCGTGCCAATATCACGCGGTTCACTTAATCGAAACACTTTGGAAGGCGTCGGAGGAAATTTTCAAGGCTGGTAATGATAACAACGAAGAAATGCATTTGAATTTAATAAGGGATCGATTTTTCATAAAATTTGCGTTCCGTCGGAGAAAGAGCTTGAGTGAGCTTAAGGACGGAATCTTTTCGAAGATGTGAATCGGCAGAGATAATACAGAATCACTATGAATTAAATATTAAAAATTTGGAGCAAGGTATACGGCGTAGCTTCCATAACCGTTGAATTTAAACGACTCCGATAAGGGCACCGTAATAATAAGTATGCACGTGCTCTAGAATCAGAGCAAATAGGAACTTCGGTTTGACGCATGCGCAGTAAGGAGAATGTAACGTGCCACTGTTATATACTCCGGAAGCGGACTGAGGGACTGCTGGACCACTTTTTTGACCTTTATATATATTAAACGCAGCGCATCGTGTTGGGGCTGGATATTAGTTGGATAATTGGATAAATACATTCACACTTATGTACATTTATTTATTTACACAGACATAAATGTGTATATATGTATATGAAGATACCCGTGTGTGTACATATTGATCTTATTCTTCTTTTGTTCTATAGATACCTTTGAAATGGTTTACGAATGTGTTCCGGGACTTGAAAATTCAAGGAACTTAAGATCGTCAAATCTGAAGGTGTCAATGATAATGATGTAAATGCCCCACTCACTTTCAGTAAAGTGGGAAATATTCTCTATCGACTGATCTCAATATCGAACGAGTTGTACGGTTATAACCAGATCCGAATTTCCCACGGGCTCGCTAACATGAATTATACAAGAGATTTTCCTAGAGAATATCAATGAGACCTGATTTCGTTGTCATGTGCAATAAATCCACTCAGAATTCCAACAGAGAATGAAAGTGTTTATTCTGTTCAAGGTGCTTCAGACTGTGAGAGAATAACACCATTGGATACTTTTAGAGATGATGAGATTTTATGTTCAAGCGATAAAATACGTTTCTTATAATTCTCATACTATAAATAAAATTTATTTTGAATTGATGCCAAGATTTTTTGCTCTTGAATTTGGGAAAGAAAAGGCTGAGGAGTGATTTTGCACGTAACAGAATTTTTTGATTTTTATTCTCCTGGCGAATGGAAAGTTTCGCTGCTTTTCCACAAAAATATCATAATTCATAATCATCACATTAAAGTAGTAAAAAATATATTCTATTCTGCAAATAAATAACTATGAGAACGTATCCCTTTCCTTGAATTCATACTGCACCTTTTTATACCAGTTTCAAAGATATGGAGAAAATACCCCATTATTCATAAGCCAACTTTTTATGCCGTTTTTTCGACTTATTATTCGCCGTAACTTTTCCCTTACATAAAAAGTGAATTAGCAGCGTATATCACCGATAGTACGAAGCCATTGTGCTGACAGAGTCCAGGTTTCCTGCATCCCAAAATTATTTTCTTGAATTTATTTTGAACCTTTTTTAAAAACGAGCAATAAGCGTTGCCATCCCAAATTTCGCTCCTGCCCAATATAAAATAGACACTTTTCTACGTACTGCAGTTTTCACCTCTTTCAGAAATTGCTCATATTAAATCATTTACCCTATCACACTCCTGCAAGTTCTTTTCTATCGCTACCTCTATAGCACATTTCTCGTAGAAAACAGTACACATAAATACACAATATCATTCACTACTCAAAATCAATTTACAAATTCGCAGATGGCGTATTTTGGTGTGATTCTGAGTAATTCCATTTCCCTACAGTTGTCGATGTCCTTATTTTTTGTGATCCGATCGCCTCTTAGGAAAATATCAATCACCTGACGTCCATTAGGGAATTGATGAGTGGATACACGATTTCATGAAACATTCGGTGAAATAAAACTCGAGGGTTACTCGATGAATAACTGTGGTATGCTTTCCGTTGAAATTGAGATTGAAATTATCGGGCTCTAAAGACTCGATTCCAAATCCCATCATCCTCTCCAGTTATGGCTCTCGACAGATCGAATTAAAACGCACCTTTTATTGGATTCCCCTCTGCCGAAAATGGAAAAATGGAAGTTATTATTTGTCGGAATGTTTGTGACGGCCGGAAAGATTTCTTTCCGACGATCCGCTCGAAATATCAATAATCGAACGTTAAGTGAATGGAAACTCTGTATTAGATTCTGCGAATCATCCTGAGGCTGATCCTAAATCCAACCATAAAATGAAAATATATGCTCCGTTATAGGTTCACATTTCAGCAGAAAATTTCCAGAATTTCCCAAGATATACTTTTACTCTAAACGTGTACCGTATCATATTTCAGGATATCCTTTGGAGTTCGTAAATCATTATAAATACAGTAAAATCCGTTTAAAATACTCTAGTTAAAGACGATAACCGTTAATACGCGGTTTTTTCTCGTTCCTTTCACGCGAAATACATGGTAAAGATACCGTTTAAGACGCTCTACTACCCGCTGATAAGGAGGATTTTTCCCGTCCCCAAGTGTACTGCAACCCGCTAAAATCAATCTTCCACCATAGTCTGGAGACAAACATTATTGACATCATTCTTCCCTAATTGTCCTTCTGATGAATACTACGTTGCAAAATAATGATAAAATAATTAAAAAAGCAAAGGGAAACGATTTCTTTGTACAAAATTAGTTAATAGTAAAACTAACGTTCGCGGAACCTCTAGATATCTACAACTGTGGCAAGTGAAGCAAACTAAAGAATATTTATATTTTAAGATTAAAGCACTGATTTAAAAA
Organism: Pachydiplax longipennis; assembly: GCA_036926295.1. Classification (NCBI taxonomy): domain Eukaryota; kingdom Metazoa; phylum Arthropoda; class Insecta; order Odonata; family Libellulidae; genus Pachydiplax; species Pachydiplax longipennis. The sequence continues at coordinate 8,292,699 of JAVFKF010000044.1, read as the reverse complement.
TTAAAGAGCCAAATTTTGTTTTCTAATGTAAAATAAACAAGAATAATATCCCTCATGACACTATCCCGCTTTTAATGCTATTTTCAATTGATCCGCTTAAAAATGTCTTAAGCTCGTTTTAATACACTTAGGAGTTACACTCACTAGTAGTTTTCCATTCAAAGGGAATATTCGAGTGGTAATAGACAAGGCGAACGGAATGCAGTGATTATCCAGTAGAATTTCGAGCGTATGCTCATCGTGAGTAAAAGAAGTATTTTTCCCTAATTCGACCTCTCTAGCAACGCTGAGCGATCCTCACGAAGTAGGATTAGTCTCCACTCTGGAAATGGCTCAACGTAGAGCAGATAGGTTTATTAAAAAATATTTTAGATTCGACAGCAGTTTTTAGGCTTATGATAGAGCCCGTCGAGTGGGATTTGCTTAACGATGAAAGACTTGATTACCAAGGGAATTTCCCGATGAATCTATCAGTAAAAAAACTCGTCGATGAGGATTGTAACCTAGTTAACAACGTTTGCGAGATGCGAGTGAGAGAAAACGAAAAAAACGTACTTAGGAAACAAACGCCAGAACAGATAACTACTTCTGGCTGTTTTTCCGCGTAGCATTAGAGAAGTTGATAACAGCCAAAGTTAGATTGGGATATTGGTAATAAAAGAACTAAATAAAAAGACGTGAAGATGACCCAATGAGTCGAAACCAGTCGCAGTAAAGTTGCTTTCTGGATACTACCATACTAAGGATAAATATTTTTATTTCTTTCTTGACGGTGCTATTTCTTTCTAGTATCATAAACGCATCCGAATGTAAATCTTATGCTCATGCTAAATATTAACTTACGGGCTTTCTTTTATGTTCTACATTTATGGCAAAGAGTTCTTATATACTGATATGTGTTGAATATGCTCATTTTGTAATTTTTATTGTTCACAGTGTTTCTTTCTATCTCTCTTTTAACTACTTAACTTAATAAACTTTTCACACACCCATTTTCTTCAAGAGTGTTTTCCTGCAATGAATATGTTTCTCTGTAATCAAAAATATTCTTGTTATTTTCGGCTAAGAAATCTATCTTTCTTTTCTTTTCTCTGGATGTATTTCATATAACATATTAAAATCTAAATTTAGTTCATGTCTTCTATATTAAATATTCACACGGGTTAAATAGAATTATAAAGGATTATCTGCTCCCAAAGCGCCAAAAAACAAAGACATTTTGAATTGTATTGTATTGCCATATATTGTTATTTATGTTAATGCAGTGTATTGAAATGTATTCTAATTTATCTAATGTGTTTTATTGTAATGTACTGTGAAATATTGTAATATATTGTACTGTTCTGTGTTCTATAATATTGCACTGCATTTTATTGTATGGCGTTACACCAAGTTAAGCTTAATCAGATCGAATATATTAGGAGTTAAGGTGTTTTTACACCCCTTGCCCCATGCCTGTGCTGAATCTCCGGGTCAGTATGTAAATGCACCAAGAAATACCCTGAAATGCCCTGAAGGGTATCATTTTCTCAAATCGGTTTACTGTGTATATATGTTGCCCTGGTAACTGGGGCATGAGAGATCCTAATGAACAAATGGAAGAATATTTTAGCTCCTGAGGTTGACACACCAGATGTTTCATTACTAATGCTCCCAAAAACATCTGTAACCTAATTTGAGGACGTCCTGTGTTTGTGACTGGTTGGAGAAATTTTAACATTTTTATGGTTATGATGTGGAGCTGAACAAATTTTAGATATTTTCTGCTGATTTCGTGTAATAACTGCTTTAAGGGGCACATTAACACGTTACATTTATATTAAAACTAATGCTCTTATGTTTTCTGATATGGGTTCTCTAATTACAACAAAGCATTTATTAAAACGGGATAACCGGTCCATGGGTACTTAATTCAGGACTCAGGTTTAAACTGTCGTAAAAAAACTTAAGGATCATTATTAATGGTGAATTTTAAATACGCTATACACGATTGTTTACATACGTTTGGTATATATATAATTCAAATATGTTTCATGGGTTGAGGGATCACCAGATGCTAACGATTAATCATTGAAATCTGGTCGTGCATTTTTATTAAATACAAAGGAATTATCGTGGAAGAGTATCTAGTATTTCCTTAATTCTAACTTTTCCATGAGAAATTTTAGAATAAAAGATCGGCAATTACTCGTTGCTTTTCTTAATTCCCTTATTTTTATTGAATTTCCATCATTAGTAAGGACGATGAAAATCTGTAAAAGGAAGAAGGTTAAGAAAGCTCAATCTTTAAGCAATAACTAAACTTTGAAAGAAATCGGTCCTTAAGAAAGCAAAAAAATTATACGAAGTGGATTGTAATGAAACGCACCTTAACATAAATAAAGAAAACTTTAAAAAAACGATTAAGAAAGTTAACTCGTGAGTGAGAAAGGGAAATGATTATCAAGCACTTTATTTGACTCCACCTGGATGGAAATCAATCATTCATGTTACATTTTTCGAGAAAAGTGAAGGGATGTGTGAAACAAAAATATAAAGCAAGAGAAGAGAGCTGATTATCGACAGCATCGTTTAAAAAGAAGGGAATATCGAAAGCGTTGAGTCACGGATGTGGAAATGACGATAGGCCGTGCAAATGATTGAGTAACTTGAAAGAAAGGAGAGAAAGTGCTGGAAAAATGCTGATGATAGAAAAAACAAATGGAAAAACTAATGAGGCGAAGAAAGAAAGTGTCGAAGAATATATCCATGGTAGAACTGTTTTTAAATGTCTGAATTACGATCCTTTGCTCTACCCCAATAAAGAGGATGTTCTTTAAGAGATAAGTGGATTAAAGGAAAGGATTTGAGTAATAAGAGGCGAGACTAATGGTTGTCCGAATTCGGATCTATTAGATTGCGGGTGATTTCGGAAGGAGATTGAATAAAAATTTGTGGCCATTTCACATGATGTGGAATCGAGTCCGGGATTATTTACTGCTCTAAACGCCCTTCTCATTGGATCAAAGCCAAATATTCCACCAAACAGAACTCTTGGTTTACTTTCAATCGGTCTGAGTAACACGATTCTAGGACATCAAGTTTACGATGTGAGCCTTTCAATGAATGTTCAGAATTCTTGGATTTTGAATCGTTTCCATATTTTGAGAATTTTTTGAGTAAATAAAATTTGATTTAAAGTCGATATGTTCAAGTGTTTTTTGTAGAAGAAGATAGCATTGAAGAATTTAACATAGTCAACTTCCACATAAATATTTTATTCCTATAATATTATATATAATATAACATAACAACATAACATAATATAATATAATAATACTCTTGTGGAATTTTACTAGGTTTATTTCTTCCGTGATAGATTTTATTTATTTTATTTATTATAAAGACCGATATCGCTCAGTAAGTATTTCTATTTTATATATTTGAGGTAAGTGTGCTTTAGCAATTATAAGTTTTAATTCAGTAACATCAACATACAATTTATATGTATGTTAATGAATCCGTAGTAAAGAGCGTATGGCACAGCTACGGTAACTACCGCCTGCAGAGGAGGCAATCGCAATCACATATTATATATTTTAATTTCTATTGGTCCGTACATCCTTTATTCCCGCGACTTAATTTACATCAAAAATTAAATATAATTTATTCTGAAACCTAAAATATTAGTTCTTACTGAAATGCACTTTATACTTTACACAGAGTATACCTATTTGATTACATACAAAATGAAATATGAATGCAATAATGTACTAATACTCTGCCCTACGAAGTTTCTGAACATTGACCTAATCTTTTTTACTTGCGTTTCCCAACACAGTGTTGTTCGTAGTGAAACTGCAGTGCATTCGCGTGGGCTTCCTTCGCGCATTATGTTCTCACTTATTAAGGAAATCAAGACCAGACTTCCTCACTTTATATTACCCTCTGAAATGCCTTCCCTCTCCGGAGTTTTTGCTCGCTTAATGGCGAAGGAGTTGCGGTTCTAATAAGACTTGAGGCTGAATATTTGGCAAACAGACTTGCATAGATATTACTGAACCCATTTAGTTTTAGTAAAGTACGATATTGGACTCGTTTTTTCACAATAATAATAATCATAAAGTTAATTATGGGTGTTCGATCACTTGTAGTATACAGAAAATGTACATTTACACACAAAAGAACTCTGTTACAATAAAGAAAAATTTAATAAGTTCAAGCTAGACTTTGTGGAATGAAACTTAACAGGACATTATTACCCTAAGTAAAGGTGCATCTAACAAGAACAATAGTTTTATTTCAGCTTGAATATAACCCATAAGCTTTAAGGCTCTATTCCAGGAACTTTTTGAACACCCCTTGCATATATATGAATACAGCAACGTGATGGTAATTTCTCTTGTTTGTGGCAGATCACTCCATCAAAAGGGACTCAAGTTATTGACACCGCATCCGACGTTTCCACAGACTCATACATACTAATATATAGCAGTCACTCCGCTCCCCCTCACACAAAAGATTCTCTTCCTTCTCACTTTCATATCTTTGCTTGCGCTTCATCTTTTCTTACGTGTATTTTTATTCTCCGACCTACGCGTGTCTACTCTTTTCACCATCTCCTCTTTTATTTCCCTTCGGAATTCAGTTACGATCTAATGGGCCACCGTCTTTGTTATTCTGCTCCCATTCATCTTTTCCACATGTCCAAACCTATGTGAGAAAACCTTTAATGTGTTTATTCCGCAACATTTCTTTCAGTGCACATTCCTTCGTTACCCACACATTTTCACAGCATCAAACAAACTGAAACCAAAACCAGAAACCGAAAACTATTATATTTTCCGGATAAAAACCGAATCCAAACCGAAAAAATGGAAATTCGCATACCCGAACAAAAGACGAAACCCTTATTGTAATCCGTTCCGATTTCCGGTTCCCAAAAATGCTCATTTTATCTGAATGTAATTGTAGGCTTACTAAATGTGTGTTCTATGAATTGTAAGTAATTACTAAGGACTTTTTCATTTATGAAATGCAAATAAAAACTTAGAAAAAAAAGTTTAGAAGTATAAAATATTATAATTATTAGAACAAAAACACCGGATTGTGTATCTCCCGAATAACAAAGTGGGTGGCGAGTTCACCTTTGATAAAATCGGTTCCGGGTTCGATTCCCGGTAGGGAAGCCCACAAGTGCAAAAATAACATACATGTAGAAGTATTTTTAAAAAAACCAAAACCACTTCGACATTGGTAGGAGCTAAACCGGAAGTAAACCGAGTTTGTGTTTTCGACGACGAAACAAAAGCCGGACGTTAACGTATTACGTTTCGTTGCCCTGCTTATTACTGACCCCTTCTATTCTGCTTTTCCCACATTTACGTCTCATAAAACCCATTTAACTACATATGGTTCTCTCATGAGCTTTTCCAGAGTCGTCACGTGCTTACTGTCATTCTTCTTCGCAGAAGTACGTACTTAGTAAACAATTTGCAGCAAATGTTTCCATTTGGTAAGGATTGCATCCTTAGAGAGTTCGTTGACCTCAAATCGCTCGATATCAGCTCCCCCTTTTGCTGCCATCTGAAGCATCCGCAGGAAGTTGCGTGCTCATGGTCATCTACTCCTCTGAGAGCCCATTCTCAATGGAGCTTTTTACTTCATATAAATCCTCCGATTCTTTTCTGCCATTCAAACGACAACTCAGATTAGCAACCACAGTTTTGGAATGGAGCAAACAAAATGTAAATGTCACTCAGCGCTAAGTTATGCCCGTTCATATCCGTTCAATTTCCACATTCGCTTAAAAATGTATGAGTTTTTCTCCGAAATGTGGAGTATCTATTGCATGAGATTCTCGAATGTATAATAACATAACATTACGTCACCTCTGCTGTCCTTTTGTCTAATTGCAGAGGCAATCGACAATGGGACAGCGCTGCGATATTCCGCCGTAAAAAGTGCGGAGTTGCCAATTTTGCGATTTTGTCAGTATATATATCGATAAACTTTCTTTAATATCGATATCTCGTACTATATAGGATTTATATTCATACTTATTCTCATATCTCTCTATTTAAAATTAATAACTGTAGAAAAAATGACGATGAAAGAGAAGACTTTTAATATTAATTTGGCCCAAGTAAAGGCGTTATAATATTACTATGACATCTATCATAGTTTTATATTTACTTGGTATCTCCTCTGCCATTTTGAAAGGTAGCGTTTACGTATTCTAAAGTCAAAGTATCATTAAGGGTGGCTTACAAAAGAATAAACAATTCTTTGAAAATACATTCTAAGAAAATGATTATCCGCCCCGAAATTGGTAGTACCGATCTGGTCTGATTTTTACTTCCTCTCCTCTGGAAAATCTACAAGATAACTGTTCAGTTTTGTGTGACATCAGAATCGAATTATTGAATCTATAGAAGCTATTTTAAAAGATTTTGATTCTTCAATGACTTTAAGCTTGACATACCTTTACAAACGTATACATTCCTCCCTCTTAGCCTTATTATTCCCATCAATGATGATCTTATTGACTGATTGACTGTAGATCTACATCAACACTCTGATCTGATTGACTGTTGAGCTATAATCCGCCTTCAGACGTGTGATAGGGAGATTCATCTCTGTGAGGGTTCGCACACATAACCTTTAGATTAGAAGTCCAACACGCTATCCACTAAGAAGGGGCACATAAATGATCCTGCTAATTGATGGTCAAGATGCATTCAGTTTAATAAATTTAACTACTTCTCGGCATAGAAGAAGTAAGAATGAGAATCTAAGTGGCAAAAAAACACTTCCAAAAGAAAGAAGAAAACATTAGCTTCCAAAATAACAGTAATGTAACTATAAAAAGCTTCGTCAAAGTATGCGTAGACCTACCGTATTTTCAGGGCAAACTCAATGGAAAAAAGAAGAGGAGGAACTAAACTCGTTTGAGATGTGGTGCTACTGATGCATGCTAAAAATCAAATGGACCGAAAGGATCTCCAATGAGAAAGAGCTTAAGGGAGAAAAAGAGTCCGTGGAAATCCATCGTAAACAGAGGAGTGCGGGAACTTTCCTGAATCATCAAGAACTCTTGAAGGCTCTACCAAAAGGAGGAAATGCGAATGGGAAGAGGGGAATGCAATGCATAGAGGTCATGAAACATATAAGATGCAGGACTTCGGAAGAGATAAAAAGTAAGGAGGAAACACTTTAAAATAGGATGCGTGAGGAAACCACAGCAAACAGAAAAAGGGTCTATCATGTAATTTCCGTGAGCGTTACAATATATCATAGATTTTTTATTGCATTTTATTTTCTTTACTTATTTCAAAAACAGCCAGTCTCACAATGTAAACTTTGATATAGGTGAAAGAAATTTTTGTAAGCTATTCATTGAACTAGTAACAAGGTACAGGGTACTGTACTAGGGTATTCTTAGCAGGGCGATGTACGGTGGAGACTTATCCCCGAAACCGCAATGATAGCGTTGAATAAACCCTGAAAAACTTGCATGACAAATGAGGGATGTATCAATAAGACATAACTGTTGGCGTATGTAAATTTGCATTAAGTGAGATGGCTTTTATGTGAAAAATAATTAATAGTAAGAGAATAATAGAAGATGGCTACATTGGAATGGTTTACAGTCGTAGCTAAACTATATTATAATAGTTTATTATTGCAGCTAGATGATATAAGTACTGTAATAGTGTGCTCCTTTCAGCTAGATGATAAACGTTCTAAAATAGACAATAATGTTGTAATAATTATGTAATTAATATTGTATGTGGTTCTGTGCTATCGTATTAGTTTTAGATGGTATTGCAATTACGCCGCCACCGGATTGTAAGTCCATCTGTAACAAATCAATTATTAACAATAATTTATCGTCATCGGTTAGGAAAAATCCCGTCGTGAATACTTTCACACACTCACACATCTTTTGGTCCGAAAAGAGATTTTCCGATTTCCCAATCAAATTACTCGCTCTTTGGGAAATTCTCGAGAATGGAAGACAGGGACTGTCCACTAAGAATCAGTAATAAGGATGATGACGATTTCCCATTTAGGAAAGGGACAAAGCTTTCAATCGCCATGGACAGCAGCGCTTTGGGTTAAATAAATCGCTCAAACATCTCATAATCCTCGTTTTCGCCTAAATTGCTCACACATTAAGCTCTCAGCATCTCTCAGGTTCTCACGGGGTTCCGTCCTAAACCCATCCACGTAAAACCAACAACAAGGATACATCTCACAACCTGAAACTCCCCTCACAAGTTATTCAATATTAAAGCAGTGTCTCAGCCATGTAATCTCATATTACATAAAATCACAAGATACCGTTGTCGCAATCAAAATTCTAAAAATAACAAAATTCATTCCCAACCGCTCCACTGCTCCATTATCAGAAGACAACATTATTAGGGTTTCCACTTTGCATACAAAACGACCCAGTCGACACAATCGTGTCACATATATCCTCGAATTAACACCAACTCTCATCACACTACCCTTTGCTCTTCGAGTAATCATCGCAACATTTCGAGGTATATCAGCCGTAAATCATCCTAAATGCAGAAAGGCAATTACTGATTCCTCTCTAACATTTCAAAGACAGAAACTTTGTGTAATTAGTTAGTTAACGCTTTCATTTAGCGAGATTGAACGTGGTGCGTCCTGTTATGCGATAGAATAGATCCATTCATCAATGAATCAAATAGTAGTAGATAAAGATCGGAAGTCTGAAATGATGGGCAGATTAAAAATCACGGAGCGAAAAGTTAGGAGAAGCTATAAGCGCTGGAAAAAGGTATTCAACTCGAAAGTGGGTTCCGAAAAACTTGCAAAACTAAGTCAAAATAAAAGCTAATGTATTAATCAAATATGTATAAAGGATATGTATAACCACAATCCAAATTCTGAAATTCAATATACTCCGAAATGAGAAACATTGCATCAGCTCACTTTTCATTATTTTGATTTTTAATATCTTACCAACCAAATAGTGAAAAGAATTGATGGACTCATCGATGGATTGGATTAGTGAGAATTCATTTAAGAACAAATCTTAAGCTGTAGGGTATCATAGAAGTAAACAAACAATATGGTGGATAAGTATCTATGAACAGTTTAATAATGGTATAAAGAATTTTATAATGTATATATAATAATATATATATCATTCTACTAACTAAGCCAACCTTCAGAATGATTACAAAGCAGACTTAATACAGACCTGACAAGAAAAGTAAATGGAAGACACATTTTTTTTCTGTCCTATACTTTATAACATTCCATTCATCATGGAAGCAGAATAATGGAAAATTTATAATATAAATTTTCCATATTTCTTCTTTCATTTTCCAAAATTTATAAGATAAAAGATAAATTTACTTTTAAAATAACAACCAAAATACACTAAAAACAGATTTCCATCCAAAAATTTAAACTCTCTTGCGTTAGGAGGTGTTAAGTTTATTTTTAAATATTTGCTTCTTTACTTCTCAAAACTATTATCCTTGTGTACTACTAATTAATTAGTGTAGCGAAGCTCGAATTTCCATAGAAATATACATCGATCTATCAAAACGAGGTCCTATGCAATGCAAATGAGAGAAAATTAACATACGGCGATGGACATATAAATGAATATAAGGAAGATAAGAGAGGATTCATTCTTTTTCCATTAGTTTCTCCCGACGCACTGGAATATCTTCTGTTGGGAGGGAGGCAGAAGCAGGATCAATATTTTACCAAATCTCCTTTCAGATGAAAAAAGGGGATCATCCTCTCAATTAATCATTTATCATTAAAATGAAAATCACTGATCCTCCTGATTTCCACAGTTTTTCACGAGAAAAGCATTTTCCTACTCTCGAAAATGTTTCTGAATCTTAATTAATTGAATTTTTTCATTCGTCATTTTCTGTGGAATTGAGATAATGAATCATCCATTTACTTCTTTCACAGACTTGTCCACAGATGTAATGACGGAAAAGCTGCTGAGGTATGAGTGATACTAATGATGGCATTAATTTTGGGCCATTTATTATTGAATTTAATAAATAATGTTATTTATATGGGGATTGTGCTGCAATTATGAGAATTTTTTCTCCAACAGCATTTTGGCTCTATGAAGGAAGCAGGTGCAAAGTACCTCACTCTCCATCTTGATTGGTAAGCCATGAATTATGCTTCTCTGAGAACTTTTAGTCTAATGTTGGAGGGAATGGACATTCAGCCACCTTTAAAACCAGTGTGCAGCCGTTCTATCGATATACTTACTTGATTTGATATAATTTGATGCAGTCTTCAACGTGATTTAATTTTGGTTCCCATAGATTCCTATAAATTTACTTTTAAGCGCTGCATTCTCATAGGAGGCTTACTGAATTTCAAATCATACTACCCGAAACTACTTCTTGAAATCTTATACGGTTTTATGGATGACAGACATCATTCTTTGATAAATTTTAATTATAAAATATAAATCGATGGATATTAAACTGAGATTTCTACCCTCGCTAGAATTATAAACGAAATTCATAAAAATGAACAAATTATCTAAACTAAGCCTAAATAAGTGATAGTAACATTAATCATATTAATTATATGTAATCACTCTTCTTCCATTGAGAAAGTCGAGGGTATCTTAATCCGTTCGTAAATATTGAAAGGAAAATCTATTGAGTGTGGCTCTTGGAAATTAATCACAAAAAATCGATATGTACTGTCGTACTCACTGTCGCTGAGGTTTTTGATATAAAACGTCATAGCTAAGTAATGTTGTGGCAGCGTGCTCTGATGAAAGTGAGAATTCCAGATTGAATTCCCGATCTCGTCAGAACTTTTCAGAATGAAGGAAAGTTGTATACTACCGCCCATCGAAGTTTATGGGTAAGGCGTAAATCTCGGAAAGAAGGCTCATTGTTAACATCAATTGCACGCAAACTTGTATTCGGCGTTCACGTGACTGTTGTTCGTCTTAACTTGCCGGCGCTGTTTCATCCTCCACATTTAGCTGCTATCATAAGGGCCTCTGAGTATACCTCAATTATTCTTATTTAACTTAGTAATAGTATAGGATACTTAATTACGTAATCATTAGGGATATATAAAGTGTTTCATTGAAAATTAAACCAACTATTCATCAGATTATATTTTTTCAATTCCTTTCTTTATGACCTTTATTGTTATGTTATCTCATAGCTCATGTAGATTTCTGTCAAAGAACATCGTTAAACGTAATTAATCATGAGAAAGAGACTCCACATTGGTATAAAGAAACGTGTAACGCCATGTGTTCATACATTCCATTTTCCATCCTCAACGGTTCTGCTTTAAAAGTAGGAGGGAAAAATATCAGAAAAAATGATAAGATCTACAGAGCAGAATATGCTCATTAATACCTCCAGACTTCTATTATACTTAACAATAGGATTGAGAACCATTCGTACACTAGCACGAAAGTGAAGAAGTTTCAGTGGGAGTATGCGGATTGTTTTCATTCCCTTAATTGTAATTGCCTTCTATTAAGGTACGTCTTTGCATATAGAATTTACTTCGTTTTAACAGTTCATTGTTTTACAATATAAAATTAGTGTAAGACATTTAGTGTTTTATCTTCTTTTTATTCTACTTAGTATTATTTTTAATAATAATAAATGTTTATTTTCTTTGATGTAAGTACAAGAAAATACAAGATTACCAAAATTGAATAAGAGAAGAAAGCTGCCTGGAATTGACATGTGAGCAACTAATTTTTGATTTAAAATTAACCTATAAGTCAAGGTTTATTGTGCCTAATAACGGTAATTTATTCATTCCGAACACCGAGAATTATATAGTATGGTAGCAGGAGGACATATATATGAAATTATTAGAAACAAACTTTCAAGCCCTGTTAATTCAAGAGAATCGTCAGTAGCTACCTCATTAGTGCGAAAGTTCAATAGATTAACTTATTACCATTTCCGAAATGGACCTAAGTAGTGTCAAATGTAAAAACATTGCAACATTCCTTCTAATGTTGCATTTAGAAGCATAGAAATACTATCGTGGGTTTCGCGCATCGGACTAAGTTCAGCACATGACCCAGAAATGAAATATTGAGGCCCTTCAAGCTACAGTTGCCCAGGGCGCCACAAGCCCTGGGGGCAGCCTTGTTTACTGATTTATAAACTCACAACTCATTGTTGTCTCCATTAGGGCAGCTAGCACATCATCGCAAATGTCCCGCAAATGCAAATTTTCTCAGCTGCCCTCAACTTATCTCCCTCAGAGCACCTGTTCTACCGCCGAATACATAAATAGATAAAAAATAGCCTTCGATAAAATGGACGTAGGCAATATTTATACGGGGTTACGTAGTACGAGATTTCGGTGAGAAATATTGCCAAGGAAATTGGGTAAAGTGTGTGTGGGAACTAACCTTTGAGCCTTTGACATCCGTGTGAAGAATTGACCCAAGGAATGGAGTCCATTTCCATGCGTTCCATCGCCTAGACTCACTCGGACCTCCTGCGAAAAATAAACATTTTCCCCATTCAAATGTTTCGAATCTATAGTCATAGAAATCCTATATTTTAGACCGCATCTACCATTTGACCACTTACGAAAAAGATAAACGTAACTTAAGAGATGTCTTCTACAGATTCTAACAGTTCAAATTTGATATTGTACGAATTCAATCGATGATTTAATCTAATTAGAATGAACTCAACATATTGGTAAGCGACCTTGTGGTATTTCATGACGATAGAAAGAAAAAGAAAAATAAACCACCTTTCACAAAGAAAGCTAGTTTCTAATTCCTTAAAAATAGCACTGCAAAGTAACACATAAAACAAGGAATAAACAAAAATATATTAAGAGGGCTCGTGTTACCATTCAAGAATTGATAATCATCTTATTAATTACTTTAATCCAATTTCAATTTAAATACAGTATTCCAAAAATAATATAGGATGTTATAACTTACAATAATGCTATTTAAAAAAATTAAATTCATAGCACCCATGAGCAAGTTAGTATAATAACAATATGACGTAGGAAGGAGGAGTAAGTTTGGCTGATAGGGAAAAGAAAGATGAAACGGTAGACGCGTAAGAAGATGAGTGTTAATTTGAAATATGGCGGCAGAATAGTCTGTTGTTGAGTTCGATGGATTTAATAAAATATACAATTAAAGAAAGTTCAAGAAAATACAAAGGAGAACAAAAATATTTACATAGATAAAGTTATATAAAAGTCGTCACTTGGTATGTAGTAGGAGGTGCTTAATACGCACACCATTTGCAGAAAAGTGAATTTTTAAAACGACTATTCTTTGCATCGATTTCCCTGATTTTTATCACGTTATCCAATCCACTAATGAAACGCGGTGGGCGTATAATATCCGCAACGACTTCCGAGAACGTATTATCTCTGAATTTATTGAGCAATTTTATTCTAAGTTTAAATCTTTTTCCTCTGAAGATTCCCTCTTCACAGAACGCTTTCCTATTTTTTGTAGCAAATCTCAGCAAAACGTATGGCCTTTTACCTTTTTAATTGCGGAATACAATTCTTGTCGGCTCACATACTCTGCATGCATACTCAAGATGGGATCTAACTAGCTTAAAGTTTAAAAGTTCACGACTTTTCTTCGTTCTTAACGACAATTCCCTCGACGAAGCAGAGTTTCTTAAGTTCTTAAGTGCTCTTCCACATATGTTACGGATGTGGGTAGCCCATGTTAAATTGTTCGTGAGTGTAATTCCAAGATATCTCACTGTTGCCAAGTTCTTTCTTCTGAGGGAGTACCACTGTACATCAGTAAGAGACTTTCTTTCGAAAAAGTTTACTACTGAACATTTTTCCACATTAAGCTCTAAAATCTGCGAAAAAATCTTAAATCTATTCATAGTAGACATTTTAAATTCTACGTAATATCTTAGTCTCTCTATGTTTCCAGTAAATGACCGAGTCGCCGCAAAAACCTTACTTTAATATCGATCTCACATCTAAATTCGTCGAGGCATATTAAGAATGGTAGAGGTCCAATTGCGGTACGCTACGGCACACCCGATATCTTTGGGTCTGATACCATACGATTTACTTAGAAAAGACAAAAATTCAAAGGAAGTACATTTAAGAAACAGTAAAGTAAGCGTGTGCAAACTTTCAGTCCCAGTGGGTCAAAGGTGATGTACATATTCATAGCTGGAAAAACATATATAATCTAAAATGGTTTTACTGTCTCAACAATACGTAAAATGAGCACAGTACCTCTTCAGTAGATTTCAGTATTTGTTTCTTTTTCACAGTAAATATCATGGTTTAGAGGGAAAATTGAATAAAACGTTGAGGAAATGACAATGTACTGTCCGGGATTGATTAAAGGGCCGTGTGCGGTCAGCGAGATGCGGGGACAGTCCTTTGGTAAATCAAAGGAATGAGACGGAATCATAGGATACATGAGTGAGAAACGTACGGGAAGACACAGGTGCTTATAATCAAAGCCGGTCCAATTCTCTGAAGGAGTGTGGGCAAGGTTTCGCTCAGATTCCTATTTTGAAAATCCATTCTGAAAACATGCGTTAGTGACTATGATAAATTGACGCTTGTGAATCCTAAAAATACCGCAATTTTTTCTAATAGTATTGGTTAGAAAAATAAGTATTTGTAAGAAAATATTTTTTTAAACATGTAAGGTAGGTCTTCCCTAAGTTCCGTTAAGTTTGCTAATTTTCTTTAAAAATTTAGAAGGAAGTGCTAACTAATTTCCTATGCACTCTCACAGCTGAAGTCGCCTTTCACATGAGCCTCCACAAGGAAACGAACCCGGTTCCACTTTTAGCAAAGTCGAACGCGTTACATAAATTGCTATCCAACAACCCGCATCAGCAGTTTATTAATGTCGAATTTCTTATTTGTCTTTCCCTGATCATTTTTATATGCACTACTTACTCTCGCGAATTTCGAAGCCAAGGACAATGATATCGTCGTAGATAAATACGTAAAAAGCAGATAAATATGTGAAAACAAAAAAAAACAAAGTAACTTTCTCGTAGGGCAGATTTCGAAGATTGTGATATATTTTGGATGATCTCGTATAATGCTTACCATTCCACTCTCTATCTATAAAAGAGACGAATGTTTATCGATCCGCGAATCTCCTAAACTAATCCCAAACGAGAATTGCTTTGTATCGCCATAATTTCTGCTTCACTTTTAGGAGGGCAGCCCTTCTTCATTTGTAAACCCTCTGCCGTGGAGTGCACATTACTTAAACGAGATTTCCATTCTCTCCGCATCGCGAAAACAGACTTTTCTGCGGGCGGAATGGCTAAGTTATCACGTCACACTAATGACAAAAAATCGCCGGGATCCCGAACCATACCCTCATTCATCACCCCAACGAGGCTGATACGGCTCCCCCTTAAGGGGAGAGCGCAAGAGATCAAAATACTGAATAAAATATAACTGGAGTGTGTTATAATGATAAGAACCGAACGGTCTCTTTTGATTAGTCGATTTCCGTTACCCTTTCATCTTCCGAAGTATATCCTGCGCACATATTTCTCAACACGCACCTAAACATAGATGATTAGGATAAAAATACCCATACCGGATTCTAAGATAAAAAAACACGTTGCAATGGTCTGTAGGATGTAAAGAGTTAGGATCTCAGCTTCAAAAACGCCCGATATTCCTAGTACCGAATGAGCTTTTGTAAGAGTTTGTATGGATACATTGCAGCTGCAGTATCAATTGTTACCTCGATATTGATTTCTCTTCTTGTTAAATACTTACCTTGCCTAAAAGACTTTCTTACACTTGTAATGACATTTCAGCGATCGGCATCTTTCACGCTTTATAATTGAAGATTAAAATACACTTTCTCTTTGCTACGAATGACTTCGCGTATAAGTTTGTTCACATTAAAACAGAAATGCTTGCACTTATTCCTACCAAGATACCTTGTTGAGTGGAGGATTTTTACTTCTCAATTGGGACAAGACAAGGAAAATTAAATCTTTCATCTACTTTTATCTCGATGGATTTGATAACATGACGCTCCTGACTAAATGATTAGAAATAACATCTTCCATACTATTTAGTCCTTAACGATACTGCTACATAAAGGGTGATTGTGCTGTACTTGTGTGAACTGTTTCATCATTCTACCTTAATGAGGAAAGCAATCATGAATTACCTCAAGCCCCACCCAGCCATGTAAGCCTCATTCCCTCTCCTAAGCTAATGCCTACCTAATGCTGAAATAATTAAGAACGCAGCAAGCCGACTACTTCCAATCATTTTGTGCTTGCAGAAATTATTTTCAGCTATACGATATCAATGCGGCACTGATATTAGAATATGGAATCCTTAGAAAATTAGTAATCATGAGAAAAGATCTCGTACTTTATCTATGTATCTGCAGGAATTCTTCCCGGGTTTCCAACCGGGTCGTATGTACGGATAAGTCTAATGGTTGGAATGATATGTCTAATACCTCTAATTCACAGAATCTACATTTTGTTATACATGAGGTGGTTTTTTTCATCGGTACGTCACTGTTTTATCTATGGAAATAAAGAAGCATTTTGTGAGACGATCGTTGGTTTGAGGAAAGCAAAATAATGGCCTTATTCTTCGCCATTAAAGTCACTTAATTGGGTGTTGGCGGGAGAAGGAAATGGCTTCCGAGAGACAACTTTTCAAAAAGAGAAAAAATAAGAATGCTGAAGAAAGCGACTGGATGCAAGGAAAGGGACGATATAAATTGCGAGCTATTAGAGGCACCAGTGATGACTTTGCGTTGCTGAAATGGAAGGTTTTATGATTAAAATATTAAGGCATAAATCCTATAAAAAGCACCGGGGAAAATAAAAGGTGCTCGCAATTGATTTCGGAAATGGGGATGACCGTGAATTCTGAATGTGACTCACTCACTGCGTTCATTGAGCCACACTCTATTGATAGATTTATTTCCATTATCTCTCGACCGCACCGTGTTTTACCGTTATCATCAATAAGTTAATACGCAATTTGAAAAAATAAATATAAAAGAGAAAATGTCCGGAAGGAATTTGGGTAGCTGAATTATATCCAAAGAAGTAAAAGAGGTCCGATAACTGTGGCATCACTTTTAAATGAAGATTGAAGGATTCACAATTTTGATGCTCTAAAATACTAAACTACTTTGTTTGAATATACTCAATCCGTCGTCAGGGTTCTCTTCGGAAGTTTTCACACGCAGCCTAACGGAATCGTAAGTGGTCCAATGGAACATGTGGCCTTCCAATCTAGACTGGTGTTAAACTACATATAATGATAACTAAATTTAATGCAAAAAGATGTATAAACAAGTACCTGAAAGTTGCATTAAGCAGGTTTATAAAAACACACAGAAGAACAATATAATCATAGCAGCCACATAGTAAATATCATTCATATCATTATGAATTTTTATGCGTTTATATATGTATACTTGTATCGGCTATCGTCTTCAATTCGTCGGATAAAGGCTTCCCCTTGCGTTTACAAATATTCTACATTCTGATCTTCTCGTTGCCAGGTTACACGAATGGACATTATGAGTTCTATCTATCTACAGTTCGTTTTCTTGCCTCTTATTATCCCTTATTGCCCTTTTGAGATGCTGTTGAGCTTAGAGATGGTGTCAAACGGTTATCATATCTTCTTTGCAAAGATTCCGACCCATTTTAGTCATCTAATATAATCTACGATGTATTCTTATCTACTTCTGTCGTTATTCTCAACCAGTGGTTGAATTTTCTGTTCTTCCTTAAGATTACAAGTATAAAACGTTCCATACTCCTTTGCGCTTCCTGCATTCGCTGGATTATTGCGCTATTCATCATTCAAGTTTTGCTGCGCAAAGTCAAGACGGTAAAATGCAAAATTGGAAGACATTCTTCTTCAAGACCATAGGAATGTTTGACTTCTAGATAAGCGCATTCCCTCAGTAGACGCTCCAGCCAAGATAATTCTCCTTTATGTGGGTGTATTCTAAGTAAATATCCAGAGGGATTTCTTACACCAGTACTTGTGCTGGAAAATAATTTGATAAAACACTTGGATTTTGTTTCGGTTGGATCTATCTCGATATTTTTACAGTAAAATTCCGGTTTTTCGATCACAAGTTCAACTTTTACCTGAATCTATCTTTTGTGTCGCTGCTTTCTGACATTAACCAATAAATACACAATTTTATGTAAAGATGCAATCTATTTAATCGAAATATCGTTTTCCGCATAGTTAATATTTCTGAGCCCAACCATTCATTTCTTTGGTTCATCCTTTTCAAATCCCTCTTATAATGTTAAAAGGTATACCGAACACTTTGCTAATAATTTTTCGCAAATGCAGTACATTATCTCAGTATTTTATGTCCTATGTTTTATTCATTTTGTCTGTCAGCCTTTCTTTAGGGGTCTATTTAACGTTAAAATAAGTGTGAATTGTAGACTTATAAGTATTTAAGAATCTTCACTTAAAATAAGCTATAAATCACCAATATCAATATGTGTAGGGCTACTATAATTTGATAGCGAAAATATGGATGTATTACATTTTGTGCAGAGATAACTCGGGACAGAAACTAGTTGCCTTTATTCTGTTTTATCTAATTTTATGGGTCTGTTAAACTTCTCCAATCAATCTTTGAATCTCTCCTCTTTTCTTAATTGGAGTGTTGCTCAAATATGAACAAGAATATAAAATGGGACTACTACTCTAAACAGAGACACTCGTGGTCAAAACGAGACCAATAGTAAGCCTTGTTAGACTTACACAAAACATTCAATGTAAAGAACTATTATATATTCGTTTTTTGCTAATTTATTTATGGCTAGGACCGTTCTTACATGATGTGGCACTGCATCTAACCGTTCTTAATATCAAATGAAAGAAAAGGAGAATTAATAACCTAAGTAAGAGTAAAAACCGAAGTTCGCACTTATAGAAAAATACACGACGGCAGGAATACACCCGAAGTGTGAAAAACCTGTGTAACCTGTGGGTAGTTTACTAAATTGTAAGGAAAAGGTAGGTTGAGACATCTGAAAGAATAAAATATAATACAAGCAGTTTAAATCACAAATACAGCTAAAAACACGTAATCATATAAAAGAGTAAAATAAGAAAACGTCAACAAATAGAGACATTGAGATACACACCTTATGTGATTAAGTGTCACACACTTCCTCTTTTTGTAATACACCATTTAACAACGACCTCTTACTTTATGCAAATACTATAATAAGTTCTCGCTACGTTTTCGTTTCATAAATATTATCCTGGTTTCCCGCTTTCATTTTTTCCTCGCATCCATCATCTTCTTCCGTCGTTCCCTCAAAAGCGGTCTTTGGATGTTCTACAGAATGCATATAAAGAAAGTGTCAGCTCAATTATTCTTTCATCCTTCTAAGCAGAGAATACGACCAACAGATTCCTCGTTTCGGCCGCATTCAATCTTAAAGCGGATATTAGATCTTCTCCATATGGTTCCATAAAACTTCGATCGTGAAGATACTCCTCTATCTTAAATCTAAAGATTGAAATCAGATTGGTTTTATATTTTCCTTGGCTCATTCGGCAGATGCCATATTGAATAG
Organism: Pachydiplax longipennis; assembly: GCA_036926295.1. NCBI lineage: Eukaryota > Metazoa > Arthropoda > Insecta > Odonata > Libellulidae > Pachydiplax > Pachydiplax longipennis. The sequence goes on along the minus strand of JAVFKF010000044.1, from coordinate 8,273,089 downwards.
AGCGCCGCGGCTTAGGCAAGTTGAAAACAGAGCAGTTTCCCGCTCTACATTACGACTTTCCTCCGCAGAATTCAATTTTGCGGAAAGGAAGGGACTATTTCTCGATGATTAACTGAATAATTTGACGGGGAATTTGCGCGCGGGAGACCCTCTGAATACCTTCTCTATAAGTAACAGTATTTCGAGGAAACATTCACTGATCCATTCTCATACATCCTCTATAAACAACGACTAGAAACCTGAAGCAGATTCTCGCAGCGAATCTGCGAAAGTACATTTGGAGAGCGCGCTCGAATGAATCGACCCGCAAATTCACCCACGCAAATCCCTAAAACGGGCCAAAAGTTTCTCGCGAGATAGTTGAACAAATGCGAAGATCAACACGAAGTTTGGGTCCAGTTTCACTTTCTTTTTTCGCAATGAAAATAAAAGTCGACTTGGATCGATAGCGCCAAGTGGCGACCACAGCGCCAACGAGGCGGATTGAGACGCCATCTGCCGGAAAAAGTCAACATTTCAAAGCGTTTTATCAAGGGCGGGAAGTAAAGCGAAAGCCGACACCCTCAGCCACGGCGATTTGCTTACTTTGACAATAAGCACCCCAAAGGCAAATTCGCGATTCTCTATTCCCTCTACAAATATTGTGTCTATCTAGAAAGATTCACAAATGGCTCTCAATTTGGAAGTCAAAGATGGAAATTTTAACGCGTGTAGTTGAGAGGGATGGAATGAATTTATTACGAATATTTTTTCTCCTAAGTTTATCTTTTATTTCCTCTTCTATCTTCACGGGATTGGGCGTACTATTCCAACGTATCCTAGGTCATCCAACACTTCTATTCAGGGGGCTTATCTGACTTTGCCTACTTCGGTTTTCTCTCAGGAGACATATGTATGACTTTTCTTTATGATGCATTGTATAGTACAGTCTCTCTCTTAAAGTACGTCTAGTTTTGTCTTATGTCATTGTTCCTTACATGGTCAAACTGGCATGTGTACAACACATAGGTTTATCTGACTTTGCCTTCTTCAGTATTCTCTCAGGAGATAAATGCATGACTCTTTCCTCAACTTTTCTTTATGGTGCATAATACTGTAGTGCGTCTAGTTCTTGTCTTATGGGAATGCTTTTTACAAGGTCATACTGATCTTTATGACACTTAGGTTTATCTTTTGCTTCAGTACTCTCTCAGGGTATGTACACATGACATGTTAAATGACTTCTCCTAAATTACTACATCCAATATATTACATCATCTACTCCTTTCCAAAGTGCATTAGCAGTTTCTTCCGATTCATTTGTCCTGCTGCTAATCTCTTTAGGAATCTTCAATGCCTTAATAAATATCCTCAAAGCTGGACTCTTCTGTTTACGATGGATTCCGTAACTTCTTTTTCTCGTTCATTCTCTTAAGCACTTCTTCACTGGGGATCTTCCCGGTCCATTTGAGTTTTAGCATGCGTTTGCAGCGCCGTATTTCAAAGTAATTCGGTTTATTCTATTCTTCTTTTTCCCAGAGTCTTGCATCTTTATGAATCCACATTCCGTAAGTAAGCTTTAAGGAATCTCTTTCTAATTCCACGGCTGTTATTTTTTTAGGTTGCGATTTACTCTTTGGCTGAAAGCACTAATTTCCTGCGCAATTCTACTTCACTTACTTTTTTCTCCGTTTCTGAAGATCTTACTTCCGAAACAGATAAAGATGTTCTCTTCTTAAAGTTCCTCCTTTAGCGTTTAAAGTTTAATAGAGTTTATATCATCTGCTCATTAGGAAAGAGTGATAGGAGATTTGGCACGTAAACTTTTCAAGAAAATATCTCAATAAAACACATAAAAAGTCAGACAGGACCAGGACTTGAGCCTTGGTCTTCCAGCGACTACTCTAACCATTAACCAGAAGGTTCTTCGATGCCTTTTCGGGAGATTGCACAAATTAGACTTAATTTTGGAAGACTATGTATCTTGCCAACAAAGTCTCCTAAAACAACATGGCTTAATGTTCTAACAGATTAGCACAATAGTGTGAGCAGTCTCCCAGAAAGGGGAAGTTCCGGGTTCTAGTTCTGGTCCTGTTAAGCTTCCTCCATTTAAATTTGCTTGCGAATCTGCGTTATATTTCACTATAATCCTTTTGATTTAGATTAATGTAAATGTTAAAACGCCCCATATGTACAATTTATCGAAAGTCTACTAAACTCTAATGTCGAAATAACTGTCAGTCAGTGCGTCAAGTCAAAAGATTAAAGAACAGACAAAGTTCTTTGGGAAACAGTTCCAATATTGTGCACTGTCAGCCAAAGGAGAGTATCAGTCAACTGAAATGTTTCAAGTAATGCAGTTGGAACTGTTAGGACTCAGTGCTTCGCAAATTAATGAACTACGCCTTGTATAGTCAATTCATTCTCTGTCTACTTTCACAATCACGGATGGAAAACAAATGGATTGGACAGGAGGGTGGGAGTGATTAATAAGCACGCATCGAGAATACAAATCTATTGAAGAAGAAATTTTATTCTCCTCTTAAATCCTTCTCGTTTCTGCCTAATTAGAATTTCTAATGTGAATCTTTAAACCTAAGCAAAGATTGACATTAATAGTATGCCCTTTAATATTAGCCAGCTTGAACATAAAAGTAATTGATTTAATGATCATAACATGGGAATGCGGTACGTCATGGAAAGTAACAACATATATAATATATAATTAATACTACATAGCTCGTTAGCGAAACATATCGCAGTTTAAATTTAATATAGAAGTGTACAAAGAGTTTTATTTCTATTATTTAATTTTGTTTATTTACTCAATCAAATCTCATCTGTTTCTCACCTAAAAAAGTCAAATCTGTCTAACATTCAAGTAACTATTACTGAGTTTTGTTGTAAATTTACTTTTAAATGAAAAAATCTAGAAATAATAAAATAAATATTCAGAAAGATATAATATTAGAATATTTGGAGCGAAAAAAGGACAGTTCGATTTTGGAAAAATAAAACTGGAACTAAACCAAAACTTAATTTTTATATTTCCCGCTAAACCGGAGCGAAAAACGATACGAAAAATATTACGGTTCGACGCCTGTTCAATAATTTTCATACATTGTTTTCTTTTCTTTTTCACGTGAGCTTTCTTTAATACTACAGTTTCATTCTCCATGCAAATTAATCTCATATTTACTGTTTTTACATCCCCTTCTCTTCATTTTCTCCAGCCGCAGTGTGAACATTTTTCTACGCTAAAATATCACAGAAATATTTACTTTCCATAGCCTAATTTTCATCTCCGTATTTCATTTAAATAAAATGAACGTTATGAGGATATATATGACTCCCTTCAGCAAAGTTTAGCATTACCATATCGGATCCAAAGTTTAAGTCTTACGTAATTATCATTCCCATAAATTTGCCGTGAGCTTCCATAAAATTCTCGTAGCTATCTTGAACATACGTCTTCAGCTAACTAGGTGACTCGAATCTATGACCCGGCTAATTTAGTATTCCATAAAAGGGGTAAGATTAAGACTGATTGGATAGTTCGAATAAGGAATCAGCCAACACTGTGCCTGTCCTCAAACGAGGACGCTGTTTCTCGAAAGAAAGTATTGCCCTCCTAGAATCTCCCTAGAAGAATGGTTTCCACTCCAATGGGCGTCTCTTCCATTTTCTGCGCCTTCTCAATGATTCCAATTCCACTTTCTCAAGCCATTCTCACGTTTTCTCATTTGGGGGCGACGCATCATCTCTTAAATCCTTGATTGCATCCCATGTCCATCCCAAGATTATTCCGGAAGATCTGCCAAGGTCGCTTCTTGACTACCCAACATCTTGACGTTTCGTGAGTCAAGGACGGGAAATTGTTTTGTATTTTAATCAAAGTAGAGAAAATAGATTTAGGGAAATACATTTCTTGAAATAACCATATTATTTCATTACTTCAATTCGTAAATAGGAATCAACACACTGCTCTGTCAGTGGTTGTATACAAATATAAAATTCGTTATAGGATATTAACTTCGTGTGATTAAGTAAAAGTATCATGGTCTCACGTATAACCATTTAATTTGAAATTTCACTAAACAAGTAAATTCATGCGATATACTGAAAAAATTTAACATTGAACCCGAGAATATTCACTGAATAAACATTAGCTAAATTTAAGGCACGTAACGACATTTGTTGAGATGCAAAATTTAAAAAGTTCAGCAACAAATTGTTTTCCTCTTATAAGCCTACATACAGTTCGTGTAGTTTATGTGCCTGTATTTCCTTAAATCTACATTTATGAAACTCCTAAAACTAATCTATCTATTGCCACCTAATTTCTGATTCTTCGATTTTGGAAAATAAAAGTTTCATACAATAAGAATGTTGCTTTCGATTGCATGTCGTTCATAATTGCTTCTATTAGAACATAAAAATCGATTAATCTCGCAGGCTTCATTTCTTTCGCCAAAATAAATTAGAGATAATCCTACCACATCAAGATAAGTTGCATAAAAGGGAAATGTATTGACAATTTTAATTTTATCGTTAAATATTGCTTTCGATTCCAATTAATTCGAAAATTAATATAAAAAACAAAACTTTTGTAAGTATGAAAGTGTTCTAACAATGAAGAAAATCGTTCACTTTGAGTTCATGCATTTTACAATAAAAAAACACAGGGAATTCAGGATGATATGGTATGAATTGATTATTCGTTTGGTTAAAAAGTTAAGTTGCGTTCCGCTACGCTTGACGGGAGAGCTTAATCCAGCTGGTTCCTTAATCCTTAGCTGGTTATAAAATACGTAGTACAAAGAAAAATTTTCTCCTTTATTGACCGTTTGAGGTATTACGAAAGTATCTAACTTTGGGCCAAATAAAAGGTTTTTTATTCGATGGTCACTTTGACGGCCATTTTCGGTTGCACCGCACTCAAACATGCGTCATCGCCTGCAGAATGTTTAGGATGGCTTGTGTATCTGCTTGTTCAACACACAGCGTGATACAGTTGTAAAGGTCCAAATGTTCGGTCACCGAAATGAGAATGGGATGAAATCGTGTTTCGCTCTCTTTTCAGTCGGCGCTTGAAGAAAAATCACGCATGCGCATAAAAGTTGTATGAGCGTACTCATTATTGCTCTGTCGGGTCGATTCAGACAGACACTACTCAGACCACGACGCCTCCTCTAAGCCAATGCAACCTTTTCGTTTCTCTCGAAAAGATACGATTTAAAATATTGAAAATGACTGTTGAATATCGTAATTCTTCGTACTACCAATAAAATGCTTCGATTTAATACAGACTTGAACATAAAATAGGAAGTTTTAAATTCTTTTCCATAGAAAAAGCGTTCAAAAGTTTTTGAAATAAAACTTCTCTGATGAGAATGAGTTTTTAAGTAAAATGAATGAAATTAAGATTATTATTTGGCATTGTTGCATTAGACTAATAGTAAATTATTTAGAGAGACTTTTTCGAACGGCAATGCGATTTCTCTGAGCAACAATCAAAGTACTCTGGGAATTCTACGAACTCCCTGCATATTTATGATACATTTGAAGGTCATCGTTAAGTACTTTCAAAGACCCATCTGAATTTAAATAACAACACAGTGATGTTACACTTTATTCTCTTCAATTTCAATAATGTGAATATTAAACATTAACTAAATACCATGGACTTAGTCAGAGACCATTGGAAATAGATATTGATGGCAAAATATTATGCGTACAACAATTATCACGTATCATGATAACTACTTAGATTAATATGCCATACAAATCTTAAAATAGGTAATAGCCTATATTACTTTTAATCTTTATGTCATTTTTAAGAGGTGAATACACGGAAAATAATGTCATTATCATGGGGCAATCCTCTTATACAATAATCACCGATGAGTGAATATTTATTTATCCGTCGTTGTTTATGTCAGAAAACTCCTGTAAGAAATAAATAGGAGGAATCTTTGGAAATTAATTACACGTACTTTCTGACATGATAGGATTATAAATTTTTGGGAGTCGTTAAAGTCTAATGGAGTGATACATCTTGATATTTGTTTGTCCAAATTATCCTTGGTTCGACTCTGGATAACGCAAAAACACTCCCTTGAAACTGCACGTATGGTTTAATTGATTGCAGAATTAAATCTGAAATAATGGCTCTACGAAATCAAATAAGTACCAAAATATAGAACATTGAATGCAAATTCTTATTTTGGTAGTAGAATATCGTATTCTAGTCGAAATTGTGAGAATTCTTTCAAAATTTATGAACAATTAGAGTAATTTTGCGGGTATAAACACGTAATATATGACATAATTAAATAATAAGAGCGTCATTTCGGACTTAATACATTATAGACGGCAAAATAAGGATTACCATTCGAAATCTATAGGAATACTTATAAATTTATACATTATATCAGTAATAATTGTCAAATGATTATAATGATATATTTTCGTGTATATAAAATATGTATATATTTTATGTATATATACATAAAATATAAGATATGTTATGTATATATACATATTTTAAACCATATAATAAGTTTATAAATAAGTAACAATGTAACTTTGTTTGTATATTTACGTATTATGTATGAAAATACATGTACGATGAAATGAGAGAAACTTAGAACGAAATTAAAGGTTTATGAATTTTATAGTACGAAATAAAAGCTAAAATTGGAAACATATTAACGTAATGTATTTTCGCGTTTTGGTTATAAACAGTAGCTTAACTATTTAAATGATTGCTTGATTTAAACGAGCAAGTAGTGGCAACTTCTAAGGTTTTTAACATGAAGCTTCTTGGTAAACCTAAAACTAAATTTTCCAGAAAAAATTTCCATAAGTAGAATTCGAACCGCTGAGGATAAACTTTTGGGATGATGTTTGGAAATAAACGACATCTGTAAACATGAACCAGACACTCTAACCAATCGGCCACTCGGGATGACAAGACTGTTCACGGTTATAAATGAACAAAAAGCTTGATTAAGTTAAGTTAATCTGGATGCCAGATAATCAAGACAATATGACAGATGCATTTAAATATCATTTCACCTTGAAAATCTCAATTCAGCAATATACATTCGAAAAGTATAACCTCTGCTTTAGTTGCTTCTCTCTATCTCTATATCTCTAAATCAAGCCGTTTCTGAAATAAAAGGGGGGACGGACAGACGGACGGACAGTTCGCTAATTATATAAAGGATAGGCAATTCTCATATGGACAACCAGAAGGCTGCTATTCTCACTACATCCTATATATATAAGTTTAAATTATCTTTCTCTCCGTTATACCCATGCATGCTTTTAATATTTGAAGAATAACCAGAATTCAATTTTGTGATTAGATTTGAAACCGCAGAGAGAGGGTATTTTCATTTAAATCCCATCCGAAAAGTTAATTAACGTGAAAAGACTTTTAGTAATCGGTTCAATTCCTACATCAAAATATATATTTTTATTTAAAACTTAAAATGTATAACATGCGTACAATACGTTCTCTTTTCAAAAGTTTTGACAAACAGGCAGTTTAAATGAGAGCGATTCGGATTCTGTACTAATTTGCAAAATTTGTTTCTCTACCATCTTGGTACTACTCAGTCTCGAAATGTGCATGATTGTTCCTGTAATCGCCATGATAATAACGAAAGAGTCGTAAGAATAAAAGTTAATTTTTACGTTTTTTCTTGCTCGATTAGGCGTAGAATGGCTCATTTTGAAGAAGCGGAGGTCAGTGAACGTTCTATAAGGTCTTTTTATATCTTCCTGAAACAAATGTGCATTTTAAATTAGTAATTTCCTTATTACAGTTGATATATACGTTTATAAGATACTTATAAATAAAATTTAAAATATTTAACATGGATTTATTGGGCAAATACGTATTACTTTCCCCCAAAGGATAAGTTTTCGCCAAGAACCAGCGCATCGAACCGTAATATTTTAGTCCCGGTTTTTGTTCCGGTTAAATAAAATACACTAATTTCCGTTCGAGTCCAAATCTATGCGTTCGTCGCATCTATCGGTTCTATCCCTTGTTTTTCACTCCCACAGATCTAATCTAATATCCTTTGTTCGGTAATCTGTTTAGCCTTTCAGGTAAATTTTATTAAATTTTAGAACAACTTAATTTTAGAACAACGATATCAAAGAAATAATTATCAAAATATTAGACCAACTATACTTTAATGTAAATCATACTTTTAAGTAACCTGCAAGTTGCGGTTACACATACTTACATACAGTAGTTAAATCCAATTACACTCAAAAGGTTGACCACCCTGACTGTGTGAAAAAATGGCACGTATTCAAAAATTAACTCTACTGAATCTATTTAAGCTAAAATTTTGAATTTTTGTATGCTGTAAACTTATTTTGTATGCTGTAAACTTATTATGTTACTTAAGTATCTATAAATATGTTTAAATATACGATCAACATTATTACTCTGCAAGCCCACTCTCGCCGTATGGCACTTTTAAAACCATTTACCGGAAAATAAAACTGCCTTTTTAGTTTTTATATACACGATTTGGGCTTCGCATTCTAATCCAAGCTCTAAAAACTGACATATTTATATTCTGGATATAAATAATCGATATTCTTTAAAATCCAAATTTGAACGAAATTAATGTTTTATTTATTCGATTCGGGTTTCGGTGATTTTTCTAATTTTTCGGCTCGGGTTTCACTTTCATTGCAGAATAATTATTTTTCCTAAATTTTTTTTTCTATTTCGGTGACGGTTCAAAACTCTGCATAGAAAATAATGCATACAGATTGAATTATGATTCCCTTCCCTGCTCTTTGTGTCGCATTCTCCATTCCCTCGATAAACACACTTATAATTCCACTTTTACTCTTAACTTCTTAGCTTTGGAAGATTCTCTTTAAGAATAGCAAATTCTGGTCCTTCCTTTTCCTTTCAAGTTTCAGAAAACACAAACAAATCGCTCGCCCAATATTTTGGAAGCGTTGCGAAAATCAGTTAATAATACAAGTCGAAAATAAGCCGTCAAACAAGTCCTTGCTTGGGTCAGATCGGCAATTACGGAGACAAACAGGTCGAGCACAAACATCGCCCTCTCTGAAAAATAGGAACATAGTTACTTTTTGCGCCAGCGAGAGCATTCCCGTGTACTGGAATCGATTTCTAATAAAAGTGACATCGCCGGCAGAGAAGTATTGGATTGGAAGACTGGGAAAAGCATTTAAATGAAATTTTCATATCCGAGGAAGGAAAAAAGGATTCCTTTGTTGAGGGTCCTCAAGGAGGGATTTCACTCCCCTATTTGCTCTCGTAAAATTCTTATCTCGCGTTGCCATGGAAATGAGACGACTATCTCCAAACCCTTTCCTCAGCCCGCTTAACATCTCCCTCATCAAAATACCACATTTATAAACTTAAATAGGTTATAAACTTTCTGCTTAGATACGCAGACTCCTCTCATTATTCTGCATCTCGTACGGGACATCATTTTCCTAAAAATTGCGATTTATTTCCGAAGTTCTTGCGGTTATAAGGCAGAGAAATATAATCCTCTCTTTGGAATTCTCAAGAGGATAGCCTCGTCTTCCCCCAAAGAATATTCTCTCGTTCGTTAAATTTTATAGTGAATGTTGCGCTCGCTTATTTTACAATCGAATGCAAATGGGCGGAATCATTTGCTCCGCATGTAAACAGCGATGCGCTCCCAAAGGAATAACCAGCGGCAGACCTTTTTTCCATCCGAAGGTCGCATAAAAAACTTTTAGGTGGCTCTTGAGTGACGTATTCGACGTGCTTACATTTTCGTTTATTTGAATTTCTAGTCCAACTTTGATATTGAACATACGAAAATGACTTTAATCGAAGGGCAAACCAAATAGATGTTTTTCATTTATTTTAAATAGACGTGGTGGACATCATTGGGAAACAAAATTATTTAAATAGATTTGCTTTTTTATGGTTGCGAAGAAAAGTCAGCATTGGACCCCTGAGAATGGCGCATTTGGCCTAAACCCGATTTCTTTTCTATCAATTTCTCCGTGCTTTCTGACGGATCCTCATTCATAGGCAACCAGCGATGCAGACACGTGTTTGCTGGTTGTGTTTCACAGGATATAGAAGTTCCTTGAAAGTTATCCCTAAATTTTTCAACTAAAGTATAGTCCATGGCGCGATATTTCTTTTAGATATAATCACAATAAAGGCGGCATTTACCCTGGAGGACACATGATCAGCATACAACTTCATTTCTTCGACCTCATCCACGTATTTGGCTTTCCGAGAATGGACCAGCTATTTCTTAATTCAGATATCTACCCATATTCATCACGATGCCGGATGGGCACCGATAAATATTGGTCCCTATCAGGAATCGAACCCGGAATCACTTTCAACGAAGACGAACGCACTAATAAATAGGCTATTCAGAGGTCTAAGTATTTATAGTACAAATTTAAGTCATTTTGAAAAATAAAAACCCAAAGCTATGAAATACCAAATTATAAATGGCGTTTTATGACATCTTAAATACCTTTAAATGACTGTTTATATTTAATAGACATACACAACTTAAATTTTCGAAACCAAATCTAGCAGTCAATGAAATATATTAAGAAAGAAAAGGATTATATACTGCTTTCCACTTAGTACCTGAAAAATTCTAGTAATATAAGAGTGCGTCATATTTCACTGGGACTCGAATATAGTTCTCCATATTGTTTCTCCAAGCATTAGCTCTTGACAATTGAGCTAGCACGGAAGAGAAGCTGCTCTGAAAAACAGCGTTAGATTACTGAGCATGGTACTTTAATTGCTAGGAAGTAGAAGATCTAGCTTTCAATTCCACTCACGTATGAATTAGTGAATAGCGTTTATCCGCTAATTTTTTTCCAGCGCTATATAAAACTTTTTTCCTCCCAGCCGCCTACCCTCTATATAAATGAATTTCTGTGGCTGAAATCATGATTATTAATTATTTAATTATCTTAATTAAGGGATCTGATTTTCTTAGTTTCGATTAGTATATTCTACTATTTCTTTTTCAGATTGATAATTTCATTTGCATTTCAATTCCCAATGTCTATATTTTACACTTATGTGACTTTAATTTCCTTTTTTAATTTTATTTCTCTTCTGTATCATCATTACTTATGTTTTATTACTTTCTTTATACGGATTTTTTCATGCCTTTTCTCTGTGAGTGTTTCCCGCACCGTGGGTTTTGTGTTAGTCGACCTCGATTTGCAAATACGTATTTCAGCCGCACTGCTCTCTTTTTCTTTTATTTCGTTAATCTCTATTCTTTAATATACCTCTATTATTCATATTATAATGACATACGAGGAAAGTTGGAAAAGGGCCCCACATGGGCCTAACCTCTCCAAGGAAGGGACAAGTTATCCATTTCCCTGACCTTGGAGATACTTTCAGCATTAATTTGAGTTCTATTTCTTCATAAATAACATTTCACAAAAAATAATGATGGCAGTTGATACATAAACAAAGCAAAATGAGGAGAGAGGCATTGTTCTGTCAGTTATTTCTAGTTTTCCTTTGCTATAGGTTATTTCTTTAATAATTGCGGCCGATCATAACAGATACCATTGAATTCTTTTTTATATTTTGGCGTTCATAACTGTATATTCTTAATTAGCGAGTCAGAAGATAAATGGGGGCAAGGCTGTTAATAAATTAGATGTTTAAAAAGGTCTTAAGCATTACATATCGGCGTTCAGTAGTTCAGTAATGCCTACTTTCTAAGAATTACCCAACGTGTATTTTAATAGCCTAGTCTCCATCTCCAGAGGTCAAAGTTTACTCTATATTTCTTTCCCTGTACTGAGTATTCTTTGCACTTTGAAGATTAAATATGTATTGCGAGGATCTTACTTAGAAGGCTGATAATCCTTAACTTCCTGTTGTTCCCAGACACAGATCTCTTGACATTGACAAATTGGATTTAAGAGCGTTTCAAACCCTTAAGGGGTGAAGAACTATAACTATAAACTTTTAGCAAAACTTTTGATCTCATAAGTTGACAACTTTCTTCTAAACAACTACAATAAAATCCGCTTAAAACACTGACGTTGAAGACGCAATACAGCTCGAAAACTCTCAGGCTGAAGACGCTATCGCGGTTAATACGCGGTTTTATCTCGATCACAGTCCATTTCAAATTAAATACGAGAAAAAAAACCGCTTAAGAAGCTCTGCTGTCCGTTTATAAGGCGGATTATTCCCGTCCCAAGATTCAATGCTACTAGGGTTGTCAGCTCACAGGGTAATCATTCTGGGATTTTTCCATTTCAAGAGAGATAAATTCCGGGGGATTTCCAGGAAACTATTTAAAGCATGACCTTATCCTCCATAGAATATATTAGTTTTTAATGCATGGTATAAATATGTTCTGGCAATTAGTACTAGTGCTACCCAGATCAATTTCGAATCAGTTAGCACGACGTCCGCCATAGAATAAGAGAAATTGGTGGCAGCGTCATTATTTCAAGTAACTTCAAAATACGTCCCTATATCTCGAAACGAAAATATAAATATCATAGATTCTCAGGAATTCTAATATTACTTCAAAAGAAAACAAATCGCAAAAAGTTTTTTAAATCGGTAAATTGGTATATAAAACTCAAGATAAGTGTAGTAAAGCGGATGAAAACCGCGTTTTAAAATTACTGTCCGATTCCGGGAGTCTCCCGTCGAATCCGGGAGAATGGGAAATACTAACTCCAACCTGCTGTAGCTAATCCTCCACCTCAGTCGATAGATCGGAAAATTCTCTCAATATTCTTCCCTACTTTTGCTAAAAATTGCTTCATTGTGAAATAATAGTATCGAAATTAAGTAACAAAAAGACGCTCTCTTTGCAGGTACAAAAAGGAGAGATTTCTTTAAAATATGACGAAAACGAAACCAAAAAACTCTTTGCTTTTATTTTTGAATCGAAAAGAAATAAAACTTCGTAATGACCTATTTATAACGCTATCCGAATTATAACGCAGTTTTTACTCGTTCTCATAAAAAGCATCTTAAAAGGGTTTTACTGTATATAATAAATCATGACAAAGTTATTAAAGCGTGAATCCTTTTTTCTGCAAATAAAAGAGACTTTATTAAACGAAATGGTTGCGTAAGTTTGAAATTTCCATAAGAACATACGTCGTGACCACGTAGCAAGAGACCTTTTTCGACAACAGAGGGCATGACAACCTAACCCAACTCAAAACTTCCTCCTTCCTTGCTATCTCCTCATTCTAATGCAGTGAGTGTCTACTACGTATCGTAGTGCTGCTACTTTGTAGAGGATCGCATGATAACATTCATAGCATGTGAAAACAAAACAGAGAGGACAAATATCGAAAGCATGAGAGGTCCAACGGTGGAGTGCTTTGGTGAAGTAGTACTCGTGAATGAACGTTTACCTTTGTAATGATGGGAAACCTAAGTATTTGCGCACAAATCGTTCCCTATATGGATGACCTATATTCACTTGGCTTTTAGCCTTATTAAAAGTTTCTTGTATTATTTTCAAAACTTCCTAATTCCTGATTCAGTCTCGCCAAATACTTTCGTTCCTTTTTCTCAACTTCCACAGTAAACATGGAATTAAATATCGTCATTAGTTCCACGTTATATGAGCCAAATGGAAACGATAATGCCAAAGGTTTAATTTTGAGTAGACTCGTGGAAAAAGCGTCCTTAAAATGTTTTATATTTTTAAATATTTTTAATAGAAGCGTAATCACAATTTTCACGTTAAATATTCGCTAATTCTCGGATATATATACTTTTACGTTATTTAATTCTGAACGGTATTTTTATAACGTCTATACATACAAATATATATATATGTTTATTATATATTATAAAATTTTATATAAATGTTTATATATAAATTACAATCCTCGTCATATGTCCATATTTATTTATTTAAATGATGTGGTTATATTACAATAGGGTGACAATGGTAGGGAGCAGTCATAACTTTAACTCTTAAACATTATAATACATATTTATATATACCATATAACTTATATCTAGCCAAGATATTCACAACACATGCTAAGTACATTTTTAAAATACTTATTTTCACTCCCTCCCAAGCATAATTATTTACCCAACATCATAAATCTTTACGGATAGTTCCAGAGCCAATCAGAAGTTAATATTAATAAGTCAAAATTACTTTACATTATCTGTAATATCTTTAATATAATTACGTACATAAGTGTTACAACATATTAATTGAATGCAATATTATCAATACTTAAAATTCACACTGTAATCAAAATCTTTCTATAAACATCTTGTTTGTTTTCGATAAGAGCTAGATTAACTCCCTTGGAAACATCTCATTTGTTGGTTATGGATATGTAAACATACTATATCGAACTATTTCCCGAATAGCCAAGTGGGTAATGCGTGCGTCTTTAGTGAGAGCTGTTCCGGATTCGATTCCCAGTGGGAGCCTAAATTTACGAAATGATCTCAGCTGTTGAGGCACTTTTAACAACACTGTACCTGGATCTATTTACATACGGTAAAATATTCCATTCCTTTATCTCTCTGTTTAGGGACATGTATTTAACCTCATAAGTCCCTTTGTCCCTAAATTTTACTGTTTCTTTGGGATCGCCACGTGCAATATGATTAGGTTTTTTCCTATCTGTACCTTAACTCCTTCTATGCCTCGCCAGAGTTTTTTACTTGAAAAATCGAGTTAGCCATAATGCTCTAAAAACAGCAACGTATGAGAGCTTCGAAACCGTTTGTCCAGATAATTGTAGGAAAAAGCATTCAGAGGGCATAAAACGGAAATACGGCAGAATATCTACCGCACTTATACCCCTTTGCGGGGGTTACGGAGCCGTTCATAAAACGGCATCTCTCATGAATACAGTATTTCCGTTTGGATTTTTACGTCCTGACCTTCGTCTTGTCTATTTCCTCAAAGTTTGGGATGCTTTAGGTTTAAGAGTGCTCTTAAAGATTGGCGAAAGGAAAGCCGCGGATTTGGAGGCAAACTGGGACATTCATCAACCATGAAAAAGCCGATTGCATCGATCGGCCGCTTGTGTATGATGAATGTTGGTCACTGATATGGGTTATGGAATACGCGGTCTTAAAAGGAAATAACTCTGAAAATAAAATATGGAATGAAAATTATTCATTTTTCTTTTCTAATACGGCTTCTCATTCATCTATTCTCTCATTTAAGTAAATATCGACGTATTATATCCAATTGCAGGGAAGGAGACGGATTTGGAAAAGTTATGACATGGTTATTCGCAACAAAATGTTTGCATCTGAGAGGGGAAAAAGGCACCAGAAAAAATCATCATAAAAATGATTTTGGTTTTAAAAAATAGGTTGACGTCGTCCGAACAAAGTGAATTGAGACATATTGAATGATGAAAGAGTGTGGGAATAAAAGAAGAGGAAAAAATGAAAATGAAGATAGATTCGCATCGTTTAAGACTTAATAATGATAAATAGAATTTCAATAGTGAATAGCTTTGAATTATACCTCTTATAACACGGGATCGAATATACTTATCACTGATACGTCTTTGTTGGGAAAATGTTTTAGCCTTAAGAGTCAACACTTACAATTAACCGTTTCACGCACACATTTAGCTATGTCCTAACTATGATTTAGACTAACTATGGTTGCTTGGCTAGGACGCTGACCCTCATGCAATGGAAACCGGCAATAAATTGATTGTGAATGACAAAATAAAGCTTTTGGAATAAATAATTCTTCTGGGACATTTTACGCATGGATTAACTGCGTATGGAATTAAATCCAGCTTGTCCAGTTGTCAATTCGAAAAATTTAATATAAATTCGAAGAACCATTACATTTTAAGTACTCATCACAGTTGTTGAATATATAACAAGAGAAATTTAAAAATACTATAATGCGGCTTTAAACGGCGGAACAGCTTTAAGAACACAGATCCGCTTTTTTAAGTCCAACAATAGGCATATCTCCAAATTTTCTGTAATACCAATCGAAGGACTACTGATACCATCAATATATATCATCGTTAATCCAATGAGTCCAATTACTTACTATACGACAACGCACAAAATTCTATTTGTAGAATGCTAAAATAGAAAAGCCTTGCCGTTATAAAAAGATACGAGAGGTATCGTAATTTCTTATTTTTCGTAAATTGATATTCATTTCTTCTATTTTCCTCAGTTTAAGTAAAATATGCTCAATCATGAGAGACCGCCATTTTTTATGTAAATCATGCAAATATTCAACTATGATAATTTAAATCGAGCATTAAGAAGGATTAAGGACATTTTGTAGCACGAATTGTATTTTTGGAATTGATTTTCTTAACGTGGATTCAGCATCGGCTTGAAGTTGTAGTACTTCAGAAAAAAATAAAGATCAGTATTTTTCGCAAAATTTGGTCAACTTTGGCTACTCGTGCACAAGAATTAATGTATACAATTTGTACATTAGTATGCAGAATTTATTCAAGTGTAGTTTTGCGAATTCCGCTATCAAGGAAATTATTTTCATATTTTTGACCTGCTATTTTCGATTCTAGCCCACTGTGCGTCAGTAATAACGTCTGATGCTCAGAAATTTTGGTCGGTACCACGTATCAATGCCTGCTGCGAGTATTTATTACGAGGTAGAGAATGTCGTGACTTAATATTGTTAGTTAATATATATGCTTCAACGGGCTGTGAGACAATTACTGGGCTTCGTTTTATTTCAGTCTCATATTATTCCATAAGCAGTAACATTTATATATAAGGAGCTTTTAAAACAACCCTCTGATAGCTACTTCGTAATTCCACGTCCGTAAGGTTAACATCATAGTAAAATGAAGAAAGTATAACATTTTTATTGAAGAAACAGATGACAAGGAAGCGTCTGTTTGGAAATGCGCATCCCTCGAAATCTTCGTATTATTTTGTGGGAAGGACACGTGATCTCGATACATTTCCCTCTCGTACGCCTTGTCCTGACATAAAGGATTGCTTTCCATTACAAGAAGATTCCCTCTGTCGCCACATGCGGATACAACCCTCTTCCTTCCACAAAATAAGTTTTTGGAATGCCGTTGACTGGATGAAAAAATGGCTTGGGTCAAGAAGATCAGCAAGGTAGAGAGGCTCATATCCGAAAATAATATCTGATGAATCGAAGAACGACATTGGAGATTGGAAAGATAACTAAAATATCGATGAAACATGACAGCTTCAAATTGGATCGAGGAAGACTAAATGAAGCTATTTTCCATGACTCATGATATCATGGATATTGAAGGGAACATATGTATTATTATCATCCTCATGAATTACGCTACAGTCGGAACATCAGTCGGGTGACGTCATATCCAATATGTAAAGACAACATCACTCTATTATACAGATCCATTTTCTATTCATGAACAAGCTAATCCCCGCGTAACATTTGCGAGAATTATCCTTGTCGAAGGTGGAAACTTTAAGAAAGACTTATAATGTTTGGCTTCGTGTACACTGTATTCCGCGGAGTACTCGCCATTCACTTCAAACAATTATTTAGAAGTTTTTAATTTCAATTTAAGTAGATTAACCGCATTTCCACAGTCTTTTCTTGATTTTAATCCTCATCCACGTATGCATTTGAAAAAAATCACCGTTAAAGATATATTACTTCTTCACCCACCTCTCTTAGATCAAAGAGTAAAATTCTTACCCTCCATCTGTTCTTTGTCATTCTGCATTGAACCCCTGAGTATGATAACAGAGCTATTGAAGTGCACAGTAGGTATTCCTAATCCTTGATCGGTAATCTGGGACTTCCCGTTACAACCCTTGAAGCTACTTCTCGAAACTAACAATCGGCTATCGAAGAAATTTTCAGACCTCCCAGTCAAACCTCTTTATTAATAAAATAACACATTTACATAGCTATCAAAGTATTTCAGTTACATAAAATCTTCAACGCTAAAACTAAGTTTACGGACGAGCGGACCATCTAGGTAGTTTAACTTTTCAAAAATAGTTTGTAGTTTGGAATAATATTTAAAGATCTCTGGAAAGGGATTAAATGCTCTTTCGGTCGGAAAGAATACCCTTAAAAAACCCTCTGATCTTGCGAACTAGTCCGACAGTTCCTCCTTACATAAACTAATATTTGAAGAAAATAACTATATAATCTGAGATATTAAAGAATTATTATCGCTGGGCTCATTTTGGGTTTTTTTTAAACATATCAAGATTAAGTATCTGATAGTTTTTTACCCTAGAATAATTTATAGTCTTTCAAAATTAACTGAAATTGAGAACCTTCTTAAATAATAATATTATAATTTTTCAGGCCATCTCAAAAGTAAATTTAACCTAAACACCATAAGGTACAAAAAACTTGAGAGGAAATGAGGCTTACTATACGAGATGAGGAGTGAGGCACTTAAGGCGAATCGTGCCTGAATTAGTTCCAAGAAAATCTCCCACGTGGCAGCACCAAAATGAGCCAAATTTATTTTCCTTCTTATTCGTGAATGGTTCGTTCAATTTTTAATCAAAAAGTGGATTTTAACTGTAAATAACCATAGAAATCGAGGATACCCAAGAAGAAATTTATTCTTTTGAAATTGCGATTTTTATTAACAATTTTTTTCTTATCAAAACTTTTTTCAAAAATTAGCGGTAGTCAAAGTGTAGAGCATTTTTTAAAAAGCACATTGCAATTTTTATATTAATAAATTAATATATCGTTTGTTCAGGAGAGTGTTTTAAAGAAGTACTAGAAAACAATTCTACGTTGCAACGCTGCCTCTGGAAGTGCATTTGACGGGAGCGCGTGCTAAACCCCTCTCATTCGAATTCGTTTCTCCCAAGAGGATATTATGAACTTCTAAACGAAAACAAATCAGAGGTGTCTGGTTTCTGAGAACATATGCTTATCACGTTTTCGACCACCTTACCTAGTCTGAAGAATTTTCGGTAATGAGCTCGAGATATTCTACCAAAGGCTCCAAAATTCTCCGTATGTCAGCAAAGAAAAAGAATCCGTAGAGGAATAATTACGAAATTAAAAAATGCAAGGTAAAATATTAATATATTAATGTAAATAAGAGGTGTAGAGCGGTCATATAATAGACAGTTCTGAAATATTATCTAGCGATAATGATTGACAGTTTTAATTATTTTGACATTTAGGCGCCGTAGAAAGAAATTTATATCTAAATTTGCATTCATTCTTTCAAGACCGTGTTCCATAGTTTTTTATATTTTTTGTTTCCAAGTTAACAGATGAAGTTATTATTTTGCTGCCACAAATTATTCATAAAGTCAGTGAAAAGGTTTAATCGAATGAAACATCAGTTGCGAATTCTTCGATTTGTTGCATTTCGTAAAACAACATTTAAAATTTCAAGAAATTAAGCATTTTAATTTTTACTTTACATTATTTACTACATTTTAATTTGGCAGAATTTTTCAGCTATCGGTAACGACCTGTACGTTTGATAGAACAATATTTAATGTATCTTACAACTTCTTTTTTGACAGATGTGAGGAGGAAAATCCGTCCTTACTTTGAATTCCTTAATGTTAATTGAGCAAGAAAATTTATTTACATTACATATAGTTAATATATTTATGGAAAGTACATTTCAATTAAGCGAATTGGCACAATTTTCATTGCAGGCAAGATGTTGTTATCTTTGTTATGTTAAATCTTATTGTTAAATCCGACGGTAGGTATACCGAGAAAGATTTCGATGATATTGTGGGAGATCATTACAAATTTAATTCTACAAAAAATATCTGCAATCGATCAAAATGAAATTTACGTGCATTGTGATACGTGATAATGAGAGATATTTGTGCGTTCAAAGTTCCAGCGAAGAGTTTCAATTTCTGTAATATATTCTATAATATAAAAAATATTCCCCTCTCAATACTCAGCACATTTTAGGGTGCCTGAGGAAAACATCCAAGCACAATATACCAAGGCTTCCGAGGGAAGACCCCGGTGGCAAAGGACGGTTATCAGTTAACATGAGATTACGCAGGTATCGCATGGCATTTAACTCTGCTTACCCTCACATCCAGAGAGTCCGTATTTTTAGGCTGCGGCATTGCCGTTTTACAATTTTCTTTAATGCATGCTAATGCAAGAACTATACATCCAATTTTAGAAATAAAAGTTGCTACGTGTTTTAAAAAATTAGCTCCTCAGACTGACTACACCAAAAAATTTTATTACATCTTCATAAGAACGTTTCTTGTCAAAAAGATGGTTAAAAAAGGAATGTAAATTTTGATTTTTGGTCTGCGTATATTTTATTATTATTTAGTTTATTTCACCGTTCACTAAACGAAAATCGGGTTAACCGTTATCAAATGAGAAGGAAAACAAATTTGACGCTAGCGGTGCTGCCATCTCTTGAAATTAAATCGTAACTTTTTCTGGGATGATTCGCCTTAAGTCATACTTTCCTCATTAAGGCAGAATACTATGATTGGAAGTCGATATAAGTGTAGCACAATGAACCAATGAATAATTGTATCTAGAAAATTCAAGTTAGGACTCGAATGAATGACATTATTCAGCACCATTCAAAACTTTCAAATTATCATAGGAAGTAGCTTTCATATTATTATAGGAATGAAAGACACTGAGTCAAAACAATTTCAGAAATATTCTTTTATCTTGTGTCAAAGGGAAAGCGTCTCTACTCGGAAACAAATATACAAATGTGAACATAAAAATACTAGGATAGAGGATAGATTCATAACAAGGCATTATATTTTACCCGGTGACTTTTTAATACGTAGTCGGGCCGGAATTTTGTACGAATTTTGTTCAAAGTTGGCTCTCTGTATAATTGTATACGCAGAAAGCAACGTGCATTACTTGCATAGCTGTACGCAGATTTTTTCATATATATTATTTTGTTTTACACAGCGAGATTGCCAATTTTAAACGAAAGAAATAAAAATAAGATTAAACAAAAATAAAGTCGTATAAATCAAGGTAATGTGAACAATACAGAGCAAACTAAATACCAACAGTAAGTAAAAGGAAGGAAAATGTAGTTTTAACTATTGCCATACGGATAAATGTCCCTTTGGGAACAGAAAAAGGATCAACAGAAGATAGTAAGGAGTTACGTAAAGAAGGGAGCGAAAAGAAAAAGTGATCTTTTGGGAGTAGAATAGTGAAACAAAGAGGTCCACTGAGTAGATCTGTTAGGTACACGAATTCGTACTATTACTCAAGAGAGAAAATGCGAAGTTTCAAAGTCTGAACTCAAAAAACCAATTTCCTATTTTTAGCCGGCTTTTTTCGATTCCATCCCACTGTTCCACGTAGATGGACCACTTTTCGAAAGCGGGGATAGGCAATGTCGAATTTCTATGGGATTCCTTTAAATCGCATCTCTAAATAAAATAACGGAGCAGATCATTCGCCGTTCGCCTAAACAAGGACGCAGAAATAAATAGAAGAGTACGTCTTGAGAGGCGTTGAATACCTTCAGACTTCCCCTTCACGCAGTGGAACTCGCTTCCCCACATGACAAATTATACTCCGTCCATCTATTATTTAAAGCCTAAGACTTGTCGCTGCACTCAGGGGCTCTGCCACTCTCTTGCTCCTGTAGTGCCCATCCACCCCGTCTGGATTTCCAAGATTTATTTTCCCTTTCCTTCTTTTCTAACACTCTTCCTTCCAAGATTACTGCAATGAAACTATAATACTGTCTCAGCGCATTCTTACTTTCCTCTTCTCCGTCAAATTTATTGCTCGTTTCTCTTCATCTTCTTCTTCATCACATTTCTATTTCCTACCACAAGCAGTAAAACCCGGTTAAGACGCTTTTTAGGGTATCAAGCAAAAATCCCATCTTCAGCAGGATGGCGCAACAACCGGGCTGCGTAATGCTGGTTACATCACGTCGTATTTTTGAAGAATATCCTGCATTTTACACTACTAGAACGTCTTAACTACTTAATTTTGGTCTTTTTCACTCTAAAATGAAGCAGTTTTCACCAAAAAGACAATAAGTGAAGAGTAACAAATTTTATAAAAGTAGTCGTGAGAGAGCATCACATAGTACGACCTTTCCAAAACTACGCTCAACAGCACAGAAAAAACTTAACTCCTTTTCTGGTTTATTTGCTTTGTTTTTCAACTTGAGATTGCTACGGAAGGAAACACCGCCAAGCGCCATCCGTCAGTTAGTGGAGAACGTAGTACTTGGGAGCTAGTTTACCATCTATTGTAGCACATCTTAACCATGTATAAGTGCGTAAGTGTGGCATTTTCTTATACTATTTCTCTTAGTAAAATAATTCAGATCATTAAGTTTAAAGAAAAGACGATTCAGAGCTAGAAGATTATTACATTTTGTGCTTCATTGTTCTTTTTCAAGGTGAACACGCATATGGCATAGGTAATTTACAAATCTCGGTTCAATTCCCGGTGGGATCCCACAAGCGAAATTACTTTAGCTGTCGAAGTACTTATAACAATACTACTACTGAAAATCTCCTCCTATACTTTCTGCTCTTGCATATACGTTTCATTACATTTTGACATGTCTTTTACTTCTCAGGTTAACTCTCCTTTCCTCCAAATTCATCTTTTCTTCGGTTTTCCTCTTTTTTGTGATTAGACACATTTTCAAATTACGCAATTTTCGTCCCAATGCCCATATATCCCCAAACAAACGCAAATCACCGATACAGATAAAGCAACTTTTCCTTTATTAATTTCATCCATAATCCACTCATTACCGACCCCGTTTCTCCTGTTTTTGTCGAACGTTCTACTCAAATAATCCACTCAAACAGCATTCAGTTATTACATTTGTTTCTGCCGGCGCAGCCGACTTTCTCCACCATACAAAATTTAGTGGTCGCAAGCGCGCTTCTATATACCGCCATACCATTCGTTTCTTTCTCGCCTTCGCTTTTCCTCACATCTAACCCCTTAACATGGAATAAATATTTCTTCCACAATTTCTCCCTGGGCGAAAACAAAATCTCATAATTATCACGAGTTTTTCTCTGAATGCGTTGATAATTTCTATTGTCCGTTGACGATGATTTTGCACCTGGGATAGGGTGTGAGATATCGTGAACGGAGATTAAATACCTTCGAACTATTCCTTCTATTGACAATATATTTTCAACATCTATCTATAGCAACACACCATAAAGACACTATCCCACTTATTGGGTGAATCGCTGATTGTACACCATAATTCTACTTTCATTTATATTTGTATCATCATCACCCGATCTTCCTATCATGGAAATACCGACCCAAGTACGAATAACAAATTAAAGGAATGATTGAAATACCAAAATAATCGGCACCTTCCTCAAATTGCATGCAGAGCTTTTGAATAGATGCCCTTGGTTGAACACATATTTAAAAATTTCATATGGGAAAGGTGGCGTGCCTAATCAGAAGCTACAGCAGCAGCCGTATTCGCTGAAATTCTAATTTAAGCACGAACACTGATATTTTAATCCAAAAACTATGCTCAGAAAAATAACTGAGCATCTTTTCCTATTACAGATTTACTCATGACGGCGAAACATGGACATAAACGAAAAGATAATATAGAATAATAATAATAAAGATAATATAATAATAAATCGTAAGTGATGGATGACCTGACTCTTCTATACTATATTTGCGCAAATTTTATTTCATCATAATTTATTAATAAATTTTTAACGTGTTGTATTTATGCAACGATAATAATGTATAATCATGTAAAGTGATTTCTAATCATGTATTCCGTTATCAATTATAATTAAGTGGTAATGATAAATATATTGTATGACATTTCCACCTGATTTAAACAGCAGCGTCTGTGTTTTAATCGTAATACAGCGGTAGCTTGCTTAGGACGCTATCTTTTCCAGTATTACGGTCGTAAAATAAAATCGTCTTTCTCCGAGGCGAGATTTTTACAAATATAATTAACCTTATTCGTTTATATTCTCCCACCTCCTTCCTACGACCATATTACATGTTAAATATGTACATAAAAATCATTCAAATGCCTTCTTGAAAGTTTTGTTGAAATCGTCACCCATCAATAAGTCTACCAAAGCCTGAGTCGTTACCCAAGATATTTTTAATACAGTCACTGTCGTCAACCAATTGTCTGTATTTTCTTTTAAGTAACATTCCAAATCCACAAACGTTTTTTAACTGTCCTTTCCATACATCTCCGAATGTGATCCCAAGGGACTGACGAGAACAAAAAGTCTCGGAATGTCCGGCGTCCACGAATTTTCCGGATTTGCAGTTTCGTATCCCATCGCTGTTTTCCTATCATCGGAGTGCTTCGAGGCACATTATACCACCATCCTTTGTTTCCCTTCGTTTGCTTTGTTTTCGGTTCGTCGCCGATGCATTCGATTTCTTTCATTCACAGCCTCAACGCCGCTATAAAAATATACAGAACAAATAGGTAATCACTGAATGAAAGAGGAGACCGTGCTGTTTTAGCGAGACTTTCGCAATCCTATGCATGGTACAGATTAAGTACTCCAAATATCAAGCGCTCGGGTACTTGACATTTAGCCTCCTTTCCCGACCACTCGGCTACTCGTGCAATTCAACCGAATGTAGAGTACCGAAAATCGAGTTACAAGTTCTCTACTGAATAATTTCTTCACACACTGGATGGTGAAGATGAGCGGCCATAAGCATTTGTCTCATTAGGCTTTCTCGTATTTCCCTTTTTTTTCTAATCTATAATTGATAGTTTCGTTTTGTTTTCAATTTGTTCACTATTCAAAGATTGAAGTGATCCCTTGTGCTTTAAATGGAGCTGAATGAAAACGATAGGTTTTTTCTAAAAGTCATAAATGGAAATAAATTTAATTTATCTAAAAAGTCAACCGACTGGAAAGTGACTTCATGGTATTCCATTCCGATGGTATCGAGATAAAAAGGGAAACTACATTTCCATTATCATATCTACATCTACTCTGCGAGTCGCATTTCAGCGTTTACTAGGAGGAAGAATAAATTTTTAGATTGAAAGAAAATAAATTTATAGTTTAGATTGTTTACATAAAATAATACGAGCCGAAAAAGAGTATTGTTTTATAACATCCCATTCTCTAAGATACGAAATATATGATTTCACAAACTGAATGGTAAGAGCATCATATGATGATATATCTTTTCATAGGGGTAGTATTAACGAACTGTTGAATGTATTATATTCTGTGGTCCATATTTGTGAGGGAAGGCTGAATGGGGCATTTTATATTAGGAATGTTACAAGAATCAAGTGCAAAACGCATTACCTAATAATAACATTATGGTAACCAATAATTTTCAAGTTACCACACCAAACACAATTCATGATTTCCTTATTGCAATTCACAGAATTCGCGTAATTTCACATATTTCCTTATTGCAATTTACAGAATTCACAGAATGCGCGTGCGTATCATAAGACTGCACCTTGAAAATATAAAACAATAAATTAGGGGGAAGGGGTTACATAACAGAAATTCATTAACCATAAAAGCGGAGGTGGGTGGCACCCATCGACGTCACAGGGCCTGAAAGCTTAATTTTCCAAAAAAAAACATTCTTTGACCAGGATTTGAACCACTCGGCTATTCTGATGACACGACTCCTAAAAGAAGTAGTTTATAATTCAACAAAAAGGCTGGTTAATTAGGCTACTGCCTGTGCCCGCCAGATAATGACAGATAAATTTACAATTACAATAATACACCGCGAGCTGCCGTGTGGTGTATGGCAGAGGTATGAACACCGACAGATAATACCTAAATGCACCGATTTTATTTAGCCATCTTCGTTTGTGAACTTTGATTGATCAGCGATTGCATTCCAGCGCAAGCTGATAAAACTCAAATTAGTATGCGGTACACTTATGAAAAATGAAAATTTAAAATACCTTAAACGAATAAAAAAATAGTTGATAAGCCGCAATCACAGCGTAACCCGAGCAGTTAAAGAGAACGGCGGATCCCCGCGATGTCATGGCTGCCACACTATCTACGAAGAAGCTTAGCAGCAGGTTTTAATGCTATAAATATAATATTATTGTTGATTAAATATTAATTATAAATTAATATTTAATCAGCTAATTTTGAAAGAATATTGAAACAACCATATCTCACGAGCCAGTGGAGAAAAACACTTCGCAAAGAGTACGGTTATTTTTTTCCACTAAACTGATCTCGTCAAAAAATCGCAATTCCACCTGAAAACCTCCCCTTGTAAATTTACTGTTTAATTATGGTATTAACCTTGGCCGAACGTTAAACTTAATAAAGAAGGATCAACTTAAACCCAAATACGTTCAATGACAGTGAAATATTAAAATAGTAATTCAGTAATAAGTATTAGTGATATTTAAAATGATGCAGCTTATACGACACCTCTTGTGATGTACAAAATTATTGATTTCTATGAGAGGCTTCCGGAGTTGAAGAGGTATTAGTGAACTCGAGAACGCGAGAATCTAAAAAATGAATGCACAAATACCTGAATAGTTGAAAATCCTAGTGTTTTCGGTTAGCAAGCCGAAATTTTGACAATAAATAAAGAAGCTCCAAAATGTGCGATCTAGAGCTTATAATATGTAATATTCATTAATCCATTATTAATTAACTATTTATTTACTTTATAAAATATAATGCTAATATATTCAATATTTATTTAATAATACTGTCGTTCATTATACTTGTAAGTAAGTTAGCACTGTGTTGCTTTCGCTTCTTTAGATGCTACGTTTACGAGTCGAGATGATTATACTTAATGTTAAAAAGATAGGAGAACAAAGTCGTTACTTAAACCAGGTCAGATAAAAATCCGAGTATTTTGGACTGTCTATATTTTGACAATTAATTAAGCACCGCAATCTGCAATATAGATTTATTTTACAATAGTGCTTTTGTGCTTGTTAACAGTCTTTCGCTTCTTTATATACTATATTTACGAGTCGAAATGATAATGCTAGACAAAGATGATCATGTAAATGATGTCATGATGTTAATGATGATCTGTCATCAGGATTCAAAGTTTAACGAATCCATTAGCTGATTCCGGATCTTCCTTTCACCGGGAGGATGCTTCCACCAACTACCTCTCCAAGTTGATTCTACAATGATAGCTCAGCTGCTAGAGCATCCGCTATACAAGTAGAAGATTCGGATCCTAGTTCCCGCTAACTCAGATTCCTCCCATTCTTTTGAGACGAATATAAAAATAAGTTGAAAACCCCTCAAATCCGTAGAGATACGCCCGTCCTTTCATCGCCGTATTCACTCGTGTATTTTCGGAAGAATGATCTCCGCACTTCTCAGTCCATTTCACATCCGTCCGCACGCATTCCTCCGCATGTAAAAATGACAAATCGGTCAGTAAAAAGTGGAAATGGAGTGAAAAGAGACTCTCCGAGGCGAAGGCTCTCTTCGCATCTTTATTTCCTTTGTCCTTTCATCCATTCATCGCCGTTTTTTGCTGATAGAAGAGAAGCGGACATTACGCTCAAACTGTCGTATGAATACGAATCATCACATTCATCTCTTCTAAGAGAGTCTAAACACGAGATGGGGATCTTTTTCTCGTCGAAGGATCGCTTGTATCATTCCGCCATGTAAGGAATTACTAGGTCGCACATGAAACCGACAGGCCACGCTTGAGTTCTGAGCACCGAACCGGAATCCAGCCTTAAATCGAAATAAACGTTATTGTTTCCGGAGTGAAAACCGAACCAGATCCGCACACGAAAACTGGTATGTGTTCCGTTCCAATATAATTCCGTTTAATATTACGTAATCATATAATTTATATAAAACAAGTATTAAGGAGGAAGCCGTACTGACGTATAAGAGCGGCTAACGAATATCAGTGCTTTAGAGGTTGAAAATTCTCCGTTATTCCTTTGTTGGGGCCAGCGTCTTCTAGGTAACGAAGCACCAAGAAAGGAAAGCTGGGATTAACGTCTGCTGAGACATCGCTCATTTCTCATTGAGCTCATCGCTCAATGATCATTTATTCAATATAATACAAAAATTTTATATCATATATCATTATTATTAATAAAAATATTTATAAAGAATAATACTTTCACTGTCGGTGCAAAAAAAATGGTTCGATGTTGGTAGAGGGAGCAAAGCTTTACATAACCGAAATTTCTCATTGAACTGCAGTAAAAACCAGAAAAAGATATATTTCAGTTAGATGCTTTGCTTAAGTGCCATACTTCAGAAATTAAAATAGTTCAACATAAACTTTCTGCAAGAAATATAAATTGAAGAACGAAACGAATCTAGGTAGATTTTTTCCATCTAATTTTCATTTAACATGATAAACAAGAATGGGAAATGAGATTCTTTAAATGCGTGCATTTAGTTCAGGAAATGAAAAGGTCGCTCCGAATGCCCGGAAAGGCGGCTTCAGATTTCCAACATTTGAGCAGGGGTTGGGATCCCTTTTCTATCGGAAGGCAGCACTATTCAGCTGCATAAGCCTGTTAAAGCATCAGGACACCTTTTAGTCTCGTATGCACTACGTTCAAATGGTTAAATAACGAAATCGTTACTGAAAAAAGAATTAATTTGCGAAGTGAACTAAAGATAATATTTTCCATCTTCACTTTACATCATTATCAAGAGAAGGAAACAATAATATTTTATTTTCATCTTTCAAAGCTTCAGGAAAAACACTTCAGGACTATCAATGAGCTACATAAGCCTTCCTGTATTGGAAGTGCTTCATCTACGTTTCATGGAAAACACACTTTTATTTCTATTCCGCTGGAAGTACGATTCATGCGCCATTATCTCTAATGAAATACACTTTTCAAAAGCAAGGTTTTCCGATACTTGAATTGTGTATCGGTTCCAATGAGAGCTAAAAAGAAAAATCGTATTGGGAATTGATCTCATCAAATTTAATGCATTCGATCCTTTTTTGTTCATTTTCAGCTTTATACTGGAATTATTGATACATTCTACGGAAGTAGTTGGCCATTAGCATTCGTACCATGCTAACAGAAGCTTTTATAAATGAAGGGTTTTCAAATGTTATCTATTCAATTCGGTGTAATAAACTCAATTCCAAAATAAAGTTTTAAGAGAGAGTATATATAGATATTTAATATATAGAAGCGAATCCTCCGGAAAACTAAATGAATTACCGAGGATGGGTGAAAACTATTGCTCTTGCCAAATATTGGCACTGAAAAGTGGCTATTAACATTTACTAATAAAAGATTACTTCCTACGATTACTGCTCCGTATCTTGGGTAATACTTTCTAGATGGAAAGGATGTAGTTATAAGTACTTGAAAATAACATTATATCCGATACTATATACGAAAATGCATTACATTTTTACATAGGGAAAATGACCTAAAATGGACCATTTTTATTTCATAAAAATTTTCGTTATGAATCATTCAACATAAAGATAGCATTCATTCGTATTATATTTAAATTCAATTATTCCTGAGTTATATTAAATGTAAATAGATTTTACTATAATTACCATATGTCGTATAATATTTCTTTTTTGGATAAAATTATTTTAAGGTATATTTAAAGAGATTCTAGCTTCGATTCCAATGATTATTTGAGAGAAATGAGTAATACAAACAGTAATAAGAATTCATTCATTTGATTTCATAGAAAATGGTACAAACTCGAAAGAATTTTTTAATTTGATAATAAGTGAAACGTAGGCATCCCAGAAGGAATACTTATGAATGTATTGCCAGCACTTCGATAACATAACAGCCATGTTTTAAGGTAAATTATATACAAAATAAGGAAAAAGGCACAAAAAACAAAAAAGATACAATAGCGCGAAAAAATAGAGAAAATGATAAAAGAAACAATGTATTTACTTTAAATGAACTTCTATATCAGTTTTAAAAAACGCTATTCCATGGATAGAGGAATAAATTCTATTGCATTAATTGTGAAAGAAATATCTTCAAGTAAGAAAGAGAACAATTTAGGAGATATACACGTGTAAAAGACTTATGGATCTCGACATTGGAATCAGTTACTTCAAAAGAATATTTTAAATTGTATGAAAAATGGTGATTATTAATAATACCACCAGAGTTAAAATGTAAATCTTATTACCTCATTAACAAAAGATACATTAGAGGAAAGATTTTCAGCTTTGCATAGAGAGAAAGGGTGGACTCCTTCCTCGAGATGCGCAACTTTATTCATTTTCACCGTTAAGCAAAAGCTTTATCACTAAATAATCGTTCATATAAATGTTACAAATCTCTATATTTTAGATACTATTAAGATTGTACGAAGAGGAAGGTTTCTGCTCATAAAGGATGAATATAATCCAAAAGACGTTATCTTAAAGTTGACATTACAAATAAATTAACGCTCAAACGTCTCTGAAAATGGAAACTGTGATGAAACTTTTACGACCGACACTTTTCCGTTAATTATTATAAAATTGGTGTAAACGAAAATTAAAAGCAAAACTAAAAAGTCGAGTCGGATAAGGAAAGACACAGCAATGTAAATTTAATTATAAAAATAAGGAAAAGGGAGGCGGAAAATTGTTCTCAAATAAACCGAATAAAATCAAATGTCAATTTTCAATTCGAGCTATTCGGCTCATGTCAATCTTCCATCTCCTTTTATTCACATTTTCAATATATTCAATATATTATCTTAGTATATCTCTTCTAGACATATTTTCCATTAAGCCAAACCTCAAAGGAAAGGATGGACAGAAGCAAAATTACTAAGTCGCTTTATTATGAGTGTGGTTTCATATTGTGTGGTCACGCAGCCTTTCTTTACGTCATTCACACTGATTGATGACTCAGTTAACCCTGACTCCAACACACCCTTTTCTTTGATATTGATGCTACCCGTATAATCTACGCTACGTTTACTCATATATTTTTCGATAAACTAAGTTTCTCTACCCATCCAGAAAAAATTCACCCCTAGACAACCCATTTCTCTTTCGAGACTCCATTTTTTTAAAAGAAAGTCAATAGAAGTCGTGATAAAAAATATGTATTACAAATAGATAATTATATTACAAACAAATACGAATAGGAAATGGTTCAGGATAATTCAAGAATCAAAAATGCTAAGAATCAAATACCTCAAACCACAATACTACAACAATAATAGAGCCATAGTCATATAGGGTGAGGCGTTAGACTTTGGAGAAAGCGGTCCCTGGTTTGACTCTCTGTGGAAACTCACCGGCGAAATTACGTCAGCTGTTGAAGTACTTTTATAATTACTATCGTAAGAACCTTGAATGTTAATTAGTTGCTGCGAATTTTATGATCTTGTGGAAAAATTATGTTCACATCAAAATCTCAGCAAATAATCCACATCCCTTTATGATATGCTTTCCATTGAGTTATTTTATTGAGATTACTCAATAGATAAGGCAACTACCCGGGAAGTGGGAGATCCGGGTTCGAGTCCCGGTTACTTCGACGGTTTTTCATTCGCTTATACTTGGGACTTCCAGGCTTACGCCTTTACGTACTACATTTAGGTTTCTAAGATTTTTCATCCCTTCCCAGGTTAGAGTTTGATAGATGAGAATTAGACACAGGGGACAAAAACATTCATATAAGATTACTGACGATTGATAGAATAGAAATTCCTATTGAAATGGAGTGCCATCAGTAGAGAAGTTAACCTTCTCAAATTAATGCACAACAGTTTATTTGACCAATGAATTACATGAAGACTTCTCGGGTGACTTCCAAGCGGACTTCGGCTGCTAACTCTCCTCACTGTTGAGTGGCACTCACTGGACTACACTGAGAGAAGGTACAGGAAGAAGAGATTGAAAAAGGGACACGCGGGTGGGATGAGAGATTTAATCAAGAGCGGAAGATCAATGAAATTGCAATGGACCAATAAGAAATCGCCATCGGTGGACAATGAAGGAAAAAGAAGATGGGATATTGTGAAATTCTAGGAGAATTGCGGAGAAGAGAGGCTAAAAGAATGAAAGGCTTCGTCCGTCTATGAATTGAAATTGGCTGATTATTACTATACCCTTACTTTTTTATCACTTCCCTTAATTTTCTGAGAGATCTTCTGAATGATTTCCTGGTCTTCGAAACGGACAATGTGCACGAATACCAATGGACCGTAGCCTAGCAATGAACGTGAAGCGCGTTTCGTTTCCATTCTCTAACGATTTTCCATTTCGTGGACATCTAATTTACCAACCAAATCTATACATTTTGCCTTTCACTTGAATGCCATTTCCGTGGTAATCTCCAGTAAAAGGAGCGAGACTTTCACCCTTTCTGAAAAATTCCACCGCATTAAAATGATATTCAAGATTCCCACAAAATAACATTGGAGTGTTGATGTATGAAGATAATCCTATAAAGCTCGCGATTTTCAAAGTTACCTCAGAAAAATGGGAAGCTTTCCTTGTTCTTAATTCGATTTTTCAATCGCTCCACATCTAACGTAATCCATAATTATAATAATAAATGGGATTGTATGAAAAAGCGATTAAGAAGCTATTTTGAGTAATAGTAGAGGTCGATGTTGAATATTGTAGAAAATTTAAGTGTAACATTTAGTAAATATTTGTATATTCATAGATTTGGAAATGAAGTGACTTGTGGTCTAGCAAAAAAATTATGTGAATTGGGACATTATAGCGACTATAATTAAGGGATGTATGTGATTTAAATGTACTATAAGGGCTACCAGCTATATTTATATAAAATACGCCTCATTATTTGTGTGTTGTTCTAATAGGATTTATAAATAGAGAAATGTTATTTCGGAATATTAAGCTGTATAAAACTTTTAGAGTGAGGAACTGTGGAATTGGTGTATGTGTAACTTGGCAAAATCTGGGGCTGCAAACTGACGACAGTGGAACTGCAGCATAGAATAAATAAATAAAAGGAATGAGAAATAGATGAACGGCAAAACAAGTTTATCTCCCTATATATTACCTCTACTACTAGTCTACTAATTCTTTTGCTCGCAAAGCAAACGTAGTTTCCTTCCCCCGCATTTACTTTTATTTCGGATCATAAATGCCCTTGCGGTGACTGCCTATCATCCTCCTCTTTAATTACTCTATAAACGAGGCTATAACCAGCGAAGAGTCTTGCACGAGATTTTATTACGTTCTGCACATCGCTAATGTTTATCGGTAGCTATAGAAGCCCCCTAACATCACCTTAGCCTCGATTTCATTCAATCGCCTATTTGTTGGATAGCTTTATCTTGTATCGACATTAGTGTACTTGTGATCCTTTAAAATGCTGTGCTGTAATGTTTCTCTTTTAATTTTCATTCTGGACAGATTTATTTTCTCTTTACGCTTCAGAAAACTTGTTTTCTTTAAGTTTAAACTTTCGAGTTGCTATCAATAAGATTAACAATTTTTCATATGTTCACCTTCTAATGGTTCTTTTAAGTGATTGACTTGTGTTTTACATTCCATATCTCATGCCTTATTAACTTTCTGAATTCAACTTCTGAACTTAAAATGATGATGAGTTGGGTATAGGAGGATATTATTTTGAGATACATATTTCTATAATTTTAATATATATTTAATTCAATATGATTTTAATTTAACAAAATTATATTAAAATTAATTCGCTGATCGGAATGATGAGAACTAGATAAATTTACAATAACACGACTATTATATCAGGTACCCTAGTATATATCTTGCCATTTACGATAATCGAATTTGCAATTGAATAACATTATATTATCAAATTTTGGTAATATTTACTCGTCAATAAAATGAATTATAACATATATTATAACTGTAATTGTAAGTAACAGAAGTAAATTTTTTAAGCGCAAATTATTGATAGAATGCTAGTGATATTTTTCAAGAAAATTTCGAATACAGTTTAGTTTTAATACTAAGCAGTATTCCAATAACTTACGAACTACTTAAATAACGGAAATTTTAAGAGTAAACTCGGAATGCGATTGTGGAGCCACAGGCAATTCAAAATATTCAAAAGAAAGGCGCTCTAGATTTATACTTTAGAACGTGGTTCCTGAAGGAAAACTTATTACAATGGATCTTAAATCCTGACATTGACATTTAAAAGACTTCTTTATTTTATTCCCTAATAGTTTCATATATATAAAACTTCTTTTAGGCACATAACATACAATTCCTATACAAGTAAGTATGAATACGCATGCATGCGTATAGAAAATTTTTAACTTAAGAACTGTATATAATACCATACGCTAAATAAATAAATACCAGAAGTTAGACTTCAATTAAATACCTTGGTTTAGATTCCCGCCTTGTTGATAATGACCATTCTACACTTTTTCATTATAACGGAACGCTGCTATTCACAAAAGATACCTGAAATAGGGACTTAAGTACGGTATTCTTCCGTCATCCCTAAGTTATAACTATCATCCTCCCAATTTATCGGAACCTTTAGCTTTATAAAGACGAAATATCTTTTATATTCATCCAAAAATTTAAGACCCTTATCTTCTTTAAGTGATGTCTTTATCTATTGTAAATTTGGATTCAACTAGAGTGAGCTCTCGCTTATCCGGGAATAGAGAGAGGGAGCATGAATAATAAGGATAAACCAAACTTCCACGTAAATTCTTGCCATGTTCATTATTTCTTTAAATAAAAATATTATTATTATTTGCGCCCATAACCCGTTAGTTTTCCATCATTTCATAGACCTATTAAAATATCATTAGATGGTTCCCGCATTTATTTCTTGGTATGAGACAACAAAACTGTAACGCAAAAAGACGATTAGCTGACACTAACGATATTAATTATACTAAACCACATGAGAATATACACGACTTTGAATTCAAGGGATAGCATCATCAACAGGCCGTAAATACGTCACACGAGGAAGATGGAGGTCTCAAATGCATGGATATATGATATAGGTGGTGATGATTATATGCATCGATGCCCGGCTTATGTTTATTCTCTCGCGATATCGTATGAATAAAATCGTTAGTGACAACTAATACTTTACGTATTTTAGTACTTTATGGTATCAACTAAAAGCGAAAAATCATGCTTAGATATGCACTCACTGATAATTGTGAAAATCAAGAGATAGGTAAGAGAGAGAGAAATTGGTAAGAATCGGAGGAAATCAATTCTGTCGGCGATTGGTTAACGTGGAGTTCAGACTGCGAGCAAATCGGACACGGAACACTTCCACAAAAAATATAATGTTCGGGCTTCGAACACATGTTCGGATAACGTACTCCTCGTTGAGGCAACACAAAAAGCGACGTTCGGTTTTAAATTATGGGGAAAGAGAACAAGTGGCGAATTCAGCTATTAAGGATCTTACGAAAAAGAGGAAAGATATACGAAGGACGGAGTCAGACCGCTACGTAAACGAGGGTGAAATCAATAGGTTTTTGGGGATCTCTTTAATGGTAAGGCTATAAATCACCTTCTAAAAATGCTGAGGAAGACAACAGAAGCAATGGGTATTGGACATATGGCAAATGTTGCGACCCAAAGGACGTTATGCGACGTAGAAACGGTAATAACTCTTCTGTTTAATCTTTTTGAGGTTACCATTATCTCTGGCAATTTAAATTCAACATAAGTTTCTTTTATTCATCTTATGTATGATTCTGTATTTATTAATTTTTTATCTTTCAGTCTATCTGATAAAATTACCCCATTTTCCCCTTTTTCTTCATTTTGCATTCTAGTTGTTAATGTCAGCAGGTTTCGCTGGTTTTACACATCCCCTTTTCAGTATTTTTCTGCAGTATTTTACTTTTCCCAAAATATTATTTATGATTTTTGTAAACCAAAAAAATAATATCTTTTATCTTGGGTTTTTTCCTTAAAAAGTCTTTTTCTAATCTCTAACGACGTAGGCTAGATGTTATAAAAGTCAAAAAAGTCTCAATCTCACCCTGAAATAAAATGATTTTAATTATTGTTAATAGAAGGGATTGAGAATTTATTCCAGGAGTGATCGATAGAGAGCTGAATTTTAATTACGTAGTTTGAATAAATTAAATAAATAAGCTTTTGAAAAAAATTCTGAGCATACTCCAGGTATATTGTTAGCAATTAATTATTCTATTAACTTGTATTCAAAAAGGATATGTATATGCTGTTTTACTTCCCATATTCTTATGCAAATTTAAATTAATACACATGCATTGGATCGTAAAGGGCTGACCACATTTTCTGGTAAAAAGGACTTCTTAAAAATTTCTTTCTGTCCGTAAAAAAATGAGACGGCTTATTGAGAAATCGAATGCGCATTATTATGGGCAAAAAGGCTGTTTTTCTATAACTATGGAGATCTTTTACATTTAAGTATTTCTAGAACGCATCTGACTTTCAAAGTCAAGGCTATTCAAATTCAAGCAACAAATCAGCGAGAAATTTATTATTAATAATATTTGCGTTAGTTAGTGTTAGTTATTACATGAATATTCCTACACTGCACGTAGAAGTAACTAAATGACACTAATGATATATTTCGTAAAAATATAGAAGTACAATACCGCGTATATATGTGTTGTTGTTACATCATATAAATCCGAGATCCCCGATAGCCAAGTGAGTAGTACGTTCGCCCGTGATGAAAAGTGGTTCCAGGTTTGACTTGAGTGGGTACCCAAATGTGCGACATGACCTCATCTATTGAAGCACTTTTGACAATAACACTATTAAAATTGTCCCTCTAATTGAATGGAAGTATCACCGTCATCTTAGGCAACCCGCAGAACTGTAGTGTTTTTTGTTGCATAAGATATGGGGGCTATAGTCTTTTCTGATCAGACCAGTTTTCCGTTCTGTCAGGCCAGTTTCTATGAAACTGACAGAATCGGAATCTTTTTGATCGAAGAGAGTACCTCTGAAGCTTCCTGGTTACTTCTCAGAAGCACTTTTTACCTATCGCAGAACATAGATTAAAAAGTCTTTTTTCGATGTTTTCTTTCGTGAGAATTTTAAAAAGTAAAAATATCGAGAGGAAAAAAGGAATTTTGTGGTCTTTTGAGCGTAGTCTCGGAGAGATGGTGATGCTCTCTCACATCTGCTATTGAACAAACTTTTATTCTTCCCTAATTGTTTATCTGGTAAAAATAACTTAAATGCAGAATGAAAAATGAGCAAAATTAAATTTCTTTGTTTGAAGGAATCATTCTTCAAAAATATGACGTAAGGTAGCCAGAATTTCACAACAATGTTATGACGTCAACCCACTTGTGACGCGGTTTTCGTTTAGTCCCCCGAAAACCGTCTATCAAAACATGGGTAACACTGTATCTCAGACTTATCAGGAGCAAATGAGTTATCCGCTAATCTTTATAATTCCTTTAGGAATCCCGTTGATCTGCCCCAGATGAGGCTGTATTCGAGCATCATTGCCTTCGCTTAAAGCAGTCCCTTACGGTAAAATGGTCTCAAGCGACTTCTTTTGATCTCTCTCGCCCTCGACTGGAGAACTCTTGGAATCAAATCTTGAAGGAAGCGCTTTTTATGCGCCTTTCTAATCGAGGGACCATCGGCGTGTCACTCGCAGCCTCCGAGAGGATGAATCTTCCTTCATTGGTGTTTCTCCCATTACATCCTCTCGGAAAATGAGACGTTCCCATGGGAACCCTCTTTCAATTTAAACTCCAAAGAGAGTCCAAACACTCGTCGATGTTTTTTGTTTCTTTCGGCTCACTTCTCATCCGAGACATTTTTCTTTCTTTCGACGACTTTCCTTCTCTAAAATGCGATCGGTCGTCCTTTTCACATCAGAAGCACTGAGCCGAAGCCGTCGCCCGGAAAGAATTTAAGGATATTTTTTGAGTAAAATCTTTCTCTGGTGCTGAAATATTCATCCGAAGAGTCAGATTTTCGGAGAATCTCTTGATAGTCTTCCTTTTTCAAGGTTTAATGCCCGATAATCGTTACTACCAAGCGTAAATAGCGAAAATTGTCTTTACTCAGTAATATATTTCATGCCTCACAATTAAGGAGAACATGAAGGGAAAGGGCAAACAGAGGGACGTTTTGTATAGAGTACCAAATATAGAATTCTATTTGAAAATACCTCTTATTGCCATTTAGTATTTTGTATTTTGAATTTTGATATTTTGTATCTTGAAAATATTCTATAAATCTTTAGCATTTCGAACATAAGGATATTAAAGAAATTCATAAATTAATTACATATTTTTTACGCTTTTAAGTAAATTTTGGATATCTCCCCGATTCCTTATTAAGGTAAAGGTTAGAAGAGAGAAAAAAAGGAACTCGGCGGTTAATGAACTAAGAGACAAAGGTTCTCCAAGCGCCGAAAGCAGCGACCGTCTAAGGGCGATTCCCGGGAAACGGATAATCATTGGACCCCCCATGATGATGGAATTGTTTCCCCATTGTTTCCGAAATGTACATCGTGATTCTGAATAACTGGTGACCGCTAAACGATTATCCGTTTCCCGGGAATCGCCCTTAGACGGTCGCCGCTTTCGGCGCTTGGAGAACCTTTGTCTCTTAAGGTAAAGGTTGTCACAATACGGAATAGTAGGTGCTCATAATATGGAATATTAAAACAATTGTTAAAGAAAACTTTTGAAATGTGAAAATGAAAATGATGAAAAATTGAGTTGCAGTGAGTAAAGAACATCATCTAAGGGGATGTAGTTGCATGAATTAATCATATGAAGTACGTAAATTATATTCTCAAATTCATAGAATTCATGAATTTCTTAAAACTTTATATTGAATAAAGAATAAGTTTACAAGGATTTGAAGGAAAATAACAAAATTTTAAAGTTTTTAAATAAAATATGCATTTTCCTATTTTCTCTTTATAACTTTTATCGTGATTTGAAATGGAAGAACGCGAATCAGAACAAACACCAAAACAAAGATAGAATATAATAAAAGAATTTAACGTTGAAATTCCTTCAGTTCATTTTAAAGTCAAAACAAGTTTTAAAATCTAGCACACCGCTGACAGATGCCCTCGCAAGATCCATGATTGTTTTATTGTCGGTTGAGAAAAGTTTAAAATAAATCTGACAGGACTGTAACATGCAACCTTTACTAATTTATTCGTATACATCATAAAAATTCGACGAAAAATGACTGTAAAAACCGAATAATTCAAATGCAATCCAAATGTAAAATAAAAAATATTGAAATATTGAGTATTCCGTTCAGGGGAAATTGCGCCAAATTGGAACATTTCCATTTTTTCCGAATTTGGCTGGGTTTAGACACAACGTTTTCTGTGATAGAACTCAAACTCACTCTTATTATTGGTTAATATACTTTATATTACGCTCACCATCTTGTAAGTGCGATGATAGGTTGAAATTTCTCACCCAAAAGTCCTTAAGATGAAAAACTTGAATACGTCACTTAATCATGTATATATATACCTTCTGGACAACTGACAACTCGAACGGAGAATGACAGGATAATTTTCATCGACCTCAAGTATTAGCGGACAGACATCAGAACTTGTCAGATCTGATACTATAGTATTACACATTAAGAGCATATTCCATTTAAGGCGCACTTACTCTACCAATGAAAGCAGTAAGAAAACTAACGAACAAATGATATGCCATAATTAATTCATTGGCAATATTGTTTAATGCGAATAAAACAGACTACAGAAATATATCTTAACTAAAAAACACGGCCGGTCTCGAGGATCCCTGCTTTCTCACCTCCAGGCAACCGGAACAATTGCAAGACAGAATATATACAAAGGAGAGGGACAAAATTGAGTGGGGAAGGGAAAGGAGTTAAGCGTTGGAAAGGAGGAAATAAGAGAATTTTAGCCATGGAAATATACTCGAAAGAGGACGTACTGGCCTAAGCAAGTTGAAGGGATTTTCTGAGAAAATATATTCATTAGGAAGGTTCATGGAGAGGTGAAGTCGCTCCGGCAGGTCAAGTTTCTTCCTTTATAGCCAACGTTGAGGATTAGAGGAAAAGAAAGCATTGCGATTTCTGTCATTAAGGTAGGCGGCGAAATGAGAACTCTCCCATTTTTTGAGAAAGGAAGCCTATGAAGTTCTTCAGCGCGTTTTTGAAACTACCTACCCGTTTGCTCTATGTGAAGGTGACGATATGAAACCGATGAAGAGACATGTGGTCTGAAAAAGGAACGTTGTAAACAGTGGCTGCGAAATATAGTGACTGAAATTATGGGATATGTATGTGGAGTATATATCTTGGTTGGGATACCAAGGGGATTTTGTGTGAATTAAGTTGTATTTTTCTGACGTTCTAATACTTTTTGTAAATAGAGTGACATTATTTCGTAAATGTTCATCTGTATAAGACTTCTGATGTAAGGAATTGTGGAGTGTGATTGGGTTTTAGGAGTCATTAGACAATCGTTCCAC
The DNA here is from genome assembly GCA_036926295.1 of Pachydiplax longipennis. Classification (NCBI taxonomy): domain Eukaryota; kingdom Metazoa; phylum Arthropoda; class Insecta; order Odonata; family Libellulidae; genus Pachydiplax; species Pachydiplax longipennis. Next base: position 8,232,687 of record JAVFKF010000044.1, on the reverse strand, counting down.
ATTACGAAAGTCAATGTGCAACATATATTAACTAATAAATGATTATACATTTTTAATTTGGATTTTAACAAAGGGACTAACCACCTACTCTTCCAATTTATCTCCTTCATAGATTCTCAGAATATGTCTCTAATATATTTTCATGAGTAAAATTATCCTGTTTCTCCCTTTACTCCGCTCAAAGCTCATTTCCTTTGTGTATATTGTATTGCAATAGTTTTGCCTGAAGATGAGGTGGCATCCTCGAAACCGGTCGTGGTTTTAGTTATAATACATTCCTGAGGACGGAGTCTGTTTTTATTTTACTTGGATCAAAACGTAAAAAAGTTCCACCAAATACCTCTCCTTCTTCTTCCTTATTTCCTTCTAGGATTCTTCCTTCAGTACCTCACTCATCGCACATCCAGGTCATCTCATCATCTTTTCCTCGGCCGCCCCAGACTTCTTTTTCCCTTTTTATCCCTCGTGACTTTCAAAATCCTTTGCTCATCCATTCTCTTCATGTGTTCATTCCATTCTAGTTTCCTTCTGTGAATCATGTCTTCCATGCCACAGACTCTTCTCATCACCTCACTTCTTTCACTATCAAGTAATCCTTTTCCTGCGATCTTTCTAATCGAACAAACCCAAGCAGATAAGCCAGGATAGTAATACACTTAAAGGCGTCAGAATTTTTTATTCATAGTAACAATACAAAAGGTCGCTTGATCTATTTAATTAACTTTACCACTAACTATGCTAGAGAAAATAGGGGATATTCCTTTTCCTGATTTTAACGGGACTGGAGTTTTATGAGTAATAGCCCTGTATAATGCGGAACGTTTGGCAATCCTAATTATTTAGATCAATGATTGAATAACTACCAGACTTAGAGGAGTCTCTAAACTACCCACATAAGATGCACGATCTCAAATTTTATCAATGATAAAAGCAGAAGTTAACATGTTGAAACTATAAATAAAGTCAAACGATACTTCATACGGAATGCAGCCATATATGGACCTGAAAGGTGGACCATTAATCAAAATGAAAGACAGAGAACTTTGAAATATGACGCTGGAGAAAAGCAGAAAGAATATCTTTGAGGGATAAAAACAATGAAAAGTTCCTGCAGGAAGTAAAAGGATCAGAGACAGCCTGAAAAGGAGAATAGGAAATGGTGTTGGTCGTCTTTTAAGGAAAAAGGAAGTTCATCATCTGTTATTTATGACCAATTGTAACGAATATGTCTCAACTACTATATTCCTTCTGTATTTGTTTCCATGCTTCTCAAAGAGTCAAAGAAAGATAAGATGAAATACAACGAGAGAGATTCTTAAATGAGAATTGATTATTAATCCAATGATTCTGGCTTACTTATATTCCAAGTTATTGTTCGGATGTTGGTAAATTTTGTTTTTTTGAACATCTATTCTGTATTTTCTACTGATGTATTTGAATTTTTCTCGTCCTTTTTATTGGGTTTTTAATTTTGGGGTTCTTCCTTTTATCAACCTTAAGTTTAAAATACTTTTCCTACTCTGTTTTCTTTCTTTTTATTACTAATTAATCTTCGTAAATATTGTCAGATACGAGGTTAGGAGGAAGAGAGGCCCACTTGGGTCTATCCTAAAGTGCGTTTGTGTCGTAAAACTAAATTGAATCTAAAATGGAAAGCAAACTGAGCAGAGGCTTGAATACTCAAATAAAACATAGGAGGCAAGTTGAAAAGTCTATTAAAACAGGTTAAACATTTGCGGGATAGTAAGAGATAAATAAATAAAGTATATAATTAAACAGAAATTAATGCAAAGGAGTCATTTTCGGGATGACAACTCCTTGAACAATCTATCCACCGGGAAAGCCCGAAATCTTTTCAGAAATTAGCGTATTTTTTAATTTAAAGAAAGCCATGTAAGTAACTGCGGCAAACAAATCTGTTTATTTTGTGAAAAATGATACGTGTATTTTGGAAAAAACATATGTCCATGTTTAGCTGACGTTAATAAATCTATTTGTTTGTAAAATCGTGTGTATTTAAAAAATGTATATTGCATTTTTCAAAATGCACATATCTTTTCATTTTACATTTTTAAAATCCTGTGCCTCATACGCCGAAAGGAGGCATTCGGGCTATTAATTGAGATGTAGATGTGAATTGGCATGCTATCCGTCAATTAATGGGAAACGTATATAAAACACAGTTCGGAATCATACGCGTAGCATTTTATGTAGTGAATGTTGGAGTGAAGAACTCCAAATAAATGAAAATAATATCGATCTGCAGAGCGGAATGAAAAAAAGAATGAATTGTGCCGATCAATCAAATGATTGATGCCTGAAGAGGAAATGCAAATCCAAACGTGCCGCGAAAACCAGGGAAATGAAAGCGGTCTCTTTGCAGCAATTCAATCATCATAAGGAATCGCCCGCCAGAACGTCTGTTCTCACTGAGATCCAATCGGTTCCCTCTTTTAGTGAATCAAAATTTAATTTAATTATGCACCTTGTTATCTTTCAATTTCGCCGGATCCAAAACGAACCTAAACATCCAAAGAGCGCTCTCCCTTTTAACAAACTTTCGAACTAAAACAGAACCGAAAAGGAAAAACAACTTCCGAGCCGAAAAATGGCAATTTCCGCGTCCATAAAAGCGGTCTTTTTATTCGAAAGCTCTGCGATGTTTCTTCAGCAGGAATTAGGGAAACAGACCACCAATTCTGATTCTATCCAAAGATATCTTTTAAATGAATGGCAGAAGAATAACCAAAGGATGATTCAATCTTTATTAACGGAAGAACCATTTGTCTGCTAATTGAAGAGGATTTATAACACAAAAGAAATTTTAATAAATGTATAAACCCTTCTCCTGAAAAGAACAATTTTCATTTGGCTTTCGATAAAGAAAAGGTATTTTTTATTGCTTTTATCTCGGTTTTGTTCACGACTGTGATAACAGAAAAGCTGATGAAGTATGAGTGATTGCATTAATCCTCAATCGTTCCTTATTGTAGCCTATGAAAAGTGTCATTTTAATTTTTAATTAATTTACTGAATTTGCTAGTATTTTTTTCACTTATAGTATTCCAGGACTGAGGAACGTGAAGGCGAAATACCTCAAACCTCATCTTACCTAGTAAGCTTCATTTCCTCTGTAAAAATTTTGATAGCTAATGGTGGAAAGTTTAAGGAATCATCCAGCCTTTTAGATGAGGAATGAATAGGTATAAATATATATATTTCATCCATACTTTTCAGGTTTTTGCAGATTCTTAATTTTAGAATTGAGAATTAACTATAAATTTTTAAAAATCTATGAATTACTAAGTGTTTTTCTTTCGAAGATGGTTGCAGTAAAACTCCACGAGGTCACAAGCTTGGTGTGAACCTTTTTCACTTCTAGCATTCTGCTTCGGTGGATCGCGAACTACCTCACTCCTCATCAACCCATGTAAGCCTCATCCTCTTTCCAGGGCCTTTATTGCTACTAGCGGTTTGAGGATCAAACCTGTCTTCGGGCTGATTAATGTAACGATATGGTTCTTGGATTCTCTAATTGATTTGGAATGCCCATTTCTCTCCATTGTGATGACTAGAGTATCTTACATATCTTTCTATAACTTTAGTTCAGAACCTGCTCAATCTGAAATAAGGGAATATTACCAAAGTGTAACCCATTTGTAGCACATGAATAACTGATGCCTTTCCATGCGTAAACACTTTTTCGTTTCAAGCAGGGTTTTCCAAGCTTTTGGCTTCACTGGTCCGTATTAGTTCACATAAATACTTCGCAGCTAATACTTCATTTTAAATTTAAATAATGATTATTTATCGACTATCGATGGTTTAATGGCCTGTGTAACAGCGTTATTTGGCCACATTTTCAACTTTATAAATTGAATTTGAGCGACATTTCCTTATTGCCACTTAAATAGACTGATCATATTGCTGAAACATTTCCCATTACTGAATCGGAACAAAGCGGAACCGATTCTTTCGGTCTATTTTTCTCAATGCAGATTTTATTCGAAAGAACTCTCTATTAATGGAAATTTCATCCGAACCAGAGATAAATTACCCCTACGCGTAAATGAACAATAAAGCACAGAGGGGTAATAAATTTTAAAGGTCAAATGGCGACATTTTTGCAAGCGATTTTCACCACAACCTCAACGTACAGTGTTTGTAATAGTTGACAACCATTATCATTATTAAATCTACTGTGAAAATATTTAATAAGCAGTTGGATATCAATTTTATTGTATACTTGAAATCTTTCATTTAATCTGTGGCCAAAAATTTAATGCCCTATGTTTTTCTATTTATATCTCTTAAAAATGTTACAATTTTTGGCGAAAGTTTTCATGGGACAAAGAAAAATTTTCGATGTCAAAATTTTATTTTGATTTTGATTGACGGAACGTATGGTCAGCTTACTTTGAAGTCATAATAGAGAAAAGACTAAACAGAACATAGAGGAAAGAAGATGTGGAATTGGTTTATATAATACTCCTTCATAATTTCCCAACCATTTATCTTCCTTTTTATAGTAGATCATTTGTCGATTCGTCTGCATATAAAGTAACAATATACTAAACCACTATTACTAAAGATAGAAACTTAGAAGTCGTTAATCCCGGACTTCCTTCGGTACCCAGAAGACACTGGCCCAATAAACAACTAACGGAGTGTTTCCAAACTCTAATTCATTTAATGTTGACCATAGAGCATCTAGAAATAAGGTTTAGGGAGGATTTCCAAATTTTAATTGAGGCATTGCATTGGGGTGGTGAAATCACAAATTAAAACTTCTACAACAAAGAACAAAAAACGCTTAATTACATTCTCAAAATAGTGATATAAAAGGGTAGAATAAGTCACCAGAATGCTCTGTAAGTTCTTTCATAAAAATATGCCATTTTGACTGTGGCTGAATCAATAACAAATAATAAATAAATAAAAGCACTCGAATTTATCGGAAAAGAAAGTTCTCCAATTTCCCATCGGATTCAAAAAGAATTCTGTTTATATTTTCGACATTTATTTCCGTTCGATTTACCGCATTAATCTCTAGATACATTGGGGAACTATCTTTTGAGAACAATAGAGGCGACTATTCCTTTAGGAATCGCAGCTCGGAATCATAAAAATAAACATTTCAAAGAATAGTTCTTCTACTGTTTTGTTGCTCTCAAAATCGTTGATAAAAAGTTTTCTTTTCCTGTCTCCCGGCGACCAATCAGTTTCTGAATCTCGCCACAAGATGGCTCCAGCAATCACCGAACAATCAATTTGATTTCAGACGACAACCAGAAGATAACAGTCTCAAGTCGTCACTGTCCACTTCAGCTTTACTTTTGTCCCTTTTCAGATTGTTTCCATTAATTTCGGGACCGAGTTATTGTTTCGTCGCTAATCTTTTCTTAATTAAAAACAGTCGGCAGAGACGGAGTAATCATAATGAAATCATGACGTCACGAATACGCAACAATAATATTAAAATTTTTTTAACTGCTATTCGCGGAAAGGAAGGAGTCGCTGTATTTTTAACTTGATTTCAAAATTAATCTAATATGAGCAGTTGCTTATATGAAATATAAATTAATTCGCCAACAAATTGTTTCCATGGCCGTTCAGAAATCCTTACAATTTTATTAATTCAAGCATAAATTTCTTGGTATAAAATTTGTAAAAATTTCGGGGTTTATTTTAGACTTACATAAACTGTCAGTTGTAAAAAATTGAAGCTATATTTCTCTCTCAGATTAATGTGGATCTAAGAAATTTATGATATTCCATGCACGTGAATTCTATCGTATTTTACTGAATCGTGACACTGATTGCGTCGCCGGTCACAAAAGTTTCTTCCATTATATCTTGGTGAATGTAATGTATTTAATTTGTCTTTTGGTGCAGCATAAAGAAAACTCTCTTACTTTTTTCTCCATCTTGTTAATTACTATGATGATACGAAAGCTACTTAGGTATTAAACTGAAGAGATGTTGAAAATAGCATTCAATCTTGTCACTCTCTACGGTAAGCTTTAAAACTGATACCGCATTAATATAATTGGTGGAACATAGCGTCTTAACCGCCACACAGTATAGGTATATTTAAATTTAAGAAATGAGCTTTGATAAATATAAGGTAAATACCACAGTCCCCATGCGACATTTCCGTCTTTTCGTGAGCTTTCTAAACGTTCGATATCTGGCGTTTTTATCTCAGCCTATCCACTGAAAAACAGAGACAATTTCGAATTCGCGACCGTTCTTCCAGACAAGTAAATAAAGCAGAAGCTATTTGTATTGTGGTACAAAAAATATGAATGAAATCCGAATCGGCTGCATGGAGTTTCTCTTCGACGAGAGAATTCAATTAGAGAGCATTTCTTGCGCTCGACGAAGCAGATGACGAGTGCCATTGAATTCCGCTCATAGAAAAATCACTGCATTTTCATTTCACTCCGAGCGCTTTTGTCCTCATTACATACACTATTAGCTACAAAAATCCTCGGAGAGGCGTATTGAGCAAGATGGGTAGTGAGGCCATTGTTTCATCACTCAGCGATAATCCTATAGGTGGAAAAATTCCAGGTAAATGAAGCACGTACAGACCATGGAAAGTGATTTGCATTTGGATCTATAGAGAAAAATAATACCATTATCCAGAATCACTCATACCTCGGCAGTTCGGTGGGAAAACTTCTAGATTTTCTCACTGATTGTGAATTAGAAGTGGAACGGATCAACGTAACTAAGCGTAAGTGCTTTACGAATAACTCTTTTCTTATCAATCAAGAAAAAAATGCAAAATGAAACAATACCTCCTTTTCATGCACACTTCGATAGATTTCATATTGCTGTGGCCATGAAAAGTCTTTAGACAAATGCAAAGGAAAGATATTTTCTCTACACTATAACAACAGACATAAGAATTTTATTAGTACAGGTTGAGTACCGAACCGAAACTAAATCGAGATGCTTTGTACCAAAGTTGTTTAAGAATTTTCCATGATCAGAATTCCGGAATTAATTTTTCCGGTTGAGTATAAGATAATTGAGGTAATAAAGAATGATAACGTACATTTTTTATCAAATGAGGTTGATGGATCAAGAACTGAATCCACTAAGAATAAAGAAAAAAACTGTACCAAAAGGACTTTTTAAATGTTTCGGTAAAATTCCTCCTCATTCTAGAAGGTTTTTGCGTTAAAATTCTTTCTTTTATAGTATAGTTAGCACCTTTTTCTTAAGGCCATTGTTCACTTTATCCAAAGATATTTGAAAATACGCAGCACTGAAAAGTGAGTTGGTGCAATTTTGCGGATTTCGGAATAATTCTGATTTACGAATAAGAGGGATACTCAACCTATAGTATAATTTTAGAAGTACTTCGACGACTGAGGCCATTTCGCATACCTGGGATTCCATCAGGAATAGAACCCGGGACCACTTCCACTGGAGGGAAAATCGCTATACACTTGGATACCCCAAGATGCCCCACTTGGGGCCCCAAGACCGAATAACGCTTAAATAGTGCTAAATGACATAAGCTGTCGACGCACCATAAATATAATACACAAACCATACCGAATATCCCATTCATCGGGAAATTCGGTATGCCAGGAACTTATTCTCCGATTTGTAACGATTTTCCCATAGACATGATCCATTGATCGCACTATATATGTAATGCCTAGTTAAGAACCAACATAAACGAACGATAGATTTCCTTCCAAATTTTACAATGAAACAGATGGACATAGGGTGAGAAGGAAGCTGATAAACAGAAAGGGAAACTGGGTTGGACGTGTGTTGAGGAGGGATAGCGGTGAAGAGATGAAAATTGGAGGATGTTCAAAGGGATGAAAGGATGAGTCATGATTATTTTGAGAAGACCCAACAGATAAGTGCACTTCTCTATCCAGCGAAAGTCGGGGAACTTACGATCGTACCTAAACATATTATTTGATTCTTCAAACTTTCGTACTTTTATATTATAGCCAACACGCTATCGTCTCTTAAGTTACTTATCGATAAATAAGAAAGTTCTCTTCCCTTAACCGAGTATATAAATAGAATGCATACACAAGGGAAATCCGGAAAGTAGTATCTGTTTAAGAATTAAAGAAAAACTAGTAAATATAAAGAATTATGATAATATCATTTATAACGAGTATACCTTTATGTATGCGGAAAAGGAATATGAAGTTGGGATACTAAAACTCGTCACACATCGCGACTAAAACTTAAATATGCGCGGAGAATATTTTGAGAAATAGTTTAAGGTATGCCCTTCACAAATAACACGTTAATTTATTTATTTTTACTAGTTTGTCTTTAATTCTTAAATGGGTACTAATTTTCGGATCTACCTTGTAGTTTGCATAAGCTTGAAAAAAAAATAGGGTGTGGAATATTGAACTGATATTTATCCAATTATATTAACAAGGCCATTAAAATAAAAACTATTCTTTTAAACAGATTGGTATCTGAATATGAATGTGGGACGAGTAGAGGATCGTCTGATAGAATGATGTACATACATATGGTGGGGACTTCGTGGGCCCCGGGGCCGCAGCTTTGAAAGCCTATCAGGAACCATGGCAAATCTCGTTTACGACTGACAAGTCATGTACATGCTATTTCAATGCGTAGGTTGAGTATCCCTTACCTGAAATATTTTGGGGCTAAGGTTGTTTCGGAATTTGAAAATTTCCGGATTTTGGAATACATGATTCGATGGAGTTTAAGATAATTGAGTCAAAGTTTCAGAAAAACGACTTTTCGATTCACACTAAAACATTTATAAATACATAAACCTAAGAATTCAAACGCATCTGCATTTGTAAAATAAGGTTGATGGTCCAATAACTGAATCGTCTGGAGACAAAGAAGGTTTGAATGAATGATTGAATTTTAAATATATCTTCTAGTGCCATTTGCCTCATTTTCGAAGTTTTTTCAGCCTAAATCTTTCTTATCACTCATAGTGGTAGTAATGTTACGATAGTATGTCATATTATCCAAAAAATAGAAAACGTAGCACTGAACAGTGAGCTGATACAATTTTACGGATTAATTACGGATAAATATTACCAAATTTAGAATAGTACTGCAAATACAAATTCACATGTAAAATGAACTATAATTCAGCGCTATTTGTGAAAGTGAGTTGTGTATTATAGCTATTTGGCAATTTTGGTCATGTTCTAATGTTTTAATTGTATATATAAGCATTTCTTTTAATTGTTTGAGTTGATTATTAAATGTGCATGCTGCTTGCAATGACCATAGATTGATATGAAGAGTACAGCTACTTAAATTGTAAATTATTATAGTTATTTGTGTGTTCCAATGCTTTGTTTTTGTATATGTAGAACTTTGGAATATTGCTTGAATGTAGTACCAGTTAACATTGCCACCTGACTCAGCGTCTTACTGTGAAAGAGTTACAGATAAAGTAAACTGTGACTATAAAGTTATTACAACTCCCAAACACAACCAACTTCTTAGAAACTTCATATAAAAACCGTATAGCATCATTTTACTTATTGTGTGCATAAAGCATCTCACACCAGGAGGTGATAGGTATTTGCTTCATTGTTCTGTAACACTCCATATCTATCAACACAATGGAAAATCCCTCGTACGGTAACTATGACAAAAAATGTGTGTAGTACAAATTTAAATTGCTTTCGAAATCTTTCAAGAGCATTCGTTAAGTATATGGGATCCAAAAGAAAGGCGTTGCGTTCGTGAAATAAAAATCCGTGCATTTGGTTAGCTACAAATCGATAAGCGTCACCGAGATTCCCGTTTTCAGAGAATGAGAATCGTCGGAAGGAATAATAAAGCATTTCAGTTTGAGATCGCTCGAAAAATTCAAAGATAATTCATCCTCAGAAGAAATAGCAGATGCTATGCATCCTCCCCTTATTGAATAGGCCGATGATATACAGCAAGAAAAATTAAAAGATGCTATAACTAGGAAATAGATACTAGAACTGGCCGCTTCCTAGACACATGAATGCCACAACAACAGAAAAAACATGATGCAGCTGTACGCCAAAACAGACCAAATGTAGGTGTAGAATGCATAATTCATAGTTATCTTATGAGAGTCAATCGCGATGGTAACTCACATAAAACACGGTGAATGTCATTGATGCAGGATAATATAACCTATACTTTAAACAGGAACAAATGTATTTCAAACAGAAAATAGTGCATACTGAGATGACGATCGAGCGGCTGGCTGATTTTTATTTAAGAATATAATTGATATGTTTTTAAATAGGAATCAGTTATGATGTAGTATTAATAAGAATCTGCTGTGATATAGTCTTAAATAAGAATTTATTTTCTACTGAAGTAAATGATCACATAAAAAAGTCGCTAATAGACGGCAGTTACAGAAAAGCAGTTACAGCTTATCCTTTTAAGTACCACATTCTCCTTACTCAACTCTTCCATTAAGATTCAATGCATGATTTCCCCCAACACACGCCTAAAGTCTTTTCGTAGGGAATTCATGTTGAGGTAAATAATTATTTTTTTGCAGTCTCGGCGTGCTGTCTCATAAAACTGCTGCCATGAAGTGCTGAGATTATAACTGAGACATAAAACTAACATAAGTATTCTTAAATCTAAATTGGGCTAAAAACTATTAGGGCGTAAAAAATATATATTTTATTTTTTTGTTGTTTTGGTGAACTCTCTGACGAAACTGCTGCCTTGAACTGCTGAGATTATAACTGAGACATAGACCCAAATATCCTCAAAACTAAATTAGGTTAAAAGCAAACTTTTTAAGGAACGTTGAGAGGTTCGCATTTCCAGAGGAGAAATACAGATGAGGCACGTGGCAAACAGGAATACATGTCCAATGAAGATAAATTTTATGCGGCTCATTCAGCAAACGCTCTCCTTTCAGCCCGCCGTAGTTTTTGCGCAAATATTACTGACGATAAGCGAGAGGTCGTTATGTTAATTTCGCGGCGTCCGCTGAATATTCATGCGCCAACGCGGATAGCGAACATGGGAAACATAACTAGGATGCCTTCGCTGAAAATACTTCGATGGAAACCGTGTTGATCCATCGACTGAACCGAAATAATTAGTGAGTTAAAAGCTCATTATGGTATGGTGTTTTAAAGAATATTTACGCAACTTTAACTTAGGTTATATTAGTCATTTTAGGATAAATAATAATAGAAAACGACCATCTAGTAATTCCCGAGAATAACTGTTTCTGGTAATTTAACGAGCCATTTTTATAGATTCCGAGTCAGCGGAGAATATACAAGCTGAATCAAACAAGTGTTAATTTTCATTTTTTAAAGGCGTCATTCGCTTAAAACTGTTAATGGAGCTCGAGCATTCATTATAAACGGTTTCTAAATTCGTATTCTTGTTGGAGATGCAAGCAAATTCATTCCTATTATTTGCCTGAGGAAATGTCAAACATGATACTAATTTAGCTTTAGTAATCCCATAGCACAGGGGTGAGGCAGTATTTTTCATTAAAAGGTCGTATTAACGTACCATTAAAACGCTAAAAATACCACATTTAAAGGATTAATTGTTGATATATGTAAATTTTTATTGAGTAAATTAGCTTTTATCTGAAAATGTACTACTGCTTCATAGAAATCTATTTTGAAATATAGCATTTTTTTAGCTAGGAGATGTCTGTATTGTAATATTATATAATATATAATAGACTTCTATATTATAATGGTGTATTGTTGTAGCCCAGAGAATTGTTTTGCACTTATGTATTATTGTAGCTGGGTAATATCTATGTTGTTATGATATATTATTGTAGCAAAAAGATATCTATATTGTAACAAGTCAATACGTTTCACCCTAATACTTCTTATTATATTATTTTGAATTGTATTTCAATAAATATCATTCTCACCGGAATATTGATCCAACGGTAAGGGATGGAAAATAATTATTTTATGGCCGCATGTGATTGGCGCTCTTGAGTAACCTATTAAATATATACAAGATGAGGAAAAATTAAGTTTACTGAAAGAGAACAACTTCCATTTTATTTTTAATCAAAAGGATGAACAAAAATTTTAAAGGTCCAAAGAAAGTAAATGCACCCATACATTTACTTTCTATTTTGTTTTCACTCAAGCAAGCAAGAATGAAAAAAAAATTATCGACCTGAGGCTACCTTAGATAGAAAATAAAAGCGAAAATTAATCGAATATGTAGCGTGAAAATTTAAATTCGTAACTGAAATACATGAAACCTCCTAGAAATTTGGTAAATACATGCATGTTGGGGGTTAAGAAACAAAAAGTACAATTTATGTACGAAGAATTTCTGCAAATAGCTCGTGTGTGCTAATTTGTAGTCAAAATGAATCATATCCCCTTGAGGTGGAGGAATTTCATTGAAAGGAACGACATAGAAAACACTGCTTTACAATAAAGACAAAGTTATTTTTTCAAACTTATGCCGTAATATTTAGTCAAATGAAAACATCTGTATGAACATTTTGAAATTGTCTCTCTCATTTACTTGCCCTGAATTGCTTTGAATCAGTGATGGGATGATTAATCGAATTGGAAATATCCGAACTTTTTGTCTATTGGAATCTGCATCTTATTATGGGAGTGAAAATATGCCAATGCCGACCTCTTTTATCCTTTTTACATATCTTCCTTTAACCCCCCCACTTTCCCTCAATACGCCCTCCACCTGACCTCATTCTTTCTTCCCTTCATCCTCTCCCTTATCTCTCAACCTCCCTCTTCTCCCAAACCAACCCTCTCCTCACAACCATTTTCCGCTGCCGTTACGTCCAGGCCGATTTGCCGCGAGAATTATCACACATATATATATGTATGTATATATATATATATATATATATATATATATATATATATATACACATACATATATGTATATATAGATTTATTACACAAGGTTTCCTAATATGGAAGGAATTCCCCGCCCCCTAATCGATCACCCAACCCAACAAAACAAATTTCAAGCACATGAAAAGAGCTCTACAAATATTACTGCACTTTCTACAGAAGTTACAATAAGAAACCGATTTTTTTAATAATAAATGTCCAAAATAAAGTACGATATCCTTATTATTTGTTGTAACGATTAATAAATAGTAATCAAGTACAGTATAATTCTTGTCTCGTAAAATTATATGTTTAGCATAGACTGGTTTCCAGCCGCGCGGGGGCATCGAACGTTTCGACTACTTTCTCCGTAATAAAATTCGAGAAAGAAAGAGAAAATCCGAAAAGTCGGAGTCCTTCGATTTAACCACGCGGTTGGAAACCCGAGAACATTTCGAGATTCAGTGGAGAGGCGCCAGAGCCACGTTTGTTCATTTTTCCACCGCTTAGCAGCCTGCACACTGCGAGAGACGTGAATACCAAATTTCCCCACTCGCGTCGCACTTTATCTCGAGCAGTTACCGATTTCACACACACACCAATTCATAATCAAAATTTAAAACGAACTTCGATGTTTCTTAAGAGATTTAGAAGTTCACTTCCTGCTGATCATGATATTTCACACTTTACATCCTAATTTCGAGTAAATAAAGAAGGAAACCTAAAAGGGAAAGAGAAACAGTCTTTATTCGGTTAGCTTATTATCATAATCTCTGCCTTCCTCCCGAGTTTTCCTCTTGAAATTCGGAGGAACGCTTCTTCCAATCTAATTTCCTTCAAGTTTCTTGAAGCCGAAAACGGTTCGCCAAACACAATGTCATCTTATGAGATACGTATCAGTTCGCAGTCTTATTTTCCCTGCTTTAAATCCGAACTGTTATTGCAATTGTTACAAGTAGATGCACCCTTCGAAAATAGCGGAACTTAATTTAACTTTAACAAATACACAAATTTATCTATATACATCTTATGAATGATCAACAAGAAAAATAATTGCTCTTCCACAAAAGTGCAGCTTTATATATTGCAAATAAAAGACCACCCGAAATGATTTCTTCAGAAAGTTTCTATTATTATATTCCCATAAAAGTTGATAAACAGTTTCCACGAAAACATTGATGTATATATTATACGTATCTATATTTTGTTACTAAAACAATATCACGTTTTATCTGTATTGATATCTTCTAAATCATTAGAATGGCAAGATTTTCCATGATTCTGAGAACGAAGCATTTAGTATTTGAACTTTAATTCACAAAGTAAAATTTTAAGCCCTATACAGCATAGAATAGCATTTTTTGTAAATATAGTATACTGAGTTTAGATTTTCAAATTTGATTAATACTTCATTTGCTGTGAAATGTCGACTCTCCTTCCGTATGTGTTTCATTTGGGCTCATCTTTGTCGTTTATCAGAAGAGAATTCAGCAATCAACTTTGTCGCTAGGGGAAGAGTAGTTCATACACGCAATTTTACACAAATTTTTCGTCGTTTTTCCTGTAATTCGAGCAAAACGATATACAACGACCAAAATTACAATCTTTATTCGATTTCTTTTATTCTTTATTCTTTCTTTTGATTCTCGTCTCGAATTCGTGGTACTATTATTATTACTGCTTATTTAATTGTGCTAAAGAGAAGCAGTCTGCAATCGACTAGAATTAACTTTACGTGCATTTATTATAAGAGCATTTTCATGTAGTTAAAGGTCGAAAAATGGAATGCCTCAAACTCCTTTGAAATTCTTTGTAAAGCCGAAAAGCTGTATGCAGAACCATCTTACAAAGGAAACATACTCATTTTGTGTCACGGATTCGCTCGTGACTGTCGGGATATATTCCTTCCTCCAAAATATTGACTCGTGACCCACCGTACCATTTAATAGGCCTTTGTTTATGCATAATTTGCATATGAAATTCTGAGTAAGCCATAAACGTGCATTACCATGTAGATCGTGAAATTTTCACGTAGGAAAATATTTTCTTTCATGTTCTTGGCGACTAACTTATTTGTATCCCATGAAATTACAAATTCTTAACTTTTAAACATTCATCACCTCTCCCGTTAACATTTCTTCAAATATAAATCGGAACTCAAATATCTATTATAACAAGACAGTTCCCAGCTATATATCGAATACGATTTCTGATCCTAAACCAAACTTACCATTAATTTGGCCTATCCCGAAAAAAAATTAACTGGAAACCACCTAGATAAGTGAGTCGATCATCGGGTCGATCCCACAAATTCCCCACATTTCTCATAAGAATGCATTGTGTGGATTTTAGGAATATTTTGAAACAATTTTTGTGATTGTAGTAAATTTAAAAATAAGATATTTTTAGTATACGTACATCTATAACGTAAACTGCAAAGATATCTCCGAAAATGATCCAGAATTCGATGTTAGGTAGGGAGGAATTTCTTTTATAAGAAAAAATTACAGAGAATTAAATAATTTTGTAAGAGATTTTCAAAATTATAGATGATGATATTCACTCAGTATGACAACTGTGTGAATTAGAAACTACACAGGTGGCCGAGATTGGTTTTAGTTTTATTCCCCAATTTTAAAAATTGCGAACCGTAGGAAATTCAGGGCAGATTTGCTTTGACATAAAATCATCATAAATTAAATTAGCTTCCATTTCAAATGATTCTATAATAGTTTATTTTTCAATTTTTAATGAATATCGACATGCATTAACGTGTCTGATGAGAAATAAATATCAAATTATGAATTACTTATTGACTGCAGTGAATAATTGATCCCATTCAAGTCGGCTCGCAAATGATTCGCAATTACATACGTCTGTGGCATTTAAATATTATTACCTACGCTAATAATAAAGATATATTACAGTGGAACCCCGATCTAACGTTTCCGCATATAGCACATCCCCCGAACTAATCCTTATTGCCAACTTCAAAGGGCAATGTTCAATTCCGCCATATAGGTCATCCAACAAACTATCATTTCCAATCACAGACCCTTCATATTTCCAAATTTTCTCGCGTTCATCTTTTCCATATTAAGTTTTTCCCTTCTATTTTCCCTTCTAATTTTAACATTCGATTTAAATATGTAACAAAGGAAATGAGGTTATAAGGAAGATAAGCCAACTAGGGCATAACCTCTGAACTCCGAGTTTAATTTAAAATTTAAATGCACGAGAAAATAGCAAATCTTCTTTAGCTTCTTGAAAAATCATACATTCATGAGCTCTCTATCTCTCGGTTTGTTCATATGCCATAAAACTCTCTGCCCAACTCCTTTCCTTTTCCTTTCCTCTTTGATAGCTTGACTCGCCCTTTATTTCATTCAAAAACTTTTGCCTTTGCTTTCCTCTCCGTCAGTTCTATTTATCCAACCTTCGATCATTTCCTATAGAAATCCATTCCAATATGCATGAATGTCTTTTATAACGAATAAATTTTCAGTGTAGAGAAATGCAATCTACTTTATGTCATCGTTAATTCAGTGGGAATCATTCCATATGGACGCTATTACACGATCTTCTTGGCCGTCAAATTTCATTTTACGAATTTCTAATGTAATGCATATTCATCAAATTCGTTCAATCTTTTTTTTAATTTCACCTTTAATTTTTCCAAGTAAGCTATAAATTTCCAACCTCATGAGATGTTTTTATGATTTTATGACATTTCAGGAAGGGAATATCTCATATGACAGTAGTTTATATTTATTTATCTATTTAAAATAAATCAATAAACAGCTTAAGACGTTCAAAATGGAAAATAAAAGAAGCGTATATAAACATAGAGAGAATGAATGGAATAAAACAAATTGCACAACTGACAAACTAAGTTTTATAATAATATAAGAGGCAATGTAATTACAGAATTGTAAAATTGTATCAATAGACCTGAGGACTGAGAAAGAAGAAATGAATTTAGAAGTATTAAGGAATAACATAAGTATAAATAATTATGAAATTCTGCGTGATGAAATATTTGTATAAATGAGAATCAGATGAAGGATTGCTTAGTCATGGATGGATGACGTGAAGTCCATTGAAATAAAGAGTTCTTGTAATTCCCTCGGAGAGAAATAAAGAAAGTGAGCACTCTTCCCGAATTTACCTCTATAAATTTCCCGAATAGTGAACGGTTTTTCATTCCCCAGAGCAAATACCGAAGCGTTTAATTAATCGCAATCCTCAGTCACTGCATTTCGTTGGAAGGAAATTTTTACGGCTGATTCAAGGAAGTAATTAGAATGGTACGGCGATTGCACGAGAACTCTTCAACTCCAGCATGTAATTGGGCCATAAAACAAAAGAAGAGCAGTCCAGAGGGACATGTAGAGGGCGTGTCTGCTGACGAAGCTGCGATTCTTCAGCATGTTGCTCTGATGGTTACGCTTTTTCACTGACTCCGCACAATCACCGTTTTTTCAGACCAATGAATTATTGCCTCTTTGCGAGAAATTCTTTAACGAGAATAATCCTCGCAAAAACGATGAAACTCAAGTAGGGTGTAATATACATCTGAATTTCTTTTTACACGATTTGGGCTATAGACAATGACTTAGAGATATCACGGAAAAGAAGGAGCTTACGCCGCTATCACTTTCCCTCTCAAATGGCATCGTTTATCTTCATTTGTACTCGGACAGAAAAAGCAGCTCTTGTCCTCACCTTCATTTTTTCTCTCGACTACAAGCTTCTATCTCTTGCTCTCCACACTTATTTTTATAACATCTCTGTTTCTTCTCAAATGATGACAAAGCAGGCTGGATTTCCTCATCTGATTTATTCGAATTAATTTGGCGACGTTCAAATTTTCCCTTAATGAGTTAATTCTCCGTGAAAGGTCTCTCCTGTATTTTCCTTTCCATCCAAATCTTATACATCCATTCATTTCTTTGACGACGATGTTACGCTATCATCGCTCAAGTTAATTTCTGACTGAATTCAGTCATTAGTCGAACCGTTGATTCTAATCCATAAAATCAAATATTATGTATTACATACAAATCTATATACGATATATTTTTATTGAAAACGAAAATTAATATTATTCAAAGCATTAAAGTCCACCTGAGTCAACATGGACTATTCAGTAGTTTAGTAAGATTAGAACATAGAAAAAATCGAAAAGTAAAGTTTAAATTACTCAAATCTGAATATTTTTATCTATTTATAAATTTATTTACATACTCAAAAGAGTTTTTAACTCCTACAGCTAAATAAGATATATAACTCAAATAAATAATATATTAGAATTAAATAGTAAAGATCTTGCATTGATACAGTATTCGTCTTGAGACAATTAAGAAGTCATTCGATATCAATAGACCAGCTTATATGTTTTATAAATCTACAGAAAGCATTCAATGTAATCCAACTTTAAGTTGTGTTTCACTAGTAAAATGACGGTGAAATACCAACCAATCAAATAAGGTCGATTAAAAATATCTATTCAAAAAATTAGATTCAAGTCAAGATCGATATTAAAATGACGAATTCAATCCCAGCTACTAATGATATCAGAAAAAGTGACTCTTTACCCCCTATTTTTCAGTACAGTTATGGACAGTATAATTAAAAAGAGTAAATGTGGAAGAGGCTATAGAATATAAGGAAATGAAAATTCTGTATTATGCCGACGATGTCATTCCATTGGCAGATCGACAAGATGACCTGCAAATATTCACACAAAGATTAAATTATACAACATAAAAATTAATATGGTTATCTCCTCCGAAGAAAAACAAAAGTATGACTTCACCGAAAGAAACTTTGCTCAGTGAAGTGGAGAAGGACCGAAAAGTTATTCAATAAGAAATGTCCCTTAAATCTCTAGGAATAGAGCTCTCAAACTCTGGAGACCTTGAGATAGAAGTTGAAGGGAAAGTAACAAAAGCAAACAGGATTGTATTTTGTCTCGCATATGCCAGTGTCTGGCGGAACAAACACTTAGAGAGAGAGAAGTAGGGTAGAATTTACAAGGCGATAGTCACACCACTTTTAACATATGTGGGAAAGAAAAGACCAGATATTTCCGAAAATAAAAGGTTATTAGGAAACAACAGAGATGAAAATTTTGAGGAGGATTGCAGCAAAAACGTTATATGACAGAAAAAGAAATGAGGAGATTAGAAGAGACTGTGGCGTGAAAGATATTAACGAATGGGTTCACAGAAGGAAGCTATAATGGAAGGAACAGAATGGATGAGCAGAGGACTGTGAAAGTATCGAAGGATAAAAGCTCCAATGAAAAAAAGAAGAGTGAGGCAACGGAGGAAAAGATGGAGGGACGACCTGGATGTGCGATGAGTAGAGACTGAAGGAAACAGACATGGTCCTAAGAGGTAAAGAATTAGCAGAAGAAATAATACGGCGATACATAAATTGAAAATAATATCATTAAAATAGAATACAGAGATTCATAAAATAAATCAATATAATGATAACTCTCTAAAAAGACCACTCCTTACGAAGTGAGCATATTTATAAAATCGATATTTAAGGCGTGACTTCGTGGAAAGCCATAATACAATGAAAGCAAAGACTTAGTACTTTTCCATACTGAATTTATTATGCGGCCGGTTTCGTAAGTTCACTTACTTCTTCTGGCCAGATGATGTAAGTGAACTTACGAAACCGCTGGCATAATAAATTCAGCGTGGAAAAGTACTAAGTCTTTGAAAGAAAAGAAAAGGAAGTCTGCGTTCAATGATTAAGAGACAAAGGTCTCTCCAAGCGCCGAAGCGGCAGCCGTCGGGAGCAATTCTTCGGGAAAAGATAATCACCCACGTGGTCGCCAATTTTCATAAGTACTTTGGCTTCGGCGCTTAGAGATACCTTTGTCTCTTAACTAAGTCTTTCCTTTTATTGTAAGCATATTTATATACCTGCAAAAATCTGATGAAGATATCTATTTCATCTGGAATTTGATTTTCGTCACATAAGTCTATTTATTGGAGCATTATGCATATAATTCCTTATGAAAAGCGGTGTTTCAAGAGTTATATGTGATCGTGTGGTATAATTGGGAACGCTAAATCTCTATGGTTCTATTAAGAAAGGAGAGGTGTAATTGGAGTGGACTATCCAAATAAAATTTCAAGACTGAACTATACGTCTTAGTATAAATGTATTTAATTTAATGAGGCTGTTAATAAATACATATTCTATTTCTTCAAGAATAAACCTAATCTTAAATACTTTAAAACGCGAAAATCTACAGGAGATTTTTCCATATCTTGGGTATTTATAAGGAAAAAGGGAGACCGAACGGCAGACTCATTCTAAATGTGGGCCAACAGAGCTAGAGAAGAGAATTTTTAAGTATTTTTAAGAAAATTTTTAGAGTTTAAGTAGTTCAAAGATTTCGCATTTATACTCCGGAACCCAGCATACTTAATTCATGTTTCTTGATCTTATTCACATTTTTATCGAAGAGGGTTTGAAATTAAAGAGAAATTCAATATCAAGAAACTTATCAACAGAATTTTGCAGACATTAATCGTACTTTTACACATTTAAAGAAATAAACAAATTAAAATTGACAATACCATAAACGAAATAGCATATTACCAAACGAAAGAGTCAATCTCAACGGGGAGTTTGAAAATTAGGAAATAACTTATAAACCATGTTTATGTAGACAATAATTTAACATTCATGTGTTTCGTTAGTAAGTTATATAGAAACCGCCCATTAGAACTGTAGAATGGATCAACCATAAATATCCTCCGCAAAATACAAGTTTCTGATGTTTTGAGATCGAATTTGGGGGCGGACGTTGACTTCCAAATTTGTATTCAAGAGAAGAGTTGCTGAAGAGAGAAGAGGAGAGAGAATAGGGGAAATTTAACTAATGAAATTTTCCAACTGATTAGACAGAGATGCCAATTTATTTTCAATAACCTCGCCAGACGCACCCTAAAAGGTAGCTAAAATGTCGCAGTAGTTAAAAATCGTAGTTGCTTGAATTTGTTTTTGTAAAAATTAAATCAGTTCAAATAGAAAGAATGAAGCGGATAATACGAAACTTAAGTCTTTTGTCCAGCAAACATAGTGCCATTTTGATTTTTATGTAAGTCGAACACTTACAACACGACCGATATTATCCCAAATTGGCAAGTTAAAACTATCATTCTATTTACGTGATTCATTTAGCCTATTACCCTAATTCGACATTGAATTGAAAATGACATATACGTAATGTTTGACGTATGTGTCATTTTCAATTTAATGTCTAATTAAGGTAATACGCTGAATGAAATAGCGTAAGTGGAATGATAGTTTTAACTAGCCATTTTGGGATAATATTGGTTGTATTGGTGAAAACCTACGAAGTTATTTATGCATTAGTATCATATTATAATTTGAATAAGTTTATTTCAAATAAAATTCAAAATTGCCTATCTAGCTAATTATATTATTTTGTACTTCACTATTATTCTACCCAATTGCGAATGCATTCATAAAGAGCTTATCTTTTCCATGTATTCATAACAGAACAAATTTTTCAAAGAAACCAGATTTTATCAAAGATCCTTGTACTTCACAAAAGTTTCCGAGATTCGGTACCAAAATTTTATCTCGTGAAAAAAAGAAGATTCTCTACGAAAATCCTTCTCTCAAGGTTCTTGCTCGGAGTTTGTAGGTTAAAGAATATTAAGTTAATTTTCGAACTTAAACCCGGACGTAGGAAACAGACTTTGGCGTGTATTCATCCGGAAAAAATGAAAGATTTAATAGATACCGAGTCTGGACCATTAGGTAAATATAAGTTAGCTTCTTATCTTTGTGACGTCGACTTCTTATTACGTATAGTCTGAATGTTTTGTTACTTTTACATCCCGAATTTTAGACTAACTTACACGTATGATCTCTCTTTTAGTATTATTACTTTTTATCACATGCAATTTACGCCTTCCTGAGCTAGCAACCTCATCTATTCCCAATTTTCCTCTCTTTGCGTCTTACATTCATTTCTATTTCTTTTGCTACGAAAGTTCTTTATCTTCAGAACCATCCACTTTAACCATATATTTTTCGGTATACCTCTCCCTTTTGAACTAAATCATCAATGCCATCTTCCGTCAATCTCTTTCATCAATCCTCTCAATTCTAAACAAGCATATCACACCTGTTCCATTGAGCTAATCGACAATTTAACTTATGCGCTACCACAACGTAGTACATAAGCTAGTATTTTACACTAAAAATTGTATGATTTTATCTTTTATCTATTTTATTTGCATTCTGTTTTATCTAGATTTTATTTTTATAGAACTAAGTTAACTGTTGATAATAATTTTCAGTTAATTTTGCATAATTTCTTATAAATATTTGTTAAGGTTTGGTAGAAGAGAGGCTATACTGGCCTAACCCCACAAAAAGCGTCAAGTAATAATGACATAAACATTTACTCATAAGGACTCACGGATAGCCAAGAAGGCAACTCGTTCAACTGTAGTAAAAGCAGTTCTGGGTTCGATACCCGATGGGGGAATGCGACTCGATCTTAGCTGTCAAAGTACTTTTATAAATACTACTAATACTAGCATACACTCACTACCCAGGTTTCGACATATGGCATCATCCTCACCAGGTTTATGTTGCTGTAGCATATAAATTAAATTGTCAATCAGTTCAACTAGTTTATATTATTTTGTTATGTCATACCAACATTTGGTGGTATGCCATAACAGGAGGAGGTCGATGCCATCGACGTTACAAGTTGCCAAATTAGCGGTTTCTTCGGTGGAACTTTTTCCTTCTTCTAGCCACCTTTTTTCTGTTTTCGCGACATCTCGCACTTTGTAGAACATGTTCTGACTCTTCTATGGGTTCCTGTGAAGTATTAGCCCCAAGAGCGGTTGGAACCTCATCCCCTACACCACATGTTGCCAAGAGCCAAGAATGAGACTTACTAGGAGAAGGTAGTTTCCCTTTGACTTCTTCACTGAGTCAGCTTTTATTCTGCATCACTAATAACTCAGTGGTTTTCATATCATTATAGCCATAAAAATACCGAGATAAATGGAGAGGAAAGACATTTTTCTCTATCTTTATGCTATCTCGTATAAAAATTTTAAATATTCAAATTCGTCGGGCTGTGGTAGTTGAACCCGTATCTAGATACTCTTAATATATCATGTTTTAATTGTTCTAAAATTAAAATAGCATTATGTGTAGTTGGTGAAAGACTTAATATTCATTTCCGAAAGAGTTTTCACAAGGTCTCTTTACAATTTCAGAAAATACTTAGGAGACATTTGATAAGATAAATCAAACAAATACGTCCCATGTAATGTCTTTAATCACAGCCAAAAAAAAAACTTCACCAAGGTATAAAACCGGAACACAACTGAAAACCTGAAAGTGACAGAAACTGAAAGAAACTGAAGAAACCGTCGATTTTACCGGATTGAAAACCAAACCCAACCGAAAAAATTAAATACTTGAACCTGAAACGACACCGAAAAATTTATTCCGTTCCGGCTTTCTGTTCCCAGCAATCAACATTTAATTCAGATATAATTGGAAGAACGTTTACTAAGCATGTTTAACTACGACTTGCAAATAGCCATCACTATGTTTGGTTCCGTAATTAAATGCAAATATAAACAGCTAGAAATAATTGACCAAAGTTACTGATAATTTGTACCTTGAAATAAAATATAGAAATTGTAAAGGGACTTTGTGGACACCCTTTTCATTTAACTTACGAAATTTACGGAGATATATTCTATTTATAAGGTACTTGACTTTTAACCTAATTTTTAGTTTGGTGACTTTTTAGCTTATTTTCACGGTGCATCTAGCGAAATTTCATTCTCTGTGCTGGTCACGCAGTCTCCTTTTCTTGGAAGAGCAATCATCTCTGATGAATGAAGGGCTGCTCTACAACTAATTTCGATAGCGCCCTCTCCAATCGTGCTGCACTGATAAGAGACTAAGCCAACACTTTCGTGTACAATGCCTCAGAACCGCACGTCAACTCTCTGTACGCTTCCTCTGTGATATTCTCTTGACGCTAACACTGATTCTCAACACTTGAATTCCACGGATGCGTCTTTAATTTAAAGGGTTATCCGTGTACGTAACAGCCCAGTTAAAGGGACCTATAGAAAATAACCAGGTTACTATACTTTGTATTTCGTTTACGTTGGAAAACAAAATTAAAGAGTATTTGATAGTTAAAGAAGTGGTTTTGATTATTAAAACGAAAATAGCACTTCTTTATTTTGCTTTATTTGCCACAGTCGAAGATTGAATTTATAGAAAACACGATGTATTGCTGTGTAATATTGTTTGCATTTAAGGATCTAAGGCTTAGTTTCCTCTAAGTTTCGGCGTGGTTAGGTTCAGTGAAATATTTCTTGCTATTTGTCAAATGTCGAGTTTTTTGGAGATGGATCTTTCTTGCTAATAAGTGTTATAAGTTTTATTTTTCCAATTTAAGAAAACTTTGGCTGATATATTTTTAGAATAATATATTTATCTTTCATAGAAGTGAAATAGCGCTGATTTTCAGGTCAATTTTGGTCGGAATTACATTTTTATTGCTGCATTCCCATAGAGACACGTTAGTCCTCCGAGGGTAAACCAGAATAGCGTCTTATGCGGGAGTGTATTAAAGGGGTTTAATTGTATTTACTTCAACCCCATAAAAGACCTACTTCTTAGCTTCCTTTTTCTTTTCTATGGAGCATTGATATACCCCAAGAAAACTCTAGGTGTGCCGCGTGATTCTCGGGAATATACAGAGAGTATTTCTTAAGAATAAAGCACCGCATTATAGTAATTATGATGAAGTTATGAGTCTCTCAATACCTTTGATTAAAAACAAAACATTTGAACTCTTGACCGGTTGTGCGATATTCTTCAAATTCACAACTTACAATCGCCCTTTTTTCCAACATATTTTTTCGACAAATACTTATCAAAATTCCGAACATTCTCAAATTTAAGAGGCGTACAAGTTTTGTAAGTCATGTTAGGGAAAATAAAAACACGATTGCAAGGCACATGCTACGTGTTAAGTTGTAATACGCCGTGGTACGTGTCTCAACACGTTCGTACAGGCTTCTGATGTAACAAGCTTGGGCGGTGTCGGGGCAAAGCGATGAAGGCCAATGGAAGCGGAAAATGATTGCCCACGAAAAGGACGTTAACTGACATGGAGAAAACTGAGAGTATCTTTAAGCATTGTGGTTCAAAAAACTTTTCTCTCCGATGCCTTTTTAACTATAATACTTTTTAGATTGTGAATCTAAGATGCATCCGATTTTTGGAGCTGTAAAAATGGAAAAAAATGAGTCTTTGATTTCTTTGTCTTGTACTTGCTGTGACAAAGTAATTTAAAATTCACATGTGCTATTGCTACACATGAATCTAACAACGTTCAGTTAATTACTGTTGTTTGTCAGCAATAATGTTTATGCAATAATTCTTTGAAAGTATATACGTGAGACTTTATTGTTATTATCTGAGTTAATTGTAAGATTATTTAAGTCACCGTCGCCATCTGAATAAAAGTCTTACTGCGACGAAAATGTATAATAAATAAGGTAAATAACACAAAATAATATGTTAATCAAAACTGCATACTAATATTTTCTGCTATTGATTAGTATTACAATGAAGACAGGCGTTGTATAAAGATTTTCCATAAAACTTTTTCTCTTTATTGGGGAAAAACGACTTGGTTTCGACGAAAAATCATCGTAATAATCATCAAAAACTTATGGTGTTGCTTCATTGAAAGAGAAGATTTTGTGCAAAAAGTGAAATGCCTTTCTTCGTTCTATATGATAGACTTTCGAATCATCTTCCCTCTTTCTGTAAATTTTACTGATTAAAATGTAAATTAGCTCTAATATTTCGTGTTATCCTACAAAATATCATTAGCTTATTTTAATTAAAGCTAAAACATAGTTTTAGAACAACCTCCTGCTTTTGTTCCGGCGTATCTCCCTTCAAAACTTGAAATTTCTTGTTTTTTGACAATGGAATGGAAGTCCACGCCTCAAATGATTCATCTTCACTTCGTGTTACGCTCAAAAGGGAGTATTTTTCTTCGCGTCTTTCATTTGCTACGTACGTTCCTTATGTTACGAACCTCGTTCGTTTCGTCCACCTTTCTTAAGTTGCGAATGAAAAGGCGCCCATATGAATCCTTCATGAACAGAATGAGATTCGCCTTATTATATTCCTAATATTTTCTAATTATTCGCGGCGAGGGCGAGGCCAATTTCAAAGCAAAATGAAAGCTCGTCTCATATTCATGAGGCCACCGCTTTCATCAGCCGACGTTTAATAATCTCATGGCTCCCGAGCGGACAATAACAAGTGCAAGCGGCCTCCGCTGCGTTCAAGAATTACAAAGAGCTCTTATCGACCTGTTTCAGTGACCACATTTCGAATAGACGCTTAAATGGTCGCAGGTTAAGAATCACTGAACCTGTATTAATTCTGCCACGTTGTGCGCTATTCCTCACGTTCCCCAAATTTCGCGGTTTTCCTCATTTGCTCGCTTCGAAAATCGGGAATATATTTTTTCGTTTTATTTACTTCGTTTATTTTCTATTGTAGCCACCGATCGGCGGTTTCGATGCCCACTAATGAATAATCCTACAAATCTATCGGCCAAATTGACCCAACCGAACACAGCCTGATAATTCACTGCGAATTCGGTGCATTAACTTTTCAAAAATGAAGCTTGATCAGGGGTAAGGTTGATTGACAAATTTTCCATTTTGGTAAGCTTTGCACTGTTCTACCACAGTTGTTGTCATAGTTTCAGAAATTTACCTACGAGTATGTTATTCAAATGTTTGTATTTCCATTTTAATGAGTTGTGAATATTTAGTTTCTATTCAATTTTATAAAAAATGTATTACTTAAATTTCATTGACTATACTTAAGAATTAATATTCCTGACTATGGTTGTTGATTATGAATTCATATTTTCCTGTCATATTCTCTCAAATCTTTTAGCTGTTACCATCCAAGGGGTTTCGCAGGTTTTTCGCACCCCCTTCTTAGCGGGTGTTTTTCTGTAGAAGATAATTTTTTCCCTAAGGATATCTGGGTGTATCTAACTTCTTACTTTTCTCTTTCACTTTAAAATTATATGTATAAATATGACTATAGGTTAAATGAAGAGGAGACTTTTAGTGTAAATCTCGCTCAGTTAGAAAAGTTTTATTAGTATTGTATTAATATTATATTATTGTTCACATGACCGACCCGGGGTGCATTAGAGTACACAGCTGGATGATTTGGGTATTATAGAAACGTTTTGTATTATTCAACAATTCAACTCATTCGTTTTCAGTAAGGGCTTGAAGCCCTGTTTAGGTATTATAATCCGTATCTTTACTTCTCTGTCATGAAATAAGTATTTGTTGACATCAGTCCATATTTTCTTAAATTTTAACTTTTCTTTGTAATCGCCACGCTTAACGTAATTGTGTTTTTTTCAGTTAGAAAGTTTGAAACTTCACTATTTCCTTTCCTCGCCAGCGTATATTTTTACTTGAAAATTTCCTACTAGCCTATTTTATCTGATTCATAGTAATTCATTATTTACTTGCCAAGGTAACCTCATTCTCTATTCAGAATGCCCAGGTGGTGACTAAGACAGAGAGCGTAATCTCCTACGTGGTTACTGCAGCAGACAAAGCGGTAAAAGAGTATAATAGAATCCTTGTTTTTTTTCAAAGATTAAAACTCCGCTCAACTCGTCCTATTTTAAATGTGTCGATTTACTCATAAACACGCGATTTGTTCCTAAATTTATCACACAAACAACTCGAAATATATTTAATGAGAAATCAATATTACGTTTGCGGATTTCTGATAAATTTATTTAAGGACATCGGTCGCGAAAAATCGAAACAAGTCGGAAGAAATTAAATAGAGTTTAGGTCATAAGGAAGAGAATAAGAGCGAATTAGAACATTAGGGCGTATACCCAGAAAAAATCCTAAGGAAAAACGGATTCGAAAAAATTCTGACAGAACCGGGAATTGAATTCGTGACGTGGACGATGCCGCACAGCCGGACGAAACCACATTTGCCCTTGACTACAAAGTTACCTGAACGATTTGTTAAAATGTTCTCGCCGCATAGCTTTCGTGGATAAAGCAACCACCCAAATAGAAGAAGATGCTGGATATTACTCCTGGTCCTGTTATGCTTTTTCAAGTCTATTTTTTCTTGGGATTAGATACTTAGGTTTAGATTCGGACAAATTTTTCAAACCGGCATTACGAAAGCTTTATATTTCTGTGTAATCTACATTTATCAGAATGCATCGTATGTATTATAAACCGATTACTACTAATACCAACTCTCAATTGGTGATAACGCTAAATTTTTAGGGGAACTATAGAAATAATAACTAGTAATCGAGACTTAATTGGTTCTTTTCCATTGTAACTAACTGAATATTTTGAAAAAGGAATAAACCCTCTTAAAGCAGCACTTAAAGTGATTTCTCTCGTTTTTAGGTTTCATGTAATTTGCAAAATTAAATTAGACATATTGGTCCAACAAAATCGAGGAAGAAGAGAAATTTCAAAATAATTCTAATTATGATTATTGAACTTTGCCTTCGATTGAAAATTATGTGAGTTTAGTTAATGTGAGCAGAAAAAATTCTCATATTTCTTAGCTCCAAGAAACTCGTGATTTTGACGACCAAGGTAATTGTTTAAGTTGTATTTCTCCCTAAGAATACATTACGAATTTAGACTCATTTGATAGAATGATAAGAATATATTACTCCTTTGAAGAGGCCGTAATTTGCTGTGATTCTATCATTTGTTATTATGACAAACAATTCGCAGAGACAAACTTACGACCACGTCGGAGTGTTCCTCAATGGGACTGTTTTCGCCCACGGAGAGCTATATATCGTGTTTTAACGATCAAAGAGGTGATAAAAAATCAAGATATTTATTTTTGCAGGGAGTGGAAAGGGAAAGATTTTTGGAAACGAATAGATTTTCAGAAAAATTAGGAGAAAAATAAGTTATCATATTTCGAGTCTCATGTGACTCATAATATTCAATAAAATTAAACTAACCATAGGCTATCACTCCGCTTACTTTTGTAGCTTTAAATTCTGACAGGGGGGATACATATATAATACTTTATGGTAGGAATAAAATATGATTTTTACTATTATAGGATCCATAATCAATTTAAATAAAGTTCAGTCAATCAAATATAATTTAAATTTTTCGTAATTCTCATGCCATAAATTTATTCTTACATCACTATCCAATTTTAAATTAAAAGTATTATCTAGAAAAAGTAAAACAGGGAAAATTTTTTTCATTACTACACATTTTTTAGAAATATTCTAAATTATACTGCAATTAAGAAAATTATATTATAATTTATAATATTTTTCAACATAGCAACACAACACATGGGCCACATACGATCAGTTGATGTGAAATGATATTATTCTCAACTTTCTTCAACACACGCAAACCTTCTTCTTACTCAACATCACCTTCATACTACAATTTTACGTCCAGAGAATCAAGTGATGGAAGTAGAATGATTCCGTTATCCACGCAGCATATAGGGAAAGTCACCGACTCCGTATTTTTATATGGAAAATTGATGATTATGAGACTAAAAGTATATACATATAAAAGAATTCCTGAATAAAAATACTTAGGATTAAAAATACTGCGTAGTTTCGATTGAACAATTTTTATTCTAAACGATTTCGAAATGTTATCTTCAGGTCTGAAGATTTTGAACCACTCAGTATTTTAAACTCTTCCACAGAACTGCTATTCCCATGGAGGGGGAAAGTAATAATCCAGCATTTGTTAACGATAGGTAATATACAGCAACTCTCATCGTGGCTAAATTCTTTGTATTACGATGAAACCATCCGTTTAATCTCTTCATGATACACTGCATTATGCTACTTTTCTGATGCACAAAGATTTCACGGGTTTCCAAGCGGGAACCGACGTTGAACCCTGAGGATGGCAGCGCTGATAACGTCGGAACACCGCGATGAAGTCAGTCGCCCGGAAACACGTGAAATCTTTCCGCAGAACGTTCACTCTGAAACGCCAGAGATCCTTTCTATTTTACTGATACGAACTCCATAAAAACTCTCTTTGGGCAACACTAGCGTAGAATTTGCTGCTGTTTGTTATACATGCTACAAACTTCATAGTTTGCAAAATTTGTAAATTTTATTTGTACGTGGTTTGATGATCGATTATATTCTTTAATATTGTTTATAGTCTAAATTGTTAGGGAAATAGTCGCTCATCTATCACAGTTTATTCCTCACAAAGATATTTCAACGTAATCGCATGAGAACGACTAGAAAGTAGACAAATTCGATCTCAGTAATGGCATTTCCAGTCAAGACAACGGTGTTCAAAAATTATTTATTTGGAAAAATAACGATATACCTTCTCATTTAAAAAAAATTTCATCGGAAACCTATAATCGCTTAAATGAATCAAATACTTGTATACCCGCGTACTTTAAATACTCTCCCTGCGGTATATGCATCAAATCAATCAGTGATTCCTTCCATTAAAAATTGTAAGCCTAAATAAAATGTGCAAACGAACTTGAGCTGTACGAGTATTTTTTATACGACGCATTACTCATTTGTGATCGAACCGAGGGCCATTACTTTGTCGAAAATTTCAAGAAAGAAAGACATGAAATAATGTTTCAAGCCAAACATTGCCAAAATGTCTTAGGCGAACGATTTATTTGATATATAAAGCATTTAGAAGTTTCTAAAATGGATAGGCCAAAGGGCGAGAGGAAACGAAAACCGTTGGACATAAGTATTTGTCAAGTGGACACCGAGAGAAGTGAACAAAGGACATATGGAACGGAGACTTCATCAAGTGCCTCGAGTTATTCTGACAGACACTCAGGATAGGGAAAATTGGAAAACGCTTGGGGAGGCCTATATCCGAAATCGGATTGATTCTTGAGTTTATTTGAAATCGGTAGAAAAGAGAAGGGAGCAACAATCGTCTCCTCGAGAAAATTCAACATTTTTTCGGAGTGAAAAATTCAACGTTTAAAAATGAATGCTTTATTTGACTATTCATCCTAATCAAGGTACTCTAGGCGATTACCACTTCACCTTACTCATCGGTACGGACCTATATGCATTATGAAATTAATATTAGAAGTATGATTTCTCACCTAATACTTTATTATAACATATTATATAAAATTATTATTGTTAATTACCCTAATATTATAATACTTTAATTATAAAATAATAGCGTAGCAGTCAGATTGATGGTCTACAGATGGGAAGTGAGATCCTACGTACGGTCTTCACTAACTGACAGATGGCGCGGTAAATGCACTTCTCAAATTACACGCATAATTTTTCATGCAAATAATTAAATTTGTAATCCATAGTTTCGTAAATTGTTTTGAATAATTATATAAATAATCGCCAACTGATTTATTTTTAATTATTTACTTTATCCAATACAAAAAACCAAATCAAATCTTTCCTATTTCCACAAAAATCTTTTCTTTCTACACGTTTTATTTAATGTATATTTTTCTCTCTTATTCTCACGTAAGAATATCAGACGAAATTCGGTGGAATAGAGGCATACTAGGGCCTAACATAGCCTAATAAAGGGTCAGATAATAATAATAATAATTTTTTACCAGTTATGTACTAATTAACCGGCTTTTCAACTAGTATAAACTATTATGCAAAGTTGAAATGTCTACTTTTGTCACCCTGAGCAGAGAATCTTCCGGTATCGCATTATAATTTAATATAGCATAAGCTTGTGGTTTCAAAAGGGCATTTAAATGAAGTTAAAATAATCTTTCAGTCTCGTCCTGGAAAAAATCCAAAGTTCCTTTTTGTCTAAATTTAATCAAAGAGCGGTGGCGTTTCAAAATGTAAATTTGTCCATTCTTTTCATTCATTTGTAAGTTCACCAGCGGAATCCACAATTTCCTCTTCTTTCATATCAAAGAATTAAAAAGTTACAATTTCAAATTGATATCTAAAAATTGTTAGGGTATGTCGAATTTTTTTCAGAAAAATCGTGCCTTTTGTATAACCTCTATGTTTTTGCGGATTTTCCTCGTTCTCCTGCTTGATAAGAGTTTTCCTGCATCGTGGATTTTTCTCCCCTTTTCACTTACATAGATTACATTCAGCATATCGTATAATTTTACATCTTCTTTTAATCTTTTTCTATTGATTTCTATTCTAGATGTTAATTAACCTTACACAATAGTTT
Organism: Pachydiplax longipennis; assembly: GCA_036926295.1. Taxonomy (NCBI): domain Eukaryota; kingdom Metazoa; phylum Arthropoda; class Insecta; order Odonata; family Libellulidae; genus Pachydiplax; species Pachydiplax longipennis. The sequence continues at coordinate 8,200,478 of JAVFKF010000044.1, read as the reverse complement.
TACATTTATTTTGTACATTATCATGTAATAACTGTAAACGTTGTATTGAAGTGAAGGGAGGCCATTCTGGCATAAACTTGCCAAAAGGGAACATTAATAATAATTAAAATATTCGGAACGAGTCAACATATTTTTCAAAATAGAAACTCCTGATAAAATTCCATTTTTCACCCCTTAAGAAATACATCGAGTTCGCACCCCTGTTACCCTGCATATGTGAATATACAGACTCATTTATATGCATATATGTATTTATGTATATCTATGTATGTATTTATATATATACAAAAATACACACAGAGGCATACATACGCTGCCATTGTTATTCCAGGGTAGGAATACCCTCGTCATTTGTTTCCGAGGGATCGAAGTATATTGAAAGGCAGGGGAAAAAACGCAGCAAACTCTCGTGGGAATGCGGGATGATATGACGTCATGAATTGGAAGTGGTGGTAAAGAGAGGGTGCATAAAATGGAGGATGTATGATATCCTCTCTTTATGGTGTTTGAAAGAGGACAAACAACAACATTTGGGTGCGATGAAATAGGATAAGACATGGGATTGTTTTCCCGAATGTCGAAGATAAACAAGTCGGAGGCATGAATCTTGTACCTGAAACGTTTGCGTCACTCAGGGAGAAATGATCGTATTTTCCCGTTGGAAATCTAAAGAATACTTTTGTTCTTTTCACTGAGAGAGCTTTCACCCCTTCTAGAGAACATCCTCGCCACAGTATGAAAGGGTCTATTGCATTAGAGTACTACTTATTTCCATGAAATGAAACGCAATTCCATGCAATGGAATGAGATTTCCATCTAATAGAAATCTATATTATTTTTCCTTATGCCTGATCACAATCAGAAGAAAAGCATCACAGAATTAGGCGAATTGTTATGGAAATGGATAATAAAAGAACTTTTTTTTAATTTTCCTCTACCTTAACGTTTAATTCAAATAAACAACACACGATCGGTTTCGACGAGTAATTGTCATCATCTGGAAATGGTCGTGCGTTATTTTTGTCAATAAACGTCACAGAAAAAGTACAATTATTTGAGTTTCTCTCCAGAAGAAAAATGTTTAATAAGATTTTATATCGCCACTCTTAAATCAGTACAATCATGTAAGAATTTACAATCACAATCTTATGTAATTTGATGTATACATTGAATTTTTACCGTAGGTTTGTATGGGTTCTATTAGTAATAGCAGGGTTTATGAGAGTTGGTTACCGGCCATCTGTTCAAAGCCTTTACTGTGAGCTTTTCCTTGAGGGGTTCCCTTAGCTGTTGGAACTGAAAGAGTGATTAACTTCAGGCAGAGCTGTGATACGGACATTCGCCCAGGGCGTTGAGGTTTTGAGGGCGTTGAACGTTTGACGTTCGGCCATGGTTTGGCAGACCATAAAGAAAACTTGAAAAGGGGAGCATAGTGGATTATTTTACTACCAATCAATCCACATTGCCATTCTATTCTAACAACTATATATCTATGTTAACTGCATTTCATTTACGAATGTAAATCCAATTCTCTGAATATTTTTGGAGAATACTAGCTTTGTTCTACAATAGTAGGTTCAGATTTTCTTATGAGTTAGAAATTGATTAGGGATGGTAGAAAACTTACAGTTGTAAAAAGATTTTCGCATCTATGGGTTTTTCTAGTAAAAAGGTTACATAAATATCGATAACGATTTGACGATCCAGTCAGCATTTGTAGCAAAACACGAAGATTACTGTGTATTCCTGTATATTGTTAATAAAACCATTTTTTCAATTATATAGTATTTATGTCTTGTTAATAGTTTGTGAGTAATGAATTTACATCATTTTTAGATTGTTCAAAATGACCTAAAAATTTATATTCAAGGTAATCAAATCACTGACAAAAATATGTCTTTAAAGTATCTGTGAATGATAAATCTTTCAGATTAGTTCTATAAAGCTATGGAATGCATCACCAAGTAATTTCAAGCAAACTAAAATTGTTCAAAGAAAGATGTTATAGATGTCTTATGGACGATTTCTGATGGCAAATTTGTGTTATTGGCAATTATTTATTGCTATATTAAGGGCAATCATTATTATTTATATTATTATTATCATTATGAATTAGTTCATATTAGTTAAAGGATGTAGTTACCATGCAGTGGTTGGTATTTTCATTATTGCTCTATTGGCCTGTCTATAGTATATGTGTATGCCTATAGTATATTGCATTTTCTTCATGCAGTGCCCATTGCAATTTCATGTTTTGTACATTGATTTTCTTGTAATTTTTTCTTAGGGATCTTAGTCCAGAACATTAAAGAATTATCAGTATGTATATAGAGGGAACGACAGAATAAAACATTGCGAAATTCCTTAGGCCGGTTCTGATTGCAAATCAGTGGAAATAATACAACACTATAAATATTTAGGTCGCGACACAATACACAGTGAAAATACTGAACAAATATGAAATAAATCCAGCATAGTGTGTGGGACAATGATCCAAAAATCTGGAAAATAAAACGGGACAGTACACCAAGATAAAATTTTATGTCACAATTGCATGGCGATGATCACGTGCAGGAGCGAAATCTGGTTAGATAAAAAGAAAGACGGGAGTAGAATACAAACGCAAGAGATGAGATTTCTTAAACGCGTGAAAAGAAGTGGCGGAGCAGATAGAATGGAGATATAAGATAAGATGCTTTCTCAGCATTCTCTGGGTAAATAACCTCCAAAGGAAAAAACTTAGATTAAACCGTGATATCTATGCATAATGGTCATGACATCAGGTGTAGAAACATATTCTAAACGGAGTAGAAAGAGAATATAACCAAATTGGTATTAAAAATAAGATACAATCAAATCAATACTATGAAGCAAAATAATGGATAGATAAAGCATATATAAAATATAAGCTTCCTTTCTGTTTCTAAATTCAGAACTTGATATTTCATATTCCCAATTAATTTAAGTTGCTTTATTAATTTTATTTATTATAGTTAAGTCTAATAATTATAAAGTAAGGTCCATTTTACATGGAAAATGGGTTAAATCGGAGAAGAGACCACAAGTCTTAATTTCGCTATCTTTGCGATCCTTTTCCTTCCATTCCTTCCATTTCCTTCCATCTTAATTTCGCGTCAATCGCGAAAATTTACTTACATACTTATTTACTTTACATACGTAAAAATTCAAATGTTGGACAGGTCTTAGTTTTTGAAGCAAGTAATTATACACCTTCCCTCAAAGTTTTGTGGGTTTCTAGTGGATTTCAATTCATCTGGTAAGGAATTCCAATTTGTGGTAGAGTTGAAGAGGAAAGATTTGTGAAATGTTAAAGTTTAGTGTGCAGAGAGGTGAAAGGTCTGCATAGTTTGTGTCGAGGGTGGAAACGAGAATAGGCATCTAATTCTTAAGCAAGGAGAACAGACCGAAAGCACAAAGTAGGTATTATCGCATGGTTTTGATGTCCAGCCATTTCTCTGTATGTAGTAATACGCTCATCTCGATGAGATTAAAAATAAACTAAATATCGCACGCAAGGATTTTTTCACCAACAAAGCTTATGCGTAGGAAAGATATAAAAGACTAAAACTCAAATTACCGTACTATCAATTTGATAATACTAACAATGACTATATTATTATTAATAATGACTAACTTACAACAGAATCATACTTGCAACAAACACAGCAGTAAATAACGTACCAGACCTAACTTTTGTAGACAAAAAAGATTAAGTACATAATAGATGTCCCAATACCAAATAACTCTAATATTTAGTAGACGTACACAAGAAGAGATGGGGAAATATACTAATCTCTCAGTACAGGTGCGACAGAAAACATCAGCGTAAATTTTACTTGCTATCATTTCAAGAACAGGCCTTTTCCCAAAAATTTCAAAGAAAACATGAAGAAGATTACAATTAAAAAAACCAAATTATATTAATACAACCAAGAACACAACCACAACACACAATACAATGGACAAGCCAATGCCTTATTCCCTTTGCATAGCAATTACTCAGGATAGATGGATATTCCAATACTTGTGGCTAAGTTGAACAAATCAAATAATAATAAAACTTCTTTATTCGGGTGAGATTAAAATAAATGGATCGTGCAGAAAAAATAGACGAAGAAAAAAAATCCTTAAAAACAATACATTTTAAATTTGCGGGAGAAACATAGAACGCTGTAGGAAAAGTGGGTTTCCTTGAAGAAGAAAAGAGTAATTTGAGCTGAGATAGCCACGTGAAACATGCGGACGGCCCTTACAAAACTCGTCTTCGTTAAGCTTATCGGCGAAGAAAAATCCTCTCAACTTTTTCCATTTATTGTATGCGTTTGTTAGGAACGTGACTTCGATCGCACTTCCGATGTTAGCGTAGTTTGGGTCCGGAAATATAACTCATCAACCACAATCCTAGTGTCGGTAAGATAGTTGAGCAAGAAGGGACCCCAAGGGGCACCTCAACCGAAGGCCGCTTGTCTGCGGTAACACCCCTTCCACTGGCGCAATATTACCTGACGTCGAACCCCTAACCCTTTGCGTGACGTCACAAAGTTGCGTATACGGCGTATTGCGGGCGAGCGTTAAGCCAGTGAATCACAAAAGGAATATCAAAGGAGGAATATTACGTTGATAATACGCTCGACTGGCCTGCGTTAACTGGATCTCCTTCTCTATATGGAAAAAAATTAATGTATGAAAAGCGTCCTCATTTGTGCGAGAAGAGTTTCCTCTTCCATATATTCTACATCGACAGCTTTAAATATATCTATAGTGAAAAGTAATCAAAATCAAATTAGAGTCAAAATATATTAGTTTGTGGATATAAAATATCTAAATGAAGCTCACAAGGAAAGTTTGTGTGAATAAATTCGGAATATGTTACAAAAGTATTCAAAACGAACGTCTTAAAAGAAGAAGAAAACCACAATTTTTGACCCCGGAAAAAGTAATCGTAAAAATTCAATATTTTCCTCAAAAATAATTTCGCCAATAAATCGCCCATAGTAGAAAAGTTTAAAATACTTTAAATAATTGTTATTGGATCAACCTTAATTATATGTTTGATTAAAAATACTCAAGATTTCTCCTTGAAAAGAAACCCTTATTGCTTAGAAATGATATTATTAAAATTTTCTTTTTATTTTATTTATTATTTTATGTGATGTTATATTATTTTCCGACGGTAGTGATATTTGCTGAAAATTAAAATAACTATAAAGCAGAATAAATATGAATTTAGAGCTAAAAAGTTTCGGGAAGTTATTTCTTTGTAAAATTTTTTTCTCGTTGAAGAGAAATCTCGTTTCTTTTTATTCAAACAGAAATAATAATGATTCAAAAATAACTATCCATTATTTTAAGTAGAACCTTTCTAGGATGACGCATTTGCTGAAATTTGAGGAAAAAATTGATTTTTTACGGTTAGTTTTGAATTTTCTGGATAAAAACTTCTTCTTCTTCCTTCAAGACGTCTTTTCGGAAAATTTCTAACTCATGATCCAACTTTAAACAAACCAAGCAAAGTTTTCTTGTTAGAAGCATCCGAAGGAGGAAAACACCCACAAATAAGGAGAGAGTGAAAAACCTTTACAGATGTGCTGAGATCAATAACTAGAATAATCATACGCCTCATCCCGATCCCTCCGTCCCTTCCATTTTGCCTAAAAACATATCCATCAAAGCCTTCGGCAAAAATTGAGATTTTTTACGATACTCAACTGAAAAATACTCAGAATTTAATTTTTCAAGCAAATAATGAAATTAGAATCTGACAGATCAAACATTTTAGTGAAAACTTTGTCGTCATAACTATTATTAACTGACCCACAAAAACTATGTTGAGTTTCGGTTGAGTTGGCTTACAAAATCCACACTTTGACTTTTGAAATTTATTAATTCCCTGCGTTCCATAGCTCATTTGCGCGCAGGAGGTACTTTATCTTTGGTTGAGATAAAATTTCCAACAAGCAAATCGCCAAGAGTTGTTTAAAGTTATATCTGCAATGAAGTAATGAAAACAGCTGTCGAGGAAATATTGTGCGGAAAATTTAGTTCGTCTTTGCTCCGTTTTATGGATGGAGTTGTTTTCAGCGAGATGAGATATGGTTAGCAAAGTAATAACTAAAAGAGGGTTAACTTCGTTATCATGACCTAGGCATGGTACAAATTACATACACTACAAACATTAAACACTACTAATAAAATGGCCAGAAAAACTGCATTTAAAGTAAGATTCCCAGCAAAATTCTACGAAATTTCACGTAAATGCAGAGTAAAATTAAAATAACAATATAAAGCGTGCGACGATAAAAATATGCAGCAACGACTCTTTTCTAAATCGATAAGTTTTTCTAAGAGTTCAAAAGTGATTGACAGTCATATCAAACTGGTACAGAAAAATACATTTAAAATTAAATTGAAAATTCTGCAATGTTTCTCGAAAAGCACAAATATAATAAATAATAATATATTAATTTATATTAAATTTTTATTATGAAATATATAGTAAACTCAGGAATATGAGAATAAGGAGGAATTAGTTCCGTTATAGTCATCCTGAAAGTATGATACTATACAGTGCAGAACGTCTTCATTACTTGGCGAAATGCGAATTAGACACTCCCATCTTCAATTTAATCCTTGATATGATATGTATACCAAAAAAATGTAACATAGTAACGAGTTGTAATTTTTTTACAGTCAGAAAGTACGCACCTTCAACATAACGGGAAAATTTTCATATTTCGATAATTCCAGATCAATTCGTTTTTCATATTAAGAATAAATTTATAAATGGATTTCTCTGTATGCAGTATACCTTTCTTAAAGAAAATTATTTCTTATATTAAATTGAAATTAAATTATCATATATGTATATATAAACATACTAAGTGAAAATTGAATTGTAAAATATATAAAGATATGTTCATAGCAAAAATAACAATATATTAAATCTAAATTAAATTACATTAATATTAATATTCTTTATTTACTTAAAATTCGGAAATATAAAGCATAATAATCGTAACAATGCTATTTGAATTATAAAAAATAGTTCACGGCTCGAATTGTGATAACTTTGATTAAATAACGGATTTTGTTTGAAATTGAGACCTTGAGAAAGCAATTCTTTGACGAACACCTCCAATATCGAAGTTACCTCTCATTTTCTTTCCAGCATCTCCGGTTACTTCCACTATTATGCTATCTATTAGATGATATTCGTTACAAGAAAGAGGATTAAAGCTTTAATTAAATAGGGTTAAATTTGGTACATAAATTGAGAGAGGAAAGAAGACACTATATGCCCGGCTTAATAGGCCGATCCGAGGAAAATAAAGGAAACAGATTTTAGGAAGAATCCAACGGGATTCGGCGTGACGTTGTGGAAAGCCATTACCAAATGAAGTAATTAACTTCCATTAACCTCTACACTCCCTTTCCATAGTTGCCAATTTTCTCGTTAGATATAAAGACCTTTTCCTTTTTTTAGTGGTCTTTTTGCTCCTTTAGCAACTTCACACTCTACGAAGCATGTTCTGCTACATTTACTACTACTATGCTACTACTATACGATACTATCATATGCTACAACGAAATACTACTATTACTAGTATTATTATACTACATACTACTTACATACTACATATACTACATAATACTACTGCCATATGCTTCTGCTATATGCTACTAGCATTCGTTATGCTAGTTTTATGTGAATATGTATGACATGAAAGTCTACTAGGATTCATACTCTCAATAATTGTAGCTAGGAGTCAGCTGTTTTATTGTTGTAAATGTTGAATTATTATAGCAAGGAGGTTTTTATCGCAATAGCTTATTGTTGTAGGTATTTGATACATACTCCGTAATTGTCAATCATGCTGTAATCTGTATATTGTAGTAGTATTTTATGTAGTTTAATTCTAAAAACGACATGTACAATATACTCATAAAATTTCTAATTTTAAAATAGAGAAGCAAGGGACCTGAATAGAACATTCAAACAACAGTTTCAGCCTAATCCCTTTAGCGAAATACACCTGGGATAGGGGAATTTTTCCATTACAAAAAGACTGAGTGTGAAAAATAATAGTAAAAAACTCAATATTCATATTATATGAGGCAAAACTCACTTAAAATGAATTTTGGTGGATCTTTTATTTCGTTAAAACCTGGAATTCCTTTCATCCAAACAACGGAATTTTTTGCTGTTCACATCGTTGGATCCCTGCCTTTTTTGTCATTAAGCGTCTGTATAATCGCAGCAGATCCTTAACAACTTACTAATCCCACGCATACCTCTCTTTTTTATCCATCCTGGTGTATCAACATTATATTCTAGACATATAATTGAATTTATTGATACTATATCAACATTGCACTAATCTATTACTGAATTATGATTAACTTATGAAGATTGGAAATATCTTCATTGTTTTCTGGTATGACAGCGCCTTGCTATGATACCTTTAGTTACGAATATTTACCGAAAACGATGCCTATTCTGCCTTAAACGCTAGGTAACACAAATCGAGAGTTTACTCTTTTGTTGCTCAAGTTTAAATTACATCAATAATGAAGATATTCGACGATTTACAAAGTATTTCACGGTGTGGGTGTTTTTGCGTATGCTGATTACTTTGTCATTATACTTTTTTGTTTTGTTCCGCTGATTTTTCGTTAGTTTAATAGTACACCATCAGTTTGTACATTTAAATTTAGTAAAAAGATTTTCACGGAATATTAAGTTCTCGATGATGAGTATTCCTTCACGTCAAACATCTGAGAGGCATTATTGGCTGATATAATTGGTAATATATGACCATGTATTTATACGAACAAATTTAAGCTATATTTTCCGGAGTTCAGCGAATTTTGAGCAATTTTTTCTGGGTGCAAATAGTTACACTGTCAATTTTTAATTGGAATGTCTACCTCTTTCCCGTTTCAACGAAACCCAATTTCTTTCCCCGTACGTGCTTTTTTAACTCAATTCAAGATGCCTGATGATGCTAGCAAACCTAGCCACCAAAATAATAACCCATGAAAACAACAGAGTTCTCTCATTGATTGAGATTTTAATCCGTTTGAAAACTTCATTTTTCCGCGAGCGACAGGTGACAGTATTTGATTAAAGAAGGGTGGGAAACAGGTTTCCATCGGGAGGCCGCGTGCATATATCCTTAGGCCGCATTTGATATTCCCTCGCCCCACTTCAGTTATGCATCGTACAGAATAGGATATATCGCTAGGAGAACAAACGTAAGCCAAGTAAACGCGTGTTTTCCGTTTTATTTTAATAAAATGATACTGAGAAGCAAAACGGTTCAAATAACTTAGTTTATTAGACAAAGTGAGTATGGCTTTGAACGGTATAAAAGTTCGTTTATGGCCTGAAGAGCGCTGGTGCCACAACTCATAGGGACTATACGAAGCATGTGTTGGGAACAGGAACGTTCAATGATACGGGTGTGTCGGGAAATTGCCCAGGGCGCCGCCACGTTTCTCCCTGTGTTATAATCGGTGTACACATGACGTTTGAGGTTTTCATAAGGTGCACATACCCTCTTGATCACTGAGAAACCATTTATAAAACAATCTATGGAAGATTGCAGATGAATGGTAAATGGTTAAGAGTATCCTTAAGAACCGCTTCTTGATTTTTATCGGAAATGAAAAGGAAATCGTACATAATGACGCTTACTAGTAACATTTCAAGTAAAATTTTGGTGCAACTATTTGTAGTGTGTAGCAGGGTTTTTTTTCTGCTAATCAACAAATATTCCATCAATGTAGGAGTAGTTTATGAACAGATAAGATTTAATAACTTTAGGCATATTAATAACCGTGGGTTTACTTAAAATTGTGTTGTTATGTAAAGAAATTGAAATTGTAAGTCGAATTTTAAAATTTTTGATATTATTGTAAATAAATAATTTTTATTGTTTTTAAATAACTTAGTATGACATACAGCCTTAGGGAGGTTTTTGGAGTGGTTTTAGCTCCCGTTTGGGGTGAATGTCAGGCAGGAATCAGGCTCTATCTAGCCCTTCAATGAGTGCCTCCAGGCTAGATACCTGTTTGTAGACATAAAATATAAATAAATATTTTTTCTTCCTTTCAGCATTGAAGTTATACTAATCAGAGTACTACTGGCACTTTATCAACAAAAATTATTGTTGGCACTTATATTAATGAATAGAATAAAATTATGAGAATAAATCTTATGCAAAAACTTTTAAGAAAATGAACATTTTAAAAGTATCAAATAAATTTGAAGGGACACTGCATCTTGGGGCGCCAATATACCTCAATCCGGCCCTGGTTGAGGTACTATGGAAGGCATAGAAAATCGTGAGGAAGGGGTACCAGATACACCGTAGTGGGAAGGGGTATACAGCAGCCAGGCCAAATTAGCCGCCGCATGCATTGTTATGTGATTTTGAGGGAAGGGTATACCCTGGCCACACATAGGTGCATGTTAACATTGTTAAGTGTATTCTCACCTAAGATATGCCCCGTTCTGCTACGTGCTTGGAGTGTTTAATGCAATGTCTGCCAAATTGTTTCGCCGAATGGCACACTTAGGGAATTTGTTTGGATGCACACCAATAAAATTGAATTTAAGGTTTACTGTTAAACGGAAAGCGATGTAAAATTTTGAATTCATTATCATAGTAGAATACATATTCTCGAGATTTATATACAGGTGTAAGTAAGGTTATTGGGAACGGGTCTTACTTAAGGTGATTATATGTTTGCTCAAAATCCGTTTGAGTTTTTGAGTAAAAATGGATAACTAGTTGATAACTAAATCTTTTCTCTTAATCTATATATAATAAAAACTATTTGCCCTCTGCATCTATTACAATAGCTTACCTTCTGAATAATCAATAAAGTTCATAAACTTGGAAGCATCAGTAGTACTGAGATAAACCTCCCGACTTGGAAACTTCACCTTCGCACAAACTTCATTTTTTCACTTTTGCACAGAAAAGTTTACAAACAATTCGCACACACCGTTCATTCATGATTAGCGGAATAAGTAAAATAAAAGTTGATGGCATCCCATAGTTTTGAAATGTTTGAACAGTTTTAAAATGTTGTCACGGTTCTACATAATTAAAGGGGGAGATTCACAAGAAAAGCTGGCATAAAAAAAATTGACATGACCGTGACTCGAACCCGGATCTTTCACTTAACCGGTGGATACTTTAGCTACTTGAGAAGTAAGAACATTCTGATATGGCGTTTCTGGAGACTTACTTGGCTACATTTTAAGCACCCTTTTCCTTGAGTAATCCTTAAGGTTAAGTTAACCCTTCCTTCCCTCAATGAAAACGTTGGCCCTGGACTTTATCGCATAGACGGACAAACCACATCCCCTTGCCTATGAAGTTTCCCGAAACGGCATTTTCCTAGGTGCATCGCTTTTACGTGCAAATTTACCCTTTAAAGGGGAATAGTTAATGCGAGCGCAGTTTCACACACTCTCGTTGACTCAAGTACGTAAATACGTCCAGTTCTGCTAAAGCTTGTTCAGTGCTTCAAACGCTTCCCATTTCAACGGTGTGCGAGAAACGACTATTTTCGCAGCTACACTGTTCCCATGGTGATTCCCATTGTGGTGGGACATTATAGTATTTCCATCATGAACAGTTCTGAAATATGACAGAGATATACTTGAAGTCTTGCGCAAGAGACCTTGCTATAAAACACTGATCATAGTCATAATAGTAATAAGTAATACTATGCATAATGATACCTAAAGGAATACACAAGCTTATATGATAAAAGAATGAAGCAAAATTTAATATGCCGCAAGAAGAAGGCTCATGTAAGCAGATCTGTCATTAGGCTGACCATAAGTCGAGTTTTGCCGGGACAGCTCCTTCCTATCCGCTCATATCGTCGAAAAAATCCTGTTTTTTCCCGTTTTAACATTCGCCAAAAGTTATTTTTTACGATAATACACAGCAAAATGTTGAGTACTAAATATTTTCGTCTACAGATTCAATTAAGCAGTTCAACCAAATTTTAAAACAGATTTCAAATAAAATTTATAGCAAGCGGCGGTATTGTAACGATTATTCATCAAAACCTGATCGTGTTTCTTCATAAACGAAAGATGATTTTGTTTAACAAGTGCAACGCCTCTTTTCATTATGAAAACATTTCAAACTTTTTCATCTTAAGGATTATTAACTTTTGCAAAACCAACGTCGAGGTTGCGATAAACGTTAGCATCCAATATTTTAGCCCCTATTTTACCTTCAAATTTTTCCAATCCACTATGCTTTATAGTTTATTTGCAAGACCAAAGGGCATGTAATCGCTGATTAACAAAATATTCATATAAAGTGGCCAAGAGTTCTTTCAAATAAAATATAAATTGGAGTAATGAAAATTCCAATCTAGAAAAATGGAGCGAAAAAATTTGCTCCATTTTATCCCGTTCCATCGAATATCCCGTTTCCAAATACATGAGATAGGGGCAGCCTAACTATGGAAGAAAGATATTGTATCATAATTAATGATAAAAGGTTCGAATGAAACTTGATGAATTTACCCGCTTAATCCGGATAATATTTAAGCTCTGACGTCATCGCCATGGATTTAAATAACTTTCATCAGCAGCAATTTATGTTACGACCTTAACTCTTTAGCCGTTGATCAATACACAATCCTAATTTTTGAAAATGGGAAACAACCGATCATTAAATAGCTTATTTGGTTCTTAAAGGAGATATTATATCGCAAAATCTTGGGTATAATGTTCAACAAAATAGTTAATTAATACAGAATAGCCTACATTAAGGTTCTCGTGATTGCTTATTTGGATTTTTGTAGCTAGAAGCTAATCAAATCATTTCAATTTGTCGAATTCATTTATTGGCGTCCATTTTCTTTTCTCTAGACGATCGATACGCTTGTATAAACACCGCTCAATTCGCGAACGATATTTCATTGTTTATTTTAGAAGCAATCACTTCTTATCAAGTAAACTTTGCCTAAGGTCACGTACGATTGATTAGTAACAGTGGCGTTTCAGACGTGCGCTGAACTAAGGGTGATTTAATCGAATACTAAAATTTTTGTTTAATGTTTAATGACGGGTAAGGAAAACGAAACAAAGAGAATTATTATATTACTTAGTAATTATTTATATCTACAGGCATAATTACGAGTGTAAACAAAGTGACCCTTAAGCAATGTTTCAGGAAACTATTTCAAAAATAGTTTACTGCACTTTCCATTAAGACAGAGGCATGAAATTACAGAATCCATAGGAAAGCCTATACAGCCATTAAAATTCGTCGCTTATTTTATAAAAGGGTTCTCAGTTATGAATGACTTGGAAATCATCTTATGATTTATATACGTAAAGTTCGGTTTTAACAATCGCAGACTTCAGTATTTTTACAACATTACAAAAGAAATATTGATTCTACGTAATCGAGTATGAAAAGAAGGGAAATAGAATAGAATTGACTGTAAAATTAGGTTTTCTATTCGGGTTTGCAAGAATTATGATAAAGGATTCGTGAATTTGTTGGTTGTAAACAAATTGTCTCTTCGACGACCAAGGAGATTGTTGAGTCCAACCTCATTCGTTTTTCTATATGTATACAAGGAGAATTATGTCCATATTATAGCTATCCATATACTATACATAACTGTATTAAAGTATCACGAACTTACAATTCACGCATTCTGTATTAGAAGAATCATATGTATATCATAATAAATATACTTTTTATATGTTAAATTTAGTTTTGTCGTTCTTGGTGAGAGAGTTCATTAGCTATAAGTATTTACAGGTACTCATCACTACAAAAACTCAGCAGTCATTATGGCGGTCATAAATGATGGTAAAAAAGTTAATGATTAATGAAGTAGTAATAGTAGAGAAACTCAATTCTGTCAGGAGAAATATATGAGCAAACAGAAAACTACTGGAATATATAAGAGCCATGAATGGAAAATAAAAGACAGAGGGAGAGTCTGCGATTGCTGCGTAATTAATGAATCGAATGTTAAGGTTTAAGGGCCGTAGCCAAGTGGGTAGCACTTCCACCTATAGTGGAAGCCTGGGTTCGATTCCCGTTGGGGGCACATTTCTGAAAAATAACATCTGCTGTCGAAGCACTTTTAATAATACCACTCGAATGGCTAAAAATAAGGCTGCGTATAAACGGGGTATTTAACGTTGCTTCGGCTTAGAGGAAATAATGCATTAACGACTCATATGGTTTATTTCAAGAATGTGAGTGGTAATAAATGGAAGATTATATGGTTGATATAAAGCAAGTTGAGTATGGGGACGATATCCTGTATTGTGTAGGAAGCATGTAGTTAAAAGGGAATAAATATAAGGAAATGAAAAGGAAAGATCCGAGGGATAAACGGAAGTCATAAAGCCTAACGATGGCGGAACTCGAACCCGGATCTTCCACTTTCCGGGCGGAACTCTTTTCACTTTAGTTTATCGTTTCTTCCAGCCACACGCCTTAACGTACTAAGTTATTTCCGAACGAAAAGAAGTTTGCAAGGATGAGAAAGTATGGAACATACCCATCAGTATCGGAGCGTAATATATTTCGTTCCGATTTTCGCTCCGGTTCAGTGAAAAAACTTATATCGGTTTAGTTCGGGTTACCCTATTTCTGCCAACTTCAAACCGGTTTTTTTCACTCTGACCGTTGTGATATTTTGAAAATGAAACTTTTATTATTTCTAGCTTCTCTCATTGACATCGTATTACGCTTAATTTTAGACTTAGTGATAATCAGTCTTAAGTCGTAGTTTCACACAAAGTTTAAACTTCGAAATTTACTTTCTTTTATGTTTAATTGTTTAGCAGTTATAGTTATATGCTAACCCACCAGCATTTATATTAAATCAATAATAATTATTATTATAACATGTCTTTGAGCTTAAAGCAACTGAGAAAGAGAAGAGAATCGATCGAGATTTGGAGTTAAGGGAATATGTAAAAGGTATGATGTATTGAAAATAAGGAACCTCATCAGCTATGGGAATGCTCTACAGAGAATCAAAGACTAAAAAGCGCAAATGGAAGGGCAACTTTAAATATAATAACGAACATATTAGTCACATTATGCGTGATGAGGGTTTTGTCAAAATGGGGGGATAAAAGATGGGAAGAAGAGTTACGACATGCACACAGGATTACCATACAGGACCTTTTAAAAAGAATGGACCGATTTCACGAAGACGTATTTTATTACAACGCTATTTTATTACTCTCTTTATTACTTGCTCAGTTACTTGGGAACTGAGTAATAAAACTTAGGAATCCGTTGATTCTTTCTGAAAGACCTTTTATTTTTCCCAGTATCCAATTAGACATCACCTATCAATTCCTCGAAAAATGGTCCTCAGAACAGAAACATTTCTCAGAATTAATCAAAAATAGTATTCTATTAACAAAATATACATGAACTTCTTTCAAATCAAAGGGAACTTTTACGAAGAAATCGCGATGGGAATTCCTATCCCCTTTTCTCTCTAACTTATTCATGCGTATTTTGAAATAAATTTCAGAGAAATCTCCCACTACTTTCCCAAAATATGGTTCAGATACGTAAATAATATAATGGACATTTTAGACACATCGAAAAGCAACACCGATCTCGCAGATTTCTTAGAAAAACTAATGAACAAGTTAACTTCATCAAATCCACTGTTGAAGAAGAAACAAAGGCTCACTGCCCTTCCTATTTACAAAAATAACTAGAACAAAAATAGACTGAAAATTAATATACATCGGAAATCCACTCAGAATAGTATGTTCATCTCACAAGACACGAATCATCACAATTCAAATATAATATTCTCCTTTCCCTCGATAATTTACAGACTGATACAAATTGCAGTTTCACAGTAAGACTTCAAAAAGGAACTAAACCACTCAGAAAAATCGCTAAACGAAACTTGTTTTGATCAAGACACTCTTTGACGGAAATTTAAACTTCACTATGCACGAGAAAGTGATGCTGAATTTTTAATGCACATTATACCTATGGGATTACATAACTTCCATCTTTCATATCTATCTCAATGTCGTCTTGACTTTTGATGGAATAGAACTTACTTACTTTACTCACTTAAAAAATTGACTAAGACTCAAACCCAGGTCTTCCACTTTCCGGACAGAAGTTCTAACTTGGGTTCAAGTTCTAGTTAAGTTACTATTTTCATTTCTTATTCATCTCAGAAAACCCTTGTTGTGAATAAATGAAACTATAGCTATTCAAATTTTAACGAGAGTTGATTTAAATTTCTTTAAATTCTTACTACATCTTATGCTTTCGTTGCTTAACTTTAAGCCATTCATTTTAAGTCTTTCAATGATTTTTCTGTTGTACCTCAGAGTCATCGCTTTGGCCCTTTATGGGCGTTTTTTATTCTCATCGAGACAAAATGAAACATTCCTCTGAAATGGGACCATTCAGGTCAAAAAGAACTCACGTAGGGCTGTCATATAAAGCAAACATTAAGGATGTTCACAGCGATTCCCACGTGGAAATGAGGGTTAAAGCACAAACAGTAATCCATACTGCCGCAAAGCAATCTTCGGATCGAAGAGAAAAGAACGTTCGATAGCTCCACTTATTCACGTTTGCCCCAATGGACGTCCCATCTGTCGAAGAACCCGCATCTCAAAACCAACGTCTAATTAAACGACGTCTTCTAAATGTTTTCTAATTTGAGCAATGAGGGTAATTCCGCTAACGAATGAGTTTCTTTTATTTATGTATTTAAATCACGGCACCGCTCTACTAAAAAGGGTTGGACCGATCGACCAATATCTGTGTCCCTTTCCACTCCATAACACCCGGAGGTCGATAATAATTGTTCGAACTGAGGTTCGCTATGTTTGCCGCATTCCCCACAGCTAAAGGACGGCGCTGTAATTTTCACTTTGCCGAAAATGGACAAGATACTTGGCCGAATTAAGAATGAAGAAGGGGAAGAAAAGGCTTCATTAATATTCCCGACAATTCTCTCGCCCATAATACAATTGTGACTTAGCGAATCCGTCGGGAACACCGTCGTTCTCGGAAGACTTTCTCGAAAATTCGACGCCTAACTCCTTCAAAACGCTTTAATTATGATTTCGTATTTATTAAAATCTTATGTATTAATCGAACTAAAACAAAAAGTTAACCGCGTTTAAAACGATTACTTAATAAATTCAAAGGAATAACGTTCGCAGAAGGTGTAGCAGATATTATGCGTCCTCCTTGTTATACGTATAGGTCGTTCTGATACTGCGTTGAAGATCGGAGGAATGGATTCTAGTACAAGTAGGTTCAAAAAATCATTTTCTCCGAGAACGATACGCGAAAGTAATCGATTACGAAATTCATGGTACATGCACCCCCTGCCATATGCCGAAAGGCGGCTAAGAAGACTCAAGGGTAAAACTCACCCGCTTAAGAGGCTATCCCGCTTAATACGCGGTTTTCACTCAGTCTTCGTCTCTTTCAAACAAAATACATTTAAAATACCGCTTAAAATGCTCTGCCATCGGCTCATAGCGCTGTTTTTCCCTTTTCTAGAAGTACAGCAACTCGCTATAGTCAATTCTCCTTTGATAGAACGAAATTTTTTTAACAATATTCTTCCCTAATTGTCAATCTAGTGGATATTGCTTCATTAAAGAGTTGAAATGGACAAAATGAAGGATCACAGGAAGGCGCTTTCTTTGCCCGAAAAAGAGACCATTCTTTAAAAATGTGGCAGGTAACAACCAGTTTTACGCAACAATAAACCCTATGGCTACCATAGCTCTCTGTAACTGAGGTGCATAAATCAAACTTACGTGTATCTATCTTTTAAAGTGTAAAACACTTCTTCAAAGATTAAAATATCCCTTTCTTTTGATTTCTGATGCAATGGATTTTCAAATTTAAAATACTTCGGTTGTATTGCCATCCCACTTATAACGCGGTTCTCTCTCGGTTTCCTGACAAGCGTCTTAACTGGGTTTTGCTATATTTACATATCCCACTTATAACGCGGTTCTCTCTCGGTTTCCTGACAAGCGTCTTAACTGGGTTTTGCTATATTTACATATCCCACTTATAACGCGGTTCTCTCTCGGTTTCCTGACAAGCGTCTTAACTGGGTTTTGCTATATTTACATATCCCACTTATAACGCGGTTCTCTCTCGGTTTCCTGACAAGCGTCTTAACTGGGTTTTGCTATATTTACATATCCCACTTATAACGCGGTTCTCTCTCGGTTTCCTGACAAGCGTCTTAACTGGGTTTTGCTATATTTACATATCCCACTTATAACGCGGTTCTCTCTCGGTTTCCTGACAAGCGTCTTAACTGGGTTTTGCTATATTTACATATCCCACTTATAACGCGGTTCTCTCTCGGTTTCCTGACAAGCGTCTTAACTGGGTTTTGCTATATTTACATATCCCACTTATAACGCGGTTCTCTCTCGGTTTCCTGACAAGCGTCTTAACTGGGTTTTGCTATATTTACATATTTCAGAGGCGTTTTATAGTCGGCGGGAAAAATATACAATAAAATTTCTTCGGATAAAACAAAACAGCATTTACGGTGGGATTACAATCAACATAAAATAGTTACGCTGCATTTTAAATTGTGCTTTTGTCCATAAATTTTACAGCTGTATCACTGGGCTGAATTTGCATAATTGAATTTTTGTGTTCACTGATTGAAATTTAATTCGTTCAAAAAATGTAAAATCATGATGATTTTCTAAATAAATTACGACAAATGTTCCCATCTCTGGGAAATTAAAAGCGGCGGTTTGCATTAGCAAAGAACTTGGTTAACATGATATTCGGTTAAAGAGATATGTCTAAATTACCCCCTTATTTTCGCGTTATCAGATTTCTATTGAATAAAAAGCTCCTCGTTCGTTATGTTTGCATGTACATATTTATAAATTCATTCCCGTATATGTGCATTTATCCTCGCATAAATAGACCCACTATCGATATTTTGATTTACGAAGTTAGATCGCCTATTACAGGTTGAGTGATGCAATATCATGCTAAAAGGAAAAGAAATGTTATTCAATACATCTCCTCCTCAAAGCATTCCTTTTCCCAGACAGACACAATGACTATTCCATTCGAGAAAATCTCTCAGACATTTGGGAATCCCGAAAACGTGGAAACATATTTCGATCGTCATTTCTGAGAGACGGAAATCAACTTGATTCCTCTAACATCCTCACCATTTTCCTCTCTCTCCGTGGAAATTCGCCTTCGAGGCACTCCTCTCTACTCAAAACTTAAATAATGTTTCTACAGCATGAAAACTAATGAAAAAATGAAGCAGTTTGTGAATTCAGTCAGGACCTATCTGTTATCGAAAAGGAAATAAAAATTCATTTTCCCTTTTTTTAACCATCACTCATGATAAGTTGCCCTTTCCTTAGAAAAATGAGAGCAGTCATATGTCATCAATGATCCTTAGATTTTTCTTAATCTCATTCCTATGTAAGATATTAAATTGAAACAAATCAAAAACTTTAAATTATTAAATAATGTCTAAAATTAACTATCAAAAAACAATATGATCACTTTAAATTATACTAAAAATTAACTATTAATATCTACATATTCGTTTCTTCCGTTTTTGTTTACATGCCATTTTTCGATTGACAGTTAGTTGTTTATTGATTCTTCATAGAGACGAATGAAGTCTGCTGTATATCACATGAGTAAGATAATTACTATTACATTTATTTTCTTCGTTTATTTTATATTTCTAATTCGTTTTATTTGATTTTCATTACTATTTATTCTATTTTTGTACTGAGACTCCTATACTAGATGTTCATTTACGGACTCTCTATTTCGACACTTGGCTGGCTTGCAATAGAGATTTCTCAAAAGCGCAATGCAGGTTGAGTCTCCGTAATGCTTCGAACCAAGGTTGTTTCGAAAATTGGAATTTTCCGAAATTTGGAGTACGTGATTCGGTAGAGTTTAACAGGATTGTGTCAAAGTCAGAGTTTCGAAAAAATTCTTTTTGTTTGACATAACAAACATGAATAGAAATGTAACAAGTAATGAATGAAAACGTATTCATTTATCAAATCGGATTGATCTTGCACACATAATAATAAGTACTGACCAAGTGTGCTTACAAATGAGATGTAGCGAACCCCTGATAGAGCTTGATAATCCTCGTTAGGGTTAAGGCTATTTTCTGATATTCAGGACATCAAAAGATACGATGCCGATGGGAGTTTGAGAGGTAGAGAGATGGTAATTGAGTAACGGCCTTTGTTCATTTTATCCAATGAATTGAAAAAACACACTACTTAAGAGTGAGTTGATACAATGTTACGGATTTCGGATATTCAACCGATGTTGTACGAAAAATCGACACGTTTTATCCAATTTCTCGAATTCGGAACTTAAACAACATTCGATGATGAAGGTAAGAATGAATGTTACATTTTCTTTCTTTTTGTATGTACTACCTCTGACAATTTTGCACGAACAATTTTAATTAGCAAAAGAAAGAATGCCTGATTAGGGAATGAAACATGAACTCATATCTCTAGCTAAAATTGCTGTAATGAGACAAATGAATATGTACAGGACGACAATTATTAAAATGAATTACAATTTAAATTTAATAAACAAAAATTGAATATTTCCATGTCATTACCGGTTTAAGGTATTACCTCATGATCAGGAAAAAAGAGTAGTAGTTTGCAACCGGTAGAACTGAAATAAATACTCTGTAGAAGTAATAAAGTTTTATTATTATATTTCCTATAAATATAGATAAGTGTCACCATGTATCGCTGGAATTAGTTGATTAAATTACAATTGTTGTTATCGTTTGTTTTTCATTTTATACTCCCTGATATCAGTTATCACCGTTATGAATGAATATTTTCAAATTTGAGAATAAGAAAATTATATCCCTAGCTCAGACTGAATATAGCAATCGCGGTTACGAAACAAATCTTCAAAGGAACAATTTCGCAGGAGAAAATCGTCAAACTGAGTTGGAAGTTAAGCATTGGCTCAACGGCTAAAATATGAGCATTGAAACGAGGCTATTCCTGAACACTAGACTCTTTTGATGGTTCATTAGTATGCATTCAACCGGCCAATATTCAGTAAGTGTGGAGGCGCATTAACCTAAGTGTTATAGTAGGACAGCTTCAGAGGCTACTCGGCGGGTAACTTCCTCGCGCTTCCACTGCTATGACTGGTGGCATTAAGTTCAAGGTTGAAAAGGTTTCAACTTCTTAACCTTGGTGCTCAATCCTGTGGATGGCAGCAGTGATAGCGGCCGAGACGTCTTCACTTTGCCAAGAAGTTACTTGATGTAAGAGCGTGAAGTTTTCCCGTAATGTATTTATCTGGAAAGAACACTCGGTCCCCCTCCGTCAAATTTTCTTTGTCCTTCACCCCCTCGGTCCACTACCATTTATTGAATTTGCACGCATACTACACCTTTAATAGTTCTTTAATTTCGTTATTCACACCTGTGAACATTACTATTATTTCCATCCCGATAAGCCTGTATTCTATAATATAGTAAAACCCGTTGAAAACAATCCCTTTTAAGATGCCATCTGGTTTAATGCACGGTTGCAGTCCCTTTCACTCTAAACACTTAATAAAATAGCGATTAATGATAAATAGTGATTAGGACGTAAAAATAGTGATTAGGACGCTATGCTACCCGCTTACAACGTGGATTTTTCTTATTCCTAGCCTTACTATGACCCATAAATCAATAGCCTAACTCCTCTGCCTCTGTCGTTAACATCACTCCTCTCTAATGCCTATCCAGTAGAAAATGCTGCATTTTAGAGTAAAAAATCACCAAAATTAAGTAAAAAAAACAAAGATACTCTCTTCGTAAGACTTACTTACGCCATTATTAAAGTGTAACTGGAAGCCAACTAGTACTATACAACAATAGTTCGGGTACTCTATAGTAATATGCAGCTGTGGCAAGTAAATCAAACTAAAGAAGAATACTTTTCGTTTTATGGTGCGAAACACTCATTTCAAAATTAATGATCCAAAATAACTCTCTCTTTTTTGGATACAAAATAAATACAAATTTGTAATTTCCCGCTTACGATAATATTTTCAGTCGGTTCCTTGAAAAGCATCTAAACCGGGTTTTGTTGTTTATAGAATTGTTTTCGTTTTGACCCATTGCCTAATGACCAAACCCCCATTGTCCTCCCTTGGACACCTCGGTAAAGATGACCCTCACGTCTCTGCCGCAAAATATACAGATATTCAACCAAAGCTTTCCTTTAAAATAAATGTACTCTCGTTCCCCTTTATAATCTAAAGTAAAGAAATCAGATATGTGCAGCAGGCGGTGCGGGAATAGATTTGATATCGAGGGGCTGTGTTTGCTTGCTATCTTTCGCCGGAAATTTTCGCTATATCTGATTTGGCAACGAATGAACCTAAATAAGACTACATTCCAGCGGTGGAATTCACTGCTCAGGCGCACTAAACACAGTATCTCTCTTCTTGCATCGGTTTCCATGGTGTTTTTGCTACAGGAACTCTACATTTGGCTC
The DNA here is from genome assembly GCA_036926295.1 of Pachydiplax longipennis. Classification (NCBI taxonomy): domain Eukaryota; kingdom Metazoa; phylum Arthropoda; class Insecta; order Odonata; family Libellulidae; genus Pachydiplax; species Pachydiplax longipennis. Next base: position 8,177,866 of record JAVFKF010000044.1, on the reverse strand, counting down.
ATAATTCCTTCGTCACATCATTGTCCTTAATAGAGTCCCTTAAGCCAGCAGTAGTTATGCTTTCGCTAAATTACTTAGCTTCCTGCTTCTAGTATTTCTTATAGTTTTGTACATTATGAGCAGCGTCTAAACATGTCCCCCCTTTTCAGCTAATGAATTACAGTGAGGACTATACGACCTTTAAAACTTTAACATGTGTTATTATTGTATAAATGTAAATTACTAATTATTATCATAACACTTTCCTTGCTATCTTTACATAATTATATTCATATAGTAAGATTGCAATTTTCCTTGCTACAATCATTTAAAAACTCCAACTGAATTTAGAGGAACTCCTATAGCCTAGTAGTTATTCTCCATACATGTTTCAGCGCATGTTGATACTACAATCAAAGGAGAAGAAGAAGCGAAAAGGATCTGAATGATGATTGAAACTCGAGTCCAAGACTATGTATGTTAGTTTTAAAGTTGCTAAAATATCTGTCCAGAAAGCGCGAGACCTGGGTTTGAGTCCCTGCCTTTCCTATATTTCGGTCTTTTTCGGTTCTCCTTCTCCTTGGGTATTTAAGTCACATTGCAATTCGAGCTAATTTATTCTTTAATATCATTCACTATAGTCTAAAAACTTTTTCATGACCACTATGACATAAAAGTAGTTAATAAGGTATGTAATTGGTCTGCTAAAGTAAAGCTCCTTTCAGAATCGCTATTGTCAACCATTTACGTATCTGTAATCGCTACACTGCATTTTATTTTGGAAATAATATCTTAAATATCAACGATTGTTGAACAAATGAATCTTATCAAAATATATATTGATTCGCAGCGTATTTTTTAAGGCAACCTAAAAAGCTTTCACGGAAAAGAAAAGACCATGATATGTGGAACTTTAAATTCCCATCTTCAAAAAAAGACTTCACCGTGAAAGCCGATTAATCAAATTCTTTTGACACGTTCTGGGAACTCCGGGAAATGACTCGTGGATGCTTCCACTTGGATGTGAGCATTCCTTCCAAAATACTACTATGTCCTTTGGATTCTTTTCTAAACGCTTTAGCTATAGTGAATTCTTATTTGATTCATCACAAACTGTAAAAATTATTACCTAAGTAGAAGAAGGTGCTAGGGAAATATTTAGGTATTTTATCAAACACCAATATGTTTTCTTTCTAAATCGTTCCAATAAACGGATAAATATTAAGCGAAAATTCCCAATAGCAACCATCAAATAATGAATAAGACAATTTGTTGACAAACTAATAATTATATAAAAGAAATTGAAGATCAGAAATTGCCTAAAGTGCAACATATGATGCATGTATCTGTCATTATCTGGCGGGCGCATGTAGTAGTCCAATTCACCAGCTTCTCTGTTGAATTACAACCTATTTCTTTTAAGATAGCTTTCGTATCCAAATGGCCGAGTGGTTAGAGTGTCTGCTCCAATTTCCAAAATATCGGAGAGTTTCCAAAACATCCAAAGTTTATCCTCAGTGGATCAAACCCTGCATAAAGAAAATTATTTTGGAAAATTAAGTTTTCAGGTCCTGTGAGGTCGACGTCAACCTAAGACTAAAGTTATTGTTACAAACACATTCTGTGGAAATTATGAGTTTTTTCCTGCATATGGCACCTTTCCACAAAGTTGAGCATGATAACACGAAATTCATATGGTTGGAAGCTTTAAATATCGCTGGAAGATTTTCGAAATATTTTATGGTTAACCGTAAGCTAGAAGATGCATCGCTGGCTGCAGGGAATATAACCTTCTTCAGAGAGCACTGAGGCAATGCGAGGCGACTGATGCGCTCTCTCAAAAACGGACCAATCCAAACGAGGAAAAACTGAGGACGAGTGACGTAGGTATTAGCCGCTCCAATTAAATTCTATGGAATTTTATTAAAAACGTAGGAGATGTCTTAAGGGATAGCCTAGGAATATTTTTGCAGAATAATTTCTTAGGTTGCCGTATTTTCTAGCCGATAAGACCACGTATCCACAAGAAGAGATTTGATATTTTCTCCAGAAATTAAAATATTGGATTTTTACGTATGAAAATCGCAATGATGAATAACTTATAATGAAGCCAAGAAAATTGTCCCTTAAGATCATTCTCAACGTAGCTTTCGTTCGAAGCGTAACTTTCTTCAAACAAAATTCCATCTTTACTTCCATCTCAGGAATTGCTTACTCCACATTAAAAAAATATATTTTACCGGAGCCTCGCTTTATATTCGCTGTCAAGGAATTTTTTCATCCTCTCGCAAACACTCGGAATCGAAGGCCTCAAGTTGGACTCCGAGACCTCAAGATAAACTTCTCTCTTTTGATCCAATAAGTGGTTTCTTTAATCTTCAAACTCGTAAGTAACTCTTAAATGACTGCCTGTAGCTCTTGCCCTACGACGAAGGTCGATTTTAGGTCACATCTTTTCGGAAAAAAGTGCTTTTTACGGGCCGAGAAATACGGTAATCAATTATGGAACGGAAGGCTGCAGTTTGTGACTTTTTCATAATGGATAAGGTAATAATACACACGGTAAAGTTCTCGAGATGATTCGATTCAACGATCCGGATTTCGTTACATCATCGTTACATTATTTCGATACATAAATCATTAATATTGCAATATATTATAATGTAATGCACATATATTAGTGAGTTTGAGTAACTAATCCAGGACTTTAAACCGATATTATCTTCATTTAGGTTTTCGCCCCAAATCATTGAAATCGGTGCCGGTATTTTGCTCTTCGATAAAATAATACCTGGGCAGGGATTATATTATACGTGATCCTTACATAGAATTTTTGTTCTAAAATTTAAGAATAAAACTGTTAATATGGAGTAATATTAAATAAAATAGTTAATTTATTAGAAAGTAATTTAATTTAATTAATTCTTAATTAAAATAATTAATAAGGTGTAAGTCACCCTTGAATACGTTAGTTAAATACAATTACTCTACTTTTGATAACTATGAGAGCCAATAATAAGAATCGGAAAAGAAAAACTGTTTCGGTTAAGATTTCAAAGATTTTAATTTTCGGAACGGATTCGGTTTTCACTGAGGAAAAATAACGGTATTTTTTCGGTTAAGGATTTCGATGAAATTCCGGTTTTAAACTCTAATCTGACTTTTCCTGAATAATTTACACCTTCGCGAAATTCAGGTCGCAAAATTATACAAATTCGGTTCTCTTGTCGATAAAATTCCGTCCACTGTGATTCGAGAATAAGTATTTGAGATTCTCAGCATAAAAACGAGTACAATAGACGATGCAATTTTAGAGAGGTGACAAAAGAGAATAAATTCTCTCTGAGGACCGCCGATGAATCTGCCATGATTCCACAGAGAAAAAGTGTTCTCTGTTCCGAACTCTCAACGCAAACATTCTTCATTTCCAATTTTCGGGACGAATTAAATATTTGGAGTTAAGTAATTTTTCAGGCGAGATTATCTGCAAACAGCGCCAAACCACAGCGTGTAAACTTGCGAGAGGAAATACTCGGAGATGAAAATCCGGGCTGTAAACCAATTTCATGCATACATACGTATCACTCGCTCCATTCCCTGTAACCACGTTAACGCGCTACTCCTATTCATGCATACATCATTCAGAGGTATCCGCATATCTTTCCATACATTGTCTTTCATTCTTAAAGCTACATACATCTCTCCAGCATCTCACCCACCGCGTTCAAACTGTTTTTCCTCAGTCTTCCTCTCCATTTACAACCACTCACACACCCATCATTTGCTCATTCTCCTTCCATTCATTTGTCCAAACCAACACCCCTTTTATAGACGCCATGTTGGTTTTCTTTCAGCCCACATTCATTCATTTCCCGGTTATTTCTGACTCGGCCTCTACTGTTTCTGACACATATTCTCTTCATAAAATCCACTCCATTCAGTGTACTCATGTGCTCCACCTGACGCACCCAACATTTGCTACCATACAATATATTATATAGTATATTTGTATACGGCCTGTTTCATCTCTTTCAGCAATACCCCTTCCTAAATCTCTGACCACGTCACATGTTTCTAACCATATTTGTATGACTCTCTATAGAGTACTAAAGTACAAAGTACCAATATTTGTGAAATACGAAAATTATTAAAGAATTCAGCTGTCTTAATGTTGTCATGTTCAAACTGCACTAAGTTGTATTTTTTTGTAAAGATTTTCCAAAAATTTTTAACAGCTTTTACATATTTACATAAACTCCATTCCAGTAATCTTAAGCGATGTATGCAGAATAATGGATCTTTGTTGCAACAGTTCGTGTTAGAGGAGTAAAACTGAGTGAAGCAAGAGAAAAATTTGAAAGGTGATTCAGTAAACCCTGACCTAAAAAGGAAGCGATACGTAAGCTTGTGAATAAATTCGAAAGGACTGTATCCGTTGACGACAAGGCGTGAAGAGGACAACCAAACATAGATCATAACAAAAAATATTCATCATTTTTTCAGAATTGAACCAAAAACTTCAGTTAGGTAGGCCAAGCACAGTATTCCCAATGCAACAAATCACGGATTCTTGCTTTACACACGGTGAAAAACACGGTCATATCAAATTCAGTGACTGTATTCCCTTCGCGAATAATGTTATATCTTAACTTTTAGCACATTTTGAACACGAAAAGAATAAGAGACTTGATTTTTTATAAGTGGTCTATTTCACGATAATTTTTCACCTTTGGAGCTTCCATTATAAGACGATATTCTTCACCAGATACAGTCAATTTCGCCTCTTTCAGCAATATTTTCCATTGAATCCCTGACCACGTTCCACTCTTTTCGCTGCATTTACGTGCCTCTCTATATATCTACCCTTTCATTCTCAGAAAATACCGCGCCATCAAAATCATCTACCATCAGCATCATTTATAATCAAGATACATTCTCTTTGTTTCACATTCTATTTTTTTTATTATGTGTATATACTGGAAGGAAACTATATTTATAATTATTATTATCAGCCTTTTGAAAGGATTTTATATTTGCGATATTTATCTTAAATACATCCATTCTTTGAAACTTGAATCATGCTTCCTAACACCATTGAAATTTCTTTCTGTAGTTATCTTTAAATACAGCATAGATGCCAATTTTGCGATTTTTCACGAGGTTCGACGACATTATTTTATTTCAGAAACATTTTGTGCTTCATCCAGCATTTTATGTCATTTATACCCTACTCCACGTTCTGGTAAAATAATAGGTTTTTCTTACGTATAAATCAAAGTAGCATTAAGTTTATTTAATAGCAGTCTTAAATTTCATACTATCTGTTCAATTCATTTAAAATCTAAACTAATATAATATTCTTAAATGAGAATTCAAATCATTATAGATTTTAAACTAATTATAAGGAAACAGATTGGCTTAATTATAACTCTTTATTATTTTATATATTATTCTATAATTAATTATAAAATTATAAACCGATGGAAGCCGTTGCCATGTGGAAACCCATTACAAGTTAAGGCGGAAATAAAATTAACACTCATGTATGTTCCATTTATATCTGTAAATACATCACCGGTTTCGATATAACTCCGCCATTTCATAAGCGACGTTTTAGCTATATCTAGGGCAAAACTAGAGACATCATCAAAAATTAATAGGTATCTCTGATAGTCCGCACAAAGTAGTATGGAAAGATATAATATTCAGAGTCAATGTGAGGTTTGATACATTATAGATTAAAATACGGTGAAGGTCAATTTAAAATCTTCGTTTCCAGGTGTTGACTAAGATTGAGCACGTCTATGATTCACCTCAGGTACATTAAATTATTCACATATTCAACCATTCCCGATGAACTTCAAATTCGATAAAAAGTAAACATTTCGATTGATTGAAAATGTGTTTGCTATCACCGCGGGTCTTTCCACAAACCATGGAACATCTCAAAGTTCCGAAATAAAGATATTCGGAGAGAGGGCTAGAAATTCTCCACGGAGCAAGAAGATGGACGATAAGACTTCAGGATAAGAAATTCGCTTAAAGTGAAGAGCCCATGGAAATTGGATCTACGACAGCCTCTTCCTCGCGTGTCTTTCCAATCGAATGTATGAGGTTTTACCTCAAGTTATAGTAACATATAGTTTCATTTTTTATAATAATCTCTATTTTGTATATATTTGTATCTTATATAATACTCAGCGTCGTGTGTATATTTATTTATTTATCGTATGGCAGTAAATCTCGTAAGAATACTTGGAAGCATTTTTTGAAAATTAACTTCTTTCCTTTTTCCTACGAGATAGAATTATGAAATTTATAAATTCGTCAGAGAACCAAAGGATTATTACATATCAATATTTAATTGCTCGAAGTATCATGGGTTCGAGTCTGGGGGACTCAAAAATACTTAGATAATAAATGCACGTCAAGTTTATTTTGATCGATCGCAGGCTTCCTTTCTTTCGCAGAATTAATTTTACAATAATTGTCCTATGAAATAGAGACAAGTACCTAATGAAATGTATTCCTATTAAACTTTTTATTTATAGAATTTAAAACTTTTAATTTTTATTTAAAGAATTTTTTGAATTTAAAACGTTTATCATCGTTTTGAATTAGGACATGAAAAACGAACAATTTGTACAATTTTGTGGTTGTAAACAACCAGTCCCCTTAAAGAAAAAGGCGATAATGGAAATCGACTTTCATACGAATATAAGGGAAAGGTAGGCCCATATCTATCCTTCTATAATCCTATATCTAAAGTAAATTCCTTATAAGGTAAATTTAGTTTAGTTAACTTTGAACGGAGGAATCCACTAGTACAAAAATAAACGGTGTAAATGAAGGACGAGAAATTACACAAAACAAAAAGCAGAAATTTATGTTACTTTAAAATAAAATATAGACCAGTTAGGACACTTTTCAGGGAATCGAAGGAAAACCTCATTATAAGACGGTTTCGCGTTTTAACCGGGGTGTTACAAATTTTTATCTCTTTTACATTACAAAAAAGGGAAAAAATTTTGGCTCTTCAATTTTTAAATAAACCTCACACCTTAAATACGAAATAATCTTCCTTCATTTTTTCTCCTTTTCTTTTTCTCATTTAAAATTTAATCGTCTTTACTTTAATTTACCTAGCACAGCTGTAGATATCTAGAATTCGAAAATTACGTTGCGTGGTACAGGTTGTCTTTTCGTCATATAAACTCCGCTTTTAATACAAAGAGAGCATCTTCCTTTGTTACTTAATGTTGACAATTTTCACTCTACAATAAAACTATATTTCTTATACCTGATAGAAAATTAGAGAAGAGTAATGCAAACAAATTTCGGTCTATCGGTTGAGGCAGAGCTTTACCTGTGGTGCATCTGAGGACGGAAAAAGTGGGTTTTGGAGCGTCTTCAGCTGTATTTTAACCTTTTATTTAGTCTGAAAGGTACCGGGACCGAGAGAATACCGCATATTAAACGGGATAGGGTTTTAGGCGGCAGCGTTTTAAACGGGCTATACTACATATTTCTACCTGAAGTATAACCACAGAGAGAACATAGAACAGAAAATAAAGAAATTTATTGCTTTGAACACGAAATGGAGTATGGAAAACAGAAAAGTTTGGAAATAAAATAAACTGATAAATTAAATAAAAATAAAAGAAAATATAGAAATATAAAAAACCATAACTAAACCAAAGAAAGCGAATATGGATGGTAAATAAGAGAGAAAATCAGAATTGCATCTCTTGTAATGAGATGTATGAAGAAAGATAAATGCTGCAAGATAAGCAGATTATCTCGTAAACGAAGTCATATGAAGTGGCCTTAAATATTTGATCCGAATTAAAGAATAAACGAGAGGGATGCAAATAATATGACCAGAATGGACAAAGAGAGATTGGCATTAAAGGTCAGGAAGAGGAGGTATGTTAATCTGATGGGAGATATCACCGATTTACGGAGAGAAATTAATTCATTTCAAATTTATTCCAGATTCATCCGTTCTCGGTCCAAAATTTTAACCGAGAAAAAAGCATAATTTCTCTTTTAATATTTTCTGGTAGATTTTGATCAAAAATGCGCTTAATTTATTAATGACAATTTATCTGAATAATGAGGATTTCCAAGAACGTTACACGGTTCAAGCGATCTCTATAATACGACATTTATTGATCCGATGCACTGCAATAGTCGACTAAATTTTATCCCGCGTTAGATATTCTCACTGAATAATTCACTAAAAAACGTACCCATGATGATCCCATACATACATTAAAATCGGAGGTTAAAATGGTCGGCATTTCAAGGATTATAAACGATAGGACATTTTAGGATATAAACCAACGTTCTAAATTGACATCATAACCAGTGATGGGACAACACCAATAATTTTTATCGATTCCTGTACAATTCTCGATACTTCTCTAAACTTCCGATACAATTCCGATTTCTGCAATGATTAACATTCATCAGTTTTAAGTGATGTTTGTTTGGGTAACAAATCATTAACGAGCAAAGAATGTTTATGGACAAAATATTTAGTAGAATAATTAACACAGATGCTAATAAAATAAAGTATTAGGATATCCTTATAATAAAAATACTTGGGTAAAAGCTTACACGGTAAAGAGAAGAATCTTTTTTAGCTCATTTTTGAGTCCTAGAATTCTGAAGCTATCGATTAATAGCGTTATTATCTCTTCATTTTCTAATTTCGGCCGATTTCTTTTTGTAAGAAGAGTAAGAATTAAGTAAGTAAGAACTCCAACTCTAAGTAATCATTCTCTTTAAACGAAGGGAGTAAGAGCGAGAGATATTTACATCCTTTTTTCCAAGATGAAGTGAAATTAATTCATATAAAATACCATTTAAGCGTTACTTTAGGCCTATACATCCAGGCTTTACCTATCCGTAAAAATCAATAAGTGTTTATCTATTCGTAATTAGTACCAGAAATGGAAGATTTGATTATAAAACAAGCATTCCAATGAATCGTATTTGGAATCGGAAATCAGGTTTAAAATTTCGTTACTGATCCCGATATTTCGATATCTCCGATGCCTGATTTAGATTAACCTAGTCATCACTAATCAGAAACAAAAAGAAGTGAAACAATAACAGACAAGGAATAAACATACAGCCTTTAATAATTAGGAAACCAAATGGCATACTTAGGGAAAACGTCCTGAATAACAAGTTGCATCGTTACCCATATTTATGCATGGTGACGAAAAGAACTTGAACGGAAGGCAAGAAGGGAAAAATCCATCAATATTTCCAGACCTTTGGTAAAATCAACTTTAGTAAATGGATCGGAACGCTGGGTACAGAAATAAAAGTTGAGAACTAACATTAGAGATGTAGTTTCTGAAAACGGTAAAAGACTACGTGTTATATTATAGCAAAAAGTCGATACATATAATGCAATAAAAATGGCGCAATGGAGTGACATAAGGTGTACGGTGTGTGACCAAATGGGAGAGATTAAGATCATAAATAGGGTTTCCGTATAGCCAGAGCAGCGCGTTCAACTTTCGTAAAAGCGTTCCTGGGTTCGATTCCCGGTGGCAGCCCATATGTGCGAAATTACCTCAGCTTTCGATTAGTGGTAGTATTGTTCAAAGTCCTTCAACAACTGAGGTCATTTCGCACGTGGGCCCCTACCGGGAATCGCACTCGGGACTGCTAACACCGAAGTCGAAAGCTCGCCCATTTGGATATCCGGGAATCCCTCAGCCGTCGAATCACTTTTAACAATACTACTATTACTACATCCAAAATAAGCCCTTTTATATACACCAATAGACGGAAGAGAAAGACCGGAGGAAACGCGCTGCTTAACCCGAGAGAAGATGATGAGGAATTTGCGTGTTCCAAAGTCGACTCGTAAAAGTAAATAACGCATTTTCGGGAATGCGCTGAACAGATTAACAAAATATCAAAACCGTATCCAAACATGATGAAATTTAGAAGTAAATATAGTGGGAAAATACTCTACATTCATCCGCCTCATCACGATCGGCCCAAATAAATAAGGTCCCAAAACAACACCTAAGTCAATATTGACGCGGCTGTTTAGCGAAATCGGCGCACCCCTTTGTCGATTAACGGATACTCATAAACGAGGGCGATTTTGGGAAAGTTTTAGCGCTTAGTTGCTCCAAGTAAATTACCATCGATCACAAAACAATTAATCTAAGCTCGTTTTTAAAAGAGGATTTTAAATCGCACCAAACATCGAATTGAAACTTCCAACGCCTGAACGCATTTCGATACGCGTGATTCGGAATTCAATTAAATTAATTCCGTTATTAACTCCATTATTGGAAAATTCTCCTTTTTCCCGAACAAAGGAGATCCTTGGGATTCCCCTCGACTCAGCTCTTCCAAAGTGGAAATGAGGAATTTGCAGAATGAAGGACACGAACATTGGTGATTAGGAAAGACTTGAGATTTCCCCATTTCGGAAACTCGGCACACGAATCAGAGAAAAAATATGAAATCGCAGCAGCCTTTCTTCCAATTAAATTTCTTCCTCTTTTTGATATTCAGAACATGAATTATGAATTTTGGCGGATTTAAAGTAATCCCGAAATTCCTATATTTATTTTGACTCAATAAATAAATACAAAGTGAGAGAAAAGTCTTAACTTCAGGAATATAGAATTAATATAAAAATTATTGAAAATTCTAAACGCTGTTTTTAGTTGCTTTGAGAGAAAAATCGTATATTTAGTGTCGATGTAAGGAAGGACCGTCTCGACAACGTCATTTGGTTAAAATGTGTTACGAAGCTCCTAAAACGGATGATTAAATGATGAAATGTACTTGGAGTGTATCTCCAGGGAGATGTTTTCCGTGCACTTAGCTTGCAACGGCGATTCACTAACGGAAAAATAAACGAAAAATACAAAAGGAAGAGGAGTAAAGGCGGGAGCGCATTAGCAGTTCATGCGTTAAGTATTCATACTCTGCAAATGTCATTGTAAGTGCACATTTTCGAATGATATTATGCAATGAGCTCCCGGATAGCCAAGTGGGGCATTTGCTTTTGATGCAAGCGGTCACGGGTTCGATTCCCGTAGCGAACATGTGTAAAATGACCTCTGCCGTCGAAGCCTTTTTGAAAAATCCTACGACTGATATACATAATTGGGAAAAAGGGAAAATCCTCCTCCTGCCACATAGCTTACATTCTGGTAACCAATAGGTAATTTATGCGATAATTCTACTACAGTATGCAACTGGTATTTCGAAGTGACCATGAAATTTCTATTCCGGCCTAGGATCGAAAACATCGAGAAGGAGGAAACAAACAGAGAATAAACAAAATCAAGGCGACAGCGTGGAATGGAAAACAGCGTACGATAAATCGGTTAGAGTTGGCAGGTTGATTCGTGACAAGGGATCTTCGGAGGAGGTGTGAACTGGTTTTTCTCAATTGCGAGAAAATGAAGACGGATCGGGTTCACCACATAAACTCCATTTAACGGCCATTCGATTGTTCCATTACACGGTGAGAGACTAGGATGGTGCATGGGGTCTACGCACACATTTCCGGAAATGAGGGTCAGTCGGAATGAAAGCACTTACTTGCGCGCCATGACACGTGGGTCAGCGGGTGTGGATCCTCGGCGCGACCGCCGTCTTCGAAGGCCAAAAGACGACTGAACACAGGGGCGCCGAAGGCGGGCAATCGTGGAAGTTCGGCGCAAGTCGCTAACGAATGACCGCTGAGCCGAACTCACGGATTGAAACATTTACGTAACACACGGAGCTGTCACTTTTTTCTTCTTACCCTTATTCCCATAACATTAGGGTTGATTGGTAATGATGATGAATATAGTTTTTGGCGCTGATTTTTCTTTCCGCCTCCAACCCTTATCGGAAAGATTGGACGCAAACGTACTGCTATTCTTTAACCTGGAATAACGGGTTAGCCGGGATTCGAACCTAGGACTTTGGGGTTTGAGCTCTAACACACTAACCACTCCAACATCCTTCCCAGTTGTGAATTTCATCCCAGAATTGACGTGTTGTCACCTTTAAACGGCCTAAAATGTTACGCATCCAAAAGAGTGGGGTTAAATTTGACCCCGAAAATATTTCTTCCCATGAGGTCACTGAGGTGACATTTACTTTATCTTCTAATATATTACATTGCTTGAGGTATATACCATCTAATTCATTGGAATAGGGCTCTCGAATAGCCAAAGGAGCAGTGCGTTCGCCTTTGCTGAGAGATAGGTGTTGAGGGTTCGATTACCGGTGGAGGGCTATATGTGCGAAATAACCTTAGCTATCAAAACAGTTTTTTAAAAATACAAATACAATATGCCCTAATCACCCCGAAATCGTTGGGAAAGTTCCTGTAACTGACATACGCCAAAATACCCAATATAAATTTTAGGATTACATCGGTAATTATAATATTTATTATCTAATATCCTATTATGTAACCTACTTTTTTAAGCTGTAATATAATATTTTACAAGCATCATGCTAATAAATCAAATGGGGTTCCAAATGACCCCATTCAGAAACTACGAACTTTAAAAGACAAAAATTAATCGAATATCAATTCATTTCGTACTAAACATTTAGAAAGATAAAATAAACAATTGAATAAAACAATAGAACGAAAGAGAAATATTCCAGATAGTAAACAGGGAAAATCAAAGTCTGGGGTTAGATTTGACACCAATTGCTCGCTTAAAGGTTAAGCAAAATAGTTTCTTCTTCCCTATACTTACAGGAATATTCATAAGGACATTATTAAATATTAATTGTACTTCGAAAGCTCAGGTCATGTCACCCAACGAGAATCAAACCCATGACCACTTTCACCGGAAGCGAACACGCTGTCCCCTTGGCTATTCAGGAAACCATAAGAATACATATTATAAATATGCATATATACACACACTCATTATAAATATGCATATATGCATTCACAGGCACACATTAAGAGAAAGAGACAGATTTATAAAGGAGACCTCGTCTGCTGCGAGTAGAGGGAATTGGAAATCGCTTTGGAAGGCCTATAATCGACGTCGGGTTGAAAAGGGGTGATGATGACGCATAAACATGCACATAAATATAACAACTGGAATCATTTCATGCCATAAAACACCAAAAAGTTTGAAAAGGAACAGAAGAGAGAGGCGAAAAAAAGCTTTTCCAAATGTTTTAATGACTCATGGAATATCCTGATTCCGACAGATTTATTGCCAAAAGTGGTTCCATATTTATTACATTTATTTATATTCAGATACATTTATAAATTTTTAAACCTGAACTCTCCCTGATATCCATATGGAGAGCGCGTTCGAATACGATGAAATCGGTCCAGGGTTCGATTCCCGGTAGGAATCTACATGCTAAACGACATCAGATGTCGAAGTACTTTTAACAATGTTATATAAATAATTTTGAACCTCTTAGATTTATATGAAGTGGACTCCAGGATAGCCAGGTGGGAAGTGAGTTCAACTTCGATGAAAGCAATCCCGGGTTTGATTCCTGGAGGACTAACTCGCGAAATGACAAAAACTGTAGAAGCACTTTAATAAAATACAACTACTATATGAGAATGTTATCGAAAGTAGGCAGTTAAGTAGGCTCGAATGAGAATTTTGAAACAGAGGTCAAAAGAATTACGCACGAATCAATGAAAGGAAGGAGACTAGATTGGGATTGCTTCATAAATTCAGAGAAAGCACATTTGCAGAGGACGTAATCCGTACCATGCGATTGCCCTTCTACTTCGGCCGATCCGAAAATGAGAGCGTAAAATAAGAGATAGAGATGCTAGAACAAGTCTCTTTAAGGATTTATTCTTTCCTCGAAAGCATATGTAATAGCAACAAATTAAAAGAGTAGCTCAACAGTTCGGTGTTTAGATCACCTGCCTTACACTGAAAGGCATCTTTCAGAGTTTTTTTTTATTTTATCCAATATATTTATAATTTATTTTAAACAATAACTCTTAAACTGCTGAAAAATATACGATACTCAAATATTTACATTAATTTCTGTAATTTTAATAACACTGCTTAAATAATATACTTTGTTTGGCATTATTATAAAATTTTAATTACACAAAACTCAGATATGGATGTTTCATATATAATTAGTGGCTTATTTATTCAAGGAAGTACATACATTGAGTGGAGTCAATATGATCCCAAATGACTAATTAAGGGTTACGCAAAGTTCAGGGTGTTAAACTGGTCAAAATTCGCTGAAATCTGCCGAAATTTCGTCTACTTTCACAACTTTAAAGCGCCGTACCCTAGATGAACTGTGACATTGACGGAGTGAAGTTTATGTTTACTTTCATAAGACTCTCATTAGGAAGTGTGTGAATTAAGGCCACTGGGGAATCGACGATGACACACAGGTGATATTTTGTCTTAAATTTACAATTTTCGCGTTTTCTTTTATTTTCCAATATCAGAACATGAAATGGCAATCTTCAAAATGTGCTCACAATTAAAAGCCCGATAAACACGGATGATTTTATGACGTCCATCAATCGTTTTTGAAATTTTCCATATTTGTCATTTTTTTCCTTTGCTTAAAATTTTCACCTTTGTTTTGGTGTCGGCCCAAAATTATATTAAAAAATAATATTTAATTTTGTATCACCACGGACACGCGTTGTTAAAACGAACCTGCAGTGGCGTCTCGACTTACAAAACGCTTAATACGCGAACTTTTCGAAATACAACCTTTTTTATACTCCATTACAACCTCGATAGCAATTTGATTTCGGCCCTTATATTATCCCTTGTAAAGATACGTTAGTGGTTTAATGAATATGAGGTTTATCTGACCATCGAGTAGCTAAAGGAGTCAAAAGCAGAGTAGGAAATAGTAAAAAATGAAGATGAAAGTAAATACCGTCAGATGCCGAAGAAGATAGCAACTGCAAAGAAGCTATCAAAACAAATCACGTGAAAATGATCTTGAAACACTGGAATGAACATGCATACCAAACTAAGAATCATTAGTAGAGCCACAAACATTTGAAGACAATGTCATTTAAGAGAAGGCAGACAAAGCGATAGAGTCAGTCAACCCTGGACAGTTAACTCATGCCTCCTCCTTACAAGAGACAAAATGATTCAACGTAGAATTTTATAAATTAACATTTTTTTAAAAATCTCCTTAAACCGAGTAAAACCAAAACTTGAGGAACAAGAGTATATTATTATTGTATACAATCTTTATATCTTTTCAGGATTTCATTGAAAGAGCAGGTTAATTGATCTACCATAAGACACGATGTAAATATAGGTTTCGAGATACTAACTTTTAGTAATTCGAGGTGTCTCTAAATAGGTATGTTTGCAGCCACTTACGTGCAGAATCTTCCTAAATCTTTATTTATGAAATGATATAACTATGTAGGAGATGGAGACGAGCTACAGGAGTATTCTAATGGCCTTTGTAAGCATATGATCTACAGGGTGACGAATGATGATAACCATTCTTTCATTACAGTACCCTCGCTGTATATTTTTTGCTTAGTATGATATCATTAATGGAGCACTCAAGTATGCATATGTCACAAAAACAACTTGGTAATATGGATCTAAATACGACCTCTTGGGTGAAAATTCCTTGGTTGAAATACCTCCTAGTGACGTATTTTTGGATGCTGTTTGGGTAAACCGTCCAAGCAAAATCTACAAATTGAAAAGAATTTTATGAAGCCAAAAAGTAGTTCTTAAAATGTAAGTTCTTAATAATTATATTTTTATAGAGCTCGTTAGATTAACGAATGTTTTGATTCGCATAAATTAGATATTTTGATGTTTACTATATATCCGCTAAAATGGAGTCATATTTTTGGTTCCATTACGTAATGATCATGATCAATCTGTATCATCAAGATTGTTCGTCATTCATAGGAATTCCGTTTTGTTGCCAAATGGTCTTGTCCTGAATATCGAGATCACTGGTTGTAAAAGAGCGAAAATCAAAAGCTATAAAGTGTTGAGGTATTGGAAATCGATTAGAACAACAAATTTGACTGCACATTAAGAGAATACTCGTGATATACAGAATGTACGCTACGGGCACTCATCCCATGGAATGATATTCAAAAGGAATATTTCCCTCACGATATTTGCTCTTCATTTCGAAGTTTTTAATCGTTCCTTTTTATGCCGATAGCTGGCATATTTTAACCTACCAATTTATCTTTCATTGGAATGATTAATTCTGTACACTTTGGAAATTTCAAAGTTTATTGGACAACTAGATTCTCTAAAATCATCAATACTTCCAATCTGTTTGGTTAATTCAAGCTTCGAATACAGAGGAATGTTATTAGGAGATTTTGAGAAAACAAATCTAAAATTTCTACATAGATTATGATTCAAATTGCTACGCTTGATTATGCTTCTATTACCTAGTAACTGCTTGCTAATGCAAAACTTTTTATTTGCCTTTTGGTGCGAGATTCAAGAAATGCATTAATGTAATATGAAAGCTGCGGAGTCGTTAGCGTGCCTGCATGCTATCGCTCCAACACCGAGGTCCCGGGTTCGAATCCCGGCTAGCCGGACTTTTCTGGTTAGGGAATGGTCGTGTGTGTTAGTTCATAATTATTAAAATGGATGTAATTGGGTAATATAATTCCCGTTTCCATTAAAGAAATTATTATTATTATTACACGTCCCATTTACCGGAACAGTCCTGTTATCGGCCTTTCCATCCCGTCCATATACTCGAAAAATGTATTTTATCACGTTAAAACTGCCGCGAAAATTGTGATTTTAAATTAAATCCAATAGAAAGATACAGATAATTTAACCATCGTTTTCATGAAAGTTGAACTTAATAATTAATAATATACTATCAAAAATTATCGTAGCAAAAATTAACATCATATGGTTTTTGAATTAACAACGACTCTATGATGCGTCCGTGATGAGAAACGTTATCTTCTAATATTGATGCTGTTTCACCATTAAAATTCATTAATTTCCTATGATTCGCAATTCATTCGCGCGCTGGAGATAATTTATATTCTGGTTAAGATAAAATTTCTATCGATATATTTGTCAAGATTTCTTGTAAATAAAATCTGCACTGAGGAATGAAAACATGTGCCGAGAATCTTAGGACTAAAATATTTGTCCCGTTTTACTGATTGGAAATGTCCCGTTTGGAACTGGACTTGATACGCTCAACCTAAGTAAGAGTAAGTCGGAGTAATTGCATTTTCTTCTCATTGAATACAATGAAAAGTATAGTTCATAGTATGATTGTGCTTCTTTTATGTGAACGTGCTACATTCATAACACTCTGGCTCAGAGAGGAAAGCAAAAACAAACTACTTCATTCCTCATCTTGCTTAGTAAGCTCATTCCCTTTTCCGGAGCTTTAGTTAACTAATGGTGGAGGGGTTGAGGTTTATACCGGATTTCAGGCGGAATGCTTTACAAACAGACGGCTCGATAGCGCGTTTCCGAAACTCCGAGGAAATCATATGCTTCGCTCATTCCTTCAGCTACGGGTTTTTCACTCTTAGACTTTATTTTATGGGAATCTTATTCTCATGCATATTTAATCGAGATTTCATCCGAATGAACGGAGGCTAAAAAATCAATGATTCGCAATGAATGAATTCCTCGAAGAAATTGTGAAGGAAAACGGAAAGGTAAGGGAATTATAATATGGAAATGAATCGTTAATGAATATTTAGACTTTGTATTGGTATAGTTTCACGGCCAAAGTAGGCGTCCAAGAAAAGGGACTAATCTGGTCATTAGTAGCCTTGCGCGGTGGAAAGGCGGACGGTAATTGGCGCCTGAATCCCTCGGGCAATCCTTAAAGCCCTATGCCTCCATTCACTCGCCCCCAGATAATTAATCATTAACTAGACAACGTGTTTAAGCGCCGCCCTTGATTCATTCCAGCGATTTATACGGATATACGTGTGCTCGATTATAGGTATGCCTACAAAAACCCAACACACACATATTGTAATATATAAGAAAGGTGTTCAAAGAGTTTCTGAAATGAAGCTTAATGGTGTCTGGAACAGTTTTAAACTGAAATAAAACAGGACTATCGTAATGGTGCATATTCACAGTGTCTCAGAACATTAAGCGGCAAAAAATTTAAAACAATATGTGGTATAAATTTAGCTTGAATTTAGACTAAAACCTAAATCTTTTGAAACTATGACTGTTTTAATTAAAAACAAAGAGAGATGATTTAAGGATTGCATTACTATACAACCTTCTAAGATAAGCTTTGAAATAAGAAATAACTGAAAAAAAAAGGAAATTGGAACTCGGCTTAAAATGAATAGGAGTTCCAAAAACTCTCCGTAAAAATCTCTTCAATAATCAATATACAAATTAACCCCTGAGGATGAGGATTAGCCCCAAAATGCTCATTGGGTGATTCTTAGAAATTCAGTAATTCGACGGCTCTTTCTTTCTCTTCGAGGAAGAGGACTGGATGGATTGATGAGATGGATGCACTTTTTGAAATTCTTTGTTTGAGATATTACAATAAGACAATTTCATACAATAAAATATAAAATTATATAATTCTATGATAACTCTCATTTCCATCATTGTGCCATTCTCTATCTTTATCTAAAACATTGTAAAAATAAAATTTCGTCAACGATAAGCCTACCTCTTTGTGCAAATATTTTTGTTTTCCATCAGTGCTGTTTCGATAGCAATAAGAAAATAATAAATAATTTTGCAACACTTCTAGAAGTTTACTTATAAGGCGCCTTATTTGCATTTTATTACGGCTTTTTGAAGTTTATGCAGATAACATTTTTGTAATTAGCATGCAGAATAGTCGTTTAAGGTTAGATAGTTACGAAAAGATAATAAGCCGGCTATAATTTTATTATTAGATTAAATATAAACATTTCAGCTAGGAATTTTAATAGTTCTGTAGTTCTGTAATTTTGGTAACACATAAAGACACCTATAGTACCTGCCGGAATACATTTCAGTCAATTCAAAGGGTATTTCAACCCATCATTCGACCACGTCACAGCTTTTCAAATTGAACCGTCAGACATCTGCCCAAAACCTCAAATTTGTCGATAATTATTGATTCATCGACTCCTTTTCCTTTCCAACAACGAAATACACTCTGTATTGGGTCTCGTCAAAGAATATATAAATAAAGTATATGTCATATATAGTATATATCATTGGAGTTGTCACTCTAACGTCATTCCCGTCACCAATACGTCATGTCATTTAAACGCCGCGACATTCCAACGACAACTCAGTCCTCAGCATTTGGTGAGCTATGAGCCAATTTCCGCATGTATTGACAAGCAAATCTAAGCCTGTTCTGATAAGGCCTCTGATAACCAACCAAAAAGAACTAAACCCTAGTATTTTCCACTTTTTATATTAAATACTAAGTGTTATTTTCAGTTGGTTCTAGAGGGCCTTCCACGAAGTTCGGCAAGAATACCTTGAGCCCATAAGTCTCCGGTGTATCAACGCATCTCAAGTTTTGCATTGAGTTTGAAATCATTTCCGTCGAAGTCGTTCTTCATTGAATATTGCAATCGCTTCCTTTATGACATTCTCTCAAAACTCCGTTAAGGTTCCCGGTCGTTTTGTGCCACTGAAGATGTGATCCTCCATTAATCCTTGCTCAAGAACTGGCCCTAACGGATATGCCCAGCGGGTTGTCCGATTCTGGCGGCTATCGTACTGTCCTACGGCTGGAATCCCTAGACTCGAGTCGTCTTAAATGTGCATTAAGCAATGCTTTGCTCTTCCGATTGGTCTGCGGACCGTTCGGATGAAGTGGATACTTAGAATTCAAGAGATTTTCCCCTAATTCGGTGGACAAAGGTGATTGAGGCTGTCTCTCTGCAGTGACAACGGCTCATGGAGATGTAAGGTTTTGCTTCGGAGGGTGAGGTACGGTTCGGAAGGACCACTGCTAATGTACTTCCACAAAGCGTGCTATATAACCAGCTGCTCTGTAATATCTATTAACCACAATAATGATAATGGAATTATAGAAGTGTAAAAGAGTGAAGTGACTCGAACCCAAGTCTTTCACTTTCCTTAGTTAAAGTTAAAGTTTCCGTTAATTAAAAGTTCCAATTAACAGAAGTGAAATCGACGCGGCACGGGAGTTAAGTTATTAGAATACTCACTTGGAAAGTGGGAGACCTTGGTTTGAGTTCCAGTCAATCGCTATTCTTCATCTTTATATTTCTATAACTCCTCCTCAACAAAATAATGATAATCTTATATAATAATCGCGGTTGTGTACATATTTATGTGTCCGATGTTAATAACTCCCGTAAGAAATACATTGGAGGAATATTAGAAAATAATTTCACGCACTTTCCAAAGAGATAGACTTATGAAATTCAAAGATTCAATAGAGAATCTGTGATCTAAAACATAAAGATATTTTTCTACTAATAGTATCCATGAACGACTCGGAAATGCTCTCATAAGAAATGCACGTAAAGTTCATTTTGATCGATCGAAGACATTTTTTCTTTTGCAAAATTAAATTATAAGTAATGGCCATACGATATCGAGATAAGTGCCAGAAGAAAGAAAATTGAATAAAAATTCTTATTTTTGTTGTGAATTATTAATTTTGATCTAAATTGCGAGAATTTTTGGTAAAATAAACGAAATTTTGCGGTTGTATATGACCAGTCCCCTTGAAAATCAATGTGGTTGTTGAATCCGAGCTTATGCATTCTTAAAATGTATATGGAGAAAATTCTTGTAACATAAGCCGAAAGACATAGTCAGAGAAGGGAAGTAAATGCTACATTAAGTTGGTTCTAGGATTGATTTTTTTTAAGTCTATTAATGAAATAGAGTGCGCGCACCTCCTGCCATACGCCCAAAAGAGTTACGGCTGTAGATAGACAGATAACTAAATAAGATAAAAGATCTCATTAATTTATTTAGTAAGTTAGGAAGGGCATTGCTTTGTTGAAATAAAAAAGGCGTGGCAATGCGTGATGTATGAAGAAATGAGACTAAATAAGAACTTCAGTTAACGTTATTTGCATTCTATAGTATGAAATATACGAAGATTATAAAGTTATATTAATTATGTTTATAAATATTATATTATATAAGTATTATAAATCATGAATAAATATGCATCTATATAACCGAGAGACATTAAAATGAACAAATGCGAAACCAATTAAAGAAATCCTTTTTTAAAACAAGCGAGCTATAGAAACGTCTTACCTTCTTCTTATGAAACTTCTCAGAAAATCTGAAATTTTTCCGGAAAAATTTCCCTAAACATGATTCAAATCACTGAGGATGAACTTTTGGATCATTCTTTGAAATTGTTTGAATTTAGGAACTTAAAAGCAGACACGCTAACCATTCGATGGAAGATGGTAGATAACTTGGTTATAATCCAACAAACCGTTGGTTAAATAGAGTACGGCATTCCCGATGATGACAGAGAATAAGACAGATACATTTAAATTAATCCTTGACATTTTTGACTGGGTATTTTGACATACATCAGATGTATGAGATAATAGTAGAACATTTCTCTATAAATTAAATTTATTTCTGTCATTTATGACGGGGGAATTCACCTGTATTAATATCTATTATATATAGCTAACTCTCCGGATATACCTATATATATATATACCTATATATTTATAGGGGATACGAATTCTGACCATGTTCCACAAGCGCCGTCGACGTCAGATTTTTTCGACGTACTGGCCCTACACTCTAGATGCCAGAATAATGCAGACTTCGACGCTAGCTATCATGGGTTCGATGCCAGAAATTCCCAAAAATCACAATTTTCCCATAAGAATGCATTGCGCGGATTTTTGAAAATTATTTTGAGGCACTTATCGCTAAGATAGAGGAACCAAAATTTCGGAGGTTGAAGTTGAGATAGTCTTCTATGCTTCTCATGGAAAAAATGTAGCCAAATGACAGTGAGTTCGACGCCAGGTGGATGCAAAATTCTTCCATAAGAAATGCATTGCTACAATTTTTGTCATTTTTTTTCAATACCTTCCCGATAAGCTGGAAAGATCAAACTCCGTGTGGCGACGGAGGCGTTTGAACACATTCTTTCGTGAATTTCACGGTTCGTCTAGTGGTCCTTGGTTCGATGCAAGAGGGTCATTCCGATTCCACCATGCATTTCAAATGGGGAAAACGGAATCTTATTTTAGGACCTTCCCGATAAGATATGGAATCGAAACTTTGGAATAAGTCATAATGGCACTTACCTAATATTAATTCGCTATTTCTCTAACAGAAGGGTCCTGAGTTCGACGCTAGGCGGTCATTAGCGCGAATATTTTCAATCTGTTTTGAGACCGTTCTCGATGCGATAGAGCAATCAAAATTACGGTGTTTGCAGATGAGATGGTCTTCCATAGTACCAAAGGAAGAAATGTTAGCAAATGACCGTGTGTTCGACGCCAGGTGGGTTCGAAATGCTTCCGTAAGAAATGCATTGGTGAAATCTTGGATGATTTTTTTAAAATCCTTCCCGAAGAGCTGGAAAGATAAAACCCGGAATGGTGACAGAGGTGTTGGAGAACATTCTTTCATGTTATTCGTCGTTTCTGCAGTGGTCCTTGGTTCGATGCAAGAGTGTCATTCCGATTCTACCATGCATTTCAAACGGGAATAACGGAATCTTATTTTATGACCTTCCCGATAAGATACTGAATTGAAACTTTGAAACACGTCAGAGTGGCGCTTATCTATTATTCGTATGCCATTGTCTCTCACAAATGGGTCCTGTGTTCGACGCCAGGCGGTCATTTACGCAAATTTTTAAAAATTGTAATTCTGACCATGTTCCACGAGCGCCGTCGACGTCAGATTATTACGACGTACTGGCCCCACCCAGTAGATGCCAGAATAATTCAGACATCGACGCTAGCTATCATGGGTTCGATACCAGAATGTCCCAAAAATCGCAATTTTCCCATAAGAATGCATTGCGCGGATTTTTGAAAATTATTTTGAGGCACTTATCGGTAGGATAGAGGAACCAAAATCTCGGAGGTTGAAGCTTAGGTAGTCTTCTATGGTTCCTATGGAAGAAATGTTGCCAAATGACCGTGAGTTCGACTCCAGGTGGGTCCGAAATTCTTCCATAAGAAATGCATTGCTGCAATTTTTGAAAATTTTTTTCATTGTCTTCCCGATAAGCTGGTAGGATAAAACCCTGAGTGGTGAGAGAGGCGTTTGAAAACTTTCTTTCATGAATTTCACAGTTCGTCTAGTGGTCCTTGGTTCGATGCAAGAGGGTCATTACGATTCCACCATGCATTTCAAACGGGGAAAACGGAATCTTATTTTAGGACCTTCCCGATAAGATATTGAATCGAAACTTTGGAATAAGTCATAATGGCACTTACCTAATATTAATTCGCTATTTTCTCTCACAGAAAGGTCCTGAGTTCGACGCTAGGCGGTCATTAGCGCGAATATTTGCAATCTGTTTTGAGACCGTTC
This sequence comes from Pachydiplax longipennis, assembly GCA_036926295.1. NCBI lineage: Eukaryota > Metazoa > Arthropoda > Insecta > Odonata > Libellulidae > Pachydiplax > Pachydiplax longipennis. Next base: position 8,154,368 of record JAVFKF010000044.1, on the reverse strand, counting down.
TCGATGCGATAGAGCAATCAAAATTACGGTGTTTGCAGATGAGATGGTCTTCCATAGTATCATAGGAAGAAATGTTAGCAAATGACAGTGTGTTCGACGCCAGGTGGGTTCGAAATGCTTCCGTAAGAAATGCATTGGTGAAATCTTGGATGATATTTTTAAAATCCTTCCCGATAAGCTGGAAAGATAAAACCCGGAATGGTGACCGAGGAGTGTGAGAACATTCTTCAATGTTATTCGCCGTTTCTGCAGTGGTCCTTGGTTCGATGCAAGAGTGTCATTCCGATTCTACTATGCATTTCAAACGGGAATAACGGAATCTTATTTTATGACCTTCCCGATAGGATACTGAATTGAAACTTTGAAACACGTCAGAGTGGCGCTTATCTATTATTCGTATGCCATTGTCTCTCACAAATGGGTCCTGTGTTCGACGCCAGGCGGTCATTTACGCAAATTTTTAAAAATTGTTTTGAGGTCTTTCTCAATGCAGGAGACTATTCAAAATCACAGCGTTTGCGTTTGAAGTAGTTTTCTATAGAACCAGTGGAAGAAAGGTTACTTTTGACCGTGAGTTCGATGCCAGATGGATGTAAAATTCTCACGTAAGAAATTCATTGCGGCAATTTTTAAGAATTTTGCTGGATAAGCTTCGAAGATGATACCCGTAAGGGGAACTTATTGTAAATTTTTACCAATTAGCTTGCAGTATGCAAGCAACTTTTACTCGTCATGAATAATCCTTCACTACAGAATCATATCATTTATGTAAGTTAGACATAAGTAAACCCATACTGTATATAGGGAACTGTACTAGGTCTTGATAAGTGTATGGAAAACGCTAACACGGAAACACTAACTCTGAGAAGTGACGCTCTATTTACTCAACTTTACTATAACAAGTAGTTCACGTGACATTTTCCTCAGTTCTCGTGTATTTTGAATTTGTGTGAATCTCTGTTCTCGGTTAAATTCAATTTACTTCACTCTTTGTAATGTTACCCTAGAGTCGAGCACTGTCCGACACACGTAAAATCAGAGTTACATATTGAGTCTAGGAACGGCCCACTTACAAAGATCTGTCTGAATCATTATATCGTTAAAGTTATTACTTTTTCACCGTGGCCATTACCCGAGAATTTTCCTTTAGATACATTTTGAAAAAATTTTATGTACTTAAGGAGGCTTACTTAAGGAAAGATTATGAATGATCCGGGCATAAATTCTTATCTGCGTGTTTCAATAGGAATCCTTCAAATCGCAGTTTTTAGCTAGAAAATGTGGGATGCCTCTACAGTTCACAATTACACTAATTAAGAATTGCAATCATATCACAGAGTAATATTGTTATAAACTTCAAAAGCGGAGGCCATTTCGCACTCCTGTTCCCTCCGGGAATCGAACCCGGGACCGCTTTCACCAAAGTCAAACGCGCTACCCTCATGGCTTTCCGTTAACTACTAGATCATTGCAGTAAACTTTTATTGTCAAACATTTTTATTTCTACACCTATTCCTCCTAACTTCTTCACATCCTTTTACTTCTTAACCAAATAAATACAATAGAAATTGTATAAGCCTACTCAGATGGGCCTAGAATACACCCAAAAGAATGGCTGTCATAACGGCTGAAAAAACTGGTATAGAATATTGCTTTATTAAGCGAGGATGGTCCCAAAAGGGAATCGCTTAACGTAATAATCGTTCAAGCTCTGAAGTCAATAATAAAGTTGAAGATTATAATGTAAACACAACACCAAACACGGAAAAGCTTCGGATAGGAGGAGAAAAACTTTTCCCCTAAAGGCACTCACAGATAAACCCACGGAGAGGGAAAACTCTCGCACAAGAAACGGAGGAGAAAAACCACAGAGAGAAATTAAATTTAGCAGCAAACATCATATAACAATATATCAATAACAGAAATACACATACTAACAATCACATTACGATAATCATGAAATCAACAATTGTACAATGAAAATTATCAGTATAAAATTATATCGAAATTAACGAATAATTTATAATAAATATCCAAATATGTACCAAAATATTATCAGTGTAATGTCTGAATTGATACTGAGGTCTTTGTTTTATTCCTTAAGAGGTAAAAAGAAAAAGAATTAACAAATGTGGTCAAAAACGAAAGGGAAAACACTTTTCAAAAACGAAGTAAAAATTATGTTTTCCAAGTAAAATCAAGGAAAGTTTTTTCAGTGGATTTATCGAACATAGGATAAAAAGGTCATGGAAATAAATCAGAAAGAACATAACGTAGAGAAATATGGACGTTAGGTCATTAACTTTCCTCATCTATAAATAAGTCACGAGGAGTGCGTTTGACGGAAAAGAATGATAGGTTTTTAACTTTGGGACCGTGTAGACCGTTCCAATATCTGTCTCCTAGAACATGAAAAGATTTAGGTAAAATTTCTATTCTTTGAAAGGAATTCGTAAATTTAACTGATGGTCGAATTTCAAGAGTGAAGGTGTTCCTTGCTCATCTTTAGAGTGAGAGGAAAATTCGTTGAGTGTTTTCAGTGAGTGAATGAATTAGAATGTTTGTATACAATGTGTATACGAAGTGCTATCTCTGTATTGTTTGCATATATATATAGTAAATTGAGTCCACACTCAAGTCGCAGCCTACCACATTGTTTCAGAAGTTTAAAATACTCATTCCTCTTATCGAATATATCGAAATTGAATAAATCAATTACTTTATCGAATATAAATTAATTGATTGGTGGAATGATTTAAATTCAAGCCAAATGGAGAAATAAAATCCTTGATAAGTATAAAGTGGAAGTCAAAGATTGGGATTGATTCTTGTAAAATGTTCAGCCTAAGCTTTATAAGTATGATGTTAATTTAACTTTTCAGTTCGTGAAGTATACGGAATCTTTCTTGAATACATTTGCTGTTTGACTGTGGGATCCAAGTGAATAACTTACACATATGTGCACCAAAATGTTTTTACATTGGGGTATAATTCGATGTCCTTGACCTTAAATTCGATACTTTAGCACCAAATTTAATTTTAAGCATTTGCGATGGCCTAAGTCCTACAATACCGGAATACTTACACATTTTCTTTGGAGATTTGCAATTCTTTTAGTTTTGTATATGTCTGAATAATTTATCATAACATTCCATACTCATTTTATCATTATCCTATTCGTAATTTTACCGTTTATGAAAAATATTTTATGAAATTATTTCGAATTTTCGATAATAATACATGTTTTAAATTGCTATCATGTGATAAGAAAGGTATTATACTTTACGTAATGATACTTTTCCTAAACAAATTAAAATTAGAGCCCTGAGCCGAAATTGAAATATATTTTAAGACTATACATAAAATTTTGCACACCTCTGGGGATTATTGTAAGTATTGGGATATGTTTTAGGATTAGTTTCGTCATTGGACATTAGAGAAAGAAAGTTTCACTGAGAATTTGACAGATTTCATAATCCCTGATAAGCAAGTAATAATACAGAGTCTTCAATGCACAGAAAATGAGGGAACGCCATTTTCCGAAAGTGCGAAGGAATTCCGAATATTGAGTCTCTGCTTCTGAGATTTAATTCGAATCCACAGGGGAAATTTTCGTCTTCCATTTCCAGCAGAATCTTATTTTTTAATTGCATCATCAAGATATTTTTAGCGTGATTATCCATTTTCGAAATTCTCGAAGTGTAAAAATTCTATTGAAATCAATTTCCGTTGATTCTCCATGGAAATTGAGCTCGGTCGTTCGATTAATGTCAAATTTATCGAATTTTAATTAAAAGAAGAGAGAGAAAATCATTTTTCAAAAGACATTTCAACTATCTCGGCTGTCCCAAAGTACGGATGTCTCCGTTTCACATTACATAGCTGAGTCAAAATTCTTTCAACTTAACAAATAAATAGGTTAAAAAGTAATAGATGCCATCAAATTCTGCATTGAATCGTCATGCGGTAGACAAAGGTTAGGAAGAGGGTTCAATACAATTCATCACGTACAATTGACAATCAAATAGACTGTTTAACTTAACTTTAATCGTAAATCCCTCCTCTATGGAACATATATACTGATAAGACCTTTACTACAAAGCACATTTAGATATAATCGATATTAAAAGCAGAATTAACTTAATAAAGTGTTTCAATAGCGATTGTGTTCATCGATCGAAGGGTGTTTCTGTGGTGATTAAGACTGCGGTACAACTGGGCTCTAAACAACGTGCAAATTTAGTATTTCTATTCAGCGAATTGTTATATCCAATGAACTTAAGTGTTTTTGTTCTTATACATTTTCCTTCAACGCTTCAAACCAAAAACATCTACCGAATATCTTGTTATCATCCAGGTAATATCAACACAGAAATTCACTCGCCTCAATGCTCAAGGATGAATATCGCAAAAAAGAGTCTAGTCCAAGAATAAAATTCTTTTTTCCTGAAACAGTACACTAATGGCATCATTCCTTATATTCTCCATTTTTCGCATATATTTTTCTTCTCATATGCATCCATATATCCTCCCATGAAGTTTGTTTAATACGTTTAACTTCCTATGCTTCTTTCTTCTGGACATCATTCATCACAATCAACAAGCATTTGTGTCAGTCGTTGCCTTTAGAACCAACCAATTGAGTTAATGGTATAGAAAAAATATTAAATGAATTGTTCCGATGAACTGAAGAACTTAAAAGGTGCACTTTTCTTCAAAGTACTAAAAAGACTAATGTAAAATACAATAATATTATATTTGAAATTTTATAATAAATTCATTCATTATTTATCATTCAAAATCAAGTTTTAGCAACATTAATCCTCAGTAAACGCAAAATTTCAGGCCTTATTGTGTTGAATATCATATTTAAATGAAGATGACTTTCACTTTTCACAAGTAAAAAAATTTAGATAAAAACTTCCACACATTTAAAAACGAGATCTCACGATCGCTTTCAGCACCCTTTCTATTTGTCCCTACCCCTTAATGTTCCTCTCCCTCCCGTTACCCTCTCTCTAATTCTTACCCTCCTTTCCTTTATTGCTACTATGTATAAGTTCTCCATCTCCTTTTTAAGCACCTTGGGATCGCCAGACGAAACCAGTCTTTTTAAATTTTTGGAGCTGCCCCAGTGAAAAGGGAATCGAAAAGTGTGATGGGACCAAGAATAGAATCCTTTCTCTATTCGGAAGGTTGTTTTATCCAACCAAATTATCCAGCCAGAACATTTTATAAAACGATTTATGGAACTTTGTAGGCAAGGGAAGATTCCGGGTTCAATTCCTAGTCCCGACAGAATTATTTCAAGTCTGTTTTTCCTGGGGATTCTTCCAGGGTGCAAGGCCTTAATTTTCAATTGTAAATAAAAATAATTTTCTTTTTTTTAATTCTTAGATTAATTTTCTATTCAAATGCGAGCGTACTATCGAAAAAATTCTGCAGCTCGTTAAGTAATTCCGCAATCATCACATCATCACCGTAATGCAACAGCAAATCTAAGTCTTTAATTTTTAAACCTCTTCAACTCTTTCAGACTTCCATCATAGAAAAGCTCAAACAACGAGGGATAAAATTCTCTCTTCCGATCTTGAAACACTCACTCCACTCTTCTTTCCCTCTCCAGAAAGCTTTACTTCCGCCATAAATTCCCTTTTTGGCATTAATTAACCATTCATCTCTCCCCCATATTCACTCAGAACTTTCCACAATTCACACCTGTTTACCTTACCACACGTTCTCCCCGAATGCACATTACACTTCCTTCCTCAAAACACTTTTACTTACAGTCCTTACTTTTATTTATCTCTTGGATTTTTGAACTGTGTATTTCTCTAGCTCGTATAAAACCTCACTGAATTTTATTTTTAATGATCGCGAGAATTCTAACTTTTTCAGTGTTTAATTTACTGTTTGTTTTCCAAGGTGTACTTCATAAACTTCTAGCTCTATAATATTTACATTTCCACTCACTTCACATCTCTTTGAACAACGGAACAATTCTAGAGCTTTCCAAATATAGCCTCCGGATAGCCAAGTGGGCAACGCATTCGACCTTGGTGAAAAGGGTCCCGGGTTCGAAAGACGGTAGAGGGCTCACGTGTGAAATTACTTCAGCAATTTAAAAATTAATGCTACTTTTACTAGAGCTTTCCATTAGAGATTTTTAAATTATGTACTACTGATGTATGAATAAAACTTACTTATAATATACCTCGTTCTCTAAAAGACGGATTTCATTTCATTTCTACATTCTACTAATTTATTACACGTCAACCGAATTTCGTACTAATCGAATTCCTCGCTAACGCCACTCATTGCTTCATGTTTTATAGACAGAAGTACTTTTCTCCAACGTGAATTATCTATGAATAAATTTATTGCTAAAGAAATGAACAATTAACCAGTGAATACAAAATTTAACAAAGTCCTTTATTGTCATTTTTAGGTGTGTAATCTTAAGTGGCTTGTAATTTTCCGTCTATTTTTTCAAGAATAACCTTCTTCTGTTTTATCAATTTCTCCATAAGTATTTTGGACATAGTCATACCAGTGTTGTTATCTTTTTACCATATCTTTTTATAGTCTACGTAATGCTCACTACCCTCCTGGATACTTCACGAGAAGGAGGTATAAATCAGGTTGGCGACCGAAGGTATACACTTGAGTATTCCTAATCTAATCCGATATGCTTGGGACCAAAGTAGTTTTGGAACCTGGAATGTTTCCGGGTGTAGGAATGTCGGGAAAAGTTAAACTTTCAGAAAAATTAATTTTGACTTGACATAAAAAAGGAAAGATTTCAAACTTATATTTAATTATCAAATGAGGTTGATGGACTAACAACTGAATCCTTGACCGATGAAAAAGAGACCGTAGTGGATGGAATTATTAAATATTTACTGTCATTTGCCTTATTTCCGTAAGTTTTTCTGCTAAAATATTTTTTATCATATGGCTAAATTCAGTTTTTATGGTCACGAGTCATAACATGTAAGTATAAAACGCAGTACTGAATAGTGAGTTGCTGAAATATTACGAACTTGTGAATTTTAGATAGGGGATATCCATTCTGTATAACGAATCTTCACTAGATACTTCCATAAAATTTCTCACAGCTAAAAGATATTTTTCTTCGAACATTTTCCAACTTAACATTCATTCCAGATTGTGTCATCAACCTTTTTAGGCACCATTATTCTGCCATTACTCCTCTTTCTCGCCTTTTTCATCCACTTTCAGAATGAATTCTTGTTTCCATCAAACTCATTCTGCATGCCTTCATCCTCAATTACCTTCACTCGGTCCTTAATTCCATTCACAGCAATTTTCGCTGCTGCAATATTCTTTCTATACATTTCCAACATCCCCATTCTTTACGGCAATCTTCCTTTCATGTGTTTCCTTCTCATGTACAACTCGTTTTACATCCATACATAGCATTCCCCTTCCGTGCGTTTCATCTCGCTCCATATACTCTCAAATCTAATTTGCTTAAAATGACTTCCATTCTAACGCAAGAGATCTCCGTATTTTCTTTCGTTTAATGAAAGGATAATCTTATTTGACCTCTGCTAACCACCTTTGCTTTGGTCATCTGAGGATTCAAGGTAACTTTCGTAGTGATAGAAGATAGAATAGATTAGACCATTGAGTAAGCTTACCAGTAACCAAGGCATTAAGCTACGTCCTCTGAAATGGCTCTCCTAGCATCATTAATCTTTGTTATAATAGATTTCTATACATCTTACAGTCATTAATCTTATGCATGTACATTCCCTTTTTAAGTCGATTCTCTACACATTAATGAGACCTTTCTTAATGGAAGACCTTACATAATAACCATTTCTCCCTTAAAAATTCATTTTTATGTTCTTTTGTATCCTTTTTTTAAATTCCAAGCATTTTTTATTAAATTACCGTAGGGAGTAATAATCTACCCTACTCAGAACTCCGAAAGACTCATACTCAGGGCGAGAAAAGCCGTCGCTTCTGCTCTCGATGCGTATATGCATCGCAGGAAGACATTTTATGGTGCCATATAATCTCGCGTCAAATTTTCAAAATATCGGAAACACTTCCGAATAAATTGAAAGTGGTGCTACGAGGCTGATGGTTAAAATCCAGCTTCGTTATCCTGCCAAACGCAACTCGGGTTTCTTTAAAGTGTTGCCGGTTGCCAACCATTTCAGATTGATAATAAAACAGATTGGTGTATTTGGGCATCGAACCGTAATATTTTCCGTTTCGGTATCCACTCCGGTTCGACAAATCCGGGTTGATTTCCGGTTTATCTGTTATTTTCAATGTCGAACCGGTTTTTTTCAAATCGACTGATGTATAGGTGTTTACTACCATAGTTCAGTAAGTAATTTGCAGTACTTTTTAATTTTATCTTCAACTTTTATACTTTTATTAGTCATTATTTTAGTCATTTAAAAATTTACACTGATTTAAAATTTTCTATAATTAATATTTATTGTTACTTGTTCGTTATTATATTGTTATTTGTTGTTACTTTATGTTATTATACTATTGCTAAGTCAATGGCTTATTTACTTTCCTTTAGATTTAGATGCAATACACGTTTGTTCTGCTTTTATATGCTTCACTTGTGCAAGTTTAACCTCTATAGTTTTCTATTTATTTTATGAATGTATGGTAGTGTATGCTGTGATATTTTGTGAGATCACTATTGTGATATTTTCATGTATTGTATTATTAGATATTTCCTAATGAAATAGAAAGCTTTTTTATTCCCGTATAATAAGCTAAATAAATCAAATCCTTCTCTAAGATTTTACTTATGGCTGACTTTTTTAATTTGAATTATCTTAGGCCAAAGTTTACTCTAAAGCATAATAATAGACAGTTTCAAGTGGTACTTACACATATTTAGTAAACCTTCCTTTAATTAAGTGTAATTAAAGTAGTATTGTTGGAAAGAAAAAAATGGGACGGAATATACAACGTTTTTCGGTTTAAGAATTTTAATTATTTTCAGATTTAGTTTTCACATCAGCAAAAATAACGGTTCTTTTCAGTTTCTGTTTTCGGCTCGGTTTCGTTTGATGCCATTGTATAAACTAGAGGTTGCCTTTTTGGGGGTTAATTGTAGTCTTTTCTTTAGTTACTAAAAGAAACAAACGTACTCAAATGAGTTTGTCTCTCGATTTTTATTATATAATTATGTCATGCGAAAATAAAATAGATAATATTCTAGCTATTTTACCTAAGTGATGAAATACGTTTATTTTCCTTACAAATTCAACGTTAAACCACCACTCAAGAAGGGACTAATGGTTTCATTTTGCAAGCTAATGTTTTCTTGGGCGTCCTAATGATAGATGTGGTTCTCAGATGAAGAAACGTTTTTCACCCCTGCTATAACCAAAAGATTGATTGCCTTCAGCTCAGGGCTCAGCTGCATGGTAACAAGTTCTTGAGATTTTCACATATATAAAAGAATATTATATCCATTGAAATTACCGAAGAATCCCACACGTAAGACTGGAAGTAAGCCATTTTAGTCTCTTTAGACCCATATTTCGACTGGCCATACGAGCATCCTTAATCTTTCTACGCACACAAGCCCTGATTAAGGGCAAGGGCTGGAAACAGAGTTAAAGTTTTCCCTCGTCTGTTTTCAGACTAAGAATGGAAGGGATTGAAAATGGCTCCGAGATTAGCGTTCCAATCCATTCGCTTTCCTCGCGGAATCTCTGAAAGTTTAATGAGCTACTTTAAGTGACTACATCAAAGGAGTTTGCATTCGTGTCCCTGAGGAAAGCACACGCTTAAAGCGAATAGAGCATCTCGAGAGGCAGGTGAATGCAAATAATGACGGCAATTATTGGTTCGCCTCATTCCAAGTTAGTAAGCGTAATGATGAAGACAGACGAGGGATTTCCTCCTAATAGTTGTAGAAAGTTCATCTACGCCTTGAATCAGTCGCCTGAAGGAAGGAGAGAAGGAGATTGTTAATTAACACATAAATCAATGATTAAATGCAGAAATAATCCTTGGGATGTACCGCACATTTAACTAAGGCCTGGTATTATAATGTATGCCCAGAGTGGAGGTTAACTTCAGCATCAGGCTAGCCCTAACAAACGGTACTATAATATGAAGTTAAGCCATACATAGTATTTATTTCAATACTAGTTCAAATCTGAAGAAGTGATAGAATTGTCAATAGTTCTTCGACATCTAAATCATATCGCACGTATGGGCTCCAAACCCGGAATCGAACTCGGGACCGCTTTCACCGGAAACGAAAGCGCTGCCCACAAGGCTATCCTGGTGCCCTTCGAATGTTAAGCTTGTGATTGATTATATTTCATTACAAATGCATGCAAAGAATACAGCGTATATGTATTACGATGAGGAATAGTTCAAAACAACGTTGCGGCAACAGGTATGAAAATAATTCTAAGTCGATGAATATAAATAATCAGCTTGGTAGCTAGTAGTACCTAACGGTGTCAATAGCTTCGTAATATGTTATGTTACTAACCAGCAATTAAGCTTAACTTTTTAAATGAAAAGAAATAGAAACTCGGAAAAAGATTCAGAGGCCGAGAAACTCTCCATAAGCCGACTGCGTTTGAGAATGTCTCTTCTTCGAATAAAGAAAGAACCGGAGGATTGCTGACCTTCTAAAAAGCACTCAATGCGCATTTCTGTGACTATACCGCCTATATTTTATGGAATTTCACGCATAACATTTCATTACTGATCTGAAAATCGTGCTTTTTCACTACAAATGGAATACAAATCGAATTAAATAAATATTAAATTCGATACACGACGCTGTCTGTTCCTGGAAAAATTCCCATACTCTCATTTTCTTCGTATTGTACTTATCGTCGTCGTCCGTTGAAGTATAATTGAAAATTAAAATGACATTACAGGTAAATTTTTTGATTGATTGATATAATTTCGTAACTATGTTATTTGGGATAAGTAAATTAGTATAGGTATGATGCGTACTTATTTATAATATAACATTTAAATATAATGTGTAAATTGAACAAGAAACAAAAAAGAAACGAAAACAATTTTTCGCCACTTGAATTTGTATCCAACCTGAAGATTTGAAGATGTTGATTCGGTTTTTTGGTTTTGTTTCGGAATTTTTTTAAAAGTTTTTGTCAATCAAAAAGAAAGTAATACGATTGGATTCAAAATTTCGACACCTCTACTTTTCATTCAATCTATCCTTGAAGATCCATCATATTCCACTATTCTATGTATTATCCACGTCACCTGGTTATCGCATCTTAATCTGCATTGGTACCCTGCAAGACCCCTATCGGAGTACTGCCAAGATGTAAAATCCAGGCGGTCGACCTACTTTGTTTATTACAATCACCCGCAGGGAGAATAAGTTTAAAAAGCGATTTTTCTTCGGCTCCACCTCTCCTGTTTTCGGCCGAAATAGCATGGGTGTTGCATAAATCCTCTTTCCACTCCGTAAGCGTACTCTATCCGAATTTATTTAGCAATCGTAATGTAGCGTTTAATATCCTTATTTCAAAGGTTCTTTAAACAGGATCACAATGTATTTTCGTAGCGTTTGTTGCAGAACAGTGGTTTTAAACAAGATATATTCACCTTCTCGAGTTCGCGGGAATAGGTTTCATCCGCAATATCCCATTGACTCGCTGCATATTCTAGATGAGGCCCAAAGTGAAGTAGTTACCGCAGTTACCTTTTCACCGTATCTGGAGCGGCGACTGAACGATCTCCCTCGAGCCATATTTAACGTCTTGCGCAAACATTGTTTAAATGTGCGCTGAGAGATGAATTTCAATCGAAGAGCACTGAGTTGATGAGTGTAAACGAGAAAAACATGAATGAAGGCGGTGGTATTCGTTTCGAAATTGTCTCCTTTTTCAGAATCAGAAACACTCCGATTTCTTCACATGAGCAACTCTTTTTCCCGGAGAAATCAGCGAATTAGATTTCTATTCGAATAAATTCAAACGATACGAGCAACCCTACAGAACTAAATGGCTATTGTATATAACGGTTATTTAACCAAGATGGGATATAGATAATGTTGCTTAACTAAGATGCAGATAAATAAAATATTATATTTTCGTTGATAGGTTTCTCGATACAAGACATTTTATACATTTAAACTACGTTTTTATGTTAGCATTATATCGTGTTCATTATATCGAAAATAAGTCCTAACACGAATACTCAGGACGTTATAATGAAAAATTGACGAGAATATCATTTCATTCTAATAGAGACCTACCACAAAGAGGCTGAATCAATACATACTTTTTCCTAATGTTCTTAACAAAAGCCTTAGTTGAGATCGCCAGTCAGATTTTGTTCGTACGTTGAAACAAACAACGGACTTATGAAATTGTAAAGCAAGAACTCGTCACCATAAAATATATACAAAATTAAATTAAGATATTTGTGTGCTGAAAATACTTGATGACCTCCAGTAGGTCTACGCCAGCAGTAAAAAAGTAAGACTCCCTCAAAATATGCGCTAAAACGTCTCTGTAAGGATAGATAACCACGCATAAATTTCGGAGGAACACATGATTCTTAATAGAAACTTCTCGTTTCGTAGATACGTTCAATTTACAGCTCTTACAAATCACGGCAGATATCAAGCTGCTTAAAGTCGAATTTAACTCGATTATTTCGATGCTTACATCTGAAAAAAGAATTAATTACAACAGTGGTTTCTAATCTGATCCCTTCCGCCCACAATTTAAAACTGTGCTATGTAAACCTATCGTATCAATAAAGATTATTGTGAATAAATTAACTAAAACCGTTTTCAAGAGCGCCAAATTAAGTTATTTAGAGGTAAATAATATTTTATCAAGAGTACAACGTTTTGCGGCCGGTGAAAGAGGAACCAATGATCAACAGGAAAGGATTTTCGTAGAAATGTTTATCACAACTCAAAAATCATCTCTTCAATTAACGAAAATTATATTCCTCTCTCGTCTATGGGTCGTCTTCATTTATTTTCCATCGAAATTTAAAGGTCAATTTAATCACGATTAAATACGATATCACTCGATAAATTCGGATACATTTTATTTCACATCTAACGAAACTTAATTTTTACGCCATCTGTAGGCAAAAAGTTGAAATGGTTCCTGGATCAGGAATTAGCCGCGAATTTCCGAAATCCGATCAAAGCCGGTTGTCGGACGGAATTCCATGCCATTGGTCCAAATGCATTCGACTGATAGGAAACGATTAAATGGTTACCTCAACTGGAGCAGAGTAACTGCCGTAGCAGAACGCAGCGGTCAATTCCAACTCATTTATTTGCAACGAGAAACAATTTTGAGGTCGCCAACGCGTACCTCTCCATGTCATTCCGAATTCTCGAATTTTAATTTCGTCGCACGTAACGGTGAAGGACTGTCAGTTCCCAATTGACTCGATTAATTCCCTGCGCAATATAATGCAGCTTTACTCCGATAACATTAAGCGACAACGGTCCATTATGATATTCGCCACGCGAGTATGGAAACCTCTTCCGAAATCAACTTCCGGAAAATGATTAAATACAGCCCGCGAATTCCTCATGCCCATTGAATAGAGTTATCAGACTTTAATTCTGAACGAACGGGAGAGAAACATAACGAAGCGTGAAACGGGTTGGATAGAGGACATTTTAAAATTTGAAATTCAACTAAACCACTAGCACACGGATTTAATGGCTATTTCCAGTATCAATTTTAAACGAAGATGAAAAATATCCACGAGCGACTTGGCCCCGGATTTAAATTTAGAAATAGTACGCTTAGTAATTTCTACGAGGATCACATAGTTAAAGAAAGTGGGAAAAGTTGTGAGCGTACTGAAAGCGCATCCAACGATGAGTTCATTACATTTTGCACTATTTTATGTCACGTAGGTTCTCATTACATCCCGATGTACGAAAAAAGGAAATTTTTTAAGCAGGAATTGAATTTTTTGCTCCGAACGCTACACAAAGTACAGGAAGCAAATCTCTTGCAAGGAATTTTGGAACTACCGAGCAAGAATTAAAAATATATTTCCTGATTTGGGAATATCAACTCCATCTGCTCCAAAAGATAATACAGGAGAATAGAAAAATATCATTAATTTTTGTATGAGAATGATTTCTACTACCATATTCTGTTGAATGGAATATTTTTCACTATTTATAAAGGATGTAGAAAATATCTCTCATCTGCTTTTGTGTTAGTATTGTCAGTGGTTCTGATGATACTACTGAGGTGAGATTAATATTTAATAATGACATTGATTATGGATTGCTACGAAAAGTGTTATTCGTGGAATTATAGTGCTTCACTTACGTGGACTTGTTCCACTAATAGCATTCCGACTCACTGAGGTTAACTATAGCCATTTCAACACCTCATCTGCCTAGCTGCATATTCAAAGCTTTCGTAGCTAATGGTGAATGAATTAGATTCAAGATAACTTTAGAGGTCATGACTGTACTTTAGGGTGTCCTTTATCTTACAAAAAAATATTTTCCGTATCTTTTGGGCTCCCTCCCTGAATATTTTCCATTGGGTCAGATTTACTCAAAAATAAAATTTCATCAAAATAGATCGATATTAACCCGTGCCGACTTCAGCGAGAAATTTGAATGTTAGGAATTATACGTAGGTTTTGTAGTTTTAACTCTGAATGATGTGATACATGTTTAATATATGATTTTATACTACAATTCAAAACATTTTTATTCTTTATACTGTATTATCGTTTTAGTTTTCTTGTGGATACTCATTTTCATGTGTCACATTTACCAAATTCCAACCTGAAAAGGTTAACATCGCGTAACCCGCCACCTCCCTTCACACTCTACTTCAACTTTCGCGCAATATTCCAACCATTTGGCAGTAGATTCAAAACTCGAGCCAATTTCCTCGAGCGGGCGCGAGGTGTCGCTAAACCAGAGGTCGTCGGCCGTTCGATTTTGAAATAACTTTCTGAATTAGCCATGGGGAAAGCATCCAATTTTTATAATGATTAAGCGAAGGGCGTCTATTTGCAAAAACAATCAGCGCGGAAACCTAGTTCCGTACCGAAGAATGGCCTAACCTGAATCTCAGATTGTAGTTGTCGCGTTCGGATCAGAGGAGGATCCGGCACAAGAGCAAAAGAAAAGAGAGTGAGAACAGAGAAAAGAGAGGAAATATTGGTGCTTTCGGTATGTTTGGCAGGTCGTGCTGCCCGATTGGCTACCAGACTTTTCTATAATGTTATGCTGTAAAGCGGAAGATAAATTTACGACCACTGAAAATGTTAAAACTGACGATTACTTCATCGCTACATGGCGGACACTCTGATGGAGAGAAGCATGCGTCGGTTGGAGAATTGGCTGTATCGAATATTGAGAGGACAGGGATTGCTAGAGAAGAATACCGCTTAAGGCAGAGTCTAAGGGGAATCGCAGCAGTTCATACTTCGTTCTCCGTGGCTATATATTTCAACCAGTCGAATTCGTCTGAAGTTCCCCGACGAAATAAGGGTATGCCGACGGAATTATGTGAGCTTCCTAAGTATAGCCGTATGCTTCTCGTAAAACAGTTTACTTGCGTCTTACAGCTATTTGTGTCTTTGGTTTATGGAGAAACAAGGATTCGTGTTTTAGATCTGAGTTTGACACCCACAGTAACGAGCTTGAAAGTATATTTGAGCTTATAAAGTTGAAACCAGCGGATAATAACCCTAGGATATGTTAAGGAGGCTCACTCAAGGTTTTTCTCTCATCACACTTTCAATAGACATATTTCTCTTTCCTAACGCATTTAGAAGCTTGTTGGAAATAAATCAATTAAGAATCTGCATATAAGTATATATATAAAATATTTTTCATATGAAATTCATCATGTAAAGGCAGGAAAATAGGATAAATGGGAAAATTTTGGACCAAGAAACCAAGAAATATTTGAGAACAATTGAAAAGCCTCTGTGGTTTAGGTTCCGTGCCAACCTTATGAGTTTACTTCCACCGTTTCACTCTTGTTTCACCTCCAATACAAAGCAAAAAAGAGGCAACGAAAAGCAGAGCAAACTAATAAAAGTTGTAAGGGGAAAGTTGAGCCCTCTCATATAGAGATATAAGCAGAGATGGGATTGTCCTGAACGAAAGCTGGGAAACGACCGAGAGTATCCTTAGTTCGCTGCATCATTTCAAAGATACCCTTTAAGCCGCCGAATGGCAAGACGTGAAGCGGTCAACCTATTTCTATTGCTTATTAACGTGGAATACCCTTATCGGTAAGAATTGCCTCCTAAAACGATTTCTCTTCGCGCGTATCCGTTTTCCATTTACGTCTTTTCACTCTTACCATCGAAAGTAGCAAGAAAACCACATGATACCAATTACGTCCATCTCAATAGATTTTAAACTGTAAGTAAGTTTTTTGCAAAATATAGGAAAAATTGAGTTTCTTTATTTTTCTGTGATGTAATCCTGCAGTAAATATACCATACCATAAATACCATACCACGTCTGAAATAATAAATTGAATGTAAATCCTTTTTATAATATCAATATATCTTATTATCAATAATTATGTATATTTTGGCTGATTTTATAAATACACATATATATTTTAATGTTTATTATCTTCATGTTAAAGGTTTCATTTGTACAAATGGATTTCCCTGGCCCTCGAACATAAAGGTTTGACGGTCTATATATCTCCCAATTTACTCATTAATAGAAAACGAGATTTCTTCCAGCGATTATAAGGTGCATCAAAGAGCATTATTCTACGATTACTGTTATTTCAAATTCGAATTTTAAGTCAATGCGATAACTATAATATAATTCTGCCTTGCTGTTGATTATATTTTCCGGAAGTGAAAAAACTTTCGAGAAACTCAGTAAAAATTAAGCCCTAAATCCAGTGTGAACCTCAACCTCTCCATCATTGGTAAGCCCTGTAGGTGAAAGGAGGCTCACTACGCTAGATGGGGAGGGAGGTGATTTTCCCTGGCTTTCCTCACTGTGTCAGAAAGTAATGAAAGAAAAAGACACAAGTAAGCATACCACAAAGACCATTAGAATTATCGTATTTTTCCATGTAAAAATCCCCCTTTTTCCAAATATTTGGGTCCAAAAAATGACAGGAAGGCTTACACAAGGTAAGTTCGATAATCGCCGTTGGAAATAAGTCTCCTGGAACCGCATTTTTATAACGAGAAGCATCAGGTTTACAATGTCGCAGAGGAGGATGAGAGCATCATTGCGATTTCCATATATGACAGTGATTATTAAGAGCTATAGAATGGAATAGTTTATAAATGCATAATACTTGTAATACTCACAGGACAACAAAAATGTTTTTTGGCTGTCGGTATCTCGTCTGTTATTGCATCAACCGGTTTTCAACATTGCTGAAGGAATCATATTTACTCTGTTAGTTTTATTGTTTAAATAGTTGTTGAAAGATACCTTAATCTTTTAGAATCATATTTGTTAGGCATATTTAAAGAGAACTCTTTTATTTCTTTAGCATTCTTATTCTACAGACCTAATTGATTTTTAGCACCATTAATGAGACGTACACTTTATCATTACAACTTTCAACCTATTTATCATAAGCCATTTGTTCTGATTTTTTGATTGTTTAGTTAAATATTTTTCCTGTATTTCTCATTATAGTTTATCAGATAACTATCATTATCATGTAATTTATCAGATAACTATTATATCATTATCAGATAATTATCATTTCCAGATCCTTTTAGTTTCTTATGTGAAAATCTTTTTCTTTTGATAGATAAATCATAACAGGTTTTTATCCAAATAATTTCAAAATTATTTTTATTCTTTTACTTTGGTCAAAAGTAAATGCATGATTGAAGATGATTAAGAATTTTCTGATAAATAAATCATAATTTTCATCTACACTTTTATAGTAGTCTAATGACCATGAAATATGATTATACACTGTCACTAAAAATAGTTATAAATAAAAATTGGATGCAACAATTCGAATTTTTTTCTTTAAAGTTGAACTGAAAAAGTGGAAGGAGACTTCTTCAAATGGGGGGAGAAACACACAGAAAAACGTGGTATACCATTTCTTACTATGTATGAACTCTCTAAGGATTGAGCGACTTGAATGCTGTTACTCAGCTTCATTCATACAACAGTAGCCTATAAACTCTCACAGTAATAAACTAGACTGACAACAAAGTATATGAAAGATGCATCTCTATATATATGAAGCTCTATGCCAAATACGAGTGAATAATATTCCATTTATCAAGAGATAAAGATAGCACAAACCTTTTGATTAACATAGAGCGGTCGAAAGCCTGTCAAAATACATCGAATAATGGACTAAGGCATCTTCCCCTTTCTTTCCGAAATAGATTTACTTTAGTGGCGCAGAATTCTCTTCCTGCAACATTCTCCACGTTCTTCCGTAAATTCTCGGTCCGCATAAATGATGTGGACATAAATCGCGGCGTCCGCTCGCGCGGAATTTCCCGGAGAACAGTCTACTTTAAGCGCGATGCATTCCGTGACTACGCGGAATAACTTGGGAAACGAGATTCATATGCAATTCAAGGGAAGAGGATTTGCGACGACAGCCCTTCTTTCCACCGAAGAGACGGATTTTCATCCATTTTCCACTCCAATATTTAATATTTTCGAAATTTACGAAGACGCAACACCCCTGCGGCATCTTCCGAGCTCACATACGTCATTCAGCTCTCTGTCACAGCCACAGTAGCAATTACAAGATGGGAGTTACGTTTGGTTGGATTCGATTGAAAACAAGTCAAGACTACATCGCAGTTACAAATTGATCCTTTTCTTAGCAAGAAAATCTCATTTCTTGTGACTAAAGGCAGATGATGGGACGGGAATTTCAAGAATAAAGCCTTAAAAAGAGGAGAGAACTACAATTTTTCAATTAAGGGAAACCTCATTTTGTGTGACTAAAACATGATGATGAGTCAGAAATTTTTGGAAAGAACTTCTTGAAAAAGAAAATAACCACAATTTTTTACCCGGAAATGCAAAATTAATCCTTAGAACTCAATTCCTTCGTTAAAAAATGAAGTGGATGAGCTTCTCAAAGGAAGGTTCAACATTAAATCATAACTAACTAATGTTCAATCGTTATTACTTCTATGTTAAAAAGATTCAAGCTTTCTCTTGGAAATGAAATCCGTCTCGCTTAAAAATAATACTTTTTTATTTTATCAGATATTTTCTGCCGGTAGTAACCTCTGACAAAAATCTAAAAATTATAAAATCGAATAAATTTGATTTTGAAGCCGAAATGTTTCAAAAACTTGTTTCTAAGGGAGAATTATTTCTTTCCTGAGAGAAATCTTGAATTTTTTTATAATCAAATATAGAAGTAATAATTATTCAACAATAATCATTCATGATTTTATTGGATGTACCTTTTCACCATAGCCTATTTATTGCATATTTCGACGAAAAACTGATTAACTTCTAATTTTCGGATTCAAATATTCTGGTTATTTCCCACTTTCAAGACGTTCTTTCCGAAAATTTTTGCCCCACCATCACATTTTTATCACTCCAAGTAAGGTATCCCTGTAAGTGTAATTTCACACAATATCCACTGACAATAATTAGATTCTAATGAATGCACTAAGAAATAAGAATATACTGAACTTTTTTAATGATTTAAATAAATGACTTTCCACCATATTTCACCCAACACAATCGAATACATTCTTATGGATCATCCCGTTCTATCGGATCGGATATCGGAAAAATATTAGCAGTTAGCTTTATTCTTCGCCATGAAAAAAAATTCGGCATTTAATAAACTATTTTATTTCGGATAGATAGTTAAATAATATTTGTTTTTATTGAAATGTTATGAGGAAAATAGTAAATATTGTCTTTCTGTTAAGATGTCATTCCATCAAGTAACGGCAAGACATATCGATTTCGATTGTTTTTACTTCACTATTATTATTTTAAGCACAATAAACTTTCATAGAATATTTAATAACTGCCTTGAAACCATTAGTTCTTCAATGTTGATGACAGGGATACTATGACAACATCTCTACTTAGAGATTCCAATTTAGTCTTGATAATTTCTCCGATAAACACTAAAAATTAGCTAAAAAGGAACTTAACTCATAATAAAGTCTCTAAAGTAGTTCAAATATATTTAAGGCTTTATCAATGTTTAACAGAAAATATATGAGCACATATTCAATGATTGATAAAATGGTCTTTGAGTCTTTTATCGAGTAAAGGTATTGCTATTTGATTATATGCAACAAGATGGTAGAGGAGTGTATAATATACACTGTATATATGTAACAGCACATACTTAGTGAGGAGTGAGGTATCTCATAATTAGAGGAAAATACTCTAAAAACTGAAAAAAGTCTATTAACCAAGTGACAATATCGCTGAATAGTGATCTATGACTGTAATACGGAAGTACCAATGTGAAGATGACGGTACGCTCGCTAGTCACAGAGAAAAAACCCAACCGTTAGTTTTGAGAAATTACAAAATAAATTAAATATTTTAGTATGCAGTACTTTCTCAGGCTTTCATCAGTTTGACTGATTGTTTCGTAGAGTACACAATGGTGACGAATATAAAAAAGGTCCCCAAGCGGTGGCAATCATAGAAAAGTACTTGAAAAAAGTGTCTTCTTTTTATGACCACTCGAGAAAACAAATGCGTTCCTCCATTTATCATCAATCACGTTGTCGTATCTCCTATCACCACGACTTTTCTTGCTGTCGTATAATGTGGAAAAAACATATAAACTTTGGCGGTTACTTTTTACTGCTTTGCAATTCTTATGCAACGAATGCCCACTCCGTCTTGACTCGTGTAAATTCAAGTCGCTGTAAGTCACCATATCTCGATAGCAAAAAATCAGAAAATTTCACATTTTACAGACATTTAAACCGGGACGTTATTTTCAATGTTTGTTTTTGCTATTTCTATGAATTTGTTAGACTCAAAAATTAACTGACGTCAGCGGTTTTTCAGCGTGTCATTTAGGCCCAGTATCATGATTTGTAGTCAAATCTGATCGTCAAATACACGAAGGTTAAGTTTAACGACTATTTAGCAGCATGCAGCGCATAAAAATCATTTACAGAGTTAGATGCATGGCAATCAACATGTCTAATAGGTGCTTAGACTGAGAGTAATTTTATTACTTGTGAAATTTATTTGAGCAATGTAGCATCGTTATAATATATTCTTTTTCTAAATTCATCATGCATTGAAATTCACCTTGTGGTTGAGGTTTGAACCTCAGTAAATTTGATAGTTAGGCGAAGCATCGTTTTAACTATCAGTTAAAGCTTATAACATGATTTATTAGACTTATTTCGAAGGTTAAAGTTTTCCTCCAGGCAAACACTACATATGTTATGCTAATGTGTTATAACCTAATTATATATTATAACACTATGTTTCTTAACCCAGAATATCACTTTTATATATTGGACCTTCATCCAAATAATAATAGAAGAATCTTTAATGGTGACACTTGTACGAAATTCACAGGAATTTATGTGAAAAGATTCTTCATTATGGTCAAATTATTCTTAAGTATATCTGTAAATCAGCATGCGCATCTAAATGCAGATGCATCTCCTATAGAGCCGAATTTTCAATTCTAAATATAAGTCAGTCCCTACTCTTTTTCCATTCCAAAACCCTCTTCATCCTCATTTTCTGGGACGCAAACACCCGTTTACGAAACAAACTCAGTGATATTCAGTGACAATGACTTGGAATGACCCAAAGAGCTAATCGGGCCGTAAATTAAGACAACTAAAAAAGGAAATCCCTTTGAAGCAACGCTGCATATTGTAATTCCGCATGAAACCAAAACTGCCCGTCGTTCTTCGTTAGGTCGTTATCAAAAGTGATGAAGAGCGATGGTAATCGAGTTGGTTAATCTCATTTTGGGACGGCGGAATCGAATGCGACTTCGGATAAAAAGTAAATCGGATAAAAGTGTCGCCGACAAAGGCAAACTCAGCGCAACTGATATATACGAAGGGAATGCGCATTCAGAATAATACATCAAAAATGCCGATTGAAGCGATGAATTCGTTGAAAGAGCGCACTATTCCGATTTTCATTCTCAGTGAATTCTCTCGTTGCGGCATGTGTAATTGTCAACTCTAAGTCTCGGAATTCATAACAACTCGTCCTTGTCATCATTTTAAATAGGTTCATCTTATAATTTTCTTACATTTTATAATAATTATTTGCAATATATTATATTATATTATATTATATTATATTATATTATATTATATTATATTATATTATATTATATTATATTATATTATATTATATTATATTATATTATATTATATTATATTATATTATATTATATTATATTATATTATATTATATTATATTATATTATATTATATTATATTATATTATATTATATTATATTATATTATATTATATTATATTATATTATCTGCATGTTTCAATTTTACTTTAGCTGTTAGAGGATATTAAAATCCCTTTGAAAGAAGTTATTTGCGTCAGTTATTCACAATAACGTACATCGGAGATTTTTATTTTACGCATAAATATTTTCTGCGAGATTTCAAAGTGATCCCTGGAGCGGTCCGAACGTCAATTAATTTCATATATATACTTTTCTGTCGTTTATTAGAGCCATGAAAAATTTCTTTTTGCAAGATTTGTGGGTCAAACTAATTTTTCGTCGAATAAAATTCAGTAAATTGAAAATTCCCAAACTACGCTGCTCTCATAAATAATTCCGAGATCAGCTCTTCAAAGTTCCAAAATTCTCAGCTGTAAAACTTACTAATACGGATTACTAAGTCAATATTCAAATTTTATTTCCGAATTCAAACCTCAAGACACGCAACGCTGCTTTGATTTCAGTTCAAATTTGCCTTCATTAGAAGTTTAATGAGCGGAATTGGGAAAATATATTTGAATAGTCGGATTATTAATTTTAATCTCAATTTGCATTTCCTGCTGAAAATAGAACTCAATTAGTCTGATTCCGTTCAGGCTTAAAATTGAATATTTAATACCAATTATATATTTAAATTAATGTTTCATAAATTAATAAGGCTTATATCGAATTGACTTTTATATGGATATGAAGTTATATGCGCGTATATTTAATTCTATATACATTAATCAGTATGTAAATAAGAACAGTCTCTCTCTGCTATTTGCTGCTATACTCACAACACTCACCGTGTACATCCTGCCAGTGTTTACATTAAAGACAACTGAATGACGGTATCTTCTCCGAAGTTTAGTATAGAATAGTTCAGCAGCTGAATGTGAGGCAGCACCGTCGCCTAAGGCAGTGCTTCTCCTTTGGCACACTTTAACTCAAACTTAGCGACACTCTGAACCACATGTTTGCTACTTTCAACTCAAATTGAAAAAGAAAGAAGCTCTTAGTGCACAATCTTTCATCAACCGCCTATCATATTTATATGATAATGATCCATCTCAAGCCACTTCTAACTTATTTATAAAAATATTTAAAACTTAATAAGTCTCGAATATTTTTCGGTTTCATTTTCGTTACTTTTACTTTTTTAGGTTTTATTTAATTCCACTTTACTTGTTTTTTATTTGTTGACTTTTTTGCTGTTTTGTTAGCTTTTTATTGTTAAAGATTCGTTATGAATAGGCTTACTTTAAGACCAGTTTTGTCCGGGACTGTCCGGTGTAAAGGAATAGTCCGGTTATTTTTCCATCATGTCCAAATTTGAAGGAAAAACCCCGACTAAGAAAAGTTGAACAATTCAAAGGTTTAAAGGTGAAGAAGTAAAAACACTGAAATTAAATGACTTGGTGACTCTACAATGAAGAAGACTTACAGACTGTTTTTTTGGGCTGGTTTTGTCATGGATTAATTTTATTTAAAATTTATTGTTTCCCAGTTTTTCGTTGCAAAGGTATGGCAATCCCAGTTATGACAGCGTAAAGCAGTTTATGGTTTAGTAATTAATTATTTTTAATGTTATTAAATACATATTATTATTGCTAAATTAATATAACTATTAAATATACAAAATTCGAGTAATATAAAGACGAATGCTCATGGAACGATTTATATCTCGCTAAGTGTAGCGTGTACTTCATCTGAAATAAATATTATATAATATTTATGCTTAATATGTAACATATGAATATTACGCAACGCACAAAGAATTAGATATTTCATTCATTTAATTAAGAAATGAGATAAAAACGGCTTTAGGCCGTTGTTCCTTCTATGTTTTCAAAAATAATATAGAAATACCGTGAGTGATTACTTTACAGAAATGCGCCAATGACAAGGAGGAATTTTAAGCTGTCATTTTTATAATTTAATTCAAATGAAATGAGGAGCTTAGCACCATTATCTAGGCTTTCATATTTGGTATCCAATAATAAACAGATTTGACTACGGTTATTCTAGAGTGCCGCGGCACACAGAATGGGAAGAGCTTGTCGAAGGAAATTTCATAACGAGTTAAAAATTAGATTCCATCTTAAGTATAATTTTTCTAAAGTACTCGAGGGCAGAAATATATAAAAATCGAAGGAATGAGATATCCACACGAACATTTTACGGTAGGAAATTATCTTATTCTAATGAGTGAGAGAAGATAACTCCACATTTTGATCGATGAAACTTTACGGTCAAAGTTTTGGAAATGCGTGTTTTCCTTCTTCATTCGAAGATCTTAACGAAGACAAGAGAGTTTATCCTGGGGTTTTATACCTCCAAAAAGAGAATTTCTGCGGGATCAACCGTTTTTCAAAGAAATAGGGATTACGGATCCATTCTAAATAAAGCGGAAGGATTACCGGTATATCTCACTAATCCTGCGGCATAAACAGGTGAAAATAAGCAAACCTTTTAAAGAGATACGGATAGATACATCGTCAGAGAGGATATGATATATCCCTGTTATTTTTTAAAAATAAATTAACTGCTTGTTTATCGAGGTTGGGTTGTCAAGCTGCAGTGACATCTGTAGGAATTCTCATGCGTTACTTAGAGGCGGCATGGACGGGAACATGTTTTATGCCAGAAAAGTCATACACGGCGAGTACAGTATGAAAGAGACTAAGTGAAAGTCGATAATACGATTTTCTCTACACCAAACAAATCTTTATAATTTTAAATCTACAACGCATATCCATGTAAACAAAATATGATTTAATGCAGCAAATATTTAAAATACGCAACAAAGATCTTGAGCACTTCACATTCGTCACACAGCGTCATACTAGCATTGTTGTCTTTACATAGAAACATTGACGGTTCGCTACGCAGAAAACATAGTATAACTAGAAAGAGTGTATGCATAGGGTGTTATGTGAGGCATCATTTGACAAAACTCGACAAATTTCACAAGATGATATATGAACAGTGACCATAAAAAGGAATTTTTAAAAATAATCTCTGCTAAAATATCGAACATGGGCTAATTTTCTATAGTTTTTTAAATGTACAAATATTTTCAAAAAAAAGCTAATTGAGAACCGTAAACTGTTACTAAGTGAGTACAAATAAATTAAGAATCTAAAAATACTGCTATGACAGCAGCTGAACTAATACGAATGATGAAACTAATGAAATGATGAAAAGCGTCGACAAGTTGAGGTGAACTACAAACGTATGATCGCCTTATGCAATTTCTCGTACAATTGCCCTGTCTTAAAAAGAATAAGTCAGAAATATGAGAGATAATAAGGTATTTTTTGCTCATTTATTTCACCCCTACAAATAACACGCCATGGCAACACCTCTTAGATATGACGTTTTCCGGAACAGCATCAGAATAACCGGTATTGAATACTACCTATCCTTTTCCAAAGTTTTCCTATTTGTATCACTGGCGACGAACAATATAAAACCGCTTTTCTTTGTATCAAATATAAAATATTTATAAGTAATAATACACCCTTTTTATCGTACATTCCTCGCACAGTTCGTTAGAGACTAAGTTAATCGTGTTAAGCGCTAAAGCTGTTATATTGACGCTTTGAATCTGTCCGTTGACGCATTTCTGTGAATACGAGCTTTCAACCGATTCTCGCACAAAAACAGATCGTTGGAAGGAAAAGGGTCATCGGGCTGGAAATTCGGCAATGGTCTACGGACGCTTCCAAAGTTGGTTGGCACACGGTCTAGTGACGCCACTGTCAAACTGTGTGGACATTGTCAAAGTGAGAGGAAGCGAAAGTGGCACAATAGATAAAGCCTATCGAATACATTACGAAAGGGAACACTAAATTTGCTATGTAAATTTCTAAATATATCGAAGCCCGGTTTTCGTTTTTCAGGAAAACAAGCGAAAACCGCATATTAAGCAGAATGGAGTTGTGTAATTTGGTTGTATCACATCATATTTTTGAATAATGTTCTGATTTTCACACAAAAATAGCGTCTTAGTTACTTAATTTTGGATATTTTTTACTCTGCAATGAAGCAGATTTTATCAGATAGCCAATTAAGGAATGATAACAACTTTTTTAACGACGCTGGTGAAAGGATCTTTCCGAGACCCACAAAAAATTCCTTCCTTTCTGGTCTATTCTATATGTTTACTTCTTAAGATTGAGGAAATGAAACATCGAAGAACGACTTTTTACTCTACGTTCTAGCTGGTAAGAAAGTGATAAAGAAGATCTCTCACTATCTCAGAGTTTTTATCAGCTCCGTCGGTTGGTAGATCTGCGTCGCGATATCTTTATTTCACTCCCACAAAATTAAGTCATTCAAAAGAAGAGACTCTAAAGGAACCCTTTTCGAGATAAGAAGAGGAGAGAAAACTGCGACATTGATAATTTAAAAATTTTATCAAAAGTTAAATGTATCGAATGTGGCGAATAGGAGATATTGGCAATATTGAGTTGCAGTGCATCCGGGAACCGGAAAGGTAGCTTCTGAAGCGGTAATATTATGTTTCGTGAGTAAGGGACCGTGAGAAAATACTGCGAGAAAACTGCGTCTTAAGCGGGATATCAACTTAAGAGAGGGCGTCTTAAACGGGTTTTAATGTAAATAGGAATAGACTGTATAGTATTGACTGTAAGTTTAAGACTGCAAGTTTATGACTGAATAGACTGTATGTTTATGACGGATATATGAAACCGTTAATAATATGGAAAAACCTAAGTTAGCTTTCCGCAGAAAATAACGACAAAAATGAAGGAAGATGAAATAAATGTGTGAAGTGAAGAAGAATTCATGTGAAAGACAGGAAGATACAGGACGCATGAATGGTGGAACTTTAACTGAAGGTTCAGAAAAGACTAACAAATGAGAATCTTGCTTTCAAAGATCTTATAAAAAGTGTGGACTGAAATCAAATATATATGTGTGAAAAAATGAAGATGTATTGGCCTTTTTAATTTCACCTCACTGATTAATACCTGAAATTGTCCGGGTATTTATTTATCCCAACCGTCTATTAAACAGGCAAAGGAATGAAGTCCATATTGCAAAATCGAAGTAATTTTGTTTGAAGGTTATTATACGTATGAATATATTATAAAAATTATGAAGTAAAATATTTTAAAATTTCTCTATAATATATATTTGACTTTAATAGTTTTTCACAAATAACTTTAACTTAAAGTTTTTTGTAAAAAATTTTTTCTCTGAAACCAAAACTCGATTTTCGAGATTTTAATCCACATCCAGGAACAAAATACAAAAATCCTTTAGTGAACCAACTCTTGAGCAAGCAATATAAAGCTGTCGATCTCAAATCCATCCTTTAATAGTCCCTTTGACTTGATAGGTCACATTCACTTAAAGATGATAAACCGGAAGACATCTTCTCTTGAATACGACCATCGAGTGGGTTCTAGAATTTTCTCCAACATTACCAATCCAAATGTCATCGGGACTTTCTCCAACCAGGAGATCGAGAACTATAGATTCGATACTAATATCGGTTTTCTGGGCATTTTATTTTTCACCCTTCCTCTACACCTATTGCATTATTTATTTTCCAGATTTAAGTCAAATGTGAGCCTATTTTGATTAAATTTGCTTCTAGCTTTCCAGAGTTATGCTGGAATACACATTCAACCAATTATATATAGACAAACATTCTGAAGTGTCCGTTTCTCCTCAACTGGGTAATAATAACTGGTTCGTACTAATTACAAATTAATGCACTATCGAGAAAACAGTAGGTAATTAGTGTCACAAATGAGACGCGGAATTAAAAATTTACTCAGCTAAAAATACATTTACTCGCTTCATTATTTCGAAATCGCATTTATTTCTAAATATATGTATAAGCACTGACTCAGTCTGGAGATATTTTACCAGTCAAATTCTAATTTTGTCTCGTTTCGAACGAATAATTTACATAAGACAAATTGAAGTGGATTCAGAAATACTGAAGGATCGTGGCATATCAACGTTTTATTTTTCTCTTCGTGTAACATATTTTAAACATTTTTTCTTTTATGAATAACCGCATTTATAAAAGCTAAAAATAACAGAAAATCAAACACTCTCCAGTAAACTAATAGATTAAATGAATCACCAGAGGGGTTCGATAAGATTTAGTGACTAACCATTAAAGCGAAGGTGGATGGCTGCCATCTTGATTACCGACGTCACAGGACCTGAAAACTTAATTTTCTGGGAAATTCTGTAAATAGGTTTTGAATCACTGAGGATAATATTTGGATATTTTGGAAAATTTTGAAATTGGACTACACACTTACACCACTCGGCCACTTGATACTAAAAATACTAAAAAGAAATAGGATGTCATTCGACAAAAAGGCTGATTAAGTAAGCTAATGCATGAGCACTAGGGTGTCCTTATTTTGCAAAAAAAAATTCTGAATTTTTTTGGGCTCACCCCCTGAATTCTCTCCATTGGGTCAGATTTACTCAAAACAAACCTTCACCAAAATAGACAGATATCAACCCATGCCGACTTGAGCGAGAAAATAGAATGTTAGGAATTATACGTAGGTTCCGTAGTTTAAAGTCTGAAATAGGGATTGATACATGTTTTATATCTATGTTTTTACTACAGTTCAATAAATTTTCACTCTTTATACAGTATTATAGTTTTTAGTTTTCTTGTGGATACTTTCTTTTGAGTGTTTTTTCCTTGCAATCTGGGTACAGTACACGATGTACAAACGAATTTGACTGATTGAAATACATAGCCACTGAGAGTGAGGTATGAACTGCTGCGATTCCCCTTAGACTCTGCCTTAAGCGGTATTCTTCTCTAGCAATCCCTATCCTCTCAATATTCGATCCAGCCAATTCTCCAACCGACGCACAGTGGGCTAGAATCGAAAAAAGCTGGCCAAGAGGCCAAAAATGGTTTTTTTGAGTGCGGGTTTTGAAACTTCGCATATATATTAAGAAAAGATTGAATTTTATGTTCCCGTTCGTTGTTTTTCGATATCTTTACGCGTTAAAAAGATACAAGGCGTCAAACTTGAACCATTTTCACAGAAATGGGCAGTCGCGAATTTTTCGGATAAACGTTCAAGTTTGCGTTTTTATGGAGGGTTTAAATAGATACTTTTGGAAGAAACAACGATGCAATGATCCACAACAATTCTTTATCTTTTGACTGGTTGCTATCACTGCTTACAGAAATGAGTTTTTGCTCATTTAAAGCAACAAAATGGCGGACACCTTTTTCGGACAATTTTCGAGATAAAGTAAGGAATATAAATAGGAAAACGGCCCTAATGCATCGAGTCTCTTATACCACGTCATAGTGAGAAGTGTCTAGATGTGGAATCCGAAGAAACTGTTTCAATTCAGGTGCTACTTTGGGAGTTAAGTCGATTTTTCGTAAGCGCGGCGCGTTCCGACTCACCACCGTGGAATCCCCGAATGCAGTTTCGCTGTCCTTTTGGTGATACGAAGTCTAACGATTGGTTTCTTTCATGTTAAATTCTGGCTAATTATCCTTAAAACATACGTGAAGACTTCGTATCACCAAAAGGAAAGCGAAACTGCATTCGGGGATTCCACGGTGGTGAGTCGGAACGCGCCGCGCTTACGAAAAATCGACTTAACTCCCAAAGTAGCACCTGAATTGAAACAGTTTCTTCGGATTCCACATCTAGACACTTCTCACTATGACGTGGTATAAGAGACTCGATGCATTAGGGCCGTTTTCCTATTTATATTCCTTACTTTATCTCGAAAATTGTCCGAAAAAGGTGTCCGCCATTTTGTTGCTTTAAATGAGCAAAAACTCATTTCTGTAAGCAGTGATAGCAACCAGTCAAAAGATAAAGAATTGTTGTGGATCATTGCATCGTTGTTTCTTCCAAAAGTATCTATTTAAACCCTCCATAAAAACGCAAACTTGAACGTTTATCCGAAAAATTCGCGACTGCCCATTTCTGTGAAAATGGTTCAAGTTTGACGCCTTGTATCTTTTTAACGCGTAAAGATATCGAAAAACAACGAACGGGAACATAAAATTCAATCTTTTCTTAATATATATGCGAAGTTTCAAAACCCGCACTCAAAAAAACCATTTTTGGCCTCTTGGCCAGCTTTTTTCGATTCTAGCCCACTGTGCGACGCATGCTTCTCTCCATCAGTGTCCGCCATGTAGCGATGAAGTAATCGTCAGTTTTAACATTTTCAGTCGTCGTTAATTTGTTTTACGCTTTTCAGGATAATATTACAGGAAAGTCTGGTAGCCAATCGGGCAGCACGACGTGCCAAACATACCAAAAGTACTAATACTTCCATTTCTTTTCTCTGTTCTCACTCTCTTTTCTTTTGCTCTTGTGCCGGATCCTCCTCTGATCCGAACGCGACAACTACAATCCGAGATTCAGGTTTGGCCATTCTTCGGTGCGGAACTAGGTTGCAATTATTGTTGCAAATAGACGGCTTTCGCCTAATCATTATAAAAATGGGATGTTTTCCCCATTCTAATTCAGAAAGTTATTTCAAAATCGAACGGCCGATGACGGCTGGGTTAGCGACACCTCGCGCCCGCCCGAGGAAATTGGCTCGAGTTTTGAATCTACTGCCAAAAAGTGGAGATATTGAGAGAAAGTACCAAAGAGTGTGTACTTGTACCTCCTATTTATACTGTATTAGGGTTTTTAGTTTTCTTGTGGGTACTTTCTTTTGAGTGTTTTTTTTGCAATCTGGGTACAGTGTACGATGTTCTTGAGCACAACACAACGAAAATAGGTTTTTCTCATCATCTACAGTCAGTAGTCCACGAAAATCTTGCATTAATTTAACACTCCTTTCAGCACAGTTATTTACAGCTTTTAACTCCATAACTGTCTTTTGAGCTTCTAAATATGAAGCGTTGGTCTTTCATGTCAATAGACATTCTTGAATAAAACCAGTGTCTATTTTCAGGCAAAAGAACAGATATTTGCTTTTTGTTGACCGATAGATAGTAACTTAATAAACCAATTTTATTTAACCATCTTCGATTGTGGGCATTGATTGATCTGCAACTGCATTCCAGCATAAGCTGATAAAACAAAGATTAAAATAAAAAGAAAATGAATATAAAGTAGCTCTAACGTTCATTCGAAATAAATTGGGCGTTGAAAATTCCCCGTGATCAAGATTTACCATGTTCCAGGAGAAATTCAAACACGGACTCCAATCGATATTGCCATGCGGAATTGTATCAACTATCTTACAAATATGAGTCCCATCAAGCGATCGCTCGCGATAATTAGATCTGAAAATAGCATTTCTACGACAAATAGCGTCAATGTTTTGAACGCCCAATGTACATATAGCAGTCATTAAATTGGGAGGAACAGTATTACTGCTGTAATTTGAAGGCTCATTTGGCATAACTATAGGTAACAGCTAGATAGAAATAACAGTTAAGTGGAAATCATAGTAAAATAAAAATAACAGTTATCCTTTCGAAAATTGGTGAACAGCAACGGATGTGCGGTGATAAAAATAATTAACCCGACGAGCGTAGTTGCTATAAGAGACTGTTAGGTTGATTGGAATGGCAGGTAATTGTGTCTTATATACATTTTATAAAAAGCAGATACATTTGTAGTAATCTTCAAAATGACCCAGTTGCTTGGAGTAACTGGGCTAAACTTCTCTCACGGTATTAATTCGGATTCGTAAAAAAATTATTTTTAACTTTATTTCTATGAGAGAAATAGCATCTGCAGACGATAAGAGAGCTCTGATGGAAGTTGTTTAGAGTACACGAACTGATGAAATTTTATCCGATTTTATTCCGAAAAAAATAAGATTTAACGGAAACATTTACAGGATGTACGAGAACAATTTCGAGGCAGATTCTCCAAGTCGTCGAGTCAAGCACGGGAAAAAAACACATCTGATAAAAGAAGTTGAAGAATGTCTTAGACAGTTGGCATGACAACAAAAGATATCAAAGTTCGGAAACAATTCAGAGATATCATCAAGAAGTAGAAATTTGTAACCACAACAAAGGCAAGGAACACTGAATGTACATGAATATAAGAGCGAAAGAAACAAAAAGTGAACTCATGAAGAAAATTTCGAAGAAATAATACAAAAAATCATCCTAGGGGAATTCAAGTTTGAACGCTCTCTGCAAACTAAGGAATGACTGTAAATAATAACAAGCTTAGGAATGAACTATTGTTTATAATCTGATTGGAGGAGCTCAGTAAATTGTATTCCTTGGATCAGAATTGGAATGGTCTGCCAAGAAGAGGTTCCGTGGATGCCAAATGTCAGAGACCCTATTTTAAGGGGGTATCATTGAATAAAAACAACTTTTTCATCTTTTAAATCATAAAGAGCAAATCTAAAAGAAATTTTGTTACGTCAGATTTCCGACAGTAAAAATATAAAATTTTCTACGAAAATTTTTAAAAAATCAAGTCCAACAACGTCAAAATAAAATTTCACAATGATTATTTCATTATTAATTTACCATTAATTTGCCATTAATTATTGTTAAAATACTTCATTCATTAATAAAATTATTTATTACAATATAAAGGAAGAAAAATAGCGTACCATTAGAAAATGATGAACCCCTCCTTCTTTTGCTATATGACCGAGATGGGTGATGAGAAAGGGAAGACAATATAGAGAAGATTTTATAAAAGAAATGAGATCTGAGTAGACGAGAGTTCGGTTGGAGTAATGAAAAGAATCAATACGAATAGAAAGAACGAATGAAAAGAAATTTTCGATGAGGAGGGGATAGTAGCTGAAAGACTTCGAGGAGGTCATAATTCTACCGAAAAAGGGGAAAAAAACACTTATTATAAGGAACATAAGACTGGAAGCCTGAAATTTCATGCAATTTTGATGCGGTATTTCTCTGTTATAGCCACCGCACTTAATGCTATAGCCGGGCATTTCTTTGACTCTTGGTGGACATCCCCTCAGAGCTATTTTTCCGTTCCATTTCATTCGCCTTCCTTATTAAACGAAGTGGTTTGGACATCGGATGAGGTGCGAGTCTTTTCCGAGGACTTTGCAGAGTATCGAATCGGAGCCGAACCGAAAACGTAAACCGGAAAACCTTTATTTTCGCCGAAGTGAAAATGAAAACGGAACAGAAAGATTAACATCATAGAGCATGAGTTAAAACTAAAAACTATTCCTTTCCTATTTTTGGTTATCGGCAATACCATCACCTTTAATAGGAGCTGCCCTAAATATGTGTAACAGCGCCTAGTTAATTAAATGAATACCTGACATTTAAATTCATATTATAAAATAGTATGTTTATTAATTCAGATAACTTGCGAGATTAATACTAACATATAATTTAATCTGATGTAATTTAAGTTAAAGTTACTAAATTATTTAGGAAGGATACAATATTTTGATGGGCTTAAAAAGTGGTTCTAACCTATTCGACGTGAATGGACGGAGAGAAACCGCTCCTGAACCGGAATTTGGTTTCCCATTGAATTGGAGCGAAAAATATCACGATTCGATGCTCTGGGACTATGATTAAGAAAAAGGAAGAGTGGAAAAGTGATACATCGGATGCTGGACGTAATTGAGATTAGAGGAAGTAAAGACGATATCAAGGACCATTATCTTCCGACAAAATTTTTCGACCTGCTGCGCTGCCAAAATGTTGCTCTGCAGAGCGTGAAAAAGGGTGAGAAAAACAAGATACAAACTCTTCGGAAGGGGAAAATGATTAACCGCCGCACTTTTCTGAGGAAAGAGTCCGGTACCATGAAATGTACAATCTTAAGCAGAAACAATCCACACATCGTTTTTATATGTCTTCGAATTATTAACTTTTGAGCGAAATAACTGCTTAGGGTTCCGCAACGTCTAATTATAAGGGTTGCGTAGCGTAAATAAATTGCTAAAAGCTGAGTTAGTGGTTTAAAAACGCTATTTGTCGGCGTTCGTATCTGCGTGGGAAACAGGAAGTCCAGGATTACCTACATTCTGCAATCTCTTTCCTTACAAGAGCTGAGTTGATGACATTTACACCGGAAATTATACGATAACACAAGTTGAGTACCTCCAATTCAAATATGCCAACATCCGTAACATTGTATCAACACACTTTTCAGCACTGAGTCGTTTAATATATTCGGATACAAATACCATAACATATTAGCCGTTTCTCTTCCTCTCAACCTTCCATTTACATTCGTATCATTTGAGACCCGGAAATATATCCATATCAAAACACATCCACTCTACTCAATAACTCCATTTCTAGATGATTCATTTACACGTCTCGTTGGCCATCTCGAAAATTACTCTTCTTAGACCATTCATCCGATACAAAAGGGATTTCCCAACTTATAATTCGAATTGGTCCCAGAAAAGGATTCGCGGACCGAAGATACTAAACCTACTTGTATTTTAAAACAAAAATAATTAATCTAACATCGCTTCTCTTGTTAATTTGCTAAAATAATATTTAGTGAGTACAGTATTTCACTTTTCAGGATAAATTAAGGCCGATCTTTTCTTTTTCATCTCACTCAAAATAATCTGAAGCTGAGGATAGAAAATTTTACGAAATTCCGTAAATATTTTAGCAACTGGGCTATTCTGAATTGATTATAAGACCGTATAAAGCCCTTACGTGTCATGTTGGGATTGCTTTAGGTAGAGGTCGGAGTAGTTGATTTAACTATTTATAAATAACTTAACTTTTGATATTAAATTATTAATAAATTCCGATTCTAAATATCTTTAAGAGACATGGTCTGTGGTAGTACAGCCATACCGATGAGGAAAATCGTAAAACTTCTTGTTTACTATCTATCATAAAGAATGCATCCTACGGAATGGGAGTTCACAACTACAATAAAACTCACATGAGACGCTTTTCAGGAAACCGAGTTGCGTTATGAAAGGGACAGCGTTTTAACCGGGATATGACAATTTTTATTTCTTTTACGTTCGAAAACAATAAAGAAAGTATTTTGGGATTTTAATTTTTTAAAGTTTTTTAGATGTAACAAAGAAAAGGGATCTTCTTTAATTCGCTTTCTTTGCCACAGCTGAAGATGAGATATATAGAGAGTATGCGAACTATTCCTTTGAAGCCTTTTCACCACATTTTTAAGTAGGATCAGCTTTTCAAGCAAAGGCCACATTTAATTTTCTTCATTTTTGTCATTTTTCAGTGCACAATGATGCGATTTTCGCCTCTTAGACAATAACAGATAAATAGTGAATTGTTTAACAGCGGTCGTGATAGATCGTCATAGACTACACTTAACCAAAGCAAAAATTGCACTGCCACTCTGACTTAGTCTATGATATGTTTATAACTTGAGTTTTCGACGAATGAAAACACCGCTAAACTAATTTTTATCAACCTTTCTGCCGTTAGATGTGCTTGATGGGAAAATCGCACATCTCATCGCACTTATAAGCGGTTTCCTCACCATTTATTTGGTGAAAAGGGGACAGTGTAAAAAGAGCGTATTAAGCAAAGTAGTATCTTAAACAGGAACGTGTTTTAAAGGAAACGGGTTTTACTGTATTCCTTAACCCAAAGACGGGATATCGAATTTTTCTCAACGCAAAATGTATGCACCAACATGAAACGAAATGTTAGCATGTGTATTTCTAAATTTCAGTAACTATAAAACCAAAGTGCTAAGCATTCAGTAGTACTTTCGATTGATTAAGAGGTCCAACTGATATTTTTCGCCCATTCCGATTGCATTTCATGGGAAAGATAAAATATTTCCTCGTCCAATATCCAAAGAAACCATCTCAGTCTCGTGAAATGAATCGCACGCATTTTTATGTTTATGTCCAGCATCGAAATTCATTCTTAACGACTACAAAGATCAGATATTAAACTGAAAGAAATATTAATTTCCCCGCAAACAGCGATAAAACTATAATGGAAATTCAATTAATCTCATTCAAATTATTGGTTATGTTCAGCGCTTCATATTCGCGAGAAATAAATCTTTTCCTCGAATTACTTAGCAGAAAGAATTTATCTTTGAAAATAACGCTAGATGTATACTGAAAAGTTCCTAATTCAAGAGAAAATTTCGCTAAAATTCAGGTAAAAATAATGACTTAAATTCTCTTTTATAAACAAGATATACATCCCTTTGAGAGTCAAGGTCCAGCCAGGCGGCCTTCACCGTGTGTGCGTGTGGTCAACACATCGCATTAGCTTTTGTAGACTGCAACATACTAATTCTTAGTCCAAAGAACAAGCCCCATTCATCACGGTGTTGGGTGAATGCCGATGAATGTTGACCCCGACTGGGAATCGAACTCAAGACTACTTCTACCGAGAATGAAAATAGTAACCCGATATTTTGATTATCTAAGCATGATACAAGTTCACATATTACTCGGATAATATATAAAACAGGAATCTTAAATGATTGATTACCTAAACATAATGCTATTTTGATTAAAAAATAAAACAAGTTTTACTTCAAGTACTAGGAAGGTTCACGTAGCAAAACAACCTTGTTAGATGTACCTGAATGTAACTGGAAAAAGTCGTTAAAATTTAATTTAATAATTATACGACAAATTAACATAATTTAATAAACTTTAGAGAATCGGGTGATTTATTGTGGAAATCCATAATGGAGTGAAACTCAATTGATTAATTAATTCATAAAATGACGAGAAGGTCGTCTTTGACGCCCGTAAAGAAGGCTTCTAGTGCTCCTCTGCATTAAAAAACTAAAGAAGAACCATATTGGAAGGGAGACTGGTAAAGGAATAAAGCAAACAACGTGAACATCAAAACGAGAAGTACACAGAGAGAGAGAAAGGGTGCAGGACTGGACCTGTCATGAGAGGCAGGAAAACTATTAGATGATTCTCGAGGGATTACCGCGGAGGGCAAATCCCTAGCGGATTGGAACGGATGGAATTCAGCGCACGTCATACATCACATCGCGTGACCTCTAACGATGATAAGAGAGGCGAATGCATCTTCGAATCGGAAAAATTTA
Source organism: Pachydiplax longipennis (assembly GCA_036926295.1). Lineage (NCBI taxonomy): Eukaryota > Metazoa > Arthropoda > Insecta > Odonata > Libellulidae > Pachydiplax > Pachydiplax longipennis. The sequence continues at coordinate 8,116,909 of JAVFKF010000044.1, read as the reverse complement.
TGCATCTCAGATTCGTTTTTTGAGTCCGGGAAACTTGGCAGAGGGCAAAATCCAGTGTGTGTTATGGTGATGAATATCAGAAATCCATTTTGGGGAGAGAAAGGCCCTCTTATCATAATAGGGGCCGCATTTGCGAAGCAGATGAAGCGGTCTATATACACCATCGGAAATATGAGGAGTGTCCCATCAATAGAGGGCCAATGCGACTATTGAGCGGTGGTCTACTACAGCGATTACGGCGTCAAAGGACAGTAAATAAAGACCTTAAAATGTGAGGAATACTTTAGTAGTGCATTACATGATCAGAAGCAGCACACTGAATTCAGAGAAAAGTTAAAAATGAATTTGTTACACAATAATAATCATACACGATCACAAATACGAATGCTTAAAGAAATAGAAAATCAACCAATGAAACCTAGAGGTGGCATTTATTACGGTCGATTGTTATACTTTACAGTACGTTTCTCTACTTTGTGGTGAATCAAATTTAAATTTCTCTTTCATATATGTAATCACAAATTCTAATACTTACGGGTATATAATAACCTACATATGGAATCTAGAGAGTGCATTTATTATGTTTTATTGATATAGTTGACACATTAAATTGGTACATTTAATAATTAATGGCTTATCATAGTATTATCTATGGCATAGCTCAAGTAATGAAATAATTGATGAACTATAAAAGATTGACCAAACCTTGTCAACCGAGCCGTATCGCAAATTAAGATATTATCAGGAGCTTCAATTTTGTTGGTGGGATTAATTAAAGACTGTCCATATTTTCAAGCTAAATTTTCGACAATAAGGTATCACACAAAATTATGAAGTATTAACTAAGTTTAAATATTAACTACGAAATTGTTACTAGAAAGTCGCCAAAATTAATACAAATGAAATGCATACATAATTAATAAACGTGTAATTAGTTATTTGAAGGATTTTTAATTCAATAAGAAACATATTATGTTCAATGAAGACTAAAAATCAATACGGCCGATGAAATTTATACCGTTCATCAGAAGTCAAAGAATGAGACATCCAAGTTTGAAAGTATTTGAAAAACATTGTCAACAATATAAAATAGTCTCTTGTTTGTTTCTCCAAATAATGTATGTTACCGTAATTAAGACAACCATTCGATTTTTAAAAAAATTAAACCGTGCGATTTTGTCTTTCATCATTGCTGTATCTAATAATATTTTGGCGTATTCATGTGCGTGACAAGATGATGTTAGCTGCTTATGTGAGACTATGAATGCCTTCCAGATTTTGGATCGCACTCTTGTGTATTAGAAATCCCGCAGAGGTAATAAGTTGGAACGAAACAGAGAAAGAGAAGCAATATCGCGAACATCTTTTATTAGTTTCCAAACGACTTTCTGTAAATATTAGGTCGATATCCTCACCTCTCGCATTACCTCAATGTTATAGTCGTTTTGCATTTATCTTTATTGTGAGAATGTCGAAGATACTAAAATGCCCAAGTAGCTCATAAACTAAAAATGGAATGATAAAAGAAAAGAATAAAAGCGAAAATGATACTTATTAAATTGTGGGACAAGCAGAAAATGGAAGCCATGGAACTTATAAACTCGATATACTTCTTATTTCTTTACTACCTATCTTTAGAAAATATGTTTAAAAATTAGTAATTTAACTAATCTATATTGTCATTTTAAATAAAGTTACAAAATGGCAAATTTTCTTACTGAAACTTAAAGTTTAAATGAAAGTACAAATCCATCTATTAGAATCCATCATTAGATGGCCAACCTATTGTGCATAAAGGCTATTGAATACCGAAGGAAAAAAACTTTCCCCGTCTCCAAAAATAAGTTCCGCTGTTCGCCGCTTCGGAGGGGAAGTCTTCCCCTCGCAAAAGGTGGAATGGGTAAAGAGGGGAAAGTGGTTGGGGGTACTCAACCAAGCGTCCAAGTGTTCGGTTATCGATACGTTAAGAAGATCTCCCATGCTTTTGTTTTTGCTATTTTTACGATATAGAATGATGGGCATTGAGGGGAGAGGAACGAAAGCAAGATTTGCTACAGAAGGAAAGCAGGCATATTAGTTTATCGAGATGCAACGTTGCAGTTCACCTATGAGGATGTGTAATGTTATTTATTTACTAGTGAATTACCCCGTCAAAAAAGACGAGACTAAATTAAACTAATAAAATATGCATAAATATCTGGTTAAACCTTCTTGATTAAAAAATAAAAACCATCCCTCTCAATTTTTAAATAACAATAATGAAAAAGCTAAAGCTATAAGTATAATCGGAAAGCGAAAATGTAATTTCATAAAATTTCATTTTCCCTAATACATAGGAATCAGCCATTTACCTTAATCACTTAATCATCAGGTAACCAAGAAATATTATTTGAAGTATAGCGCATTTAATTTTAAATGATACTTTTTAAAAGAATCCACAGCATAGAAGGTTATATTATTTGTAAATATATATTGCTAAATTTAGATTTCCTAAGTAAAAGTAAAATTAAGAAATGGAAATTCAGCAATATATATTTACAAATCATATAGCCATCTATACTCTAGATAACTTAAAACTGTATATTGTGAATAAAACTTAACTTAATGAATTCCGTTTGTATTTATAGCTTCAGTTTTTATCATGATAGATATTTAATATTGTAGAGGGATTATTTTCTTTTTGGTAATTCGGAAGTGCGAGGCAGTGGTACGTTTTTTATTAACTTCATTTCCGTCATTTATGAGGGACTATAGACTGGTAAATATATAAGGATATAAGTATATGCACAACGGTGATTATCATATCAAGATTCAATACTATTTACATATTTATTATATCATACCGCCGCTGTTAGAATTCATCCTTCGAATTATCGGAAACATTTAAATAAATGAATGAATTCAGTCGAGGCGAGGTTAGACCCAAGTTGGCTTCTCTTCCAATCAACTTCGAATTTGACTATGTTTATGATAAGGTAATTATTTACGTTACCCTAACGAATACTGCGTTCGTTGTTTCCCTTTATTTAAATCGATCTATTTGATGGAATAAATGGAGGATTTGAACGGATGATGGACAACACGTTCCTTCAGCCTTAATCCCAATTCCTTATCAGCCTTTTTCAGAAATCAATATTTACTGCGCTAACTATTCGCATTTATTATACGTGACATATTCTTCCCTGTCTTCTCAACATTCGATCCAGGCAATTCTCCAACCGATGCATGCTTCTCTCCATCAGAGAGCGTCCGCCATGTAGTAATCGTCAGTTTTAATATTTTCCGCTTTTCAGGATAATATTATAAGAAAGTCTGGCAGCCAATCGGGCAGCACGACCTGCCAAACATACCAATAGTACTAATACTTCCATTTCTTTTCTCTGTTCTCACTCTCTTTTCTTTTGCTCTTGTGCCGGATCCTCCTCTGATCCGAACGCGACAACTACAATCTGGGATACAGCATTTGCCATTGTTCGGTACGGAACTAGGTTTCCGCGCAAATTATTGTTGCAAATAGACGGCTTTCGCCTAATCATTATAAAAATGGGATGTTTTCCCCATTCTAATTCAGAAAGTTATTTCAAAATCGAACGGCCGATGACGGCTGGGTTAGCGACACCTCGCGCCCGTTCGAGGAAATTGGCTCGAGTTTTGAATCTACTGCCAAATGGTAGGAATATTGCGCGAAAGTTGAAGTAGAGTGTGAAGGGTGGTGGCGGGTTACGCAACGTTAACCTTTTCAGGTTGGAATCTGTTAAATGTGTATCCACAAGGAAACTAAAAACGATAATACAGTATAAAGAGTAAAAATTTATTGAATTGTAATATAAAATTAGATATTAAACCTGTATCAATACCTATTTCAGACTTAAAACTAGAAAACCTACGTATGATTCCTAAAATTCAAATTTCTCGCACAAGTCGGCAACGGGTTAATATCGGTTTTTGAGTAATTCTGAATCAATGAAAAATATTCAGAGGGCGAGCCCAAAAAAATACGGAGAAAATTTTTTCGCAAAATAAGGGCCACCCTAATGTATATATATTTAATTGGTTGAATGAGTATTTCAGCATAATTCTGGAACGCTAGCAGCAAATTCAATCAAAATGGGATCACATTTGACTTAAATCCATCAAAAATAATTTAATAGGTTTAGAGGGAGGGTGAAAAATAAAATGTTCAGAAGACCGACATTAGTATCCGTATTAGTATAGTGTACGGACAAAAATGAAAAATCTAGGGGAGTAGACATATCTGAACGCGATTCCGTCATCCTCCGTGCAAATCACTTAAGTCTTCTATAGGTCTTAAATATTACATGTAGTACCTTACAAAAAAAAGTTACCACTTCCAAGTGGAAACTCGTCCAACAGACCCCTCGTTTCGGGCGAGCGAGCCTCCAGAAGAGAGCGAAAATAAAGATGGAGGAAATGTAGCAAGGACAATGTTTTGAAGATAAATCTTAAAATTACAAGCCATTTTCATCGGATATCCCAAGTTATTAAACCGAATTATTGAAAATATTAATGCAAACCTCTTGAACAATTTTGAGATCCCATTTTGTAACGCTCCACAGTGGGCTAGAATCGAAAAAAGCTGGCCAAAAATACGAAACGCTTTTCTTGAGTGCGGACCTCGAAACTTCGCATGATTGATTATGAATAAATCCTGCAAACAACTATTGAAGTCATTTACGTTCGATCCTTAACATTAAATTTATACAGGAGGTCAAAGTTGACCAATTTTTGCGAAAATTTCCCGTTTCCGATTTTTCGCGAAATTCTTCAACTTCGAGTCGATTGTGAATCCAAACTAGGAAAATCATCGGGTAAAATATGATGCCATATTATAAATATGTTCTTTGTCCTTCGTGAGACTTAGTATCAATGAGTGCTGTTTAATATTTATATACTTTACATTACAAAATGGCCGACCCTTATTTTGGAACAAATTTTTACCTAAAGCGAGAAAAAAAATTGATTGAGACACCGTGTGACACGGAGTTATTTACACCACGATAAACTACAAACCTTCGTTAATGGGAATCTGAAATAAAATCTTGCCCCAATTTGCTCCAATAATATATAAGTCGACTTTTCGACAACGCTGCAAGGGCCAAATCCGCGCGGCGGAGCACCGTCCTCCGTTACGCTCTCGTGTTTTGAGAGGAACAACGAGCAAAAACGATTCTGATTCGTTCTTTTTGTATATTTTGAGCATTATTATACTTCGTACATATGTTAGATAACTATGTTTATGATTTTGATACTGAATGTTTCTTCACTCTCACTTTCAACTATACTGAAAATTTTCTCACAAAATCGGTACAAAAAGCCATCACTTTGTGTAATTTCATAACAGTAATGAAATATAAGTTGTGATGTTATTAAAATGGTGGCATATAGCGTAGCATTTTCTTCAAATACAAAAATTGCCCACATCTGGAGTTGTTTTGGAACGGGAAAAAGTTTGCGAACTGAATGAAAGCATTAGAAAATTTTATGAGAGTCGTTAGTGAAAATACATTTTACGAAGAGAAATATTTTGCTCCGAAATTACCTAATGCTAATTTAATTTTAAGTTGCTAATTTGTGACAAAATAAGGTAATTTGCTCCTGTGTGACCAAAGTACGGGATAGAGCCTTAAGAAATGTCAATCAATCTAAATTGAGGTCACGAACTTCTTTCGAAATACAAATGGAATCAGAATGGCTAGTATAGTGAGATACCTCTACTAACATAACTTATTTCAGTAATGAAAATGAATGCAGTTTCGAAAGTCAAAGTCATAGAAAATCTAATCTAACATATTTTATAATTATAAATTTGAAAATTTATGCAGCAGATAACGATGTTGAGCAATAGACGAAGTGTGAAAACTACTACCTATATATTTTCTTGGAAACAAACAGAGAAAGCATATCGCGTTTTGAATTAGATACTCTAATTGTAGTCGAAGTGAAAAAACACTGCAAATAGAACCGAAGCATTTGAAGCGAGTTGTAAATTGATGATTGATAGGGATCATGTTAAAACACAATGAATGGCATATAGATTGACCGCATGAAAAATAATAAGGATAAGTATGTTAACCTTGTTTGCTCGCGAAAATTTACTAGAAACTTGAACTTCGGTGTAGACTCGAAAGTCAGGGAAAACAAGGCTATTTCGGTTGCTTATCTCTCATAAGTGAAAGCTAATGAGAGCCATCCGTCCTTGGGATAATAGGGAAGGGTTTTCTAAGTTATCAATGTATACTTCTCAGTCCTCTCATTTTCAAAGAATGTATACAAAAGAGAAAAATGATAGTGCTTCTACTTTTTGAGGATGTGAATGAGAGTAAAAGTAGCTGGTTGCAGATACCAAAAGCGGATAAAAGAAACAAAGGGTAAGATCACAAGACGCCGAACAATTATTAAGTCTTAAAAACCTACGTGCAAACCCGCGAGAATAGGAAGTTATATATGCATTTAAGAATTGTAGATTCATCCATAGCATGTCTTTATATTTCAAGATATGATTGACTAAAGAGATCACATTATTTGTATAGCCGCAGACGTTAGTTTATGACATAATTTAATTGGAATTATAAGTCAGGAAGAAATCAGAAGAGGATCGATTAGAGCGGGATATTTATGCAAACCCTGATTTATAGTCTATCATCACTTTAGATCAAAAAATAAAAATACTAAGATCTTAATAAAAGTTACCGATTGTTCAGGAATTCGAAGACGAAAAGGTTATGAATGTTACTACAGCTTTAGAATTTTGATAGCCACAACAGATTTTCCGAAGCTTTAACTGTCTCAGGGTTTATTTATGCAATTTCAGATAAAGTGTTTACAATAACAATGTCACACATATTCACAAACAAAAGGTTTGGAATTGATTCACTCAATACAGGAAGAATCTAAAAAGGTCGCGACAATCGAATTTTGTATTTAGTGAATAATTTGATGACGCGATTGGTGTTCGTTAAGTTGGATATTTTATCATAATTCAAAGGAAAGAGTTTCATATTTTAAAATTTATTAAATGCATTTGAAAATTGTAATCATTAATCATCATCAGTCATCTGAATTTAAATTATTGGGAAATGATAAAAATAGTAAACGTTATTGAAATACGGATTCTAACAAACATATAATTTATTTATATTACCCTCCTTGTCATAAAACCATTTTCTAATAAACTGTTTTCTCGTCTGAACGTTATCTACGAGTTAATATACGTTGAAAATTGTAGGAGATTGAAGACGTCACGAATGCTATGTTACCTTTTATATTGTTTAAGCTTCATCCACCGTACTCGGATTTTCTGGATTTAATACAAGATACACAGAATATATATCGTTAATTGTTAAATTAATTATCATTAATTGTATTTGAATATCTTACCACTTGTTGATCTCCGGTTACTCTTGGCATCTTCAGTGTCATTACACTGTCACACAGGAGGAACTCATACGGGAAAAAGTGCTGAGAAGATGAGGAAGTCACAATCTGTAATAAATAGAAACACCAAATTAAATCAATAGTGGATAGAATCGGTACATATATATAAAAGCATGAGGTTGCCAACGATAATGATTCAAGTAAGGATTTTGGTTACGACCATATTAAAAATATCCTTTTCAACATCGCCTAAAGTATAATAAATGTTTTAAACTTTAATATTTTATTCTATTGATTAATAAACACTGTTTGATAATCAAGAAAGGAATTATTTTGAAAAATAATAAATGTATTCTTAAATTTTGAAATTAAGTACCCAACTTCCATTTAAAGCATCTTTAATTACTGAATTACAATGTGAATATTAAATAACATCGGGAAAAAAACCATCTAATGGTTTTATCCCGGATATCACTTACGAGAAGCTACTGACTTACTGATACTTTGTTTCTGAAATCAGATGCAACTTATGTGTAAATCGATAATTAAGGAATTCAAATACTTAAAGCTGAACTGAATTTCAAATTTCAAATTATAATACTTAATCTGTTACATATTCGATTTAAGCATCAAAGATTGAGCTGAAAAATTTTATTAAAATATTAGGAGAATAAGTTCCAAGAGAAAGTAGACATTTCTTCCAATTATGGCTCCTAATACAATATAATTGTAACAATTTCATCTTAATTGGAGAAAATCTTCCTGGTCCATAAGTCTGATAGCAATATTTAATTAAAAAAGTATAAATTCGATGAAAATGTTCAAAATCGAAGTTAAATACAAAACACAGGTTTATCTCGAAATGAAATCGCATTCACAAGAAAGAAACAGTGATATTGATTTGATTAAAAACTAATTGCAAGGTTAGACTTAGAAATTCAAACGGAAATTTCCGTTGAAATACCGGTTGGCTATAAGGGAAAAATAAGTCTCTTCTGTATGTAAACGGCGAATATTTGAAGATTTAACCGCTTTTAAACCGGTTACTGGTAAATTTCGTAGCATATCCCGCGGATAAATTATATATTCAGAACATTAGATTCATTACTTCTTACATAAAATATCAACACATATCAGAAGTCGGATAAAATTATACATACATAACTGTGATTCATTGCTCTTCAATAAGAAATGTGATCATATAAATAATGAATGATCCAAAAGCATGATTGGTAGCTACTCAGAAAAATAACGTGCGTCACGAATGAATATATGTACAGTGGGAGAAACAATTATCGCAACACCAATTGGCGTCAGAGAGCGGATTACGCGGGAACTAACTGAAAACACTCTACCGCCGACAATTCGGCAACTCTGAATCGAGCCAGTAAAAACCGCAATATTCAAACTTTTACGATCACCTTTGCGAAATTTCCTAATATTGGCTTTGCCTCATTGCCTTTGCATCATTGCCTTTATTTTTTGCTATTTGTCGTTCAAAGCTTGTCGCAATCAAAATAGTTATCTAGAATGTCATTATAGTACGCTGAGGGATAATGACAAACAAGAGTATTTGATGGCGGAATATCAGACAATAAATGAAGATTTTGCGGTATTATCTTGCGAATTTAACGGTTAAATACTTTTATACTTTGAATTTTGATGGAAAATAATTCTCGCGAATAAGATTAACCATTTAAGAAAACAAATACAGAAATCACTAGGATATGTCGTATTCTTACATTTGAATTTTTTCTCCAGCAGTGTAGTTTTCGACGGCATAAGGTATAACAAATATCCTTTCGATAAAATCTAATCCGTGTGTTGAGGGAGTTTATTCTTTCTCAGTGCTCCTCAGCAATTAACGTATTGACAGGAATTAGTATCACTATTATTAGCTTTTAGGTGGTGGAAACGGTAATCTACATTTTTCAGCTCAATCAGGCTGTACGAAAAAAAGATTATGTAATAATTCGTAATAGGGAATAATATTCATGATTAATTTCAGCATATTAGAAAAGATAGTTACAATAAATTACGTGATGAAAATTAATGTAATCGAAAGTAGCTTCATAGTGTCTATACCGTTTAATATGCTTAAATCAAATTAAAGTAGATTCATAGACTGAGTGATATTTACTCATCGTCATAATTTTAATTCATATCTAAAAAATGCACGATTCGACTACTATACTGTAGTATGAATCGTTTACTAGATATGAGTCGGATGAATATGATCTTCAAATGCAAAAAGTTTTAAAGAGACCGGGATTTACTTTTCTTATATCTCCATAGCGATGACTAAAATTTTCGCTTCCAATTTGATAGATCTCGCTTTCTCTACGCTTAAATATTTTCCAAGGCTATTTTCATTCTTATATTAAGCGTCAAACGCAACTTTTATTCTATACTTTAATAAACTTGGTATCCACTTTACGGACTGTTCCGGAAAATTCCCGCCCCCCTTTTCCTTCACGAGGACCGACCACGTAGTTTTAGTGTCGTTTACTACGTAATTTAGCGGTTTAAATGAGTGGCGAATTTACGTAGACAAAGTTCTTTTGTAATTTAATAGTAAGAATAGTTACAAACACCCACGTAAATAGGCAAAAGGGTATGCATGAGGTTACTTCCAAAAAATAGAAACAATTGCAACGGTGAAAAGCAATTTCACTTAAAAAAGGACAAGGTTATTCCAAATTTAGGCCCAAATGTAATGTGTGAACTGAGAGATCCAATAATAATTGTCGTGAATTTTAAGAGCTTACGTAATAAAAAGGCGGTATTCTTTAACATTACAATGAGCATATGCGGGAAAATCATACAAGGCAAAAGTTAGTTAGGCGAAGATATTGCTTTAAGCGAGACATTTAAAAGATCCAATCATTGCCGTAGGAGGAGATTTTGACATAACGCATCTTAATTGGGATTATCTAAAATCTCTAGCTGCAGCTCTAACACTAGCAGAGAGAAAAAATTTCACAAAAATTAATTCATACTTTTTTGTAGCATGCTATAGATAATGTAAACATGATGAAAACTCGAACGACTCAAGGAAACATTTTAGATTAACTATCCACTTCTCTCCGGTAACTACTCTTGATATAGTCAATGATATTTCAGACCATGTTATCATAATGATAGGGATGAAAGTAGTTACGGTTAAATCTCTTTAGCCATAGAGGCAAGTATATTTAATTTGCAAAGCAAATCTTTCAGAAACGAGTTAAGGGTTATTTTAACGAGTGCAAGGATGTTTTTTTACTCTTTGCGAGTGTAAATTCAGTAAGTGATAGTTGGATAGAGTTCCTCCGGAAAATCAAAGAAGGTTTAATTAAATACGTTTCGACTAAAATCGTGCGTAAAGAGCCACGGAGGACGAAGACTAAGTTGCGAGCATTGCATAGAAAGAAGAGAGTCATTCACTGGCGATTGAGAAAACTCAAAACATGCGGAGATAACCATGAGCTCGAAGACAAAATTATAGAGAAGTGCGAAAGCTAGTTAAGGAAGAAGCGTGAAGAGAATACCAGGAATATAGATCTCAAACCCTGTTAGAATCATTAGGAGGCGATCAGAAAGAATTTTGGTCATACGTGCGTGAGACTCGTAGATGTCAGTTTTATGTGCCTAGCCTCATAGCGATGAGGGAATTAACGTAAATAAATCGGAAGATAAGGCTGACTTAATTAATCGGCACTATCAGAAATGGTTCAATGTAGAAAATAGCCAAGCTAACGATTTCTTCTTGCGTATCGATTCAGAGATGTGTCCCATAGAGATATAAGTTGATGAAAATGAAAATTTATTGCAACAGATTGATAGGAAAAAGACGCTCGGTACCGAAGGTATTTCCGCTGTTTTCATAAAAACCTTATGAGATTAGCTTTCTCCTCTTCTCAAGAAATTCTATCGGAAAATAATTAATGAGGGTACGGTCCCATTGTCGTGGACAAAAGCAAACATCATTCCGGCGCTTAAGAATGACCAGATGATTATAGATCAATTTCATAGACTTTGTTTTTTTGCAAAATAATGGAGCATATTATAGCAAGCTTTATTATGCACTTTCTTACAAAAAGGTAGCAATCAATCAGAGTTAGTACAGATTCAATAAAGGTAAACCTTGTGGGACGCAACTAGCAATTATTATGAATGACGTATCTAAAGCGTTAGTGCGTTAGCTATCATCCACAAACGTTAATTCCTCACAGTAGGGTTTTCTCAACCTAAAAATGCAAAACTACTGTCTTTGCTCTCACTGTATGTATTCGTTGTCTATCGACGTGAACCTCTATGAAGTAATACTCACCAATAAGCACGTGAAAAGCTACCATTCGTTAGAACCGGTTTGTGAATGGCGAATGGGTTTCCGAAAACCCGGTGCGCTGAAAGAAAAGCCTCATCGTGCTTCGAGAAATCAGGAGTCCCTGTCAAATGCATGTGATTTTAAAATATAAGCCAAAAGCCACTTCTTTCCAGTGAACGACTGAGCCTCGAATCCTTGGAAGAAGAGGTATTAGCTGAGGCGCGGAAAGCACATTCTTGACAGACGATAGCGAGAGTCAGATCCGAATCCTTCAAGCCAAATGATTTTTTTCGTATTGAATTTCATCCCTATGATAAATCTATATACTCAGAAAAGGATTACATTATGGTATGTAGCAATCATATCTTACATTCGCTCATTTTGCAAATAAAAAAAAATAGCATAAAAACTCATTTAATGGAAGGAACAAGCGGAAATGGAACTGGAACCCTTCTTTTACCGATCAGACACGTCTGGCAATTGCACAACCAATTTTTACATACTAGTTAGCTACATTTATGATATTTTCCCACAAATTGAAAATTCAATATTAATTTTTTATTATTAGCTTATATTATTAGGTTAGTAAAACCTCGGCTTATACATTTTATAAAGTCAGAGATCAATAAAATACTTCTCCCTTTTAGAAATTGAGCTTTTTTTCAGATAAACTTCTTAGACTGAAACGATCCCAATAAATAATGACAAATTATTATTATTTGGGAATCTTTTTTCGAACCATCTACTTTTTTCACCTTTTCGCGCCTGTTGTAGTTTTCCCCGGCGGAGAGTATCCCACAAAAACAAACATATGACCTTTATGGACGCGATAGTTTTCCTCACCCAAAAGAATTAATGAACATGATGTGGTATAATGTTTGTTGAAAGGAGGAGAACTACTTTATCCTTTTTGGCCGATAACTGCGGGACTTAAAAACGTTTTTCAGCTTTTGGTTGAGAAAAGCCTAAACTAAATCGAAGACCTTCACGCAAACCTAAATATAATTGCAGTCGATTTGCTAAAGAATCATTTTTTGAACGAAGTGTCAATATGACCATGGAAACGAAAACCTTCTTCGCCTAAAACCTTCTAAATTAACGCTCTTATCATACTTATGTAATGTAGATTCATTTTCTAGGATGTTCTTTACAAATTATAATTAGCATTAACGACCAAGCATTTAATGTAAGGAGCAAGATTGGTTTATTTGCCGAATCGATTTAAGAATAAATAAATGCGTTGCTATGAGTTTCACGGGTTCCAAATACGTTATTCTGGCACAGTACCAAATTTCGGAACATCCAGTAGAGTTAGTGCATGACAACAAATACATGGAAGTCAGTTTAGCAGTAACTTATCTTTTAATGAATATATTCGAAATGCGAGAGAAAGTGAGAATAGAGTGCAAAGATCGTAGATAGCTGAGAGAATTTAAGGGAATAATAAGCTATTTCTGTTACACCCATCGAGTGTCAAAGAAATAGCTTATTTTTCTTTTACTCGACCGAGTCTGGAATACTGTTCTGCGGTTTTGAACCGATATTTAGTAGGTTTAGTCTCAGATTTAGAGATGGTCCAGCGTAGAGCTGCTCGTTTCGTTGGAGAAGATTTCAGGTTCGACTGCAGCGTTACGGCTTTACTAGAGTCCCTCGGTTGGAATTCGCTCCAGGTGAGAAGATTTAATAACTGACGGAAGTTCTTCAAAAGCGTCATAGGTTTACAACTTAAAGACGAAGTAAATGAAATTTTAGTACCAGTAACGACCATTGAAAAATCGTTACAGTAATCACAAAGACAGATAATTACTAATAGAGTAGAATAAGTGATGATGGTGTTATTACACCTCCTACCTCACGCATATGGTAGCTTTCGGGATATACATCTAAATCTAATATCTAAATTTATATTATCGGTATTGGATCACCGCTGAGAACATTGGAAATTGTGAACTCGCGAATTGACCATGTTGTAGGCGAACAATGATTAATACAACAATGATTAATAAACAAAAGAATGTCAATAGTTCTCAATACTTCTGTTTAAAGTTTAAAAATGAAAAAGATTCACTTGAGCTGTTGGCTGTCCGTCTCTCGACGTGAAGACATCAATGATGTGATAGTAATAACAAGCCTGAGTGAAGCTCCTTGCCTTGCCAAATGACCAGTTTGTTTTTGTGAGTGACGCATAGGCTTTCGAAAACCCGCTGCGCTGGAAGCGAAAGGCTCATCGTGCTTTGAGAAATCAGGAGGCCCTGTCAAATAAAACACTTCTTTCTAGCGAAGGACTTCGAATTCTTTGTAGAAGAGGAATTTCCGCTGACACACGAAACATGTTCTTGACCGACAATTAGAATAATCGGCTCCGAATCCTTCAAACCCAATGATTATTTTCCCATAGTGAATTTTATTCCTCCGATATATATATATATATATATATATATATGTATATATATATATATATATATATATATATATATATATATATATATATATATATATATATATATATATATATATATATTCATCACAGGGGTGCATAAATATATTTGGCAACCATATGTTACATTCGTTCATTTCTCAAGCAAGAGAAGATTAAGTTAAAATGCATATTTAATTTGAGCGGAATTCGTACTCGTGCCCTTCATACTCCAATAAGATGCGTCAAGCAGCTACATAATCAACTCTTAATTAGGAATTGGTTATAATTATGACATTTCCCAACAAACTGAGAAATCCATTCTAGCAGTTAATTATTTTATTATGGCAGTATAATACGACTAATGCAGTCAGACGTTCATAAAATACGTTTCTGTATTAAATAATTGGGTCGTCTGTTAGAATGTCCTCACTGACTAAAATACGCTAAAATCATAATATTATTTGGGAATATTTTTTACGAGTGCAATAACATCTAATTTCCTTAGCCCCGTGGTTAGGAAGGAGCTTTGAATTAGGCACAGGATAGTTTCCACTGGGTGACTGTAAAGGGGAGGGTCCTTAGTCCAGCTGATAGAAGCACGAAAGGGAAAACTACGCGCCTGCAATTCTTTGAAGTGCTCAATATATGGTCAAAGACTTTCCTCGCGAAGCATCGAAAACTGAATGCATTTCTACGTGAGATCAAATGACGCAATGACCGAGGGCACTGATCTCGCTGATGCAAAATGTAAGAAAAGTCCGATATATGCGCAAAATATATTCGGTTTTTATGCAATCCTGTTTGTTTTAACTTCGGAATTGGTATTTTTCCTCTCAATTCCGGACATACAAAGATTTCACGTATTCTAGGAAACGAATGGTGTAAATAAATTTCTATTAAGAATTTCCTTCGAGTGCAGGACTAAATTATAGAAAAATTATACTCCATTAACAAAATACAAATTTTACTTTGTGCCAATGTGCCATCTCAGTAATTACTCTGACGACTTAACGATTTCAAATCGTTGAATGAAAAACTTAAGACGTGTAATAAAAAATTGCCCTCGGAAAGTCGATCTCAGTAAATGAATATCCAATGTTTGAACTGGACGTAGGAAGATTAACATTTACGTTAATATACAGTGAGCAGCAGTAAGACGTGAGGCCGTGTGAAAAACCAAACTACCTAGATAACTGTCTTATTAGCGCACCTTAATTTATCCAGAAAAAGAGACTAATACAGTCCATCTGTTCTCGCTATAATTTGGTAAAATACATATTTTACTCTCCAGATCGAAAATATCGCGTTCGCTAAAGATAAGAATCACGACGTCGCGTTTTCCCACTCTAACCTAATTCGTCCTTATTTCTACGTTTCAACCGAACATTATTTACAAATAAAGTCCCAATTATTATCCAAATATTTTTGTGGATGTAAGATTAAAATAGTAATTAATATATCTTTAAACTCTCATTCTATAAATATGATAACTATCTGTGAAAGAGAAATGCCGAGATAAACACGACGAATTCAAGGAGAGATCGCGCGAAGGATTTAAGAAGAGATCGAAGGAGAGAAATTTTGAGTGCCTTATAGGCTCCGACTCAAATATTACCGCTTTTCGAGGCTTTTCTCAATGTTGCCAGTCAGTCGTGTTAAGTAGTTTTCCAAGTAGTTTCTGAGAATTCCGACTGAAGCGCTCGAAAAGTGTTGCGATAATTTATTCCCCCACTGTACTATGATTACACCGGAAAATAATTAAGTATATGAAAATAACAGCTCACGGTATTAGATATTGCATTGAAGCGCAGAATATGTCACTAATTAAAATTGGAGCAATATATTATACTTACAAAAACTAAAAGGATCCTCAAGACGTCCCTTGGTCCTCTTGACGTCGGAAAATTCCCTATCCTTAATTTAATTAAATCTTGTAAGTAATAATTTAATCTTGTAATAATCTTGACTTAAGAAGTACAATTTATTACGTTAAACTAAACTTATGCTTCACGATCACCGAATCTGAAATCTACATAAATCGTAGAAGTTCGCACTTGTTTTCTCGAAAAATTCCTCCATACGTCCTACCAGACGAAGTTTCCAGATCAAAGAGAGATCTATTTTCAAAAATCTACGGTTAAACAAAATCGTGAGTTCTGATTGGTCACTTAATCGCTGCTACTGTTACCCCTACCTCTTTTCCCCCTACTGGAGATATTTGTTACTATTTTCGTAATTATTAATTATTATTAAATTAAAATTTTATTGGTCTCAACATAATTTAATTTCAATTTGAAATATGTATAAAATATTACGTTCTTCTAAAATGACGTATTTAAAACTTGACGTAAAATATGTTAAAGATACGTGTGACGTCATTGTGACGTACGGCCATTTTATGCGAAAACGAAATAAATGGTATTTGAAACGACGAGATTAAATTAACAAAAAATTAATGTAATAAATTCGTGTAATTTAAACAAATATTATTTGGGGTACTATTATAATATTTTCTTTCTCATAAGATAAAAGTATCTGGATGTACTTCAGATTGTTAGCTATACTAACAAAATAGTATTCACAATAAAACATGATTTAAACATTGTTTAATCCTGATATGTTGGTGATGGTGATTGAAAGGAAACGGCATTTGAGATTAATTATAACTATCTGACGTTGATATCGACATCCTTCGATATTTCCCTTTCTTTTAGACACATCACGATAAAAGATATGGTACTATGAAATTAACGATAAAAGTATTTCTATCGGCCAAAAAACCATAATGGAGAGTACAAATGGAGAGGGACTGAAGATGAATGAGTAAATAGTAAATATTATTTCGAGAGGAGAGGAGTGAAATGATTTTGGTGTAAGCTCTGCATTTTATTGCTCTGCGTATTCATTATTTAAGGTTTGAAACTGATGTCTAAGTTTGCAAACTTATGAACGATTTGCTACTATTTGAAGTGAATGATTTGCTACTATTTAATTCCCTAAATACTCTACTATAATACAATAAGGCTCAATTGTAATCGTAATGTTCCTATTGACACGTCATATTGATGGTATTTGATCGAATTTACCCAGTGAATAAAACAATAACCATTGCAACTCTTCTTGGTTATTTCTCATTGTAATCAGAATGTTGGGTATGGATGCACGAATACTTTCTGACTCACCTTCAAACGCTTGTAAAGCTGTCGTTCATTGTCCCTCTGCGAAGTAATGCTGTTTTAAAGCTTCTGCAAACCTCTTTGAGATATGACTCAGACTTCTTAGCCTTTACCTAGGAACGGACTTCAAAGATGGCGAATAACTATTTCTTGTTTCTTTTACTATTACAAGAATATACTCAGAATAAGTAATGCAGGTGCCGTAATTCTTCGATTCCCACTCACACTTTTTTCCAAGAAATCGCTGAATGTAACGCTTGATTCACACTACACACACTTCATTCCACTCTTGGTTATATTTGAAATCCGCAGGAAAATGTAAATGACACCATTTTGAACACTATCCACATAGCGAGACATAGAACTGAGATATTCGAAGGTGACGTGGCGTTAGGAATGAGTTTCGTTCGTCAGAATTTTCTATACCACAATTCTCTTTGAAAAGGCGGAAACACGTGAAGACCTCTTGATATCCTCAAGAAAAGACTACCTTGGCTTCCATGAACTTCAAAATTTAACTTTTTGTCATTAGCAAGTCGTTTAAGAAATATTGGGGTAGCGCTACATGGTGGAATATCAATCGCAGTATGTTTGGCATATGCTGTAAGTGTTTGTGGAATAACATGATAAAAGTGTGTTTGTGCATTAGAAACTAAGGTTTACGATCGGTGATCTTTCGTCAAAATATGGCAGTGAAAGAAACAGTCTTCGATTTGATACTTATATTTTTTTTGGATTTCTTATGTGAAACGAAGGTGTAGGCAAACCTGCACTATTTCTGCAAAATTCCATGTCTGTAACTCAACAGTGTTACTATGCCATCGAATGAATGGATATCTGGTTGGAGATTAATGAATACGGGGTTCTTCGTGCATTTTCACGTATTAATCCGGAAATATATAGGATAGATAGGTAAGTAAGATTATTCTTATTAGGGAATATAGGAGTATTGTCATTTATTTCATTAGCTAACTGGGTTGGTTGATGTAAGGTAAGGCAGAGTATGTATGTGTACGAGTTTAATTGTGAACCACTTGATTTACTTCAAAATCTGAACTCCAGCCTGGGAATCATTATTAATATAATTGTAAGCAAATTTTAAAGGAACGTAAGAATGAGTAGCAATTTGGGAATCATTTGATTTCACATTTCTTTCACCTTCTTGCTTATTGAATAGCATTTAGATTCCTTTGTAATATTTGTTTGTGGGTAGGTTAGAACTTCTACCAATCTGGTTTCATATTGAAAATTTATCCCACATATATATTGGAATTTACTCAGGCTATGGTAAATGAAATCTTCTGAGTCATGAGTGATTTTGAATCCATTTTCTCCTGATATAAATTGTGCTTTTCATAGCTTCACTGTTGCACTTTATGTGGACAGTCCTAAAATTATGGCACAGTGAGGAAAGAAAAGGCCTCATTCTTTACTGTCCTGGTAAGACTCGTTCTCCTTCCAAGAACTCATACAAAGCTTTATATAGTTATAATATTTATTTCTTAGTCACATATTGTACCGTAATACTTAAGTCTTATTCTATTAATTATCATTTAATAGCAATATTGGTAAATGGTGTATTATTCACTTTCCAATTACATATTTTTGTCTTGGTATTTTAAATGAGCAATGTATGGAATGTACACATGAGTGTTCACTATCTACGAACGCAGAAAGGCGTTTTCCGGTGTATTTTTGTAGACTTATTTCAGAAGGTCACAACGTGGATATTTTCCGGTTCGTTGAGTAAATAACGACAAATACCTCTCTCCTCATTTCGCTTTGTAAGCCTCATTCTATTTTCAAACAGGTTTATTTCAGCATACTCAAAACACATAGGTATGAGAGGGGTAGTTTTTAATCAAAATAATAATACGAGGGCTGTTCAAAAAGTTCCCGAACTTTATTTATTACAGCACAAATATTTCACTTACAAATTATTGCTCCGTGTCTCCTTAAAAGTACTCCCCACCCCAACGTATACACTTATCCAAATGGTATTTCCACTTTTTGGAACAGTCTTGGGACGCTTCTTTCGGACTGTTCATAAGCTCCTCCGTCAAATTTTTCTTTATTTCTCGAATGGTGGCAAATATTTTTCCTTTGAGCGGGGTTTTTAGCTTAGGAAATAGGAAAATGTCACATGGAGCCAGGCTTGGTGAATAGGGTGGTTGAAGAAGCACAGTGGTCTTGTTTTTGGCTAAAAAGTCACGAGTTGCTCGTGTTGCTCCTGGTCTGCTGTCATAACGCGAGGCATGAATTTGTCCTCGCCTCGATGGATCCTCAATTTTTTTAGTTTGCCCAACTTTTCCAGAGCAATACGACGGTCACCAAAACATTTCCAGATGTGGGCAATTTTTGTATTTGAAGAAAATGCTACGCTATATGCCACCATTTTAATAACATCACAACTTATATTTCATTACTGTTATGAAATTACACAAAGTGATGGCTTTTTGTACCGATTTTGTGAGAAAATTTTCAGTATAGTTGAAAGTGAGAGTGAAGAAACATTCAGTATCAAAATCATAAACATAGTTATCTAACATATGTACGAAGTATAATAATGCTCAAAATATACAAAAAGAACGAATCAGAATCGTTTTTGCTCGTTGTTCCTCTCAAAACACGAGAGCGTAACGGAGGACGGTGCTCCGCCGCGCGGATTTGGCCCTTGCAGCGTTGTCGAAAAGTCGACTTATATATATATTATTGGGGCAAATTGGGGCAAGATTTTATTTCAGATTCCCATTAACGAAGGTTTGTAGTTTATCGTGGTGTAAATAACTCCGTGTCACACGGTGTCTCAATCAACTTTTTTTCTCGCTTTAGGTAAAAATTTGTTCCAAAATAAGGGTCGGCCATTTTGTAATGTAAAGTATATAAATATTAAACAGCACTCATTGATACTAAGTCTCACGAAGGACAAAGAACATATTTATAATATGGCATCATATTTTACCCGATGATTTTCCTAGTTTGGATTCACAATCGACTCGAAGTTGAAGAATTTCGCGAAAAATCGGAAACGGGAAATTTTCGCAAAAATTGGTCAACTTTGACCTCCTGTATAAATTTAATGTTAAGGATCGAACGTAAATGACTTCAATAGTTGTTTGCAGGATTTATTCATAATCAATCATGCGAAGTTTCGAGGTCCGCACTCAAGAAAAGCGTTTTCGTATTTTTGGCCAGCTTTTTTCGATTCTAGCCCACTGTGCGCTCTTAATAATATCGGTGTTTGATAAACATCTGAAGGGATGAATGGAAGAGTAAAGTTTTTCACAAATTTTCACGACGTGCTCCGAAGTCGTGCTGAGCATTTCAGGGAAAAATGGAACATGGAATCTCATTCCTCCCATCCTTTTTCCCAGAAGTTACCCGCTTTCCACAGTATGATGCACCCACATCCCGATGTCACCGGCCAATTCCCTTAAAGAAGTTATAATCATCAAACAGATTGCTATAAATAACGGATACAGCCCAGATATGGTGGATAAACTCTTGAGGAGAAAACTAAATATCCTCTCATGCCGTAAAATCACTCCTTTCCTCTAATAATCCTCCACAACCGCTTCCTCATGGCGGAGAATCCCCTTCCTCGGAAGTCTCTCCTATAGATTGGGTCACATGCTTCCTGAAGACCTGAGAACGGCTTTCTATGTCCCCTGGAATCTACGGAGAGCCATCGGCCACCACAAAGATAGAAGACCCAGCGACTCCCTCAGCGGGGTGTACGGTAAAGGTATATTAGGTAAAGTATATTATAAATTACTCAATAAATAAAGTACATTAAGGGTTAATTATGTTGGATGCAATTAGGTATCTGGATCAGGAAAATATATAATAATTATCTCGATTTCTTTTACAATTATAGATAATTGGGATCCGCACGAGAGGGAATGGAGTTCATATTCGCTGAGAAATATTTGTTTTACATTTAGTATACTGATTTAAAATATCTTAAAGTTGATAACAAGGTCATACTATGTTTCGACCTAAAATTATTATAAAATACGTCATCGCTTACTGGAAAGCATGCATATGAAAATGATAGCATTAAGTAAGAAAACAAGATCATGAGAAAAGATGGAGTTGTTGCTTATAGCAACAATGTAGCCAGAATGGCAACGATGTAGACGGATCTAGTAAGGTTTCGAAAAAGAGCAAAGAATATTCAAAAGAAATAACATGAAAACTGATTCGTCAATATTCAGCGCGATTATATAAATCATAATATTATGTGTACAAATTCCACATTTTTAGTGAATAATATTTTTGGGAAAGTTTTAACCATTTTCTCCTCTCCGATATTACTCATCCATATTCTGTGCCACGCTATTGGTAGATAGTATCCCCAAACCATTACGTAGTTCCTCCCCCCACTTACCTTCATATATTCCTTCCTCCTTCTCATTTCTGGACTTCAATGCTTCAACGCCAGTCGTCTGTACATCGTGAGCTCTTCTGGTAAAGAATATTAGGTAAAGTAAAGATTTCATTATCTACGTTACTTAACTCTACGTCTATCCTCTTTATTATCTTATGTTTCTTCATGGCTAATAAATACGTAATTTACGACATTCTAGTAGTTTAAATACCTTACAATCTTCTAAATTTCAGGAAAGCGTTTCTTAAATTGGAAAATGTATTGGATGTGTGGCATGTCTTCGGAAGTCTTATCTTGCCAACCATGTGCTCTGCCACGCCGAGGGACCGCCGACGGAGCTTCACTGAGACTTAAAATTAGAAGTTAAGTGATTTCGAACATTTCTCTCAGACTTCTTTCAGTTATGAATTCTAAAGCGTGTCATCCCTTCTTATTTCCAAGTAATTTTATCCAGGTTTTCCACGGTAAATCCGTCATTTTCATGGTGAATCGCACCACATTTTCGAATGTCAGGCATCCCTTAGAAATTGCGATCTGAATCGTTGGCGTTTGACGAAATGGTTGGACCGGCGTTGAGCCATTCGAACTCTTTCGAAGGTTTCGGCGTGCTTAGTAAATTCATTTTCCTATACCGTAATTTGTCGATGAATGTAAAATCTCATAATCTTTGCCAAGGTTTCTTCAGTCTGAAGTATGTTCTCGGGTATGCTGCTCGGTTGAAAGTTAATGACCCACGTGGGCAAGATTTCCCTCAGTCGCTCCATTTTATAGAGAATTTATTTCTACTCAATAATCACCTACGACGAGATTCTTGTCAGGGTTAACATGTGCTTTCGTAGATTTGCTTGCCAGAAACCCTAGGGAATGCTTCTACTATGTCGAAGTATCAGTCGGATTTAAGGATTGTCGAAATATCTCCATGCTAGGAAAGTCGAAAGTCTTTCCACATTCCTCCGAAATTAAATTCAGTCATGAAGAATAGTCAATCAGGGATATCTTTGGCGTGCATGAGATGTGTAAAATCACACAGTAGTAGGTCTCTGCACACATTCTCCTTAGGTCAATATGCCCCATCAGATTTCAGTTACTTTATCGCGTCGAACACTCAGATAGCCAAGTGTAATACTTAGGTGATAACGTTCCCGGGTTCGATTCTCCTTGGTATGTCATATGCGCGAGTTACCTCTGCTGTTAAACACATTGAACCATAAAACTAGTATTAAATACGTTAATTTGGTTGATCCGACAAAGCCATTAATATCGTCCACATTATGTGGGTACGTACTTTGGAGAATAGTACGAGACTTAAAATCTTGTAAATCAAGACCTCAAAGCTGTCGGCGCTTCTTAGATTTAATTTTGTTCTTGATTCGATACAGACGTAAATCATAAATGTTACCCTTTTTAAATCTTTATTTTGTTTTCCGTGCATTTTTATTCCATGAATGTTAAGTAATCCGTTGCTATGAATTTGGGAATAGATCACTAAATCCTTTCGTTCAGTCATATTCAAATTTTCAAATATGGTAGAATTTCCAAAATGAGTGAATAGAAATATTTTTATTGAAGCAAAGCGAGGATTGTTTGACTTAAAACGACTTGTTTCTATATATTCATTTAAGTTGGATTTTCATTTTCATTAATTTTGAGAGTGCATGTATTTGGTTTTGGTTTACTAAGTTTGTCTGCTCAGTGAGAATGGAGTGTCTGGTGATGTGACTGGAGGTGTTCTCTTTTGTGTATTAGGTGATGGATTATGGTATTAGCAAACGTAGTTCCATGGTATCTAACATATATTCAGTGTGTATTCTGAGGGATCCCGTTTGAATGATCGCAAAAATATAGTTTGAAGGAAGGCTGGTCGGTATGTTTTTGGGAGGGTTTATGAAAAAGGTAGCGGTTTAGAAAGGTCCTGGGAATTACTTCCATAGTTACTAATGGCTATTCATTTCAAGTATGTGGTGTGGTATAACAATGAAGATGAAAATCCAATTTGCATATTCGAACAAATTTAAGTTCTTCTGATGTATTTTAAAGAAAACTGAGACAGTAATTAAACCATCCTTTGCTTTGCTTCAAATCCACTTATCGCGGAAGATATTGACAGATGCTTTTAAATATCGATATAGATATACCAGTATGTAACGAATTTTTAATGTTCTTCGGCTGGAATAGTTTTGAACATTTCTCCCGTTTGAGCAAGTTTATTATTTCTTTCAATGTGAACAGCTTTGCACATGTGATTTTCAGACTTTTCAGCTTTCAATTCATCCGGTACTTGTTAGATTAGAACATGGTAGTATTTTAGGTTTAAGTGCTTCGACAGCTGAAATCATTTTGCACGTGGTCTCCCACCGGAATCGAACCCGTGACTGTTTTCTCCAATGTAGAACGCGCGGCACACATGGCTATCTGGAGCTGTCTTAAATTCGAGTGTTTCTCAACTTCAACGAAAACGTAATTAAATATAAAGCCCCCTTTAGTTTTTTGCGCAATTGGTACTTTTAATATTTTTTCCATTTGGTCAGGGTACTACTACTAAGGAGTTATTTCAAGGTAATTTCCGTATATTTAAATACGTTTAAATCTAATCACTTTCTCGGAGAATTACATTGCTTGAGTACCCTCAATTATGATGTAACCTTAATCGATCACCTTAAAGCAGTAGATATATATTTAACGGATAATATCGATAATGATTATTAAAGTTAATCAAATTTTTGCAGGGGATATGCAGATGCTGTGTTGATTAATGTAAGAGTTGTAGTAATTCAGCTAACTTTCCAAAATCATCTTCATAGATAACGTAGTGCTTGCAGCTTTAGAACAAAACACAAATTGAACTTTTTAAATCTTGTGTTATACACTTTCAGTAAAATAAATGGAGTGGATGTCATTGGAAGACTCGAGGGAATTAGTGGTGTTTCCAGAGGTTTCTTCCCCCACATCAGCCAAGCGTACTGAGCAGTTAAAAGATCAAGGAATAAAGGAAGCAGTTGGGGGCCGGAAGGGGTAAGGTTTTTCTCTTATTAAATTGTATCATTTCAGTTTGTGTAGTGGAATTAAAGTGAGTTTTGCAATGCTTGTTAAGACAGTGGTGCTGCTAGATTGTAAAGTAACTCAAGCCCTCTCATTTTGTACACTCACCAGAAATAACGCTTATAAGAAAAAAGATAGAGCTTCAAGCCAATATATTTCAAGGTTTTGATTAGATAATATAGGAGCATGGCTTTGCATGGTTGAATTAAATAGCAATAATATTGTACCTTAACTTTTATTTGTGATACTTTTAAATCGTTTGCTTAATGCAAGTTTAAAAAGTGTATTCACCGAAAGAAGGTTACAGCTTTTAATTAGAAAAGGTGTCGTTTCGACAATGATTATAGTTACTTAGCCCATGGATGGGGAGCCTGCAACCTTTGCGCCATGTATGACCTTTCTGTCATTCAGTACCAGCTTTTCTTCTCTTCCTGAATTTTACATGGTTTTATGCATGACTTTTCTCACAATGCTTTATTAGATTCAGTGAAAATGGAATGAAAAATGTATTACCTGTACTTATAAAATATTCCAGGTAAACTATATATCAGAAGCCTTTTCAATGTTATTAATATGACAAAGAGATAAATAAAATAGAGAAAATGAACAATGATACAGGATAAGGCGTTTTTGGGTGTTTTTGTATTTCTGTATTAGTTATCGGAGTGTTTGTTTAAATACGTTTGGGAGGGGAAAAGAATATTAATTTGTCTGGGAATTTTTTGAATGTGGTAACTAGCAGTTTTATATATTCAGATTTCATGATCTTGCACATTATGCGTATTTAAGGATAACAACGTACTTGTTCTGAACTTCTGCGAGATATTTAATACATAGCGGTTTCTATTTTTACTGTATCGTTATTTTGCTTCATTTATGAAATTCATTTTATTTACCCTCTCAACCTGCTTTTACTGAGTTTATTATAGATTGCAACATATTCATCGTATTTGCTTGCAGAACCTGTGGTTATAGCCTGCATATGACGCCTTTGGAAAGAGGATAAAGTGTATATTCCTACCAAAAGGAACTGACAAGACTATTAAAGGAGAAAAACCTCGGAACACTGAATTCAAGCAGCAAATGCGGATCCCTACAGCAGCACCCATTAGAAGCAGAAAGTTGTGCTAGAAGACTCCATGTACTTCATGGATGCATTGGACTTTAATATTGCTAAATTTTATGAGAGTAGATTAGACACTAGAATTTAAATACAAATCAGTAATTTCAGTATGTTTCGGTATTTTGTTTAGATTTTGTGCATTTATAAGATTATTTCTGTCTTTTTTGATCCGTTTGAAAAGTGTCGGGCAGTCGAGTGTATTAGGTGCGGAGGGAGGCTGTGCAGGGACCTGAGGAAGGAGCTTTCACGTCAACGCAGAGAAGATTCTGCGAGCAGATGAAGCGGTCAGGGAGCCGAAGCGTCGAGACGATTCTGCGAGCCTAGCTGTGTGAGCGAGGCCTGCACGCGAGGCTTTCGTGTTGATCCTTGAGGCCGTACGCGTGAGGTGTGCCAGTAAGTAATGCCTGCGTGTTTGTCGTCCGTAGGAAGTGCCGAGAGTTACGCCACTGCAGGTTGAGCCTCACAGCGGTGGCCGCAGGTCGAGCCCGAATGCAGTGCAGAGGGAAGAGAAAGAAGAGCTTGCAAAAAGCAGGCGAAGCCAAGCAACGAAGATAACCTGCGACGAACTTCACACACGAATCCGAATTACAGCGGCAAAACTCCGTCTCCACAAATATTTCTCGAAACGAAGCGTCTACAATACGTCTAAAAAGTCCGTTTTAACGCTGCATTCACGTAATGCGATTGAACACTGCGAATATGACACAGCGAACATATCGTTTTTTAACTCTGCGTTTTTGAAGACAGCGATTTTAAAACCTTGTTTTCGAACGCTGCGTTATCGCAATTTCTGGATTATCATCACCTTGCGTCGACGTCATGTGTACGACAACTGTGTCAACGTCACCAATTGCTGCAGCCGATGCTCTCTCAATACTACGCATCGTTTCCTCATACGGCGTCTGCAGTAGACCTATGAGTATAACGTCTTTATATGTCTTAGCCTATTAGATGTTGCGATTGGTTGTTTGCGAACTTTGTTAATAGCCATGTACTTAGTGTGAATGATCCTGCTACATTTCGGTGTCCTTCCTACGTATAATATTACGTATATCGCCTCATCCTTAAGGCTATTTTTTATGATGGAGTATAAGTTTTTATATGAAGTCGTTAAGCTTAAGGAAGTTGATTGAATTAGTGTTTACTTGGTATGTTATTACTGAGATGATTTTATTTTCATGAATTGCTTCATAGACTGGTATAATTTGTCCATGGGCGAAGCCAAGCTATACTGCGCCAAGATATAAGCTGAATACTGCGACGATTTTCACACACGAATCCGAATATCAGCGGCAACACTTCGTCTCTACATATCCCACGAAACGAAGCGTCTACAATACGTCTAAAAAGTGCGTTTTAACGCTGCATCCACCTAATGCGATTGATTCTTGCGTTTCTTAACATAGTTTTTTTTTATCTCTGCGTTCTCCCAATTACTGGATTATCATACTATATCATCATCTTGTGTCGACGTGATGCCTACGATCACCGTCGCCATCGGCTGTAGCCGATGTTCGCACTATACTATGCAAGCTTTTTTGCGTACGGTGTCCTCAGTCGACTTATTTATATAACGTCTGTATATGAATTAGCCTCTTTGTTTTTGCATTTGGTTTTTACGAATTTGGTTATTATTCGTGAACTTAATGCGAAAGATCCTGCTGTATTTGTCCTTCATTTAATATTACATGTCGCCTTATCCTTAAGGCAACTTTTATGATGGAGTATAAGTTTTTATATGAAGTCGTTAGGCTTAAGGAAGTTGTTTGAATTGGTGTTTACTTGGTATGTTATTACTGATATGATTTTATTTTCATGGATTGCTTCATGGACTGGTATACTTTGTGCATGGGCGAGCGAAGCCAAGCAACGAAGATAGCCTACGACGATTTAAACATACGAATCCGAATTTCAGCGGCAACACTTCGTCTCTGCAAATATCCCACGAAACGAAACGTCCACGATGCGTCTGATAAGTACGTTTAAACGCTGCATCCACCTAATGCGATTGATTACTGCGTTTTTTAACATAGTTTTTTATCTCTGCGTTCTCCCAATTACTGGATTATCATACTATATCATCACCTTGTCTCGACGTGATGCCTACGATCACCGTCGCCGTCACCATCGGCTGTAGCCGATGTTCGCACTATACTATGCAAGTATTTTTTTGCGTACGGTGTCCGCAGAAGACTTATCTATATAACGCCTGTATATGACTTAGCTTTTCTTGTTATGTTAATACTGATGATTTTATTTTCATTGAGTGTTACATGGTGTTATAATGTTTTTTTCCTATTTTGAGAATTTGAGTATCATATGTTGCATTAAATTTCTAATATTTTCTATGGTAATCCGTATGGTTAATTTTCCCTTTTTTACAGGAAGTCTTCAACATTTTAAGGAATTTCTTTGAATTCGTGATTTCTCATAATCTGTAATCACTATAAGATGTATTTTTCTTGAAATTTTACTGGTTGTGTTGTAAGATGTATCGTTCCTTTCCTTTCCGTACGTGTTCGCATATCAATGTTTGCATTAAATATCTAATCTTTTTTCCAGTCCTCGCATATGACTATTTTTGTTTTTGAAAGGTCTGTTTTGTGTATTTTCTGTTCCGTGTAATTTGCTCAGAATTTCCAGGTCCAGCCTCGTATTTAGCCACAATTTTCATTTGCTGGTGGAATTTTAGCGGAGAAGGTGCTGTTTCAGCCGTTTTAGGGGCCCGAAGATAGGATAGCCTTGGTCTGCCCGATTCCTGGTCCCTTGCTGCCAATTGAACGACAGGCTGAGCTTCTGGAGGAATTTTTTCGAGTCAGAGTACACCCCTTTGGTCCAGCCTAGGAATCCTACAGACAGAAGTGTGATGCTGTAGCGTATTTCATCCACGGTCATCTTCGCGAGGGGCGCCCGTAATGGACACCAAATCATTTGTGTGCATTGTTAAGTGACAATTGACGTGTGGCATGTTCAGATACATTTGCAGAGCATTTACTTGAACTATAGTCTCTTCCACCAGTGAAGCCATACTTGAAATTAACGTGCTGAAGTGCTTATTAACGCATGTGCTTGTAAAGAGCTGACCGCATTATTAACTGTTGTTTTATTCCTGTACTATTCATTCTTCATGGAGCAATCAATCTATTTTGTGAGCTTGAATGTTGTGGCCTATGGTGCTATACCTACTCGAAGTTCAGGAGAAGTGAGTGATGAATAATACAATAGGTTACCACATCCAGTGAAGAACTTAATTTTACCAAGTTTTCTATTCATGTAAATGTTTTATCAAATACTTTAATTATTACGTGTTCTCTATATATGTACGAATATTTTTGCCTACTTTTGGAATCTTGTCAGCTTTCAGCTTGCATTGCCAGATAATGTATATACATTACGCTTTGGTGGAATCAAACATGGTTTTTCGTTATTGTAAAAGTATCCGAGGAATCGCTTGTAGTTAAATAATTCGTTTGTAAATCACTGAATTTGAGATGTTTTGCTGATTAAATTCTGTGGTTTTGGCTGCCTTTGGGAGGTTTTTTACGGAGGGGTTTTCCTTCCAACTTGGGGCGAATGCCAGGCAGACTTGTTCTTCCCCTCCGGTCTTCCTTGTGATGTCTGTTTTACTGTTGTTTTGCCATTTGGTTAGTTTTGTCTGATGTAATCACAGGGAGATTTAAGTGAAATAAAAGTTAATGTTGAGAATTGCCTGTTCTGATTCTTAGTGGCATTTTATTCCTACGACCTAACTAAAAGGAAAAGCGACCATGTATTTTCACAGTTCAATCTAAAATTAACTACTGATTATAAGGACGATAATGCATACTATCCTGCGATACGCAAGGCAAAAAAGCTTCAGCTTGGGTGTATTAAAAGGCCCTTAAAATTAGTATCTATAGTTTTACTGTACATATAAATGCGTATCTGAGAAAGTAGAAAAAGCCGCGATCAATTCGAAGATCGCAGGTTTCCCTCCTCTCTCGTAAATTTTTTTCAGGGACGAGCTTCGCGGAATTATCGATTTAGGATTTCAGACTTCCGTTTGAGAATGTACGAGAGAACTATTGTTATCGCCTACAGAACTTTGGTCATTATTAAAAAGACTTAATCATTGTTGATGTTGCGCATATTCAATTTGGTCTCTTTGGTATTCAACAAAGCCGTAAAAGCCTATAGCCACTAACTCCCAAGCGACAGCTTAAGAATCTGGTGAGGTCACTTGTATCTAAATAATTTTATCATAAAGCTCGTATAAGAAAAATAATTGCGGGACATTTTCAACTTTCGAAGATTAATTGGACGTTTAAATTTAAACTAGTAGTTTAGTACCATATATTTTCATAGAAAACTTACTCAATTCTGCCATTCATGTTTTAATTCGTAATTTATCACAACTTTCACATATTTGCAATTTGTGTTAAAGAAGCTAAAACTGCATAAATCTATATCATCAAATTAACAATCGCTATTACGATGGTGATAGTGAAATACTGGCCCTTAATAAGTAGCCTAGTTAAAACTTCTCCTCGGAAGTAATTTCTCTTAGACTGTTATCTTGAATACAAAGACCCGCCACCATATATTCCTAAATTGAATACTTCTTGCCTTTTGGTACACGGATAGACCATAGTAGTTTTATACGTCGAAAATAATTTAATAAAGAATGACACGCTGAATAACGCAAATTTCTAGATTACGCCGTCAAATCGAAGTAGAGGATTTAGCTTACAGTCTGAATGACTTCCTCTATTCTTCGGATGTACAGTCACTTGCAAACAAAGTTACCACTTCCAGGGGCAACTCGTCCAGCAGACACCAGATTTCGGGTGAGCGTCCTCCAGAATAGAGAGAGAGAAAATAAAGATGAGGGACATGGTCTGCTATGTAGGTCTACGTTCAGCGTTTGGAAGGATTTTTTTGTTATTGTTATTAAAATCACTTCATTACTTCGATTTTTAATGGCATTAACATGGCAGAATGATATTATAGCGAACCGGAGGTCGGAATGCATTAATTCGGTGGTTTAAAAGTGGTTTCCTAGATATAGATTTTTCTCCCTCTAGTATTGCAACTATGGACAGATTCTAATCTAACAAATTCAGAAAAGACATCGGATATCCCAAGTTATTAAAGCGAATTATTGAAAATATTAATGCAAATCTCTTGAACAATTTTGAGATCCCATTCTGTTACGCTCTTAATAATATCGGTGTTTGCATAAACATCTGAGGGTATGGATGGAAGAATAAACGTTTTCACAAATTTTCACGACCGTGCTCCGACGCCGTACCGAGCATTTCAGGGAAAATGGAGTGGGTAGTGAAGGACGGGAAAGGACTCTCCTCCTCCCCCACATCTGGGTAAGAAAAGAGCAATGAAGTTGAGGGCTGTTTATGACCTCCAGAAATTTTCGAAGTCTATTTCCTTAGTTATACAAGAAGTGAAAAATTGTGACTTGGTTGGGACTGAACCCAGATCTTCCACTTTCCGGGCAGGTATTCTATCCATTGAACTACCGAGCCACGCAGTCTCAAGGAGGGCAAAAGAGCGGAAAGTAAGTCGAATATTTACTGGAAAGTGGCAAGCTTCGAGAATTTATTTATTAGCAAACCCATTGAAAAGAATTGCGAAGATAATCAGCTATATAAACAAGTCTCAGAAATACGCAGACATCCATATGTATATAATAATTTAAAATTTCATTGCTAATTATATGTCGTAGAATCACAGAAAATGATTTTTTTAAGGAATCTTCCGGTAAACATATTTCAAAGTGAAAATCTTGCATCAACTATGATTAGTGCATTTATTGAATCACAAAAAGTAGTCCTTGCCACTTCAGTGCAAAGGCAATCTAATTCATTAGACTTTAATACCATATTCATAGTAATATAAGTAATGATAATGATTATAACTTGTTACATGTTATTTGGATTGAAAAGGAATTTCGTAAAGGTTATTCTTCGAAAATAAAAATCCGAGGAATGGCGCGCAAAGAAACCTAATTGAATTAGCGCATGGTAAGGAAGCTATTAGAAAATGCTCTGGAATAGAGCTAGACAGAAATAGAGCGATAAGGAAGAACTCCGCAGTGCCCTATGCCCTCAGTAACACCATAAGAAGAGGCATTTACAAGTAATCTATATTTATGGGAATAAGAGTGAGAAATTGACATATATTAGTATGGTATACAAATAAAATATGTTTTAGTATAAGTGAAATGTGGTTGCAATGCACCTCTCGAGTGAAGAACTCAGCGTTTCTGAGATTCCATCGATTAGAATAGACAAAATGAATGGAGTGGAAAACCCAGATGCTTTTGGGAGAGGGTTCTCGACAATTCATATTCATTGATTATTTCCTACAAATACTACGTTCTAAAATGCACCTTCACGACTGGCATCCGTCGTATTCCATTGACCACATCTCTTCTCTCGCTGTTTACTCCTTAGACTTCGCTATTCTTTCCGAGATCAGCATACGCGGAAGCCCCCTTCGCCTACCTGCTACTCCCTAACCATTCCATTATCTGTAAGTTTTTCTCCTCTTAGTCCCACACGTGATTCCGGGCGCAATTTCTAGGAAAGATTAAACTAAAGACAAAACTACCGCTAACAACTTCAGCGCCAGCGCTCACCCTCACCTCACTCACTATATACACGAAATAATTTAAAATATATAAATCACGGTTTGACTAATCTAACTTAGAAATATTAGCCAGCGGATAAATTACGCATATAACGTCTTATTCAACCGATGTGTTCGCTATTACGCATATGCCAAACGAGATCATCCCCCTAAGTAAAGGCGGATTTTGAAGGGTTAACATATTCTTTCATTGTTACTTCATTTCTATTTTCGTTACGTTTTCTCTAATTCACCCTTCTTTTGACCTTATTCATAGTACTGCATCTTATCTTATCTATCATAAATTTAAGCTCTATTATTTATTATGTTTTTCACGGAGAAGTTTGTCCTGCGAGCATGTGGAGCATGAAGCAAGATAACGAAGTCCTTTCCAGACCTCCATTGATGGGAATTCATATGTAAGGAGAAAATATGGGCAACCAAAATATTTCTTGTCCGATCTTTTTGAAGAAGAATGAATTACGCAGAGATATGAGCCGATTTAAGAAAAATCTGAATTTACTTCCTTTAAAATACAATATTACGTAAATAGCATCCAAATGAATGAATTTTAGCCAGTATTTAAAGAAAATAACGTCAAAGCATGAAAACGTGCGTAAGGAGGAAGACGAAACGCGCGCTAAAAGCAGAGACGCTCATAGACTCGCTCTCATCGAGCTCCTCGTCTGTTAAGCGGGTTGCATTCATAGTGGTAACTTTTCTTTGTAAGCGACTGTACTTATGATTAATCCGTTCGTACTCATCCTCTAGATTTTCATCTAAATTCAAGCATGTTTTCATGCGTTATTCATCGCTTATTTTATTAGCTATTCCCGACTTTCTGGAAGTCCGCTATGATGGCGATGCGGCATCATTGATGTCCCCTGTGTGTGCGCGCCATCTTAGATAAGCTTCCGGAGCTAACCGAGTCCCATCAGAGATTATGCTGTGGTGGTGGATTAATTAGATGGAGCAACTGCCATGAAAGTGGGAGATCCAGGTTCGAGTCCGAGCGAGGGAACACGAAAATAGAAAAGGGAAAGAGGGAATTAACTTTGTGGTTGATTGATATGATTATATTATGTAGCAAAGCAATGTTGGAGAAAGTATGAGAGTTTTGAAATGGTAAGGAGATAAAGATGATTTTAAAGATTAGTTTTTGACGTATTTCTATGACACTTCGGTCGAGAAACATACTATTTTTAAAAGAAATTTAAGAAGATTTCAATTGAGAGGTTACATTCAGAAAGAAAGGTTCCCAAGTATAAAAACCATTTAATCCAACAGTAATAATGCCCAGCTCCACTTACTAGCGCCAAGCTTATTCATATACAGAATATATGTATATTGTATCGAGTATGCTCAGAAATGGCAGTTTATTACTGCGTTGAAAATGGGATGCAGCGATAAGCAAATAACTTTCGAATCGACGCTCGTAATTTCGAACATCAAATAGCCCCGGGTAATTAAACTTTATTAAAATTAACGAGAGGCCTCAATTAGTTTTTCATTTGTAATTATCTGGAGGCCGGCGATCGAATTTTAATGGGAAAATCTTCACGCCACGAAACAGTCAATTCATTCCCATTTTCGCACTTCCACTGAAATTCATCATTCAAATATGGATAACGCAGCAACGAGAGCAATGTCTAACATAAAACTTGAAAAAAAACACTAAGCCGGGAAGAACGAAAATAAGATGAAGAACGGTGAAAGAGAGGGCAAACGAAATGTCTTAGCTAAGCATCTGCTTTCCATACATAGGGTTACCATATTCTGATGATAGAAAACTGGGACTTAACAAAATATGAAGCGGGTAAAACCAGGACGAAAGCGCGACGTTTCCTTAAAACGAGTTTATTTCAGGACGTTTCAAGCACGTCACTACTTTACGAAAACTTGCGTTTAAACGATTTCTGAAAATTGAAATCCCCGTATCTTAAGTGATATTCTGTCACCGATTTTTTCAATCGATCCAGTCCAGAAGATATATTAAACGATATCATTGTTTAAAACCGGGACGACTCCGGTCAAAATGAGACGTATGGTTAAGGGCTGCTCTTAAATGATGTCACAGGATTTTTGGGATTTCCGAACCCTTCTGTCACAAAGTGTCCCATGGAGCTGCATACCCAATGCCTTGTAACAGATGTTCAGACCCCCTAGAGTGTGACATCATTTAAGGACGACCCCTATAAGCCATGCGGAGACTGAATTAAGGATACTGCACAGCGAACTTATTTACTTGCAAGACTAATAACCACATTAGTTTAAGTACCGGCGACCTTCAGGGGGTATGCTATGCCAACGAAAAATGGCACTTTGTCGCATATTAAATACAACGAATTTGCTTAAGCAAAACGTTTGATGGTTCGCAAGGTAAAAATTTATTGTATCTGAAATTGACTTTAAATTTCTTAAAATAAAACGATAAGCTTTAAAATATAGTCCAAGAATTAAATTCATGCCGTTTCAGCTCGAATAAATAGGAAACTTGATTTAGCCTTTGCATCTAGCTCCAAGCTCTAAAATTCGAGGTATTTGTATTTTTCAACATAATGATTCTTATTTATATTATCTCGAGGTTTTAAAAATTGGTGAAGACACGCAAATTATAAAAGTTTAAATAAAAGATCTCATTTTTATCCACAATATTTCTTTGCCTTAACGGAGAATCTGAACGGAATAAATAACGGTCTTTGGTTTCGGTTCGGGTACGGTTTTCACTCCTGGAAAAATGAATGTTATTTTCAATCCCTATGTTAGATTTGATCTTTTCATGAAAACAGCTGCATTTTAATTTGTTTCTTCAGAGAGCCTTTTTATCCTGAAGCCCTCTTTTACCTTTATTTTCATCGGTAACATAAGCGCCCACAAGCAAGTGTAGTTATCCATATTCATAGTGACTTTGAATTATCGGAAGCCCCAACCAAACCGTGAATAAACCTAAGGGATAAACCCCCCATTGAAGCAAAGCTACATAGTGTAATGTCGTTCAAAACCAAACCTCCACGTCTTTTTCGTTAGGTTAAAAGTGACGAAGTGCGATCGTTATCGAGTGGGTTGATCTTTTGAAAAGCTCCCTATCTCTCTTTACTAGACAAATGTAGACTTTAGAAACTAGAGTTCGGAATGAACTGTTTTTGATCCATGCGCATCGGTTATTCTGAATATTTTCCAGGCAATCAAATACGAGACTTTATCTTCGCACATTTCATCATCCCTGCCCTCCGCGCTTTTCGTTCTTCAATTTTTTACGACCTAATATACCCTCCGTTGCCCATGTGTAAATTGAAATTTATATCTCGAGTAAAAGTTTGTTCCGTCGCTTAAAAAATAAATATCCCATGAAGTAAAACCGTTAAAGAGAAGATAGAATTATAGGTATGTCAACGAAATGTTAAATCTATGTATACGGAGAAATATTACGAACGGGATGAGAAAGTAGTTGAGATGAAACAGAAATCAACATTAACTACTTGTTGGGTAACATATGTGATCCATTCTATGGAATAGAGTAGAACACTGCTTTGTGTGGAGCGAGATTGAGACTATATTGTCTCCTCTAACCCTTACTCGTTTTTGGAGAAGTTGAGAATAGAGGAAAACAAAGTAATGAAAAAGAAAAAAGAAGGAAGAAACTACTGCATGGACTAAAAAAAACATAAGTCAAGTACTTAGGGTAAGTCTGCAGTGCAGGAAAACATCCACAAGAAGGGGTGTGTGAAAAACCTGCAAAAACCTACTTATAGTAAATGATACATTTTAAACGCGAAAAAAAAAATACTTGGAAATGATCTTATTAAAACTGAAATAAATCACTGGAAATAAAAAGTATATCTTTTACAAAAGTATCACCGGAAAATTTTCCGCACTTTAAGACATCGAACATTGTAGAATATTAAAAAGAAATAGCAAAAAGTAGAAGTTAAAATTATGCAATAAAGAATTGTAATGAAGCCACTAAAAATATTATATTTCCCATATGGATTGTTGATTGTATTCAGAAAAGTAAAAATTATACTTAAGGAAATTATACATTATAGA
This sequence comes from Pachydiplax longipennis, assembly GCA_036926295.1. Lineage (NCBI taxonomy): Eukaryota > Metazoa > Arthropoda > Insecta > Odonata > Libellulidae > Pachydiplax > Pachydiplax longipennis. The sequence goes on along the minus strand of JAVFKF010000044.1, from coordinate 8,080,384 downwards.
GAGTATCGGAGTTCCTCAATTGCCTAAACCTTTCTCCATCGGAGTGTCGTATATACCATTCGGATTAATAAGATAGGACGAATGTGAAAAATGAATTGGGAATCACCTTAGTTAAATATCAAATTAGAAATGACGTCCCAAAACCAAGTACCTATTTTTGTTAAATCGGACGACACTTAAAAACATACTTAAGTTTATGAATTTTTATGTATCAATAGTGCTGAAAGTGATAAGATAATCCTCTTCATAAATAGAATGCAGTAATTAAATGTGATAATCATTTTACACAAATGTTGCACGCAACACTCTGTGAACTGCTGTATTTGGCGTGTTAAGTCTTAAGCTGACTTCCACAAACGAAACTATTGCTTCAATGTATGTGAAAATGGTCAAATTAGCTCAACTCTGATAGAGCATATGCTTCGTCGTCCTCTTCTTACCACGTCATGCACGGATTCAGTCTTTTAAATTTATTCTCAAGTTTACGAATTGCATTGACTGTAGATCCGAATTAATTGAATCTTTGGAATATCTCTCTTCATTCATTCACTTTTACTACTCCAATACGGGCAATATCAAGAAAGATCGGTTCTTCTGTATTCATTATAGAATTAAAAATTGAAATAAAAATTTCAGACTGAAATTACGGAAATAATACAAATTTTGCAGATTTTTTAACGTGACGTATAAAAATAGACACTATTTCTTTTAAAGGAAGACCGATTTCCCTATATAGAAACATATATTTGGAACATTCAGTATTTCAATTATGTTTATCTAAGATATCAAAATCGAATCATTGTTGATTATTATATTGGAAAGTATCGAATTTGTTCAGTTTTTTAGGATATATCCTTGGTTGTCCTCTTCTGATCTCGTCATGTATGGTTCCAGTTCTTTTTATTATTCAAAACCTATGAGTCGCTTTGCTCTTGATGATCCGGGCTTATAAATTCTGTTTTGGAAATTTCCTCTTCCTACATTTTCACTCTTATGTTAAGTGATATCCCAGTTCTTCCGTATTTATTATTTATGAGTTCTGAATAGGAATAAAAAATAAACTGGAATTTTTGGAAAAGAATAAATATTGTATTCTTTTAGCATATTTAAAACATGATGAATATTAATAGGATTAAAGTCAGATTTCACAAAAATATATTCTATTTTTAGGTATTACTTCTGGGAAAATGTTTATTTGTGTAAACGAAATCATTCTCCGAGTGACCCAAAAGAGAATATTTTCCATTTAGTTTTCATTTGGCATCATCAGCGAGACTGGAAAACTAAATTATTTAAATATGGACGTTTGTTTCAGGGAGTGAATGTAGACCGCAGTGTCGTCGATTCCTAAACAGTTTAATTTAAAAATTATCTAAGTTATTTCGTCGATACGTTAATGTATTCTTGATAATGTCGCTAGTTGTACTCTGAAAATAGCTATAATTACGCTTAGCACTGAAATCGCTAAAAGATAGTTAAAAAACAAAAATACGCTTTTATAAATAACTAGATCATATATGACTTAGATTGAATGTAAGACGTGAATTACATGTAAAATATGGAATTCAAGGTTTTCATCTACTGCACTATACAAAAAAGCCAAGATAAGAGGCTTTTACGTAAATAAAATTCGCTGAATCTTGCGACAAAATCGTTTAATTGGTAACATCGTCAAGTATAAGCGTCACGGTGCTTATAATATACAAAACGATAAGATTACACCTCAAGATATGTTATGATAAAGATTTGAGTACATAGCTATCGCATGAAGATATATATTTAGATGGAATTCACAATAAAAGATGATGTTTTGTGAAAATCATGTAGAATGAAGACTTTCTACACTATTTTAATTTTAAATTAAAATACAAGACCAGATTAGAACGAGAAATCGTTGTTATCTGGTCGTTCAATCATAGTCATAAAAATTGATTATAATGATAATAAATAATAACTACTATTATAAATATAAAAATTAATCATTTATTATAAATGATGTTTAATTCAAAATAAGCAAAATGACCTCGATAGTCTTTACTTCATTATGCAAGTATTGAAAAACGGAATATTTCTTCATTTGGAGGATTACGTGCTTTTAGGAGACAACGCGTAGACTATAACAGAGAAGTACCGCGTTCCATTTCATTAAGAATTAGTTGGAAAGCATAACGTAGATTCTCCAACTCATAAACAGGATCTCATCTTAAAACCTCTCTCCTACGCAGGGGTAGAATGTAAAAACACTGATCCATAGTCTCGTCCATATAATTTTCGCCATAAACTGGTGATTCGTGGGAAAAAGCTGACTTTGTATTCTGAAATAAACCTCGGTAAGGAGAATAAAAATCAACGGGAGGTACGTCATCGCCGTAAAAGTGACGTCACTATAGGAAAGCAATACATTTACTGGAAGTAATGGCCAGGACAGGAGTTAATGGCCGAAGAAGAAGTGAAATGAGAATAGACGGCGGGAACTGACCTCAAGGAAGCGTGAGTTAAATTTACGATCCTCCCAATGGAACATAAAGCAGCCGCTGCTTCTCACCAGAAATGACCTTTTTCGCCAAGTAAAAGTGACCATGAGATATCATCAGCAAATGCGTACTTGTGTATGAACGTGTCTATATATACAAACACTTATATGAATAAATATATTCTTATATGCAGGGTGAGAAACAATAAAACTTCAAGAGAGGTCATTTGTTGTTTATTTAGAGTGCGCGCAGAGAGTTTAGACAGTTTTGTTGACCGTGGCCGAATTTGCCGGCCGCTGTGGCCATATCGTGCTAGCGCAAATAGTAAGCTGTGTACGAGCCATTCCACGGGAAATCGAACAGAAATTCACCTTAAAAACCTTTCACCTTATTTCTTAAACATCAACGAAATTTTTTTCTTGCGTACTTCTATAGTAAAACCTTTATACTAAAGTCTCAGCTCATAAAAAAATTATTTGCAAAGTTATTAATTTTTAAAATCTCGAAATCTTTGCAAAAATCGTCGAACATGGGTCATTTCGAAGGGCTAAAACTTTTTAATGAATTGTTTTATGGAAATTGAAGTTTCAGTTTTGAATATTGATTGAATGTATCTTTGAAATATTGTCAACGAAAGTCTTACATATTGTTTATAAAATTGTTTAAATTAGTAGCAAATTATTTAATGCAGCATTTGACCACATGCAACCCAATCATCAGAATTTAAAATACATCATCGGATTAATCTGTTTTTCATCTATATAAAAAAAATTTTAAGTGGGACAAAAATAAGAAGGTAGTGTAAAATTAAAGAGTATGGAGCGGTACACATCCCGCGTGCCTCAGCCCCACGGCTACGCACTCACTTCAGTTAGTAGTAAGCCCACTGGTAGCTTCGTAGACAGGTTTAAACAATATCTTAGACTCTTATCACAGGCAGCAGTAAGCTTTATGGTATTCTATGACAATATGTTTTCACAAAAATTTCATTGATTCTAAAAAATAGTGGTCAATTTCTGTCCGATTTCCCGTGGATTGACCCATACATAACAGTGGAGCAAACACTCATATCAACTCTCTAATGAAACATTCGAGACAAAAAGAATACCAAGAGAGACATGATTAGATTAATTGATGAGCAGTGGGGTTGGGGTTCAGATAAACTGACTAACCATAAGAGCAGAGTTGGGTGGCAGCCATCTTGATCATCGCCGCCACAGTAGCTGAAAACTTAATTTTCTCGAGAAAAAATTCTTTAAACAGGATTTGAACCACTGAGGATAATATTTGAATATTTTGGAAACTTTCGCGTATTTTGGAATCTGGTCCAGCCACTTTAACCTCTCGGCCATTTGGATGTGAACACTTCCTTAAATGAAATAGGTTGTAATTCAACAAAGAGGCTGGTTAAGTAAGCTATTGCATACGTACGCCATGTGACAGATGAGATATAAAAGATAAATTTACATTTAATAAGCCGCGAGCCGCCGTACGGCGTACGGCAGGGGGTGTGAATACCGACGTACCAATACCTTAATGAACCGATTTTATTTAGCCATCTTCGATTGTGTACTTTGAACTTCGATTGCATTCCAGCGTAAGCTGATAAGACTCTGATTGATATGCAGTGCATTTATAACAAGCAAATATACTTATTATTATATATATATTACTATTGAATATATCTTAAAGGAAGAGAGAAAAGAGACATTGATAGGCCGCGATCTCTGCGAAACCCGAGCAGTCAAAATGAATGGCGAGTTCCCGCGACTTCATCGCTGCCACTGATTAGCTGTGAAGAAAGTTAGCAGCAGTTATTTAATCAACTACTTTTGAAGGTTTACTTAAACAACCATATCTCGCGAACCAATGGAGAGAAATGCTAGGACAAAAACGGTTTTTATATTCAATTTTTTATATTCAATTCTCTTTTATGAATATTTTCTATATTCTATTCTCTGTTACGCTAACAGGTCTCCTCTCAAAATCACGATTCCACCTGAGAACCTCTCCTTATGAGACATGAGTAATGCCAAGCAATTTACTCTTACTCTTACTTGTTACTCTTTATTTTGAATACTTTGAATTTTTATCCATAGTTTCATTGTATTGCACTTACGAGAACTAAGTCCAATTATAGCATAGCTGCTCAGTGAGAAAACCAAGGGCTAACTACCTCACTCCTCATTTTGCTAAGTCACCTCATCCCCTCATGGAAGCCTTTTGTGGTGAAGAGGAATGAGGTTCAAAACGGCCTTCGGGCTGCAAAGAGATAGATATCCGTATGGTATTTATACGCTGTACGTCGGCAAGTTCAAAATTAGCAGTAGCTAAAGTAGAGAGTATGTTCCTATTTTTTCATCCATTCTTATATCTAATTTTCGCCAAAAAAATCTCCATTACGTGGAGATGATCTCATTCATGGAATATGCTCTTTTTTCAATGGCGAAATCTTTTTCGAGTTTGGCCGAGATTTCATCTCATCAGAGCGATCCCGAGAGACACACTTGTTCATTAGCAATCGAAAGGGAGAGCGTGAAAGGGGAGATAATCGACTGCATTTCCAATCGCCCACAGGGAAATTGGGTCCCAACTAAAGTGATTATTATCTGCCGCCAGATCCTCTTTTCAATGCTGCGGGATACAATGTGGCAGCCGACATGACGCCTAGGGACCGACATCATTAGAAAGCTATAAAAACGAGACTTTGGTGCTCATTTTGGCGTTCCTCAAGGACGCTCACTGTGCTTCGCTGAAATGTAATTACGCTCCAATGACGAGGTTTCATCAAGAATTTTTATTATTAGGTGTACGTTATGTATCCTCGATTCAAAATCTATAACATTGAATCACCTCATTTTTCAGTTCAGTCTTTTTCAATATATTTGGATACAACGGCCCTAACATTGACTCTCTTTCACTCAAATTTGCATCGGCAGTCGAACCTTTTGAAACTCGATCTTTTTTAGTTGAAAAATTCAATCTAATATCTCTTCTCCATCCTTTGAGGATTCAGCTCTTGGTCTATCAATCTCATTTGATAAATGTTTATTTATTTATTTATTAGATAGTTTTATTATAACAGTAATTAGTTTATTTGTATGTTATTGTTTATCATTTATTCGTGTTCCTTAATTCGAATAAAAAGTAATATTGAAAGTCTGACTTTGTCTCCATTCTATTAAAATCGACCGAACAAATTTTTCCAAAATCCGGAAAATTCCAGATTCCTAAACAAATTTGGTCCATTGTTGCGCACAGCATACATGGCGTAGGGTTTAGGGTGTTAACGCAGAGGTCCAGGGTTCGAGTTCTGGTTAATGCATGGCCGTTTTTATTTAGTAGATAATAGATTAAGAGGAAAGGTGTAATAATGGTGTATTAGACAAAATATTCGTATAAAATAGCATTAAATTAATTATTATCATTAAATAAATTCATTACTTATTCAGTTAAGACAGAGTTAGCGGGAGGTTTGGATCTTCATAATTTACGTGATCTGTTTCATAGAAAACAGAACTTAAATCGATTCATCCAATGACAAACAAGGAGGCCTGAGATTTAGGAGGGACGAAGAATAGAAGATGACGCGGCACGTTCGCGAGAAGTTCTTCTTTAAGAGGAGCGAAATTTCTTTTGAGATTTTGCTCCAGCAGGCCCAAGCGGCGATAAAGCGCGAGCTGTTTGTAGCGCTTGCATTAGTAACCCTAGATTCATATCATGGATTAAATGAGGCATATTTCACAACCTAGGAAGAATTACGACCCCATTTTACAGGAAAACTTTAGAAACTCCAAAAATAAAATGAGATTGCTAAAATCTATGAAATCATCTTCGCTCGATCGATATATCTGAGCCTAAAAACTTAATGGAAACATTCTCATAAATAAAAAATAATCATGAAAAATACTTCCCAAATCTGATATTTTAAGACTGCTCTTATACTCTATGCAAATTCTTTCTTCATGTTTAACGCATAACTATACATATCACCTTTTCTGCTTTCTTTTCCTCGGAAGACTTCTAATACTCAGTGGATCATTCCTGCAGATACCAAACTTAACCAGGATGTCCCATTTTCACATTCCTTTCATGAATATCTGCAGAATTGGATACATAATTTGCTGCTCCATCTGTTTCAATAAGAATAAAACGAGATATAGTCAATCAATATAGTATTGGAAATGCAAAGTATTGAACGGATGCTGATGATTCGGTAAAAATTACAAAAATCACAGCAATGTGCTTGAAAATGTTAGAACAGGAAACATGGAGTAAAAGGATGCGCCCAAATGCCCAGAAGTTAGGGGAAAAGGAAAGTGGAAGGCGTTGCCCACGGTCGCTTTCAGACGAACATGCGAGGGCTTTTAACTGCACGCCAACTATAAATGTCCTCCTTTTTACAAAGACCGCTATTTCTACATCCTAGGGTAGGATGTACTCCTCGTAGATGAAAACGGGGAAACTGCTACGCACATACCTTACACAATCAGAGATAATGTAATTTCTTCTAATGACGTTACCAGTATCGTAGTTACTTTTGCCATTAATTTTATTATTTATAACGTCAAGTACTGAGTAACGTAAAAAGAAGTTACTTCGATGTCGACGGCTTCATGAAATATGACGCAATACCTTCTGTTTTCCACGCACAATGTTTTCGTAGCATGTTTATAGTGCTTATTTATTTAAAAATTATCCTTGCTGATAGGCTAATAGCTAGGTGGAAAAGTCTTGCATAAAAAACGTTAATGTATAGACATGATACAAAATTACACATAATTACAAAACAAATGATGATACGATAACAGTAAAATTAGCAACAATGTCAAATTTATCTTATCTAGGTATATAAAAACAAATTATGCAAATGTAAATTATCAAGATAAATATCAATATAAAACATAGCTGAAGACTGAGGAATTAGTTTATATCCCTTCTTCATTCCCCTACAATTATATGAGAAGGACTCAATGATTCTCAATGGGAGTCCCTTCCCATTCTTACGATAAAAATAAGCATACCCCGCGTCTTTTTTCTTTAATATACTGCACACCTTGTGGAGATGATCATATTTCCCATAAAATTTTGGGAGGGAAAGTCTCACTTTAAGCTCCTTCATTTCCCTTTTATTAGTGAAAAGAAATAGCAATCTTCGATCCCTTCGCCATTTACTCCCAGATTCGTTATAGTCGCGTGACACTATCCCTTCTTGAAAAACACCCCATTATAAATCTTGCCGCTTTCCGCTGGATAATTTACTCCTTCATTTGTTGCTTTAACGTTCTTTGTTGGAATCTATGTTTTATATCGTTTTTAAGTTTTTTTCAATAGCGCCGAGAGCCTCTGTTAATCTTACATTTACCATGTGTGAGTGGCGAAACAGGAGAGAAAAATCAAGAACCACTCCGAGCCGCCAATCGCCATAGGTGACAACTTGCATACCATAACAACAGGAGAACAAATAAATTATAAATACGTTTAAAATAACAAGACAATTGATCACTGTACTACATGGGATAGGGAAGCTTTCCAGGGGAAAACTGAGAATAGGCGTCAAATGCTATTGAAATATTCCAAAAGTAGTTGGTTTTAGCATCATTTCCGGGATTTTCCATATTGGTACTGTCTGTCAGCCACACCGTGAATATCCACACCTGTCTGAGAATGAGTATTATAAACAAGAATTTACTCTTATGATATGGAATAAAGGGACGAGGCTAAAAGCCAAGAGGTACTGGGACCGAAATGCTTTAGAATCCCCTTTAGAGGATAAACCAAAAATAAGAACGAATCTACGACCCCTATAACGTATCCATACATCCAATGGTATTTCTGAAAGTTTGTATCAACGAACTGGAATAAATGCAATACTAAATTTAAAAAATGACCCCACTTTGTGGATCGATAGTGAAAATGGATCAGTGAACAGGAGCCACATGAAGCAGCTGTCAAATATAAAAGACGTTAAGAATGATACACGGACGAGAACCGCAGCCCAAAAGATGGCCTCCAGAAGAAAAAGGTTGTCATCCTTTCCTTATATTTACGGATACAAGATTGACAAAGTGTGAGAGGTCATCCTCTCCATTAACGCTAATAAAAATAAAGGAAAGAAGATTATTTATGTAAGACTTTCCGCTTGATACTAGAAAGGAAGAGAGGAGCCCTAGTACTTCATATATAGGCTCTCAGAAAGAAAGGTAAATCTCCTCTGGGATTCGTAATCAATAATAACCTAGTCTTTGATTGCAGAACTGAGAAAGAGGCCAATTATTCACTTTAAATAATGAAAATCATAAAGCATTTTACAACAAATAGGAGGGTATTCAAAAAGTTTCAAGAAACAGACTTTAAAACCTCTGGAATTGTTAACTGAGGGAACTGACTCTAAACATTATTGCAATTATCTAACAATGAAAAGTCAAAACAAGCTCTCGCGCACAACAATGGACTGTAAAAAGTTTTTTTTAAGGGAAGTGAGCGTCTTCCGGGAGCTTTTTAACGAGCTACTTAAGGCGCATCGTAATTTTGGAAGGGATTTAAAACGAGAAGTGAATGCGAAGAAATGAGCACGCAGCATGAAGGAAAAATTCTGCTTCGACCGAGGCAAGAAAAATTCAAAGGGACACTTCATGTCTCCCTTTGGATAGTAATAAAGATCTGCTAGGTAGATGGCGAACTTTTTATCTGGGTGCCTTCTTTTGAAATGAAAAGAACTAAGAGACTTCCGTACCGCCCTGGGCGTGAGATCAAGACGTAATTTGTGTTACTGTGTCGATGATGAACTTAAAGTATTTTTCGTTAATGCATACAGTTTTTTTATCGGAACATCTATTTGTTTTTTTATATTTGAATTGGATTTTGAATTCTTAAATCGAAAAAAAAGATAGTTAATCGCCGCCCGAGTTACGCAGACCAGAAAAATTATCTTTCGTGAAAGAGAGAGTCAGATTGGCGAATCTAAGGCACGCATGCTTAAAGTGACACGCGAAAGAACAATCTTGACTCGTGGAACTCTGACTGCACTTCCATTTTACGTGTCCTTCACTTAAAACACGAAGCCCCATAAAGAATTAATGTGGATTCTGTGCAGTAGTAATTATTGATGAAAATTTACGTCAATTGCCATCTTAATCCATGGCTGATGATACAAATGTTAATAACAGCATATTACTCTATGGTTTTGCACCACATTGTCACGTAAATCCATATACCAAATATGGCAACCATACCACAGAAATTGTCATAAATAAATAAAATAATAAATAAATCGATTGAAGATTTATCATTTCAAAGGCTATGTAGTTAATTTAAGGATGAAATCTTAGCTTATTCCTTCATAAAAGAAGAAAAGATAACATTTATCTTAAATTTTGGAAAAAATCATTATTTGATTTGAATTTTTTAAACTATATGCAGTGAATTCTTCATAGTGTTAAGAGAGAACAGTGTGGTTTTTAGCCTTTAGTAATGAAATAAACCTTAATTTAGTCCTGAACTAAATTAGAAACATAAAGTATAATTCTTAAAAATGCAATAAATTAGTTCAGTGATATCATATTCAGCAATAACTTAATTATCTTGCCAATAGAATCAATGGAATTTATATCAAAATTCAACATGAACCTCAGCTAGCAATATTTATTTCAGTCAGATTTATAAAGCATATTTAAACTATGTACATGGAAATCATACAACTGCTGTAGAGAAAAAAAACAAAGGGGCATGGATACAATAATAGTTTAAAATATTTTAACTCATTTATTCAAAAATATAAATGTCTGGAATGGAAAGAAAATTTTATTCCATTGCAAAGTTATTAACCAAATCTCAAAGATATATTAATATATCTCTACTGCAATAGTCTCTTCTTGTACTGCATTGATATACAAACTGATATCTTTCTTTATGTGGTGGAGCATGAATTGCTACTAACAATTCATATTAAAAATCTTTCCCATTCTGAATTTTGTCAAGTATCTGTCAACCCTCATAAAGTGGATCTCACCATGCCTAATACCATTTGTATTCTGTGATGTGCATCCCCTGTACAGTTACTTGTGCAGTGTACAAGTAATGTAGATAAACAGACCACATTTCAGATGGGAAAACTGCTAGATGCCTACTGTTCCCATGATGTTTTGGAGAAGTTATGTAGCTATCCTCATACCAATCAAGGAGAGGTTGAAATTCTTCTTGAAGGGTATCTGATCAAGTATTTATGGCTGTATATTAATTGCCAATTGACACATATGTGAGCATAGTAATCATTGGAGTCCACAATGCAAAATCAGCATCACTTATTTATCACCTAAGTGCCTTTTCACGTTCTGATTTAAAAGCATTCAAAAATACTAACTATGGAAAAAGTTATTTCAGTGGCTCATAAATGTAGCTTAGGATTCAATTAAAATTTAATGTATTAGTACCAGTTATTAGATACATAATTTTTGCTGTTATTAGGTCAAATAATTCACAAAAATATTTAGGGTAATAAGTAAGAATGCAAATATAGGATAATGTTACTAAAAATTAAAGAAAGTTAAAAAGGTTAAGTAATTAAAATCAAATAACGAAGGGAAAAATATCTCTTCACATTATCCTCAATTTCTTCATTAAACAAAAGAATTCTCACTTAAATTCCTCCACCTGATTCCCTCCACCCATTGTATCCAGTTAGTGTTTCTAAATGTTTTTACTCTTCATCCAATAGTTGTAATCCTACATCTCTATTGTCATTGAGTTACCAAAATTACATATTGGTATCTACTTGATTGATTTACTGAGTACTTTTCATGAGTATATGAGAGTATTGTAGGAGTTGATAAAGGAAAGAAGATAAAAATGGAGTGGATGAGGACAAAGTGATATTTGAGAGGAATATGTAATTAAAGTGATTTAAAATGGAAGTCATAAAATGTGATTTAAAGGCCAATGTTCCAGTATCTGCAGATGAATTTAACTGGAATTGACTTAAAACTCTAGCGAAAGTTTGGAAAACCTTGCTTTAGCCACATCTCTGTATTTTATCACTGATTTGAAAGTCTATAAAACTCTTCCAATGCTGGTCCATTGCATCTTCATAGATCACTGCCAGCAGTGTGTTGCTTTGCTTGATCAAAAAGATAATTAGCAATTAAATAAGATTAGATGTCTGCCATAAAATGTCAACCTATACTGCAATGTTTAAAGGAAGCTCTGGATTGCAAATAAGGAATCAGGATGAATCAATTTTCACTATTCTCAACCAAATCCCATCCTTTGCTTTCAATAACATAGCAAACTTATTATACTCATAAGGCACTTGTGTTCTGGAGCTGCACTCAAACTTATGTCCGATCAAAAGACGTGCCATTGCAAGCTTCGTACTCATCAGTGCAAATCTCATTCCTGCAAATAATTCAATATTTACAATTACAAACAAACTCTAATATTACTCTATTCTGAAAATAAAAGTTTGGCTTTGAATTTATAACACTAATCCCAGTAAAACGTCAGAGTTTTCTGTAATGGAACAAAATTCTAAGAATTAACTCAAAACACATACTCCCATTTAAATATTTCAAATGTAAATTGTTCACCATAAGCCAGAGATAAAGGGGTCATAAGTTACACATAATTTAATTTTGTAGGTATATACCATGGCAATATCTAATTTCATTGAATTGGAGTCACTCAGTTCAATGAGAGGGTGAATATAACGAATGAATTAAAAATTCTGTTTTCAATTCATTCATATATGATATTTGTCATGTCAACCACATTTGAAACATATTTTCAGAGTTCAAGTTGCAGTGAACTAAGAAATAAACTCTTTGTTGATGAAATCTTAAAATTAATGCTGCCCATTAAAATATGGCCTACTAGATTCTTATGCAGCTGCATAGTACTAGTGGTCTTCCACTAAAACAAAAATTCCTTAACCCCGTGTTTGGCAATGAATCTCAGAAATAAAGTTTAGAAATGAAAGGTTTCTGGCAAAGTATTACACATTGTGTGATTAGCCACATGCATGAAAGTTAAGGATTGACAGAAATAAAGTTTAAAAATATACACATTAACTTTTGAAAACTTTTATTAGGAGATTTTAAAAAAAGGTTTAAACTGAAAGTGCAATGTTTAAAAAAAGGAATTTGATTTAAATTTGGGATCTTTAACTAAGGATTGCCAGGTTGAACCCATGAACAGTTCTTAATAATGTGATATATATATAGTCAATTCTATTATGCACCAAAATTTTGGAAGTAATGTAGGAGGAAAAAATTATAGCACAATTGTAAGATGTAGGCTATTCACTATGGTATATGCCCAACATGTCCAGACAAGCTTAGGACAGAACAAGAGTTATTAATTATTTAATAGTACTTTCAACAATTCTTTAATAAAACAGGATGTCACGAGAAGCATGCTCTTTATCATAATCTACTAGTAAACTAATGAAGAAGCATTAATAATTGAATCAAGCCTGGGATAACTTGGTAGATAAAATGGAAAAATAAAAGGATTTTATCTAGGATTAGACGTATTATGTCACGCATTATAACAATGAAGTATATTTATGAACAAACATGTATTGTCAGTAATTTGCTTCTAGATCATATTAAGTCAAGGAGCACCAGGATAAAAAATTAAATAAGTTTCCTAAAAGTTAGAAGATTAATAATGGTACATTTACAGCATGATTTTTGAGATAAAAGGGAGCCAAGTTTGAACCAAGTTGCTTAATTGTTTACATTTATCCTAAAGTAATAACAAGATTCATATTCCTAAGCCTAAATGAATATTATAAAAAGGAATATTTACCAAGACAATTTCTAGGACCATGCCCAAATCCTTGGAAGACATAAGCAGGTCTTTTTGCTTTCTCTTCTGCAGAAAAACGCTCAGGATCAAAGCGATCAGGTTCTGGAAAATATTTTGGGTCATAATGAAGTCCCATGACAGAGATAGATACAGCAGTTCCTTTCTCAATTAGAATGTGTCTTTCTGGTTCTTTGTCAGTAGCAGGGACTAGCAGATCATAGTCTTTTACACAATCTCTGTCTATTCTAGCCACAGGGGGATGTTTCCTCAAAGTCTCTATGAGAGAAAAATGCCATTATTAGACTAATAGTCTTAGTAAGATGTTACATGATAATTGTGAGTTAAACAGCGGTAAAATTGACTGAATTGTAGTAGTACCTTGAACCTCTTTTGACTTTAACTAAGAGGAATCAATAGATCAAACGTTACTTTTGCAAGGAAAATGATTCACATATCATTGCACTTCCCTATGCCCAAACTGTATGCACAATGACAAAATGCACTTACTGATTAAATTCTATGTAATTGGCACTCAAGCTTCTCCATCTCTTGCTGTAAAGTATTTCTAATTAACAGTTTATCCTCATAAACAATATCCAAACTGATTGCACCTTACCCTCAAAACTGTTGAATACATTTCATCTCTTACTATAGAATTCCTCTACCTCTCCTTCAGCCATTCCAAACATCAACAATTCTCTATCAATTAATAGAAATCCTATCTTTATTACTCAGAATTTTCATTTATTTGCCTTAATAATACAATTATAATCATAAGTTTATGGCCTCAATTATGATGTATCTTTGCAGTTTAAGTTTATAGATATCAACTCTTATAGGATTTGAGAATGAATTAATTCACTTTCTATTATTCTAAATGAGGTATATTGCTTCAGAGTGGAACGATTCAGAATTTCAACAACCCACTAAAAGGGATTAAGTTTCAAGTCCAAGGTACTGCTTTACTTTTATGTATAGTAGATAATCCTACAATAGAGTAGTTTAATAGATGTCTTATTGTAAATAGCAAGGGTAATATCAATTACTGAGAAAATTAAACAACTTTATTACCTAATAAGACCATCTCTAGATAAGTCATCTCATTCAGTGATTCATATGTTATGCTGTTGTGGTTCTGCAGAACAGTGTTAATTTCATTCCTTGCTTTCTCTTGAATCTCTGGATTGATAGCCAATTCATAAGCAGCAAAAGTGAGCACTGTACTAGAGGTCTCATAGCCAGCCAATAAAAAGAGAAGGCACTGAGATATCACAACATCATCTGTTAAAACTGTAATGAAAACAAAATAGTTGCCAGTATTATAAGAATTGTATTCCATACAGATAAATAATAATATGATATTAATCAGTTATTATATTAATCATGTTTAGTAAAACTTTTGATAAATATAAAAAAACCCAGACGAGGAAGGGAGCATCTGAGGATAGCTGTCTTTTTCCTATTCTTAATAGCATAAAAATGCAGTATAATTACACTTCCTGGGCAGATGGATTAAATAATCTGTTTACTAGAAATACATACAACAGAAAGATGTACACAACATGGTTTCTCTTTACACATTTCATTTTGAAAGAATTATTACATAAATAGATTACTGAATTGGAAAGATTTGATAATATTGAATATTGATTAGAAAGATTAGAAAATAAGAAAGAAAGAAAATAACAATATACAAATTGTAGTCAGAAAATGTAAGGAATGAACTGGGAAAATATCAAAGACTCTACTTGGATTACCTTGCTGAGAAGATGGTTTGCTGTCACCACTGCCTGCAATACTTTCTTTCCCATCGGCCCCCTGTGCATCAATCATCAATTGAAGGAAGTCACTCCTCTGCATATCTTTGGCTTCTTCACGCTCCTTCTTGGTTCTTTTGAGGAGCTCCACCAGAAAGGCTAGTGCACTAGGATTCAGGAAATGTATCCTAACAAAGCTAGTGATCCAACGATTACCCATGAGGACCATAAATATCAACAATCTCATCGGAACACTGATGTAATCAAACTTGGAAACCACTTTGACAAATTCTGCATTCGGATTGAGCAGAGAATCACAGTTGACACCAAAAGCACACGATGATATCACATCAAAAGTGAACCTGCCAAACAGATCTTTCATTTCCAACTCATCTTCCGATTCTTCTTCTGAAACACTCATTTTCTCACTTGATTTCTTCCCCTTGTCAAGATAGTCCACCAGCTGCAGGGCTACTTTATCCACCATTGCATACATGCCTTTCATTCTGCCAGATGTGAAAGCAGGAGTCATCTGTGAACGCACCTGTTTCCATATTTGACCTTTGAGATTAAGTAGCAATCCTTCAACGTATGGCTCTTGTTTTTTGATTTTGAGAGTTGGTCTGTCCATAAAATAATCAAAATCTCTAACCATCACTTGCTTGATGATTTCAGGGTCTCTCAGTATCAGCTTAGGTCGCCGTCCCTGATGAGCACAGAAAACATGCATTTAATCAAAAACATATTTCTATTAATGAAAAAGAATCCTAAATTAATGTCTATTAAATGCCACTTCACTTGCTGGCCACTAGTGTTATACACAAGGGACCTAGTGACTTCCACTTGGCTCCTCCTAGTGGCAGCCAGTACTGAGATGTGGTGATAGACTTAGGATGCCTGTTTTTCTTTATATATATTTAAGGAAAAGTTAAACTTGACTCAACTTGGCTGATATGAAAATGGGCACAAATCTAATACTATAAGAAAATATAAAAATTAAATTAAACAACTTAAAACACAAATGGAAACACTTTACAGGACTAGGAGGAAATAGATAAACTATTATTAAAAAATAAATAAAAGAATAAAAAATTTAACTGCAATTTATAATTGCAACACTAATGACTTTTTTGGACTTGCGCCAAAAATCGGGGCTTCAGATTGGTCACTACTCCCAATCCATATCTGTCTGTGGACCCACTAATGGCGGTCACTAAATTCAAATATGTTTGAGCCAAGTGGCTGCCACTAGCTAGTGGACGTTAAAGCAGCAAGTACCCTTATACAAAGGGCAACTGAAGGGAAACTTACTGGTGTCCCTGTGTATAAGGGCCTTATGATGTGGCTGGTTACTAAACAGGGCTTTCAAGAACATGCTCTATAATACTAATACAATAACAAATCACTGTAGAAGACAACAAATATGTCTTCATCCCTAAGATCAATTTTCAACTCAGAATGATACTGCATCCACCACAAGGGCATGTTACCTTAAAACAAGTATGTCCTTAAGACCTTATGGCCAATATTTTAAAGATTTTAATAAGGAAATAGGAGGGACACATTAACACAATTTCAATTTAATAGCTGTCAATTATTTGATAGCAGTTTCTACTGATTTCCTGTTTATACTTATTTAATAAATTAGAACCTGCTTCTTGATAAGTGGGCAGCGCATTCAACTTTTGCAAAAGCAGTCATGAAATCAATTCACACAGGATCCACAAATGAAATTACCTCTTGGAGGACTTCAAACAATGCTACATTGAATTAGAATCAACTTGCTAGAAATGGACATGAAAACTTTCATGAACTGCAATGGCTCCTTGAAACAAGGAAAATAAACATTCTTCCAACAGCAGTTGTTTTGCATCTGATATTTTAGTGTTTAGTTTGGTAGCTTATATAACCTGTGGGCTTATTAATTCTATAATTTTTTCTTGTTTCCATCTTAAGGTAAGAGTTTTCTGTTTTACTTTTAAGTAAACTCAGTAGGTTTCACACCCACCTTTATGTGGGTGTTTTCCTGTAGTGGATTATTTTTCCTAAGCTTCACTTAGGTTTCTTTCAAATCCACAACTACATTAATCTTTTCTGTTTTAATTTGAATTTAAATTTAATTATTACATTGATACCATTTCTATGTATTAAATGGGAGAGGAGACTATATAATCTCAATTTCACCCTAAATAAAGACGAAATTTATTTATTTAATACTCGATCTTACCTCAAATATTCCAGCAACTGCATGTCCCTCAAACTTCCGATATACATCTAGATAGAACTCATGAAAAGAAGTTTTGAATAGCATTCTGTCTTTTATGTTTCCAAAAAATATCAAAGGTTTCTCGTAAATTATGTTTTTCTTCTGCCAATGATCATAAGTTCCGGTAAAGTACTTCAGTAATGCAAACCCGATCACAGCCAACAGTGCGAGGAGATAAAATAAATTTTCCAGTGTCCAATACATTTTCTTCTTTATTAAGAATCCTGAAAGTAAAATAAGATTAATGAAACAAAAATATTGTTAATTTCATTTGAACAGTTCGCCACAGTAACGCGTTTCAATTTATGTTTTCAGTTTATTAGCTAATATCTTCTCCAATGTCTCGCAAACCTGTCTCTTAAAACCATAAAACTGAATACAAATGCTCTCTTTTGTAACAGTCACTCTATTGCTCATTAACTCGAGCCAGCTGCGCTCGAGTAAAGGTCATAATTACCCGGCGCAATAATTCGTTATCAACGATAGGATTTTTCCAAGCAATAGCTGTGTATCATTTGGTTACGAAACATAAACAAACAAAAAACCGCCAAATACATATTGAGGCGCAACTTCTTGTATCTTCCAGAATAAAAATAGAAAACTATGTAGATGTCAACGTAATTTTCGACTGCTATATGTTAAAATATTAAATAATTTGGCGATTATGCGCAATCGAATCACACAGCAGTTTTACCTTATTAGCTTTTTAAGGTGAAGAGTAAAACCCCTTCTAGCATCCTAACAACTACATAGTATAGTATTATTATTTAAGTATCATGGCAAATTTCGTCGAAATGGTTTTTAGTTTCCTTCATTCCGTATTCATTTCAAATTAAGAAGTACCTCATATTTGTTATACATTATACAAGTACCTCATTTTAGTTTACATTATCTCAGCTTAACTTGCTTCTACTTTAACTACCTTCAGCATTTCGAAATTATTGTAATTACACCTGCCTTATCTAGAAATTTGTGAAGGGTGGAAGCGACTGTAGACTATTTACTTACTATTTAGACTTTAATACTATTCTGATTTTAAAGAAATTAATGAAAAACCGCCTTTTAAAATACTACTCTTTCGTAATATATCCAAACAGACAAAGTATTTGCAGAAATACTTCGTTATTAGCTTGAGCTCCTCGTCATAGCTGGCTGAGCCGGGTTCGACTTCAGCATTAGGCATTGCCTTAAGGGCACCTCTTAAATTTCTTCTCAACATCAAAAGCCGTGTATTCTAACCATATCTTTTGGAGTAATATGCGATAAGCAGTTTGAAGCAAGAAATCTGGACCCTGAGACAAAAATGTCACCTTCCCTTCGAATCGACCTCATTTTCTTTCGCGAAATTCCTAAATCTCTTACCTCACATGATGTCTCTTTTTTATCCACAAAATCACAATTTGCTTTTACGCGTGTGAATTTTGCCTTTTATTTTAATAAATTTAAATGGTGATACTTCAAGCAAAATCTAATTTCGCTAGGATCATCACTTGTCAACATGACCAAGGGATCCTTGGGCCAGCTCTGCCTTCACTTAATTGCTTGTTTAGCGAAGAAAACAGTGAGGTGAACAGACATTTTCTTAAAGTTCTTATACTCTTTCTGAGATCAATTCTTTCTCTCCTTACTTTTTGTTCCAATTAACAGAAGTGTATCCTTCACTTTACTTTTTTTAAATATTAGGGAATTAAGCCTATAGGCTTGATTGAAGAAAATTACAATAATTTAATATAAACAACCTCACCCTCTGGTGAGCAGGAGCAGTAATGTATCAACCAGAGGATGCTCTATCACCTTTGATAACCCAATGTAATTCACCTTCAAAGGTGAATCTAGTCAATCTTTCCATAAATTACATTTCTAATTTCCATAAATACAAATAATAAAGAAAAAGATATCCAAGAAGTCCCAAGCTACTGGATACCCAAATGCTTTTCTTTTCATGTTTGCCACTGAGAGCCAGCCTTGATCAGAACTCTTGAATTCACCAATTCTTAATGTACATTTCTTTCCATTCAAAAGGGATAAAGGAAATAAATAAATAAAAGATTACAAAGGGGATGACTTCAAGAAAGATATTTACATGAGAATTCATCAAATGAGGAGGACCTGTTAATTTACATAACAGAATGTTAATGAATATAAAATCGAGTAAAAGTAATACTCTTCATACAATACAATGCTAAACCACTACTGTCATAAAATCAACTAATGTAGCTTTCACTTTGTAAAACTCCATCCTTGCAATTGAGAGGGTTAGTGGCAAAGTTATATCTTCCCCAATTGTACTATTTTGTCCATCACTTAAGTTGTAAAAACGTTTCTTGGGTTTCCAACCAGATTGCGGTCTGTCGCGACAACAATGTCACCAGAATTAACCCGAGAAACATTTTTACAAACAATCCACCAGGAAAGTCTGAGATCACTTAATTTAAGTTGGTGATCAAATTTTGTCTTTCATTTCATAAGGCTTTCAAATGAAGGCATTTAAAATGAAGTAAGCATATGCTTCTGTTTGTATTAAGTTTATAGTAAATTAGGCTATTTGATATATTCACTTTACAATTAATTTTTTCCTTACTACTATGGCACCATAATTACAGTCCCCCGACCTGGTAAGAATCCTAAAAAATCCTGATTGTTTGATATGAAAGCTCTATTGATTTGAGAATCTCCCCCAAAGTGTAAAAATCTATTTGAACTCTATTTTCAACATATTATACTTCACTCCTGTTAATTCTTTATGATATTCAGGATACATGTCCTCAGCAAAGTTTATCATAAATCCCTTTCCTTGTTAAATGGAAACTGAATTAGGATTTATCAAGTGAAAATAAGGACAGTACTTGACAGATTTAAGATGGGTTTGCACTGAAGGCATATGGAATGACTGTGATTAGATGTGAGGTAGAATGAAACTGTGACGCAAGTGTTTGAGGACCATTTTGTATGCATCTCACAGAACCTTTACTGCTTGTAGGAGAACTCACAGAAAGATCTGTGGATGCATCTATGGCATAAAATGAAATTTTATGTTGAAAACTTTTCCCGGTGAAAGCATTTGAAGTCATTTAAGTCCTAAGCATCACACTGACGGGAAAGTAGTAGTAAAATATATGAAGATTAATTTTGTATTCTGGAAGTTGTTGTAAAAGTGAATATTTGTTTATTTTAAAGATAAATCAATATCCATTTCTTACTTATATTTTTTGTCAATGTAATATGTAATACAGTTACACAAAATTATTTGTTTGCAATTTTTTCGGATTGAGGCCCACAAGCATGAAAATAATTCTTTTCCAGCCTCTTCATGGAAAAGGGCATGCACTAAAGACATAGAATGATTTGAATAGAAACAAGAAAGCATTCTATAAGAGGACAAAAAGTCCAAGGATAGAAGTGCAGTGCTTCAAAATAATGAAGAAATTATATGGGATGAGAGAGAATGTCATAATATATCTTTTGTTTTCTGAATACTATCCAAATAAATTTGAAATAAATAATACTAAATATAAGAGAATTCTAAATATGAAGGCAATGTGGATGAGGTTAAATAATGCACGGAAACAATGTAAATTGGGAAGAAGGGAGGATTATTTATTGCTTAGATATGCTATTTATTTAATCTGTGAATCAAGTCAGTTGTCCCTAATAATTGGAAAAGCACAAACATTTTGCAAATGCACAGAAAGAAGTAAGGTAGAATGTAAAACTTAAAAGACCATAAGTTTATGGCATTCCACATACAAAAGAAATTATGAATAATTTTAGTAGTGTTTAATGCATGATTTGCATTCTACTGAAGATTTACTGAAGTAGAGAGCACAGAATAATACATAGAGCTCACCCCTTTGCAGTTGCCATTAATTTCAATCCTCTATCACTTAATGAATTAGCATTTTGAAATAATGTCAATCAGCGGAGTATTCCAAAGATATGTTAGGACTAAAGTAACACCAAAGTGTTAGGTAACACTTTATTAGCTGAATGATCTAACCAAAATCAGGATGTCTGGCAATTCTAGTTCTATAGAAAATACATCTATGATCTCTCTAAGAATTAACTTTATTTCTTCATACTAAGTCTACATGCCATAAGACAGAGCCACCTGTTATTTTACTTACAAAGTTTACCTAAAAACTCGCCATGTAGAAATAAAAGAGCTGCTTTAAATGAGCTTCTTGTCTATATATTATGCTTATAAGCATACCATGAGATCAGAAGAATATTTAGGGAACCTCTGTAGCATATGTCCCTTTCGAAATCATCATTAGGAATAAAAACCTTGTTTCTTTGGTTATTGAACAAGTATATGAAGAGAAATTTATGAGACACCTGCATAAATGCTAAAATAGTAAATGAATAAACTTGAGTAGATTTTATTTTGATAATTGAATAGATGGAGTAACTAAGCATATGAATGCATTTAATAGAGTATAGACAGTAAATTGTTAGAAATTAAATATAAGGAACTGTTGAAATGGAAAATAATGGCTTATAACCCTGCATAGAAGGAAAATAATTTGTTCCATCTGATGCAATTATACATTCTTGAATGTATCGTAATATTAAATATTTATACTCGTGATAGACTAATTTATGTGATGGTTATATTGTGCAAATACTTATGCAATATTTATCAATGCAATTTTGCTTCAGGTGATAAAAAATGAATTTTTCATCTAAATGATATTGACTAATGCACGAGTTCATTTGTAAATAAAGATGATTTATTGTACAAAACAACTTACAGCTCTTCAGTTAAATGACTGGTTAAAGAAAGGATTACAATTAGATCCGACAACATAGAAATAGAACAGAATACAAAAAGCACAACACGAAAGAAAATATTTCTGCCATTAAAGTTTAAACTTACATTCATTAATTCATCAAACTATTGTATAGCTTTATTAATCAATAAGGTATTGATAATGGAACCGAATATTCTCCCTCCCAGATTTCGGAACTACTTCAGTTCTCAATATGAATATTAATATAAAGAGAATTCTTCCTTTTCGAAGGGCAATAAACCGCTGCGAGGTGATGTAATTATTCCTTAACCCAACTAGAAAGATGAATGGATAATAGGATTTTACAGTAACTGATAGAATTATTGATTTCGTGAAATAATTCTGATCATACATAAAAAGGAAATGAGATGTGAACTATACTGTTATTTAAACACTCTGCGACGTAATAAAAACTATTTCGTAGTTGTAAACAGAGCGAAAAAAGAATTTTATGCTTTAAATGCTACTCCTCTTCAAGTTTGCTGACTCACCACGACAATTCTTGGTACTTCAATCGCAACAAATCATTAGACTCAATGGTCTAATCAGTTAAACCTTGAACACCTCAGATTGAAAATTGGAATTATTTTGGACGGCAGCAACGCGGAGGAGAAAAAACACGGTGCTCGAGCGCTGAAAGATGGAGTGATTGTTTTGGATTCTGGTTGAACGAAAGAAAAGAGTGATGAAGCAGTTCTGTTTACGTGCAAAATATTCTTGATGCTTTTGGATGAAAACGATGAGCATTTTTCTCCAGTTCTAAACTTATATAGCTTATTTACCGGGCTTACTTTTGTGTTGTAAATGGCAGAACTACCAAATTTAGGGAAGCATTGCTCCAAAGATGATTGCAGTAGGCTTGATTTTCTGCCCCTGCTTTGTAGTCACTGCGAAAAAATTTTCTGCAAAGAGCATCACTCAGTTACTGAGCACGGTTGCATGCAATTCCAGGAAAAGGATGTTGTAGTGGTGATTATACTTTTTCGATATGAATATTTTATTATAACTTATGCCTTAATCACAGCATTAGTAGTAAGCTTGTAATGATTGTACCTTTAATCGCAAAATAAGTAAAGAAGTGATTTAAATTTGGTATGATAGCATATCAAGTCTATC
Organism: Pachydiplax longipennis; assembly: GCA_036926295.1. Lineage (NCBI taxonomy): Eukaryota > Metazoa > Arthropoda > Insecta > Odonata > Libellulidae > Pachydiplax > Pachydiplax longipennis. The sequence goes on along the minus strand of JAVFKF010000044.1, from coordinate 8,057,175 downwards.
TTTAAAAGGAGATACTGCTTTTTGGAACGATTGTCAATGTCTAGAAATATCGGTAAAAAAGCACCGCATTGTGGTGAATGGAAAGAGTTTAGTATTTCAGTATAACCCTTCATCAAAGACGAAAGAGAGGGATTAGTAAAAGCACGAAAATTTCTAAATATGTATTTCGTTCAGTGATTCCAAAATTAAGGTGAATTAGAACTGTTGGCTTTGCTATCTTATAAAATTTGTATTTTTTTTTAGTTTTCGTTATGCAAAGAAACTATTAAGGATAATACGCACCCTGCACACCTAAGTGTTGCAGTAACAACATGAAAGTTCCAAAAAATATGTATAACAGACGCTCGAAGGGATACCAGTCTATTGGAGACCTTAAAAGTTTCAGAACAGATTTTTCGTTGATATTAAAACATCTAATTTAATTTCAGTTATATTTTTCTAACTTGTTTATTTTTATCAAATAAATGGAAAATATTTCCTACAGCTACCGTTAATCAAACCCATTTCCATCCACCACTTTCTTGCATTACTTTTTTCTAAGAGTTTAGTGTTTAAACTCAGCATTTTCCTTTCATCAGAATATACCCGTTTGTCTCTTTCATTTGACGATTTATGGTAAAGAAGGTAGAGGAAGCCCTTGGTAAGATAACTCTATCTTATATGCTCTTTTAACCTTCTTTCGTACAGTCCATCAATTATTCAATCCCTGGTTTGCCATTTTCAGTTATGCTAGTCAGTTATTTGTCTTAAATCTTACAGATCCATGAACATGTAAAATCTTTAATATAAGTTTTGAAGATTAAATTTTCTCCAATGAAGATTAGGATTTATTTCATGTATCGTGATTGAAAATGTTAATATTTTTCAGAAAAGAAAAAGTGCAGTTTCTGTCACCAAATGTTCTGTTGCGGGATGTGAAGATGCAGTTGGAACAGTGCATCACACGTGCTCTTCTTGTGGTGCCCCTGTTTGTTTGAAGCATAGGCATGATGACCCACGCAACCACAACTGCAATTCTCCTCCAAAAAAAGCCCCTCTGCCCTCTGAAATTCACAAAGAAAACTTCTCCAAAGCCTTTGAGGCAGTTGAAAAAGAGGTGAGCATATTGTCTTTTTGATGAAATAGTTCAGTTTGAATGACTCTTATTAGATAAGCCCAAAATGTATCAAGTTTGTAAATTCATGCTTTGGTATACAAAAGAGAAGTTGCCTTCAAACGATAGGGTATCTCTGCAGCCAAATGGATATGTTCCCATTCGAAACCAACATCAGAGAGGGGTTTTTATTACATGTTAAAAATGTATGATCTGATGAAATTCCTATTCACAGAAGCATTTAAAGATTAATATTCACTAGTGTTCTGATTTGCAAATGAAAAATTTCTACCACCTTTTAATGCACAAAAAAGTCTTTTTTGAGTAATCAAAATTTTGGTGCTTCCCCCCTGTGATGATGCCGAGAGATATAACAGTCCTCAAATGCACTCATTGTATCATAATAGCCTTATTGATACCATTATAGGAAAATATTGTGGGAATATAGAAAATTATGCTCTTCTGTGAAGCTTGGGGACTGTCTCTCTGAAAAATGTGGCTTTTACTGCATTTTTGAAATTGAATTATTAAATATCATACTCAAATAGTCCAAAAAGCTTTCCTTCTTTCTATGTCAAGAAAAATGTTGATAAATCTTAAAAAGTCAATTGAAAATGCTTAAGAAAAATCAGGAATGGTTTAGTATAGCTAGTTTTCTGAAATATTTCCAAATAATATTTACATATCATCTTACATGAAAGTAACTTAAATAACTAAGTTCTCTTAGCAAATAATGTTAAATTACCTACTTAAACCTAGTTCCATTTGAATATCCTTTGAGCCACATATAAGGCACAATTTTTTCATCATAAACCTAATTAGAAATCAGGATGTCTTATACAAAGATTTTGATTTTTTCATGCTATCTATTTATGATAGATAAAAAATACCATCCAAAAAAGCTGCATCTTATATGTGGGTATATGTGATTTGCTTTGAAAAAGTTTCCCAAGTTGTAAGCGTAAATAATCCTTCACAAATAACTATTTAATAATGACTGAAAAATTAAGGGACCATTTTAAAATTAATTGAGTAAAGTATGCTTTTTTATTCATTTACATGAGTTGATAGAGTAAGTTTACAAATATATTATGAAATATACTGGATTGGTCAGGGAAGCATGAGAAACTGGATTAAAATTTGCATGAGAATTGGGTATTAGTTTAGAGTGTTGACAAGATTTCATGAGCTGAATGCCAGTTTCATCTAAGTCTGATATTCAGAACTATTTTATTGGGTTAAGTTACCATGAACAAAAGTATTTCTATTCCAACAGATAAATTCAAAGTTGGAGGCAGCTTCCCATGGCAAGAGGAAGGCAACAGCTGATCGAATCAAGTTGATGAGGCTTAAGTCTCGTGCAGTGTGCCCTCCAGGAACATCTGTTCCAGTGGAGAGCCGAGCGTACTTCACAGCTTCTCACTCCTTGGATAACTCTCCTCATTCTACTCCAGTATACCTTTCTAAAATGTGGAGTCTTGGAAGAACTGTAGATTTGATTGAGAAGCTGTTTAAACTCAACAAAAGCAATCAAAAAGCTAAAATATTGGTTGAGCGAAATACAAATAACATTTGTAGTGATATGTCAAAGACAATAGGTTCACTGTTGGAAGATAATATATTGCTTGAAGGAGATACATTGGTGTTACAACCAGCTGATTAAAAATAAACAGTTTATCTGTTTAACTTGCATTGGGTTCAGAAATTAGATAATCAGCAAATTTCTTCAGTTTTTGAAAAAAGATTATCTTTCTTCTTAAGATATTCATTTTAAATCTGGAAATGGATTTTTAAGGTGCCCCATCTTATTCATTTAATTGTGACATTTTGTGCAATGATTTACAGAAGAGCAATAAAACCAAGTAATTCACCATTAAATTCTCTTGAATATTTGTTTTCTTTCCTAGTTATAATAATGTTATGATGCTATATATAATGTTAGGGTTCAAACATGACCGCAATTCTAGATTATAAATGCTAAATTTTGAAAATTTGAGAGCGATCTTATAATGAAAACTTTGTATCAGATTTGCTTTTATTGTAATATGTTCCTCATATTCTCTGATGAATATTAGATTTTTAATTCAGTGGATTGCAGTTGTCTAGCAAGTTCATGGTAAATGGATATGTGTAGAAACAATGGAAATCATGTCTCAAAATAATATACGCCACTTTTTCCTGAGAATTAGAAGAGATATTATTAAACTATAGAATTCATCATCATAAATGACAAACTAAATTTAACTTATAAAAGAGGTCCAACTATTATTACATATATCTGATCCTTCTGAATAAACTAAATAAGATTAATCGCTCTTCAACTTTAAATATCCATCATGACAGAAGCTTAAGCAATTAATATAAACAGAATGTCTAAGAATTAGCTATGAATTTTATTGAACCTTATTCAATACATGGAAATCACATGAACTCACATCATATCTTCTTTGTAAACCTAAGTTGCTCATTTTTACTCAAATCTTTGCAATTGTTTTCTTTTTTCTCTCCCAGTTATAAATAATGATAAATGCCTTGCATTGGATGATGACTGCAAAGCACATAGCACAAATTTCAATGTTTTTTAGAACGAAAATGTTTATTTCCAAAGTTTTCTAATGCTTTCCTTAACATGAAGTGTCAACTCTCCTTCCCTATAGATTTAATTTAGATGTATCTCACCTATTAATTCTTGTGAGAGTCAAGTTCAACAATCATCTTAGTTGTCAGGGAGACTGGTTGTTTAAAACCACAAAATTACAAGAATTTTCACATAGTTGTCCTAATTTTTGCAATTTTGAATTCAAAGCGATATTCTACGATAATAATCCTTTCTCAGTTTCCTTTCTTTTTGAGCTTATTACAAATAATTATCCAACATATTTAAGATAATTTGTATCTGCAAAAGAAAAAATCTCTGCAATTGAACATGAAATTTACAAGTATTTCCAATGAGAGTATTTTTGAGTCCTCCAGAATTGAACCCATGATACTTAGGGCAAAGAGATATCAATATATGTTAGGTCACTCATCCCCAAATGGGTCCCTGAATTTCATAATTCTAACTTGTGCATAAGTGAGTGGATTTACCTTCAAAAATTTCTCCCATGAAATTCTTGCGGGAATTACTGACATAGGATATTGAAGATATAAATATATACATGATGATGATTATTTTATAAGATGTCTAAATCTACTATCCACAACTATATGGTGAAACCTGGTTTCATAAACTACTGTGATGTTCCATACAATTTGGCTGAAAAATATGGTGGAGCACATTTTACTAATGATTTGTTAAAATCCAGCCAAATACAATCAAGAAAGACACTAAGAATGTGATTTATAATATGTGTTAGCAAAAATCTTCTTAGGATAAAAGAAAATTGCAAAAACTGGTGGTTATTTGAGGATGCCTGCCTCATGAGATAAATAACAAAACTTGTATTGTAATCTTAAATGACAAACTAGATGCCAGCAAAAGAGAAAAAACCAGAACAAAGATGGTTATTGCTAGCCTCCTGATTAATTAAATATATCCATTGACAAAAAATTTCCAGAATCATCATAAGGCCACTTATATTTACTACTATGATAATTCCAGAGCTGAGACTGCTTCAAATTATAAGTGAAGACTGTCATAGTTTTCACCGGATGAGCATCTCACATCTATGCATTTTCCCTACTATGCTATCTCAAAAATAAAAATAGTTAGCTCTTTAATTGAAAGTGGAAAAACAACTTTCCAAAAACAGAGGAAGTTTTGAAAGATTTGAATCTTCTAGGTTTGTGATGGAAGGAGACAAAATGGTCCAAAAAAAATCAACTTTAAATCCAAATGAAGAGAAATATTCAATTCATTTTCCAAATCTTTTTCACATCTTGATCTTAATTTCTTAAAAAAAAATCAGGGAGAAGATGATGTTTGATCTTGAAGCATGTTTCATTATTATGAGGCATAAACATGTATCTATTAATCTCCTAAATCAGTGAATTAAGGAAGTCCATGAGATTTGTTTTAAATATTGTTTGATTCAAGAAAGCAATGGCAGCACAGATAGTTCCTCTGCAAGATATTGTTTCTTAAAATCAAAAGGTTAAATAATGATGAATATCTTAATTCTATTATTTCAAACTATTTTATCAAGGCCAAGCTTGTTAACACAAAGATATTATAATATGATAACAAATACTCAAACATGAAAGAGAATAACCATTGCATTTAGTTGAAACATTAATGAACTCAAAGCATCAAATACACCATGAAAGATATTGAAAACAAATATGTAATACTATAAGAGAATTCAAATCTGAAGTAAAATAGCTACACCAGCCAAAGTCCACTTTGCTGGTTTGTCTTTAGTTTTCAAGTTAAATGTCCACACGTACGTTGGCCCCCTCAGCCGTGTCTTATAAACAGGACACTCATATGCATTTCTCAGGTCTAATTTATCTTGAGTGATTGCCTGCAAAACAACATAACATTATTTTTCATAACCTCTAACTTTTTAAGATAGCAGTATTGAAAAGGTCAACTTTTGTAATATTTTAGTGAAGTTTGAAAGAATGTCTGAAAATATAGTAATTTTCATGAATATGCCTAGAATCTTTAATCTCTATTTATAGATGAAGGTACTTTTATTCTTGAACCCATGGCTGAATACCAGATAAAAATTTTTTTGTTCTCTATTTTAAGGATTTGAAAAACAATGTTACATGAAACTCAATGTTACAACAAATATATTTTGACTGAAAATTTTCTCATTGCTGCTAAAACAATAATTGTGACTCAATTATTGTAATTGATTCAAAACTTCTTGCAACAATCTATCCTAGACAACTTATTTATAATTTGGGTGCATATATTCCTTCAATTGATGTACCATAATATGTATTTGTATCACTGAAAAGGAATAAACATTCTCATTATTGTTCTTATTTGAGTTTATAACATGAAATAACAAGCTCTTAGTTGACAGTTATTTAGGCTGGATATTTGTAGTCTCATTAATGTATAAATAAACATCTATGGGAATAACTGTCAACTGTGCCATCAAGCAAAATGTATCTTCTTCTTAATACTCTCTCTTATCCTGCAAATGCAAAAATTGTGAAAACTTCAGTGATGCTGATTGTTTGATTTGTGAAATTACCCTGAGAAAGATGACGGGCATGACAGGAAATAGATCCTTGAGCTGAGAGTCAACAATAACTCCCGAAGCAGAGTCCCAGCGAGCACCTTCCATGTACAGCCCATGCACATATGCACCTTCTCTAGGAGGAGATCTGCAACATGTGAACATTTTATCATCAGTAACTCTCTTTACCAGGAGTCTCCTTATTCTCACATTTCTTCACCAAAGCATCAAACTTACTGTTACCACACACTCTTGCATAAATAAGTTTATAGAGAAAAGTAAGACTTTCCTTTATTGAGGACAGCTAACTTCAAAATTAGATACCAGTCTTCTTAATACAAATAATTTTCTCTTTGCCAATAGTTAAAATATTTACATCTAAAATTAACACACATAGCAACATAACAATGCAAGGATCATACAGAAATCAGTGCCGGCCTGAGACACAGGCAAGCAAACAATTTAGGAGGAATGACAAATTTCTGTAGAAAGATTTGATGAGATTTTGAAATAAATTTATTTCAATCCTCAACTCTAAAACTAGAGTAGAATAACCTTGTCTTATCTGAAATTTAGTAAGTTGGTAGAAAATTTCCCTTACGATTAAATAAATCTTGATTTTCTTCAGATATCAGTTTAAAAGAAGCACCTGTATGATAATTTGCCTCTTCAATTAGCTGTTATTCCACAAACCAAATCATTAGAGTATTTTGGAAGCAACTAACAAAAATTGTTGCAATTGCAGATGAACAAATGCTAAGTAATGATTTTTATAAATATAAAAGTAAATCAATTGAAAGCTCAATGAAAAAATAATTTAGAGACATATACTTACACAAAATCTTCTTTATTCTTTTTGGTGACATCACACTGTAAACACATTTTGTCCAATGGCCATTCATTTTTTCGAGCAGTGCTTTGCATTATGGCAGTGAGGAAAGACTGTGGGTTGAAGAAGCCTGCCAGCCAAACAGTGGAGGGGAGCTGTAAATCAATGTTATTACACGATGAATTAACATTTAATACATTTGCTTTTGGTGGTCTTGGTTTTGATTCAGGATGAGGATAAACATTCAAATGACCTCATCTTAGAAGTCCTTCATTTCACACAGAGTACTGTAAACAAGAGAGGTAGATTATTTATCTCCAAGGGTAATTTTAAGTCAGAGTACCTAAGAATTGCTGAAATTTAGCTAATCTACTCTGATCCAGTTAAACTATTCATAAAAAACAGCAAAATTTTCCATACAGATTGTTGAGGGTTATATGATTGTGTCGTGATGACCTAATATAGTAATTAGCAGAAATTAATAAAACTATAGATTTAGAATTGAGAGATTCATTTCCTCGTCATTCTGAACAGAACTGAAAAAAAAACAAGGAAAAAAACAATTCCTTTGCTCTTATTCTGAAGACACACACCCTATCCACAAAAGTTCTATGAGCATTTAGTCCTCCTCTTAGCTGAATATCTCCTCCTCCCCACATTAGCATGCGAAAGCAGTGAATGTTCAATATAAATCACTTCTATCCACTGTTCTACTCACTTAATCAACCTTTGATTAGGCATACCAATTTCATTTTAATTCATAGAAAAATGTAATTGGTGATAAAATGAAGAGTACCATGAAATCAGCAACCCATGCTTCAAGCTCTCTGACTCTCTGAAGTAGATCAGCAAACCAAGCACCGAGTGGTAAGAGAGAAGGATAAGCCCGTGATGCCCATTCATCTGGTACTTGATCCAAAAATAATGCAGCATCCAACTCTTCCATCTTTGCTGTTATAGTGAGCTCCCCCTAGAGTGAATAAAAAAGTCACATTTTCAGCATAAAAATCAATAAAGGAATATGTAAAACTCAATAACTGTATTAGCATAGGTCTGATAATTCAACTCATTGAATACTTCTGAAACTCTTCTTCCAAGGACCTCAATTCTATGAAATTCCCTGAATTTGCATTATTTTGCTAAAAGAAATTTAGTGGCAAATACTTAAATATTCAACCTTATCATTTCCAAAATACAATCCTGTGAAAACCACAGTTATTTATTTGCTCACTTTGGGAATCCCTGCATTAAATTATAAAGTTCCACTAATCAAGGGTATTTAATGATAATAAAATAAGCAACAATGTGACTATCCTTTTGGAAAAGCATGCAATCACTCAGTCTCAAATAAAATGCTTATAATCAATGTCAGAGAATACAGAAATACCTTGGTAGACCAGGTAACTTTATGGTAGAATTCTATTCAGAGAAATAAAAATAAACTCCTACACTTTACCACCCAACATGTGGAAATATAGTAAGAGAAGTCACTATCATACATATACTGACTCTAATCTTAAGAGTTAAAAGGAAAGAAAGGAATTCCTTTCATTGGTTACAGGAAATACTTGGAATCTATGTCATCTAGTAAAAAATTAGAATCATTAATAACTTCTACCACATACAAAGTAGATAGCATAACAATATTATTCTCATTCACCATAACCTTATTAGAGAATAAGAGAAAATTAAGAAAAATATCGTAAAAATAGTTGAAGAAAGAACTTCAATGATGTTTTATTTACTCCTGCCTCTCTCAAATATTTTACAGATATCAATTTTTCATTAGCTAATATTCTGATTTTATGACAGATTGAAATAGGAATAAAATAAAAACATTTGGGTTATGAAGTAGTTTAAATTCATGGCTGACCTTCAATCCAAGGCGAAGCTCTTTCAAAGAATGACTCATTACTGATGTCAAATGATTCATTCTTTCACATTCTTGAAATGCAACTATTATATATGGCGTTCTTTCTTCTACACGTCCCATTATTTCCTGAATGTTGAAATTAGAAGGAATCTTATCCAAAAAGTCCTCGAGAACTTGTTTCACCTGGAAGAAATTGAAATAATGTGCTTATGGAATTGTTTTTGGTGTCTGTTATTTTATTTCCAATCAAGGGCAAACTATGCCTTTTAGTTCAAGAAAAAATATTACAGGACCAGGACCATTATATTATTATTATATTAATTATTATTATGGATTATATACCAGGACAATTTAAATCATAATTGAGTGAATTGAATTGCTTTTTTGACTGATGATGCTCCTTTGGAACCCAAAAAATTATTATGTATACAAGGTTGGCAAATAAATGACTCTCTTACAATGCTTTTAATAACATCAATCTCTACGGTTAACATAACACAGAGCTTGGATATAATACTGATGAATATGCATACAGAAAGGAATATGAGTGCAGCTATGTTTAAATGATAGAGTTAACTGTACTAAAACCATAGCTGTAGATAGTCATTTAGTCATTCTAAGAGTGGCATTTTTGTGTAAACTAGCAGGTGGTGGAAGAAAAGAAAAAAACATAAAATGATATATTGCCATAAAAATTAAACAAAAGCTGAATACACCAAAGTGATCTCAATATTTGTCCCAAATTGGACAGCTAATCATTAATTTTCAGTCATATATACCATAACTTGAAGTTGGAATCATTAGCACGTTAGCCTACCAATGCCTGAGCCCTAGATTCAAGTCCTGACTGATCAAATTTTCCATTGTTAGTTCATGCATGCTTTTATTTGTTCATGCTACATACAAGGGTGGTCTGAAAAGTTTCTGACCCCAGATTTTTCAGAAATCTTCAGAAAAGTTTCAGAAAACATATCGAGAAATGGCAAAATGTTGGAAACTTTTCAGACCACCCATGTATTTCACTGTAAATTGGCAGTAACTTCTGTATGTGAAACTCTAATAAAATAAATAAATAAATTTCTGAGGATTTGCCATTACACTTACTACCAAATTATTTTTATGGTGGGAATGAAAATTTAAAATAACAGCACAACTTTACAGTTCATTTTAAAGTACAGTTTATTTTACAGTTCTTTTAAAAAGTTCATTTTTAAACTATTTCAAAGAACTTTCCTCCCTCTGCTCCATAAGTCATATTTTCGTCAATACTCCTGTTTCAATCATTACTTTCCCTCACTTTAACAAAACTTAAGCTTCAGGAAATATTATTTTCACTTTCATTATATGCAAGAAATGAAGCAACCACCTGATGAATCTTATGAGAATAAAATAAAAACATTGCAAATATAAGTGAAAGGATACCTTTTCTTCCCTTGTTATTGTTGTTGTTCCAGTCATACCAACATCACGAGGCTGCATTTCAAATATTGTACGAAATAGAGTTTCTGATGTTGTTGTAAGAAATCCAATTTCTGCATTAGGATGCAATCCATACAAGGTTGGGGATTCAGGAGGCAGAAACTCATCAATGTAAAGATGATAACCAGCATAATCTGTATTAGGTGGGGATGGAAACCCAGGGGCAAAAGATACATCTCCATCCAACTACAAATAAAAAGCATGGTGACAACATTAACTGATTTCATGAATTTAATGATAATCCAGGAAGATAACTAGATTTTTACATTTACATTTTTCAGTCAGAATGTCATAAATGCCATTTCAGTAATAATTTACTTGAATCACACTACAAACACATCTCATGGTTAAAATTTACCAAAAGATGTTTGATTTGATAGATTTTAAATTATGGTCAACTTAGCTATAAAACTAAACCTTTCCATGGCATACTGACAATGTTAAAGCTCTTCTCAAAATAGAAGAGGAATTAGCTTACTCGTACATTTAGCATACACCATTTATTTGGGAGTGATTCAAAGAAGAATAAAAGTCATACACACCACTAGAGACTGAAAAAATAGAACTCAGGGAAGAATAAGCAAGTAAAGATATTTTCATTACAAATTATGGAAAAATAAGATGAAGATGATCTAGATGCTAAAATCACTTTCATTACTTTATAATAAAAGCAGAAAATAGATTGGAACAATTTCTGATAGAACATAAGCAATTATTATTATTTCTATGACTGCAGGAAAGGATTTGAAAGTCAAGAATCCATTCAGATCTACCATTACCAAACAGGAAGTCAATAGAGAAAAATAAATTCAATTTAGGAAGCAATACTCACTTTGAAAGCTATGACCCTATCAATAGTACATACATCAAATACATAGATAAGAAGAGATGGGGATACAAATTTACAAAATCATTGTAACACCAACCTTGTGAAATGGTAATAAAAAGTGAACTCTTACGAAAATGAAATATGATTACATGAAATTGAAAACAATAAGAAGAGAAAACATATTACAAAGAATAAGCCAGGAATATGATAGAAGAGCATGTAGAATACAGAGAAATCACATCAGCAGATGCAGGATGCACAGCTAATGATTACATGTAAAAGAGAAACCTAACAGATGATGTTGGAATCAGTGAATTTTAGCTTATGCCATAAATTGAAGACAACCTTTACGCTGTTTTGATGATGATCTGCTTTGGTAAAAACTCATCTCACCGATCATATTCACTTAATAGAAATAGGTGTAAGTGAATGATTAATAATTGAACAAATCTGCAATTTCATACAATGATGACATGAGTATTATGAAATATTTCAATATCTTTTGGCACATTACAATCTAAGATTACACCATATGTCAAGAAAATTAATCTTTTTTGTAAACCTACATTTTTAAGCAAAGGAACCATGTTAAAAATATATCTTATTACACCATTCTTACTTCCTTCACTTGAAATGAACCATACACATAGTTTTAGTAATATAATATCATAAATATTGTATCTTACCAATCCTGGCTTAAGAAACTCCTCTAGATAAGTGCGACAAAGTCTTCTGTCCCAGTCATCTGTTATATGACCACCATACATTATCTCACCAAAGAGATAGCGAAGGTCTTCCCATGGCACCTTGTTACTATTTTCCAAGTAATTGTATAGTACATTTACACTTATGGTTAGATCACCTAAAAATCAGAAGTTCACAATTGAAAGCTAAAATATCAACACAAAATCTTGACCTTCCAACAAACTATGATGGTATCCTCAAGGAGAAACAGAAGTACAAAATAAAGACATAACTGGAACTTGAAACCAGATCTCTTTCTGAGCAGTTCTAACCAATAAATTCATGCAAAGTCAGTTCCACTATGTTCATGGAATACAATTTATCTTTTCACATCTGTTTCTCCTTAGGTATTCAACTACAAGCTATCTATACAAACATACTTCCTATCATTATTAAAAATGATAGTTTGGTCTGACATCAACCTTTAACTTTTTAAGGTAATTTCCATTGTAAAACTGTCTTTAGTCAGGAACAAACAAAAAAACAAAATTTGTATGAGCATAGCCCATAGTGACATAATAATTGCTGGAATTAGTTTGTTTGCAAAAGATAGAGATTATAGAAAAGGTGAAATCATTTCAGGGTAACTTGATGGAATTTCCTTTGTTATAATATGAAATAATAATCTCTAGTATTTGATATATAATACATGGGATTTACAACTGATTTTTATTTCATATCATATAATAAGGCACTTTTTTATTATTTGGAACTTTTGACAACTTAGAAACATATTTACTAAAACAGCAATCTATTATATCTAATCTATTATGCCAAGATATAATGCAACTAATTTACCAAAGAAAAACTTTTCTAGTATATGTGAGAGTGATTACAAATCAAAGGTGATAAACCAAGGAAAAAAAGCTCATGAATTCATGAGATGGTTTTTCATATAACTGATGTTGGATCAGAAATATTTATAATTGTTTCAGAAAAACAAACATTCAGTCAGGAGGAAAATATTTAAAGTTAGGGTTTTGCAGGGCAACATCCTCAAGAGTCTAGGCCCAGATGCAGCCTGGTGTGCTTACCGTTAAATATATCTCTGGTAAAGCATCCCAGAAATGGACAAGTTAACACATTGTAACCAGATATACTGAAAGAGAATAAGAATTTGACAATCCAAAAAATGGAATTAAATGGGCCAAGCACAAGCAATACTCTCTACCAATGCCAGGCAGAATAAGAATGTAGTAAGTCATTCATTAGAACACTCCCTTGGCCCACCCATTGGTAGAACCTGCCCCTGGGTATTCCACACTACCCTACTTAGTAGCAGAGTACGCAAGGAATGAGTTCAAGCCAATCACCCTTTCACTTTCAAAATGATTCTGATATTAAGAGATAAACACAGAAAAGTCAGATAAATTTCACACATCTAGGTCGATGAAAACAGGGAATTTGAACTTTTCACTTATAAACTTAAACAATAGATAATTACCAATATTAAAAGGATAGCTTCGATTCCAGCCTTGAGCTCCAAACTTCCTTCTTTCAGCAACAACAGCATGAAAGTAACACAGTGAGAATAATATGGCTTTAAACTCTGCTTCTTTTGAGCATATTTCCAGAGTTTCCTGAGTGAAACTGTCCAGTGCTTTGTGTAAATTTGCCATCATGCCAGTTGGTGGCTCATTTGTAATTTTGATGGATGTCTCCAGAATACCCTAGGATGGAATGAGGTTTGAAAGTCTCCATTAACTTAACTAAAAAGTCAGGATGGAAAACAAGTAGAATACTCATAACCTTCTGCAACACTCAGAAGTTTAAAAACTATTAAATTGATATTCTGGAAATCAATAATCCAATTCCACATGGATGTCAACATATTCAATCAAGGTATTTCTTTGAAGGTAACACTAAAGTAGTGAGAGTAAAGAGACATCTTAAACAGCATTTGTTCTACACTGCCCATAAACCTCTCTTCACAAGTACTTGAATACTAACAGAAGTGGCAGTTCTATCTAATTATGGACTGCAGTTGATATATTTATTTACTATTAGCTGTTTTAATTAGTTTTAATTCTTTTATTTTGTGTTGTTTATGGTTAGTTCTATGTATTGACAATGCCACCAAACTCATAGTCAATTTGTAATATGAATAATAATCAGATTTCCATATTTTGCTGAATATTAAAAATAACATTAGGTTTCAAAAGACTATATAATGTCGACTGCACATGGATGACACATAATTCAGTATGTATTCATCATGACCTCTTTATACTTCAGAGAATTTCATAATATAGAGTAGGTTAAGAGCAAGATGCATCAAGATTTTTGTTAACATAACAAGCATAAACAAAGAATTTCTGCAGCACTTATCATATAAAGGAAAGAGCAAGACTCCAGTAAATTATCAAGAAATACCTCATATACATTTCATCTCTGAAGGAGATATCCCTAGACGCTACAGAAGAATAGAATGACAGATTCTATTCTTTCATAGATTCAGTTTCTTTCTCCAAGAGTATAATTTTCTAATTAGTGGACAAGGCAAGATAGACTCATAATTTAAATTGGAATTCATGATTCTAATTAATCACTTACTTGTGGAATGATGTGAGACTCAGGAGATGGTGCTGGTTCTGCACTCATGAACATGCGATAAGAGATGTGAGAAGTCTCACTCACTTGCTCCATCTTTTTCTCCAGTTTAGGAAGCCAATTTTTGACCAAGTGAATATTCTGAAACCAACATGTGATTCATATAATGCACATCATTAGTTTTAAAGTAGTTATTGTATTCCATGTCATCTTTTAAAATGAGTAAACCTCAGTAGTATTACAGTAGGCCAGCCAAGTGACAAGAATCTGGGATCTTAGCTTTAAATATAAAATCAAAGTCAAATTATTGGGAATATTTTTCAACTGGGACAAACTGGCAATCTCTAATAAATGCAATGTGCAACTGAGGCCCTTAGTTACCATTATAACACATTAGTAATTCTTTCTCTTCAAATCAAGAAAATAAACTCCACAATTCCAAGAAGAAATGGACATGAAAAAAGTCTGATGGGGCAGGAGATCCAGGATTGAGTCTGAAACAGGATATCCAACAGCCTCTCAGTTTCTTTAACCATTTAACTTAAGCTAACTTCCAGAACATTCATATATGCCGTTCAAAAGATTTTGTAGAGTCTACAAAAAAAACTACAAAGTATTACTGTACCACTACTTTTAGAAAACTAAAGTCTTCGGAACAGCATTTCTGAATGTTCTGGCCAAAGAGCTTAATGGATAAAGCAACTACCTGGCAAATGGAAATTGTTTGCTCAAATGTAATACATTTATGGGAAAAAACATAACATACGTAAAAGTCCATTATAACCAGTACAGCATGTAATGAGAGTTGCATTATAGTGAGCAATTTTTTGGCCATCCATCATGATTTGGTCCATCTCACAGCAAAATGGATAGGGAGTTACATAGATTGATTAGAGACTTCTTACAAGTTTCACTCTCGCTTTTGTTCCTCTGTACTCACTTTAATAATGTTTTATGAATTAATAAAATAATATTTCTGATATGAACATACTTTTTTACTCATTCTGAGCATTTGCATGAGAATTAAAAACCCTACAGTTCCATTATGCCTTGGATTCAAGAAGACGAACATTTACTATTGGAAATCATTTATGACGAGTACATTTTGTAATGAGTATTTTTCTAACTTTTGTCAGCTCTCATTATAATGGACTTCCATGATATGTACCTGTAAAATGACCCAATGGCCTTGACTTGCTGCTATGGTCATAGCATCTTCTGCAACCACTTCTTGACCTTGTCCCAGAGATACATTGTGGAAATTGTGGTTATCAAATGTAAATCCAAGCTTCTTTCCAAGGGCTTCAACATCCTAGAAAAACCAAAAGAATTCATTGAAATTTAAATGCAGGAATAAATAGTAGTAGAGAAGGACAAATGATCTCATAAATAAGGGTGATGATAACTTATATATTAAAATTCATATGAAGAATAAGCTTTGTATGATAAAAATTATAGGGTTTTGCTATTTAAATTTGCAAATATGGCATATAATGCTGAAGAAGGTATTGACTAAAGCAAATGATAATGAGGCAAGTATCTTCTTAAGAAGAAAGTTACAAAGCATTTTTAAGAAGAGTTCCTACTAACCTTCAATCAAATAGAAAAAATTCTAAATATGTCATCGAAAACAATGTTTTCTTCTCCTCTAATTATTTATGTCTTATCTTCAAGAGAATCACAATTAAAGTGTTATTCTTTTCATTCAAAATTTCTATTAAATATAGAAAAAGTCTTACTTGAGTATTTCAGGAGATAAGGAAAGACATATCCAATGTTGGAATCTTAAAATTTTAGGAAAATTAACCCTAAAGAAAGTGCAACCAGGCACTGTCATGTCAAGCACATTTTTCCTTGGAATTATTGTTATTAGTATTCTAATTTAAAATTTTATCTATGAAACTTTAAGCAGAAGTAAAATGAAGTATTTCATAATCCAATACTGAAATTGTATCTTCACAATAATAGACAGTTTGCAGTGCCTCTATGCATATCAATATAATACTATCATATACATAGTTTTAGGAACCAGTTTGGCACATTAGGAAGCTCCAAACATGTTTGCATGAGCAAATGGAAGCCAGCTGAGTCTCACCACTGCTCATATACACTTTAACATAGTAGAATCTAATCATTCTAGCTATCAATCAGAAAGAGTATCAATTTTCATTTCTGCAATTGGGTTGATTTTTACAAATAAATAAATTTTAACATTTGCTGATAGGACTTGAAATTATTGAATGAAAATAATAAAAGAAGTGCATAATCTGAGATTAATGAATTGATTAAAAACTTGACAGATTAATATAATATCAGATTAACTGGCAGATAATAAAAACATACATGTGCAGAAGTGATTTATTAACAAAAGACCCTACAAGGGACCATTAGATTATATGCTAGATACCTAAAACATTATATCAAGATTAGAAAACATTTAAAGAATGTATAAAAGTAACTATAATAAGCAGCAAGGTAAGGAAGTAAGATTTCAGTGAGGATAATGAACTGAGAAATTTAACTTTCAGATTATTTCTCCACAAAAGACTGAGAAAGAATCAAAGTCAACCATGAGAGTTGGAATATTAGAGCAACACATTTTGAATATGAAATCAAGATTGATTTCATCCTTACCTTTAGAGGGTCTACTCCAGGAGACAGGATAAAGAAAATCGGGGTTGAAGGACTTGTTTCTTCATAGGATTTAGATAATTCAATGCTTCTACTTTCAGTGTATTTGGACCCCAATTTTTCTTCTATGAATACTCTACAAAGAAACAGATACTTAATTAGTGCATGATAATTTTGGTTTGAGCAATCATTTTTAATATTGCAATCCTACTGCATGCTTCTGCAGGTTTTGAGGTTTCCAGTTTTAGCTTTGACAATTCCTTGCAATTCTTGAAATAAGCTCATTAGATCATAGCTTGAATAAATAAGCAAAATAATATTCAGAAAAATAAAAAATTTAATCACGATGGCATGTATTTATCACATTAGCTGGAGCTTACAATTAGAAAAACATACTGATTCTAGAAGGTCAGTAACCCAGACTTTTCATTGTTTATTACCAAACTTTGGTCTAAATGTAGGTTCAAACACCAATAAACGCAGCTTAAGGAGTACTGATTAACATATAATTCATTGACAGGAATGATCCAATTCCTTTTCGCTCATCCAGTTTAAAAAGGTTTTTAGAAAGTAAAACCTGTGAATTCAGTATAATAATTCACAACATGGTTTCAAAATATTGATGGTATATTTTTTACTACTTTTCAAAATGAAAGGCATCTATATTTAATAAATTCAATAAATTGAAGCAAATATAATTTTGAAGATTGTCATAGATAATTAATAATTCATTGTAAGTTAGGATACTGGTCTAAAAATTTACTCTCTTTCACATACATCATTTCACAGGTGAATAGAATGAATTAACTAACAGAATACTGACAAAAACAAAACACCATTCCTTATTAATAAAAATAAGTTTCATTAATACCTGGTGGCATAAGTCATCCGGTCAGGTCTTAAAGCCCTTAGCATACACATCCTCTGCAATGGAGACTTATTTTTCCATTCTTGAGGAAATTTCTCACGCTCTGGAGTCTCACTTTCAACAAACTTTTTCCAACGCTTGGTGGAACTTTCAATATCTCTGTCAAGGTTTCTAAAGAAAGGGAAAGTTGTATCATTACCAAAATTTTCTTTACTATGACAAAATATGATGAATTAGCTATGAGATTAGCAGTTTGATACAAACAAAAAGATACCATAAAGCTTTGCTAAGTTCCTTCAAAATTGTCAACATCAAGCATGCATAGAAAATTTTCAAAAATCAATGTATATACAAACCTTCTGTGCAATAACAATCTTTAAATTCTAAAGTTCCTTAAGCAAATAATTAACCCTCTTATAGACAGCGTTCATCAAGTGATGAATGAAGAAACTGCCACAGCTTTGGAGGCTGGAGAGCTCAATTAGAAAACTAACATTCTTCTGAAGAAAACATGAAATTATCTTTTTATATAAAGTGGTTAATATGAAATTTTCTTTTTAAATTGCAAATTATCTACAGAGATAAGGTATATGGGCCATTAGCAGCGCTATGGTGTGTCATATACCTTTTATAATTGAGGAATAAATCGTCCCATGAATTTACAGAGATTTAAACATTGATTATGTATCATGCACTACATCAAAATCAAGGAAAGAAGTCAATGATATCATTACTTGAATTCATCCATAGCTGAAAGACTCTTGATCCCTCCCCAGCTAGAATTTGATAGGAAGTCAACTGGACTAGTTATATTTTGGACATATGGGTAACGCAGCAAAAAATCAAGCTCCAACATGTCAAGTTCCTTGTTCAAAATCAGAATCTAAAGAAGTAAAATTGAACATCAGAATGAACATGATGTAGCAGGTTCAAGCTCAACAAAAGGTCCTTGAGGGATTTTAGATTAGTTATTAGTATGTTAATATGTATCAGATGTAAATGTATTAATAAACTTTTATTTCTGCTTTATAAATATTTCTCAAATCAATGTAACTTACCTGAATGGCCATTTGAGCAGTGAATATCAACTTGTCGCACTCAAACAGTCCTCGAGTGGTGTATATATACACAGAGTAGGTGATGCAGTCCACTAAAATTTCAACCCTCTGCTGAACAGCATCTGAGAGAGGAGCTCTTTCGATAGCCTTATGAAACACAGCACTGAAAGCCTGTATTAAGAAATAGTCAGTCAATCGGTCAACTATCATCATTGGAATGTTTTGACAAAAGGAACACATTTAAAAATAACAACACTTAATTTTGGAATTAAAGTTTGATCAGTATACTTTGGCAGTTTACCTTGGTATACTGATCAAACTTTAATTCCAAATTTTATATTAAAAAGATTTAGGGTTGACCATACACAAGAGAGTTATGGTCATAATCATCATCATGATTATATATATATATGAATGAAATATATTTATGATTTTGAGTAAATTTTGAATCTGGTTAAAATTATAGAAGAAACTTTTAAAGATATTTCTTAATTTTATATAGTTCTTCTCATATTTTGAAAAGCTGTTCCTTAAAGAATTCCAAGATATAGAACAAGTTCTAACATGGATTTCAGAAAGAGCTTCAGGCATAGGTTCTAGAGAATCGCAAGCAGCTAAAAGAGGTCATATTCAAAAACGCTAATGTTCAAATGGTAAAACAGAGGAAACATTCCTTGTGGGCTCTTCATCATGTTAAAAAATTGGCAAAGATGGTGCCCAGCACAAATAGAACTTACAAAAGGACAAC
Source organism: Pachydiplax longipennis (assembly GCA_036926295.1). Lineage (NCBI taxonomy): Eukaryota > Metazoa > Arthropoda > Insecta > Odonata > Libellulidae > Pachydiplax > Pachydiplax longipennis. The sequence goes on along the minus strand of JAVFKF010000044.1, from coordinate 8,037,338 downwards.
ACAATTCAGTTTACTTTCTAGATGTGAGAAAACAGGCAACAAAGGTCTTGTCACAAACAAAAGCTGGATAATTTTGAGGAGGATTTTTAAATAATGTTTGAAACTTCTACAGTCTTTGAATGCTATCAGATTAAAAAGAAAATTTAAATAATAAATACAAACACTCTCTACCCTGAGTCATCATTTTAGAAACACAATGCATTTCTAGAAGAAAAGAACTGAAATTTGGAAAATAATAGAGACTGAGATTATTGTAATAGACAATGTGGCGAGTAATTTTATGATGTTACCTTAAGAGAAAACTGGTATATTGGATTAATTTTGTAAAGATCATTAAGAACAAAGTAAAGTATAGATGCTCTTGTAGCTGCAGGCCTGTAAAGCTCTCGGGTGTGATCAATTGTTTCTCCTGTAGCACGAGCTTTTATGACTTGCTCCTCTACTTCTCTGGCCGTCTTCTTAGTTTCTTCAAGATTTTCTACCAAAGCTGTGTCTCCCAAAACATCTTCACCAGCAGAAGATAGTCTATGCAGCAGATCATCTTCCAACTTCTTCAACATGATTTTGAAGTTGTTCTGCTGCTTAGTTAATTCTGTCTATAATAAAATAAATCAGAGATAAACAATGAGAGATCAAATGCAGTAAATAAATCACAGAATACTTATGTAAGCAAAATCAAGTTTGTTGTAAAGGATATAATTAAGGTACGCTTTCCTAGAGGCTTCTTTAAATGAGCGATGATCGACCAGCTATTATTCTAGGAAAATGTACCTTTAGTGTAACAAACTGAAGTGAGGTGGACATGGAAAGTGAGAAACTTGACCAAATAAATAATTATACACAATAATAAGCTGAAAATCTGACTGAAATAATCATCATACTCCTTCACCAACTGCAACTAGATGCAATCATATTAATGAGACTTTAACTTGAAGAAGAATATGACCCATGAAGATACCTTGTGAGACTCTAAATCAGGTCTTTCTGCTTTCACTACTTCAGCTAACAGTTGATCCTCCAGTCCATCTCTTGTGACAGTGAAATTTATTAATGTAGCCTGGGCTTGGATTTCTGGTTTATAATGTGGATTAGCTAACTTTGTATGAAAGATTAAGCGAAAATTAGGGTTGAAATCCATTTCCTTATCTCCTATTCTGATGGCACTGTAAATTGAAATCAAAGCATGGGATGAGTAACTATATTACCATACAGTATCTTTTTTGACAGAATATGGGGAAAATATGAGGACTACATTTAGATCATCATTTTGAACGTTGAGATGTAGCTTTAAACTTTTTGAGCCAAAAATAAATCTAAGAGAAAATAGACAGCAACCAAGATCTAAGTTCCTTTCTTTCCACTTTTCCCATCTATAGTATAGCAAACTGTAATCATACTCCACTTTTTCTGATAAAAAATATAGTAAATTCAATTTATCCATCTTTTCCAACTCATTTTCTCCCCCAATTTAACTCTTTCATTATTTAGAATATTGCGTTGCAAACAGATCTGGCCAAGAAGATACTACAGATGATAGGCAAAATATTTAGATAAATAAAAAGATCACTTCTGCATGCCCAAATACGATTGGTGTTCGAGCTAACTTGATATTAAACATAGTCCGATTAATAGTGGATATTATAGATGCTGTAGAATATAATAATATTTGAAGATATCGAGAAAACAGCATGCACAAATCATTTCATCTACATACATCCACCAAGCTGCGTTAGTCTCATTGTATCAAAAAGTGAATGCACCATAAGAATACTTCTCTTATCTTTTAGCGTCGCTAATTGTCTGCTGAAAGAATGTTTATTGGAACCATTACTTCTTGCGAAAATTTCCCTATTTTTCCCAACATCCGATCGCTAATTGTGCGTGACAGGGTGGATGAATGATATCTTCTACAACTTCCAGCAACATATTATCGATGTTCATTGAGTAAGTTTAACCGAGAATTAAATTTCACTTCTTCTAAGGAATCCCATCCAATATATCTTATTGATAATGAGTATCGTTTTATCGTAACAATTCCTAATAAAACTTATTGATTTCATTTATGAGTGCAGCGCATACCTATACAGTATCCCATTCCCTGCATGCATACGCTAGATACAGCAATGACTGATGGAAATTTCCCAACTGCAGTTTTTAATTTCCCGGTCAGCCAGTATATCCCATTATAGCATTATGATTCATTTGACTCATTCAAGAAAGCCTTGAAACGTTCTTTAGTATGAATATTGAAATTTCTGGAAGTAAGACCAATGTAAATAGAATTCTATAATCCACACTTCAACTTATAGACTCCAAATCTATTTTAGTTAGAATATCATAACTTTTTTCAGCCTAGCGGCACATATACATAAGTAGAGCCCGTTTCTTTGGCCGAAAGTCATTTTTTTAACGTTTTCATATGGACTCAAAAACATATTTGTTTAGAAGAAAAAGTCCACTACGATCGATAATGGTAATTTTTCCTCTTTGATAATTATTTGCCGGAAATGTAGCGTTCAAACTTGGGTGATACTGATGAAAGAAATTTCGTAATATTTAACCCTGTCTCGAAGAGCAACGGTATTTGAAAACCAAATGATGTACGAACATTGTCAATGATCGCCACCAAGATGCAATCAATGACTAATACCTTTGAACTCACAAGAAGAATACCAGGTTTGTGAAACGGATTCCCTCTAAACTTTCAAGGCTCGTTCTTCGCTTAAAAATAGTGGACACCTTTTCGACCGCTCAACTCAATGGGCCTTTGTTTATGAAAAATGAGAAACTGAAAATCGGAGTTAGGTAACCGCGTCATAAACGAGCAATACCATATTAATCTCGATATTTTCCTCTCAGAAAAATTAATTTCTTCCATTTTTTAAATGAAACATATTTTTGGGATTAAATGCCATCTTCTAACCTTCAAATTATTCTATTCCTATTGTTTAGCATTTACTGTAATACGTGCGTGTAATGCGTCCATACCATGCCAGGAGGCCACTATACCCCATTAGCTGTTACAGGAGCGTATGACGAATTAATAAGAATCGCAACCGTATACCAGAACGATGGGTCCCTTCAACTGTGAGGTTCTATACAGTTTCACAAGGTTGAGAGATAGCAGCGAACGATAAGGGCGGTCATATCCCTTTACTACTAACAACCCTCGTACTGCCTTGTTCGCCCAACGAAGTTTCCATTGCGTAACTGAAATACAGCCCAGTTAAATTAACCTATTTGAAGAAAGTAAGAGTTAGTCTGTTAAAGGGTTTTCGAAAATAGTCTAAATGGTTTACGATTCTTGAATAATTTACAGAATTGTCAATGTATTCAGTGTTACATCCAAAACGTCTACTCAAATATCGGCGAAGGCGAAAAAAGACGTTTGCAAAAAGCCTTACCCTTTAAATTCGACTGTTTCAATTCCCTCAATAATATGAATATAAGATAGTCGAACAGCGAACAAGTTGAGTTATCATATCTTGAAGAACACTTCAAACGCAAGGAAATATAACAGTGAGAACCTTCAGCGGTCTGCTGAACACAACAAATGAAGCGCCATTAAACTCATATTTCCATCCACGCTCTCTGTGAGTTGATCAGCGGCTAACTTGAGTTCTCTGATAAGTGATAGATTCGAAGCCATGAGTTTAAATGCATGTCAGAAGAAAAGAAAAAAAATAACGAAAATTACCGAGCTCGCAGATGATGCTGCAGCATTTAGCAGCGTTTCAGTACCCAACCTCTGAAAAAAGGAACTACATGTTAGAGAGATTGTCATGATATATTCTTTGATTGAAGGTATTCTTCTCGTGCTCGGGGTTTTTAATCCATTTTATATCTTTCTTCTTTAACTTTTTGTTTCAGTTATCATTCTGATGTGATAAAGAATTCTTTTCGGTCTTATGATTCTTAAGCTCCTTTATTGGTTATCAAATTTATAATGCAAGTGTTATCGGTTTAGAATAAAGGTCAAACAATAAATGCTGTAGCATCATCTGCGAACTTGGGTCTCGCGATTTTTTATGGAAGTTTAGCGCAATATTTTAAACACCAGGAAAGGTTTCGAACTAATGGTATGTGAAAATGATTGGAGCCCTTACCCATACAAGAAGAGAGGAGCACGACGCGATGATTACTATTATTTTGAAGCGCGAAGCGGATTACGCTCTATGATATAAAAGTCAGAAACTCAAGTTCTATTCAAGATATCAGGTCGAAACAAAATGAAAATGAAAATAACAATATTTATCTCGATTTCTCTCGAGACAAGTTCTTCCAAACGTGAGAAACCAAAAATTTTTAGGCGACGCATAAATTGGACTGCACGACGAATTTTTTCTTGAGTTACGTTCCAACTAAATAATTTTTTACTAAGATTTGGTTGCTCTAAAATTAATCTCATGTAACTTTTATGCATTCAGATGATACAATGAGGAATGGAAGAAAAAATCAGCATTTTATGTTGGATTGTAAGAAAGTAATGGCAGTTTCAAAAATGTTCACGGGTGAAAACTCGGCAATTCATTCAATTTTCGCTTTTAACTTTGTTGTTTCTGCTATAAATGCATGAAATTTTCACTGTTGTGTTGATAGAGTTATTTTCATTCGAATTTCATCAGAGTTTAAGTTTGGATCGGTCAATGTAGACTGCGAATCTTAATTATACCCGTCCGAACCCGTAGCTCTGCGTAAAGGCGACCCGGCGCGAGGCTAACTTCTTCGCTTACGGCAAATTACATTGAGTTTTTCCCCAGTAAGCCCTCCATATGATTGGAATCTTGACACGGACAATAATTTGAATGATTAAGGGAAGTAAAGTATCAATAGCTAAATTGTGAGGGAACTACATAGTGTACTTTCGTTTACCATATACTGATTGAATGAAAAATACGTTTTTAACAGCGTGCCAACCATGATCATTAACAATAATAGGAGCGTAAGACGAATTAATAAGAATTGCAACCCGAACGATGGGTACCTTCAACTGTGAGGCCGCCTTCCACAAGGTTGAGAGGCAGCAGGGTACGATAAGAGTTCTAACAACCCTCGAACTGGCTTGTTCGCCCAACGAGGTTTCCATTATGTAACTGAAACAACGGTCGGTTAAATGACTATTCATTTGAATGAGTTATGGCAAGCAAAAGATCAAGAGAAAGGAGGGCGGAAAAGTAAATGCATGCATGAAGAAGAGTTTTTGGAAATCATATAGGATAATAAAAGTTGAAAACCTTAAAGAAGAGTATATATGGATCGAAGATTCAATTTTATGTTCAAAACTCCTGCTCAATAAAAGACGAAAATATAACAATCAGAAAACTGCCTCTTGACATTCCGCGTTCCGCTGGAAACCATACAACAAATGAAGCAACAAATAGCAGCTGTAACTGTTATTGCTATCCACGCTCTCTATAAGTCGATCAGTGGCTAACTGGAGTTCTTATAAGTGATGGATTCGTATCTATAGTTGAATTGCATGTCAAAAGAAAAGACAAAATTAACGAGTAAGGCCGATCTCCATTCAACAAATTCGACTCTTCCTAACCCCCTCCCTCCTTCCCTCCCCTCTCTCAAACCAACCGTCCTATATAAACCCAGCAAAACTTCCGCTCGTCTCATTCCGTACCACAACGCCCGAGTCGACAAGTCCTGCGAGTAGGCGACGACGTTCCGAGAGAGGAGCTTCTCATTGCTGAAGATATTACGACGTCATTCTGACGACCATGGTCTCCCGAGGCCCCATCCATCGCTTCCTCAGAGTACGCTGCTGTGTTCCTTCCGGACTCTCGACCCGTGATGTCTATCTAGAAGTCCTCCTGCAGTTAGCTGTTCTTTCATGAAAATAAACCAGCGCAATCTCACGGCAGTGCCGATCAATCTGCGGAGCTCCTTCGGGAAAATCTTAGAAGATTTCGGCCAGAATCAAGCTTGCTTCTGACCCAGCGTCCGCAGCTAGAGCTTCTGTCGTCACAGCAGTTGAAATGGCTCGCTCCTTTCTAGCTGCTTTGCCGAATCAAATGGAGATGATCGACCCCATTCGTTTGTTCAAGACGAGAACGAGACATCGGTCAGGTAGCCAGCTGATCGCTGCCAGGGCGAAAGAGATCTTCGGCGACTGCAGAACTAATCGGAAGATCCTACGGCGAGGCCATCAAGGGATTGGAGAGAGATCGAGTGGAGAGGAATCCGAAGACAGAAGATGGAGAAGAAAGTGAGTGTGGTGACAGTGTTGTGATAAATGGTCATTTTAGTGAAGTGGTGAAAGTGACTTCAAGAGGAGGTTCGGTACGCCGATGGAGAGCAGAGATCTGCCGACGATGGAGGATGGTCCGCAGCAAAGGTAAGGAGTCGACGCCTTTCAGGAGAGAGGGTGGCAGGTTTCTATAGAAAAGGGCCCGACCAATGGGCGTTAGAGAACAGGTCTGCATTAGAGTATGGTGGGAGTTTGAAATTAAGAGAACTGGCGCCCACTTGATGGGCTTTTGTGTGTTGGGGGGAAGGGGAAATTAATGCGATAGGCACTACACACACTGATACAGACCGGCTTTTTAGCCATTAGAGAATAAAACTTAATTAGTCTTCTATAAGTCTTCCTCTTCTATCTTTTCCGTGGTGGTGGTTTTCATGCCACTGCCACAACATGGTTTTATAGGGCTGGTCAATTGCAACTGATGACGCGTGCGATCCCCCCCGAAAAATTTACCAGTTGCAATTTTCTGGCGACACCCCTCCATTTTAAAAGGGGAAACGAACTGGGCACGGTACGTCTTTGCGTGGTTTGGAAACCCGTGCTATTTCATACTAACTTTGCTCTTTAATCTTGGTTTGATTTAATCTTTTAATAGAAGAAATTCTTGCTTTTGATTTGGTGCATTTCCTCTAGCAGATGCAAATTTAATTTTGTTATTTCTTTGAAGGAGATTAACTCTTGTTTGCTGTTCTTAAACTATTTTAGTGATGATTCTTTTATCTATCTTTCAGTATCAAAGATGACAAACCAATGCAGACTCGAGCAGCAGAGAAAATGCAGAAATTCTTTCCATGGATACAACAGGTCAATTCAACTCTTAGGTATTTTTTCATATCCTAGATTATACTTTGAATGTTTAACTTTTTTAACTTTCAGAAATTGTATAAATAACACAATTTCGCAGATGTATGCAGAATCTTGCTAATCCTTTTGTCAGTTGCCAAAGGCATACTCTTCAAAATTGTCTTTAAGTGACATTGCTTTTAGTTCATTTTTGTGATGATTCATTCGTAAATTTCATGAGAGAACCTCTGAGATTTTAATTGGAGCAGAATTATTGATCTGCTGAGGTATTGATGTAAGATTTTTAATTTGAATTCCACTCTTGTTAATGTAGTTCCTGAAAATACACTTCATAATGTAAACTTTGTGCCAAGTCTAAAGCTTAGACTTTCAATTTCCAAATAAATTGATACTATCCTTCAAATAACCATCTGCTTTGAAAAATAAATTTTTATCTTATGGCTGACATAAAATGTTCAAATATTTTCTTCTATAATAAGCATCTAAATAATTTAATGAAATATAACACTGTTCCCAGCAATTTGTTTTTCTTTCTTCTAGGAATTTTATCAGCCTGATCCTTTCCATCTGTGCTGCAGAACATTCAGAAGGGGGTTCTATAAATGCCTATCATTCAGGTCCCATATCAATGATAACACTTCTCCTTTTGCCAATTAAGCTATTATTCAAATGAATGTTCACAAAAATATAAAATCTCATGGCCCAGAAGTTTTAATTCATATGTTAAGCAAGTGTAGTCTGTTAGGAGATAAATCTCAACACTATCTCAAATTGCTATTTTCATTAAGGTAACCTCTTAAAGGATACGTATTCCATTAATTATAACTAGGATTTATTGAGATACTTGAGGCTAGAGGTCACAATTCAGGGTTTCATGATGCTTAACATAATATTTACACTATTATTTGCACTATGAAAATAATTAAAAATCTATCTGAACTGCTTAAAAATGATAGTGATAGTAATTTTTAAAAAATTGCATTTAATGTCAATCATCACTCCTACAAAGGTAACAAGTCAATTAATAAAATGGGAATTCAAGATCCACCTTTGATAATAAGATATGCCAGGGATGTAAATTTAACAATATATCAATAGTAAGTGCAAACTTACCTGCCCTTTTTTATCAACTCACGACCTAAGAGGGGATTCAAAACAGCATCTATTGTCTCTCCAATATTTTCTATTAGAATTACACTGCCATCTGCAAGGCATTTTTCAATTACATCTAAATAACCTTTCTGCCCAAAGCGTATAACCTGCAAGTTACTTCCATACTTCTTTTTAATCCACTTGATTCCTTGAAGCTTAAAAAAAAGAAAATTGCAACTCATTCAAAAATTACAAATGCTACAGATATGATATTCACATGAAATTTAACTACCTGTGGATCTATCATCAGAGGCCATCTCTGTGAGTTGGTCAATATGGTAGCATTTTCTGTAGACATTCTGTCACTTGGGAGACCTTCATTGTTCCATTGAGCTACTTTGGCATCATCAGTGAGTAATTTCAATGGGTCAAGACCTTCCGTGAATGGAATGTGTGGCTTTAAAAAATCAAATCAAAAATTGAAACAAGAATGTCAAAACTTTATCAGACAACTCAGAGAAATACAGAGTAAAAAAAAGAAATAATACTCAGTTCAGATAAATTTCATCCACCATAGAATTAAGATCACTACTGGAGCGAGTATAATGATGAGGCACCAAGGAAAGTATTGGAGTTTCATTTTTTTAAAAGTTAGATATTTCATTTAAAAATCGTGAATATTATGTAGGAAATGCTTATTAATAATACTTTTTAGTCAATAAATCTATTCAATACCTCATGAATATAATCAAGCAACTTCAAAAGAATCTGAGGAACTATGTCTGAGGAAGTAGCTTTTAATGGTGACCTTTGTAATGATAATGCATGATGTAATGATTTACAATGTAAATACCTGCAAGTTTTTCAGGAATGGGAGCCAACACTTCTCCATAAGGTCATTTCGATAGCGTTTAGTAAAGCAGCCGACATAAGATATAAAGGATGCAGCAAGTAGAATATCACCAATGAGTGTGCTGCCTTGCTGTCTCAATCTACAAAGAGGAAAATAAAAGACAGTAAGACCTCTTTAAGATGCTCCCACTTTAGATGCTACCCCGATTAATATAGGGTTTTCACTTAGTCTCTGTCCCTTTCTCACTAAACACATGGTTAAAGTACCACTCAAGACACTCTGCTACCTGCTTATATAAGGGAGATTTTTGCCATTTCTAGATTCACTGCAAACCAATAAAGCCAATCCTCCATTTCTGACAATCAACTGAAAATTGTTTGCTTCATAAAATGAAAAATTACCAAAATTAAGTAATATAGAAAGATGCTATTTTTGTCTGAATAGGAGATCGTATTTAAAATATATGACCAGATGGCAACTAGTATTACAAAACAATAGTAGGTGGATCTCTTAGATATCTACAGCTGTGACAAGTCAAGCAAACTAAAGAAGATACCTTCTTAATAAGGTGTAAAGCAAATATTTAAAAATGAAAGATCCAAAAAAACCTATCCCTTTTGTTTTCTGATGAAAAAGAAATAAAAATTTGAATACCCTGGGTATAAAGCTATCACATTTAAAACATTGCTTTCACTTGGTTCCTTGAGCAGTATCTTAACTGAGTTTTAACCCCAATTACTCATCTTTATATTACCAACAAAATTATGCTTTTGGGATACTTACCCAGAAACTGATTCTGCCCATCGAGTATTTTCTGAAGCAAGTCCATGAACTAATCTATTGGCAAGATCAATAGTTCTGTAAGTTCGATCAGCCTCTTGCTGGCACCTGATTTTTTCCTCAGTAGCTTTATCAAAGTCATCAGTGAGTTTCTGCAACTGTTCTTCCAAAAGCTGCACAAACAGAAATCAAAGTTAGGATGTAAAGGCCCAAAATTACAGTTTTTTCATTTTTTCCACATATTTATTACCTTTATCTTGTCCTTGATTTTAGCCAGCTTCTCCTGAGCAGCTGCTAGTTCAGCATTTGCTTGCTCCAATGCTTTTCTCTTAGGCTCAACAACACAATACACATCAAAGAACCTAATTATGTTTATAACCCAAGCACACAGACCTGAAAAAGAAAATTATCTCTCTTTGATACTAAATGTGATTTAAATATTTACTCTTTGTCAGAAAATCAAGGAATAATAAATACCTGCAGCTGCAGCAGATTTGCTTCTTACAAATTCTGGCTCAAAATCTTTATTTTGCAGATACGGTTGTATTTCTTTAATGATGTTAGGATGTATGTTCTCCTTGTCATAATTGATCAAAGAATCCAAAAATGCATCTACCTTTCCCATCATCAACTGGAATAAGAAAGTACTCGTGTATTATTCAGAGTGAAGGTAAAGTGGTCAGCCTGAAGCCTAAGTAGTACCTCTATTCATTGGTAGGAGAGATGGAGTCCAAGGTTAATACATTTCCAAAGTTTTGTAAGTTCAATACATGTAAAACTGGACTTACTCAATAACTTCTAATAGCCAAAAAGTGAATAGAAAACACTAACTCCGAAGCATGTGATGCCACATTTGTAACATTATTATAGCAAGAAGCTTTTTCATTGCAGCATCCTTCACAGTTCTTGCGTATTTTGAAATGAAAGAACAATGTAATAAACATATGAATAATCAATTTCATAGCAATTAATGAGAAGTAACTGCAATGATTGTGATTATTCAACATCAGTGATATTCCAGTAGCTTCCATATTATCTTAGCCATGGACAAGACTGATTGAATAAAAACTTAATGAAGAAAGACAAAAGTGAATGAAAGATATATTTTTCACTTTTCTCTCATAAAAGATAAATGAAAAATAATCCATCTATCAAAATATGGTATCAGGAAAATGTAATTGTACATATTAGGAACAGAATACTAATTTCAATGCAAGTGATCAGATTTTGATAGAATTTAAAATGAACAATCGATTTTGCATGTGAACTATTATTAAGAGAATGAATATATCGTATTGAATTATTAACCTTAGCACTTTTCCAACTTCGATCTTTGGGTACAATTCCCTTGGGAGCCAGAAGGACCAGAACAGCTGCAGTCACATTTGAAACAGCAGGAGGAGGAGTTCCAAAAGATTTCAGTTCAGTGAGATTGGCCTAAAGTAGGAAAATAATGCATTTATAATAATTGAAACACATACAAGACTCCAAAAAATCCATAATTACATTTATAAAAGTTCTCTCAAGCAAGTGTCATTAATAGTTACTTTTGGAAATAACAGGCAAGTCAACAAATGTATGGGAATAGTTATAGGAGACAGCAAAAATATATGCCGTTTGCGTCAGTAAGTATCTGCTAGCCATCACATTAAGGACTTTATCTATTTACTCAGATCAGGATTTTGATCAAAATTATACCTTGCATTTGAGAAGGTTGGTGTTTTGAATTTGATGAATGTTTGTCATACTCAGTGGCAAAAACTGATGTGTTTAAAAAATTGCATCAGAATAGGAAAATACAATTTTGCTACAAAATTTGTACTTATGATAAACAGTGCAAGTTATTGTGCAAAGACAAATAAAATGGGCAGAGAAGTTCAAAGGTGTAAAGCATGGAGATCCTTTACCTCCAACATTTAATCATATTTAAAAGAGAGGAAAAAGTGAAGGAGGTTTGGGAACATAGGTGACAGTGTAGATATGTGACAGCTAAGATGTGGAGATGACAGAGATGCTGAGTGAATCTTTAAGAGGTTTGCATTTGCTAGTCAGAGCTCAATTTGACTGATAAAGGATCTTGAGATGAACAGAAAGAGTTACACCAAGAAACACTGTATCAGAAAATAAAAACAAAGAATAATGAAAATGTATTATCATGAGAGTTTTCATTATTCTTATCTTCACAATTTTCAGATAAAGGACTATCATTACTTCATGTAGTCTTTCTATCTTCATGCAGGCACCTAAGAATAACAGGTAACTAATATGAGTAGTATATTCATACTACTTTATGAATATAGTAAATCATAAAAATACAAATGCAAGTCAAGAAACAAGATTAAAAAGATTATTTGATATGCTAATTAGGAAAAATTTTTCATTAAACTTGTATGAAATTTTATACTTATGGATCTTGTATGCTTATATAAATTAGTCTCTTGCCTTGTTAAGAGTGTTAAGAGCCTCCTGTGCAGCGATAAGGGCTGGTTCTGCTCTTGCCAAGTCAACTTCACATTCTCTCTGTCTTTGGGCTACTTCATCTGCTATCACTGCTACCTTTGCCTCTTCCTCATTAGCTATAAGAAGACAGCAAAAAGATATCTTTACAATGGATGTTTAATTATTTCCTTCATCACTCCTGGAAATAATTAGCAGAATAACATCATCCCATAACAATATTTTCACAATTTCATATACAAACATGGAGCCAACAATAGGCATAATGCATTTATAATAATTAAAACACATGCAAGACTCCAACAATCCATAATTACATTTATAAAAGTTCCCACAAGGTTTAACAGGGATTTTACCAGGACAAAAATAACTTGAAACTTTAATGAAAATGCATTAAGATACGAATGCTGGGATAAATTACAAAACTAAATATAAATAAGTACAATATAAATATGAACAATAAACCTACAAATGAATAATAACAATAAATATAAAACTACCAATGGAAGCTAGAAATAATAAATAAACACATACCTTAATTTCTAGAGACATTTAAACAAAATGAAAAAAGGCTTGACATTGGAGAGTCATAACAAAAATAAATTTATACGAGCAAATTTAATGTTCATATGTTTTGCAAAGTCAGTACATGCAATATACGAATAATAAATTACCAATAGCTTTTTCTTGAGACACCTTCTCTGTTTCAATTCTAACCACCTTAATGAGGGCATCAGCTGCATCATTTTTTTCTTTCACCACTTTTTCCTGTACGGCTAGTCTCAACTTCAGCTCTTCAACCTAAATTTGTATGTTAAATGCATTCATTATAAATTATCAAAATATGCATATTTTTGGTAACTTTATGAATCCTTACCTGCTCAGCAGTACTCCACAATTTTTCTAATCCATTCTCAAGTCTTTCAATCTGAGCTAGATTTTTTTCTGTTTCCTTTGTGACCATACTTGAGTAGAGGTTGATCATCTCCAGGAAGGATTTGGGGGTAGTGTAATTATAGCGGCGTTCATTGGCTAAATATGTTTTGGACATGTCATTTACAGAATTGTGAGTGTATGCCATAAATCTAGATATAGATGTGATTAGTCCTTCCTGAAAGATATTTTATAAAGAGTTCAATGAAAAATTTTACTTGAACATTTTGTTACAGCCAAAATATGTGAACATGTTGTTACAATGTTGGGAACGTGTACTTTAGTTGGATCTAATATGAAAAATAAGAAGAAAATTCTTTTTCAAAGCCGTATCCTACACAAAATAAAAATAAGTTATTTCATAGCAAGGGATGAATATCAATGCTGATTCTATGTAAAAATATGTAAACTACAAAAAAAACGAAAAAAACTGAATAAGCAAAAAATTGATAGTCAAACAAAAGCTGATTTTAAACATGTTATGTTAAAGCATATTCATTTTCAATCATTTTGCCAGTCCAAAGCCGGGGTAAAGTGTGATAGAATGTGCTATTATGTGTAAATGTACTATGTATACATTGGTAATTCTGTACTACCTTTGAAATAGCAATCTAAATTAACAACAATTTTTCAGAAAACAAGACAATCAAATACACCAGCTGTCCCTATGATATCTTACAAAATCCTTTTCTTAAAACTGTTATAAAATTTCTATCAAAAAATCATCAGACCCAACCTGGGTAGGGTTACCCAAGTCACCATACATCTGGACACCCATTGTTTACACTTGCAATCCCTTACTTGTAATTTGATGAAAAGCCATAGGCTTGCTTCTCTAATTAGTGCGAGGGCATAGTTTGTTCTTACCTCAAGCACTTCCACATCCCGTAGAAATCGTCCAGAAACAGATATAAGAGCTTCCTGAGGCCATTCATGAAACCAATCTATGATAGTGCCATTAACTAGAGCTGGAAATTTACGAGATCTCACTCGAAGAGTTGAACCAACAGGAGAAAAGCATAGCATAACCTTCAATTGTCTCCGAACCTGTAAATACACCATAAAATATAACATTCTACATTCTACAATTGAGAAATTCATGAGTAAATATTTACCCGATCTATGAAGAACCTCCAGCAGTTCTCTCTGGTGTCAATCATTCCACAAGACTTCACCTAAAATATGAAACCATAAAATAAATTACTGAACTATCCTCTGCTGATACATGAATACACAGGCAATGCCTGGGCATTTTCAACCCAAGAAAATGCAAAATTAGACTTACTACTTATTTTATTCCCAAGGACATTTTAATTCAATTAAGTCAAATCACTCAATAAATATAGGTAATAGTAAGCCTTGCTCTATATGCAATCATATTCTTTTCTTAGTGAGACTTAATTTCAATAGAAATTGTAATTTTTTATCATTTAGGTGTCCCTATTAAAACGCACCTCAGAAGGTTACCCAGCTGCCTAGCCTATTAGTATCACCATTAATCTAACTGGATATTTTCTTTAAATTTATATAAACTGAGAGAAAGAAATAAAAGTTAACAGTGGAATGCAGAGTAGCAGCTGAAATCAAAAACTGAATGAAAGGAATTAGCTGAAGAATGTAGTGATGATCTAAATGTAAAAAATTGATTCCTTCACTATAATTTCATGCTTCAAATTTCTATTCCCACTAAAGTTTAATGAAAATGAAAGTACCTCATTTCTGATACTCCCAATAATATTCTCAACTTCATCATCAGAGAAAAGATCTGCAACCTCTCCTGATGCAAGCATGTCATTTATAAGAACGAGAAACTTTTCATCATCCACTTGAGCATCACTCATGAGAAACATAGTTGCAACATTCTTCAATCCCACTCTCAAGTACATTGCAGCAAGGTCATCCTGAAACATAATAACCATAGGTTGAATGAATACTCAAAGTATGCCATTATTCACCATCTCATATGTCATCAATTTCAATTTTTAATTATCCAAATTTGATCACCTCTAATGTTGTATTTGTGGAGACAAGCAATAGAACACAATATTTGGTTCATAATTAAATACCTATATGAGCACGGATACTTGAAGAAACTTTCATAAAAAATACATGAAATACTTAATTTGAAAAGTCTTGCAATTTCTAAGATTATATAAGGTTGTTGAACTATAATTTAGATATTTTTTCTCCAGTACCATTGTATTATATTCACAATTCATATAAGTTGTAGCCAGTGGTTTTAAATGCTCATTTGAATATATCTCAACCTTGCAGCAGAATGATTGAAGGAGATGGGATATTTTGATGATTTGAAAGGTTAGCTGCTACTGGACAATAAATATGAATGCAAAGCCATACATTTAGACTGAATTTTTATTTGATTTTATTAATCCCTATTTAACCATCTTAACCTTGAATTAGCTACTAAAGGCAACCCATATCACTTACCTTCAGATCAGATGCAGAATAACCTTTTCGAAGTTGAACTTGATTGACATCCAAATTGGATATTGAAGCAGATAAGCGAGAAAGAGATTGCTTTCCACTTCCTCCAACTCCCACTAAAAGAGCATTACCTCTGGGAGATTCCAAAATTCTGCTGATTCTGTTTGATTAGAAAATTTTAAAAAGTATCAGTAACACATAAAATTAAAATAAATTTGCCTTGCTTATAAGGCAAGAAGGTAATGTTATTTTTTTCATGAAACATAACAGTTATCTTCCTTTCTAATCTCAATTCATAGGGATCTGGGATATTCTAAGGCTATGATCTAGAGTGAAAGTCACCTTTCACAAATTCATAGACAAAGATTAAGAAATCAGGTTCACGATTTAATTATTATTATTTGACCCTTCACTAGGTGAGGTTAGGCCCAAGTAGGCCTCTCTTCTACTTAAAATTGTATAATTACATTAAGACAAAAGAGAGAAAATATACATAAAATAAAACTAAAAAAGAGAAGAGGAAAACAAAAGAAAATTTTGATATCAAATATTTCGTAGTTTGACATTTTATAACTGGAAATGGGATACACACTTACCTACATATATGCATCATAGCATCCTCAAATAGCACTAGATTCATTGTTCCAATCAACTCATTATAAACTGATAATGCTTCAGTCAATAGTTTGTTTAACTGCTCCCAAGAATTTATTGGTAAATATTTACTCTCACCAAGCCCTTGAGAAAAATGGCAGAATATCCTAAGGCTTTTCAAAGCCGATTCATCTAAATCCTGAAAATATTCGTTTGTTTATTATGTTATCTACAAATACTTAAATTTATTAATATTATCAATCTTTAGAGGGAAAAGATATCATTACCACACCAAAAATTTTCAATCATCAGGTTCAGATTAAAAGTTAATTTATAAAGAAATAGGCATCATTATTTGAGAAACAATGGTTACTAGAAAAATAAAGAACTCATGATGAGATAAAATTTCAAAAATCTAGGGCAAAATTTTCTTCAAAGAGCTAGTATTAAAGAGCATTCTGTATTAAAAGTACATTTCATTTCTTTGGGATATAGAATGTGGAATGTGCAGGAAATCATCAATTCCTTAAAGAAGAAAAAAAAAAGATTCTCATTTCTTAAAGTAATACTTTGGGTAAATGTAATCATAATTCAAACCTTTGATTTATTATGGGTTTCGGGTGTATTCATTTTTCTTCAAAAGAGAATAAAAGATATAAGTAACTAAATTAAGGATCGTAGTTGAATGAGTTGATGAAAGAGTTTATTCAATGCATTTCATCTGCTATAAATAAAAATTTAAGCAGCTGAATGAAAAGACACCATAGACAGATTTTAAATCTCAAAAATGACTGTTGTAGCATTATTCTTCATTCAGAGGCAAGGATTAGCTATCCATTATACAAGGATTGCCATTACACATTGGAATACTGAACTGATATGGAAAAGGATTCTTTGGAAGTTAACATATTGCATGCATACACAGGCCCATGTAGATTTTAATCTGACTAGCCATGCCAACTTACATAGCCCCATGGTGACATTTAAATACCCCATTGGATGGGGTATTTAAAGAATTAAAGAATTTAAGCAGGAGGGGGAAAAGACATCATCAGATTAACATTAATCAAACATTAATAAAGGAAAACAACATAAACTGTTTCCCTTCCTTACCTCAAAATTCTTCTTTACAATTTCATTTAATAACTTGTTGAAGGTATCAAGGTCTTTATCATCTATAAGTTTATCAGCATATATCCTCTGACTCTCATGCATCCACAGCCTTACAAGGTCTTCAGGAGTTACAAGACATTCTGCTGTACTGAACAGCAAGCCCTTTAAAGAGAAAACATCAATGTTATAGTGAACCAACATAATCCAACATTCCGATTGGGAATCAAGAAATTTTTGTCTGATTCACAACTATGACTTTAATCACTATGACAATAAAATTGCAGGTCATAGTTGTACCATAAACGCACAAAACTACAATCATAATTAACCACAAAGTCTATAAGGATTTCTTAGAAAAAGACAATATCTTTCAGTGTTTCACACCCCCTGCCATGTGCCAGTGGCAGTTTGCAGGGTTTTAATGTAAATGTAAATATAAACTTAGTGTAATCATCATAAAAGGAAAATTGCCATTCTCTATTTCACCCTTAAATTACTTACATCATTATCATAGATGTTAGATATTTTCTATATTTTATGAGATATGGTGCAATTCATATACTTATCAGAGGTAAAAAATAAAGATATAAGAATAATAAAAGCACCATATTTATCAAAGTATACCATGCATCATAGTATCATATTCGCCACAATTTAAGAAGGAAATTCTGGCTAAAATTATTAATTTAAATATAAAAGGATTGGAACTCCAAAATTTCTAGAAAACTCATTACACAAATTAATTAGCATTTATTAAGGCATAAAATAACTTTTAAAGAAGATTTCATTTAAGCCTCAAAATTTTAACCTTGGTTTTTCCCATTCAAATAAAAGATATATAATGCCACAAATGAAATTTACCACATATACATTAGTGAGATCCCTTAAGTTAAAGATGTAGTGGAACTTTATTGCTGTTGGTAGGAATACTTGAGAAACTCGCTGATGAAGAACCAAGGAAGAATTTACAATCTTCTCAGTGATTTTCTGCACTGGAGGACCAAATTTGAGCGCTGGATTTGTCAAGTGCTGATTCAAAATCGATGAGTAAATATGGGTAAGGGCTTCAGTTCCTGGAAAACTGGAAATTGACTATTCATTAAGAAAAATTTCACTCTGAATATTTAAAGAGTGTCAAACTTCAATCTTACATACCTTAGCCCAAATACAATAAAATGTCGCAAAAGACGTGGATTTATAGTAAAACTTCCAGCAGTTGGATTCATGCATGAAACATACTGTATGTTATGAATATCCTTAAGAGTTAATTTATTCCTGTCATACCAATGACCGTAGTCCAGATGCTGTCTGATCAATGTGTGAGGTTGGACAGTTCCATAGGTATCAACCTGTGCATATATAAAATCATTTCAATCAATAAATTAAAATGATTAAGCATTTATATTTTTACCTGTTTATGAAGTAATGATTTAGAAAAGAGCTTTGAAAGAGAATTGAAAAATATTACGTATAACACAAATAAATAAGAGAAACACAAGGTAATTGTAATAATTTGCAATGGAATGACAAACTTGAGAGAGTTCTAAAGGAAAACAAAATACCACTGGAGGCAGAATATGGTTTTATTAACAACGTAGTGCACTGAAATTTTTCTCAAACATAACATAATTCCTAAATTTGTACAAAAATGAACAACTACATGATAAAAAATATAGTCCAAGAGAAATTCTTATAAAGTGAAATATTCTCTATACAATTCATGGAGAACTTTGTCCCTCACTCATTCCTTACAAAGTATTTTATCACTAACAGAAATATTAATTTTATTTTATTACTTTTAAACATATATTATGACAAATGTTAGTAATATATACAAAGGGCAATATATTATGAATCTACAGAGGATGTGCAATAAATTTAATTTCCTCTATTAGGTGACTAAAGTTTAACCTTTCTAACATTAATGATTTTTCTACTTCCTTTTTCTACCACCAATTTTCCACTTTTATTTCATTATTTAATATAATTCTCAAAATTAATTAGAATCTTAAAGGCTACCTCTGGCATGTTCATGTCATCTATGAAATACACCATGTGTTTACTTCCTGGAGGTGCATAGTTTCTTCCAGCTTTTTTCTCCAAAGGTTTTTCAAGCATTTTCTGTAGCATTTCTGAAAAATAAATCCTTTCAGTTAAAGAATTGAAAAATAACACTGAATTGTAGTAAAACCTTACAATAAAATATAAAAGTTATCATATTGAATAAATGGTATTTCAATAGTAATTAAAAGAACATTATTACAAAATGTTTAAGAAGAGGCTTTTAAAAGCTGAATATAATGCAAGTTTAACTCAAGCAACAAAAGAGAAAAAAACTCCATTATAGATAATGAAAAAGAGAAACAGAAACCCTCTAAAAAATCATCAATATGATTTCCTTTACATATAAAAATATATTACCAGATGTAGTATAAAAGTTGAAAGGAATATTGGTAACCATATAATTTTCTGATAAGGAATTTAGCCTTTCATTAACAATGACTGATTTTCCACATCCAGCAGATCCAACTAACATAATTGGTTGACTCTTTTCCATCAACATATCCATGAAATATCGAAGACGAGTTGTCTCTGATGTTGGCACTAGACTTGCCTTTAATAAAAGAGATTAAATGATTATTCTACACTAAGTAAGCAACTCATTTTACAAGTTAGACACATGAAGACTTGAAAGATACCTGTAATGGCACATCCATATCCAGCTCAAAATTTGCTATCTTCTCTGTCCAAGGAATGAATCTTTTTGTTGAATGATCAATGTAATAGTCAAAAACAGTTCCTTGACCTGGAAATCTCACTGTTTTAAACTCATTACACCACCATTTGCTGAATTCCACTCTATAATCAATTAACTGTAAAATTAAAAGGAGACTTAAGACTCAGATATTGGTGACTTAAATGGATGAGCTAACTTAGGGGCAGAAGATTTACCTGATCCTGAAAAGTTGCTGCACCAAAAGCCCAAACACATGCAAAAACAAAGTAAATTTCATACCACTCCTTTGGGGAATCAGGAGGAGTGTTCTGTGATGTAAGAAGACAGTCTAGCAAGTGGCACAGCATTTGAATATGAGATATTTCAGTGACCTCAGTGATCTGGAAAAGGATTACAATTCTGAATGTGATATAGATCTAAATTATATCACCAACAATTTATTAAATTCTCTAATATTTTTATTTTTGTTGAAATGCACGATAAGGTTAATTTTTTGCCTTTTGTTGAGTGGGAAACTAAAGGTTGAAATATCATAGAGACTTCTTTTATTTCAAATCTGTGAAATTGCAGGAATAGTTCAATTGTGAATTGAAACTGAAGTGAACTACAGTGTAAAAATTATATAGTTCATTGGGTAGTTCTTTACTATAAATATGATCTCAAAAATCTGATTTGATACCATCTTTTCTAATAATTGGGCTACATTAAACTTCATGGAGAATGGAGGAAATGACCCACTTTCTAATCAGATGGCTTCCACCATAATAGATAGAGGAGGGAACACAATTCACACACCATAAAAGAGTTATTACTTACAAAAGAAAAGAATATCTTATATTTTCTTTCACAGATCAGCAAATGATATGCTTTTAAATTAATTTGGCCTTCATAAGTTTTAAAATAATGGCAATTTTGACTGATAGTAAGGTAACAAAATAGACCAGATAATACATTTAGTTTCTCAGTTTCTAACCAAAAGTCATAGGAAATTTATTTCAATTAATAATTATTATTAATTTTTTAACTTAGAAAAATCATGATGAAAATATTGTATTACCTTTCTAATTCTTCCACCTCTAAGCATCTCCAATGAAGGGGGAATATATTTGTCAAATAAAATCACAAGATTAGCCTTCTCAGATTGTACATCCCTTTTTTCAATCCATGACGTTACATACCTGAAAATGGACATGGGCATATCAATGTTGGGTTGATATGACTAAATAATGATCTAGGGCAAACATTAATAATAATATATTTACTTACGGATTCCAACCAAGATCTTGAGGGTTCATATAAAGTATGCCAGCTCGGGAAACAGTAGCAGGAGTAGCTGTGCGGAGACTTGCAATTTCAAACAGTAATCTCATATTTGGAGAGAGAGCAATACGTTCATTGCTGGCCAATGTCAATACCTATTAATAAGAGTGAGGCAAAATTTCTAAGAAATTATTAAATAAGAGAATGATTGATTTAAAAAAGGATCCATGTATTAAGTCAGGCACAAACATTGAACGAATATTGAATCATATACAGATAAAGAGAATAAAGAATTTATAACTTAGGTAGCACTGGTAGTGGCATATATATTTGAATCGCATTAATTGGAGCTGAATTTTATACAAGGTGTCCCAAAAGGGTGCACTATGTTTGTGAAATTGGATACTTTCTAAAAAAATCAAGTCTATTAATTTTTTATTTAAAATATGTTAAAAGTATACAAAATCTCATTTTTGTGCTCAAAGTTTTTCCAAAATTTTTATTTTGTTTTATTCCTTCCCATAATTCTCAAAAACTGAATGCAACAGTATAGATCTTTGTTCTGATAGCCCATATCAGAGATGTCCAATTGGCAGAAGAAAAAAAATTCAAAGATAAAATAAACCTGGACTTACAGAAGAAGTGATTCACAAACTTGTGAACAGATTTAAAAGAACTAGGGCCATGCATAATGGGATAAAAGAGAAGTACCTAGTATAGACCGTTAAAACACTAAGAGAATTTGGCAATTTTTCCAAATTGAACTTCAGTTATGTAGACCAGTATTAGACTCAACATGCCCAATACAACAGTTCATAGAATGTTGCATTCATGAAAAAGCTTTATCACATTCAATACCACTGCATCCCTTCTATATAGAAAATTATCTCATCCATTTTAGTACATTTTAAACCTGACCAAAATTAATAGATGAGTTTTTCATAAGGGTCTGACTTCACAAAAAGCTGTTTACTTTTGGGATACCCAGTACATTATTCAATAAGTTATTATTCATTATATAATATTGCAAGAGAGTGTAAGGCAAAATTAAGAAATGAATAGCTAGTCTCCCGGTTTTGAGGAAAATCATTACTTACTGATATGACATGAATGCAAGATCTGGAAATGGAAAAGACTGATATTACCATTTTCAAGAACCTACCTAATATCATGTTAGTCTCCCTCATACCTTGTTGTCATCCATGACAGTGTTCAGAGATTCTATCCACATTGGATCAATATCTCCATCAAGAACAATCCATCTTGGTCCATCACCTGTCATATTTGCTTGATCCCGCATTGTTGCAGAAAATAAACCTAAAATGAGGGATGGAGATGATTGTAAGAGATACAATTCTGAATGTAATCAGGTGAAATAAAAGAATTTGATTCAATATTTGCGTTCATGAACATCTATCTAAGCATTAACCAGGTGAACTTCAATATTTATTACATTTAAATACAAAATTCTTTTATAAATACTCTTAAACATGTTCATAGAGTATTATGCATCATTCTGAACTCCATTTAAAATGAAACATGATTTTATTTCATTATGGTAAGTACAAAAGGAGAGTATAAGTTAGGTTAGCCAAAGTCAAAGATATTACTTGTAAATGAGAAATGTTATTGTAAAAACAGATCTCAATTTCTGAGGATAGTTTGGTTCTACATGGAAGGAAGATTTCAGAAATATGAATACAAATATAGAAAAGAATGGAAGAATTTGAGATGAGGAAAAATACTCTTGTATGAGTACACTATGTTAGAGGACAACTAATTTCAGAGATTTTTGATAGGGAATTAAACTATAACATTCAAATTATATTCTTCCTGGTTTCTGATTTGAATCACTTCCTTCCAAAGGATAATATAAGAAGAGAAGTAAACTTTATGAAAAGCATTCTAGCTTCAGATTGAAAGACATTCCATAATACTAGGCATAATTGAATAAAGGTATTCACCTAATGACTATGGTTGGCAGATTCTGAAAAGAGGATTACCACTGCTGAAGTATATTAGACAAACTGAGCTAAAAATAAGTTTTCTAAACATTTTCAACTTTACTCAAAGTATAGATTATGAAAACACCCTTCACACAAACCATCAAATGAGGTAGTCATTATCTGACATTGCAATGAAAAAAAACTGAAATTAATAAAAAGGAGATATGAAACATACCATCTTTCCACTCCCTTGTTGCTGGGTTGATAATACCAAATAATTCATCATTGGTAACAGCCTTGGGATTGAGGTCATTATAATGAGGTTTACGCTTCATGTTCTGATAAGTCCTAAATAGACTTTTCCAAACTTGAGTTTTTCCAGTGCCTGCATTACCCACAATAAATACAGAATGGCGAACTTCCAATAGTTCTTCTAGTTGTACTACCTGTGATCAAATTCACTGAATTAAAAATAGGCTATTGAGAACATTATGATCTTTGGTTTTGAGGACATCAAAGTAATAGGAAATATGAGCATACTCTAAAGAGCTTAAGTATGAAATAAATTTATGATAAGTTTCCATTTTGTTAAAATAAGCCTCCATCTTGATTTATTTACTATTCCTTTGAAATTTAAAAATATAAACAAATTTATTGTATTAAGGGAATTTCTAAATCATAAATATGGATAAAATACCAGAATTTGTAAAAAAAATATAATTTAAGATTGTTAATTCTCACACCAGAGATTCTTACGTCATAAATTTTTACTGATGAGTAAAGATAAATTAATTACAAAGAAAGCTATTACCTTCAATATAAAGTTTTCCTCAGGTTGAAGATATAAATCTAAAGCAGCTTGCTTCACCATTCCTTCAAAACTAAAATCACGCTTGCGAGGAACTTCAAGAGCTGGAAACAAATCTCCTATGAGTCCCATAAACACTGACATATCATCAGTAACTATTTTGGGTACATTGAAATCTCTCAGAGCTCTCATTAAAACCTGCTCCTCTGGTCTTCCTCTATCACCACGCTAAAAAAGGAGCAAAAACAAAGGAAAAATATACGAAGAACTACTTTGTAAAGTGAAACTTGTCCTAGGTGACACCTCCATCCAAAAGTGATCCAGCAGGTGGTCACTTTAATAAGATTAGATTGTTAGAATAGATTGAAATGTATTATTCATACATCCAACTAATTACTCACAGACTACACGTGTCCCTTTTGAAGTGAAGTGAAGTGAACAACCATACTCAATTCTTATGGTACTATAATAAAACTATAGAACTTTATATTTTAGTTAATTACTTTTTGGATAAGAAAAAGGTGAATAACTTAGCATGAGGAGTCACATGCCCCTTAATACCAAAGAAATAACAGAAGTGAAAATAACGACATGAATAGGACTCAGGTCTCCCACTTTATGTGCATGGAGAGAGGGAGATATTCATGACATTATTTTTCACTTCTGTCATTTCTCTAAATTATTATTCATTCAAAATTAAACATTTTTAGGCCCATGGTCTTTATGTGTTATTGAGGCCTGCTAAGATAAAAAGCTTGGATATCTCCTCTAAAATTAACTGTCATACAAAAATATATTATTTTAGATCATTGAGACTCATAGATTTCCATGTGTTTGCTTAATTTAATTTTTAATTTATTATTCACTTGATAATGCTCACGTAAATCCAAAACTCATCTTCAAATAATAAAATTATGTGGAAATAGGATACATTGCTTTTCATCTAAAGGTTTGTAAGGTTAATTAATAAGAGCTAACCTTCAAGGAGCCAGCAACAACTAAAACAGACTTGATTGCCCTCAATCCCCAATCATAGTGGTCCTGTTTTGATAATAGCTCCCTGCAAAGGGTATACAAAGTGATGAATTTCCTTGCCAGCAATTTAGCTTCCTGGAATCCTTCAGCAACCAGCATTATCTCACAGATCAGTTCAAAATCCGGAACAACCATAGCACAAGGTCTGAAAGAAAAGTTAAATTTTATACATAATACATTTAATATCCAACAAAACCCTTCTCAATTGGCCTCTTGTTTTCCTGGATGAGCTCTAAATTTTCAATTCATACTCATAAAAGATCTGTACCACAAATTCACATGGAAGATGAAGTTTACTCATTTTAGTTTACAAATTACAAGTTTACACCATTGTTAATACAGAAGCAGTTAAAAATACCATTCTTGACCATAGCAGTTGCTTATATTTTTGTGCTTTGCTGCTAACAATATAATGTGAGTTACTTGTTATTCGTATAGTGTATCACAAGCCAGTGTATAGGAAGCCTGAAAACGGGCTAAGAGTCTCATGTTATTTCAATATATTGTCAGTTAAACCTGTGTATATGCATAAGATATTGTGGCTCAATTTTGAGAAACAGTGAAATACTTTGAATTAAAAATATTCATTAGTATGAGGATCAAAATTAATCTTTTACAAAGTCTGAATCCTCTTGATTAGTCTATGAAGTACTATTTCAGGATCCCTTTCCTTCTTTAGTCATAAAAATCAAAGAAGTGAAAGCTCAGCTTTATTGCTTCATAAATTACTGTCTTTCAAATAATACCACAGTAAAATTAAGCATAAAGGGTTTACTGACAGGCAGATAAAATTATGACAGACAAAATGATAGAAAGAAGTGAATGAGTAATAAGTAATGTAATACAATGTAATGATGTAATATCCTGAGATTTAGGTAAACTCTGATAATGTCAGAAAAAATATAGCTCATCCTATTACCCTCTCACAATACTGTCGTCCATATTAAGTTTTATGAATATAACCTTGATCATAAATGAGCTCCTCTTTTTAATTTAACTCAAGATTACCTGAATAATGCCTTTAAATTTTCTGGAAGTTCAGTTCGGCCAGCATATCCTGGATTCATGGTTATGAATATTCCTACTGAAGGTATCAGATTAATAATCTCACCCATAAAGTTGAATGTCTTCTTTTTATATCGTATAGCATCCTGTTAGAAAAAATCAAGAAGATTTATCATACGAGGAGATAAATATGAACATTTGTTGATTCAATGTTTCATTTAGCATTTTTAAATTTTTTCATTTTTAATACAGACTAGACAACAGTTTCTGCCTGAAGATACTGGAATTTAAGTGAATCCATAGTCAATGAATAACTGAAAATTCTTGTCATTGAAAAATCCTTACCAAAAAAATATGCAAGGAAATCAGAGGTTGGAAGATTAATACAAATAGAAGACGCTGTTATCTTACTTACATGGAAGGAAATCTGTAATCACTATTTTTATGTAAGAAATTTAGCACACCTGAATACATTTAACTTGCACAGCCACCACTGACAGTACTTCCACAGAGATTCGATTGAACTCATCAAAGCAACCCCATGCTCCTGTTTGAGATAACCCTTTATAGATATTGCCACATGACTTGTAATCCATTTGCTCTGAACAGTTGAAGACATACACCATCATGCCCAAGGCTCTTCCTAAATCTTTGGTTGTCTCAGTTTTACCAGTGCCAGCTGGTCCTGCTGGGGCACCTCCCATTATTAAATGCAAAGACTGAAATAAATAAGATCTGTGAGGAATCTTAATGTGGAATAATTAAAAAGAGTTTCTTAAGTAAAGATACAAAGGCAAATACTGAACAAGACCATTCTTTAAAATAAAAAGATATTAAAAACAATTAATATCATTTTCCACTTTTATAAAGTTACCTTTTATTGAACCTAGGACTACAATAAGATCACACTCAATCAAAAAGAACATTTAACTTTATTCATGGTTTTTTTGATGATCATATGGTCATTTTGTTCAATAGAAAGTTTTAAAACATAATGTGATAGTCCAAAATAAAATACTGATTATGAATTCAATCCTTGCAGATGATTCTGAATCAAGGTGAATAGCTCACAGTAAACAACTATCCATTTCATCAAAATCATGGAAACCTTCTCTCTTTCTAAGGTGTTCTCCTCTAAATATAAACACACATGTTCCAAACAAGACCCAAAAACCAGCGCTGCTAAATGAATATAACTTATTCACTACAGAGGCTATGATAGTTGGAATCATAAGATTAATTAAGTTAAGTGAGTCTTGAGGTTATAATTATATTCAGAAGTAATCCTATCACGTAACAAGTAGACACACCTGAGTTAAAGTGATATAGCAGCGATCTGTCAAGGGTGTGATGACCAAGCGAGGGGTGTTGCCCAAGTATTCATGAGCATACTGAAACTCAGCATCACATATATTGGCAAAGCAATCCTTGTAGTCCTCATCCCACCTATTCAGAAAATCAAACACAGTACACTATATACTGAGGGTAAAAATGAAAGAGATATATCTATAATTGTGAATACCTGTGTCTCAGTTGAGACTGCCACTGAAAGGCTGAAGAAGAATCCACTTTAGCTGCAATCAGCTTTGCCACAACATCCCTGGAATGAACATCTATGGTGCAAATTGTCATGATGTTCTGTCTCTGCTGCTTTGATAAATCACCTAGTAGTAAGGATATTAAGACACTGAGCTGATTGACCTAAAATTGAATTAATAAAGATCACATACAATGAGCACTAGAGAGAATTATCAACATATTTACAAGCCATGTGTTTGGAGCAATTTTAAGATCAAAAATATCAGACAAAAACTTGAGAAGGAAATGTGAGGACCATTTGGTTATGAAGTATTACAAATATAAAGTATCATATAATAATAATATAGATCATCATTTTCTTCTCAGACACTAACATGAGAATAAGTAAGGCTGAAAAACTAAGATCAAGCTTCTCACCTGCTTTCTTTGATAATCCTTGATGGCATTTTCATACCCTTCTTCCAATCGAGAAAATGCTATATTAACTTCTGTGGTCCACCAAATCTGAGTGCCACATAGTGAAACTTGTGCAGGATAGTCAAACACCCATTGCTCCCTGGGTTTCTCTTCATAAGATGTAATTGCTTCCCCAAAATAATGGCGAATCGTCTTCCTCATCACATTCTCCAGTCTGCTTAGCCAAATCTCAACCTACAAAAGGTTATCTGATTCTCATAAAAGCATATAGGGTGCTTGAGGTCATCATTTTGACCATGCTAATACCAATTTATAAAGTAAATGTGAATAAATGCTTCAGATTCAACATTACATACTTTATACATAGTAATGGTAAAAAATGGATAACTTGTTTCTGCATGATGGAGTGGGTCAAAGGTGAAGGATTAAAAGAGAAAGAAAATCACAAATACTAGGAATAAGAAAAAGTCAGATGATATTTTTTGAATTGGGGTTAAGGTAAACATGGAAGCATATACGCAACTGCAAATGCTGGATTCTGTGAAGAGATATTCTTTGCATCAGTAAAGATTTTCCTTGCACAGATTCTTAGAATACCAATTACAGCATTGGATTTGAAGTTCCTTCTAAAGATAGAAATTCTTTTCTTTCTTTATGTTTCATGAAGACAATGAACAGGAAAAAGAAGCCTCATGATTACTGCCATTGAGATAAGCAACAAAATTCATGAAAATCTTGTGTTTATAATTTCTAAAGCATTCCTTCAACTTCATCAAGCAGCGATTGCATTTTTAGTTTGCCTTATTGATATTTTGGATCAAATTTAAACATGATATTTCACAGAAAGTGGGAAGGAAGAGAGTCAAAATATGAAAATAGAGAAATTCCACAATTCTGTTTAATCAAGGGATGACTGAGAGTTGAAATATCTTAACTAATGAATCAATTCATCAATAAATTATGAACAAGTTCCACCAGATTTTGCTGGATGTCTTTCATTTAAAAGTAAAATCAAAATCTTTTCTTCAATTAATTCACACATAATTTGACCGTGTGTTATTAATCAAAGATAGTAAGGAAACATATTAAAAATTCTATCATTTAAAAATGTTATCTACTATTTTTAAAGAAAGATCGTAGAGTAATTGTTAAGTAGAGAGAATAAACATATTAATAAAATATGATATTTTGATCATCAATCAAATCCAGCAAAATACATCCATAATGTTTTCTCCTACGAATCAAAAATTATTTAAAATACCATAATTATAGCAACATTCACCAAATCCTCCAGTGTGAATGAAAATTATTGAGCTCTTCTGACACTGTATGAATGGTTATGATTCAGATAATCAGAACTGGTCATTAATGAAGACCTAATGCTTTAAAATTTTACTTTAATTTTAAAGATCATTAATTAATATTTTCTTCATTGTTGGCAGGATATACATACTTACAGGTCCAGA
Source organism: Pachydiplax longipennis (assembly GCA_036926295.1). Classification (NCBI taxonomy): domain Eukaryota; kingdom Metazoa; phylum Arthropoda; class Insecta; order Odonata; family Libellulidae; genus Pachydiplax; species Pachydiplax longipennis. Next base: position 8,007,801 of record JAVFKF010000044.1, on the reverse strand, counting down.
GCATTCACAATCACAGCTAAACTCAACGTATTCACCATCCTTGGAATACATCCCTTGTGCTTGCTTTGCACTTTTACCACCACCCTCAGAGCGCAGTTTCAATTTTGCAATTGAGTCAAACAATTTTGGCAGGTGCCTAAGGTACAAATGCATAACAAGAATCAACTTATTTTGATAAGTCCTTTTTACTTAATTAAACTCTGAGGATTTGATAGGATAATACACTGGTAAACTTATTTTCCATATACTGCATTGTTTGTGGAGGAAATAAAGATATGATGGATTGAGAAATGAGCAAATTGGAAACTCTATAAAATTTGATTTGATGAAAAACAAAGTCAGAAGTACCTGGAAACAAGCTCTGGAGAATTTCCATTGGAGAGAATATCTAGCAAATCTGCTGAGGCAACGAAGTAGAATCTTGGGAATGCCAGTCGCTTGGTTTCCAAATATTGAGCCAATGCCTTCTCACAAAGAGTTAGTTGCTTTTGAATTTTCTCTAACCTTTCATATAGTTTTGGTCTGTTAGTAGCCTTTACTACATTTGGAATTTTAGCCATTTCTTCCATGAGTAACTGATATAAGAGAAGGAAAAATTAATAGACCTGAAAAAATATAGTTAAACTATTTAATTAAATATAAAGTTAAAATTTCTTCAAATAACACTCTATAATAGTGATAAATATGATATACTTTGGTATCTTCTGAGTTGGAATTATAAAGATAAATGGGAAAATGTTTGAACACTAAATCATTCATTAGAATTCTTATAGTATGAATGAGCGAAAAGTTAGAAGAGTTAAAAAATTGCTCTAAAAATAAGTGTGCCAACCTTGAATTCCTTATCTGTGGCATCAAATCTTGCCGAATCTGCTGGTAATTGTTTCCTTATATCCTCTGAACCAACAAAAATTGATTCCAAGTGCATCCAAGTCCGCTGAACTTCAAACCAAATAGTAATAACTTGATCTGCGTTTGATAATTTTTCCTGCCAGGAAGACACTTCTTCAAGGAAAAATTCAATGAACTTTGAACTCATGAGATTTTGCAGCTGAACCTGGTAAAGTAAAAGGTAAATTTTTTCATAAACAATGTATATCCTTTTAAGCCTTTAAGCCTGAAAAAGCTGATATCATGTAGACATCCTATGTAAGAGTAATCTACAGAAGAATGAATATGCCTCTGAATATCCTCCAAAAGCCAAGGTTATTTTATTCTGGACAACTTCAGCCAGTGAGTCTCCCGACAAAATACTTCAGAAGCAAGTAAAGATACAGAACTTCACTGGTGATCCCAAATTTTAACTTAATAGTTTCTAGAGAATGTTAGATGAAAAAGCATTAGATGAACAGTTCAATATTTTTCCTCAACGCTTTCATGGTGAGCACTAATTTGAGAATAGGATATGCCAAGCAGCAAACATTTTAACACACATGATAAAGCAGATCTGAAATAGTATTCAGAAATGGCTTCAGATACTTTATGAATCTTGGTGAAACCCATTGTGCAGGAGGAGGTTGGATGAGGCCTTGGAAGATGTAGAAGATTTTGTATAAAGGAGTAAAGCTATATAAGAAGCCTTCTCTATAATTAAATCATCTCAATCACCTAATTCTTTTGCAATATACAAGTATATACATTCTTTATCAATTTCATTTCATTGCATTTTCAATGTTTAAACTTGTTTCTAGTAAACAAATATTTTTTTGCATTTTCTCTGAGCAAGAAAGAAGTCCAAGATAATGCATGCCAATCTAAGCAGAAATAGCTCCTACAAGTGGTCACCATATCTTCACTAGTGCACTTGTTTCAATGTATAATGTGTCCAATAGCCTTTTATTCAGACAGCTACAAAGTTTTCTCAGTGTTCTGAAATGATTTTTTCTCTCCATGAAAGAATCAAACCACACTATTGATTTTACCACTCCTCTCTCTATAATTAAAATAATTCAGGTCACTTGTGAGATTATAATTGATCACTCCTACAGAAAACAAATATGATTAATATTTAAAAAATTTAGTTACATTAATAATATAAAAATTATACAGCAACAGAAATTATTCACAATTGAAATTAACTTTTCTAAAGATGTATATTTAGAAAATATATTTTATGAAAGAATAGTATATTAGAAAGAATAGTATATTAAAAAGAATAGTATATTAAAAAGAATAGTATATTTTATGTGTGTTGAATTGTTGAATGAGTTTTACAAAGATAAAGCTTGAGGAGATCATTATGATCTTTAGATTGAAAGAAAGAGGAAGAGGAATAAAAGAATGATTAATGTAGATGGTTAACAAATAGAGCTGCACACAAACAACAAAAGAACAGATAAACCAATGGAATTCAACATGTGTAATGAACATGTGATAGTCCTTGGAACATTTAGTTTTACATTAGGCTTTGGAGGAAGTGGTCAAGTGTTTTACAGGACTTCTCTTCTACAGTTATGATATGCACATAATCTCACTTTGCAAGAAACTTTGATAAGGTGAATAAAATAATTATACATTAAATCAGGGCTCCCAGATAGCCGTCCCAGGTTCAATGCTCCGTAGGGAGCCCACGTGCGAAATGACCTCAGCTGTCGAAGCACTTTTCATGATACTACTACTACTATACATTAAATCAATAACCAACCTGATTTTCTTCTAGAATTTCAATCAAATCTTCATTAGCCTTCAAGAGAGTACATCCTGTTCTTTCATGTTTTTCATGCTCAAATACCATTTGGCTCCAGGTCACATCTAATTCCTTTAAAATTTTCTCCATTCCCATCTCTTTCACTGATTTGTCAACTATGTTTTTCACTTCATCTTCATATTTATGTAGATTAAGCTCCAAGAGATCAGATAAAGTTGTTGAATCATCCATCACAAATGCCACCTAGAAAATTAACCAGAATGAAATAGGGTATACAATGATATCTTTATAAGGTATATGGACTTTTTACACTTTGGGAAAAAGACAAAAGTAACACAAGAAATTTTGAGGTGTAAGTTATACATATCTCAAATAACAGTGCAGAATTATAGGATTAATTTGCATGCAAAGATAAATTGTGTATTAGATATTAAAGTTGCAATTATTTTCAACTTATAGTATATTCATACAAAAATGCCATGAAAGATACAATACTGTTACTTTGAAAGTTTTAAGACACAAATTAATGGCAGTAAAAAGAAATAAAGTCTTCAAAATAGATAAAGTAGAGCATTAATCATTCTTTCACAATAGTCAACTGAAAAAGCCTCACATTTCAGGTCTTCAACTAGAAAAGTACTTAACTTGGAAAATTCTCTCTTTGGTACTAACTATTCAGCCACCTCATACATTACCAGTGTTACAAAATTTCCAACATAAAATTAAAAGATTTAACTGTACTAAAAGATCCAAAAAATAGAACTGTACCTTAGTGGCTTTCATCAGCTGATCCCAATGCCTGTTTCTAATAGCAGGATTCTGCAACTCAGCAACAGCTCTAAGAGAAGCCAGCATGTTTTTAACCATTCCATCTAAACTGATGTAGAGATCCCAGATCCTCATCTCTTTATCAAACCCTATAGCAAATGTCAAGAATATCAATATTAGGTGGAAATAATCATTTTCAAAAAAAGTGAAGACTAAGCAAAACTGAGTAAAATTTTTGTAAACATTAATTTGTACAAGAAGGAAAAACTATCATGGATAATTTATAGTGATGGCAAGTCTGAAGCTTTTCTAAGACACGAAACTATTATATTAAAGGTTAGAAGGGCAAGAGTTGAAAAGAATGAGGATGCTTCAACCAAGTTAAGAGATCTGCCAAAATGGATGCATATCTCCTTAAGTTTAAATGTTTTCTAAAGCTATATCAATAATATTTCAAAAATATTGGTACAGCCATTCAGATTTTAAGGATTATTTCTTTTACAGCAGCCACAGGGAAGGGATTCAGTAAGTATCTTTGCATGCACTTGAGTTACAAAGCATGAATACATTTCTTGATAAACCCACCAGTTAATGTAATAGCAATGTTATGTGCTATCAACTTCTTGATATCTATCTTATTTTTCCACTCAAAATTCAAACAAGAAACCATAAAATTGTAATCTGCATCGATACCAATGCTATGAGAAGATAAATGTTCAGAGCAGAAGATACGAAAATAAAAAGCAGAGACTTAGCTTAAGATTTAAGCAATAAACTTTGAAATTGAACAATTTACTATTAATAATAATATTAAAATTGTTTTGATAGTTATTTTGAATAAATGGCAAAGAATGGCAGATTGAGCTTAAGGTTTGATCAAATGGCTTTGATCAAGGTTAACCCATGAATTACATCTAGAAAGAAAATAAGACACTTTATGGTTTAATTATGGTTTGAAAAGGACAAATCTGAAGGATTGTGATGAATGAGAACTTTCATTTCTGTAATTCAGTAGAATTAGATGTAAGGAAGGTGATAAAACACTGTTTTAAATGTTTTAATGACATTGGCACAGAACATGAAAACTTCCACTTGAGTGATGAAATTTTGCCTATCAGATGAATTAATAACTTGGGAATTCTAGTTGGGTGTTAATACCCATGTACAATTCATTTTTCAAGAATTACTGTAATTTCTATAAGTTTTATTTTTACTAACATCTCCACAAGCTATGAGATAGAATTTTTGTTAGGTATACTCATAGAAGTTGTTGTAAGTAAAGAAAAAATTCCTCAAATGTCTTAGCTTCATTCCATACAGATTCACATTTACTGATCAGCATGAAAACAGCATCTGAGAAATTGTTAAACTCGCAACAGTTGCTGCCAATAGAAAAGCCATGAATCATGTTATCTTTCATACAGATATTAAGTGGTATGAATGCTGTAACTTTTTTGATCATGCAAAAATATTACATTATTTGATCTTTATTCACAATCTCATGAAGACTAAAAAAAAAAAACAATTTTCTTACAAATTCAGAATTGTGATCAAAGAAACTTGCCTTTAATTTCCCTGCTGAACTTTTTGCATTCTATTTCCATAGTTTCAACATCAATCTTTTTCCATGGGGTTGTTCTCCAGTTATTTATACTTGATTCAACTATATGCATGTAATCCCAGAGTTGCTGAAAAGTAAGTAATTCATTAATATAATAAATCGAGAAATGTTCTCATAAGCTAGCTACAACTTCTCAAAAAACCAACATCTAGCAGGATATACAATTTATTGACCAAATTAGCAATTGAAAAAATCCTTTGTTACCAATGCCTCACTGAACAGAAAGATAAAGCATAAAGCAGAGTAAGTTCATGCTTTATTTATGAAGGGAACATTAAACTCTAATTCCTTTACTCAAATGATCCAATCAAGAAACACTTGAAGAAAGGTACTTTACTCTTTACAACACCCTCTACCCTTTTGTGTTTACCCATAAATGCAAAATTTTGATGATGAGCCTAAAGCCAAAGGGTAATGAGAGGTAATTAATTGATAGATAAAAGTTACACAAAAAGTTGCTCTCCCTATGAAAGAATGAATCCTTCAAGCTTTAAACTCACTATAGCTATAAAATGATTGGCTCAGTTTGCTCAGCATAGAAACTAGACTCAAAAAAGAGTTAACTGACTCTCCTAATAGAAACAAAGGATGTTAACCAACCAATGTCACTCTTTTTTCTTGAGATTTGCATTCCTCAAATAAAGGGCAAATGTAAAGTTACTGATAGAAAAAGTAGTCCTTTCCCAGTAAATGGCATGCTGAAATTTTTAAATCCAACTGGGTAGCCTCATTCTATGATGTTGATGTTTTGGTCATGGATTGTGTGACCATCTTCAGGTTGATGAAGTGGATTTTTGGGGGAACCAGCTTAACTTTTTCAATCAGACTGAGGTAGTAGATGGTCCTTGCTTAATTGGGATTGCTCCCTCTTTCACTTCCCTTATAGGCCTGCTCGTTTCTCACTCTTTTATTGGTGGTTAGGTCAATCTATGATCAGCTCCATCCCACACACTGCTGAAGTGCAATCTTCTGTTTCAATTGAAATTTTTCAATTCTGCTGGTTCTCTTAGACAGTCCAATGGGAGGCAGGCCATTGTGATTGGGTTCCTTTTCTGCTTGGTGGGCTGCCCTATGGATCGCTTCATTGACATGATGCAATAACCAGTTGCCATTCCACATAATAAGTGGTAGTAATAACTTTTTGATTCAGCATTATTTAATTTGGAGAATGGTTTGAGCCTCTAACCATCCACTATTAACTAATAAAAGCTAATGAGGAGGAATGAGGCTAACCAGCTACTTGAGGAGTATATAATAACTATTGAATTCAAATTACCTTTAGTAACTTTATTTCTCTTCTACACAGCCTCAAATGTTTGTATTCTGGCACCACAACTTCAAACAGAGATGCAGCTTCTATTATTTCATCCATTTCTTTTTCATATGAATCAATTAAAGAGCGAGCTTGATCCAAATGCTGATATGGATTGACGCATCCAAACCTAAAATTCATCAACAAAAATGAGATACAGAGTATACAATATGTATTGATAATAATTAAAGTGAAACTATTATATCTCAGGAACTTATTGTCTTATCAGTTCAAAGGAAGTACTAAATTCCAGAGTTTCAAGTAGACAAAATTTTGCTGAGACATTATGATAAATTCTGAGAAATTATAAACATATTCAATTTCACTTCTAAACCCTAAAGGAAAAAAAGTCTGAGAACTGAGTCAATTTGAGTTAATACTGAGATTCAAAGCCAAGTTTCCCATTTGCCAAATTATTATTTATCTTCTTTACCTACATAGCTACACCCGATTACCTTGTGAGACAGAATGTTGTGAGAAAATGTTCTGTAAGGTAGCTAATAATTATGGTAGCAAGTGGAAGACTCAGATTTGAGTCCCAATCTCGTTAGAAATTTTTCATGTCTCCTTTTCATTTGGTTGCATGACTTATCATAGCAAGACTCCTAATATCCTAAGCCTTTACATCTTATATTCTCTTAGTAGGACAGTTAACATCAATTGATAATTTTAGGAGTAATTTCACAATAACTCAGCAAAGAATTATAAGCAAATATTTTATATCTTAAACATGTTAAATTTAAAATTATAATAACTTAATCACATCAGACATCAGAAAGTAAGAGATTTAACAAATTCATATTCATATCTTAGGAGGTAATGTTGAAACTCTTTCTTCTGTGATATATAAGTAGACAAAACTTGAAAAACTTACTTGAAAAATTCAGCTTTTTTGAACAATTCCCGGAATTTCTGTTGCCTAAGGTCAAAGGACATAATTTTTTTCCTAATACGTCCAACTTCAATAGCTTGCAATGGAGCAACTTGCATTTTGACTGATATAGCAATTTTCTTTGTGTTTGACCACTTTTCAGGTAAGGTCTGCAAAAGACAGTACATGGTAATAAACTAACTGATGTAAAAACAGCTGAAATCAATATTTAATATTACCAACCTGCATAAGCAAATACACTTCTTCAGGTAGCTCTTGATCATACATCTTTAATAACTCAACTGTTTCTCTTAAAGGCTCAAACACATCATCACATGCTGCACAGCGATCCTGAAATAAGAAATTAAAACGCTCTCCATCATAAGCTATTGAGAAAAATTAGAATCAGCTTGCAAAGGTATAGTTTAAAGATGGTCCTTATAATATTACATATTAGGCATCAATCAAGTTAATAACCAAGTTTTTGACCAATTACTTTTTCATAAGCAAAATATCAAACAAAGTTTTGGAAGATTGACATTTCGATGTCATTGAAAACATCAAGCAAATTATGAGAGGCAGCTCAGGAAAGCATTCTGGCACAAGAACTCCAGAATTGCTTGTTTGGGTGGAATAGACTCCAGCAAGTGAATGGTTTCCTAAGGGGATTACTTTGACAATTACAAGAGAGGAAGAAACATTTAAAAAATCTGTCTCAGTACTCATCAGTCACTTTTGAATATTACCTAAGTATTTCACATTTTCTTTCAGACATGCTTTGGTTGATTTATGTGACTTATTTCATTATAAAAACATTGTTAATAGCCATAAATAATAGCTTGCACAAAATGATGTTCTGACTCAAATAGAAAGATTAAAATGAAGGGATAAAAGAAGTACTGATATTTTGCTATATCTTCCTAAAGAGAACCTAATAATTTGAACTGGAATACTAGTATCTTGAATAGTTATGATTTATTTACAAATGATTGCATCCTTCTATACTTTTTTTTACTTTTTGATTTGTTGAACCTTTAGTGGCTCTTAAATTTTCGATAGAGTTGTACTCTAAGAAATGCCACTTTTTATGAATAACATTTCCACAGAATGTGACACTCACCTTAACTTGGCGAAGGTAATTCATTATATTCACTAATGTTTCATAATCCCCTTCAAAAACAGGTTGCAAGAGTGTATCATCTGCTTCTGTGATGAACTGGGCAAGCTCTGAAAGGCTGGATTTAAACGTTCATCAGATTTCTAGAAAAATTATCTCAAAGTTTAAATGGTTTATTCTCATTCATTAACCAGATACATATAGGAATAGTTATTGAAGAAATTCTTTTACAGACACAGCTTTGATCCAGCTGTAAAGTTTTCAATGAGTTATAATTGAAGTTACTCTCACCATTGTTTTAACTAAATGACTATATTGAATAGCGCATGCAGGTGAAATATCCCCATTTCAAAATTCTGAAATTCAAATTATTCAAAATTCTGTAACATGGCATTGGATCACTTTTTAGTAGTGTGTTTTAATATCTTTGGATTGTATGAACAATGATAGAAACAGAAAGTGGCAACACACAAGTATAAAATATAAAAGAAAGACTTTTATCATAAAAATCTTTTCGGTAATAAATGAAATGACATTACAGATAATATTTAAAAGTCCATCCAACAGGATGGATACCTCAATGATTCAGTTCTTGGTCAACTCATTTGATCAACAAATATTCATTTTCATTCTTTGCTTAATGCATGTATTTTAAATATATGTGATTTATTTTAAGTTAAAGGAAAAGTAATTTTTCTGAAAGTATAACTTCATCTCAATTCTCTAAAAACTACACTAAATCATATATTCAGAAATTCAGAAAATTACAATTTCTGAAAAAAACTTTTTCTTACGCATGCTGGATTAGATATAATAATATCCTGTAAATTTATATAAATTTTAAAATTACATATTGACTACATTGCATTCGACTTTAGACTAATAATGAAGATGATGAAGGTAATAAATCTATCAAAAATATTAAATCGATATAGTAAAACAAATTTGAACACAACAAACCTGTAGGTAACATGCTCCACCAGATGCATTTTAAACATATTTCCCCATTTTCTAACAGTATTTAGTAGTGTTTGCTTGAATGGATTCACATCAACTTGCAACCATAAGTTAAATACTTTGACCGCATCAATTTTATCCACTTCATGGTAAAGACATTCAAAAATATCAATCTGTGAAGAAAGAGGCAAGAAGAACTTGTACAATGATTGAAGACATTAACCGTATTAGTAGCAAACATAATGATTAGATTTAAAAATCTAGTTTTAGCATCTTGTGTGATGTTTACATTGGAACTACTGTTAGAACTTCATTGACAATTCATATTATGCTAAGAATTTTATTGTAAAGTGATAAATTTGTCCTGGTTAGACCTGTTGGCATGTTTCTTTTCTTCCTCCTTAAGTTACAGACTTGCTAAATTTAAGTTTATTGAGCATTTCCCAAGTCTATTGTATCATTTTCATAGCCAAACGGATGTATATAATTAAAATTCTATGAAGTTCTTTAGAGCGTTAAAGCAGCCTTGGGTGGTAGAACTTGCTATTTATATTTTCTCCCCACTCATTTGCTGGTATACTCTAGAGTTAACCATGAATTTGTATATAGAGAGAGAATTATTGTAAATTATATGAAATACCTGCTCCTTAAACTGCTGTAAAGAGGGTGGACTTTCCTTAATATTATGCTCAACATCATCTGTCACAAGGTCTAGCTCATCTGGAGTCAACTGACGTCCATAGAGAAGAAACTGCTGAAGAAATATCTGCCGATCATCCAACCACAGATATGAATATGTTTCAAAAGTAGATGAAAATTCAAGAGCCTGAAAATAATTACATTTTAAAATTTTATTAGCATATAATATGAAATTGAAATGAGACCATACTTACACATATTACAATACGAAATAGAAGTGAAATCATACTTGTTACTAACCAAGATAAAATAAAGTATGCACATGATACACAGCAATAATTTTAAATACACATTTTAAAATACACAGGGAATTTTTCATAGTTGACAAGAATATTTGCAAATGTACTAATTTATTTGAATGTAAATGCACAGCAGCAATATTTCTACAACTAAAACTAAATGATGTTACTATTCCGCAAAAATTATTTTATAATATTTAAAATCTGATGCCACAAGGACTAAAATACCAAAAGAACATATAATTTACGATAGCATGGAGGAAACACGTAAACATCCTATGCTGAAAGTCCAGCATTGCAATTTTCCACAAGAAAAATGGATTTGTTTCAAAGTAATATAAGAATATTTTCCATTTTATTTTTACTTCAGATGATACATGAAATAGAGAAGCAAAATAATTTGAGTTTGCTTAAGGAAGTGAAAAAAAGGTTACAATAATAATCAGAAATAGCCCAAGGAAGAATGGAAAAGACATTAGAAAAGGACTAAAAAAATTTTCAGACTTTCTTGAAGTTGCTTGTTGCACAGATGTAAAAGACAGATACTTATGGAAAAAGGACAAACAGAGTTAGAGATCTTTGAGATAACGATTGGCATTTATTATTTGAGGTGAGAAATTATTAAAAGTGTAAGATACACATGCTTAAATTCAGAAAAGGAAATGAAGTAGGAAAGTCTGTCATCTATGTCTGATCCCTATATATAGTGGACTTTTATTCTTTTTCCTTTGATATAATGTGTCGTAAAGAGTAGTAAGATGGGTTGCTAGGAAAACAAGTGAAGTTCTAGATATGGTGAGAAGAAGAAAGTTTCATGATAGAAGAACTATAACACAGGCTGAGAGAGATAATTATTAAGAGGTTGCTGATTGGTAAAGGAACCAATTAAAGGCAGGATTTAAGGGAAGAAAAATAGAGGAATACAAAGGAAAATTTTTCTGCTGATATAAAAGATTTCTGAAAAGAAGACTCGCATCTAGTCATTTAAAACATCAGAAATAACTCATATTTACCTGAGTCACCACAGATGTCACTTTTGAAAGAATATCACCTCTGGTTTCATTGATCAGCCAGCTATTTTCAACCTGAACCTGTAATTATAAATTATCAAAGGAATCATAACTTGAAATAAATTCAGAAATTCTTTAATAATTCTCTATTAAATAGTGTATTTCACAGTTAATTTTCTAGAATAATGCAGACTGTAAAGGTGAGTTTAATGACTTAACTTGTCAGATCAAACTGAATAAAATCTGCAATTACGTTATGCCACACATAAAATAAAAAAATACCAAGAGCCTAATAGCTAATCAGCTAACTGATATCAGAAAACAATTCAACTTTTAACAAATAAAACTAATTCCAATGCTATTAACAAAATATAAAATATTCCGGAGTGTTTGCATATTAATTTTGATTACTTCCAATGAAAATGTGTCCAAAATCAGGTCTCTAAGTCTCTAGAAAATAATGACAAGAAGAGCAAACACTTAATCATAAATATGGTGAGTAGCATAAAGATAACCAAACTTTTATGTATTTGCAGTATTCTTCTCAAACAGAAATATTAATAAATAAAAAAACTAGCACTTAGGTCTTCATAAGTATAGCACCTCATAGACAAAAGGAAAATGAAGAGGGAGTGAGCAAAATAAATATACAACACAAAATTTAAGATCAAATTTCTCTACCAAAGAAAATATTCCAATTAGAAACATATATTCAAAATGAGCATAATTCTAAAAAAATACCTTGTAATTCTCTGAATTTGTTTTCACAATAGGCTGAACCAGTTGAGCAACATAGAGAATATCACTGATGATCTTTTCGAAAATGGCATACAAGCCATTTGGATGTTCGAGGTCCAAGGATGGTTCAAAAATGAGTTCTGGCTCCATCAGAACTAGATGAACTTCAAAGAGGGGAGCATGGCTTGATTCCATCTCCATACTCAAATAATTAAGACTGAAAAAAATCAGTTTATTATTTACATATTAAACCAAGAATTGTGTAATGAACAAGAAGCAAGAATTTGTGAATTTTTTTATTTAAAGAAAGTATTGTATCATTCTGCAATATAAATTCTTTGTTCATGCATCCCTGATTTTCTAAAATAACTTACTCTATAGTAAGAGAAACAAGAATTTAACTAGTTTTAGCTACTTTTGACATATAGACTTTTAATGTATATACTACATTTAGAAACCAAACATACAAGCTTAAAAAACAGAGCAATACAAATGAAAACAAAAACCAGCATTAACACTGAAGACATAAAGATGACAACATTAAGGGGCTTCTAGATTGACAAGTGGGTAGCATATTCACCTTTAGTGAAAGTGATCCAAGGTTAGATTTCTGATGGTAGCCCAAAAAGTGCCAAATTACACCAATGTCAAAGTACTTTCATCAAAATTACTACTGTGACAATCTCAAGAGGAAATAACTTTTCTTCTGTGAAACAATGTTTCCTATAAATCCATGACTACAAAGCTAATAGTTTAGCTTTAAAATGAGTTATTTTCCAATGAATTTAACAGCAAAGTGTGCATTGAAAAAGAAACTACTCACATTAAACTAAGCAATGAAACACCATAAGCATTTAAGATCTAGGAGGAAGAACCTATATACCATGCTCTTTTTAGAGTGTTGCACAAAAATTATTCAATAGAATGTTGAACTACAGCAAAATGGCTTAAAGGGCAATGAAGCTGTAAAGGAAATTTTACAGTTGACCCCACAATATAATTCGCAGAAGGAAAAAGTACCAGAAAAGACTAGAGCATGAACTATAACTTAAAGTATCAAATGCCAGAAGGCATTACATACTTTAAGTTATAGTTCATCTGCTAAAAAGGAAGAATTTAACAAAAGGTTGAGCTTTAGTCACTTAGTTTTCTTTCAAGAAAGAGGTTATCATCCAAAAGAACAAAAATTTGTTTTAATTTCCATTAATTATTCATGTGCTATCATTATAACATAATTAACAGAATTAAATTTTATCTCCATATTTTGGTCCTTCTTGCAATGAAAATTGAAATTTAAGGAAGCATTGAAAATTTCCTCATCTTTCAAGCCGATTAATTGTAGCATTTCATTCAGGCAAGAAGGAAAGTATCACTTCATAAAAGCAGTCTTGTATGTCATACATTGAGACCAGAAAAATAATAAAAAGCATATGGATAGAAAAATCACTCAGCATAAATAAAAATAGATTCATTCCAAAAAATAAATACAAAATATACATGAAACAATAATAGTAGAACCAAACTCAAAGAGCAGCTTCTCACTCACCATTACAAGAAAAAATATTAACTCATAGTGGCAATCAATTGCTGGATAAAGATTTTTACCTGAAAAGGATTCCATTTAAAAGACCTTCCCCAACAATGCCATCGATGAATTCCTCATACATTTTCCATTTGTTGGCGGTATCTTCATCTATATCAGCTTCAAGGAGTCCATCATTTGTTTCAGCTTCATCTGTTTCTGATTCCATTTCATCTTTTTCATCGGCTATTGCACTACTCTTGTTACTTTCACTCCCTGATTTAAACCTTTTTCTATTGACATCACTTTCAGCAGATGATTTAGCTCTTTTACTAGATGCAGATCCATCTCTTTTTGACTTTGACCCTGCAGAAGTAGGTCGACTTTCTGATTTTGACTCTATTGAAGTAGGCTTACTTTTAGATTTTGACTCTGCAGAAGCTGGTCTACTTATAGATTTAGACTTTGCAGAACTAGGTCGACTTTTTGACTTCCCTTTACTTTTTTCCTTCTCGAGAGCTTGTTCTTCTGAAATTTTCAGATCATCTTCAGCTTTTCTTTTCGTAATCTCTTCTTGCTTTTCCATCTGCTTTCTCCGTATACCTTCAACAACCAACAACTTGAAGTTTTCTCGAACTAGCTCCTGAATCTTAACACCGGCAGCGATGATCTCCTTATATCTGTAAGGGGAACATTAGGAATAATTTTAAAATACTTCCTCTTATATTGTTTTAATGATGGAAAACAAAGATTACTCAATGGCATTTACAATCATCCCTTCCAAGGACTGCTCAAATGAAAAGTCCTGAAAAAACAAGGATTTTATTTGGGGAGATTTTAAAAAATTCTTATCACAAGCCTTAAATTTTCAGCAATATTGGACATTCAAAGAAGAATATTAGAGTAATTTACCTAAATGATGTGAGCATTTCTTCATTTAGAAATATCGTTTCACTTTTAAGATTGGATTCAATAAATGATTTTAAAATACTACTAATCTACTACTAATATTACTAATGATACAATAAGATAGTGAGATTGTTCAGGTCAATGTATTTCATCTTATTCATGGTGTAAAAGCTTGATACATGGTGTAATACCTTGATGCCCTTAAAAATTTTATTTTTATAAATTAGTTAGTCTTGTTTAATGGAGATGAATAAAAATTAATGCAAATGTTTCTCATTATTTTCTCATGATAAGGAGAATGCGGAAAAAAATACATATAAGAGTTGTTACAGAAAGAGATGATACTTGCTAGAATACAGATGAAACTCAAACAAGAAGTAGAAAAAGATGATATTACAATTAGTAGCCTGATCTAAGAGTTTTTGGAAAAAATTCTACAAACATCATCTTATTTAAATGCAATAAAACATATATTTACTGTCTTTGTAGTTTTCCCTCCCAGTCTTCCAAGTCTAAAAACGTATCTTTTCTTCCATCTTTTCTTTCGAAAAGAGGAACCTTTGTCCAAATTTCCAGTAAATTTTCAATGGTAGTCACATTTAGTTGAGCTTGAGATACTCTTCCTTTTAACTCCATCACATCTTTCTGCAAAATCTTTATGAAACTACTCAGACCTAAATAAAACGTAGAAGAATAAATTTATTGATTTTAGATTAAAAATTTATTAACAAAATTACTTGACATCCTAATATACTACAAAATTACAATAGATTTATAATATTATATCAAACCTAATCAGTTATTTCTCTAAAAAATAAATACTCCCATTCAGTGGTGAGATTAAAAAATTTAAAAGAAGGCTCTTACCCTTATAGAGTATGCATCTTCTCACTTATATTAGAATATTTAATGATCCAACATTAAAATTATATTCTCACTGTAATAATAGGATTGTATTATTTCTAGGCATATTATTCTACTAGATATATTTAGTAACTGGTTTGGAAACCTTGGGAAATTCTAAGAGTAGGTTCATGCAAACAGATGCAAAACAATTTAATACCACCACTGCTTCTATTCCTTTATACTACATTAATTTGGATTAAAACATGCAAGAATTATATCAAAAATTGACATTAATATATCCTTATGAATAGGAACTCTGCTCATGAAACATTCCTTCTATTCTTTTGAATTAACTGTTTTATGATCTCTGCAATGAAAGTGTGACATTAAATGTGTGTAATAAATTGAAACATACATCTTATTCATGAAAGTCAATCTTTTGCAGTTATGACTTTGTAGACATTAGACAGTCTTTATTCACAAATACAGGTGGTTTTTGACTTATGGCTAGATTATATTCTCAGTGACTAGTTGTAAGTCAATTCAGAGATAAGTAAGTGGGTCTAAATTTAACTGTTCAACAATGATATATGCACATCTATGGTTCATTTATCAAATTCACAAGTGCTATAAAAGAAAATGAACTAACATAAAAAATATTAATTCATAAATGACAGAAAATTTTTAGGCTTTCGGATCCCAGTTTCAGGTCAACACAAAATATTATATTAAATTGGTCATTAGTGCAAGTGGTTGCAAAATGCATAGCCTATGTTTACAGAAGTGAATCTGCGCGGCTCGGTAGTTTAATGGATAGAATACCTGCCCGGAAAGTGGGAGACCCGGGTTCGAGTCCCGGCCAAGTCGCAATTTTTCACTTCTTGTATAACCTTGGGTTAGTCGCACAACTTCATGTGCAAAGTAAAAATTACATTTCCATCGATGAGTCTTCTCATCGGTTACTCCTTTTCTCAAACAACAGAAAGACAATAGTGGCATAAGTTTATCAAACAACCAACCTATAATTCTACTAATAGTTAATGTATGTATATAAGTGAAATTAGTTCAGAAAGAATAAAGAAAAAATACATATTTAAAAATGAAGATTACTTTGAGATTACAAAACTTTAAAATTGTTTGCTACAAAATCCCTCTATTTTAATCATCTCATTACACACCATGATGTTAGTATAAAAACTGGTTGAGATAGCAAGGATCACACAAATAAAAGACAGACTTAAAAATGTCTGGCTCCTATAGGTATATACTTTTATATGAATTAAGCTATAATTCAAACTTAGGTAGAATTTTTCATGAAAATCTTTCCCTGAGAGGAGTCATAGAATCTCATCAGATATAATACCCTTATATCCTACACAACTTTTTATGAAAATTGCAACTCCCAGAAAGAATGGCTCGAACAACTCCAAACCCAGATGATGAGTAGAAGAGCAATAATTGATTAAGATTGCAAAGAAAGGACCCTCTTGTTTAACCAGAAAGGTCAGAGTTATATGACGCCAAGTTCAGTTAGTAAGGAAGCATGAAATAAAGAGGTTAAGTGTGAACAAGTGCCAGTATGCCTTGTCAACATGAAAGGGCATAATGTCAGCTGGTGAGTAAGTTTGAATGGGACAGAATGACTGGTCTCCGGGAAACAGGTTTGTCATACTGAGACATTTTGGCTCATACAGGGCATTTTGCATCATTAATAGAGAGAAGAGGGTCATATGCAGCAACCCATTCATGCAATTTAACCACCACTTGGGATGGCAGTCCTCTTGTCTGCATGTCCATAGCAGACTGTACAGCCTTGTCCACAATGTTAGCTTAACAACAGAGCTTTGCAACAGATGTGCACCTTTCTATGTCAACAATTAAATGCAGTCTGGTGAAGTCTGAACTGCACACCTACACAATGACACACATGCCACTGTGTCAGCTTTCACTATCCAGAAACCACAAGTGAACCACAAGTAGACAAGTGCCTTTGGTTGCCATGGACATGTGGATGCCATTGCTGGCATGCTGAATAAAATAATTCAGTGTTATTGGATGAGACTCACTTTGACCTGTCTCTCATACATTTTAGACATAAATGTGGTGAATGAAATCTGGCATTCTGAATTGTTTTTCAAAAATCAACAAAGTGGAAAATGCCTAGTGTACTGGTTTGCCATTTCATACAACATGAGATCTCAATTCCTACATGTTGAAGGCAATCCAAATTGCAACTTCGGCATCAGGGAGGGTTTAGAGTCTAATGTAATTCCTCAACTCCCTTTACTACACTTCACATGCCACATTTCAAGAGGAAAATTCTTCAAAATTTGTGGACTAAGCCACAAATTGTGAAGAATGTGTGAGCCTTCTGTCATGAAGAAACCGGGCATCTGCAATGGTGAAAAAACCTTAATGGTTTCCCCGCTGGTTTACATTTGGTTGGGAGAGCTAGTGCTTTGACGTTGACTCTTAGATTTCGTTTAATTGGACGCTTTTCCTCGGAATGAAAAGATGGAAGTTACGGCATCCATCCAGTCTTTAGATTGTTATTTTCTCCAGGCTAGTGGAAGAAGACTCCACTTCGGAGCTGAACTGCATATTGACTTACGCCCTCGACACCAAGCCTCCGTCCTCGTGGCAGTCGGAGGAAGAGGAGGAGTGAGGGGAAGAGGCGCGATGTTTAAATGGCTAGCGCGCAAACACCTGAAAAACTTCTGAAACTCTTCTTTGAAAAACAACAGGTAGCACTGTTTCCTCGGCTTCCTATCAAACATGTTTGAGATATGTTTCGATTGTAACTTGTTCATCACCGTCTTATAGAAACCAGCACGTAATTGACTCACAAAAAGTCTGTAGGGGCATTCCCTTAGAACTGTCTTTCATTCCATTTCACAAAGTCTAGAGGCATCTCAGATGTCTGATTTGCAGGTGATGGGGGCTTCACAATATACTAAATTCTAAAGATCATGGAATAAGCACAGTTCTGCAATCCTAATCATTTAAGTACTGCACAATTTTTAAATTATATAATTGTTATTGAAATTAAAATACATATAATCTTTATTAAATTAATATCTTAGTTTCCTCATCTTTGGGATAATTTTTGCAAATGAGTTATCATTCCAAAAATTAACCAGGACTTAGCATTCGTTTATGACTTATTCATTTTATAAATTCTTCAGATATTACATTGAATATTGGAATGAAATACCTTCAGATTTCCAGTTGAGATTTTGAAGTGCTTCATCAATGAGAAGATCTATTTTTCCCATCTCATACTCTATCAGGTCAAATTCTAGACAACTACATGATCTTCTTATCATATTATACCTTGAATAAAAGAGATAAAATAGATATTTTGGAGATGAAAAATGAACAGCAAGCAGAACTGAAAACTGGTATTAAAACATTTACATATGAAATTAGAAACATGCAATCAAGTAATAATGCATACAAATAAATAAAGCAACTTAATGGTTACAAAGAGGAGATATTCAGAGTGTCAATCTACTATAGTACACTCCACTTACAATGAGCTCTCTTATAACAAGCATGTGAGAAGGTCCTGATTAGATATTCACATAAATTAGGGGAGAATCATACCACTTTTAATGAACTCACAATGTTTAGTTATGTACGGTGAGCATACATTCAATATTTATCATGAGATTTCAGTCAGTTTATGCATGTCATCTCAGCATGCCATTCAAATGCAATGCACTTGCATAAGTTTTGATCAATATGGGAGATAAGAAAAGAAAAAGGAAATACAGATTAAATCCCATAATCAATGACAGATATGATAAAAAAGAAATTCCATACACTACAATCTGAAGACATACTCAGACAAGTTCCTGAAGCTTTATAAAATGAGTGAAGAGGTTTTTAATCAAATAATTACACCAATTGTTCCATGTATACAGTGTCATAGCTATTTGGTAGCTATTTTCTGTGCACCTTGAATGCTGAAATGAAATACAAGACTGATATTTGCAAAACAACTCCAGTTGAGAGTGTGGAAACTCCAATATAAAGCCATGGATAAATCAATTGTCAAAACTTTGACTCAGTGAAACTCCATTCCAGGAAGTCTGATGAAAAATATCTATGCAAAGTTCCACGAAAGATTTTACAATGATTTTTAAGATGATGATGAAGAAGTTGCAACCACTTGTGCACCAAAAAGCATCTATTGTGGAACTTTGCAAAGCTCCTTTTTCACCATGCTTCCTATGTATAATATAATATACATAATTGTATGATATTTTTGTGAGAGGGTGATGTATCAATGCAGTTTTAGAATTGCTTTATCACACAACCATCATATCAATTGCATGCCCACTTCCATATGGACCAATAGATTTTTCACTTACAATTACACAGCTGAATGATTGTATGTATGTGCGAGACTATTTTAGAAGTTATGGGAAAATGCCTTTCATCTGGGCAAAATATATTAAACCAACTTAAACTAAATTTTAATCATCTCCTGTAGATCTATCCATATTAAACTACACCCTGTCATACATTTTAATGTAATTCAAATCAGAAGAATCAGTTTGAAGCATTAACCATAAAACTCCCTACCCATAGCTGAGCATAAATCCATAACAGACTCATGATTTTTCTGAAGATAACTTTATACAAGAAATAATTACTCACCACTCAGTTATCTGATTTAAATTGAAAGTATACTCCCAGAGAGTCTCATAATTTTCAAAGAGATCTATTGCATCCTTTGGTATGTTTTCAACTTCCAGGGATTGCATATAGCGTACTTCACGAAGAACAGCTGTCAGCTAAAAGATTTTAAGATTTATTTTACTCAATTAAGTATTAATAACTTGTTACCTTATGATAACTGTCCTCACAAATGGTTAATCAAAATTTTAAGATATATTTAAAATCTTGCATTCATTTAATCCTGACTCAGAATGTGATCATCTATAAATTTTGATCTTTACAATTAATTGCAACTCTGAGTCTTTACATTTTCACATTTACCAATACCTTTGCCAAAGGATTTCAGGATACCTCAGATTCCTATAAAAATATGGTAAAGATCTTATAGTATGAAGACAAGAAAATCATAACTCAATTTACTCTCAAAAGCCTCCTGGAACCAGCAGCTACTTTGAAACAAATTTAACGACATACAGTATACTTTTGCTAAATTATCTTTAACATTTTTTATTTCAAAACTATTCAAAAGCAAAGATTTTAATTCCATTCTTAATAATGGTAAATTATATCCTAAAAATAGCAAAAGGAATCTTTAATTTCAAGATAGTACATTTTTGTAATTCATTATTGCAAAATAAATACACAAAACCTTCAAGCTATGAATATATGTTTAAAATACCAAGGAGATGTTTATTTTTAAAAGTAATTTTTTGCCTTTATTCATATTAATGCTTAGATAAATCTCCTCACTGATTCAGAGAAAGCATAAAAGTGTATGTAATTCAATGATAGCTAGAGGGCTTATGTAGCATTCATGCATTTTAGTCAATTCCTTAACCATAGCTTTATGAATTGAATGAGTTCCTGAACACTGATTCAATTATCAAATCATAGCCTTAGACATAACATAAATGAAGTAGATTTTCAGGATATTTTTACAATTTACTACATCAATATCATATTATCTAGAAAATAATATTTATGCCACTGAATATGCTAGATCTTACCTGTGGACTAAAATTTAATTCCAGTTCTTTGTTTTCTTTCCTCACAAAAATACTCTGAGAAAGATTATCATTGCAATAGGATGGAACCTTTTCACACCAATCAAGAAAAATTTTTTTCTGATATGAATGGAGCTGAGCTATCATTTCTTCATACTTTGAGATAACACGGATGGCATCTTCTGAACTCACAATGCTGAAAATTATTATCTGAAGGTTACTTAGGTAATTTTATCAATTTTCCTAAAACAAACTTAATGCTTCATCATAATCTTTATTAATTTATTGAAGAATACAAATAATAGTACTATCTTACTACTCATCCATAAATTGGTAACTCAAGTTTAATATATTTTCTATGGAAATAGGTAAGATGTCCAATATTATGAGTTACTTACTCATGGTCAAGACCCATAAATGATTCAAAAGGTTTCTCGATTCTCTGCAATAACTTTTTAGCCCAAAGTAACATTCCAGCAACAGGTGGCATATTGATATCCAAAGGTGCTGCTCCAGTTTTCTCATACAAATGACATTGCTCTTTGAATATCTCCTGCATTGGGAAAAAGCAACTACACTTTGCTTATCATGCTTACAAATGTATGCAACAGAAACTGACTAATAAAATCACAAAGGTACAAAGAAATATCAGAGGGATTTCATCTAGTCACTAATCACTTACTGGAATTACCAAAATATACCATAACATCATTGTATATCATTATATAAATTAAAATAATTAAATTAGCAAATGTGCATAATTACATTTTCAACATTTCTAATCACATTTTTTAAAGCATAATGAAATAACAGTCTATGACAGATAAAGGCATAGAGATGGATAATTACTGAGTCATAAAGGTGGATAATTACTGAGGCATAGAGATGGATAATTACTGATATGAAGATATAAAAAACGCTAGAAGTTCTATTATCAATTATGGAAGCAAATTCAACAAACTTTTCAAGTATTTACCAGTAAATGATGCAATAAATCTTTTTATACTCTCACAATTTTACAATGGGAAAATTTCAGAGAGGTCATAAAAGGCACAATTTTAAATAAAGTAAAATGAAAAACACAACTGACTCATTATAATTTAACATAGCTAAGGGACTAGCTAATTAACGTGAGCAGTTAAAATATACCATTGCACAATGAAGAGAAGGCACAAATTGAGTTGGATAAAAATGATCTAAATAACAAGTGATAAAATAAACACAATATGGCTCACATGAACTGCATCCACTTCTTTGTCCAATTTCACAATTATGGATTCAAATTTTGGAGTAACTTCATCATATATGATAGGGCGATTGATGAGGGATCCAAGAATAGCAATGAACTGCAAGTATAAAATTCATGATTGAATGACCCATATCACTATGGCCTTAAATGATGTAAAATATGATTAAGAAAGATCTTTAAAAAGATATTCTTCAAACAATAATTGTCTTAAAAATGTACAAAGAAAATCAGGGAGCAGAGGAGGCCACACTATGCTATGGATCTCCATTTTGAATGAATGAAAAAAGGAATATACTTCATCCCATTAAATTTAATTTAATCAAAACTATGGGTTTGGGTTTATTAATTCAGAAAGCCATCTTTAGCTCAATTTTTTATTCATTTAGTCAAATTCAGGCAATTAAAATTTGTATCCTTTAAAATTCATAATTCAAAGACACTAACAAAAGATCAAGGGCAAGGGTATGGCACACATACCCAAAAAGGCACACTACAAAATTGTTTAGGCATGTGAAAATTTAAAAGCCTTGTCATATATTATGCACTTTAGAAATTCAGCTCAAAATTAATTGCATTTAGATTCCATCAATTAATCTGGTTAATTACCAATTCATTTTATGCGTCTTAAGCCAATGATTTATCAAATAGCATGAATAATGCAAGCATCTTGTGCTATGGTTTGGCATCTGATTGGCATGCAAGTCCTATCTTTTATCAAACATGACACTCTTCAAAATAAATTTTAAAGTAAAATATATTATTCACCATAATTAACATTACCTTGAATACACTTTCCAAGTTGTTGCAATCATCATAAGCTTGTGATAAAATCATAGCCAATCTTCGATCTAAATCTTTTATTCGCTCCTGAAAGTAAATGATTAACATTAATAATTTCAAGCTTTCATTTAAAAACTACTTGAAATTTTATGAGTTTTGGCAACAAATACTGCTACAATAAGCAATCAACATGCTTGGAACTGAAGAGAAAAATAACGAAAGGGTTAACATGACAGAAAAGTAATGAAACTAGCAGCACTGTCGATGTCTTGAAATAATGCAGGACTTCCTTTTGCAAAGCATTTATGTTAATCCCTTTCGAATAATAATCAGATAAAATATCCACTACCTGCAGTTGCTCTATGATTTTTTAGAGAGATGTATGTGAAGTAAATCTTTTGGGAATGCCACAAAAAATGAAACGGTGAAATTAGGAGATCTATTGTGTCATCAAATTCTGAATTCTGTTGAAGTAGGCCCCTTCCTTATCATGAGCACAATTCTGCTGATGGTAAAAAGCTATTCCAGGGTGGTGAAATGTAGAAAACAAACAAATCATTAATTATTACCTTAAAATGATTGTAGTCTTCGGTAAAGTCCTCCTTTTCTGGATCCAATGGATCATATGTTTTGCTCGAAAATTCTGCCATTAATTCATTAAATTCTCCAAATAGTTGAGTCAGTTTAGAGCCTAACATTTTTCCCTTCAATCCACCTATTTCAACTTTCTCTAGCTTTTGAAATTCTAAAGCAGTTTCAAAAAAATCCTGGAAACAATTCCTTGAATTAACACCTTTTTCAACAAGTGATTACTTCCTAAATATACAAATAGATATATAGCTACGCCGTTATTTAAAAAGGTTGATTCAATACATATTTATTTAACTGCAACAAAATTCTTAAAATGGATAAGCCAATATAAAGAAGAAATCACAATTAATATTATATATACGATGGTGATCTGAAAAGCTTCTGACCCCAAATTTTTCAGAAATCTTCAGAAAATTTTCAGAATGTTTCAGAAAACATGTCGAGAAATGGCAAAATGGTGGAAACTTTTCAGACCACCCATGTACATAACTTTCAAACTTACTCCATGGTTAAATTAAGTACTCGAGTTAAAGTTAAAAAAAAAAAAAATGGCTCGTACAATTAAGTATATATCCAGCCGCTAACTTGTTGGATGAAGATGATGCAATAATTACTGAATTTACAAGCAAATTAAAGTGCATCACTTACAGAAAGTTGTCACTTTACAAACTTTTGTAAATATGTCATGGATATAAACAAAATTTACCTTACTAGTTAAGTACCGCATTGCTTATATTTTTTATAAAAATGGAAATCTGAAAAAGCAGAGGGATAAGGAAAAACTGGAGATGCCCTAACTTACCTTCAGGACTAGGAAGGAATGAATCTGGAATGTTATTAATTTAGAATCAGCTCAATTTACCCTCCAAATTCCACCTACCAAACACCAGATATTAGCAACACAATAATGAGGGGATGTATTTTTTTCATAGGATATTTCTCTGGTTTAAAACATTGATCTAATTCTAAGGAAAATGACAATTTCACCTTTAACAGCATAAGCCTTTCTTCAAACTTCATTAATCGTCCAAAAACCTGGTCTGGGTGGAAATTCCATTCCAGTAGTTCTTTCTCTTTAAAGTACATGCTCAAATTCTCTTGACAGTATTTGAAGATACACCTGGATGAGTAAATATGTATGATATGAAGAAAAAGACCAAGACACATCTGTTAGAATAATATTGGAAAAAGATTAACCTCCTGTAGCCACAAATCTTTCTCAAGTGGTGTGGTGGTTTAACAATTAAATTTTTCAAAAGGATATATAAATGGAGAGGAAATTTAACTCGAGATAAGATAAACCTTTGTGGAAAAACAAACTAGGACAATCAAATGGCTCAAAGTAGCCACAGAATATAACATCAAATAAAGTGTATGGCATCAATGAAATTTAAAACCTAATATGTTAAATATCGCTGAGAACTCCCTTCTAACTTTTAACCTCTGAAACTCTCTAATCATTCAATCAACCAACCATTCCCTCCATTTCTTCCATTTGGAAATTAAACACACAAAACAAATCCAACCGAAAGGATCAATGAAGCCTTGGGAATGTAGTGAGTAAAAGAAATATTTTTCTATCTATTCATATGTGGCTTTTTATGAGTTATCTCTCATTATCATATGGTATATGATAATGAGAGATAAATCAACAAGTGATAAAATTATGTAAATTAGAAGACTTTTTGAACATACATATGAGATAAAAATCAATAAAAAGGGACTTTCAACTTCAGAAGAAACTTAAGTTGAATGAGGTTAGGATTTCAAAAGAATTTGTAAAAATAAGATCACACTAAAATAGACTAACACAATCAAGAAAGTAAAAAAATATTAGCAAAATTAACCAATAAAATCACCAAGAAAACAAAACCATTAAAATTTTCAATTCTGCAAAATTTGGAAGAGCAAAACATTACCTAAAGTCACTAATCATTGAAAGTGATAAATTCACATTGGAGAGGGTTTCATCCGCTTCACCAAGAAACAAATTACTAGGATCCAAGAATTTCTTTGTCTGAAAAGATAACGTTTTATTAAATTATATCACTTTTGAGATAAAAATGGTAACATACATAAATCTGAATAGGAACAAATAACTGGCTGTTATACATTTTTTCTAATGTAAAGGTCAGCAGCAAAATATTTTTATAATGATATTTTTAAATATCTTAATAATGCATTTATATTTTTCAATATATGTGTAAGTTAAAGTGGATCTTAAACACAAGGAGTTTTAACTAAAGAGTAACTTTGTAGCTTTTTGCTAGAGAAATGACCTCAAAGAAAAGCTCTCAACAAAAATTTATGTATGTCTAATCTATATACTGAAAAATATGAAAAATAATTTCTATAATGTTTATTTTAATGAACTGATAATATATCATGTTGAATTAATATTATGTAACTAAAATATAATAATTTTACAGAGTATGCAACTGATAATTACAGGGTGATCACAACAAGAGGATGGCTTTTGTAGGATGTTTTTAAAAAATCTATAGTTACAAAGGAAAACTGAACAGATGGGATTCAGCTGGTTCACACTGGACATGTGAACCTGTTCCAATAATTTTCTAAAATCTCTGAGGGAGTTCCTAAATTGCCAGATACCATACATGGAAGAATGAAACCCAAAGAGGTACTGTAATCAACCCATTAGAACAAGAATATTATTTCAATGCTGTATCTTGAAATAATTCATTCTTATTTCATATTAATGTTTCATAAATAACTTTTAAATTAGATAAATTAGGAGAATGTATCAACATAAGACTTTAGTGTGTGGTTGTATACCTGCTATGAATAATACTATACCTAGTAGAAGCAGTTTTTAAACTTTTCAACTTCTTTACTGGATGAATATTCTACCATAGGTCTAAATTCAATAAACAAGGGAGATAAAAATAAGAAAAATGAACTCATGTTTATAAAACTATAAAATATACTACAACACAAGACAAAATTAAAACAATTCAGGTTTCGAAGTTTTGCCTAATCTTAAGGAATTCAATTCCTCAATCCTTATTTAATTAATATTATTTTGGGTAGAATATTTCAATTTTTGTCAATAGATTGTCCTTTTGTGCTTTTACTTCTTCATTTAATGATAGAAATGAAATGTGTGCTCATAATATACTCACCTCTTCAATCAGTTGATTGCATATCAGTCTTAGTAGTAGGATGATTCGTGGAGATGAGCTATAGTACCTAGAATTAGCCCACACAAAGCAGACAGTATGCATGAGAGGAAGCAGAAGTGTTGATATTTCTAGCAGCTCTGTTTCTTCAAGAGCTGCTAGGTGTTTACTCAGAGCATTCAAGTGAACAGCAACATCACGAGCTTCAACCAAAGCTGATACAAAGAAAAATATGAATTAAATTGCAGAATGCCCGTCATGATCTAATCAAATATCAGTAATCTACATTATTTTCCACACCATTCCAAATATATTGTGTAATTTTAATTAAAGTTGTGGAAGCAGATGAGAATTTTTCAAGTACAAGAGACTTGTACTAATGATGGGATGTTTATTGGCCCACACTTTTCTCAAAATTCTTCTTAAAATACCCTCAACCTCTTTTTAATATAACTACTTTTAAGTCTTACCTCAAAATTTTAGCCTGAACATGAATCAAAAATTAAATTTCTATTTCTATATTAATAATAGAAATACTCAATGGAATTATAATGGAAAATACTCAATCATTCTATAGAATGATTTTTCAGGAAAGAAATTTCATTAAGATTAATTTCAATAGTTGTGAAACATTTTTCATAGCCAAAAAGATTAGGTTTAATACAGTCAACAGAATTTCAGATATATGTCTATTATGTAAGAAAACTAAATTAGGTACATTATAATTGTATTGTATTAAAATTCCACATGTGAAATATCTTATTGGTTACAATAATAACTGATGTAGAAGCACATAAATCTTACCAGCCACAACATCCTGAAAAATTTTCCTAAAGCAAGGAAAATAAGCACTGTTGCATAGTTCTAGAATTGATGCCATTTTCTTCACACGAGCATTCTGCAGCTGATAATAGATTGATTCTAAATTTTTCAGTCTGTTGTTCCAAAAATTTAACTCTGAAATGTAGCATATATTTTGATAAAGTAACAAATAATTTAAATTTTAACTTAAACTTGAGTTATACAAATTTTGCAACCTGATTACCAGAAATTGGTAATGCATATTCTCCCCTATCAGCATGGGGTGAGGAAGTTTCTTCCAGGATGTCGTTTATTTGGATGGCCCACTTGATAATTGACCCTTCTATTGAACTTTTCAAATGTAAATCCAAAGTTTCTCCATTGCTAAGAAAAAGAACATTATTTAATATTCTAAATTTAATTCTCAAACTTAAATAATCTCTCATGAAGTACTGAGTCTCACAGACCTTGACCTTTGAAATTCATTTCTATAGTGCATTCCAGTTTTTCCAGTCAGTAATGGTGTATTATATGGGATTGGATTCTTAAGTGTTTTTCTCTATATTGCAAGACTAGCCTAAAACTAGGTCATCTTTATATTGCGTTTCTCAATCTGGTGATTAATATTTTCATCTGTAGTAAGATTTTTGTGGAACAAAAAACAAAGGATTTCAGTTCACTTGTTACATCTACCCTTAAATGGAGTTTCATGAAGTCACGGCTCATTCCATCAATAGTATTTTAAGTAAGAAGATTTCAACTGCTGTTTCCATCAATCAAACTGACAAGAAAAACTGGAATGTAGTATGATTACAATATTTAAGTAAGGAATGAATGAAAATTGAATTAAGAGATGATTCAAACCCAAAATGGTATCAAATAAGGGATATTCAAAAAGTAACGTACATATATTAGCACAGAATGAAACTGAAATATTTTTCTTTTTATGAGGATAGTATTTGAATAATACAAAAAATATGATTTGAAAATAAAATGCAGCTAGTTTCATTGAGTTCATTTTCATTCGCTTCAATTCATCTGATTTAATAATTCAATAACACAGTAAAAACAGTAGCTAAGGTTACATGATTTGGATTAAGGATCTGGGTCCCTGAAGATCATAAATGCAACACAATCCTGTGAGTTCCATTCACAAAATTTTGATATACTTTTTGTGGATTCCGATAATTTCAAAAATGAATACTAGGAATACATACAATATCAAATTTGACAAAATATTTGAAGATTGAAAATAAAATATTATAAACACCTCTGAAGATTTCCATTCCATAAACAGGACTGAGAAAGCACATAAGATAATTCTTATCTTTATATTGTCATTTTAATCTGTATTTCAATAGGAAAATTTCTGAAAAATACCAGTGGAAGATACAGCTATGACTTAGTTTCTGAAGTAAATGTTATTTGTAGAACAAATATGTGAAAGAATCTCTCAACAAGGCTCAAGACATACCTTTCAATCAGCATCCTCTCTGCATCAATCACAAGGTCTATCCCAACAGGTAAAGGTAGAAGCGTTTCCCCACGCATCTGACCTTCCACCTATGGGGAAAAGAAAATAAAGTATTCTTAATGATAAATTTTAACAGGTACTTTGAAGCAAATCATTGAAAGAAAAGCTGACATTTAACAAATACAAAAACCAATCTATCCTTCAAAAGTAATATAGGTTGAGTAGGTATTATCAAAGAGCTAGAATACAGGTAATTATGCATCTGATGAAAATTACATCATAGTTGAACTAAAGATATTACCAAGTAGTAAAACAATGAACATCCTATTTTTTATTGAACATGCTAAGGGGGGAATCCTAAAAGAATGCTTAAAGGCTCTAATTCTCCACATGGTCGAGGAAAAGAAAACAGAAATGATGTAAAAGATTTAAGAGATTCCTCCCAGCTATCATTTACAAAAATTATATCCAAGATGCTATTAACAGAACTGGAAATGTGATTAAATATAAATGAAAGAATATTGGGGAATTGTACATAGGAGACAGTCATATAAAAAACAAATCAAAGCTTCAAATCAGTCAGTATGCAAACAAGAGAAAATTAACTATATAATATGAACTCTAAATTATCTGGACTAATGATGGGGAGAGTGTACCAATAATCAAAACTCATAGATAATTCAAATTTTCACACATAGCTCTCATGTTCATAAGTTACCCAAATAAATGATTTATTATTATTTGTCAACAGTCTGTAATTTTTTTTAGTGTTTTTGGACTCATTAAAAGTTCTCTTCAACCATGGATCTTTTTAGCATTGGTAATGTCCATGATGGATTTAGGCGAGATATGGTGGAGCTCCTTCATGATTACACTCAAAGAAAAACTCATTTGGTGGAGTGCACAAAAACTTATTTACGAGGGTGGTCTGAAAAGTTTCCGACCCCAGATTTTTCAGAAATCTTCAGAAAATTTTCAGAAAATATGTCAAGAAATGGCAAAATGTCGGAAACTTTTCAAACCACCCATGTATTAAAACAACCTAGGCTCCATTATGGAGTGACATTATCATTAGACCTGATGATGCTACCTCGTAACGAAACCTAGGTCGTCTTAATAAAAAATATTTTGTGGACTCTATCAAGTGAGTTTTTCTTTGTGTGTGATTGGTAATGCCATTGTATGGCACCGACTTTTAGAGGATAATCATATGGTAAAATTAAATATCTGTTACAACATACAAAGTCCAGAGGTGCCTCCTCTCCAAATTATTCTTCACTGCTTAAGCACTAAATTTCAAAGATTAAGGAATATAGAGAGGAATATTTACTTAGCATCAAATCTCACCATACAAATAATGGCATAGGAAGAAGTCATATCTCAGGGATTGGTAGGGTCTTAATGGAAGATACTTTGTATAATAATAGTATAAAAAGTTCACGACAACTTTTCAACAGTCCAGATACCAAAGGGCTACTACATACATTATGGTAAAAAGTAAGCAAGTTAAGACCCTTTTCAGGGGACTGAAGGAAAACCGTGTTATAAGTAGGATAGCATTATAACATGGTTATGAAAACATTGTACTTCATTTACATTGAAAAACAAACGGGAGGTGATTTTAGCACTTGAATATTTATATAAGTGCTTTAAAATGAAATGGTACTTCTTTATTTTCCACAGCTGAAGATGAGATACTAAGTGAAATTAATCTAAGAAGTTGTTGAATAATACTGATTACCTTCTTGTCAAATTTTCAAAGAATGATTAGCTTTATTTTGTCCTATTTCACTTTACTAGCAATTTTTAGCAATTGGAGACAGACAATCAAGGAAAAATAAATAATATTTTAACAGCAGTGGTAAGAGGTTACCATAGAGCATAATGCTCAAAAGCCCAATAAACACTGCACTCCCTTTCTAGTTCATTTCAATTTCATCACAACTTGTGGTTTAAGGAAAGTGACTTTTTAATCTAACGTTCAGCTCTGATGAAATACAAATTGGGAAATTCACTCTATCTCACAGCTAGTATCGACTCAGACAATGGATTAGGATTTTTCTGCTTTGCATTTCGCTTAATTCTCACAGAATCAGTCATTCCCTACAAGATTTGAAAGGAACCCTTATGGCAAAACAGGAGATGAGAGAGTACATTGGACAATGCAAAAAATTAATAGGCTATCGAATGAAGTGGCTGAGTTACAGCACATCTGATGGTTAGCAAAATTAGCATTATAATCAGGTAGCAGAGCATCTTAAATTGAATTTTTACCATTTACCATGATTTCACCTGGTCCTTACCATTTTACCATGGTAAGGACCAGGTGAAATCAGCAAAACAAGTGGGATAACATCTTACATGAGAGCAACCTAAACAGGTTTTAGGTCAGTTTAAAGCTACTTGTGCATATAAAAGGATGTTTTCCCAAATAAAGATTGATACTAACCTGATAAATAAGAGAAGAAAGTGACTGAAGGTGTTTACAAACATCTTCAGATACTACAGATGGCCATCCAGTTTGATTGTTTGAATTACACAGCAGTGGAATAAATACCTTGAAGAAATGATCAGTTTCATTAATTCTATATAGAATCGTTTTGATAACATGCTGTAAAATTGCAATTGATACAGAATAATCCATCTAGATGAATAAGACAGTTGAATGAAGCTTTCTTAGAATCTTTTGATTGAATTACTTTTTCTCTGAATGGGTATAAAAGGTTTCTCACATATCTAGGAAGAGATTTATCAATGCATCTTATAGGTCTTCCTGAAAAACATATCCTTAATTATTCTCCTTTCTATACATTCAATTTTCAAATTTATTCTATCTAGATTGCTGGGTGTTAAGACATTGAAAATTCTCTCAATGAAATTTTTAATTGTGTTCATGGGAAACTCTCTACGAAAACAAACAATGAACATTTCCCCTATATTTAAGAGTACTTTATGAATTTACCCCTATTCTTAAAAAAAAGATGCTTTAGTTTTAGAGAATCTAGATTTGATATATATTATACACCCCCAAACTCCACTTGTTGTATCACTTACCTCTTCCACTAACACAGCTAATTCATTGATAGGAGCAGGAGAAATATCTCCAAATATCAATGATGATCTTATATTTTCTTTGGAAACGGGACCTCTATACTTTTTTACAAAGTATGCTGCCTTGTATTTATGATTACTCAAGGGAAAATCATTCAGGGGCACAAGCTGCCCAGAAACATTCTGGATGATGCTTAAAACCATTTTGTCAGGTGTATCCAGGAACTGCTTCACAGTTGATGATGTATCCTCATTGCTAACCTGTACATGAAAGGACGATGTTTAATATTACATCCAAGTCTTCCTTTTAGAAAATAAATTATAAAAATAAAGTAAAAATAATATAGTGCCATAAACCAACCCAAACCAAGCAATGCGTTTGGAATTATCCTTGCTATCCTTTAAGCTATATTAGTTAAACTTTCTCATGTAATGCCTACAAAATTTCACTTATGACAATGCTACACTTCGATTATAATGGCCGTTTTATCCATCCCCGCTCTCACTTTACAAATAAATTTTCGCGCTATACGAGTTTTTATGAAACGATAGTACACCAAATGTATACATGCATTTTGTGAACGGTGAACACTATTCTGTACGACTGTTAAACATGGAGTATAACAGCAGCAGAGTTATGATGTTGTGGGCGGATAAAAATATGATGGGCTGATAGACCTAATAATGAAGTTCCAAGACGAGCAAAAGAAAAAAGGCACCCATGAGAAACTTCGCTAAAAATAAGAGGGAAATTTATTGGCCACTTCCAAATGGTGTTCTGTAAATTATATTTAAAGGTATAGCGGAAGGTAGGTATGACATGCAAAAGAAGATGCATGTTAAATTACGAAAAGCAAGTTATGATGAAGTTAATTGGAGTTAATGATGCGATTAGCCGAGGAAAAGATGGCATGTAGAAACATAGTCTCGGATTATTAATCCTCGATGATGAAGTAATTCTTTTGATATAAAATAAACGTTGGAAACAAATCACTATGACTTCCTGAATATTTATTTCGTTCCTCAATATTTCTCAAGCAAAGGAATGCATAATGGATGTTTTCAAAATTTAACCAGCTGCGCCACTTCGGATTCAATACCCTTCATTTCTTAACTAAAATCCTGAAATCGCATGGCTAGAATCATGATCAAAATCGATATTTCAATGCGAACTTCCACTGTATTTTACTAGTCCGATCTCTACCTAATCGTCTGGAAAGGTTGCGCGGAGTTTGGAAAAGAAATTCTGGGAATATGTCAGTTCTGTTACTGAACATTATCATAGGAATAGAGAGACTAGATTTTACATTTTGTATACGGTCATACTGTATAACATAACTGTAATATTATCATATTACAGTTATGCTGTCTTTTTTGGAATAAATGAAGAGAGCAAACATTATAAATATTAGATATAATAAAATTAATTGTATGAGTACATTTTCATATCTAACGAAATCTAATCCACGAAAGGAAATGAGTTATGCATACCAACTTTGACCACTTGTCAGACTTAATCCGCATCGTCCTCTGAACATATTCAAATAAAAAATTCATTCTCTCATCTTCTTCCTCCTCTATTGCAGCGGCACCTACATCGTTTTCAGTACTCATTTTCAACGAACTAAAGAGATCTTTTAGAACTTACAGATCTTAAGATTGTTCATTGAATAGGCGGAGGTTAAATGACGTTTACCCTACCGAAATGTCTGAACCTCATCGTCCCAATCCTAACAGCGAGTTTCCTAGGAAACCGTGATAAACACAGGGACAAGGTTGATTCTTACGAACAAACTTGCAAAGAAATTCTTTATTTTTATGTTGAACGTTTGAAGAATTGGAAAGATAATTATTACCCACCTTACTCCCATGAACAAACATACTTTTCTATACTAGAAATTTTTTGGGGGAAGGTTTTAAATTTATACCAGAATGCGATTTTTTTATTGCATGACTTTCACCGAGCAGTTACGACAAGAGCCTTCATAGTCAAGCATGCTAGTATGATTAGGTCTGATTTATTTAAAAATACTTCAATGCTTAAACGATTTCTTTGCTTCATATCCTTACTGGAGAGAAAAAGCGTGTTTGTAGTGCAGCTCTTCGCTCATTTTCGAATTGTTATATGCAATTACTTGCGAAAAGGATTCAAAATTGACTTTAGTGGTCCACAAGGTAAGAATAGTTGCCAACCGCTAGAGCATATAGGTTAATTTTCCATTAATAAAGTGAAATAACAGAGCTCAAAATATTTGGTGAAAATTGACCTGACATTTACTTCAGCAATAACGCGAATAGTTAGATTTCCTTGAAATAAAGTTACAAATCTTTATCAAAAATAATTAAATGAGAGTTCAATAATTAATAATAATTTGTCAAACAATGACAAATTATTTCTGAATGTTGGAAGAGGTGGTTAAAATACCAGCAGTTTTCTTCGACCAAAAGTTCTTAATATTACAAGGAGAAGGGTTAAAAATAAAAAAAAAACACATCAAACCATACTGTTTATTTACAAATATACAATAGCCACCATTGCGGCAGATAGTAGCAGAAGTGCTAAACAACATCCAGTTTGGCAAATAAATTAGTTTAAAATTCGTTCAAAGCTTCTTTTCCTTCTGCAGTACCAGATGCAGTAGCACCTGTTTCCAGTAATTAACCAGTATACAAAAGAGCAACAACTTGGACAAAAACAAATTTATAACAACATACAGACGGAGGAACACAATAATTTAGTCATCAATTATTAGGAACAAAAAGTTCTTGGCACAAAATTTGCCTAATATTCAGTTAAACCTAAAGTTTTGTAATCACTATTTCTTATGTTTTCCAGTATAGTGATTACATATGAACACATCATACTTCTTCTGTCCACCACATTCTCACCATTTGCTTCTTCCAAAACAAGGAACATTTGACTCTTCATAGGTTGATATACCTTATAGAATGTGGTTTAGCAATCTCCTTCCAGACTGGAAGAGGAAAATTAGATCCATTTCCCTCCAACCACCACAATGATTGAAAAGCCCATTTAAAAATGGCACATATGAAGTGTATGTTACATTACAGTAAGACACTTTAAAGAAAATGCATCACAAAAGTCAACTTGACTTAATGTTAAATCAGGTAAAAACATCTCAAAGACCAATGGCAGAGAAATGTTTATGAATGATTGGTCAAGATCTTCTTAGAGGATCTCTCTCATCACTTTCTACACAGTTCATGATTCTTAGGAACAATTTTCACTTATAATTTGATAAAACATGACTAAACACTCATGTTCTTACCAACATGGAGAAACAAAACCAGGATTGGTAGGGTAATATGAAAAGGATGATATAGTGCTGGGGAAAATGTTAGTATAATATGGATGTTTGCGGTAAGGAGAATCTGAAGCCATAAATACATTTTCAGGATGATCACCACAGACAGAACTGGATGCAGAACCAGAGGTGAAAAATCCTGAGCTTTGACTTGAGGAGCGAGAATGAGGGTACGGTAATGTACTGTGGAAGGGCACCTGATAATGTTGATATGCCATAGGATAGCAGTTTGTGCTGGGAACTTGCCAGTACCCACCAGCAACCCATGAAGATTGAACTATGTTCTTAATGTTCAGGCGTGCTGGATGGATTACAGGTTTCTTGCATGGCATCTGTGCAGTTTGTTCCTTTGTGTTGCGTTCCACAGGACCAAGGCTCAGACTCCCAATACCTAATTCATCTTCATCCTCGAAGGGTGTGGCTTTCAGAGTTCGGAAATTATTTCCAAATGCAGTCATAAAAGAGTTTTTCATTCTTTCATCTTTTGAAAAAGGATTTTCTTTCTTCAAATCAGCTTCATTCCCAGAGATGCTGGTATTCCTAATGAAAAAGGAAAGAAAAGAATAAATGATTAGGTTCATAGAATGCAGTGAATACTAACAGAACTCTACAAAAGTGAGACTTCTTCCATATAGAAACCATTTAATACCAAAACATTAAAAAGTTTCTCACTATTCTGTATTAGTGAAAATTTTAAATGACAGATGTCAAACAATATCAAAAGCACCCAGTAATAAATAAATAAAGAAGTGAAGAAAACTGATCGAAATTCACAGTCTTGGTCATTTAGTCTCTTTCATTTAGTTCATCTCTTACAAGGAACAATACTTATTATTAGAGTGAGAGTTACAACACCTTAAATGGTAAAAATATCCAATGTTTATAAAATTAACAAATTTGCAAGGCTTCACCAAGCTACCCCAGG
The DNA here is from genome assembly GCA_036926295.1 of Pachydiplax longipennis. Lineage (NCBI taxonomy): Eukaryota > Metazoa > Arthropoda > Insecta > Odonata > Libellulidae > Pachydiplax > Pachydiplax longipennis. The sequence goes on along the minus strand of JAVFKF010000044.1, from coordinate 7,971,518 downwards.
CAATAAAAGTATTTCTAACCAAATAAAATGAATTTCCTTCGAAATAATTCTCTTAAGACCTTTCTTGTAATCTATGTGAGCAAAGCTAGAAAAATTGAATTAGACAGATAATCTTATTGCTTAATCTCCTAATCTTGGTAGGGACATTGGGATTTGTACAGAGTTACTTACTGCAATGAAAGAAAGTCAAACTAATAATTTTGGGAATCATGGGGAGACACATAATAAATCCAACACTATGGTAAAGTGAGGCAAATTTAAACTGGGAACGAGAGCGAAATGTAGCCTAATTCAAGTTAAGAGTGCTGTGCATTAAATTATCACTGATTAAACAAAGGCTTGAATAAGAGGTCAAAGTAACATGGCATGGCTGTTGAATTGGGTCAACTAAGCTGCTTTAAGAAAACTGCATCCCATCTCACAGACAATTGCGTCCCTAGGACATTTGCATCCCAGACAATTGTGTCCCTAGAACTTTTCCGGGTGACTGCACCTTTATGCTATACACAATGTGTTAATTGCACTAACAAAGTGATTAAAATACTGAATTGATATGTAAGGATAGAGATGCTATAGCTAAAATAAAAGGGAGTGGGACAATATTTCAGAAAATGTTTCTTGTAGAGCATTTTTCCTTCATGTTTAGAAGAAAATAAATATGGATCTATGCTAAAACCCAATAAAACTGAGTGCTAAACTGTTCAAAGGTATATAAAATATACACAGCTATTTGATATAATTACTTTCCATAGAACTACTGAGAGATATGTTTGCGATGGGTCATCAAAGATCTTCTAAGATGTCAAATAAAATGTTGCAGAGATAAGTCAGGAATCTATTTGAATGCTCTTCGAACTCCTTTTATGCAATTCATTAATTTTAGATTGTCAACATGCCTAAACTACAAAGGATAAGATTGTGACAGCCAGAAAGACTTGATTTTAGAGTGAAGTATGTCTTCATTTTTGTACAATATTTGTCATTGAATCTTTTATAACAGCATTTCCTATTTAAATTTAAATATGAAAGTCTTGCAGCACAAAAGAGAAGTTGTAGCTTTTACTTTGTTTCAAAGATGTTAATTAAAGAGAACATTTTGCTTTGTGACAAAGGGGTAGGTTTGGATGAAGTTCCACGTGACCCTTTGTGACCCTGAGAATTTTTGGTATCTTAGAAATACCAAAAATTCTGCGATTCTAAATTTTAATAAATAATTTTAGAATTGCCCCAAATACCAATGATTTATGTTATATCTTCTACCAGCGAACTCCTTGATAGCTTAAATATACTTCAATTTAATAATTGATCAAACCTTTGAGAATATGAAAATATATTGCAAATAATGAAGACAAGTCTAATCAGCCAAACTGTTAATGAAATAATTATATCTTTAAGGTTTTTGCTAATTCAATAGGAATATATATTAAAATTACAAACTGAATATAATTATCAACCTTATGACATATATCTGGATTTCTCTCAAACAATATTTCCATTCAAAGGTAATTAGCCCTTGTTCATATGCATAAAAAAAGTTTATTTAGTCATGCAAGGTTAATATGACCCCAAGTTTCTTTGAATTTTTGTGACCCTTTGAAACGCAAAAACCACTGATATAAACTATACAATATCAAGATAGACCTTTAGATAAACCCCTTAAGATTTTTTTCATTGTGATTCGTTTCAATATTTATTTATTAAACGAAACGAATGTCCTAAATTTGCAGCCTTTCATATAACCAATAATATCTCATATAAAAACTAGACCTATGATCATCAAACTTACTTAGCCAGTAGTAAAAGGTCTAAGATATTAATAAATGTTCATTATTTCTAAATTATAAATTATTTTTTTATCAATATTTCAATATATCATAATAATACATGACATCACGTGCATAATAAGAGGTAAATGCATATTTTAATGTGGAAAACCCATCCATTAAAATTGTGTTATACATCCAAAGGATTATTATTGTTTCAGAATGAAATATTTTTCAGATATATAATTTCAGAATTGAAACTGATTATGTAATTTTAGATTGCAGTAGTTACTGCTTATTAATTCAGATCTCAGTAAGTAAACTTAAGCCTAATGAAAACAAAAACAATTATAAGCAGCTTTATATTTCCTATAAAGGAGTTTTGTTTCTTTCCAGGACAAAGCAAATTTTATTTAATTTATTTTCTGTGGACTCACTTCTTCAATTTTTATTTAACTTCAAACTTATGCATCCACAGCAAAAATCTGACAGGAGTAGGTAAAATTGGAACTAAGTGAAACTCATGTTTATATAGGAAAGATCAAGCTGCTTATAATGGCTTTTGATTTCACTAGGCCTAAATATACTTACCGAGATCTAAATTAATAATCAGTAACTTTTTTTACTGATTACTACTATAATCGAACATTTTCCAAGAAAGATGACTGACTCTAAGTTTGAGGTATCAGATTTATCTGATGAAAATAAGGATATCTTAAAATCTTCATCACTAATCATTTAACTCCGCTTGTAGTGGTTTCAGAAATTTGAAATTGATACATCATGTTGTAAATCAATTCATAAATATTTTCTGTAGGAGACATCCCTATGTCACACACATCCAAGTACCACAATCGCCATTTAATATTATTTGAAAATGAAGGGTTTTGAAAGTTTAAACTGAACTGTTTTGTAAATGTTCACTAACTTTTCTCCAAAATCTTGGAGAAGCCATCCTAAAATTACAGTTAGGAAAATTTAATATTTTGATATCGGTATCACTGTTACAATGTTCACTGTGCATGTTTATTAACTATTAGTCATTTTGAAATAAGAATAAAAGCATGGAAAGTTGATTGTAAAAGTGTAAACTTAAGAGCAACTATAAAGTAAGTTGAGTGTAATTATTTTCATTAATTTTTGCAACTGTGACATCAGGCTTGGAGGGTTAGTGTGCTAGGCACTATCGCTCCAGTTTCAAATCCAGATTGCTGGGTTCGAATCCTGGCTGATCACGACTTTCTGATTATGGAATTGTAGCATTTGTTAGTCTGATTTTCCCATTCAGATTGGCAACAGGAAGGCCATCCAGCCGTAAATGTCAATCAATCAAAACTCAACCTTATCCTGATCGTCATTCATCAGCCCACCACCAGTGAAGGCTTCGAAAAATTCATAATTATTATCAGTTAAATGGTTACATATTTATGGTATCTCTCATTTGAAAGTGTCCTGTATACAGTTGCTATTGTCCCTTTTTATATCAAGAACAATCAACAAGGATTACTTGTAATCATTGAGAATAATTGAAATATTGCAGCTTTGCATAAGGTTACTTGGGCTGTTCCATCAATATTACATATTGATGGAACAAGTTGAATATGTACAAATCTTTTTTCATCTATACGTTTTTGGTCTACGATATATGAGGCAAAGCTTCTCAGTTGTTACTGTGACCTTAATTTGATGATTCCTTATGAGAATAACCAACTAAAATCAATTCAATCTAACTATTTTATATATCTTAAAGGTAGCCCAACAGTTTCATTAAAATTTTATATTCCTATGTACCCCTTCTATGGACTACACCTTGACGTGGTAAAGGGGATTGCGTGTTCCTATGACCTAGAGAGCTATACTGGCTGGAACTTTGCTCCTGGTAGGGTCACTCATGCCAGAAAGGTCAATAGGTAGGGGCCAGACGAAAGGTAGTCCACGCAGCGTCTGTACCCCAGTGGGGCGGCCTATATGAGTGATGGTGTCATGTTAAAAACACTGTTGAGGAAGGCAAGGGGAGACCACCTCAATTATCTATCCCATGATCATGATGTACCACAATAATAATATTGTCACTGGCAAAAACAGGACTCAGCCCACTTGGAAGAGAGTCGTGCCCGGCAGGGATGGTGGTAAGGCCACCCCAGTAGTCATTCCACGAAATCCTTACCCAATGACAACAACAACACAAGAGAAGATGACCAAGGAAACCAGGGTAGGGACCTGGAATGTTAGAACAATGCTTAGGAAAGGGAAGTTAGAAAACGTAAAGTTAAAAATGAAGAGGTCCAACATAAACATTCTGGGGCTATGCGAAGTATGGTGGAAGGATGGGGGAGATTTCTGGAGCGATGATGTGAAGGTCATATTCAGTGGGGGAAATGATAGCCAGAAAGGGGTTGCCATAGTATTGGACAAGGGAGCAGGAAATGCCGTGATAGCCACCGAACTAATAAGCGACCGCGTAATGTCCGTAGAAATTAAGGCTGAATCAGTAAACGCTGTGATAGTCCAAGTGTACCTCCCTACTAGTGATTACAGTGAGGATGAAATCGATTTATTTTACGAACAAATAGAAGAGGTTATTGGCAGGGCGAAAGGCAATAAAAACCTTATTGTTATGGGGGACTGGAATGCTGTGATTGGGCAGGGCAAAGATGGGGACGAAGTGGGAGAGTTTGGACTAGGAAAAAGAAATGACAGAGGACAAAAACTGGTAGATTTTTGCAGAAGGAATAACCTCTGTATCACCAACACCATAATAGACAGAGGTACACATGGAAAAAGCCGGGGGACACGGATAGGTACCAAATCGACTATATTTTGGTAAGGAAGAGGTTTAGAAATAATGTTAAAAACTCGCAAAGATATCCTGGTGCTGTTGTAGACTCTGATCATAATTTAGTAATGATGAAAACCAAGCTTGGATTTAAAAAGATTTATAGGGCAAAAACCATACCCAAATGGAACGTAGAAGCCCTCAGGGGTAGGAAAGAGTTTCAAGAGTCAGTCAACAGGGCTCTACATAGTAAAGAAAGGGAACTCGCCATAAACGAGGGATGGGAAAAGATCAAAACCTGCATCAAGGATAGTGCCCAAAGAACCATTGGGAGGGTCAACCAAAGCAAAATTAGGAAACCATGGGTGATGGTTGAAATGATAAAAAAAATGGAGGAAAGAAGGAAATGGAAAAGTGTTAACACAGAACACCGGCATAGAATGTACAGGGCACTAAACAACAAACTGAGGAGGGAAACAAATATAGCAAGAGAATCGTGGTGGCAGGGTCAGTGTAACAAAATAGAGAAGATGGCTGAAAGTGGGAGGGTCGACCTATTATATAGAAAAGTTAAACAATTAACAGGGAATAGAATTAGCAATAAAATGGCCACTATTAGGGATAACAAGGGAAACGTCTTAAGGGAGCCAGCAAGCATAAGGGGACGATGGAAAGAGTATGTGGAAGAATTGTATTCGAAAGATGATCTTGGGCTGAATATACTAGATGAGCACTGCGGGACATGAAGGGGAAGAAATCAACGGGTGTGGAAGAGATTCCTGTAGAATTTCTTAAGAATCTTGGGGGAAAGGGTAAAAAACAATTTTACGATTCATGTAGGAAAATTTACGACGAAGGAAATTGGCCAGAGGATTTTACCAAGTCTATCCTGATTCCGTTACAAAAAAGAATAATGCCTTAGAATTCTGGGACTACCGAACAATTAGCTTAATATCTCATGCGGCAAAAGTTATTCTAAGGGTATTGAATAGAAGAATAGAGGGGAAAAGTAAGGAACACATAGAAAATGACCAGTTTGGTTTTCAGAGAGGGAAAGGGACAAGGGATGCAATTGGGGTTATGAGGGTTCTCGTAGAAAGAAGCTTAGAATTTAAAAGGGACGTTTTTGTTTGTTTTGTTGATTTTGAAAAGGCTTTCGATAAAGTATAATTGCCAAAACTGATGGTTATACTAAAGAAAATTGGGTTGGGTTGGATTGGAAAGATAGGTGTTTAGTGCAAAATTTGTATTTAAATCAGACCGCACGAGTAAGAGTTGCTAATGGGGAATCAGAATGGGCAGAGTTAGGGAGGGTACGACAAGGCTGTCCTTTATCACCATCTCTTTTTAACATATATGCAGAAGAAATGATCAAAGAAGCTTGGGATGAAATAGATAAGGGAATAAACACTGGTGGGAACTAGTGAATTCAGTAAGATATGCAGACGATAAAGCTATTGTGTGCGATTCTGAAAGGGGTTTGCAAACCCTAGTAAATGCACTAAACAATAAAGCAAAGGAGTTTGGGATGAAAATCAATGTAAGAAAGACTAAAATTATGAGGTTTTCAAAGGGAAAGAAAGCTAAGCTAACAATTAAGTCAGTCAGTCAGTCTGTCTCAGGTCGTCAACGTGAAAAGACGTGCTTGTGGGAGCTCCGATTGTAAAGGGGTAATTAGTGAAAGGCTCAACAGTCATACAAAATGGTCAAGGGAAGCAACGAGGCTGAGTTGAAGTGTGGTGGTTGTAACAGGAAACTTAAGAATGGCATTCAATGTCTTGGATGTGAAACATGGTTTAATAGTAAGTGTGCAAAGGGAAACCTGGAGGAGTGTGCGGGCGCTAGTTGTGGGTGTGAGCAGAAAGAAAAGGAAATAGCAGAACTAAGGGAGGATTTGGAGAAAGCCATGATGAAAATCAAGTGTTTGACCGATGAGATTGAAAGACTTAAAGAGAGTCAGAAGGAAAACATGGAGGCAAACAATCAAAAGTTAACTCCGATGAAGATGTCCCCAGCAACTAGAGTGATGGGCGATTCCATGATACGATATGCTGGAGATGAGTGCCAGAGAAATGGGGTGGATGTGGAATGCTTCCCTGGAATAAGGACGGAGGAAATGGAGTCTCAAATAGACAAGTTGGGTGATAACAGGAAGGAGGATATAGTTTTGTTTCATGTGGGAACAAATGATATAAAGAGAGCGAAAACGGACGACCATGTGATGGGACTAATCTGGGATTTAGCAACGGCTGCAAAGAAGAAGTTCAAGAAGCCACAAATAATAATCAGTGGTGTAATAAAATGGAAGGACATGTCAAGCAGGAGAATTGATTATATAAATGAGAGTCTGGACTGGGTATGTAAGAGCCAAGGTTTCTTGTTTGTGAACTCAAATGCATGGATAAGTGGAGGACATCGGCATAAGGAGGACATCAGCTGGGATAGGATCCACTTAAATAGGCGTGGGTTAGGGAAACTTTGAAGATTGCTGATGAATGTTTTAAATTCTGTTGGTTCGGGAAACTAGGAAACGAACGGGGACTGGATTGCAAGGAGGTCTGTGGAAGAGAACGTAAGGAGGAAGAAGAATTCAGCAAGGAAATAAAAGCGGGAAGGGGAAATGAAGTGTTGATAGACAAGGGAAGAGACGACGGAGTATCAAGGGCAGACACAGCTTGCAGGGAAATAAGCGAGAGGGATTTTCTTAGATTCTTGCAGGGAGAGATATGCAGAGGAAGGAGAGGGAAGTAAATAGGGAATGTGGGGGCATATGAACCTACCGAAAGGTAGAACACTTTATATATATACCTAATTAAATTAATTCCTATGTAGATATAAATATGACATTTGTCTTAAAACTGGGATTCGCAAGATTAATACTTTGAATGTTATTAACTAAAGTTCCCCGTAAATTTCAATTGAGAAAATTATGAAACTAACAATAAGACTTTGAGTCTTGATTGAATATATTTCTATTAAACTTACCTCAAGCTAGTGCTATGATTTTTTTAATTAAAATTTTTAATAGAAATATATAGAATAGCCTTAATATAGTATATAACATAAGTAATATATAATAGAGCCTTAAAACAGTAAAAGTGAACTTCACTTGCTATTATTACACTAGATTATGCTTTGACTCAACTGCAATCAAACTGGGGACCAATATTACGGATAAGAATAAGTTTCTAATGGAATAAATTTTCATACTATGGATGTTTTAAGATTTAACTTATTCTGGTTCTCAAATTTAAAGAGAAAATAAGCCCACACTCAAATCACAATACAGAATGGATGAACAGCCAGTTGACTCTCAACATGAAGTAAATGTTAATAATTACTATAAAAATTTAGCATTACTCTACCCCTAAGTAAACAGTAGATAGCTATGTTACAAAAGGGAAGAAGAGTTACATTATAATTTATGCTATATACTATTACCATGTGTGACAAATTAATTATAGAATGAAGTATGGTATGTACTTCCTCCGCCACATGCTGTAAAATGCCTCGCAGGATAAAATTTAAGTTTTAGATTTACCCGACTCTTAGTAGTTATATTATTTCAAAATAGTGTTGGCAAAGTGAAGGTGATTCAGAGAACTTCTTGACTGGCTGAGGAAAAATCGGTCATTCCCTGCAATTACCTGCAAAACGGTCCTGCAAATTATTCGTAACTACAAGGATTAAAATTTCAGAATATCGGCTCATTTTAATATATTCCTCATTCATACTGACCATTGCTTTCATATAGACCTATATCAACCACGTATTGTTAAGGGAAAATGCATAAGCTTGGCTTCAACAATCGCATTGATCATCTAGAGGACTGGTTGTTCTTAGCCTCAAAATTTCACAAAATGTGTTTATTTCAGCTGAATTCTCATCAAATTGACTCGATAATCACCTCACTAACCACTGGCCTTGGTGGCTGAGTGGTTAGCGTTCTAGCTGTGCAATCGCTTGGACCACAAAGTCCCGGGTTCGAATCCTGGATGATCAGATTTCCCTGATCAGAGAACGGTTGTGTGTGTTGTCCATAATATATTATAGCACAACTTACTGGGTTCGTCCTGTTTGCTCTATAGAAACAATAATAATGATATTTCACAACCAAAATGAGAATCTTTATTCATTCTCCTTTCTTTTGGTGCTTGTCTTGATTTCGTATAATTATTATTTCTAATTTAATTTTTCAAAAGAAATGTTGCTTGCAACTGATGAAAGTGAAGTTTTCATGTATTCCTTATGAGAATGGTTTTTCTTGTTTGGGGTGAACTGGGGCCTTTAGGTAAATAAAGAAGTAGCCTATTATCTGCACAGGGAGTAATTTAACAATCTTGAAAGTTTTGCAATATATGCTCCTCAAGTTTTAGGCGAACATGTATATACACACACATGCGCACACCCCACTTTGTTATATTAGAATCTGTTTAATAATTCAATGTACAACTCAGCACATTCCAGCATGCTAATGTTACAAAATTTCAATTGTTCTAGAGATACAATTGTCTGGGATGCAAATGTCTTAATTGTCAAAAGGCTCACCCAGGCTAAGCTCCAGTGCCATATCCAACTCCATAAACAACTCTCCCCCACGTAAATTTTACTGAATGGATTTATTTTTCCAAACTATCTGAATACAACACAAATATATATACTAAGTGCCACCCACTCAATATCATTAATAAATTATTCGAAAATTACCTCTAAGAAGAATGACTTCAATTAAACCCCTGTCATTAATGCCTTCAAATTTGGCAAAGGGAATCAGTCACAAAATTTCATCAAACTCCAACTCAGTATAAAATCTATCTTGACTCTATAGCCCTGGTTTATATAAGTATACTTGCACCCAACTTAACACTATATATAATGCAACTAAGAGGAAAGGGCTATTTAAATATAAACAAATAAAGCTTTTCTAAAATGAACCTAAGTGGTACTTACAATCTAGGATGATTCCTTCTCCTCATCTGTCCACAGGTGCACTTTGCTTTGGTGGAAGGAATGCGTGCAGTGGCTATGGCAATAGCTTCACAGAAGAGGGTCACATAGCAGAGGATTTCCTGCAACAAGAATTTACATTAACACTTTACCATGTGCATAAATTTAAAGTAAATTAGTTTACAACACCAGATATCAAGGTGTTAACAAAGTTGCAATTCTTCCTTTTCTTCTTGAAAGCTATAATACCTGTATTTGAAGTGTATTTTAGACTACAATTACAGCCTACTTTTCTCTGTAGGTCATCTGTAAGCTATGTTATTACTGGAGCTCAAAAACAGCAAAATGACTTAGAGGATGTTTATTTACATTCTCATATACCTTTCTTAAATGCAATATGTTCTATCCTCAATGTGCTCTCACTTTACAAAACAAACAAAAACAGAACTATCAGTATGCAAGCACGGTCATGAACAATGATATATGTTTGACAGAAATCTAAAATAATCAAAGCAATTTGCTAGAGAAGGAAGCATCTTCATATGATTTACCATTGAGATGCATCTAAAACTTGACTCAACCATTTAACTTAAATAAAATCTTTATCGTTAAAATATTTAACAGCCAGTCCAAAATTATACTAGTAGTGCAAATAGATTCACTCAGCAACCGCAGCTTTTAAGGAAATTTTTTGCACTATGCCTAGATAAACATTCTGGTTAGTTAAAATTTTACATTGTTTATCTGAGGAAAGATATTGATGACTAAACTTAATTTTTAAAATCTGCATCTTTTCTTCAAGACAAAAATTTATAAATGAACAATAAAAAATTCTACTAAGATAAGTTTCACGAACTATAATGGTATTAAAAGACTTCCATAAAAACTTGGTAAGCAATAAGTAAAACATTTTAAACAGATATACAATGAACAATAATTTCCATCATTCCGTAATGATAATACAGAAGTCTCATATTAGACAAATGCCCACTGTTTGTTGAAAATATGGTAAAGCTAAAGGTACAAGAAATTCCAAGGAAGAATAAAGATTTAGAAGCAATTCATTAATAACTTTGACAGCTTCAAAAATTAGAATTAAAAATACATGAACATATGTTCTACAGGCTTCGACAAGGAAAGGGATTTGGCCATGCTTAAATATAATTTTTTGAGTGTCCTATTTAACTCTGAAATAATTAACTAAAATTTGGTAAATTTCCTTCTCAATTGTCATGAAGAGTTGGCAACCCTACTCTAGGTTAAGAAATATACTAAGAGTAAGTTTGTAAACTTTTTCCAAACTTACCATAAATCCTCTGAAGTCAAGAGTGAGACTCCATGTAGAGTTTTTCAGCATCAGTTCACATTGCTGATCAACAGTAGGGCATGCAGCCAAAATTATCTGTTGTCCTATCCAAAGGAGACAACAAATTGTATCCGGAGCAACTGAATAGGGCACATTGCGCAGCATAGAGACTAGAACAACAATCAGCTGCAGAGAGAAGGCACTGCCAATAACTGCCCACATCCAATGAGCAGTCAACTCCATAGCCCACTCTTTCCCTTCTGGCAGAATAGATATCACGTCAGCTATGTAAGAGCCCTTATGCTGTGCTGCATGCACCAATATTATCCAGATGGAAAGTAGTAACAATGAAGAACGAATGATTCCAACGGTGCGCTCCTTTAACCAATGTAGGAATGCTTTCATCTTCAAACCCAGCTGAAGCAACTGAAAGAAAAAGAAAGAGCTGATTAAAGAATAATGAAATTACAAAAATTTAATTTATTAAGAATTTCAATAAGCTTAAACATTCGAAATCTTCTTCTTGGGCTTATGACTTAAAATTTTACACTTAAGTTTCCAATATCATATTTGTCCCAAGGCTTAGAAAGCTATTTCAATTCAATTCAGGCCATTCTCCTCGTATTATTCATCATTTTACATTTTAATTGGTTATTTTGAAAAGGATAGTTAATCAGCACTATTAATGTCAGTTTTCTCGCCAAAACTGACATATAATAAATGTTACAGCCTAAAAGGCCATCCAATGACAAGTGGAACTGATGTGCAAAACGGAGTAAAGGAATACTATATTCAGAATTTATATAGGTGAAAAAATTAAGACCGGCAAAACATAGTAAGATATGGACCTTTCTCCATTCATAATTTTTTTTTTTTTCCTTTGTTATTGTATTGCAAGGGACACCTGGCTAATAGCCTATCTGTAGTAAATTTGTAATAATAATAATAATAATAATCATCAGCACAAACTTCTACAATCTTTCATTGCCTTGGACACCGAAAAAATTCAATCACTAAGATTTCAAAATTTCTTTCTATTTGACCACATCGTGGATATAAACATTTTAATCATTCCAAAAGAAATGTTAATTATTTCATTGAATGTTACTCTCGATTTGATATGCATTCAGAAAGCCATAAGATAATAATATCTGTTAGAACAGTTAGTTTTACTTAGAAATAGAAAAACTAATAGAATGTTCTTTACTTAACAATAGGATATTTCTTGACATAAAACAGGACTTCCTTAATTCATGATCAAAAGTAATATAGTTTTTCTACATATAAAATTCCACAGCATCTTGAATAATATTTTTAATACCCATTAAATTGTGGGCTTTAAAATTTCCAAGGCCTAAAAGAATAAACTTTACTTCTGAGGAGGAGTCCAACCATAAAAGCAATTACAATATAAGGTAGCAAACAAAAATTATCATTGGACATCCAATGATTTCCATTACTATAATGTCTATAAATAAAGAATGAGAAACATTTTTTCATTAGCTTATAGATAAATAAGATCATTCTTACCCATCTTTTCAGCATGCGATACCGGAACTTTATCATTGCAGTTATCTGAAAAGATTTAATACTAAGCTTAAGTATATAACCAGTAATTACAATTCATTCAGAAATACATAAGTAAGCATTATTCCAAATCACAAATACTGTAAAGCAGAAATTTTTACATCTTCATTGCAAAGGGAATAGATCAAAATTTCATTCATCAAAATTATTCTAAAAATTCCCCATACTTAGCCAACTTGTACTAAATACAAGGATTGGTTGCAACAAAGAATTTCAACTTCTTTAGAGGAGAAGGATGTATCATTTAACATTCTTAGTAAACATAATATTTGTTGAAAAGTATAAGGTTATATATAATTGAAAATTATATAATTATATAATTGAAAAATATCAGGTTGAAATAACTCCTAGGTCTAAAACTATAAATATTTAGAAGTGTAAATGCTACTAGGTCTAGTACAGGTGGAAACTGTGTTAAATAAGATAAAACTGAAACAAATGCAAAATTCAGGTCTTTTTCAAGAAAAAAGCTACACAACTTCCCTGCTGAAACTTATTAAATCTCACTTCAGAGAACATACAACATTTTACCATCCCTCAAGAAGAGTTTGTCACTCCTGTCTCATGATGTTAAATGGGAAAATATGCTCTTAAGGATGATAAAGGCCATGTTTTCTTTGAATTAGACAATTTAGCCCAAACATTTCTTCAGCACTAAAGACAACATCACAACAAGATGAATGCCATTACTTGACATCTTACATGCCTTCCTAACTCTCAAATCATTATAAGACACAAACAAGATCAAGAAATAGAGACAGAAATGCTTTCCTATAACCCGTGCCCTAAAACAGGTGAAAAATTATCCACTCATTAAAATACTGGTTGAGAAAATTTACTAACATCCTAAGTTTGTAAGTCATACAGAACTCAATTATCCTTTTCTCTGTCGCCTATTTTCAAATCTGAACTATCCCATATCCTCCTCATATTTATCATCGTAAATATTACCATTAATTTTATGTTGCCCGACTATTGTATTCTTATTGCCCAATATAATTAGTTCTTTCCTCCATTTACTCTATCAGACACCTATCTAGCTCAACCACCTGTGATTTTGGGTAAACAATCCTAAATTAGAGCATTTATTTTTATACAAAAAAGTAACTATAAATGATACAAAAGGAAACAAGCATCAAATTGATCTCATAGTCTAAGATAACAAATTCATGGTGATGCTGGAAAGTTACTGAAATACTCTACATTAAAATCAGTGTATGGAAGAGTACAAATTACTTCCGTTTTCATTATTACTATCAAATAGATTAAGAATAAGTTACTGGGAGGAAAGCGTGCAACTCTTTGTAACAGTTTACAGTCCTTAATGAATGATCTTCATTAGCTCTGTCTTCTGTTCAGTTACATTTCATCAGAAAATTTTTTAATTTATTCTCAAACAAAATTCTTGTACTTGTAACCTTGTCCTCGCGAAAGAAAATTAAAACAGTTTTGAATCATATACTTTACAAATGGCAATAAGATTAATATAACAAGCGATAATATTAATTTCCTTTATTAATAGTGCATGCAGGCCTGCATGAACTGGGAAATAATCATAATGCATAGCATAGTACCAAGGTAATTCAAAGAAATTCTTACTAATACAGTCTTACACCTTTACATAAATGTAATCATAAACATAAACATATTTACAAGTATATAGAGAGAAAAACGTTGTTTCAAGATTTATAGACAGGTACCTTCAATCTCAGTTGTTTCCTCCAGATAAGACTCTCACTTCTCCTTTCATATTTTCCTCTCTTCAGCGCATAGCCCATATTCAAAGCTGCTGTCCATTTTTTCTGACAACTCAAGGTTTTTTCAAGAATTACTTTGCAAGGGTCGCAGAGCTCATATTCTTTTTCAAGTCGGATCCTAAGATAGAGTAATCAAACAAATATATAGAACCAATTTTCACGGGAAGGCACAAAGACATGAGTACTACAACACAACAAATTCACAAAACAAAATGTCAAAAAGACATACTTAAAACCCTCCACTTCTTCGTCGAATTTAGCTGGATTTCTGGGTGAAAAAGATGCCAGTTGGTACATTTTTAGCTCTTGATTACGGTTACAAGTCCAGCACAGCCCGTTAGCGTAACTTTTGGGAAGATACCGTTTTCTTGGTAAAACAGGCTTATTCAGACACTCGTCATATTGAGCTGGGATAGGTTTGTTATAGTCCCCATCCTAAAGAAGAAAATCAACGTTCAAATCACTCATAGAGAATAGAGAAAGCAGGTTACCCCGCAATTTAGGATTTTTCATTCCAATCATTGAAACCTACAGATGAGAAGCCGTTATACTGCTCACAAGATGGACAAACCCAGCTATTCCTGTTTTCCACAGATACAATAGCGTTTGTATCACAAAACCAGCAGTTTACGTTGACAGGATATTTCTTCCTAGAGCGTGAAAAGAGAATGAAGGGTAATAAATATACTATTGCTGCCATATAGAAAGGAAAATAAAATGGAAAGAACAAAAACCGGTGAAAATATTAACCTAATTTTAAAGTAGAAACTCCAAAAGACAACCATCGCTATGATGGAGCCGGTCAGTGAAGTCACTACAAAAGTAAAGTGGTCTGTTTCGAGCAACATAATTGCAGACTCAATCCACCAATGTCAAAAAATTAATATTCTGTCGCAAAGACAGTAGATTATTCGATCACACGCGTATGCAGAAGTTCCCGCTAGACTACACGTGCTTCTCAAATCACTGATACTAATTCAGACAAGTTGACAGTCATCAACACCACCTTCAGAATTGGTTACCAAGTTACCAAAAGCGAAAAACTGAATAACCTATTTCGCAAGCAACTTCAAGAAACGCGTTTGAATTATCCTATGTATTTGTTTACATTGCAAGTATTTTTTTTCAGAAATGAGTTATTATTTCTGTAAGTGCAAATTGTAGACTCTGTTAAATCTAAATCAATTTTTCTTAAACAGAAATCCATCTAAGAATTCGTTCAACGTTTTTGTGACTTTCTTGTAACCAAAGAATTTCCAAAACATAACTCCCTCAATAAAGATTCACTCTTTGTAATATGGATTACGGGGCTGATACTGGTGGCAGGGTTAAAGTAAGTAATTTATGTTTATCTTTTTGTCCTTAGATGGTAAATTCGCTTTTAATTGTGAGCTTCTTATAGGGGGTGACAATTGTAAAGCCAATAGTGTACGGAAATATTGCAAGATATTTTGGAAAAAAGCGTGAAGAAGATGGGCATACTCATCAATGGACAGTATATGTCAAGCCGTATCGTAACGAAGACATGTCATCTTATGTGAAGAAAGTGCATTTTAAGTTGCATGATAGCTACGCCAATCCCAATCGAGTTGTTTCAAAACCTCCTTACGAAGTTACTGAAACGGGTTGGGGAGAGTTTGAAATAGTCATCAAAATCTACTTTTTGGACCAAAATGAGCGACCAGTAAGTGTAAATTAATGCAATAAATATGTTATGAGTGAATAATAGTGCTCTATACACTTCTTTGACACCAGTGAACAATGACTTTCACAAACTTAAATCGGAGTCAGCTCCTTGGTACTTTATGTATTCTTAAATATTCATTGCAAGTATTATTGTTTGAATCTTTATTAATGAACGCTGTTGCTGTTCATAGTCGTCAAATGGTGTTGTTTCAATCTATCCCCTATATAATGCTACATATTCTTCAGATGTTTTATGAATTTCGTCTGTAGAGAAGATTAGAAGATGCTATTTTTATGCCTTACTTTATTTAATGTGTCCACAATTTCATTATACTTGCATATACTTATGTGGATCATATATATAAATTTATGCAACTTTATCAAAGGTTATTAATATTTGTAGGTGTAAATTATTAAATATAAAGAAGTTAAGTAACTGAGTGATTATTCTACATTTTCAGGTTACACTTTATCATGTTCTCAAGCTTTTCCAAACTGGCCCTGATGTGATGCTTGGTAAGAAGACATTAGTATCTGAGTTTTATGAAGAAATTGTGTTTCAGGATCCAACTCTTCAAATGCAAAGTTATCTTTCAACAACTCACCCATTAACGATTGGACCATGGAAGCATGAAACCGACTGTGAGTCTTTTGTGACACATTTTTGCTTAAGAAATCCACAACACTTGGCTAATTTACATGGATTTTTTTTCAGTCGAAGAGAAGAAGGAAAAAACTCTACAAAATATTTTGAATGCTAAAAATAAAATAAGGTATGAGATAGCAGACCTAAAGGATAGATTGAAGTTAGCTAAAGAAACAATAGCGAAATTCAAAGGTGAAATAGGGAAAGTTCAAGTATCTAATCCTGCAATTAGCAATAATGGGGCCTCCTTATGATGTGAAGTGTGAAATTGCTCATTTATTTGTAAGTTTATCTCCATTTGTAAAGTTAAAATGAATAAATTATACTTTTCTTTTATTTTTCAATTACTTGAGTTGTTGTGGACCTTTCCTCATAACCTTTTATTTAGTGATGGGATTAAAAAGTTGAAAAGAAACAGGTTCTTCATCAACTTATCCATACAGAGTATGCAACCATGCCCTGCAGTCAGAGATACATACATTTCCACAATACCTAATTTAAAAATGTATTTACAAATATTTTAATAAGTAATATTTAATAAAAATTGTTTATATTAATAAAATCAACAGAGGAGGATGTGATGTTGTGGGAAGTCATGATGTAACAAAGATGTATACTCTCCCATAGTAATTTATTCAGTAATTACTGGTTTTGGCACATGGTCATCTTCAGGTTACAAGAACACTGAGTGACTTTGAGATGACCACGTGCCAAAATCTGTAGTTACTGAATAAATTACTGTGGAAAAGTATACATCAGCATTTCATCATATTACATAAAGCTCTCATTATAGCAAGCAAATTGGTACCTCCTATTTTTCAACTGGAAAACTCCCATTCCTTTGGGGAAAATGCTCATCTGTGAGGAATCTTCTTCTATACAAGGAATTCCTCTCCTTACTCCGAAGGCCTTAAACTTCCACAGGTGTTCTTCTATTTATTTGTATGACCCTCAGTATAACAAGTGGACCCTAACCTTATCCTTGGAACTCTTTCTTTAAATAAGAAATAAGTGGTGGTATGGATAAAGTTATCATCTTTTCATTTCTTCACATTGTGGAGTCCTAAAAATTTTTGCCTGAAGCAGTTGATTTTATGTACAATGATCATGAATAAGCTGATGAATTTAGAAAATTAATGGGAAAATAAGTATTAGCATTCTAATTGAATGCATTTTATAAATCAGAAAAGGAAATAGAGGATCCAAAGTTCCATAATTCTTGCCTAATTTAGAAACAGGTTCCTATGGAAATAGGCAGAATAAAATTCTTAAAAATATTTTCTAGGCAATAGAAATATGTTGTATTGATATATAGGGATGCACTTTTATAAGTTGGTTGCACTTTGACTGTAGTCAATTTATAATCGCAAATCCTTATGAAATACATACATGTAAGAAAATGTCCAAATATAAAAAAATGTGATGGTTATTGCACTTGTACAATTTGCAACTAAATTATCAGAAAGTTCATTTACAATCTATACACCCCAGGCTATAACTAATAATATGTTTATAGACTTTTGCAATCAAACTCTTTACTGTAAGTTACTGTTTTCTATGAATTAAAATCGCTGAAATTTAATAATATATACAGACAATTTAGTAATTTAATTTCTTAGATATTTTCTGAACTTTTCTTAAGATATTTTACTGTAAATGGTGGGATAAACTAAGATCTGCCAATATATTCTTTGCAATGCTATTTCCATGGGAAAATATAATATAGATAAAATTTCCATCACTTGCCATTTCCTGAGGTTTGTCCATTGCCTATTTGCTTGCTACAACAAAATTGGATGAAGGAATCTGCAAGTGAAGAATAATAATAATCATTGATTACCATCCCAAAAAGAATGTGGGTGAAAGAAAATGATCACTTTGCAAAACTGCCTTTCTCATCTGTTCATGTTCCTTGGCAATTTATTTGTATCACTGTATCTTTTTCTTTCTGGCTGCAAACTATACATTTTCCTCTGAAACTAACATATGTTAAATCTTTCAGTAGAAACAATAGAAATTGCTGAGTAATATAGCAATATTTTACATATTACCTTACAGTAGAAATGAACAGTCCTGCAAAGCTGCAAACTTGCAGCAGTAGCTGGTGGATGTACCAGTAGTCCTTCTGGATCCATATCATTCATACCCTTGCATACTTGTCATGTGATCAACCTGTTCTCGGAAGTACAAAACCAATGGAGAAGAACTAAAAAGACATAGTGACTTGTAAGAGATGCATTTTTATATATTGCATCTACTTAATTTATATTTATTGCTATTTAGACGAATTATTTAAGATTACTAAAAGATCCAATGGAAGTATAAGTCAGAATTGTTGTTATTAAAGAAGTTTACAATTCATTATTATGATAACTTGAAATTCTTGTTTTTATATAAAAATTGGATGTATATATTTTCAATATCCCAATTCTCAAAATATAAATGACTTTTAAAATATGTCTGCTATCATATGTATGACACAAGTACTAATACATGGTACTGAAAATTACAGTGTGAGATCTCGATGGTTAAGGAAGGACTAATTTAGAGAAAATTGGGTTTAAAAACTCTCTCTTTGAATTTTGTAGGTATTTTCATTTTGTTTATGTTGTAATTAAGTGTTGTTTGTATTATTCTTATCCCATTAACTTATAAATTACCACAGGACCTTTCCGTTTTAATTGCCGTGTTTTTAGTTTGCTCATGAATTAGGTCCCTGCAGCTTTTTTAAACATTGATTTCATTACTTAGAAGCATAATTCATTTATTCATTAGCACTTATTTGTTTTGAGAAAGGTATGCTTCCTAAGATCTTAATTCTTATAATTAAAAATTCCATCAGTTTGACTTAATATATTACGAGGATGGTCTGAAAAGTTTCCGACCCCAGATTTTCAGAAATCTTCAGAAACTTTTCAGAAAACATGCCGAGAAATGGCGAAATGTCGGAAACTTTTCAGACAACCCATGTATTTTATAATTTGTTTCATAAATATTATTTATATCTTCAAAAATAATGCACATAATTGATGAATTTCAGTATTATATTGTGAAGAAAAACCCATCTCAAGCTACACAGGAAGAAAAAATAGGTATCTTATGATATCAATGACCTGCTTTATGATTTGTACATACGTAAAACTATTAAATTCTCTCTTGTTGATTACTGGTTCAGAGAGTATGAGCAGTATATAGAGAAGGTGGATCTATTTTATACAAATACTGGTAAGTTTGTGGTGATCAAAGATAAGTAATTTTCTGAATTTTATTTCTTTCAAGTACTTTTAAGATTATCAAAGCAGGAAAATGAAATTGTGTTAAGATCATACTGTAGGTCAAAACTTTGTGGCCGATGATAATTTTTGGTTACATTTATAGTATTCACATCAAAATATTATCGTTCACTAAACAATAAATTGCATTCTCTTAAAGCAGGGAAGGGGAAGCTTTTGTTGGAAGAGTGCTATAATTGATGAAATCAAAGACTTGAATGCCAATGTGACGTCAACTCTAACAGGGGTGCTCTTTGAGAAAGGGTGATTCACATAAAAATATATGAATACAATTTCCCTACCATTTTTCTTTATAGTATATCCAAATCCAAAGTTTGAGTTTTGTATTGTATGAGAATTTAGACTGATAGAATACTATTCATCAGTTTCTTTTCCCCTTATTGCACTGTAGAGTGGCAGAAAAGTAGTAGCTGAAATTTTGTTTGTATTACTCCATTACTTATTATTTGTTTGTATTACTCCATTATTACTACAGTTGAAGTTTTATTGGTTTATTCCAAAGTTAGTTGAAATGAAATATTGGTCTTTTCCGCTCCACTCTATCCTCCTACTTCATTCTAAAAGGTGACTACCAAATACTATGAGATGCACTCAAAGCAAATTGAGAAGAGGTAGGCGAAATGAAATTTGTCTCAAAATTGAAAATATTTCATTGAATACGATAAGTTCTTTTAGCAAAATTATAAATTGCTCACATAACCTGGATAATTGCTCAGAAAACTAATGGAACGTTAAAAAAACTAATTTTCCATTCGAAATCATTCAGGTGTCTACTTCTTCGACATCATTTTTTGTATAACGTACATACTTTATTCCTTTTTTACTTTGAGGGGTTCGAAGGCGAGATCTCACCATTAAGACCAATAAATGACTCTTCATTTAGTTAACATTGTAATTCAGCAAGAGCAGCATATTTTTAGTGAAACTTCTTGGCACTCGAAAGTAGGTTTCATTTATTTCGAACTTAGGAAATATGATTTGACATCATTCATTATTAGTGACTCAAAATTCTAGCGATTACAGATCGACCGTCAAATTCATCGTTCAAACCTCTTCTTACCTCACGGATATCTTCACCATTATTTCGCAGTTCTAAGAACGTCATTAAAACTTTGGTGTATCCTTCCTTTAAAATAGAATGACCAAATTCTGTGGAGTACTTTCTTTCTAAAATGCGAACGAAAAATTGACCTGGTATTGTGGTGTGTATTGACGTAGTATTGTGTAATAGATTTATAAAGTACTTCGCGAAAGTATCAGAAAGAGATCACACAGATACACTTCGTTTTATTCGAATGGGACTTATTAAGAATAATTGATTGTGTTGGTACCAGTTGCTGTAGTTGATGCACAAAGTTGGTAACGCTGTAGCGATTGTTTTGGTAGTAAGTTTTGGTATCAAGTTGTTTGGGTTCCTTGCGTGGAATTTATTATATTTGTTCGAGGGATTAGGTTCGAAGTTAGCTTTGGTGTTAAGTTATGTCCTATTTGTGGAAAGCGTCGTGATTTGAATTTTAGGTATTAAGAAAATACAGTATTTCCTGTAGTGTTTTCTATCTTCATGTATTCTCAGCTTTCCAGCGATAAATCTACCATTAGTTATCCAGACTTTTAGTGAAGCTATTCTTCAAAAATGGTTTGTGATAAATGCGAGAAAAAACTTGGACGAGTTATAACACCAGATCCCTGGAAATCTGGCGCTCGGAATACGGTGGAAAGTGGTGGAAGAAAGGTTGGAGAAAATAAAGCACTTACAGCCAAAAAAGCAAGATTTAATCCTTACACAGCAAAATTCGATGCTTGCCGTATATGTCGGCAGAAGGTTAGTATTTGTCTTAATTGTAATAATTTGTGCTAGAATATGTTTTAAAAGATAACCTTTAATTTAGTAATTTAATTTCACACTTCATTTTGGGCATCTGAAATAGCTTCTTACCATTGTAATCACAGCTATTATATCTATCTTTTAGGTACATCAAGTAGGATCCCATTACTGCCAAGCTTGTGCATACAAGAAAGGAATATGTGCTATGTGTGGTAAAAAAATGATGGATACGAAGAATTATAAACAATCATCTGCCTAATCTTAACGTGAAAGTTCTCTCTTTGTGTTAGTTTTAAAAATAACACCTTTGAGTCGGTTGATTTTGATTAGTGAAAGGAATTACGCCAATCGTTCAGTGTTGTTTTATTTTGGAATCAGCCATTAAAGTAAATTTTTGAACATTTTGTATATATGCAAATAATGGCATGGAGAATGAAGGGTACTGGTATAAAAGTTCGAATCTGTCAAAATATCATTTCTTTCTCTGGATGGAGAGCATTGATACTTAACCTTGATTCATCGTCTAAGTAAAATCGTCAACAGCCATCGAGTTATTTACCATTGTTATGGATATTGATGGTAATGCATAGTTTATTCTTTATTTCATGTATTGTATAATGTAATATAGTAATTTTTGTAACATTGTGTTTTTATTTTACTTTGATGCACAGCTTCATTTGCAAGATGAGAACTGAACTATATGCTTTTTAAGACCCCAGAAGATGATGTTAGTTATTGCCAATTATGATTGTTATTCCATCGTTAGTAAGTACAAGATTAGGCAAAATTTAACTGAGTTATATGAAGAGCCTAGAACAAATGCAGACTATGATAGCAGTTATTAGCTCTTCAGTTCCATCAGTAAGTAAAGATAGTGATGGAGTAGCCCTTATATAATCATATAAAATATAATATATATAGTAAATAATTTAATAAAAATTAATAATAATTTAATAAAATGAACAGTTTTGATGAATATTCAATCAAGATACTCTGTATGTTTGTGAGACTGGTGAGTTTTTAGAAATGAGCAGCTTGTATGTGATAATTAAATAATGTCTTGCAGAAGAAGAAAAAGTAAAATACTGCTCCAATCTAATATTTCTGTTGGTACTCTGATGCTTTGTTTCTGCAGCTTCAGTAATTTCAAGGGAGTGCCTTTCTGTTGCATTTAATTTGATATATTTTACTGTTTTTTCCTCTTGATCTTTCATTTGTTTACATATTTGATCTATTTGACAATGAGTGGTAGCAGCATATCATTGATCTTTCAGATCTCATACTAACAGCAAAGAATCTAATTACATACTTTTAAAACAAGATTATAGGAATTGATGACTTCTGTGTCTATTTCACCAGGGGTGTTGCTCCAGACTAAGATAACTGTCTCTGATGTTCATGTGTAATTTAGATTACCCCATGCTAAAAGATGCTGGAGTTTTAAATTTTCACTTTCTTTATAATTAGGACACAATTTGGCATATAGCTCTGATAATAATCTGCTCTTGGAAACATATATTTTGTGTATATTTTTTACAGCTGAACAACTATTCTTTTATGTTCATTTTGCTTTTCTTGGCTACTTATTTTTAGTTATGGGAAGAGGTTTCTGCACATATTTGTTTAAAAAAAGATATTTGTTGAAAAAATACTAAAGTAAAGTACATATCATATGAAGTAAATACAGCTGTTGGAGCAATTTTCAAATAAGACACGAAAATTTTCAAAAGGAACCTGCTGTTGTTTGTAAACAGGATTTTCCGGGGTAAGCACTTGCGTTACTTGCAGTCACTTTAATACTGAAAGGTTTCCTGCTGCCAGGATCTATTTGAATATGCAGCTGTAATCATTACATTTCTTACACAGTTTACATATATACACACAAGCGTGTGCACAATTCAACCTTCTGATCAAATCAAATGTAATGAACCATTTGTAATGGTTTATGGTTCATAATATTGTTTTCACAACACGTCACAAATAAAATGAAATACTTAACACATGAAGTAAAGAATGTCAGCCACCTCTCACCTATTGATGGGAGAATTTCATCTCTCTTCTTTTCTAAATATATAAAAAAATCTTTAACCATGGTTTTATCTTGATCTGAGTCAAGCCTGAGGTAAGGGACTGATAAAGTTGATTTACGCATTGGAAAAAGCTTGTCTTAAGGAATCCATTTTAAATGGATTTGAAAATAACTATGCGATCCCTTAATCGTTTGGATATTTTTTGGTTTTTCCTTTATTTCAGAAAGTAGAACAGCTAAAAATCAATAGTTATGGTGGGCTAAGAGATAAAGGTTCTCCAAGCGCCGAAATAGTGGCGACCGTCTAAGGGCGATTCCCGGGAAACGGATAATCGTTTAGCGGTCCCAGTTCTTCAGAATCCCGATGTACATTTCGGAAACAATGCTTCCATCTTCCTGGGGGGTCCAATGCTGAACAGTTCATTGACCGCCGAGTTCCTTTTTCTCCTTCTAGTTATGGTGGGCTCTTTATAGTCCACAGTACATCTCTGATTACATTGAGTAATGAAGCTTAGTATTTAAATATACCCCAAATTTAATAAATTTTAAAACCAATCTTACAAACTGATTTCCAAATGACTAAATTGCATGCTTTCAAACACACCTAATCATATAATTTTGAAAACCTGGATAGTTTTCTTTTGAGAAAGACAGTGAAATGTATTGATAAAATCACTAAGAATAACTAAATGAGGCATTATAAAATAATCTTAATTCGTGGAAAACAAATTCATTAATGAATTGTGATGCCTCCAGTTATTCTGGTAATGTCAAAATCAACCTTCATCTGTGGAAGTGTTATGCAATACCCTGTAACATCAATCTGATGACCAATTCAAGATATGAACTGGTGCCAAGGAGATAACCTTTTGTAAAGTGGGAGTTACTTAATCTAAAACTTTTTCTAAGACACTGATAAAGCTAAAGAAAATATTCCAAGAAATAATCACCTAATTTTTCATGTGAGTAATTGCATGGCATAGAATGATTTTCTTTCCATAACTGATATCACATCAACATTATATTTCATTTGTTTTTATTATTAACCAAGCTATAATAAATACAAGTTTTCCAACAAATTTTTACACTAGTAGTATAGAATGTTTAAAGTTTATCCAAATGTTCTGATGATAGTTCCTGGTTAGTAGTGGCAACTTATAATGAAACTCAGTCAGAAAGTAGACATAAATACTTTCTGATAATCATTCATCCTGAATTTGCTTTCAGAAGAGTTTATAAGAAGGCATCTGCAGGGTCCTCAAAGATTCTGATTTCTTAATGTTTTATTCCTTCGGAGAAATCAGAAGGTAATTGGGACGAAATGGGTGCTCAAGATAAAAAGGGATGCAAATGGAAAAGCTGAGAGATATAAAGCATGGTTGGTTGCTCAGGGATATGATCAAGTGTGTGGTGTTGATTATTTTGAGTCCCACTGTCCTGTGGTTAAACGTAAGTTAGTAAGATTGCTGATTGCCTTAGGAGTCGAAAATGAATGGTATTCTAAACATATGGATGTGAGGTGTGCTTTTCTCAACAGTGACATAAAAGAAATTGTTGATGTAGAGCAGCCAAAGGGTTTTGTAAATAATGAAAGGGATTATGATTGTGTGTACAAGTTAAACAAAAGTATGTATGGGCTGCATCAGTCTGCAAGAAATTGGTACAAGTTTTTGGATGAAAAATTATTGTGGTATGTTGAGATCAGTAAATGATCCGTGTTTGTACTTTAATTCCGAAAAGGATCTATATTTGGTGGTTTATGTTGATGATCTGGGAATATGGGGCACGAAAATGAAGGTTGAATGGCTGGCCAATGAATTATCAAAGATGTTATATGTTAAGGATTTAGGAGAAGTGTGTAATTTTTTGTCTCTCAGGGTGACGTATTGTAACCAACAGCATGTTTACGTAGATCAGGCAATGTATGCCAAGAGTGTACTTGAACTTTTTGGAATGCAAGATGCTAAAGGAGTCAAGTCTCCTCTAGTAGTTAATAATTTGCATAATTTGGGTTTCCAAAATGAGGAGGTTCAAATTGACCCAACAACTTACAGAAAGGCAATAGTAAGTCTGTTGTACTTGAGTAACTCCACTAGGCCAGACATCATGTTTCCGGTTTGTAAGTTAAGTCAGCATAACAGTGACCCCAAAATTGAAAATTGTACTGATGTTAAACATTTATTTAGATACCTTAAGTATACTGAGCATTTAGCATTGCAATGCTCAAAGAAAGGTAAACCTATAGAAGTGTATGTGGATGCTGATTGGGCCAATGATAGAGTGGATAGAAAGTCCTTTAGTGGTTTTGTCGTTATTTTAGCAGGTGGTGCTGTTAGCTGGAAAAGTTCAAAACAAAATAGAGTGGCTCTATCCACAGTTGAAGCAGAGTCGATGGCCATGATAGAGGCAACAAAAGAGATTATTTGGTTGATTAATTTGTTAAATGAGATAGGTCAAGGTAAATACTTGCCCAAGCCATGCATAATCTATGCAGACAAAAATGGTGCTGTTAGTCAGACAAAACATGAAATGGTGTCCGAAAGAACTAAGAATGTGCACAAATACTCTATGCTTTTAAAGGATGCTGTGGAACATGGAGAAGTTGAATTTCTTTACTGTGCATCAGGGGATAATTTGGCAGATATCTTGACCAAAGTGTTAACTGGTCCTAAGGTAAAGGAGGTGCTGCCTAAATTAGGTTTGAGAAATTTTTCTGGTTGCAAATAATATTTTTGGCAATGTTTTATATTTCTTGTAAAATAATTGCGAACGAGGGGAGGTGTTGGATATGCGTTCTCAATTATTTAATTTTTGCTATTACGGTTTTTTATACATGTTCTGAGGACGATTTCTGTTTTTCTCTTGTTTTTCTTAAATGAAGTTGTTTTTTTCGTTTGTCGCTTCTTCCGGAAGTCAACAATCGGACGTGTTATCAAATGGAGTGGTTCTCTTAAGTTTTTGTCCCGCCACCGGTATCCGCGTTTTTGGAGTGAATCCTGACAAAGGATGATCTTGGTATACATACATACATAACATTGATATATATTTAACAGGTCATTTGAAGCAAGGCGAGTCCAAGCTCTATCATTGTCATTGCAGGTGTCCTTTGTTATCATTATTTTTTCATATTTCTCACTTCTCGGCCCTGATGTTAGGAAACATTCTCCTAAATCAGATGCAAAGCGTCTTGATGTTACTGTTTTCTGTAGGTGAACATAAATATGGATTTCTATCCCAATCGTTTCCAAATTTTTATACAAGATTTTCGGCTTTAATTTGGTTGCTGAAATAATTACAGGTAACTGTTTAGTTAATAATTAACTGTATAGTTAATAATGTTGTAGCGATCCTTCGGGTGATCGCGTCCTAGCTCTCAGAAAGCGTGGCGTCCCTTTTTGAAAAAAAGCTAGCTTTTCCAAGAAAACCATGCGTTTTCTTGGAAGACGCTCCAGTTTCAACCGTCGCTAAGCGTGGGGTGTCACGTGGGTCAAGGGACGCGGTCACCCAGAGTATAAATAAGGTGCGGTTTTTGGCGTCGGGGGGTCAGTTCGGGATCCAGGGCTGGATGATATCTCTCTTGGTGACTTCGCTCTGGGTCTCGAATAAGGAGGCTGAGTAAGTGGGAGAGAATTGGACCGCGTGGATGATATTCTTTGTAGTGACTTCCGTGGCTGCAGTTCTCTCCTCCTTGGGCAGTCTCCGATTCTGGGGGTCAGTTCGGGATCCAGGGCTGGATGATATCTCTTATGGTGACTTCGCTCTGGGTCTCGAATAAGGAGGCTGAGTAAGTGGGAGAGAATTGGACCGCGTGGATGATATTCTTTGTAGTGACTTCCGTGGCTGCAGTTCTCTCTCCCTTGGGCAGTCTCCGACCGGCGGGTAATAGGTAGGTGGGGTTCTATTAGTTTAAATTTATTATGGGGTCCTACGGGGATATTTTTGGGGCCTTAAGCCCTTGAATGTTAGAGCAGGCGATTAGTTTTATTTGGTTTAATATGTTCAAGTTGTTGTTCTTCCTTCGTGTAAATGTATGTCAATGTAAATAAAAGAAGTCAGAACCGGAATCCCACGATGATTATTCTAGTAATCCTAATCGAGATGCTCTCACAATGTCGTGGAACTCGGCCCCGCGACATTCTGGTGTCAGGTGTGTGGGGTTTAGTTAGGTTAGGTGGGATGAGCGTGGACGGGTTATGTCAGGAGGAATTATTTTCATTTCACTCTTTCACGAAGCCAGAATGTTAGGAAACGATTCGCGCGTTAGTTTTTGTTACTTAGTTGTGAAGGAAAACGTTAATCACAAATGTAAATTTAGCAGTTTTTTTCTCTTTTCCTTCATCCTCGTAATTTGATTGTAATTTTTGGTTTCCACGGCAAATGCGCATTTTCCCCTTAGCCTACAATTTAAGCCCACTGAGAGCATCAGATTAGGCAGTATTTCTTTTGCTTAAAATTTTTTTTTTTCGATACTGTTACCATGGATTCCGGTTCGAGTCATTCTCGCGGGGTAAACTTTTATCGCCTCCCTTGGGAAACTATTTATTCCGATAGGCCCAATAATTTGATAGAGTTTTCGCCGATGGTCAATGTCATTCAGCCTCGGGAAGTCAACGAAAATTCATCCGATCCCCCGCAACGAACACCCCCTTCGAGCATCCCCGTCGCGTTAGGGAGCCATATACATTTCATCCCAACCTTTAGTGGGGATGACGATATTTCAGTAGAAAAATTCCTGGAGAGTATTCGAATTACGAGCCATCTTAGCGGTTGGAATGAGGCGCAGACGCTAGGGATCGCCCGATTAAAATTGAGCGGTACCGCCGACGAATTCGTGACAGCGAATCCCCATATCACAGAATCATACGAACAATTGGCGAACTCACTTAAGAAGCGGTTTTCAGTTAAAATTTCGCCTGTGATGTTAGAGAGAATGTTTAGCAGCTGCGCCCAAAAGCCGTTAGAGGGTATCGCTGAATATTCCACGAGACTGCGGAAGATAGCCCGAAAGTTACGCGAATCTTGGTCCGATTCTAAGTCCGACGCGAGCAAAAGAATCATGGACGACCGGCTCCTCGCTCAGTTTTTGGCGGGATTAAGGGGAGAAATTGGGAGATTCGTGTTAGTTCGAAATCCCAAAAATATTGTGGAGGCAGAGGAATACGCGACGCAAGAGGAAGCGAACGCAAGGAGTTATACCTGTCATCTCGATGGGGTAAACGCAGTGCAATACCCATTTTCGCCCGCGTGCTATCCCTATTCTCCTCAAGAGGGAATCGCGATACAGCAGGTCCCACCTCGATTTAACGATTACGGGGGCCAGGTTAATGCTGCATACGCTTTCCCTCTAGAATCTTCCGCAAGGAAGGCGCAAGTAAGGAATCCAGAAGCGCGTAACGCCGCCCCCACTTGCTACAATTGCGGGAAGATGGGTCATTTCTCGCGAAATTGCACCTCGAGGAAAGGGGTCCAAGGGAGTAAATGCTTTTACTGCGGTCAGGGCGAACATTTATCGAAAGATTGCCCACTGATAAACTGCGGGTTATGCAAAAAGAACGGACATCGCCCGATTGAATGTCCCTCTCGCGAGTCTTTGCGCAATTCGGGAAACATCGTCACCCCGACCAACGAGTCGGGGAGGAATTTGAATTAATCGATGTGAGGCCAACTGGTGGGATTATTCCCGACAGTAAGGGTAAAGGAGATCAGGTGGATATTAGTAATAAGGAATCGAAGCATAACGGTATAGACTGCCACCAAGCGTTAGTAAGCTTCGCGGAGAAAGGGTCTGGAATGGATATCTTAATGAAGAGGAATAAAGATTTAGTGTCGCGAACTGATAGTTTTTTTGGTCGCGAATATACGATTGAGAATAGAAAAGCTCTCGAATATAGCAATGGAGAGTTAAGAAATTTGGTCGAGTCGGAGAATGATGTATTCATCAATGTAGTTGATGATTTAATAGATTTTGGCGAAGAGGAAACGCGAACAGAATCGAGTACTGAGGATACTCGAACCGTACATTATTGTCATGAAGATCTAAAGGATTTGGTCATCGAGGCATCAGTGCCGGAAACCCCTGTTAAGGATGTTATGAAAGATAGCTTTAATTCGATCTCTGACGATTTAATATCATTTGATGGTATATATAATAAAGTTTTCGAAGGGACCTTTAATACGGTAGACATTTTTGGTAGTATAGTTGAGTCTGGTGAGGCCGATGCTTTACCGTCAGTGGTTGTATTTAGTGAATTGGGAAATAGCAACACTGACGTCGGTTATGGAATCGGAACCGACTCTAATTGTAATGAGGGAAAGTCTAGCTGTTTAGATTCCGAGAGTGGTCCAGATGATATTATCGTCAGAGAGTCGATTAGAGTATCGCCGTTTTCGGTTGAGGAAGCTCAGGAAGAGCTTAAGGGGTACAAGGATGAAAATGTTTTAATGTTTAAGGATGACCGTGATGTAAATCCTCAGATAGAGCATGAGGGATATGAAGATAAAAATGTTGGGACGATTGAGAATGAAAAGGGTGTAACGGTTTTAGCAGTCGAGGAAAGAGTTAATTGCGATGAGGCAATTCCAATGCCTCGTTTAAATGCGCGAATGATTGAACGAACTTTTAGAGGAAAGCACCAAATGGGTGTAAAATTTTCAGAAAAGATAAAATTCGGTAAGGTGCCATATGAATACGAATTCGAAGTCGCGGACGAGAATTTTTGGCCAAATATACCTGAGGATGAAAGTTTGGGAATTGATTCTTTTTCCTCGCTTAAGTCCGCTTCGATCTCGAAACCTTTGGTAGAGGTGAATGTTATTGAGACGAAATTACATGAATATAGATTGTCGGAATTGGACAATTTGAATAAGCACTGTCGCAGCTATAAGTCGAAATATTTCACTCGCACAAAAAGCTGTTTTAATTGCGGAAAAATAGGGCATTTGCAGAGAGACTGCACAGTAATCTCGCGAGGAACTCGCAGAGAACGAAGTGATACGCTCTTCAGCTGCCAAAACGAAGAAGCGTATCACCATACGAAAAGTAAGGGAAGGGTTGACCCTGAAATTAGACCATGGAAAAGCCGCCCCATGAGGAGCAGAGTCTTCTCATCTCAGAGAGGAGACCATGGAAAGGGGTATATACTCAGAGAATCTCGTAAAGCGCATAATTCCGAGGATACCTCGAATGGGTACCCGAGGACATTGATCAGCGCGGAGAAGGTGGGCGTACGAGACCAGACGCTGAGACTTCCGAATCTGCAAGGCCGCGGTTACCCGAGCCGAATCTTCTGCGGGCCCGCGAGGAGAATAAGAGAGAATAGAATGGGAATTGACGGGGATTCGGGAGAAAAGAAGAGGGCGAGGCCTCCAGGACGATCCGCGGATGACACGAAGGGATCGTGCGTCTCGCCCGACGCTTCCGAGGATTCCGCTGTCGCTGTACCTGCGTCTTCGCGCTCCCGGAGGAGGAGAGCAGACCGCGCGCTTAGGAAGGTGACTTCAGGATCCACCCTAGGTAACACGGAGGGAGACGGCGAAGCGGAGGCAAGTGGCACCAAGACGATGGGACATTCCTTCAGCGATCAGAAGAAGTTAGCGGCCAAGGGGACGGAATCGTCGCAAGCTGACCGCGAGCTCAGGAAGGGGATACTAAGAACCAACCTGAGCGAGGCGGAGGACGATGAAGCAGATTCAGACGGCGCCTACACTAGCGGAATGGAGTCAGTCGGCGCTAAAACGAGGGCCCTGAGAGAGAAGGATGAGAGAACGGAGATCTTCCCGGAGGTGAAGAGACAGTTCGGGGCGCGCGAAGGTAGCACTGATCCAGGTATGCAAGAAATCAGGAGCGAGAATTTATCGGAAACGAAAGTGGACTTTGTGGAACACGAATTGATAAAGACAAGTGCCAAACGAGTGTCGTGTGTAAATCGGATATTTGGGTGAGAATTAGCGAAAAAATTTTTGTGATTTAGGGTTGATTTAGATGCATTTTTACTTTTGATATCTTATATGTGTTGAGTGAATGTGACCGTGCATGTCAATACGGAGGACAGAGACAATGGACAAAAGAAGTAGATGCGAACTGATTAGTGAAAAATATTTTCCATACAATTGATTAAGGTGCTTTTGATATTTTTTTAAACTTACTTTATATTGTGTTTTCCATTTGTGTGTGGGTATTTTCAGTGAAGGGTTTGAGTGCTTTTGCTTTTGTTTTTTTTTTGGAACTTGATTCATGTTGCGTTTGTTGTTGGGATTTTTTTTGATTTCATTTGTATGGTCGATATATCGACCATTCT
This sequence comes from Pachydiplax longipennis, assembly GCA_036926295.1. Lineage (NCBI taxonomy): Eukaryota > Metazoa > Arthropoda > Insecta > Odonata > Libellulidae > Pachydiplax > Pachydiplax longipennis. Next base: position 7,939,606 of record JAVFKF010000044.1, on the reverse strand, counting down.
TTTGCCGCCGGGGTGATGTTGTAGCGATCCTTCGGGTGATCGCGTCCTAGCTCTCAGAAAGCGTGGCGTCCCTTTTTGAAAAAAAGCTAGCTTTTCCAAGAAAACCATGCGTTTTCTTGGAAGACGCTCCAGTTTCAACCGTCGCTAAGCGTGGGGTGTCACGTGGGTCAAGGGACGCGGTCACCCAGAGTATAAATAAGGTGCGGTTTTTGGCGTCGGGGGGTCAGTTCGGGATCCAGGGCTGGATGATATCTCTCTTGGTGACTTCGCTCTGGGTCTCGAATAAGGAGGCTGAGTAAGTGGGAGAGAATTGGACCGCGTGGATGATATTCTTTGTAGTGACTTCCGTGGCTGCAGTTCTCTCCTCCTTGGGCAGTCTCCGATTCTGGGGGTCAGTTCGGGATCCAGGGCTGGATGATATCTCTTATGGTGACTTCGCTCTGGGTCTCGAATAAGGAGGCTGAGTAAGTGGGAGAGAATTGGACCGCGTGGATGATATTCTTTGTAGTGACTTCCGTGGCTGCAGTTCTCTCTCCCTTGGGCAGTCTCCGACCGGCGGGTAATAGGTAGGTGGGGTTCTATTAGTTTAAATTTATTATGGGGTCCTACGGGGATATTTTTGGGGCCTTAAGCCCTTGAATGTTAGAGCAGGCGATTAGTTTTATTTGGTTTAATATGTTCAAGTTGTTGTTCTTCCTTCGTGTAAATGTATGTCAATGTAAATAAAAGAAGTCAGAACCGGAATCCCACGATGATTATTCTAGTAATCCTAATCGAGATGCTCTCACAATGTCGTGGAACTCGGCCCCGCGACAATAATTAATTGATTTTTGACGATCGAATTTTGGAGTGCGCATGGCATTCATCGGCTCGTAATTTTCGAGTAAATACGGTATTTATGTATTTTTTCTGTATGCTTAGTTTATAAGTTAGCTTTGTTTAGTATGGATATATCTATCAGGTATCTTATTATTTCCTGTTATATTTAGAGTTATATCAAGGCTGACTAGTTATATCTAGTTAACTTTTTCGAAAGAAAATCCTTTGCCGATGATAATTCGTATAGCCATCGAGGGAAAACGTTATCAACAGTCGATTCAGTGAAATATCTTGGAATAACCCTCGTGAATAACATAACTTGGGCTACCCACATCGCCCACAAATACATGTGGTCGAGCTCTTAAGAAACTCGGCTTCGTCAAGAGAATAGTCGGTTGGAGCGAATAAGCAATATATCGTATAAGCATAAGCCTTCTGGGAAACATCTAATACATATTTCGGCGACTACATCTCCATCCTTAGAGGTAACCTTTGGCAAAAATAATTGATTCTGTTTGTTTCGGTGCCGTTTCGATGCCCTGTGATCTGTATATGTCGCAACTGGAGAAAATAAAGGCAAAAAAATACCTCTTGTGGCTTTTCTAATTTATTATCTACGCTTCCGAGATGACTTTTTGTCTTGAACGTACAAATCCCTTAACAAGGTGAGTCGTTCGTAACAAGTTTGAGGAAATTACGATTTGTTATTATATTTAGTGCATGGTTTCTGCGGATGTCATGCCTTCCCGCATTAATTGTTTGAGAGAGGGAGTTGATCAATGTAACTTCTTTAATCGCCTAATAAATTGTAGATTATATAATTGCTCCAATTATCTTTGCCTCTAAAACTTTCTCTCCCTTCTTTAGGAAAGCCTTTCCCTTACTAACTCAGTCATCGCGTTCATTAACTGAGTTATTGATGTACAAAGCATTGTCAACAAAACTGCTCCAGTTAGCATCAAAGAAGTATTAACTATTCGTTTTCTGTTAAGTCATCTTCATGAGAAACCTCCTGGACTAATAGCGTCATTCTAATGTTCCGACGAATTCTGGCGGTCGCCGGATTGTCAATAATTGTTACGTGAATTGAAAAGTGATTATGAAAATTGGTGTTAGCTTCCATGTGTTTCAAATGAATGATTTCAGCTCAAACATGTTTGTCTCTGACATTTCGGTGCTAACCGCGTGTTGAGAACTTGCATGTTGGGCACAGCGTCTCACGAAGGGGATCGTCTTGTAACTTAATAATTAATTGAAAATTTTATCACTGCCGCCCAAAATGAAAAGGTATTAAATCTTTAATCTTATTTTTATTAATTCATGAGATATTCAACTTCAAGCAATAGCTAAGAAAAAGGTTTGCCGCGTTTACAAGTTAACTTCGCTAACTTTACGTAATATTCAGAGTTTTTCAAGTGTAGATAAGATAAAGTTTAATTCGAATATTTTTTGAAATTTTCAATTGTATATACTCGAACGAGCATTTACATTCAGCCACATAAATACGTATTTTTTGCTCGTACATTTTTCGAAAAAGAGACGTAATATAATCTTGGATTCCAGGACGCATGATATAACATTGAGATTTAATCATCAATTTTCTGCATTTTGGTCGCTTTTATTTTTCATTAATAACTCTTTACAGTCGTCCATCGCCATATGTCAATTTGCGACTGAGGGTATTGTTCCCACCTGAAACTTCCTTAACTTATCGAAAAGAGATAATAGCCAGTTTAATGGCTGATGATAATTTGATTCAAATTAACTATTTAAATTTGTCGTGATGGCATTTATACGTTAAGTCTTATTTTTCTCCGAATATATTGCTACTATCCATTATGTTAAGAGCCAATCAATTTGTTGGACCAAAAAATAGACTATTAGGGAAGAGGACAGCACCCACAGAAAAGAGTTGTAAAAGTCCTCTAAAACCTTACTGATATTTGTGGGAATTTTGATTGTTTAAAAGTTGCGTTCCTTAGAAAAGTGTCAGTCTCCAGAAGACTTAAACTAAATTCATTCCAGAATGAGGCTGCGAATCTTCCGGTCAATATCCCCTCTGCTGCGCTGGAGTGAAGCATTAGGCCTCTCACCATTGGAATCCTCAACTGCCACTTCTCTGTGCATTGCCCTCGTAGCTGCTTTCACCCTTCTTTCCCTTCCTCTCACCTACCCCATCCTAACTAGCACATTCTCTCATTCCGCCATCACCACCATCAGCGATGCTTTTGTCTATTTCTTGCGCAATATTCTTGGGATCTTGAGTATCATGTGCTTCCTCAGACGGCGTAGAGTTGCCTCAGAAATCTTCCAGAAGGTGGGTACTCCCTTTGTCAATGACAAGAAGCACTTGCAGAGGATAAGCAGCCTCCTCAAGTTGCAGCTTTCTCTGGTAAGCATCGTCTACACCATCCTGGTGATGAGTGGGATCTACAACCTCCTCCTAGGATCTGGTTTCCTCACGGGTTTGACCTTGAGTCTGCTCTTCTACTGGTCTCTGATGCATATCATCATCAAGATGCAATTTTTCACTCTTCTTCAGCTGCTTCGTCTCCAGTTCCAATGCCTCAACAATTGCATAGAACAGAACCGGAGTGATGGCATTCGGAGGTGTGCATGTGTACACATTCGGTTGTATCGGATTTGCCAATCTGCAAATCAGGTCTATGGACGACCACTACTCTTCCTCATCCTCTATGATTTCCTCAATTACACCTTTGCCAGCTACTTCTCAGTGCTGTACATCCTTGGAGCAACAGTGCCTGACCGCTTCACCATCAACCCTATCTTCCCTATGCTTTGGACTGCTTCTGTGTCTGCAGGGACCATCTGTATCTTGGCCCAGAGTCACTCAGTCCTTGCTGAGGTACCCTAACTTCATATCTATCTTCATTTTATGGATAATTATGATAACAGATATTTATGCTCTGAACACTCCTCCAAAGTATCCTACCCTTCTATTGATATTTTGCTTTCACTATGTTTAGATTACTGATTGAAAACAATTCTATGATATACCTTACATAGCAAGCTGAAGCACAGTAAGATTAATTGGATTATAGTAATTGATATTTTACAGTATTGAAAAATGTCATACATTAAGATATCTTATAGATTTTCCTAGCTTAACTAAGAAGATAATTTGAAAATTATTGTCATTGAATTTTCATAGAATTGATTCATCTGAATCATATTCTGACAGAATATATATAAATTTAAATGTTTTTAATATTTATTGAATGAACATTATTTACACTTTCTTTATGTACTTAATGCACATTTTTCATGGCATCTGAAGGCTGAAAAAACAGGAAGACTTGTGTGCATAGCAATTCTCAATGCCCAAGACAGCCAAACTAGGGAGGAGGTGAGGACAACAGTTACTTAAAAAGTTTTTTTTTATTTTAGAAAATAATTTGCAAACTCTGTTCATATATCTTTGGTTTTAATATATAATTACATGCAAAAAGCAGTTCATTAATAAAGAAATTCAGGGATAATTACAATGTCCATTGTCATTTTGAGATAAATATATGCAGTATATTGGTTTGCTTCATAGATTTTAGAACTTCATTGACCAAATTAGAATTGTAAATCTTTCTTAAAAATTTTCAGGGAAGAAATTTGAAATATAAATGAAATTAGAGATGGTTTTCCATTTTCAGCTGCATCTATTCTCTCATCAATTGCTCCATGCTAGAGTTCATCTTGCTGCTTCAGGATTCTTACCACTGCGCTTTGACCTCATCACATCTGTACGTCTCTCTCATACTTCTCACTTGTGTAATAAAATTTTACTTTACATTCCTTGCCAATAAGGAAAAATTGATTTTTATCAGAAGTAAACATTGATAATGCTGGCATCTAAGGAGATAAATTTAATTAAATATTAATAAACTAATTCATTGATATTAATTAGCCAAATTATGCTAGTTAATATCAATGAATAAATCTTACATAAACTATATTTCAATCTCTTCTAAATGTGCAAGTGATTGAAACTTGTCATTGCCCCTACGAAATTAAACATAGTCTCCATTAAACAATGACTAACTGTAAAATACGATTTTGGGGCATAGTGAATGAGCTATGCTTAGTTAACAGTAGAATTTTTTCATTTTACAGTAACTTACTTGTAGATCCACCAATTCCCATTGCCGTATCTTGAAGAATGAAACTTTTAGTGTACAGTATATGATATAGCATCATTCACTTCTGTGCGAGTCATGTTAATGGTTGTGATAATATAAAACCTACTTAGGCTTGATTGATTTTGAATGATAGCATTCATTTTAGTCACTCCTTTAAGGATTCTTGGAAAAGTGTTACAAATGGCGTCTTAATGCTCCATATGAACATTCTCGCTTGAAAGGATCCTGTCATTGTGAGAAAAGCAGAAGACAAACTACCTCACTGCTCATCTTCTCTATTTTCATTCTTTCTCTAAAGATTTTGATTACTACATTTTGAAGGATTCTTGATTAAATTATACTTCCAGCTGTCTACTTTTCAGACGGATTTATGTTGAACCACAATTCAGGTCAGACAGATTTGAGTTATTTTTGAATATTTACAGAAGACTACATTGCAAAGTTGCCTAATCCATTCTTATCTTGATGGTAAATGTATTTTAGTTATAGTGTGATGATAATAATAATAAATTTATTATGGGTATAAAACCCAATTAAATAATACAAAAATCATGTTTCCATCATATTTACAAAATCAAAAAAGAAAAATAAAATCATTACATAAATCAGTCTTCGAATATAAAAAATCACATTACTATTTGCATAAGAAATTATTTCTGGAATTTCCATATTCTTAGGTTCTGTGTATATCTCTGAAAAATAGTTAGCAAATAAATTTGCTACACTAAAATAGTTGTCAGCCGATGTATCACCAAGGAACATACTGTGAGGAAGTTTATCCAGAGATTTTTGATTTTTACAAATGCCCAGAAATGTTTCATGTTATAAGAGATAGTGTACCTTTTCCAGGTAATCTTTGTAACATTGCTCAGCTAGCGTCTTGCATTTCTTTCTTAAGAAGTTGAAATTATTGTAATCAATTAGTTGAGATGAGGTTTTGTTAGCTTTATGAGCAGATTTTTTAATGCTAATAAGCTGTTTAAGGTCTGATGAAAACCATTTTGGATAGCTCCCATTATAAATCTTTATCTTAGGCATAAATGATATTATTGCATCATGTAAAACTTTATTAAATATTTCTAGATCAATATCGACATTAACATTACAAAGTAAACCTGCCCAGTTTATTCCATGAAGATGCTCCATCAGTGAAATGTAGTCACAAGACTTATAGTCAAAAAGTTCCATGGAATAATTTATCAACTGAATGTGATCCTTTAACTTTAGCTCTAAGTAAATAGCTGGGTGGTGTTTATCACAAGGTAGTATTGGAACTGAGGCAGAAATATAGTACAGGATGAATTAGTAAAAGAGGAATTGTTGTTTTGATTCTGGATGCTATTATAGTAATTTGGGAGAGACCCAGAAGAGTGAAAACATCAACAATTCTTTTAGCTTGCGGATTCATGGGAGAATTAAAAATATTTCCCCAATCTAATCCTGGTAAGTTGTAATCACCAGCAATAAGTATGTCATTGAAGTTTTGTAAGTTGGCTATATATTCTAAGGACTGCACATGAGCTTCAAAAGATTCATAGCTTGCAGTAGGAGGTAAATAAACTGATCCAACTAAAACTTTCTGTTTTCCCCCACGTATACAAACATAAAGTTCTTCAACATTAGAATGAAAAATAGGGATGGCAGAAGATTTAATGTATTTTTTGATAGCAATTAATACTCCACCCCGTTTTCTTTTTAGATGTTCTTTCATTCCTATTAACTCTATAAATGTTGTAATCATTCAGACCAAGCTCAGCAGAAGAAATGTCAGGATTTAACCAAGTTTCAGTAAATATTAAAATGTCATAGTCTTCACAAGAGGTAGCAGATTTTAATTCTCTTACTTTTGACTTAATACCCCTGATATTTTGGTAATATACAGTGAGCTTGTTTAATATATACCGTTTTTTGACAGAGTTGTTGATTTTCTTGACAGTTTGAGAACACCTTTTTCATACCTTATTGTCCAATCAGTTTCACCTACATTCTTCTTCTCTTCTAATTCAAGATGCAGCTTCTTCAGGTGTTCCCTCTGCATCACAGTCAGGTCAGGTTTGATGCGCACTCTTCCAGTAATATGTCTTTTAATCCTTAACACTTGAGTAACTTCAGCTGAACTTTCCATAATCACCTTCAATGGTCTATCTCCTGAAGATATTTTTGTTCCTAATCTATGACATCTTATGTTTGTCAGTGATACATGAGGTACTGTAGCAAGGATGTATTTAACCTTCTGTATGTCTTCTCTGTTACTTTCTTGGTTGCCTTCAGGTATGTTGGAGAAAAAGAGATTGTTGGCCCTATTGTTTCTTCTCTAATTTCAGCGATTACATCTTCTATTTCATTCACGTTACTATTTTGTTTTTCATCAGATGCCTCCATTTTCTTTTTCATATTCTCTATATCACTTCTCAATTCACATATTAAGTCTTTTAGTTCCTGCACTGAGTCTACACTTCAGCGCAAGCTATTGGTGTTTCCACGCGTTAGGTTAGGTTCCGATCAGGCGACCACGTTTTTTGTAGTTTACGAAAAGCACAGTTCTAGGTTAGGTCCTCTAGTAAAAGATAAGAATATAAATGAAAAATACTCGTCACACCACTGGCCACCTCTACACTACACAAAAACACCGTAAAAACTGTATTTATCAATCAGTAAACTGTTGGTCACCACACTGCTTGCACAGATATAAATGAAAGGTAAACTGACGATTTGTACTCAGATTTAAGGAAAAACGTGATCCCAACTTTTGTGCAGGGCCAGAAGAAGGTATAGAATGTAACAGTAGATAGCACTATTGATGAAACTCCAAACTTCCACAATAAATTGAACTTAATTATCAACCACTGACGCACACCCCTAGCTAACCACAGGGCCCATGATGGGAGATATATGGCAATTAGCTATTTTGCTTTGTATAGCATATAAATGCAATATAATTTCAAATTGTGGATTATTAATTCACTCTTCGGCTGAGCAGAATTAATGGAATAAAAAGTTTCTATCAGTTAGTGTTGCTCAGGAAATAGTCTGGAAGCATGGAAGACTTTGTTAAGGAACATTTGGAACATTGGCATACCTAACTTTTGTATTTCTACAATCTTCTTATTGCCATTGCTTGGAAAAGCTAATGAAAAAGAAGAAAGCTTGTACTTCTGTTTACATATATGTTTGCATGTATGTTGACATTTGAACATTTGCTCGGTCTATTTAAAGTACTCATAGCTTTAAGCATATTAGGATTACAATTGTTGCCTTGTTTCAATGAGTTTTATAAATATATGTGCCTAATTTTAAAGTGTCTCAGAATTTTTGTTTTATATCTCCTTTAATAAGCAGTCACTTAGAAATGCAGAAGAATAATCAGGATAAAATATTTATGAATATTCTTTCTATACTTGCTGTTTCAGGAAGATTTACTTGATATTTCATATCTTCAGCTTTAATCTTATCAGTGATGATAATAATAACAATATTTATCTTCTAAAAAATTAAATATAACTTTTGGTAGCAAAAGAGGTTTAAAAAATTCTTTAATTGCGGATATGCTAGTGACTGTTGGGCACTGGAATATCAGCTATTTGAGAGTTTTTCAAACCTCTTATTCATTTACCCCAGAGTTCTAATTTCTTTTCTTTCTTCTGGTAGCAGTTTAATTGGAATTTCCAAGGAATTGAAAATCAAGAATGATTATTTTATAATATGATAGAGAATGAGCAAAAATTGGGAAAAGAGCTTAAAGGATTTTGATATGATGAACATTATCTTTAAAGACAAAAATTAAATAAAAGTTGGTCAACATTCAAACTTTTTTGTATAATACTCACTTATGGAATGAGATTTTTTGCATTATGGGTGGTTTAAAGTTATTCAAGCCAATTGTAAAATTAATTTTGGGATTCTATAATTCACTTTCATAAGGTTTATTCTCATTTCTATTGCTTCCATACCTAAATGATCTGGTACAAATGGAATTATTTCAGATGGCAAAGGCAATAGTGACACATTTAGTGATATTGATCCAGTTCCAGCTGGCATCCAGAGAAAACACCCACTGACTCTTCATTCTAATTAAAGATATTCAAATCATGCTATGTGTATTTCTACTATATGTGCTGTAAGCTATCATCATTATGAAATTACCTGAAATGAGTAATATTATGCTTCATTCTTAACTTTCCATGGTGTTAGTGATATTTCGTAAGATATATAATTTGGTTAATTCAAGCCACTTTTTTTACATCAGTTACATATGTTACTAGCAATGATGAGTAGAATGATTTATATATTATATACATCAAAGTATATACACTTTTACCTCATACTGTACTACAGATTTCTGGAAGAGATAAAGAGCAGTAGATTCTACCATTATTTAAATACAAAGTCAAAGTTTTCTTACATTAAAAAATGTTATAATCCATTGATGAGTGTCTCTTTCAAATGATATTTTTGTACAAACTTTCACTTCATATTCATGTTTTTTATGTGCGTACAATAAAACATATTTAAGACTCACTCAAGACACTATCCCAATTAAGACATGGTGTTCTCTTGGTCTTAATCCCTACCACATGAATTGCATGGTGAAGATGCTGTTTAAGACACTTTAATATTCACTTATAGTGTGGTTTTTCCCATCCTCAGATTTAATGCAACCTGCTTTAGCCAATCAACCATCTCATTCAATAGACCAATAATTTTATGTCTGTCATGAATTCATCTTAAGGAAAATTAGATCTCAAACATTTTTGAGAGTATGTCATTTCTTTGAAACAAATCCTTTTCACAATAAGAAAATTTTAGTAACATCTTTATAATAAGAACAACATGATCCCAAGGCAAATGGAGAGAAAAAAAGGCTGACATGATGGGACTGAACCCAGATCTTCCTTTTTTATGCAGATGCTTTATCCAATTAAGCTATCAAGACACAGTTAACATGCCATTTTGGGAGACTTTGTTGGCGCAGGCATTTTTACTCTGCTGGCTAGATAGATTAATTGGATAAGATTCAAAAGTGAAAGATCTGGGCTCAAGCCGCAGTCCTACCAGCCTTTTCTCATGTCTATTGTCCTTGGGACTTTTCTTAGGCGAATGCCTCCACATGCAAAATCTCCTTAAACCCTTTTCCTATGAACTACTTAATATTATTATATTATATAATTTTATATTATGTATTATTTATTAATATTTATTATATTATAAATCATCTAAATTCATTTCATCCAACATGCTACCTTAAGTCATCAGCATGTGAGGACTATTAAAAAAAGATGAAAATATTTTTCACAGCACATGGTGAAGATATAATGCTGAAACATTTTTCAGGGTAGAACTAAGAGATTGAATGTGCTAAAGTCTTTGTATAGGATGTGAACAAAGTATACTATTTAGTTTGCCTTTCTCCTAAGAGAAATGGAATTTCTCATTGATGAAAAGTTTTGTATCTCTCTGCAAATATTTAACATGGAAGTGTACAGAATGTTACAGAAGACATATGAGGATGATGAACTGCTGCAATGAAGTGTACTTTAATGGTTGAAATATTTAAACAGGGCCATGAGGTCAATACAGAATGGACAGATCATATAAGGGAACAAAACTGCTGCCACAATCATTATGTGGGAGTTTCAATACATAACAATGGGGGAATTGACAGGCATGTTAAATGGTGGTTTTTTTATCACCTTGTATGATAAAAGGGTGTAAAATGAAACTCCTATGAAGATAATGGGTTGATTTGATTATGGATAGAACTTTCTCTTTGTATTACTGTATTTCATATGTACTGTATCAATGCTTCATTCTCTGAATACCTTAGATTGAAATAGTGATGAATGAGTATTTTTAATTGAGTCATTTATCACCTTCTGGTGATTGTTACATTGCAAGCTAACATTCCTGGTGAAATCTTAATTAAGTAAGAAAGATTAGTAAGTCCAGTGGGAATTAATTTTTATGAATAAAGTAAAGGTTTTCTTTTGCTGTCTGTAAATTAATACTATGAAAATTATATTAGTCAATTCTTAAGAACTTGTGGCAATATCTTTATGCCCTAAAGAGATTAAGAAAAAATGCTTTATGAGCATAACATAGATATAATTTCATATGAGAATTATGATAGGAAGCTCATATGAATTAAAGATAAAATTGATATAATATAAGGAACTTAAAAATATTTTAAAAAGTGCAGAGTTTAGCTTTTAAACCATCAAAACAGTAATTTACCCTTTACTCTGTATGAAAAATATATTTTTCATGTGGAATAAATTTTGAATCATGTACTATTATACTTGTTTCCTGATGGAATTAAATCTGTAGGTTACGAGGTGTAGAATGGACAGTGTACCGTAATTGATCCTTCTTGATTAATGACTAGGACTTTGAAGATTAATGGAATTAAAACTATTATCCATAAAAATACTATCAGCAAATCAACATTTATGGATAGATGAAGGTGATTTTTTTTAAGGTGACCTTTTTACCAGTTGCCATTTAGTTTGGAATGATGACATTATATATACAAAATTTTATAATGATTAATTTATTATCATAATTTTTGACAGTTACAAAAGAGGCTTTGCTTCCTCCTAAGTACATGCATACAACAATCAACAAGAACAAAGCATTTAGTGTTCCACTTTCCTCAACTTTTATTAAAAGCTGATTGAGTTTTGTGTGGGTTAAATCATATTTCTTCCTGAAGCTGACAAACCCATAGTTGGATTTAGTAGAGAAATGCCAATACTGACATAACAAGGGAACGTCGAAGCAAACGCAGGCATCTAGTAGAGCCTCAATCCCACCAGAGGCGAAGAGTGAATCATATGGGACACAGCTGCTGATTGATTGATCGTCCTGCCTTGACGTTTCCTCACTGATGGTAGGCTGTAACCATTGTGATTGGATTAAAAATAGGGACTTCATATGCATATACTCACGGTAAGGATTTTGGGTTTACAGGACTAGGTTTTAGAGTGCCTTGATTTTGGAAATAATCGGATCAACAGACACTAAGGGTCGACAATTTCAAGAAAATTGATTTATATCTATATTCCAGAAGAATTCCCACCGTATAGTTACAGACAAAAATTTGGTCAAATTAGTCAAATTTATTAGTCCTTAAGAACCCTTTATTTTTATTGCATGAAAACTAATTTAAAGTTTTAGAATATTGATAAGGGTCAAGGTAATTAGGAGAGTAATGATTATTTTCTCACTCTTTATAACAAGGATTTTGTGACTGCTTGATGAATTTTGTTAAGAAAAATTCATCATTCATTATAAAGTTTTTGACAACAAACAAATTTTATATTTCATTGTCATTGCATCATCAAACTTTCGAAGAGCCATCAACATTATCCAACCACAAAACCTTACCAGGCTTGTCCACGTTTCGAGTGGCTCTTCTATTCAGCACTGTAATTAGGTTACTATCACTGTACATTGAATATGATTTATGGTTTTAATTTCCATAATTAAGATTGCAATACCATCTCAGGGAATAGAATATCCCGAAGACCGCAGAGGATATCAAAATCACTTATAAAATTGTCCTTGCACTGGCACTCACCTCAAAAGACTTGGACGCGATGGTTCTCTCTGTCGCAAACAAGAATATTTCCATTGGCCATGACTGCCACTCCCTCGAGGCCCTTGAACTCGCCGTCCCCGGAGCCCCAACAGCCGAAGGCTCTCAGGAAGGCTCCGTCCGGATGGAAGATCTGTATGCGGTTGTTGCCCGAGTCCCCTACGAAGATGTAGCCCTGGTCGTCCACAGCCACTCCCCTAAACATATTAAACAGTCATTCGTAAAGCATTCTGTTGACATTGCCAATCCTACATCACTCTCTTCCCTTTGGTTCGCATTCAGTCACGTAGCCTACGGAAGCGGAATTTTCAAGGATATTTCGCTCTAATACAACCTCAGATCTCTAATATAATAATGACCGTTGTGTTAATTACATGGTAATTTATCCAAAGTCAAAACTTTCAACGATTAAAAAAATTCGCTTTGTTTATCGATTTTTTCCCTTTGTAAAATTTAATTATGAATATTGCTCGTTGTCAATGCGAAGAGTTAACGAAGTAATCTCTACTTTTATCTCGATAATTGTTTACGATTTGAGATCCCGAAAGCATTGGTAAAATACATCTATTATTATCGATGTATTTACGTATTGTAATTCGTAAAATCATACACTCTCGATTAATTGTCCCTTTAATAAACAATATCGGTTGTTGAAGATTCGGTATATACCCATGCACAATGGATAATAGTTTCTGTAATAAATATGGAGTAAATAAATGGTGGCAATCAATGATCGATTTAAATTAATTATAATGAACATATTTTAGTAGATGAAACCATTGAGTAAGTATACTCACTGTATGGTGAAATTATGATGGAAGATAATTCCTATGGATGGATAATGGATATTGTTCCTATGATTTAACGGTAGTTTATAAGTCTCTGTACTGAGAAAGATTTTAACAAACAGAAATTATGAATATTAAATAGAAGCAGAAATTTGCATCTTTGATTATCGATATCCGATTGGGAAAATATCGTAAGAACAAAGAAAACTTGTGCTGTTATTTTGGTCGATTCCGAAAACTCGGTCAAAGTATTTCTTAGTACGGCGCGGATCTAAGAAGAACATGTATACCAGGAAAAGAGCGAAAAAGATCCGTTTTCCCGGTCACCTTGTGGATGATGATTTTTCGCTCTCATTTTCATCTCACGTGTAAGTGGAAAATCCTGGCTCCATCTCAAACAACGGAAAGATTATAAATGTTTTTCTTTGATTTATTAATTCTACCGCATGCCCAGACTTGTTATCAGTAAAAATGGGGCAGTTTATCCCTGCAGTATACGTTACCTTCAATGTCGTCTTGTTATGCGGTTAGTCTAGTTCACATTTACATATAACGTGTTCTATCTCCGAGATAGCTCGGATCAGTTAAATGTTTGCTCAGATGTGTTGTAAAAAGGCTACAGATGGTAGTGATTACGAGTAGACAGTAACGACGGCTTCATGAAAGCATCGTCGATATGGATAATGATCCCATTTTTCCTCTTTTAAGATTACAAGAAAGCGGAGAATATATACCTATATGAACAGTAAAAAGCAGGACCCACTTAATTGGAGACAACTCCATGCATAGTGCTTCTCCACTCATGCCTACACTTATAAAACACTGAAGTGGTATTCAAGCAATGCGATTGATTGATTGGCTGGTGGGTGAAGACGAAGGAACATATTGATTTACACAATCGAGAAGTTTGATTAAAGGGTCCAGTTCTGAGCTGAAAGCAGTCGTTAATAAACATTGCTAAGCTATGATAAAACAGGGTTGCCAGATTCCGAACTTTCTCTGGGACTAATCAATAAATTGTCCATTGAAATATGTGACAAGTCCGGGATTTTTTCAAGTTCAAAATTTCGAATGTATTTACGCTCATGATAAAATCGCCGCTGAATATACAATTGAAAAAACAACAAAAATAATTTCAAATTATTAATATTTTAGTATAATATCTGGAACGAATTTCACGGGGATATTTCATAGAAATAGAAAAAGTGACGCATCGTACTGTAAACCCCGAAGAGCAGCTGCAAATTCAAATTGCTATTTCAATGGAAAAAATATTCGTGGATATGGAGCATTCTTGTTCAATAACGGTACAAGACTTAATGCAGTGCTTGCCAACGTTTCGATGCTTTGGCTTTTCATTCCAAATGAGCGTGGCACTTTATAGCACGTTTTTCAGTTTCCCTCTGAATTAAAATGAGGTAAGGAAATCCCAAGCGTTGAATATATTTTCAAATAGTAATCCGTATGAACGACGAAATGACTCGCTTAGAAAATGCGAAATTTAAATAATAAAACCCCGGATACTAGGCAATACACCATGAGTTTACTTTCGGCATAGCGGAAAACCCGGGTTGGGAGATATTGACTTATATTGAGGGGCGTCTGGCAACCCTAGGTTAAAAACATCGATTAAGTGATATTCTGGTGATTTGCAGTCAAACCGTGAAGTAACAAGAGCAGGCGCACAAAGAGTCACAACTCTATAAAACAACTCTCACAGCAGAAGAGATGAAAAAGCAAGCATTTGTGTGCGGGAAATGTCTTTAGGAAAGTCCACAACTAGCACCCTAATTTTTATCGAAATGAAATACTATTATATTCGCATGTAAGCCGACGGTGGCTTGCATTTGGGGATGCTATCAGCCTCACTTATTAGTAATTCGACGTGTAACAGCTTCCTTAATTCCATTTGTTAAAATTGATAGCCAATAACCACTTCCCAATCTGACAACGACTTTCTTGAGCTTCAACCTCAGGATTCATGGTGGAGGCAAATAGGGTACTAAACAGGAGATGGAATCGCAATATAACCCTACAAAAGCCTTACTTTTACCGGAGAAATAACTGAATCCGAACAGAAACAGTGAAATCCTTGAATCCAAACCGAAAAAATTTTCTTCCTCTCCGAATTTCGGCTCCAAATTTGATGTTCCAAGATGCTCATTTTACTAAAGTGTAATTGGAGGAAGATTTATTAAACATATGAAACAATGATTTCCATCTAAGTATTATTTTAAAATGTATTCTAATATCGATGAAAACGCCAGAAATAATAAAAATCTTCCAGAAGAATTTAATATTATTATGGTTGGAGTGAATGAAGAACTGCTCGAACCGGTTCAACGTTGGCAGAAGAAAACGGAACTGAACCGATATTCGGCTTTGTTCTTTGAACCGGATAGAAAATATGGTTCGATTTAATGCTTACCTTTACTCCGAAAAATTAAAAAGTCCTCGATAACATCAAAATTTTCGATTATATTCGATTCTGGTGGAATTTGATCTCAGGCTGCGTCAGATATCTACGCAGCACAATTCCGTTTAAGGGATATATCGTGTATATTCAAAATTAAAGTTTATATTACTTCGAATATAATGTTATATGAATAGGATAGTTTATTATTGTAACTGATTGTAAATTTTAGATATATTTTGTTTTTTGGTGATCATTTCCACAGTTATATCATTAAGAAAACTGCTAAGGATATAGCTCTAAAAATTATTAGCTTGATACATAAATCATCCCAAATTATACTTCCTTTCCCCATAGTCTGCGATTTCTTTTACTTGGGAGACGAAATCTTGAGCAAAATAGTATAATTCATTGGTAATCAATTAATAAATGTTTTGTCTTGCCATGCATCCCATCAGCGACGCAATCATCTCTAGTCAGATGCACTGCTATCACATCTAAAGTTTATGGGCTGCACCATATCTGCTGCCTTTCTTTTAAAAGAAAAGTTTTAGTGCAAGCAATGTCATAATTCTTTATCATAGATAAGGATAGCCCTTTCGTAGATATTCTTCACCAACTGAATTCGTGTTTCCTGCTATTTTACTCAGGCTCTTCTTTAATCATTGCTCATCAGTATTGTCCTCTTTCAATTTTCCTCGATTTTGCCACTTCTTCTTGGTAAGGAGTGACCTCTTCCTTTGCTTAACTCAGGAATTCATCATCAGTTACTCGCTGTTTCTATTTAACGTTCCTAATATATTATAAAGCTATAATTTTTCTTAGATAGAGATATCTTTATAAGCTTTCAGTGACTAATGAGTTAAAGATATAGCTCGAGGTGCATTTCAAAATGGAATATGAAAGATTCTGTTCTTATTATTGAATCTCTCTGTAATCGCCAAAAGCCTTACTGCATGTAATCTCGTTGTATCTCATTATCAGAGTGTGTTCTATTCGACACGAATGCTACTACCGAAGTGAGGAGAGAATGAGTGTCTTCCTGTTGGTTCCCTTAAAAGACACTCTTCTCTCCTTCGATTCAGAAATATAATGAATGACTCTCAGCGAGAGCATTCAGATTAGCTGAGTTCACCGCAGAAATGAGGGCGGAGTTGTGGACATCATTTTCCTTGTCTAAGCGGGGGATTGATTTGGAAGGGGTCACCCTTACATACCTCCAAAGAGCCCGAGTACCTTCGCCTGGGCAGCGGGACAATTGGCGTTGTGGCAGGCAGGGATAGCTTCCTCTGTCTGCAATGAGTCCACCAGTTGGGGATTTTCGTCTTTAATTTGTACTCTCTTAAGTATCTCTCTCTAGAAATTGCTCCTTTTGGCCTCCTTTTTAATAAAGTCATCGATAATAACCTATGCTTTCGCGTCTGAGAGAGACGTGGGTTGGACTCTCGATCATTTATCCACATAATTGCTTTGGATTGTCGCTATCATTAAGATAAACAGACCGTGGATCGATGGATCAGTTCAGAGACGTCCGGTAAGTATCCTTTTTAAGAGGGATGGATTTTCACTTGTTAGATATTTAATGTGTGATAAATGGCGTCTTTATCCCTTAGCTTTTTACCGACTGACATATGACGGACTCATGCAATTGGCTTCCAAAAATTTCGAACGCTAAAGTGGGTGGGTTTTCCTTAACTATTTTTACCAAGTGTGTGTGGGAAGCTTTGCGTGGGATTAAAGCCAATCTCTCGTCAGAGTGGAAGAAAAGTTCAATCACGTGATAGTAGCGGTGCCTCTTTAATGTGTAGAATTTCCTGTGAGCTGTTCGTCTGGGTGGTCGCGCAATACTGATTTAAGTGCATCGCAATTAAGTTGTCGAACGACCACTGTTCATTGTCAAATTCGAAAACCTTTATCTTTGATGTAATAACAAAAGTAAAGTCTAGATATTTTGAGATCCATTGAAAACTATTTAGATTATAAAATATGTACATTACATCTATTAAATTTTTATTATCTGGGTACCGGTTTCGGCTTTGCATAGCCATTGTATGGTCACTAATGAGTTTATTAAAAGAATTCACATTAATCCAGCGCGCTTTATGTTTGAATTTAAACTTATTAGTGATCTGACTATAGCCATGTAAAACCGAAACAGGTTCTCAGATCTGTAGTTTTCTTGTGGGAAAATTAGAAGGGACTACGTTCTTGGGCAATATTAAGCAATTTTGCTTCCGATTATAATTGTATATGTTGTATTCGGATCGCAGTCAGAATCAATGTATCATACGAGAAAACGTATCTCCTTACTATTGTTTTATTTTCATTGCAGATCGTAATAAAAACCTGCTGATAGGAAAGTGTGTTTGTATTGTTACGTAAGATATGCTATCATGATGCTGAATGTGTGCATTTTTATTTGTGCACTTTTTTTCATTATTTTTATCACAAAAAAAATAAAAATCATCTTAACGCACGATGATTGGCATTCCTGAGAAAGAAATAGGATGTTCGCCTCCAAAGTTCCTTCTCTCATCAAATTATTATACTTTTCACTTAAGTTTTAAAAGAAAAATAAAATCAGATTTTGTCTAGCCTCTTTGTCTGGCAAAGAAATGGAGCACGTCGCTGTCAGCTCATTCATTGGATTGGTCATTTCATCAGCAATGAGTGTAAGGACTTGTGAAACTCATCTTGAGCAATTTGCTCACGATTTCTTAAAATATACCGAGAATAGGAAGTCAGAGGAAGATGTTTTCCTTGAATCGACAAGACCTTGGTTGATGTCACTCACCAGAGAGTAATTCAATTAGATTAATAGTAATAAGTTATTGCTTAAACTCTGCGGGTGTCAATGAGGGCCTATTGAAACGAATAAAATATTTTATTCACGTGGAAGAGGGACGAATAGTACTCGGTGATGATTTGTTCAAGTGACCCTAGTTGTCACCCAGACGGTCTTTACCCTTTATAAATCAATAACTTAAGTAAAGAGATTGACAGCTGTGTTAATATATGCCCGGTTTATATATGCAGAAAAGTCTCAGGAATGATTGATAGCGTTTCTATGATTCATTAGATAATCTAAAGTGGTTCAAACTCATAGAACTCAATGGATAGCTCCGAATAAGTTCTTGGACATTACGTCAGGGTTGCCCGAATAAAATTTGTATCAGATTCAGTTCAATTTCTTGCTGGTGCTCACAAATGACTCAAACTCAAGAACACACTTTCGAAGGATTTGCAGTAAAAATTCTAAAGCGTCAATTTGCGTATTGCCGGTCGGTGAGGTGAAAAGGTAAGACAGCTATACTGCTTTGTTTTAGTTGGGCTCCGTCCATAATTTACTGGAATATCCCTTTACTCAGCTTTGGCTTTCTGAACGGATGTGGGTTAGAAGCTATCTACAGATGAACGACGGTAAATATTTAAGTCGTTTGACTCGTACGCTAGTATTTGATTCTCAGTACTACATAGGGAATCATTAAGAAACAATAATAAATTTAAAAAGTTTTTAGCTATCTATTTATCTAAACGTATTAATGAGCGCATAGACAAAGTTATTTCTTTTATTAGTGAGTGCAACAAAACTTTTCAATCATACTGTATTATTATTGTGCTATGCCGTGCTGCATAACAATATACTCGAGAATTTCAAGGAATTGATTATTTACTACTCACAAAACCGAAGTAATTAAAAATGACGAGTTTTATATAAAAGACAAAAAACCAAAACTTGTTTCAGAAATGCCGATGGGCAGTAATATATAAAATTCCGTGTAATGTACCTATAGGTGATCCTCATGATTTTTTATTTTTCAGCACGCAAGTGTCGTTTTTCTTCATTGTTATACATATTTACGTATTATTTTATATTTTTAATCTTCTGCCTCAATTTCAGTCTCGGTCTACGCAGGATTTCTTTCTGTACGTATCGTCTTACACAAAAAGTGAAGGAATAAATAAATAAACGAATAAAGATTTAAAAAAACTAGGAATAAATAAATACATGAAATAAAGGTATGAATGATTGCAATGATGAAATAATAAATTAAGATATAAATTATAAAGGAATAATAATAAATTAACGAAAATATTTGATAAATGAATTGAATAAAGGATTGAATGTCTAAATGAAATAAATAAGCAAATGAGAAACTGAAGAATAAATAGATAAATGAAGAAATGAATGAAGAAATAGAAAATAATGAACAAAATGAATTTATAGATGAATGAATAAGTGAATGAGTTTTTTGAATGCGATTGCTGAATGTCATTGATTAGAAATGTAGTGTCAAAATCTTTGCTCAATAAGATGATTTTAAGGAAAGAAGGAGCTCACCTCGGGAATTTGAATTGCCCTTCTTCGGAGCCTTCGCTTCCGAATGTGGTCAGCACCCGTCCGTTGACATCGAATATCTGCACCCTGTGGTTGTTTGAATCGGACACTATCACCCTGTTGGTACTGCTCACCGCCACGTAATGTGGGTGTTCCAGTTGCCCTGGGCGGTTGCCCATGCTACCGAACTTCCCCACGAACGTGCCATCAGACTGGAACACCTGAACCCTGTGGTTCTCTTTGTCGCACACGTAGATGAACCCTAATGCATCCGTGGTCACCCCCCACGGATAATTGAACCGCCCGTCGGCCGCTCCCTGCGACCCGAAGGCCCTCAAGAACCTTCCGGACGGATCCAACACCTGAATTCTGTGATTGTATCGGTCCGCGATGATGTACTGTCCTATGCGGTTGACGGCCACTCCTGCAAGGCAGTCGAACTCTCCTTCACCGCTGCCGTAACTGCCGAATTCTTTGACGAAGATTCCATTGGCGTCGAACACTTGCACCCTGTGATTGCTGGAATCGGCGACGACTATGGAATTGTCCGGCCCCACGGCTATGCCGCGAGGCCAAGTAAAACATCCGGGCTCGCTCCCCCGACTTCCGATTTTGAACAGCTGTCTTCGCTTCTGCAAATACTGGTTCCTAGGGATATTTCCGAAACCTGCTGCCGTAGGAGAAGTGGGGGAGGTAGGCGTGTTTTTTTGGTCGTCGTCAGAACTTTCGAGGCTGGAGTTCCTGAGTGGGAGGCCAAGCGACAGGCGCCTCGCTGCCGTCGACGACGCCCCGGTCGTCCCTCCCAAACTGCTGTCCTTCGCTCTGCTTCCGTATTTGTTCTTGAGGTAGCGGGCCCACGAACTCAAAGCCGCGCCATCCTTTTCGGTGGACGTGGTGCTCGTGGTTCTTTCTGGAGAGTTCTCCCTGGACTTAAGAGCATGAGTTGATCTGCTGCGTGACAGGTCGCTTCCAGTGCCGTACCTGGACAGGTATGATGACCCCGAGGTGCTCGAGGCGTTGCTGGAGGCAGCCGGAGTGGTGGTAGTTCTCTCTGGTGCCTCGTCTTCGTCGTCCGCCCCGAAATTGTGTGAACTCTTGCTCCTCGCCAGTCGAGATCTCCTGTCCTTAATGGCCGCCAGTCGAGATCTTCCGCTCGGGTACTTGTCCTCTGTCGTCGAATACCTCGAACTACCTCCTTCGTCCTCTTCCGGAGACAGTGCTGCTGAGCTCTTGCTCTTGTTCAAGAACCTACTCGTGTATCCACTCGTGTACCGCGACGTGGGAGTCGTTTCTTCTTCTGCAGGCCTCGTCCTGCTCGTATACTTCCCTTCGTCTCTGTTCTGTCCATATCTACTGGAGTAAGGAGAAGTGGTAGTGGAGGAAGTCGTACTGGTGTTGTTAGTTGGGGAGGACAGGCTCGATCTCGTTTTGCCATAGGTGGTGGTACTGGGAGTTTCCCTGGCGTTGGCGCTCCTCGCCAAAAGGGGGCCGATATCGCTCTTTTCGATGCCGTCTGCTTCGTCTTTGGCCTTCGTCGGCGCCGCCGGAGTGGGCGTCTTGCTAGTCTCTTCCTCCGACTCCTCCTCGGATTCGCTCTCTTCTGATTCGGAGCTGCTCTCGGACTCCTCTTTGGTTGGCTCAGCGGCTGCAGGTGTGGATGCCCTCGGCAGGAATCGACTCTGGAACCGCGACGGCGTCGTCGTCGTAGATTCCTTTTTCTCTGATCCTGATGACCCAACGCGGGAACGCGGAGTGGACGCACTGCTCTCGGTCTTGGTAGCGGCGGGAGTCGTTTCTGGTGTCCGAGTTGTCAACTTCTTCTTGACATCGTCTGCAGTGTGTGCGGCGCCGGTTGAACGAACGGCGGATGAAGATGCGGAAGATTCTGAGGCGCTGCTGTCGGAACTTGCTGACCTCGTCTGGAAGCGGTCGGGGACTGTCACTTTGGCGGGTGTGGACCTGTCGTCGGCTGGGGCCGCGTCGGAGGATGCGGAGGACCTTCTGGAGGCCGTCTTGGATGGCGTGTCTGCCTTCCTCTGCTGCAGCGACGACACCTCCTCCTCGGATTCCTCGCTGCTTGAGGCCACCTGCAACACGATTGCTCGACTGGAGGGAACAGCGCTTGCGGAAGCTACTAGCAAAAATTGCCTACTATCGTACAAAGGAAGCGTGCAGGGTTTGGAGCGCCCAGGCCTTCACGCCCCGGGACTTTGGTTTGGCGTATGGAAGGGAAGGGGAGATTGCGCCGGGAAGACGCCTTCACACACCTCGTCCGCTGAGGACCTCCTTTGCGTCACCGCAGGGCTCTCCACCGGTGCCTCTTCCTCCGCTATTGGTCTCCTCGCCGGGGTCGTCTGTCCGCTCGCGCTCGGCTCTGTGCTTTTGTTTTGCTTTTTGATCTTAGAAATCTCATCCTCTTCGCTCACCTGCCTCTGAGTTTTCCTCTGGCCAAAAGGCTGTTGAGTCGTGGGGGTCTTTCCCTGCTGTTGCTGCGCCGGAGGTGGCTCTTTCGTCTTCTTTTTCTCCTTCAGTTCGCTATCCTGAAGGCGTTTCATCACCCGCGGGGAGTCGTACAGTCTGGTTATGCCACTGAGAGGTCCTTTGGTGGCGTCCTCCGTATCGAACACCTTTTCCCTTTCCTTTCTCGCCGCGGCCTCTGCTTCAGAGAACCGCACGTTCCTACCTGAATTGTGCTCGTTATCGGAGTCCTGATCTTGATGACGTGCGAATCGAGAGCGGAACCGGGATCTCCGCCCGCATTCCTCTCCGTAAGGGGACTCGAATTCGCTTTCTCCATAATTTCCTCCGCTTCGTCCGTAGCGGGATTCGTATCGGTCCCTGTTAGCGTACCTCTCCCCGAATTTGCGACCTGCCAAAGGAGACAGCCTTCCGCTGGGTTTGTCGTCTTCTCCTCCGCAGCCGCGCTCGTCCTGTCTGAACTGGGAGGCTAGTCTGTGGTCGCTCTTGCTTCTCATGAGACCGGGTCCCGACGGAGGCTGTAGGAGACCACCCCCCGAGCCACCGCCCCCTTGATTCACTCCGGACACGCCAGACATCGCGCTGGGCATGTGGATATTCAGTTCTCCGTACGCAGCAAGGTTGATCACCAGTTGGTTTGGGTCGAGGGACATGATGAATCGGACCCTCCGTCCATAATCTCCCGGTTCGTAGTCGAAGTTCCGAATGAACTCGACCGTCTTTAGGAATATTTCTTTGGCATCCACCAGCTCTGCATCGTCCCATTCGACTCCATCGTCAGCCATGTGCTTGTCTGCAAGATCGCAGTTACTCTGAATATTGGCGACTTCAGTCTCGAGCTGTTCTTTCAGCGTCGCCAAATTGCGCTGTTCGGTCGTCAGGTACCGCTCCAACTCCGACCTCAAGAACTCCGTCCTGTCTTTGATGGCTTTGCTCAGTCTTCGATGAACTTCTTCCACTTCTTCTCCCACCGACGCGCAGTTCGTGTTAAGACCGACGGCGTTTCTATCGATTGCCGCCAGGGCGTCCTGTAGTCTATGCACTGACCTTCTTATTTGGTTGTTTATCCTCGATATTTCCCTCCGGAGCACCTCCATGTGCGCTTCTTTGCATTCGCTGCAGATCTTCTTTTCGCAGTGGACGCATATTGTGCAGTAGGACTTTTCTGAGCAGACGTTGCATCTTTCCATTACCTGTCCGCTCGTGGGGTCTGGAAGTTCTCCCGTGATTTCTATGTGTAGTTCTAAGAATCTTTGCAGGGTAACGTTGGTCGGGTACCCCTGCACTCCTTGGTATGGTATACGGTGCTCTGCCCTGCATTCTGGACATTTGACCTTTCGGAGGAAAAATCTATTAGTGAAAATAGTTACAATAGCCGAATCATTCTTTTATATACAGCGATAATAGTAATTGTAACTATACCATGCAAATTGGATGAGAATCGCATGTGCTAGAATTAGTTGCAAAGGATTTTTTCTTTCTTATAAAGAATTATAGGATTGCTAGTGCTCACCTTGTTATCTCGTTGCGGAACTCGATTGTGCCAGGCATATCAGTAAACTGGGTAGAGTTAAAACAGATGGATGTGAGGAGCATGTAATGCGGTTACAGCAGAAGGGGTGGAGTCAGTAAGAGATGAATAATGAATGAATAAGGATCAAAAGAAAGGCTGGTTTGAAATATGAAAAAAGGTGTCTCTTTTTGTGCACATGGAAGGATGACTGGAAGACGAGAGATTTAAACGGTGTATGAGGAGGATTTTTAGAGTTAGGAAGGCAGATGATGATAGGATGGTTTATGATTTAATTATGATGGTTTAATGACATGAATGAGATCAAAAAGGACGGAAGATTAGAATAATGAAAGAAAACATACGAAAAATATGTAAGGATAAGTCTGAAGCAAGAGCATTGAGCTAGGATAGGGAAATGTTGATCTGTGGAAAAAACACGGCGTTACAGCAGGGGTGACCAGATTTGAAAGCAATTGAAGCAAAATATTAACCCGAGGGGTTCAGATAGTTTCCTGATCCCGCTTGTTATTCGTAAGTTAAGTGTACGAAAATGAATTTTTAGCAAGCATAAAATCTGAGCAAGACCAGCGGTGCTATGACCATTAAAAATTAATCTTTCAATTTCTGGCTCAATCTAAAAAGGACAAAGGTGGGATAGCTAAGAGGTCACGATGGCAGTTTAATAAAACCATCATCGATTGAGATTTCTGTTTTTCTTTCCGTGATTACGATAAAGCGGGAACATTTTTACATGGGATGACAGTTAAGAAAGCGGGAATGGTTCCCCCTGAATATGGGTATCTGGTCTCCCTAATTAAAGCAAATGTCACTTGCCTGTCTCCGGACGTAGTCGACGAGTCCGTCCATGCAAGGCTCCATACAAAAGGAATGCTGGCAGGGCAGTAACTTCGGGTTCCTGTATCTGTCTAGACATATTGCACAGGTGAGTAGTTGCTCAAACTGCTCCATGGCTGCTTGGGATGGGGAAAAAGGGACGGGGGTAGGGAAGGGGAACGAGGCGCTCTGACAAACTGCAAAGAAGAAGAAATCTCCATTGAAATAAATGTAGTTTGCTACTCTTTTTTTATATAGAGTAAGGATTTACAGAATTATTAGTTGGCGATCATTCAACTGCTGTCAAACTTCAGCCTTTCTTCACTATTAAGGCTGAAAAAAGTAAACTTCGCGATGTCAAATTCCACTTGATAACGTTATTTTAATATAAAACAAATGGTGGAATTTTATTTACAGCGCGAATCTTACTTTTCCAACAAAATCTTAAAGATTTCTTAGTGGAGGTCGATTTTTAATTATACTACAATTAAATCAATTATAGTAACAGTTAGTAGTAAGGTGTAGTTACGAAAGTTTGGACAACTTTCCCCTAATTAAAGTCAAGTAAAATATGAATTCTTGGGGACAAAAAAATCGAAACTGAATTTCTTATGAATTTCGGTTTCAGTTTGGGTTCAAGAATTTCATTTTTTCGATTCGGGTTCGGTTTTGGTTACAGCAAAATAGCGGTTATTTTCTGTGTCGGTTTTCTGTTCTGTTTCAGTTCGATGCCCTGAATGGAAGACTTTATTTTCAAATAGATGGCGCACATGCGGTGGCTTCTGATAGAAAAGTACCCCAGCTTTAAGGATAAATTCAAACTTGAAGGAAACCGAGTATATTTTTTTGCAGAATAGTTGTAGTAGTCTGAAAGTGAATTAGTCTAACAATCTCTGCTAGCATATGCGTGTGGTGATGAGATGTAGAGAATAATTTTTTATGATCACTGTGACCGTAAGATGTCCTAAAAACTCTCCGTAAGCCGACTACGCCAATGAAGTGACGGATATCTTTCTCGAAAGGAGTAAGAACCGGACATTCTACGAGTTATCCAATGCACATTTCGGTGACTATGCCACCATCCTCAATCTTGAAGGTCGTACTTCTTTCGCGCATCTTCTTTTGAAGATCAGTGGGATCGTTTTCAGGTTTTAAAGAGGATTACATTCTTGGATCGGCAGGCGAAATTCCTACGGAATGCACTCCTGTGAAAATGTTCGTCATAAAAGCAGAAATAGGAGAAGCGTGTGCGTCACCACTTCATTCGGTCAAACATTTCGTCATCGTGATTTGCGAGCATCCGGGAGGTTTTCAAAATAGAATGAGTGGAAGTGATGCGCCTCCTTTTTCTAGCTTTTCAGAAGAGATTGTGAAAAAAGCTAACGAAAAACCTTGCGCCACCGGTCGACGAAATCGAGTGTTTCATCCAACGAGTCACTTTCTTAAAAGAAATATTTTAAAAATAACTTACCGTTTTTTCTCTCGAATATAGGTAAATCTCCCGAACTGTTCATTTTTTAGAGAATCACTAGTTAGGTCTACTATAGGTCTTTTTTCAACTATTAATTGCAGTGAAGGTAATATCGCGGAATTAGAATTATTTGTAACTCGCGTACTTTTCTGGATGCAGCGCTGAAGAAGAATAATGTGTCATTTTAGCACAAAATAGGAATATTTAAGTTACAATACTTTCCAGTTACAATACTTTATAGTTTAAGATATTCACTACATTGCAATTTATAATTCAAATATCTCGGAGTCGACCATTGTTTCGTAATAAGGACTATTATTTTTATTGTACACGTCTTTATATTATTAACTCCTTATCGTTGCTCATTGTTGCAATTAATTTTGTTCCTAATTGGCTGTAATAATCATGCTACTTATTATATTGCAAGAGGAATTGTTGTTGATGGATATTTGAGACACTCTGCTGATCAAAAGTTAATTTCGCATACTGTTTGAAGCAAAATTAGTAGTAACAATCTTGTTAATGAGATGAGTCGCGAAAATGCTAAAGGTATATTTACTCTTCACGTTGATTGACAAGGGATTTCTCAATTAAATATCCACATCTCTTATTAAATAATAAGTCTCCTTCCTTTATTTTCCATACAAAATCTCTTACAGACGTCTATTTATCAAAGCAATAAGGAACGATTATTTTATATCGAGAGGATCACTGTGAGCTCTCTTTGAAAAGAAAATGCCTGTTGTATACGAAAAATTCTGAGACGAAAGAAATCCTTTGTCCATCAAAAAATACAAATGGAGATAAAAAGGACGATTCGAAACGAGCAAACAGCGAACTACTATATTGTATCAAAACCTTTAGTGTTGTTTGGAAAATATCTTCGCCATGAAATTAATGTACTATTTTGTTACCTTTTTGTTTCTTGCTGACAGTTTCTTTACTCTTTCTGTCACAGATAACTATGCTTGCTGCCCATACGTCCCGTCTTCTCCGGGATTGTCCCGAATCTAGCAATTTACACATATAAGTAGTAAATTTATTGTTATATTTTAAGTAAGAATTTTTACATTTTATAAAAACATTTTACAAAAACTCTATGGAGAGGTAGTGAGGAAAATAAACTTGGATTCCAAAATTGACGCCAATCACCCAAAAATATGTAAATTATTTATTTTATCTGATATTATTTACCCTCAGGTACTGGGGTACTTTGTATCTGGTCTAAAAGTTCCTACTGCGAAATATTCAAGACTTTTCCAAATAATACCCGCACTGATGCTAAAGGATGCATATGTAGATGCGTTGTAGGAATTATCGGTATATGTATATCGGGCATTCACATGAATTGCCCGATCTCCACCTTGCATAGTTTTACTGCCCATGTTACTAATTCGTAGCATAGAAATCGGCAGTCGGTTCGAAAATAGCTGAGAAGCAAGCAGCGGATATAGAGGGCGTCCCTCCGAACTTCGCCGCGTTATATTTAACTCATTCCGAATCGGGAATAGAAAAGCCGTGGAAATTTCCTTCCACTGGGATCGAAGTTCTCGGCCACCTCTCCCTTCGAATCCACTTCACGCATTTGCATTTTCTCCACTGCGGTCATTTGTCGACTGGCTGTCGCTAATCAGTGTTTTCGACTGAAACTCTTTGTGGCAAACGGGAGAGAGTCAGAATTCGTCCAGGTCGAAATCCACGAGCTCCTTTCTTCTCACGTTTTAAAGTTGGCGTTTTATTTCCTCTCATCAGCTTTCTTTAAGAAAGGCTTTTTCAGAAAAAATAAATACTGTTTTATAGTTGCATAAATCATAGAAATTGGAGGCATTAGTAACTTCTATAGTAGTTTGAAGAATAATTACTTGTTTATTACAAAAACGTATATTTTTATATATTCAGCTTCGACTTTGGTAATCCATAGCATAGTGATTCAGGAATTAAAGATAATATTAATTAATTAATAAAATATGTCATTAGCTGGGTGATGTATTTCATTATAATATAAATTAAATATAAAGTAACAGGAGAGAAAAACATTTTTATTCTGCTGTGGTTTCCTGCAACATTCCTCTACTTCTGTGGATAATTTTTTTTCCAAGTAACTCTTGGGTTTTTTATACTCACAATTCTAATTTTTACGAAATAATACATTAAGGTTAATAACTGTACAAAATATGACGATGGGAGAGATGGATGGGTAGATTTTTAGTCTCGTTCTCCCCCAATTAAAGAGGTTTTATTATTATTATTGTTCACATTTACGGAGATAGTTAAGCTATAGTTTGATCGCCATGATAACGTTGAAAAGTCTGCCAACGAATATGAAATGACGCACTATGGATCGTCTTTGCAGTTACAAGACTGTTTTTCGAACTTTTTGTGAATATTTTAAAAATATGCCAGTACAGATGGTAAACCTGCTAAAATTTCGAACGGAAATGGTAATTTTTCTTCTTTGGTAACCTTTGAAACAAACGTTCGAATTGCTCTTCAAATTTCCCCATAGGAAATGCTTTATCTGCAACGAGAGTTAATATAGAACATCATCATATTGCACTCTCAAGGTTTATTACCAATTTTCACTATATTTACTGTTACGTCAGGGAAAATAACAAAATACCCAGAAACGTCTTTAAATTCATAATCAAATAAATATATTTTGACGTAAAATGAAAATATCGTCTGCTACCGCGTTCTCGTATGGTGCAAAAGTTTGAATATCTATTTATTATAAGATATAAAAGAAAATCAGCTGCCTTTCTGTTCTTTATTTTACGATTTGTGACATCACTCTGACAATGGCTGTGTGCCAAATGGATGGTTGCCGGTATAAACAATGAAATGCAGCCAATTTTCAAGTTCCATCCTTTTTTACGTTAAAATGGAAGTTTCTAATATCATAAATCTAATAAGAAGAAAAGCATGATTTTTATCGTAAATATATTGCTTATTTTCTTAAATTATCTGAAATACGATACGATGACTGAGGTTTTGATGCTTTCAACGTGTAACGTCATGATCTCAACAAAGTAAAGCCTTATTCAGTTTTGTTGAAGGTTTTTTTGCCTTTTCCCCTTTGATTTTTGACAGAAGCTGTCCTTATCAGTGGTGGGATTCAAAAATATTAAGAACAGGTTCTTACCCCAGTTGAATATTCAACCACGAACTCAAATCTCAAGTGCTGCATTTTCTCTCACAACTATAATTTAAAAATTTGTTTGCGAAACTTTAAGAAGTAAATTAAGTGTTTCATGTTTCAAGATTGAAATTATATTCTCGTTGCAACAAGTGGAATGTAGTACATCTAATTATATCGTTCTAATATCATCGTATCAGGTAGATTTATGAGCCAGTTCGGCGAACACGGAGATTTTAAAAACCGGTTCACGGTGCGAACTTGCTGAATCCCACCACTGATCCTGATACCGCAGTTTTATTCCGGAACGCTCTTCTTATGCTTATTCTCACGGAATCTCAATTGAAACGAAAAGAATTCGTAGATGGATAAGCGAAGATCCTTCGCCTCTTCGAATTTGTGCAGATGCGAAGTCCTCGATTCTAGTGCGCTTTTCGGCCGCTCTCGGCGCCACCGTCCGCGCCTTGTTCATCTGAAAATATGCCGCTCGTATTTCTGACTCCAAATCGGGTCCTTTGGCTCTTCCATTCCAATATCTTTTGTTTGTGTTCCCGCCGAAGATGCTCTCTTTCGCTCACTGCAGTATTCTTTTAGACTGCCTCAGTTCCGCTTCATTTTGCTTTCTCAAATGTAAATCAACGTCGATTCTTGTTCGTCACCCATGGAAAGTACTCATCGCACGACATTTCAGACCTGATGGTCTTCTATTGTTTCGAATAATATCGCAGATGCACTTCGCAATCAGGATCGGTGGAATCAACTGGTGATTGTCAGAACAATCTGGATACGGGG
Source organism: Pachydiplax longipennis (assembly GCA_036926295.1). NCBI lineage: Eukaryota > Metazoa > Arthropoda > Insecta > Odonata > Libellulidae > Pachydiplax > Pachydiplax longipennis. Next base: position 7,909,278 of record JAVFKF010000044.1, on the reverse strand, counting down.
CTCATTGAGAGCCAAGTGGGTAGCGCGATTTTCTACGGTCTCGGTTTAGATTTCCGGTGGGAGTCCACGTGTGCGGAATGACCTCAGCTGTCCAAGCAGTTTTAATGCACTTCTGTAATAAATTACGGAAACTTTTCCACAAGTAACTGAACAAAACAGAATATTTGGAAGAATCCGGGAAACGAACCGAACCGATCGAAACCGAAAATACCGATATATCTGCAGAAGTTAAATCCAGACAGAAAATTTATAACTATGCTTTTTAGATATAATAAAAATATAAATAAATAATATAATTAAATAATAAAAATAACGTTTTTTCTTATATGCCAATTCATTGATTTATCCCCTAGATCTAGTCTTTTCTTTCTTTTATAATATTAAAATATTACCAAATTTATACTTCTACATAACTATATAGCTACGTTTACCTGATAAGAGACTTTGTTATCTCTTTCATTTTTTTGAATCTGAACTGTTATAATAGTCTTAAAATGGAGTTGAAGCTATTAAAAATTTTTAACTATCCTTAGTAATATCTTTTATGATTTTAGCGCCTTTTTAGCTATATCTTCGTAACCTAAGAGATTAAAACATCTTTGCTCCGGTTTGACATCTTTGCTCGAGGAAAACCGGAACTGCACCGGTAATTATATTGAATCGGAACGGAAATAATCCCGGTTCGTTGCCTCGGAAAGAATTAAATTCCCCTCAAATTGCATTTTTAGCCGCGCACGTCTTTCTAATATTGGACGAATGCTGCAGCCGTTGCCTTGGCGTTTATTTCGAGGACGCATTCGATTCCCACACTTCGATATTAGGAAGATGGCCAGTTGCGATAGAAACGGAAAATAATCATTTCTATTTAGGATTATAATTTGCTTGCCCTTCTAAAAATGGTAAGGACAAAACAGAGCTGATATTACGGTACGGTCATCTTAAAAATACGAAGAAATGAAATACACGTACTTATGACCTATCAATATTGAAATTAATATAGGAAGAGAAAATATAAAATCGTGTAATAAAACAAACATTCATATATCTTTCTCAGGTTACTCCTCCTTTTGCACCATTATCTTAATATGTCATTTTCTTTCTGACCCTCAATACTTAAAAACAAACTCTCATAATATAAAATATATATGTATCCTCATTTTAAGTTTACATTTATTCATCAACTACCCAATTTACTATAATGCTCTAACTCAGCTACTCCGTTACTTTTTTCCACAAACCACATTCCAATAGCATTCAATTTGCTCATTTGTTTCAACTTATTCTGCCGCACAGGAAGTTTGGCGCACACTTTTATGCACTGCTAATTTTGATTTCACATTGAAAATTCAAATATTAAGGGTAATAATTCACTTGGCATTTTTATCTATATTTACGAACCCTGCAAGCCTTCCAATTCTGCTTTCTGAAGCATCCTAATAACGTTCACCGATTTTTAATAGAAAATCTTAGGATTAGGCGAATAAAGTTTTGGTGTCTCAAATTATTCAAAATTCCAATCCACTTAAAAGAACTGATGCTTATTCTAGCGATTGAGTCCCTTTTGGTAATCATTTGACGTGGATCAAGAGATTTTAGATAGAAAAAAGGTATCCGTAACATAATCTGCCGGCTCTCTCGTAAAACTCTCTTTCAATATCTATATAGGTTCACACACGCACAGTCTGCGAATACATGCCAATTTTATCTGTCGAATCAGGTATGGGTGTCTGAAATCCAAGCAGATCTCCACTTTGCATATATTTTAAAGTCGATTTCTTCCCCCAATCAAATCTATTTTCGGCTGTCGCCATAATGTCGCTCTCTGTCCCGCAGCTCATTCGTTCGTCTTTTGTCGGCGGATTTTCGGTCTCCACACCGGCAGATTGCATCGACATTGAATGATAATTTATATAGTACGAGAATTTTAATATAAGATTACAACAGAATGTCATTTACGGCGTTCTCTTATGGCTAAGCCCTCTTCGGGCCTTTTCTATTCACGTTAGCACGCCTGATTTTCCCATTTTTGCACAGAGCATGGGTCTCTTTCGGGATGGCTGCTGCTAACTACTGCTGATAGCTGCTATTGCTAACAGTATTCATATCAATAAATATATATTTTTTAACCAATGCGACTTATCTTTTACTCAGTAGAAAACCATAGAGAAAGAAATAAGATCACTTTGCACTTTAGACAAACAATTTATACATTCGGCCCGGTTCGACTCTTCATCAGATGATTTGCTATAGCACATTCCAATTTTTCTAGTCAGTAATGATGGATTATATAAGAAGGAATTCTTATTCATTTTCCCAATATTGCAGGAATGGCCTCATTCTATATCTTTTCTATGCGGTTTTCTTAGATCTGACGATAAAAAATACGATTGATAGTTAGCACATCCACAGTTTTCAACTATAAAACTGACAAGAACAACTGGAACATGTAACCGGTCGGCAGTAAATCGAAGTGTGGAAATTAAAAAGTATTCTTATTCCTTTTTCTGCGTATCATCACTTCAGACATGTTTATATATATCGCTTCGTATCTTTATTATTTCAACTCTTCTACTTTTGTCTTCTCCACATTCTGAGTTCTCCTTTTTCTTATGAAACACCTTCCTATACAATGAAATGACTCCGATAAATACTTAGGAGGCAATTCCTTCGTAAATTATCTCTTAGAGTTAATTTTCGCCGACGAACCACGTGCTGCGGTGAACTATTAGTAGCCATATTGTTAAAAGTTCTTCGACAGGTGAGGTCATTTCTCACGTGGGCTCCCACCGGGAATCGAACCCGGGACCGCTTTTACTCCATTCGAACGAGCTGCCCACTTGGCTATCTGGCAGCCCTGTTGCATTGGAATACCTGTCTACCTGAAAGCAATGCAACTTCCTCTTTCGCAGACTTCTTTCCTTCACTAACACACGAAGATCAAATAAAACCATCCGGTTAGTGCTCTTCTACATCCCCAATCATTCACCCACGATTTTCACAGAAGCCCACCTAACACACTAATAGAGCGGTACCTTGATATGGAAGTCCAAATCAGCGTCCATCAGTCGAAACACAGCTCACCTGATTAAAAGTAAAGCACCGCTGGAAGAGAAGGCAGCGCGCCTCAGCTCAGTGTACTTGTTCCGATAGCGACTGCAGAGTGACTCGAGGAGAGTTGTGGGAGAGGTCGGGAGCACTAAAAACAGCCGACCCAATTCCTGTTGCGCCCCCGCTCTTTGGGGAATCCCTCACTTTTGACGCGAAACCCACCGCCCACGCTGCTGCTCTGCCTAACCCTAAATGAAATTCGCGCTACTTACTATAGTGTTGTTAAAAGGACTTCGACAGCTAAAGTCATTTCTATTGCCCCCACCAAATTAAACCGATTTCATCAAAGGCGAACGCGCTACCAATATTTTATCTATTACTTCTTAGAGAAACTATTCTGAAACAAGGTACTTTTAAGCTAAATCTCAAGGTAAGCCACGTGACATTTTCAAAGACAGATTGGCACCTCTGTATGACGGTCGATTCAAACTTTCACTTTAAATTAAGTTATTTAATCAACATCGTAAATTAATTTTTAATTATTTAAATTTCAAGAATGACTTTGAAGTTCAGTCAATTTGAAATCTGCGTTAAAGTTTTGATTTTTGTCTATGGAAACTCAACCGCAAACCTATCACTGACGTGTGTCATTTCGGAGCGGAGGTGTTTAAGAGAGCCCCCACCGGGAATCGAACCTGGGACCGCTTTCATCAAAGGCAAACGCGCTACCCTCTTGGCTATTCGGGAACCCTTTACCGTGCTAAATATTCCTTTATTTACTTTTGATATTAATTGAATTCAAGAAATTCAGAAGATGCATATTTAGAGCCTTAGTTGTTGATTTAATGATTGGCTAGCTGGGTGAGGACCTTTTTTTTCTCATCGACTTTTTCGTTTGGTTTTGGCCAAGTTTCGAACTCTTTCTAGGACAGGTGTGGGCGAACCTGTCCCCAATTGCCACAAAAGACAAATTGGGAAAAAAGTGTAGCGAATCCGTGTCTACCTATTTAAAAATTTGCGGAAATAAAAAGTTAAGAAAGTAAGGAAACGGCTGTAGAAGCAACGAAATATTTCTACCGTAGTTAACTTGGAGCTCGAAGATATAGTAAGTTTATGTATGAAAACCGTTAAACGCTCGTAGTTTCACATGTTTGATTGAAAATAAAATAGCATTTCTCGTATTCGTTAAAAGACAAAATTCAAATTACTTTTGTAATAAAAAATCTGAAGTCATCTACAAATTTAAAAGGAAATTTTTCTATTATGTTTTCATTAGTTTTTGGCGATATTTTTTTCTAATTCTTTTTTTGTTACTTTCCACGGTATTTTGCGACGTTTTCGTAAAAGATTCCGCTTCTTTGGGTGGAATAAAATATTTAATGAAATTCTTCACAGATCTCCATTAAACGGCAAAGTACAACGCATGCGAAATACTAAATTTAAAGCATGTCTCTGATGCTATTTAGTCCACGACATTGGCTTAAACGTGATCTAAATCCACTGTCCTTCAATAGGTTCCATTTATACGCAGTCTTCGATTTAGAGGTCGCTATTCCGGTTGAAGACATTACTGGAGTTTTCCTTCCCACTAAAGTAAGTCTTGGCAAAGGATCAAACTGCTATATTAATGCAACTAAAAGCATGCCGCCTAAGAGCTTTTAGTAGTAGAAGAGCAAAATTATTACCGCTATCAACTATATTCATTGAAAATAGGCTAAATTCTTTCCTGCTATCACATCAAGAGGACTGGGTTCGAGTACCGGTCCTGTCAGACTTTTTTCATGTATTTTTCTCCTTGGAATTTTTCCTAGGTTACTTATGGGTCTAATCATCATTTTCTTGTGAAAAATATTATTTTTTATTTGAAGATAGGATAGAGAAAAATATATCAAGAACAAAGTAAAATTCAAATTTTACACTTCACAAGATTTATTGTTGGACCATCATGTCTTCGACTCGTGGAGTCTCACTTTTGGAAAAGTTTGGATTTTACTTAGTTCCTGAATGTAACCTTCCATGAATTTACGGCCTGAAGAATATATCTTTCGTTTATATTTTCCTCAACTCTTTTTGAGAATTTTATTGTGACAACAGGAATGTTACTGAGAAATGATCAACAATGAATGACGGAAATCAGTGTGATAATAATATAATTTAGGATATCTCATATTAAATGAAAGAATGCAACTTCCATTAACGATTTATTCGAATGATAATAATTAGTGAGTATTATTGCGCTGCACTTGGTTGAACTTATTCGATTTCCACGAGAGAAGCAAGAGTAACAATCCTCACTCCTCACCTTGCTTCGTAAGCATTATTCCCTCCACGTAGCTTCTGGCAACCAGATTTACTTTAGCTTTACTCAACTCTGGCTTCGTTCGAGGGATCCAACCTTCTTTCGGGATGACGATTTCAAAGACACAAGCAGATCAGGGATGAGTCAACAATTCTACCAAATTAAAAGATCGACGTCATTTGTTAGTCATTCATTTACTTTTAGAAGTTGCAATGTTGTACAGCGGAACCGGTTAATGACGGTCTTAGATGAGGATATAATTGGTTAACGAAGAACTGTTAGAATAAGATCGCCTTGGGAGAAATTTGGTTAAACGACGCTTCAGAAACCTTATTATATTTAACTATTTGTGGAATCTAAACAGATTTGAGTTTTTCAGACTGCAATTCCGTTTCATATCAGGTTCACATTGCTTTTAAGAGCACATTTAAGAAGAGACCGCAAAAATACCGCAGAGACGCTCTGCTACCCACTGACAAGGCATTTTCCCTGCAATTCGCTACAGCAATTCCCCACCTCATTAGATAGACTAAATATTGTTTGAATTATTCGTCCCTAATTGCCTATCTTGTAAAAATCTTTCATTGTAGAATGGGAAATTACCTAAATTAAGTGACAAATGAAGATGCTCTTTCTGTACGTAAAGCAGTACATTCTTAAAAAATGACGAAAAGGTAACCAGTATTACAGAACAATAAATCACCGACTCTCTAGATATTTTTCTCTGGCAAGTAAATCAAGCTAAAGAAGATTCCTTTTCGATTTTAAGGTGTAAAGCGCTTATTACAAAATTAAAGATCCAAAAGACCCTTCTCTTTTGTTTTCTAATGTAAGAGAAATAAAATTTTTATATTCCGGTTATAATACAATGCCACTTACAGCGAGGTTTTCACTTGTTCCTCTGAAAGGCGTCTTAACCGGGTATTACTTTATATAGTATGGGAATCACGTCTTAGTTAACGACGGTTTCGGTGATGTTAGAATTGACTACAGTCGATAATCATAGTATCACTATATTGTCGAGTTCTTTGAGAGAAATTTAAACTGCTAAAATGAAGGATAAGCACTTTGAAGCGTTATTACTTGGCTGAACCAATTTCTCCTCGTTCGAGTCGGGCCAAATCCACGGCTAGGCCCACTTCTATCGCCTCTGCGCCAGAATTATTCTCCTTTGTTTATTCCAGCAGCCATAAAAAGTTATTTATCAATAAAACGTATTCTTGGTTGTAGTACACAAACAAACGCTGTAGATAATAGTCCTAGGAATTCGAATGAGAGGTAAATATGCAAACCGTTATTTATTTTATCAGAAGTCCCGAATATTTCGTGTCCCGAATTTCGCACCGTTATCCTCGTTATGTCCATCGGGACTTAAGGAATGTATTTAACTCGAATATATGTTAGCATCTAACTGTTAAAGTATTTTAATTCAAAGCAGATAATGTAGCGATTTTGGTGGAAATTCATTTTAATTGATAGAATAGGTCAAACGAAATCGGTAAAATCCATAAAAAATAGCAATAATGATGATACAATAGTGTTGAAACCTATCGCTCATTAACAAAATCTTTTTCCGTTACTTGGAGATTATACCGATTTTGATTTATTCTATCAAGTATTTTAAATTGGTTTTTATGATGAATGGGTGATTTCAAAGTCCAACATTGGAAGCTTTAAATGATGCAGCTGTAGCTGATTAGTGCCAAAGAAAACTATGCTTTTTATTTAGCACTCCACTGGAACTAAGACTTTGTGAGAATTTCCTTCGTTTCAGTTTCTTTTTATAACTGAATGACATCATATCTCAAGACTCATTCAGGTTAATGAAGTGAAGGTTTGCATAATTGTATGAAATAAAACAGGCTATTGATCTACGTTGATAATTAATTAATATTTGGATCTATAGCAAAGGAAATGCTGCTGGTTCGAGAAAGATTTTAACGTTCACTTATTTATATGCTGAGCAAATTCGTATATTCATACTGCCATTAATAATTTCTGAAACGTTGCCTCAAATTAGGTCCCTTCATTTTATCGCTGTGTCTGAATTTGTATTTACTCTTTGAATGCGATCGTAAAATTATTTATACTACAAATAACTTTGAAAGTGGACCAATGGTATGATGTTAACCTCAAATATGCATATAGGTACAGACAATAATACTTTAAAACGATCCAGAAACCTTACAATACGTTATAAAATTTCGTCTTTGCGTAAATGGATGCAGAGTCACCAGTGAGTAATATCACTTGCAAGAGTTATGCGTTACTTTCAAATAACAACACGAATGTGTATATAACAACACGTACCAACATCTAAAAATTACGTCGTGTTCCATTTTTATGTTGCATCTCACAGCACAGACAAACTTTAGAATCGTTTGGCATTAGTCTCAATCATATCCAGTTTCCAGACACTGGCCGGCTCTGTCGCAAAAATATTCTCAGATCCATCATAGTCTCATAGTACTCTTCGTTTACTCTTAAACATTTTGTTGAAATTATGTAGAATTGAAGAATTACAGAAGTTTGAAAATTTTACAGAGTAGATAGCCATTCCTTATTTCTTCACATGAGCGTCCTATGAGTTCTTGCTATAATATAATAATAATAATAAAACGACTTTATTAGAGGGCGAGATTGAGATTAGTAAGCCTCTTCTTACATCTAACCCTTATAATATGAAAGAAGTAAAGAGATAGATTATGGGTTTCTATGCTATGAGATTATGATCTCAAATAGTTTACTCTTACACTATCTGGAAGAATGCACACATTCATAACTTAAGATGGTTCAACGTACGTTTTACGATTTTACAGGAATGGTCATTTGATTTCATAATGTTTGGGCTAATTAACCTGTCTTGAACCGCTTTCCAGGTCGGTTCACTTGTGTAAAACCGCACTCACCTGTCGATGCTAGGTATGCATTATTTCTGGTTATTCTCTATCTTATCAGAAGCATTTTTGCTCAAAACAAAACCCCTCAGGAGAGGAAAACAAAGTACTCATGCCGTCTTACACAAGTTGGCTATTTTTGAAATGTAATTTTCCTGCGACAACAAGGTTCGAGGGGGTAAGAACCCTTTTGTGTCGAATGGAATGAAAGATATGGAAAACTCTTCAAGTGATTGAGAAATAAAGCCTCGTAGCAAAGGTCACAAAGGGGAGAAAACTGCAGAAGTGAAAAGGAAAAAATTCTAAAATTTGTGAATTGGTGGATTGGTGTAAAATTGGTGAATTCCAATTCAAAGAAGAGTCAAAGTGATATGTGAATAAAACAATGGGAGAAATCCCAATATGCCGATACGTACCTAAATCCCTTGCAATTTCATTCTTAACAGCAGCATTCGTATATACTATATATTCTAATATCTTTACTTTTCACACGACTACTACTTCTAAGTTCATATAAACATAAATAAAGCTCGCCTGGTATATATATTTGCATAACATTATTCTTTCGAAAGTTACTGAGAACAATATGTTGATACACTCTTTGTCTTAACGTTTTGGAAATGTATTTTATAATCTAATGAAAATTAATATTTAATGTCATAAAAAGCTTAAAGATTGTCAAACTCCTGTTATTGAAGAAGAGCAGAGATTGGGTTAAACACGCTTGCGAATGTGTAGCGCTAACGGTCCCTTATTTTAATTTAATGTAGGACAGATATTTCCGTCTTTTCTAAATCATTTTCTTCAAGAAACTCCTCCCTATGTTTGAAATCATTTCATTTTCCTATTTCACTACGTTTTTCCTCATATTTTCGCCATTTTTGAATGCAGTACCACGGAACTTCCGCGTATTAATACAAGGCTTTTATTCTAAAATAAATAAAACGTGAGTTTGCGACACGCGGTAAAGATGACCCAAAATTTGGTTGGCAAAGTGTGAGAGATCCTTCGTCTCCTTTTAGCTCATTTCCTCAGAAAAAAACCGTCTGACCCAAATCCTAAGGGAGTATCATCAACTGCTTTGCAGAATCTCAGGAGTGCCGTATAAATGCACTTAACGGTTGTATCCATCGTTTACTGCTTCCTCCACGGATCAAATCAAATTCGTATCCAATTACGAATAAATATATATATATCCGTTTTACGATCCAAACAACCTTCAGCACATCTGGGTTAACTTCAAACTAAAATAAAATGGCGCATTAGTGTAGTGCAAAATGGTTGCAGTTATCTCTTTACAAGCAGTCGTGACAATGAGATACGAAAATAACTTTCTGCTGAAGAACAAAACCTCTTTCCTCGAACTATTTTTGAATCCCCTGTGTAAGAATAATCTAGATTTGATATTCCTAGATTGGGCATTACCCTTAGGGCGTTAATAATTTATGCAATAGAATGTTATTCCATTCATTTACTTATCTTTCTGAATTTTACTTGGTTTTAGTTATATTAATAACATTATAGAAATAAATTTGCCATTTGATAATGATAATTTTATCTTTGGTTTTTTATTTCGCTTCTCATTATTCTTCAAATCAATAATAATTTCCATAGATGACGGTTGGGGGCGGTTGTATTCGTTGTATGGAACCAAGGTGGAGATGGAGTTTGGGAAACAAGAAACACTGATTAAAATTCGAAGAATATGCAGGGATGTACTACTTTTAGTCGTTAAATATTTATACGCATGATGTAGAAAGCATAGCATACTTATAATATGTACATATATTTACACATATCGTAAGTATGCTCTGCTCAAAATCGAGAAATTGAAGTTGCAAAAAGTTCAAAAATAGCACGTTAACAATAGGATACGCTCCGCAGGCCACTTAAATTTACCTACTGTGTCAGTTGTGAATCCATCATACATTTTTCGGTGAAAACTAGCGAAACAGATCGGTTGTACGATTTATTAAAATTTTTGCAAATTCTTCGAAATTGAAATACTTCCCAACCTGTTTCACATTTTTAATTCATTAATTTACTTACACTGGAGATGATTTTTGTCTTAATTCTTAGTTAATTAATTCCGAGAAAATTCTATCTACTAAATTTTCCCAGAATGGAAGTTCAAAAGTCATTCCTTTATTCTTATACGTGCACATTTGAGCCACTTTCAGCTTCTGCCACCTCTATCGAAACACCTGTCATTTTGTCGAAGGTAATCATAATCTATTAACCTAAGTGGTTTTCATCTTATGCAAAAAATTAACCAAATATAATATGCTGAATTCTCTTCTCGATAAACAGGGTAACGATCGCATTTCCTAATTTTCAAAGTATCCGTTGACAATCAATGGTAAAGTCAGTCAGCATTAGTATATTTTGCAGACTAATAACAATTGTAATAGAGCTTAAGACGTGAATAGCATTGGTTCCTTCTTCTGGTTTGGATTACTTATCAAAATTTCGTGAGAATGGTAATAATGGTAAGATCAAGCAAAATCTGCTTGGATTTGGATATCCTCTAAAGAGAAAAGATACACGTAGCATTAAGCATAGCGCATGAAAATATATATGGCTGTGTGTGCAACGCCAGATGTATCCAAGGACATCCAAGTATAAACAGAATACTTTGGACAATTATCCAAGGAATACTCCTAGTAAAAGAGACAGCTTTTCCAAAATGAAGTAGATTAACTTCCATTTGCGCGTCCATACATTTAATTGCTTGGCGATTATCACGGTTGGAATGACATATTTCCACTCTAATTTTTGGAACTCTCGGATAGCCAAGAGGGCAACGCGTTTGACTTCAGTGAGAGTGTTCCCGGGTTCGACTCTCGTGACCCTCGTGTAAAATCCACCTGTACAAGCACTTAAAACAATATTACTACTCCTTTCTAATTTTCAGTATGAGAGAAATTTCGCTGTAATCTGTTTCTTTATTGGAACCTTGCAAAATCTTGCAAAATGTAGAATTCGCATTTACATTTCAAGATTCGCAATAAGGCGACTCCGGGGTAATTCAGGTAATTGTCTTTTCAGTGGAACCGACGGCCACGCGTCGCATACCTCCGATGAGCTCTTTTCCTCATTTCTATAAATAACTTCAGACTTGTTGCTATTTTTTGCTCTCTTCCTCTTTAATAAATATATCTTCGTCCTCTCGGAAGGTCTATTGCCCTCTCTGGTCACCACCCTCTGTCTTAATTCTGCTCAACTAACTTGGGTCCCCCCATTCCGACTCTTTATAGCTGACAAAGACTTCTTATTCCTTTCTCTTGCCTATTTTCTATATTTGATGTGGCTTAGCGAAACTTGTTGAAACGCCATAGAGAAATAAATAAAAAAACCTTGGTTTCCACAGAACAATTTATACTTCTTACTGGTTTCGACTGACTGGATTCGACTCATACGAGTCATCTTCAGGTGAAGGTATATTTTTTTTTGTTGAAACTACATAGTATTTTAAAAAGTTCTTTCTGTATCTCATCTTATCTTTCTTCCTTTAGAAGTCCGTCTTTCATCTCTTTTCTTAACCATTATTTCCTCTTCCTCATCTTTTGATCCCTTTTACACTGTCTCGCCAATATCCCTATCAATCCTTTTGCTTTTTCCATTCCTCACCACATCACATCTTCCAGCGTTTCCGGTCCTCTTTTAGCACCAAATGAATAAAATCCAAAACTATTCTTTTGTTCATTATCCATCGAATTCCCCCGTTTCCTGATGATTTCGACTATTTAAGCACAGCCTGCCATCTGGCGCCTTTTCGAGGAAGGGCTTCTCCACTGCTGCGTGCGCACCTTTCTTGCTTCAGGTGCTCGCCGCCCTTGAAGTGATGGCAGCACCTTGCTCCTCTATTTCTCCCTCAGCATTTCTTACCCGTGGCTCTATTCCAGAGAATGTTCCCTTGGTGAGGCACTCGAATTGTGCTGCCGATCCGACATTGACCCCGGCGTAGACCTCTGACCATCAAATGGGGCTAATTTAAGACGTAACGGTCAGCGTCCTTGTCCTTAACCCCTCTGCTTCCCCTTCGTCATCTAATGCTATCGATAGAGGCTATTAGCATTGCTGTCAAGAAATAGTATGCTAGCACGAGGGGCACTGAGAGGCTTTGGAGATAGACTCCCTTATCCTAGAATACTTTACATTACAGTGGTCAATGGAGAAACCTCGTATGATATACCTGAGTAAGTTCTCCTTTTGTCAGGCTTAATCAGGGCCGACCAAGAGGGTGATTCCTTGGATACCCTTATTAGAAGGGGCCCCATTTAACAATAGTCATTTTTTATTCTGGAGATAGTGATATTTCTGTAAGTGCAAGATCAGTTCGTACCCCGATGGACATTTGCATCCGGGCCACCGCTGTTATATATTCGGCCCTAATACTATTATTATATTTTTGTGAGAGTTTTTATCGCCAATTGCGCTGCAGTTGGTTTCCATCAACCGCAATGCTGTGGAATGAGGATTTCTGCACAATGACGACCACAAGATATTCTCAAAGCCACGAGTATTCGCTGTGGACTTAAGAGCAGATCCTCTGGTTCCAGAAATAAGAAAAGAGCAGCACCGCCCACGAAGACGAGCGGAGGAGAGGGCAACGGCAGTAACTGACGGAAATATCTTCGGAATGCAAAATTTCGAGAATACAATCGACTAACATTTCCGAGCACATAAGAGGCTCTTCAAATTAGATCTGACTGGCAGTTTTCTCCGAGATTATCTTCAGATAGGGAGAGTTTCATCTGGATGAGAGCCTAACTCTTTGATAAATGAGCGCATCTGCGTTGAACCCTCTAAAGAATTGCCAGTTCTCCCAGGAAACGGAGGAGACCAGGTGAAAGAAACCTTTTATGCCAAGGCGTACCAATACGAGAAGGAAAAATTCTGTACCGCCGGTTGATAATACCCATTCTATGCTTTGAATATCCTAATATTTGTAAATATTTCAATATCATCTTTTTAAAGGAAATGAGGAGGATGGTTTACTTTTTTTAGAGTAACTCTTCTCCAACGTTATTGACTTCCCCTCACTATTAATCACATAGGCATTTCCGGACCAAACAGACATCTCAGACAGATGTTCGCTATGCAAACTTCCAAGTATCAAAGTTTTGAAGCGCTCTCTCATCACTAAAATATCGAAGGAAACCTATGAATTCCTCTCTGCATCCAAGATAGATTTTTTTGACGACTCGCTGTCCATTCCGAAGAGAAAAATCTGCGAATTCACATAACTACTCACTTTTATGACGTATTTATTCATTTTTCCATTCTATATCTTTTTCATTATTATGTCATCCATCTTGGGTGACTTTTCCTATTGTTTTTGGCGTTTAACGTGAATGCTATTTATTGATTTATTGCAATCTTAGTGAGTGGGTTAGTTCCTGTGTTCAATAAATTGTTATTATTGTTACTATTATGTCTCTGTTGAGTAGAGAGGAAAGTAATTTCCTAATAAAAAGACTATGTTATGAATGACAGCTTTAATTTCCTTTAAAATAAGGCTATAAGTAACTAATGGTGGGTTAGATGAGGTTCAAGGTAGCCATCTGGGTTTATGCTTCACAGCCAAAGAAGAATCAAACAAAGCAAACCACTATTTCAGGCGAAGATTCATCTCATGTCGGGTAACCAAATGCGCAAAGGCGAATGCGATATATTATTTCTCATCAAATTTTACAAGTTAATTCTATTGAAGGGCTACCAGATAGCCATGTGGACATGGACAATTTAAAGATTATTCTAGTTCGGATTTCTCAACATGATTTATCAAACTTATCAACTTCTTTATGTGCGATTGAGTATATACATAAACCTCTAAGCCTCTTTTGGGAAATATTCGATCTTAATAAAGTTTTTATAAATTTCAACTTTGAAAAAGATCATTCAGACGATGCCACTGCTGCTGACATTGTTAGAATTATTTTCCAAAGTATTTCTGTTTTCGAATGCACCTCTTTCAAATTTAATTCGACGGCGATTTTCAATGGTGATTTTAAAAGGCTAAGGTATTTTCAAGCTAATATATATGTAATATAAATATGAAAAATATTGCGGAGGAGATTAGCTGCAAATATGTAACAATAGAAAGTCTCAAAAGTCACACGCGAGACAACGAGATGGGAACGTTCTGTAACACTGCGTAGATATAAAAGCAAAACATAATTATTATATAATACGCTCAGGAAGTATCAGGCATTACTCTGAAAAATATCGGGTACTTTAGGAAAAACTAGTCTTTGTCCTTGTTAGCTCTAGGGGCAAAATCACCATGTCTTTATCACATTAGTCGGTTCGCTGTCAGAATATATCGATCAGAGTAACAAAGTCTAATTCAGGGGAAATGCTATGTGATAATTATTCCTTTTCTCTAGATAGAGAATCCCAATATGCTATCAAAAACAAAAAATATATCGCCGTTAGTGGTGTTTATTTTGTTGTAGGTATTCCTTTGACGCCGTGCCAGGCCGTATTTTGCTATTGGTATTCCTTTGACAGACCGTTTGACTAACGAACCACTGTGTTTCGTATTAATCGATTATTTGAATGTTTAATCAGTGAAGGCGCGGCCGCATTCCTCGCATACTAACCACATTGGAAGCAATTAACTTTGAGCTTTAATTTTCCACCATTAACGATTAAAATGCTGTTACATCTTGTTATTTAGTGGCTGTAGAAATGTTCTGCTATCAGTTTGTAATTCGAGCTCCTCATCGTATCCTAGACTGGGCGAGAACCAATTACAAGAGAAACTGTGATGGCACCATTGGTGCCAATTTACTCCCTAGATCTAGCGACTTTTTCCTTCTTTTAACGATATTTTTTTCTGTTTTAGCAGCGTCTAGCACTATGTCTAGTTTGTCATTTTACGTATAGACACTAGGAACACATGTTGTAATATGGTTGATGTTTCCATAAATCAAAATAGCATTACGATTAGTAGATGTAGACTTAATAATTCGCAATATATATAAGTCCGATTTTATAACTATAAATTATATTGTTTTAAATATAATTTGATATGTTATTATAGCTACGAAAGCGGAGAAATCCACTATATTTTTCAATTACTTCTTAGAGATATTTTTCTGAAATTAGGTAATTTTTTTAAAATCTCAGGTAATGCTACGGGAAATTTTAATCACGACTTGGTATCTCCGGATAACCTTATTGGAAAAAATAACATTATATTTATATATTTATTCTGAACTAATATTATATATATATTTGTAAAAGCGGATTGGCATCTCTAGGTGGCGGTAGATAAAAATTTAAATTTAAAATTAACTTATTTAATCAGTATCGTAAATTAAAATTTAATTGTTTAAATTTCAAAAATATCTTCGATGTTAAAATTAAATCAATTTGGATTCCGCAGTAAAGTTTTGAGTCCAGCAAACTCAACCACTGCTGTGTGGTAATATACTCTCCATATCTTGCATCTGTGGTTGCCACACTACGCATTTGTTTCATTAAATTTACTGGATATAATGTGTGCAATTAAGAGAGAAATCCTTCGCTGCATTGCTCAATGAATAGCCAACAATGTTTGCCAACTGGGGCATATTGACCTGGAGACTCCGCCTGAAGCAACGTTTCTTAGTTAATCAAGGTTTCGTATCAAATTTCACAGGAAAATGCCAGACTTTAAATCACAAATGTATCAATTACGAAAAATATTCCATCAGTTTGACAAAATTATCCCTAAAAATGTCGATTTAAATAAATAAATGTGAATTTTATTGAACGAAAAATAATCTCTTTTAGTTGAGCTTCGAAAATATATTGCCCTAAATCTTTTCCCCTGATTGGACCCAAGTATTCAGGGGTTGATAAGTGTTCATTCATTGAATCAAAGAAGTACAGGTTGATCATACCTTATCATAAATGCCTGGGGCCTAGGTTTCTCAGAGTTTTCCGCATTTCGTAATTCATGATTTGGTTGGGTTCAAAAGAAGTGGAACAAAGTCAGACTTTCAGAAAATTATCTTATTTGACTTGAAGAACATGAATTAAAATGCCGCAAGCAAATAATGCAAGCGTGCATTTATATATCTAATGAGGTTGATGGACTAAGAGCAGAATTCTCATGGGGCATCCAAAGAGACATCGTATTGGATGGCCATTTAAAATATTTCCTTAGGTGTCATTTGCCTCACTCACGAAGGTTTTTGTGCTAAAGGTCTTTCTTATATCTTATGGATGGATAAGGTGTAATGCTATTTTTTTGCTATGGTTATTTTATATATAGTAAAGGTGCCGGGGTGTAGCTTCCTGGTGTATATTCTGATATGCTTTGAGGTGTGGGTAAAACGCAGGAGTGCATGGTGGATCCAATTTTCTAGCTCAATTCAGCAGTTCTTATAGTAAAAGACGTGGTTCAATGGAAAATCCGTAAAATCCGAGTAACTTAAGGATATTTGAAATTATTAAGGCGTAGTTATAGATTTGATGCTCTCTCAAACGTAACACTAAGTGAAAATTAAAAAAATTCTCTATTTCGTAGCAATGAGTTTCTTATGGAAGATATTTTCTCCTACTTGACGTCGAACAGAGGATCATTTTCGGAGATGTCTTGGCTAATTACGTTACAGAAACACTGCTAAAAATAACATAAGTTATTTGTTAAAAAAATATGGAAGAAAATATTTTACTACATGGAAAATTTCACCATCATGGTGGTCGCCACCATATAATTCTCACATGTAACTTTGGCATAAAGAAAGGCCTATTAAGTCTGAAGTCGTTTCTATTATCTTGGAGCAAGAAACATATCCTAATATTTTCGAGCGAATCTTTGTTACACTAAAAGTATGTTCTCCTAGTCTACAAGAACAAGGTTGTAGATAAAAAAGGAATAGGAAAACATATGTGATGCACTGTTGGAGTTAAGTTGCATCAAAAGCTGCAGACATAAGCAACCAAGTGGGAAATCCATAAGCCAGCCAATCCTTGGGATCCTGTAAGGGTTTCTGAGACTGCACGCTCTTTTGGATTTCTTTGGAGTAAGATTTTCCATGAATTACGCTCTAAAAGCGATTTTACATGGAATTAAAAAGTACTTCTAATCGAAACAAAAACTGCAACTCTCGTTTTCAAGTAAATAAGAACGTTCCACAGCCAAAATATTTTTCTCTTTTAAGATTTTCACTGTACACGAACATACTCCCCAATCATTGGGAACATTTTATATCTGAATCCAAAGAAGTGATAAAGATACCCAAACACTGTATCTTATTAACACTGTCCTGAAAACGAGTTACCAAACAATTCCGATATCCGACGTTCTAAAAGTATTAATTCACGTATAATTGAGACCTCCCTTGCATTTGCTCATTTTTAATATTTCAGTTGTTAGTTACATTTTCATAATTTGAACCCTTTCTTTCTCTCTCTTCATGTGTATGTACCTGATGATGGCGCTTTAGCCGAAACCAATAGTTTTTTTAAATTTACGTATTGGACAAATTATGATATTTTTCTTTACCCTCTTCGATTAGCAGTTTTTATGAAGTTTGCGGTTAAAATCCTTTGGGCATGCAAACGCAGTCATAAAAACCTCTCCTCAGTTATGCTACAGATTAATTATTTTTAGAAAATCAGATTTCATCCGTCAGCTTCCTAAGGATCTCATTTTTACTTGGTATCATGAACGTCCATCTTCACAGGCAGCAAAGGCGTACTCTGGCATGCTGCAACTGACATACTGCAGTTCTCTCAACAATTTTTGCGTGCAAAAAGGATTTTAATCGGGAAATTGCGTTCGTGAATGTAAAAATAGCGCGGCGGCGGTTATATCCGTGCCACCTGGAGGTAAGGTGCCCAGACGAGATGAATTAAAATAGATGGGAGTCGTTTTCCGTGGGCGGGGAATTCAACGGGGGGCAGTGCCGCCTGGCGGCCGGGCAGTGAAATGCGGTCAAAATTAGCCTATCGTAGGTGCATCTGGGCATCCAATCAGGGATTCGATCGAAGAGTAATTGACTTGTCTTTTGAGTGACCTCATTGCATGATGCTCCGTCAGATGGCGTCATTGACGGCGGTGGAAAAAACTCGCCTTCGTGTAAGTTCGGATTAAGATAAACTCAAGGGTGTGTGTGTGAACTGCAGGATTATATGAGGAGTACGTTTAAAATAAGACGGGAAGATGGAGTCCAAGTGGGAATGAATGAAAGTGGATTGAAAGAAAGGCCACGTGACCGGTATGAAAGTCATACTGGTCACGTGATTTTGACGTATCGAAAGGATCTTATGTAAGACAACGACTGAAATGGATGTGAATGGTCCGAAAAGGAGAAAAAGACCGAAAAAATGCTATTTGAATGTAGCAAATAAGATAATAAATGAAACGTGAAAGAGAAGAAGTGTACATAGCTTTAAGAATGAAAGAGAAAGTATGAATATATGTACGAAAGTGTTTGCAGCGGAATATTTTGGATCGTAATTAAAAGGCTATTTATTGATTAATTCGATCAACGGGAAGAAAAGAAATTAGAATCGAAAAAATATTCGCTGAAAGAACAATCTTACTGTATTTATTGCCCAATGCGAAGAAATTAACACTTCCAATCCAATGTTGAAAATTCAGACGATGATCATGGACTTAATGTATATAAGAGAGATGTTTTATAGATCATCAAAGTAAAATATTCAACACGAAGGGCCGTTTGAATCTCTACGTTCTGTCATTTGCTACTTACAGAGTGGATGATGCTCACAAGTCAATATGAGGACTTAGGTATTTTGCTGTTGCTTTCCTCACTGAGCTATAAAGCTATACACTGATAAAAATTATACACACACAAGTGAAGTACAATGACCTCAGCTTCATTAACTTCTCAGACAGATGTAAGACAATAATTAATTATAATTACATACACAATGTAATTAACACCAATTTAAATGAAAAATATATATTTTTGTACTAAAATACAGGTGTGGAAATACAGTTCATCAAGACCCAGTAGTAGTGTAGTAGTCACTGCCTCGTGAAATATTGGGATATATTCATCTTAATAAATTTCATACAGTATTGTAGTTTCCCCATAACTTTAATCTTATTACCAGTTTTCACTCAAAATATTCATTTTAAAGTCAAGAAATACTCTGCACTGCATTATATCGGAACATTTCTTTTGAATATAAATAAAACATGACTTGATAAAACCAATTCGCTTATTTATGAGTAACCATATTAAAAGTCAGGGGCTCCCCTATAGCTTTGTGAGTAGCGCGTTCGACTTGGATGAAAGCGGTCCCGGGTTTGATTCCTGGTGGGAGCCCACTTGCGAAATGACCTCAACTATTGTAGAACCTTTAACCATAATACTACTACAACTCGAATTACATGCATATAGGAAAGAATATACCAAACTCCCTTTCGGCGTTTTGCAGGGGTCGTCTGTACCATAACTCAACTACCTAAACCAATTACTTTTAATTAATTTAAAATTAATATTTCAATCGACTAGTTCTATCATCTCTTTTCTGATTTCATCGCATCATCAGAACGACAAATGTATACAACATAGATAGTACAATAAAGGTAGTAATTCAAGAATTTCTTGATTAGATCTCAATTATATTCTTAATCTTTGCGCTAGACAAATAATATTTCGCTCTCTTCCCAGCATCTTCTTGAAAATAGTCTCCCCTTAACACTTTCTCTCTGCGTGTTAGATGCCGTAAATTAGACGCTTAGGAGTCTATGGAAATCTTCTATACGTAAATCAAGGGTACAACTTGATGACCTTTTCCTAAGTCACTTTTAATTGCTAATTCTTCCCTAAATCACTTCCCTCCTCATTCCGCACCCACGCCTACTATTTGTCAGTGACACTATATCACTCACGTGAAGAGGTCGTAAAGTGAAAGGAATTTACAATAAAAGGGAAGGTGACAATTACACACAATTAAGCAAAATATCGGATAATACTGGGTAACCCTAGGTGAGACCTTTTTTGCTGCAAAAAGAAATCCTTGAATTTCTCCTAATGACTCAATGTTGATTAAATAGATTAAGTCACTGAAAAATCTTAGCATTAGCTCGTCAACGCTGATTTTCCAAACTTTCATAAAATTATCCATTGTCTGATTTTTTTTAAAGTTCAGAATAGAGTAGAACCAGATATTTCTTAAAGACATTTTGAAATCCCTTCGATCATTATTAACTTGTCATCCTCAAGAACATGTTTTGGTTATCGAATGTTACCGAGGTAGAGCTCCAGTTAGGTCTCATATCACTCGTAATTGGACAATTTAATCATCCTTGGACTATAGGCAACTTGCAGCGTCGTGCTGTTAGTCTAGTTTATATATAAATCACTCACAACCTCCAAGAAAGCGCCAAGATCATTGGGCCGGTGAGATTACATTGCTTACATTCCAATGTAAAGAGAGTGAAGATGGCAGTAGCTCCTAGTAGGCCGCGACGACGCCTTCACGATATATAATGCCAAGGTAATGATCCCAGTTTTCTATTCTTAAGACTTCAAGAAGAAGGGAAATATCTGGAATAATAATGGAAGCTGAACCGAACGTTAAATAGCGGTGTTCGAGAATTCCGGTCACTCTGTCTGTTGAATATTCACGTATATAAATATAAGGGTAGATGTGACATTCATGGATATTTGGACAAGTTTCGCTCTATTATGATTTATATCATTACATATATTAACTGATCTTTGTATACTGTAATTATATACTGATGAATTCCATTATTCATCATAATTATGCAGGTAATTAGAAATGTGGGCATAGTTAAATATTAGCGAGTTTGTCGTAATAATGATTTTATTTTTGTGACAAGGGTGAGTCGCAAGTTGGTAAAATAAGGAATATCGTTAGAAACAGCAACAAATGTACTAAAGAAAAGAAGAAGGAAATTAGCGAATTGGAGTGAGTAGAGGCGTGCGTGGTAGAAGAGGAAGTAGGGACTTAACGGAAGAAATAATTGATGAATTCGTTGGAAAATAAGCAATTCTTCGCTAAATTATAGCTAAAATGTAAATTCTAGGATTATTATTGTTCCCAAAAAAGATAACTTACGCTCTGGAATATTGACAACACGTTCGAAGAGCAATTTCAACTACAAAATTGATAACCTTTTCCCAAAATCCGAATTTCAGCTTGGTTATAACAACAAAGAAAATCTGAAATCCTTATATTCTGACTCAGGAGACAAATTTTATTCAAAGCAGTATCATTTTAACGACTGAAACTACGTGTACATACTTTAAAATGGACAAAACATACCTATTTGATGCAAAGAGCATTGGGATGCGTATACTGATGACTTTAGATTTTTGTCCCTTTTCGTCCTGAAGGCCACATTCATTCGAATAATTCTGGATTCTCAATCACCTGCGCCATTTCCTACAAACCGTCCGATCTCTTAATTAGTACTTAATACTCAACTCAACCGCTTAGCATGAATAGATCTCATATAGCAGCTTGTTTCTACCTCCATTTATCCAATACAATTAATGTTTTCCTAATATTCTTTACCCGTTGTTTTCCCACCATTAATTCTTAACTATGACTCGAGGAGGAGAAATCGTTGGTGCAAAACATCTGAATCATCCTTATTTTTAAGAGATAATGCGATACCGCCATATCTCAAGATCTAAGATTAATTTTGGATAAAAATAAATATAGTCACGGTAATAATAAACATTTTAAGTGTTTGAATAGTGAAACAAGTAACTAGTACACTTTTAGTGAAAGAGGTCCCGCGTTCGATTCTCCGTTTTATGTGCAAATTACCTCAGCTGTGGAAGCACATCACTTTTATAGACGATTTTGACTTGAATTTAGTGACATAAATATCTATAACGCTCTTTTTACCCATAACCAAATTAATTATTCTATACATTAAGTAATATTTCAAGTTGAATGTCGAAATTACGAATACAAATACCTGAAGTATTATAAGAATAGGGTATCGAATTAAATGGCTAGGAAAGGGTAATCCGAGGTACTCTCATCTCATTCAAATTACATTAATCATTAAACTTCACGTATGTAGAAGTAAAAACACTTCATTTTGTTAATATTACAATTTAACAAATAAACACTCAAAAACTATAGAGGACAACGTCTTGACGGTGAAAAATTCATCTGTGGTATGTAAATATTAAGTTCTGAAGTTAGAGAACTTATTTGAAATTGAAATAAATCCAACGATACCTGATTTTTAATCAAGTGACAGCCTCGAAACCGCTAGTGTTCTTCAGGAAAATTATAATTTTGTCAGCATTTTATAATTTATGTTTAATTTCGTTTCAAGAATTATATGAACGGTAAAATATTGTTTTGCTAATACTAATTTCAACGAGATGATTTTATCTAAAAGCTAACCTTAATTGTATTTTTTATGAAGGCCAGAAAACAAACATACGTCAAGCCATTTGTGGACAAGGTGACAGCTTTCAAAAGTGATAACTTGAGGAAATTTCTGCATATCACACAAAGTCATACGAATTTCGGTAAATGGACTTGTTTCGACCATAAAAGTGGAATTACGCGTTGCATGTTTTCTTGTACTACTCATTCTGACTTCTCGCGGTGATTTTCTAAATAAAACATGTGAATAAAGAAAATTTTTCGTGCGACAAAAGCCAAGTGAACGTAAAACAGGTCATTGTTTCCATTCCAAAGGAGGATCTTCGAGTGAACGAAAGTAGGTGGATTTGCTACACACTGCCTTGAGATTACCTAACAGTTTAATTATACAGACGTGTCACTGGTGCCGTTTCGTTTCTTGCTTTCGCAACTAAAGATGAATCACACTACTCTTCTTGACTTACACATCACACTATTTGCGTATTTTGGCTCTCGCGAATGCGTGGCAAATTCTTCGTGCGTTTTGTACTGCGAAATTCTTCATCACTTGATTCATGCATGAATGAGGAGAAGGATTTTTAAGTCAACGTAGTTTTATACTCATATTCTGCATTTGTGCGTGAACCGGATTTGTTTGATTTAGTTGTTCAATTCTGATGGCCTTTGTGGTTATTGTAGGTTTATTTTTCTATTTGTTTATCATATTTGTACTTAATAGCTGTTTAAATTGTAAATTTGTCTAACTTTAGCTTATAGACGGGGATTTTAAATAGTAATGTTCTGTTAATATGTAGAAATCTGTACCATTATTTGTGTTGTTGTAGTATACATTGAGATCGCCATCTGTCCTACTGTCAAACTGCGGCGGTATCTTATTTAAAATTAATAAGGAGATGATATAATATTTATATTTACTGCACTCAAGCTCTGTTTTCCTCCTAATATGTTTGATAAAATTTCGAAATATAAGGCAACTAACTGAGATTAACTCAACGTCGACATTCTGGAATTGTACATACATTATCAGCAATGTCTAATCAACGGACTGATAAAAATTATGAAATCTGGGTCGGGAACATTCTTACATCTGATGGCCACATGCAGAAAATGAATGGCCATGGTAGCATAATTTAAAAGAGCTTCAGAGATAATCTCGCACACGTGTGCTTCCATCGGAAATCGAACCAAGGACCGTTTTCATCAAAGGAGAACGCACTTATATACTTGGTTATCCAAGTATAATCGAATAGTTTGGACATTTCGTTTCGGTTATCGATCCTTATTCATATACAAAATATTTCTGTGATAAGATAATTAAAAATAGATTCTACGGCATTGGTAATGCTAATCTAATATTACTTGAGTTTGTAGCATGTTCGGGCTATTTTCTGATAGGACTATCAGTCACACCTATATCTGAGTATGCATAGTAACCTCAATAATCTATTTTATACGTTTTTTTTAAGTTTTCTTTGCAATATGAATAAGCATAAAACATAGCCTTAGCAGTGAACTCTACCAAGTGCAAACGCTAAATTTCAAAAAGTAATCATACGATGACAATCATATGCTATTATATACTGACTGTTATGGGATGGCATTACGATTATCCTGTGAAACTATAACAAACAACCCAAATCTTTGTGAATCACTTTACTTACGAAGCCTCTGCTTTCCTCCGATGAAGAGAACGCGAAACCTCCTGACGAGTAATCTGCAGGTTGTGACCGAATAAATGTCTCCACACTCTATATGCCTATCGTAGAATTGATTTCTCACGAAATTTGGAACCACACGCCATCGATTCTTAAAAAAATCGATAATTTTTTCAGTTCTTTAGTGTAGTCTTTCCACGAGTCACGCCAGTAAATGCTGATTGAATCGTCCTTTGATTGCCTGCTGCACCAACTCCATGTACATCGACTACTGTTCCTCGGTATTTTAGTACACAATTGATTCTCTTCATCCACGTGACTCCCCCCCACAATCCTCTTGCTATATTAATTCTTCTTACTCATTAGCTTATTCATTCCTCACTCTGTCATCGTTGCTAATTCAGACTTGTCTATTACGTTGAATCTTTTCTAACACGATTGTTTCTTTCATCAAGAGCCAACTGAAATCTCCTTATTTTTTCTCACCTTAACTTATACAAAGATAGATTAGCCCTTTGATAGACTGCCCTTTCCTTATTACATACAGTATCTTTTACTATTCATCTGGAAAAACTTTCTGTACCCTTATGATGGGTGTTCCTGGTTTACTTTGAATTAAGACATTATTACGACTCGTAAGAAATTCAGCCAAAGATGGATCGGCTTCTTATGGACCAATGGCAAGAACTTTTTCCCATCCTAAATATACCCATACTTTGGCATAAAAACCGTTTAAATGTATGAAAGGAGGACATTAATGCATTATTCGATATTTAAGTAGCTTTATAACACAAAATATACGCATTTTAACCACAACATTATTGCATTTAATACAAAGAGAGGTGATAAACGAAGAAAGTATACCTATATAATTTATGTAGGTGTACATTCATATTTATGTATGTAGCTACCTCTCGGATTTGTACGAACATATCTATTTGAAGGAGAAAATATATTTCATAAATATTATGAATGAAAAATTGGAGTAATGTTCCTTTTTAACATGTATCTATTCTGCTTTGATATGTGATGCTACATAAAAATTCATACCTGCATATATCTAAGGAAGGTTCGGCTTCGAAAAAGTATCTAATCGTCATCTCTTTCTTCACCTTTTTAAATGGATAATCTCTCCATTATCTCATATGAAGTGATAATCAATGCCTGTGTGGTAAAATATCTAAACTGAAACCATATTTATTCGTATTTTTCTACCTGAATAGGCCTTCGGTTACAGGCATAGTAAACGAGTCGGTTAATTCGTCAGACGGTTAATGAGAAACCGAGTGAGAGGAATTGTGTATCCCTTAATATGCAGTTATCTTTTTCAAGAGGAGGATTATTCGACGAGCACATCCACATAAGAAATCATGAATAGTTTATGAGTACGATTTTGAGTAAGCTCACCTGTGCTCCCTCTGATTGGGTTGTGTATTCACTATCGGTTAATATGCAGAAACTGCCGATGGGGCGATTCTTTTTTTCGTGGCCCCAGGGCCACTGCTTTGGGGCCCCAGACGCGCTGTTCAGTTACCTGGAAGAGGAAAGGCTTGTTAATGCAAAATAGATAGAGATCTGAAAGTCATTAAGTTGATGCTCACACAAAACTATGCTAAAATCGTAATTATAATACAATTAAATGATTACTTAAGAAGAAGAAACTTAGTATAAACCTTGGGTAAATGAAATGCCCTTTCATTGATTCCCGCCTATGACTGTAACAAGCAGCGCATTTTGTAAAATTTTTAAAGAAACAAAACTATTACAACAGATATCCAATTAAAAATGACAAACTTTTCCGCAATATACCTCTCACCAGATGCCTTTGTCTCTAAGAATATCCAAATTTAAAATTTACAAATCATTAACGGGGATATCAAGTTACAAAGTATTTATTAATTTATTTTATAAAACGTTGAACTTTGGCCATCTAGCCCGGAATTTTAAAATCGATACAATCGTGTAATAGATTTATTTGCTACCTCGTGTTTGACGGACATGTCACATACTATAAATGGTTATCATGATCAGGGATACTTAGAAAGGCTATTCTGAACAAATATTTAACACCTCGATTATAACCGCTATATACATAACATGTATATAGCGGTACATGACCAGGTTTCCTATACATATCGCTCTAATGTCCCAGTTTCGCACAGCCAGTCTCTGGACATCCTTCTATAGAACAGGACATTGAACTTAACTATTTTTTGTGCCGGTTTTCAATCGTTACAATGTGAAACACAACTTTCTACTCAGTTCCGATTTCGCTTAATTACCAACATCGAACCGGTTCTTCGTTCAATTTTATATTCCTCTCAAATAATATTTATAATTTTTAGCTTTGGCCAATTACACTCGTACATTAGACTGAATTAATCACTAAGATAATTCTTGTTACATTAAATAAATCATGATCATAATAAATGATCGGATAAATTTAAATGACAAGCATTCATTCTAGTCAATTGCAAGTTCATTTAATATTTAGTACAAGGGTTCAAGAGTTTTAATTTTTCTTGTTCGTTATTCAATGTGGGAAAATGATAATAAATAAATAATTTACGGTTTCGATTCGATGACCTGGTAAAAGTCTCTAGAAAATTATTATTATTTTATTGTAAATATCAGTCATAACGTGAAAACACCGCCTGTATATAGGCAACTCGCAGCTCACAGGTGTTCTACTGTGAGTCTATTTTACAGGAGAATTTGAGCCTTTGGATTGGCGATCAGGAAAAAGATGTGTAGAAGATTCGGAGATGGTATGCTGTTGTGCTGAGTTTGTATCTTTAAAGATTTCTATTCATATTGACATCAGACTTATGTCTAATCGCAGCTGAATATTTGTAATAATATTTGCGAGAGATTTCCGTTCAAGCATTCTGTATCATACTTTAGATGTTGTTTTTATTGCGTATTCATTATTTCCATGTGAGTGTATTTATGATACCTGCTTAAGCTGCATTTATGATGTATAATACTGTCATTTTTTGTAAACTTTTAATTCGTTGCCACCTAGCCAGTTGGCTAACTTGCAGCCTTATATTTATATTTAATAATTCCAACTTATATTTAATAATAATAAAATAATAATATTAACGTAAAATGATTATAATTACTAATCTCGTACACAGGTTTAATGTACAAATTTTATCCTAAAATATTTGTATCTGATTGACGAGTATTATTCACGAGTGTATAAGTTTATGAATTAATTAATGAATTTACATTAGGATAATGATTGTATGTAAATGCTACTATAATGTTAACTTGCTACAATCACCAAATGTTCTATTTTAATAAAATTTTCTCATCTATTATTATTTATTATGCTAAAGAATTGTTATTTTTAATCTTAAATTTAAAGTATTATAATTTTGACCAAAGTACAATTTAAAATTGTTTTGAAAATAAAAACTGAAGTCCATGAATTCAATGATGATTTGAAATGAAATTATTTTTTGTTTCGCGTGATCTAGAAGAACTTTTTCTATTTTATATGCAAATATACCACAACTTTAAACAGCTTAATAATTAAAGACTCGAAAACGTCGTCATATGTTGCACTATTTATTTATTTTAAACGTTCATGACCGGATAAATTCGATTCTTCACATAAATCTGCACTATAGCAGCAAGCATTTTAAGAAAAAGAAAAATCTTCAGCTGAGCGTGGCAGATGAAACGAAGCCAAATATATCGGTGGGACGAAGGATTTATAAAGAATGGCTCGTTAAACGCAGGAATGGAAATGTGTTCCAAGAAAATAAACTGGAATGAAAATGAGTTAATCCTCATCTATGACTACAAAACTTCTGAAGTTTTTAAAAATTCCTCACTTAAATCAAAGATAAGGAGCAATGATACCAAAGAGATAGGAAGGCAATCGGTTGAATGAAATTTAAAATCTGAGCGATAAATTTCTCCCTTGATCTACTGCCTTACGTGAGGCGTTTTCTCTAGCATTTATCGTCATATCATATTCTATGGTGGTAATTGATTCCTTGGCAGTTGGAACTTGGCAACTCTGGAAATATTAAGCAAAAATCGAAAAATAAAATTGAAGATACTTGCCTTCTATATACTTATAAAATGATAATAATTAATGTAATTAAAATAAGAATCCTACATCGTATCTTGATGTTAGTTAAACATAAATTCATCAGTTGGATGTTTGAAACATCAATTGTTTGATTATTATCAACTTATCATTAACCTCAATTGTCGGTTTAACTGATCAAATTCACCATTATTATCATTGCTTCTCCATAGCCTTTGACGAAAGTCGTTGTCTAACTGACGATATTCACCTTCTGATGTTAACAATTGCTGTAGATTCGGATTTTCCTGAGGAGTTACATTATAGCATAAAATATGCTGCAACTGCAGAATAGGTATTTTTGAAAAATCTGAAACTTTAAAATATCTAAATCAGAGATGTTGAAAACTAAACACTAGCTATAGATGTTGAAAGAAATATGTTTGGGAAAACATTAGGATTTGTTGCCCAAATTAAAGTGATTTTGTAATATATGCATATGAAGATGACTTATTTAATAAAAGTAGTTCTTCGAGAGACACTTTAGATAGACATACAAACATTTTTCTCTTCGATTGGAGGCAATCTCCGGAAGAGTTTTGTGACAAAACTTGGTTTACGTCTTTTAAATTGGTGAAAAAATAAGGTGAATAACTTGCATTTGAGAAAAAAGAGAAAGGGATATTTGTGCTAGACTAATACGCCAAAGTAAAAGCATTTGATGCAAAGTAAATTATTCCAGCGCCCTAAAGAAAGAGAGTAAAATGATAGTTTTCTTTATCAAAGGATTTTTTGGATCCTCAATTTGAATATAACGAAATATTTCAAATAACTATAATTATGTTTAATGAAGATGACTACATACCGATAGAATTATGGTTTCCCTAGACACTCTAGGAAGATGCAATGAAACTGCAGTAGAATCCAAGCATGGATTCGAAAAGTTTCGTAGTAGTTAAAGAAAATAATAAAGTTTCAGTATCCATTTGATGAGAGAAAAAGGAATCACGGATGTTAATGAATTAGAGGTTGAATACACTTCGTTAGCTGTTCGTCGGACTAGCGCCTTCCGGATACAAAAAGTGTTGAGAAGAATCACGATAACTAGGAATAATTCCTTCATTATCTTCACGAACTTCATTTGATTACTATCTTTCATTCAGATTAGGAATGATTTACATTTTTTTAATAAGGATGTTGCATTGCGGGCCGCAGAAGGTCCTCAGGCCGTATGAGTAAGATTTTGGCAGCTCATAAATTGGCGTTGACGCGGATGGCCTTGTTGACAGCAAAAGCACCCATTGTCGGGTTGTTTATAGAGATGGAGAATGGAGACTTCTGTTTTCGTTCGACGCCAATGTGTCGGAATTGAAATAAGACTAAAAAGAGTAATAGAAGAAACAAAGACGGTCTTTGGATCGGTATGAACAGTCGATGGTGTGACTTGAGGTAGCTGCTTCCCTTGGATCGTTCTTAACGAAAATTTAAACGAAAAGAAAACCTCTCTGATTTTCCTTGAAATTTAGATACCTGTCTTGAATGGACCGATGAAAGTCAGTTAACACTAGATCCACATGGATATCATCAAAGGCTATCAATGCCAACAAATTTTCTAAATGGGGAAGAAGATGCAGAAGAGTGACCAGACTAAACGAGGAATGGTGGATATATTAAAAGCTACAGGAGAAATTAAGAGGGAGAATAAAATCAAACCAAATAGGTCGGCATCTTTGGAGAAAATGACTGATTTTAGAGGTGGTTTGAAGAAGGTTAGAAGGGCAGTGATTATGTGTCAGCTAACCTCTCTTTCAGCGAAATAAGACCAACAACCAAAGGGATGAGCAAAAATAAGGAACTCGATCTTGAAGCTATGGATCTCCAATAGCAAACTCGCAGAAGATAAAATTGGTAGAATTCTTGTATATGGATAGCTCTTACCATAAGTTAAAGCTTGGCTACCATCCGTCAAAGAATTTAAAGTTCAAATAGATATTTCAAAAATTGTCATGGATTTTAAAAGGAACGATTACAAAGTCACTACTGACGCTTCTTTGCTTTGATTTAGCTTCATCTAGAGTTTGAGATTTTTTCTCGGACTACGGGAAGAATATGAGCTCAGTTACACCGAGATATTACTAATACTATATACTAGATACTAATCGGAGAAAGTGACCAATGTAAATCGTTCTGAAAATTCATTTTCGTTCGAAATAAGCTATCTTTATCTCAAGGAAGAATACCATTATGTGCAAAATTACCTTTACCCTGTATCACTGTTGCGTGTTAGGGCTAGTCAAGATTTTCACTGGTAGACCAAATAGTGCAGTACAACAAAGTGCTCGGTTTTTGAAGCTGAAGTTTGAAACCATCCTTGAAGAGCTAAAGTGTGATTCGTGATCATCCTTTTGAATGTTAGAAGAAAGGCATAAATAATGTCTCCATGGGTGTGAATGGTGTGCCATCACCTGACGGGTGAGACTCATGACAATGAATTGTCATCTCCTTCGAATTCCTGGACGTATGTCAAATGTGTTCGGGGCAAATTGTTCCTCTGCTGAAATTTGCTTCAGAGGAAAGAGAAACGGTTGTGTGAAAGTGATAAATGTACATTTCGAAAGGAAGAATGAATCGCTGTTTCGTGAATTCGGAGACCATGAGGTGTTGTAACTGTGGATAAGCTTGCAGATAGCTTGTAATGTATAGTCTTGCCCTTAATCCGGTGAGATATCCAAATAGAAATCATGAATTAATACATAAGGTGAATATTGATAAATTTGTGAAACAAAAGACCTGTTTTTAAAGTATAATATTTCAGACTGAATTTCCAAGAAACACCATTGGAGGCGATACCCTAAAATAGTAAAAATAAGAGTAGAGTAATTGAAAGTTAAAATCCATCTCTAAAGGCTATTGTAACAAATATTCTGCAGATAACCCTTGCATCTCTCGGCCATGACTCTTACATCATTTTAAAATACCGTTTATATTTGAGTATAGGCCGTACTTTAAATTCCAAATTACAGTTTAATAAATCTAGACTCTATCTGTACACGAGATAGTACATAATTATATTTAATTTAGTCTTTTCCACTCTCCGATATAAAAAAATACCGCATTTCTGCGAGCGACAAATCTAACTGGGCCTTCTTCCTAGAATCTGAAATTTGCAAAAAGTAGTTTCTTAAGTACTTAGACCAATACGAAAATATTGCAGCGCAATAAATTCAAATACGTATATTTCAAAACATTTACATCTTTCTCTTTTAGTCCCTACTTCATCAAATATCCAGTAAAAAAGTTTTAATCGCTATTAATCCTCAAGAATTACCTTAATGGTCTTTTAATAATTCCCAACACGTAATTGTTGTCGCATAAATTAAATAATTGAGTACGGCAGCTTTAATCAAAATTTTAGGGAATTGATCTAGGGAGTATTCATTTAAGCAAGCCTTTCTTAGATTGGCAAAATGAAATTAATTGTACTAGAATCCTTTCACACTGTAACATATGGCTAAAAGCTAAGCAGATCTCACCGAATTATTCGTTTATGTTTCCGCTCTGCTTTAGTACGTACGCAAATATCCGATTAATTTCCGGCTCCGTCGAATCTGTTCGAACCGATTTTTTAATCCCATCCAAACCCTTCCGAAATTCTTCCAATATGTATTAATTCTTGTCTTAGAAAGCATTCTGAAGTATTTGGTAGCGTGACTCTATTCGCTTTCAATTTAGCTGACTTTTGGTGGCAAACTTTTTATATCAGAGATGTGATATAAACATAAAAGCAGGGTATTTAATAGGAACTTTTCCACTTTCAAGAATAAAGACGCATTTTCACTTAAACCGGCAAACTTTTCTAGTTTCATTTTATTTTGTAGAAAAGTGCAAGATTTTATTAATAACCCGATGTTTATTGCTAAAATGCACCACCAAATTACGCTCAGAAATGTTCATCGATTTCTAACATTACACCCGTCTCATAAATGGAGCACTAAATCAGTGAGTCATGCGCTCGATTTCTCCATTTTCAGCCGAACAAAATCAAACGTCGGTGGGAAACAACCCTCCTTAATATTCTACTTCTGATTTCACTGCGACAAAATTGAACGATTCAAATCAGCTCATAGTAGAGGAATCCGGCAGTCGCACTCACAATCACATTCACGAGTCACTCGTATTCCATCGACTCACCCTCTGTTCACCAGTTCCACATCGTATCACCACCAGTCGCGCACTGCCGCCCGCAGCTTCCCGAAGGATCCGAAAGGGGGCGTAAAGGGTATAGAGGGTGTTATTTTCATCTCTGGCCGTTTCGTCACCGTCTGACCTTCGCACGGCCAAAGAATGAGTGGTGTCGATGGAACGCACATCTTTGCGAAATCTTCCTACGATTTCCTCTCGCAAATGCATCGAGAGCAGATTTTTTGCTGTACTTCCGCACTCGGTGACGGAGAAATACGTAGAATGAATGATTTTGAAATATTTTAAATTACTTAGTGAGTTCATTTATTTCAATTTTTTCTGTCTGTATTATTAATATAAATTATTAGGAAACTAGAGTATTGTTAAGATGCTATGCATAGTGCTGTAGAACCTATGCAGAAAATATTTAATATATCATGAAAGTTTATAAACGACTGTAATTTTTGTGAATGATATATTAAAATCAAGTAAAACTTGAATAATTTACCAAAACTAAATAATGTGCCATACAAGATACATTATTATCACAATCTTGCATTTAATTCCTCCTGAGCATAGAGCTCGACAGGTTGTGCTATCTTTAACTTGTAGTGTGCTTTACAATCAGGTGTTCAAAACATACAAATGTATTTAATTGTATATATTATCCTATAGAAATATTCTTTCAGTCTCAATTTTTAGTGTAGATATTCTTTCTACATTTACTAGTTTTTTTTGTTAATGAGATTATATAATTATGACACAGTTACATAAAGCCTTCTTTCACCATATGAATCAGATACTTTAAGATAATAATATGAATCAATATGTCTTAATGTCATCAAATACTCAGATTCTCTCAATATGTTCTACTTTTCATGAAAATGGTTCACATAAATGGATATTGATAATCCAGATGAAATCGAATTGTTAATCCAAAGGTGAAGATTGGTATTTTTATAAGGCGTATCCAAGAAATCTGAGCTGGATAAACGATATCGTACCTTCTAGTTTTCTTTTCTGAACTATAAATAGCTTATGCAATCTTATTTTATGTTTTTTAGGTATTTTTATGTCTTTGCAGTATTACTCCTACATAATACATAAAAAAGGGTTCTACTGATGAAAAAACACTTTCGTTAAGATAATTGTATTGATATAAGTGATCTATCAGAAAAGCGAACTTTCTTAGTTTACGATGTAAAACTGCAATGCAAATTAATCGCAATGATTTCTTATTTTATTTGATATTTTAATGTAATTAGAGACATACTTTATTAAATTGCTTTCCTAATTCATCAAAAGAGAATAAGATGTAAATTAATAGAATATGTTGCAGCATCGGTGTCCAACTAACAGCTGGCGGAACAAATCCTCATAACTTCATTAGCGCTGTGAAGATATCATAGTAGCATAAATGATATGTTATCATCTAGAACGTTTATTAATGCTAATAATAGGAAGTAATATTAATGAAGCATACCATACGATTCAAAGCAATTATGCATTGATAGATAGATAAGCACAGTAAAGTGGAGATAGGAAATAATTTTTGAAAGATAAATATATTTGGTTCATTTAAAACACGTACATAATTGCTGCCCACTGACCCTCGAGGAATGTGTTGTGTGGGCTATTTAGAATAAAGGTTGGGGACCAATGTATTAAAGCATTGATTATCTAATAAAACACGGTATTGAAGATGGGGAAAAAATTGCTACGTTAGAGAATGTCGTCAGCCTTTCTAGATCGTTTTTATCCTCTTAATAATTTCCTCTTTCCTGAATTTGCTACACGTGTACCCATTTCTCTTGGGACTTAGGCAATGACTTAATCTATCTGGAAGACTTCCAGTCCCCTGTAGTCTTAGATGCGAATTAATATTCACCCACGTATTTCGTTTTATTTTCGGCCTAAAATCGTTGGCTATGTTCATATTTCCGTGGATTCTTGGTTCAAATTCTCTACTCTTTGAAAGCGACTTGATCGAGACACGTCAATTTAAAGTGCAAACGTTGCTGATTCGAGAATTCCTTTCCAAAATAAGGTGGTATATCAATTTCATCTAAACATTAATCGAAATTCCGCGCGGGATGAAGAAAGACAGAAAATGTTTGAGACCTTAGCAATAAAGATCGAGAATAGAAGCATCGCAGAAGACTTGTCGATCGTTCAAGGTCGCCCAAATTATCTGTGATGTAAGAACGGCAGATAAGGGAAAGTAACTTCGAGGTGGTACCATCTAATAATAACTTCTACATTCAGAAGTAGCTCAAAATATGAATGGTTAAGTCACTTAACACGCTTATTATTTACTATAGAATGAAAATATTCAATTTATTCATTAGGTGAAACTTTTAATTCCTCTACAATATGAGAAAAATATAAATCTCTCATAAGAAAGATGGTGTCAATGGATGACTTTACTTTCATATCTTGTGGAATGAAATACGATATAGAATGATGGAGAATGTATGGACGGAAGGATTATATTCATACAATAGAGAATGATGTATTTAATTTATTTTCGTCATAGCTGTGGCACTACGAAAGCTTCCAAGGGGTGAGTGATGCTGAATTAAAGCATCCATCTCGTTTGTTCTTGGTCGAATGCTATGAAATTGTTGTCAACACGATCATTTGGCTACACTTATGTGGACTTAATTCACTATAAACATTCCGCTTTTCTAAAGAGAGCAGTGCTAAACTATCTCACTCCTTATTTATCACCTAATCCCGTCTTGAATGTCTTTTGTAGCTAGTGGGGTTAGGTGGAACTGTATGAAGCTATAGATATCAATCGGTATTTTAAAATAATTAAGAGTATTAACCTTTACGAAGTTTCCGTGATGTTCACTTAAATCTTCTTGAAATAAATTTTAAAATAAAGTATCAAAAAATTAACTAATGATTCTTCGAGGATATTCATTTTTAAGCTGGCGAATCTATAAGATGATTTTGCAAGTGATGAGCACTAATTACTAATAAAATAGTTTTGTATTCATAGAAGAATTGTTAGTGCTAGATATCTATCATAGTTTCTTAGTTTAGCAACATGATGAAACTATCCATTTCATCGCTTTGTGATTTACGACTCTGAGCTATTTCACCGAAACTGATAATTTTGAAAACGAAATGGCTCCACATATTTGATAGGAAAAGGATCTATCTGGTGGTCAGGGAGGTGACGGCGATACGTGTATTGCCAAGGGAAAAATTCCCTTTCTGAATCGTCACGAATTCTGTCAAATTCAATTTATCCACACTTATTACTGATTCTACCTCCTGTTTTTGCTTCACTTTCGCTCTGTCTCACCTACATTCAGTTAACTCTTGAGACTTCGCCGGCAAGCACAAGTTAAGCTATCACAAGACAAAAAAGACACAAAGACGTCTCTGAATACATTTCTACATGTCTGTAAAGTTTTCATCCTGAAGATAGATTGGCTCCTCTATTGACTACGAAAATATTAGGAAATGATTTTGCCATTTTACTTTCCTCAATAAACGAAAAGACACTAAAAAAGTCTACATAAGTGCTGTACTATGACTTTATGAACCTCAATTTTCATTGAATTCATAGAGTGACCACAATTTATGCCATATTAACATCATTCAGATCATTGCAGCAATGATAAAGTACAATTTTACTCTCTCTCTTATGCCAATACTCAATTGAAATTTGACAGCAGAAACCGAATCATTTTCTAATACCATTAATGAATAATAAAAGTTAAGTAAATTTACATTATCGTTGTATGCGAATGTACATGAATCCTTAAGATCTCCCATGTACCAACGACGCGTTGAAATTTTCACTATAAATTCTGGTCTATTTTAATACTTCGAAACCGCAGTAACTTTTCTAGTTATGTTATCTTTCAATTTGTGCTAATAATCTAGCTCCGTCACTTAGGAAATTCACTAGTGATAATAAGGGTTTTACTTCATCTGTTTTTTATCTATTTTCTATTTTTATAAGATTATATATGTATTTTTATATATTAATAGATTAGATACGTTGTACTGTATTTTAACTACTCCGCTAGTCATTTGAAAGAGCGAATTTTTATACCAGCTTCTTACTCTCTCTTTTTCATTCTTTGCAACTACGTCAATCGACATCTGTTTTCTATTCGTTTGAAACCATCGCGGTGAAGCTTGATTCCGGATACTTTATGAACGCTTAGATATATCCAAATTGACATATACGGCAAATAGAATGACCTCCGTTTTCACCAACGCGAAGACGGACGTTACAGCAGCGCCCACAGAAGCATCTGCTGCTGCTATTTCGGTCTTCGGAGCAAAAATAGACGGGGGATTCGCCTCTTCCGACAGAAAAAACATCCAAGTTTATTCACTTGTACACCTAGCGGAAGAAATACAAACGAATCCTTACAGCTGCGTCATCCTGACTAGGATTTGCGCGAAAGGAGGAGAATGATACAAATAGATCGCATTTTTTCGATTTAATCGATGCAAAATGTCACCATGACAATCTTTCTTATATTAAGAGCTGATACATATTTACGTTTCTTAGGAATGAATTAAACCGGCTCTATAGAATATTGACACCTTGTTGCTAGGCGCCTCACTTGTGCGAGGGTTAGAATCGTAAAATGAGGAAAAAATGTTTTATTTGTGAGTGGGACTTTAAACTTCGCATATGTATTAAAATGTTGAGTTTAATGTTTCCATTTGCTATCTTTCGTTATTTTCTCCTATAAATCCAATATATTTTGAGGAAAAAGGCAAAACTCTAATAGAGCCGTAAAGAAATTGTAATTGCTAAAATAGCTGTGTTAAATATTAAAGAAAATATGAGGGAAGTAGGAGACTGGCTGGTAGGATGGCGGGGACTGTGTGTGCCCTGGGACCTGTACACAAATAATCACTGCAAAACTCAGACCTGCTGTAAAATCAGATAGGATAGCACTGTGAAGAAACAGGAGTTGAAATGATAAGAGCTTGTAAGCTTCGCTGCGATGGAAAGTGAGGCACAAAATCACTGCAATTCTGAGTTTTGCGGTACTTTTGAGATAAATAACCTACTAAAAAGTGGCGCTGCTAGCAGTTGTGTTTACCATATTAAGGAAAATTACCACCACCTTGTAATACTTAAGATTCGGTTGAAAGGGATGAAGAAAGAAATGCATAAAATGACATTAATTCTATATTTCTTTAAACGAGGATAATGTTGTATTAAACAATAATAATGTTGTTTTTTAAACGAGGAGTTTTAAACGAGGTTTTGTATAAAGGTGTAGAGATAAGGAATATAAGTAACATCTGTCTAAATCCGCTTTTCCGCCCTCATAAAGACGTCCTCCAAAATTACGGCCAAAATGTTCAGAAATGTCGATTATTTCCATTTGCTGTTCAAATGGCCACGAAAATCAATTACACATCTAGTGTTTACAAATCAGATTTGTCATTATTTGTGAAAAATTATTGTCATAGAATACCATTACGCTCACTGACACTTGTTATATGCTTAGATTTTGAGTTGTACGAAGTTACCAGTAGGCTTACTACTATCTTAAGGTAGCGCGTTGCTTTGGGGCTGAGGCACGCACGACGTGCACCGCTCGACACTCTTTAATTTTACCATTACTTCTTATTTATGTCCCATTTAAGAAAATGTTTTTCTATAGATGAAAGATAGATAAATTCGATGACGAATTTTAAAATCTGATGATTGGGTTGCATTGCGGTCAAATTCTTCATTAAATAATTTGTTTAATAATATGTGTTTACTACCGTGATGCATTGCGATTACACATCATTGTAAGATTCCAAAATCTTCGACTTCGATTTGACGGCGTAATCTTGAAATTTTCGTTATTTAGCGTGTCATTCTTTATTAAATTATTTTCAGCGTATAGAACTACTATGGTCTATCCGTGTACCAAAAGGCAAGAAGTATTCAATTTACGAATATATGGTAGCGGGACCATGCATTCAACATAGCAGTCTAAGAGAAATTACTTCCGAGGAGAAGTTTTAACTAGGCTACTTATTAAGGGCCACTATTTCACTATCACCATTGTAATAGCGATTGTTAATTTGATTATATAGATTTATGCAGTTTTAGCTTCTTTAACACAAATTGCAAATATGTGAAAGTTGTGATAAATTACGAATTAAAACATGAATGGCAGAATTGAGTAAGTTTTCTATGAAAATATATGGTACTAAAATACTAGTTTAAATTTAAACGTCCAATTAATCTGCGAAAGTTGAAAATGTCCCGTAATTATTTTTCTTATAAGAGCTTTACGATAAAATTATTGAGATACAAGTGACCACACCAGATTGTTAAAAATGTCGCTTGGGAGTTATAGGCTTTTACGGCTTTGTTGAATACCAAAGAGACCAAACTGAACATGCGCACCA
Organism: Pachydiplax longipennis; assembly: GCA_036926295.1. Taxonomy (NCBI): domain Eukaryota; kingdom Metazoa; phylum Arthropoda; class Insecta; order Odonata; family Libellulidae; genus Pachydiplax; species Pachydiplax longipennis. Next base: position 7,870,392 of record JAVFKF010000044.1, on the reverse strand, counting down.
TCAACAATGATTAAGTCTTTTTAATAATGACCAAAGTTCTGTAAGCGATAACGATAGTTCTCTCGTACATCCTCAAACGGAAATCTGAAATCCTAAATCGATAATTCCGCGAAGCTCGTCCCTGAATCGAAAAATTCTATGACAGAGGAAGGAAACCTGCGATCTTCGAATTGATCGCGGCATTTTCTACTTTCTCAGATATGCATTTATATGTACAGTAAAACTATTAAAACGAATTTTAGAGGCCTTTTAATACACCTAAGCTGAAGAATTTTTGCCTTTCATATCGCAGGAAAGAAGACATTATCGACCTTATAATCAGTAGTTAATTTTAGATTGAACTGTGAAAATACATGGTCGCTTTTCCTTTTAGTTAGGTCGTAGGAACAAAATGCCACTAAGAATCAGAACAGGCAATTCTCAACATTAACTTTTATTTCACTTAAATCTCCCTGTGATTACATCAGACTAAAATGGCAAAACAACAGTAAAACAGACATCACAAGGAAGACCGGAGGGGAAATACAAGTCTGCCTGGCATTCGCCCCAAGTTGGAAGGAAAACCCCTCCGTAAAAAACCTCCCAAAGGCAGCCAAAACCACAGAAGTTAATCAGCAAAACATCTCAAATTCAGTGATTTACAAACGAATTATTTAACTACAAGCGATTCCTCGGATACTATTACAATAAAAAAACCATGTTTGATTCCATCAAAGCGTAACGTAAATACATTATCTGGCAATGCAAGCTGAAAGCTGACAAGAGTACAAGGCAAGGCAAAAATATTTGTACATATGTAGAGAAAACGTAATAATTAAATTATGTTATAAAACATTTACATGAATAGAAAACTTGGTAAATTAAGTTCTTCACTGGATCTGGTAACCTATTGTATTATTCATCTCTCACTTCTCCTGAACTTCGAGTAGGTATAGCAACATAGGCCACAACATTTAAGTTCACAGAATAGATTAATTGCTCCATGAAGAATGAATAGTATAAAGGTTAAAACAACAGTTAATAATGCGGTCAGCTCTTTCCGAGCACATGGGTAAATAAGCAATTCAGCGCGTTAAGTTCAAGTATGGCTTCACTGGTGGAAGAGACTATAGTTCAAGTAAATGCTCTGCAAATGTATCTGAACATGCCACACGTCAATAGTCACTTAACAATGCACACAAATGATTTGGTGTCCATTACGGGTGCCCCTCTGGAAGATGACCGTGGATGAAATATGCTGCAGCATCACACTTCCGTCTGTAGGATTCCTAGGCTGGACCAAAGGGATTTACTCTGATTGACTCGAAAAAATTCCTCCAGAAGCTCAGCCTGTCGTTCAATTGGCAGCAAGAGACCAGGAATCAGGCAGACCAAGCCTATCCTATCTTCGGGCCCCTAAAACGGCTATAACAGCACCTTCTCCGCTAAAATTCCACCCGCAAATGAAAATTGTGGCCAAATACGAGATTCGCACAGTAGTTGATGACAGCTGAGTTATTTTCTGCTAACTAGCATATACGAATTAGGATCTATAATCTCCATGAAACTGTTCGACTTGCATCATTCATAGTCTTTTGTTTTAAAGAATTGGCTAAGTTCATCTGTCCTGTATGGAATTAGCCCAGTGAGCATGAGTTATATATAATTGAAAGAAATGATATTATTTCATTCATTTGAAAGTTATTGTGGAAAATTAGTTGGTTTCATGAGCAAGGTGAATTTATTATTTTTTATTTAATTCCAATTAAATTAGTAAGAATGATCGAGCAAGAAAACGTCATTTAACTTCAAATCACAAAAATATTTAACTTATTATTATGTTTTGGATTTTATATAAATTAAAATTTGGGAATATTGTTTTAAATTTCTGAGGGACTGTTCTCTGTCAGAAAGATATCATAAATGGATACTCCCAAATTCTCTCGTAAATATCCCGTTTTTCATAAGCCGTATTTAAAATCAAGTAGAATCATTGATATGTGTCAGCGATATCTTTCTAGGGTTGTATGATTAAATATTCGTTTTAAAATATGATATATCGAAAACTCAGCCTTCCTCCAGGAGAAATTACCTTTTTAGTTTTACATATTTAAGATGATCAATCAACATTAGAAAGAATGTGTTCCGATATGATGAGTAGTTGATGATTTCCGATATAGAGTTTCTTAATACCAAATCATCCAAATCCATCAGAAATGGATTTTCCTCTTTATTGCTTGCCTATGATATTATTTATTTGTAGAACTAATTTATCTGGTGGTGTTGTTGTTATTGGTAACGTAGTGTTGCACACATGCATGCTTTTGGTTGATGTTGGTTTACATTAACTCATACTTCAAGGTTTTATTCTGTTGTTTATCTAGCTTCATTTACTTTCAGTATTTATTAATAAATATTTGAAGGATAGTTATGTTTAGTAAGAGGAAATCCAAGTAGATAGGTATATCAGAGGAAAATACAGACTTAGAGACAGGTATTTGAGAGACAGTTTGAGGATAATCAGGGCTTTAGATAGTGAATCATGATCAGAGGTTAAGTCATAAGGGATACATTGGAATGCGGTTTTTCATTGTTTGTTGGTCCACAATAAAGAGGAAAAATCCATCTAATTCCTCTATTATAAGATTGCCTGAAAGTCATCTAAAGAAGCACATCATAAGCTGATAGTTTTCAAGCAGTACTTATTAACAAGAGAATCGTTTAATGTAGGTCAGTTTTCATCCTTCTTAGTTAACCTGATAAATCTTTATAACTATCATTCCATTAATATGGCTATTCCATGTATCACTTCTCATGTTACTTGGTGACATATATCACAAAGCATTTACTTTTCTAGATTGGATCACTATTTGCATATGCTAGGTAAAATATTTGAGTTGAATTAGATGTTCGACAAAAGATACAGATGAATAAATTTATGTTATTTCTTTTTCTTATTAGGATTCATTTTGGTGCAATCACCAAAATCAACGTCTTCAAATTAAAATAACTGATTAATATCATTTTATAGGCATCTTCTTCCTCGCACAGCTATTTTGGGCTCAACTATTCTTGAAATAACAGAAGCTCACTTTTTAGTTCAAGGCTTAGAAATGAGATGTTTAAGATCAATTGGGAGCATTGGTTTTAAGCCTTGCTGAGTTTGATGGAGTACAAACATTTTGCCAATTGGTATTGAATCTTAGATGCAAAGTACAGCTAGTTCCAAAAAAAACTTACCTCCTAAGCCGCAACCCGCATAACAGGCAGTGAGTTTCCTGCAAGCGAGCCTTAAGAAGTGAGAGAGAGAGAGAGAGAGAGAGGGAAAACATGGAGGAGATAGTCTGCTTCTGTCCTGGCTCCGCTTGCAGAGTTGAAATGGATTTATTTGCGTTATTGATATTGCAAAGATTTACTAGTATCCTTAGTTTGGTGGCATTGGCGTAGCAGAATAGTATTATAATGATATGGATGTTGTAATGCAAGAATTGAGTTATTATAAAATGGTTAATACGAATCAGTATATATTCTAGCTTTGCTTCTCGCAAAGAGGGAACCGTAGCACACGAGGTCCCGTTATCCCGAGGATACCGAGGCAACCCCCTTCCCTTCCCTTCCTGTCATAAAATTCGAGTCTGAGACGAAAGGCACAAGCAGGAAGAAGAAAATTTTCGCAACCCCTGCCTTTGAGCCGCTCTGAGCTTATGTTTTGGACTGAGATGGGAGAATGAAAATTTCCGCGCAGTTTGAATCTTTGTCGGACCAAAATTATATAGACCTCGAATTTGACGCCTTCGCTTGCAAAACTCTGCGGTTATAATGGGTTATATTACATAATATAATAGTAGATAATATTATACATCGTTCAAGAGAGCAGTTATGAGCCTTTAAAATTATATACGTAAGGAGTCCATATCGATCACCTGTTTTATCACAGCCTGTGTGAATGCAATCTACACAAGTAAAGTAAGGCAAACTCATGGCCATATCTAGGCTATTACTTTAAATACATTTAAAAATACTATAAGTAAATATGTAGTATGAAGTCTCGAGGCATTCTCTGTGTATTTTAGATAAATTTTGTTTCATTTGATAAGCATCGAAATTAAAACTCGATCGGTAAAAAATCAGTAAATTTTATCATCTATGCAGTTGAAATATTTACTATACCGTCCAAATCAATCGAGAGAAAATGTGCAAGGATAGATTTTCCTGAACGAATAAAGATGACGGATACAAGACTACCATCTTTCACATTAATTTTGAATTCATTAATTAATTTTTTCGGTGTCATTGAAGTTTGAATCAAATAAACTTCATTTCTCCTGTGGATTCCTCTTGAAATGGTTGAAGTCACAAACCATTACGTTCTTAAACATTCTTCTCGCTATATTTATCACCTTTAAAAGTTCTAAAATACACAAAAAGATAGTGCGAATGAGGTTTGGTCATAATGCTCATCGAATGCTACTGTTAACTATGAATGTATAATTTTCAATTAATTTTGAATGTATACAAAACAACCTACATTATTTATATTTCAATTGTTTATTATAACGTTTACAATTATTATAATGTAGAAAACGTTAAAAATACGCAAAATAATAGGGACTTGGTGAAATAGTTTTTCCCAGGGCCTTTCTACCTGTAATTCCAACCCTGTAATATCACATGGGGAAGCGCATATGAGGCTCATGTTGAAATTTTGCTCCCCTTGGTTTATGGCTGGCCCTGCGTAACTCTCATATTTTTCGACAGAATTTTAATGATTGAGATGAATGGGTGGTGGTTTGGTATGGCTAGTCTATCGACATGTTTATCGCTTGGTGATATTGAAAATATTCCTTCGTATTTAAAATGTATTGGCTATGAGAAACTTTTTATCTCTCCACATTCCATGACAAATTTGAAAAGCAAGATACAGGAGTGATTGGAAGAAGTGAATAAAGCAATGAATTCACCAGGACTTCAAGAGGGGGACTGTTTTGATAGAGATAGGGAAGTGAGAATCGACGGCAACAGTAATACATACACTCACATGAATTTAACAACCGAAAGTATAAGAGGTATGTTAATTCCAGATTTTTGGATAAATCACAATAGGTAATGGCAATTCTTGCGTTCCTCGTCGACCAATTGGTTACTTTGAGTAGGAGCAACGACCTCTTTTAAAAATATAACCCACTCACTCACCTTCTCAATTTTCTCATCGAACATATATTTTTTCCGTTTATGACAGCCTCCAGAGAAACTACTCATTTATCCAATTTAAGTAATATCTTAGTCAAACATGGTTAACATTCAAATATACAGGATATAACGTCAATGGCATACCATACTTTCAGAAATTTCCTTCTGATGCATCAGTTTATTCCCAGGATCTCCGAAATTGTATACAATAGCGATGTTCAATGTTTTATAGCAACCTCCTTTTAGTTCTATAAGAAAGTTCGAGTAGTTCACTAAGCCAGTACCTAAATCATCTTCTTATCAGCAATTTATTTTGGAAAGAGATTTCGGTCTTTTCAAACCGATAAAAATTGCTAACATTAGTATTACTATCTATGCAAGCCAATGGTTTATTCTAAATCTTACCTAACTTAAGAGATGTAATTTATCGGTAATCGGCGTATAATCTTCAAGTTTCTGCGACATTGAATATGCGGAGTGTCTACAATTCCGTATTTACGTTTCAATTCATATTTTAGTGACATTATAATAGAAACATTAGTCGATCTAGTAAGATCATCTTCAACACTCTATCAACTTTGTATCATAGATGTTATAAGAGAAGTTAAACGATTTGGTTCTCGTAAGCGTAAGGAATAAATATTAAATGGCATTTCTCTAGTTCATTGTTCATTTCTCAAGTTATTCTTCCATGACTCCTTTTACCCATCATTCATAATTATTGATAGTGATTTTTCTATTAATTATTATACATATTATGCACCATTCAAACAATTCGGGTTATATAGCTTACTTGAGGCATTCAGAAACCGAAGCAGCGATCATTAATCATTAGTCTAACTTTCACCTAGCGCATAGTTCTGAAAATCATTTCAGTATAACATTGGAAATCGTGTTGTGGGTGTTTTCACACCCCCTGACATACGTCATACGGCAGATCGCGGGGTATTAATGTAAATATAAATAAACCAGGTGTTAACGTGTAAACCTGCAATATGCAAGTATAAAAAAACCTGGAATTTATATGCAATATGCAAATCAGTCTTAAGGTTCTGATTTGCCATACTAACTGTTGTTTCTTAACCATCTTAAACTGTATTCCTTGCAAGAAGTCCTGAAAGGTCGTCTACCTCAAAAATAGAGTTGAATATCTTCATTCCCTAAGGGAATACCCGCGGCGAAGATTACAAATCGCGGATCCACCATTTCCCACCTTACTTGTGATCGGTCGCCGCCACCATACCCTAACCTTAGATACCTGCTCAGCAGGGGTGCGGTCGGGAACCCTCATTAGCGCTTTCCTATTCACTACCCCGGATACATACGACCATCCACAATATGCCGAAAAGGGGTTTTTCTTCTCAGAGCTGAGTTCACCTTCACCCATCGGCCGTTTTATGGTTCCTTTGAGAAAATATACAATACCTTTCGATGGACAAAACAAAAGGAAAAGAAACAACAAAGGAATGAATAGGGGATACTCCTAGGGCCAGGGTGGAGGGAAGGAAAGACCTCCTTTCTCTATGGAAGAATTAGTGAAACCTCAGACGCGAATTTGTCAGAAACAGCCAAATCTCATCTCAAAATCATAATGCTTCATCTGATACCGTCATCACGAATGCCTGGTGGAAGTAAGAACAGAGTGGCATGTTTATGCATACATTCTGAAATACCTAATGCTCAAATTATATGCTTCTCTGTATTGCAGAATAATTCAACTGCGAAGAAATCGAGTCAAAATTTGCACCACGGGGCAAGAAAGAGATTTAGCATCATATAAAATTTGGGACAGCATAATTTTGCAAGGAACATTAACTTGATTTAATTAAAGGGATAGTTTTTCTGGGACTGGCAATGAACAATATTTTCAGAAAAGTGTTACGAGATGCTGGCGTTAATTTCGTGGTAAATTAATTTTTTATTCGATACGTGAAAAAATTTTGTAGCCCTCAGTATTTAAATTAAGAGTGCTACTATTCTAATATCTATGTTATTTTCTAAAATATTAAATTAGCAATTTGAATTTTAAACAATTACCTTAGAAAATGATGATAGCACACCAATTAATATTTTACTTTCTATCATATGATTTCATGGTATTTAAAATTTTTATAATATTTGATGTAATTATCTGATGTAGTTGATCGTAATTTACTTGGTTTACTTTATTGTAATATGTTTTGGGTCTAATTTTCAGAGCTCTCTACCAGGTTGACTTAAAATTATTCTTTCTCGGTGTATTCGTCCAGATAAAGTTTCTTTTCATCTTTGCTTTTCAGTAGGTTTCGCAGTTTTTTCATACTCCCCTTCTCGAAGGCATTTTTCTGCAATATAAATTAGTTGAAATACAGTTGATTGTGTTCTTATTCCTAATTATTCTTTATCTCCTTGCAGAGTTTTCGTTCATCTTTCTATTTGAGTCATAGTCGTGAATTTCCTCTAAATAAATTTAAACGATCGTCCTGTAGGCGTCAAGAGCATAAAAAACGTAATAATATAATCCCTTTCTAATCTTGCAATGACATAATTTTTTATTGGATAATTGAAGCAGCTAAAGTAAGTTTACCCGATGCCTCCAGAAAAAGGTGAATTACGCAGAAATTTGAGGCCGAAATAAGGAGATCCGATTTTCATTCATTTTTTAATACTATGCTGCTGACATAATAGTAAAATGTAACACTAAATTTAAAGTAGATTTCGTGCTAATAAAGACGGTACAAATACGTTCAACGCGTTTCACAACGGTTTAAAAAGGCGCCGTCAGAATGCTTCTCCTTCCAAGAGCCAATAGAAAGCGTGGAAAACTCTAGACTCGCTCTCATCGAGCTTCACGTCTGTTGTGCGGGTTGCGGCTTAGGTGGTAAGTTTTTTTGGAACTAGCTGTACATATTCTCTATACATGTTCTCTTGTGGTACATGACTAACTTATCTTCCCTCTCTTACATACATAATAGTTTGTCATCATATATAACTTTTTGAAATATTGACTAGGAGTACCCAATAATTCAAATATTAAGAGTTTGATTATAATGAAAAATCATTGATGAAAATATAATGAAAGACTTGGAGCTAAATCAGAATATCTACCAAGAAAAGGAAAACTCATGCAAAGCCTAACAGAATTATAGGAAATATCCTGCATTTAGAAGTTTGAATCTCACACTTTAATTTGAAGAAAGTCTAAGAAACATATCAATCTAGACAATCTATATTAAGGGAGACTAGCTTAGATGTATTAAATTCCTTGATAAGTTGCCTCTGTAACTCATTAGGTTTTGTCAACTGAAGGGAGAAATAACTCATCTCTCCCTATTTATTCTCTTCATATACTTCTAGGAAAATTCTTAACTTTAGCTCCCTTTGAACAACTAAATAACTATCATAAATCTCAAAAGTAAATCACCCAGATAATTGAAATGGTGGTCCAGAATAAATATAATATATTAATTTTTTCTTTATTCCACCGGGTCTTATGAACACTAATGAAAAATGAGTCATGTTTTTGAGTATATTTGGATTCTCATCCCTTGCACCATGAAGAGCTAGATGTTGATGACCAACAAGAGCCTCGAGTCTTCAGAAAGAAGACAGAAATGCAGAAATAGGCAGGCAAATTCAGCTGGGATGCGTTTCTTAGGCCTATGCATATGCAAGCAACAGATGTGGAAGCACCGACAAAACCAGATGGTACTACATTAGTATCAAATTCTCTATATAGCTATTTTATTAGTATATACTTACAACATTCCTTATTTCATCTACAAGTACAATAGCCATTTTTTGGTAAAACATAGAGTTGAGATTCTACCTCCATATTATGTATATACTGCTTTTTCATTCTTTCAATCAATTTATAGCTGCTTATTTATAAAACATCCATATTTTCATAATTTGTTTCAGTACTTTAAATAAAGTACACTTTTAAAACTAAATCAATTCTACAGTAGTTGGTATTAATAAATTTGCTTGTTCAAGATCTAAAAAAAGATCGGAACTCCATAATTTATATACTTTAACTAGCATACTTTTCCTTCCATAGTATACCAATTCATGATGTATGCCAATAATATGGCATTTTTCTGGCAAACTTAATTTTTGATGGAATCTTTTCATCCCAAAATATTACCTTTCAAATGAGCAACGTAACTTCCTAGTTGTAAGAGCATATGCTAATTAAAATCCCAACTTATGCTAAATGGTTTCTCATTCTTTAGCATAGCACTGGACCAGCTGATGAGGCAGTTGTGATTTGAAGACAGGAAGAAGAGGAAACAGAAGAGAAGAGTGAAGGACTACCTATGGAAGTGAAGTGGAATTTTGAAACCAAGGGGAGTTGTGCTGAAGATTGAAGGGCATTTTAGAGCAGAGATGTGAAGAAGAATCTGTGGAATAGCAGTGTGTGTGTGTGCGTGCATTCCGTCATGTATGTCTGTTAACTTTTCAACTCTTCTGTAAACATATGTATTTTCATTGCATTTTCCATGAATCCACATATAGTGAATTTCCCAAGAATTTAAAGTTTTCAAATTAAAGACTGAAAAATCAAATGTCTTTTTTCTGGCAAAAAGACTGTTTTAAATATTTGTACCTGCAATGGAAAGGTTTATTTCTATATTTGAATGCCTCATGTAAATAAAAATTGCAGTTCCTAAGTTTTTGACTCAATTTCAAAGTAATGCAGCATAGGCTCTGTGCTTAAGGTTTTGACATCTTCTCTTTGTATTGATTAAGGTAATTGTTTGTTAATTTTATTAATGGAATAGTTATCCTGTTTTGGAAGGTCTTGCTGTTTGTTATGATGCGAAAGCTTATATTTCTTCCATTTATTTGAGAAATTGATTAGATAGCATGTTTACAGCATTTAAAATATAAAGCTTGTAGCTTCAATTTTTCCCAAAATTTTTAAAGTTGACCTAACTTGGTGCCTAGCTTTTTCTGAAAATATTCATGATATAAATGTAATTCACTTATTAATGTCGTGTTTTACTGTCTTTTATTGCTTATAATAAAAATTTGAGGAAAAAGTACAAATTGTTCGTGTTCATTATGGCACATTTCCGCAAGACATTGCCAGAGACTGAATTTTATTGACCATTTCAAATGGATGAAGTAAATGGACACCTGGAAATTCTGTGCAGTATATGAAGAATCTTGAAATAGATGGGTTGAAGAAATATTACATAGTAGACTGACAATCCTCAAACAGGCAGAAATTGCATGTTTCTTTTCTATACACTTAATATTAAAGGGAGCATCTTTTTTTCCCTTTTTCTTTTTTAATTGTGTTAACTAAAGAAGATTTCAGAATCTTGGGATCCTTGGTCCATATTTTGTAGAGAGAAATACTGAGAAAGCTATTTTTATCATTGTTTAAGCTTCCTTAATGAAAAATTGTCTATATTTGTTATTTTTTCTTAGATTTTTGATTAAGTTTGGAAATTTCATTAGACAATCATTTTTGTGTTATTACAAACTGATGTCTGCAGTTAGACTGGGCTTTTGATCAAGAATTTCAATGCCTGAGTAGGGACATTCCAAGAGAAGAAAAGGATAGAGAAGACCTGAAAGGTTATAATTTAGGATAAGTAACAAGAATTTAAATTAAAAGTATATAATTTCTCACATAATTTGTGATTTTCTTTGGTAGTTCTGATAAGGCGGGTCAAATATTCAGAAATTATTTGTTATAGCGCTCAATTAACACGAGATAAAGAAACAAAATTATATAAATACAGAAAGATACTAGTTTGTAACGAAATCCCGCCTATAACAAGGTGATTTCGCGGTCCTTTGGACTTTCATACGGTCGCAAATAGTAAGTATCCCGCATATAATTATTGATACGAAATCCCAGATACAGCGAACTATTGTACAGTCCCTTGGCAAATTATTACTTCTTTCATAGCGAAATTCTCGCCATCTCCGTCACCTAACCGCCCCTTCTCGCATAGAAAGTTGGCCACTTCAGCCTCCCTCAGAGCGACTTCGTGCGTTGATGCTGCTGATCCGTAAATCGCGTTCTTCAGGTGATTAATGCAAAAGAAAATCCTTCATTGAGAAACTCTTAATACTCCGTGATGTTTTGTCAATTAAAAATACACAATCTTACAATATGTTATTGACAATATTGACGAAAACATTGTGAAAAGCGCACTGAAAATTTTATAAACTTACATATTTTAGAGGTCAGAATTTTGTAGCGTATGTTTTTATGTAACGTATGCATTTCCATCCGTATCATTCATCTAATTCAACCGTTATAAAAGAGAAAAATGATGATTGAGGCTGAGACTGCATATGGTAATGGCAATTTTCTGTAAATATCTATCACTAATGGATCACAGCAAGGCGTTATTACATCTGGAGACGTTGAGGGTACTTTCAAATTTTATTCATTACAACTCAGGAATGATTAGTGCCATTTTTTATGAACGATGATCTCGTGAATAAACGGTATTATATATGCGTAAGCAATTTTCCATTGGATAAGGAAAGGTTATGCTGTGGGACGATCGTAAATTACTCAAAAATCTGCTGCGCTAACGCATAAAATTAATCTTGTGTCGCAAAGTTATAACTACTTTCCTAATGGAAGAAATAACAGTCTTACTTCCCATTCATGCTTTTACTCATACATTTGGAATGACAGATATTCTACTTCCTATCCCACTTTCTCGTCGGTCGTTCATAGGCAACAAACTTTCATTACTTCAATGAAAATTTTTAAAGCTGTTTAAGAAAGAATATTTCAAACGATAGCCATCGATTCTTTGATTCGATTCGATTGATTGCTGTGATTCATTCTTGTCAAAACTCAAAAAGTAGCTTCTAGAAAAGACCCGTGGGCATTGAAGGAACCGAAAATTTTCCTGAAAATTTCAACCTTTTAAATTTGCCTTCAAAGTTTTAGCTCGAAGGTATGGAGAACCCAACAACTCCACAGTTATAGTAACCCCTAATAAACATCTTTCAGGGGCAGAATACGCACCGGGAATGTTCTTAAATGTGATTCTCTACTTCCCGTTTAATGTATGGTAGAACAAAAATGGCCCACTTGCGTCGAACCTAGGACTATCAGGGAAATGGTAAACTGTGTTTTCAAAACATATTCATGACCGCTGTAAACATTCAGAAATATCGAATTCGATCTTCTCGGAAAGCGCTTGATAAAGTTATTTAAAATCTCCACCATATATTTATTAAGGGAGGATTAAGACCCCCTTAAGTCGAACCCAGAGCTATTACGTAAGATACCCTTGGAAATTTCTAATTGGTAAGGGCGTCTTCAATATAGATACAAACTTCGGGAATATATTCCCGAGGTTTATATCTATATCCCGAAGAAACTATAGTTTCCTATGCGGTTACGTTGGTACGGGTTTCTGTGAATTTCATTCACATACTGCGCAATGCTGTTGCTGCAAAACAAATTTAGCTCTTGCAAATTTCATCGCAACATGTTCATTGGCGAATATATTTAATTTTGAAATAGTGTGGTCAAAAATTCATGAGTCTATGAAGAAATTTGCAATCATTGTAGCATTTCTTTCGCATTCCGTATTCCATTTAATCAATTTTAAAGTCAACCCCTTAACTTTGGGACACCATGCGTGTGTTAATCTTGGGAGTACGGACAGTAGTTGGAGTACTAATTATGCTCAATGCATTCACAACAGTGAAAAATCACATACCAGAGTTTGCTAACTTATCGTCTGCTGCGGTCGATTTTGATACAATTCTCTCGACCGCAATCGACTGCGAATATGCGAAAAATATGCCATTTGTCGAAGCAAGAATCATCATCAGTTGTATTTGCGCGTCTCATAGGCTTTTTTTGCATTTTTTAAAAATTTTTGGAACATAATGGTTTATTTCCTTGTACATAGATTTTTATACGAAGTCATGAAAATTACTTAAAAGATAGGAAATCATTCCAATCGACCGAATGTCCATTGACGTATGTCCTGTTCATGTCATCATGGCAGTTAGATCTGATGTGCATTGGTTTGATGAAATTGTTTTTCTAAATTGTGTTTAAATTTCAGTATATGTAGTTGTGAGCCTCTGCCATTTATGAATTGCTCCAATTTCTCTAACATTGTAATGTTTTTTTTACAAGGGAAAGCATCTTCCCAGCGGAAAATCCATAACATTTTGTTAGGTGACGAGACAAAACGGCACTTACGAATGCTCAGATGAGAATTAGAAAGCCCGGTCATGCTTCTGCTGACATCACTGTCCAGTGCAAGTTAGCTTTTCTTGCGCTCTTTAATTGTTCTATTGCCTTTTGAGATTGTCTGTTTTATTGTCTTCATCAGATGCTCCTGAAATTGCCATTGAGAAAGAAATGGTGACTACGGCAGAAGGATATGAATTAGATTAGTCTTGCACTGTTTATGTTAAGCCCAAAGCCAAGGTAATAATATCCTGCTTCCTCATCTTAATAGTAAAAACTGCTCTTATCACTTGAAGTCTGAAAAATATTCTTGATAGAAAAAATTAGCTTTATCGATCATTAAGTGTATATCTTTGACTTTCACCCAATACTTTTAATTCTTCACTTATGATTCTCTTTTTCCTGAAAGTCTGATGAAGTTTGCTGATGGATTCTGTAGGAGAGATTCAGACAGTTTCATATTTTTTAGGATTAGGATTCTACCTTAGGATTTTTTCTTCCTAATTCAGCATTACAATCTTGAAATATTAATTTTTGTTGCATAATTATTTCTTTGATGAATGAACAAATTTTGGAAAGCTCTATCAGAAACATACATTTTAGATTTTTCTGAACAAATCTACTTCTTTATTTAAAATTACTTTTAATTTTGACTGCTGTTTTATACGATTAATTATTTCCGACCTTAGATTTTTAAAACTTCCTTTGTGATTTGTGTTGAAGGATAATAATCATTCCTTCATGCTGATAACAGAGTACTGTGAAAAGGAAAACATAATATATCCTGAAACTAAGCAGGATGAATGCTTAGAAGAATTTAAATATGTATATAAAGTGATTGTCCATTTTATAAATGATTTTCTCATGTTTACAAGGCATGTAACTGTTCAATTTTGCATTATTCATGTCAGAATAAATTGGTAAATATTTTGGAATAAATATATAGGATATCAATAAAAATTTTATTTTTGGTGTTTCTTTAAATTTTCATTTCCTTTTTAAAGAGAGATAATTATATCTTCATGATATACGTAGATGTATATCAATATGTGATTCAAAGAGAATTTCTGTATATGGATCAATATCGACAAAAAAATCTATAATCAGATTCATCCATCCAATTCTTCCAAAATTTAAATATCTTTTCTTCTGTAGTATGTCTTTTGAGAATAAAAGCATTTTATTGACATAATTTTATTGATCCTGTGTATTTATAATTTAGGATTAAACTGCTCAGTATTCTTAATGTCAGGGCATTGCAAGATATCTCAAACTTTGGGTAAATTATGGCAAGGGAGTTCACTTGTTTTAATTTTGCATTGAATTATTTTATAATATCTGTGATAACATTAATTGTTGTCATTTGAAATGTTTAATGTATTTTCCATATTCTCCAGGTATGGTAGAAGTTCAGCAGTAAGCATATTGTGCCATCTGACAGGATTAAGGAGAAGGAAGGGGAATCAATCAATTAAAAGGGAAGGCAATCAATCAATCAAAAGGCATATCTTGTACATTTCATGCACCCAGATAACCAATTTTGGAACTTACACTTGCTATGTAAGCAATACTACAGGTCATAGTAAGCAGATTATGAAACTATCAGGTATTTTTCCTTTATTTATTAATGTTATAATTTATTATGTCTGTTGATTAAACAAGAAGTCAGTGGGTTATTTCTCAGTAGTATAATATAATACATACCACTACTGATACTACTGTATCAGTAGTGGTTTTATATCATGTATGCATGCTAAAGAATACTTTGCGAATCACATAGAATGCAGAATGGAAACAGCCATAGCATACTTTGAATGATTAAAAGTAATTCTCCATTTACCGAGCACAACCTCATGTACACAAAGAAGAATGTAAGAAAATGAGAGGTTTTAAGATTACACAATCTCTTTGCCATGAATTCTCATCTGTTAATTTGCTAACAAAGTGAAATTAAAGTAGATAATAGCAAACAATGAAGTGAAATATTACAAAAAATCTTAACTAATTTCTCAATTTTGCTTCAATTTAATATTTAAGTTGAAGATCTCATATCAGCAAACTCAGATGTTTATTGTATGTTAATAAAATCTTCCCTTTCCAATGTTGATAATAAATATTAGCTGTTTGCAAAACAAATAAAACTGACTTGTTGGCACTTTTGGAATGAAAATAAAGCTAAATGAAATTCTCTCTTTTCATGTTTCAAAATTTTCCTCTGATTTATGTGAACCTATAGATCTTCTCCCTCTCTTGATCTCAAATGGCTAATTAAAAGCTCAATCCTTCTTCTGGAAAATTCCAATGGTAAAAAAATATCAAGGTAAAAATGAAATTTAGTATTGTCTTCCTTACTGAATTACGAGGAGTGTTCAAATGAAAAGGTACAAAATAACACTGTGGGTACAATTGAAACCTTATTCAAAAGTAATCACCAGAGACTTGAGCACAACTTTCCCACTGTTTCACAAGCCAAAGAGTTCCCATTCTCAAAATACCTGTGGCTGTGACAAGAGTCCCATGAAAGTTACCCATGAGCTAGTTATGAAATGAATCTGTAACTGTACACAAATTTGTCCTGTCAATGATCTAAAGAGAGATCTTCAGGTAGCCATCCAATATTATTTTGTGTACCCTCTTCTAAAATTATGAAGATAAAAAACATATGCTAAGCATAGTTATGAAATGCTGTAATCAAGTAGTGTTGACAGAATTACATATTCTTCACTTAAAAAAGTTGAATTTCAAATTACATAATTTTGAGTTCTGTCAATTAGCCATGACTATTTGATAGTAACAACATCTTCAACCAACCATTCAAGAACATGGATAAGATCTACGTTCTTGCATCTCTTAGTGTGATATGGTACCGCATTAGCAGTCTTTTATTGAATTAAATAAGGCACATATCTGACTAAAGGATTATTTGAAAATGATAATTGACATGTTTTACATAATTTCAAATAATTCATTTTCTTTGATGGAATTGAATTTTCTTTGTAAATGCATCATGACACACCATGCACTACAGAGAAACAATTGATATTCCAATTCATCACTCGTAACTTCTCAAATGTTTTGGTGCTGATTTAGAAGTTATTGTTACGTAATCTTTATTTGGGTGATCTGTTTCTAAGGTAAACGCTGTTTTTTCATCATTCAAAAGCACCAATAGACATGGCTCTTTGAAACTAACCTAAGAATTATCCATTGCTGTAATGTTCTCTCAATAATTACTGTAGAACTCACTTAAGGCACCTTTAAGGAGTGAAAAATGCCTTATCAATGGGATAATGTTCAAAGCATGATATGGCATCTCATCATTTCTTTTACTTAAAAACCATGTTATTTTGGCTCTTTAATTTTCAAATAAGTGCTTTACTCCATAAAATGAAAAGGATACTTATTAGTTTGCTTTATTTGTCACAGCTGCAGACAGAATAACTGAAGACTTCACAAACTGTTGTTGTTGCATTACACTGGATGTCTTCTTCTCATATTTTTTAAAATATTTATTGAGTGCTACCTTAGTTACTTATGTTGGTCACTTTTTGCATTTATTTTTATAGGGAATGACAATATGATTAATAAGAACAGTAAGAATAACAATCTCTACAAGACTACAATCAGCACCCCACAAAACGTTTCACTATTTACATTATTATCCCCTGTTTGCCCAACTGGTAAAATTTGCTTCATTGGAAAGGAAAGAATTACGAACATAAAGTAACCAAGAAAAATTTTCTCTTTCACAAGAAGCAGACCATTCTTAGAAAATGTGGCAAGAAGTTGACCAGTATCACACAACAGCTGTCCATAGTCTGTATCTACTTCTGTGGTAAGAGGGGCAAGATATGTAAGATTCCTTTTCTTTTTTAGTTGTAAATCATTTCTTTAAGTAAAGAGACAAAAATCCTTCTCTTTTGTATTCTTATATAAAAGAAATAAAAATTTGTAATATCTGCCATAGAGCATGGGTTTCACTTTTCCCTTATAAATTGTCTTAGCCAGATTTTATTGTATATTGTAATAATCTGTTAGCTGAGCCACAGATTATTAATTACAAAATATTGCCATACATGTCCATGTAACAGCATAGCCTGGTTACAGTGGATATCAAAATCCATTCTCACATTCTTTATTTATTGAAATGATCTATCTTAAGTAATTTTTCAACATTAAATTTCTATTTAGTATAGTAGTTCAGCCTTAATTTCTATATAGCATTTGTATGGCTTATATACAGGTGGCAGTAGGCAATCAACTTGTGTTTTTCATCAGTGTCAGCAAATTGTGAAACTACTGTGGAGCATGGATATGTGGACAATTGGAAAGAAGGAAAGAAACACTGCAGCGTAAGTGGAATAGATCTATTTAATTGCAAGCTGCTTGTTCCTTCACTCTCTTAGAAAGAAATGCTAACCAAATCTTATCAGTAGTGTGTTAAACCAATCAAAAAGAATATGTTATTAGAGAGAAGGGATGCCTGACTACTAAATTTGCCTTGTTTAATATATTCCTGAAGAAAATGAAAAAATCTCTTTGTAGGCTATGCCTTTTTCATCTTAAAAAGAAAAACCTATTGGCCAATAGTTATAAAAACTGGAAGAAAAATTAACCTGGCATTTTTAACATGTAAGACCAATTTGATTCGTAGTGAAGAATAAATCAACTCAACAAGAGCTACCTTTTCTGGTTGCATGTATCAACTTCAGTTTACAAATTATCTAAGTATCTACTGTTAAGGTATGCTCAAAAATATTTAAACTGTGATCCTTACTTTTTGTTCTGACTAAGTTGTTTCGTACCTAAATATAAAATTATAGATTGCGTTTACACTTAAAAAGATACACACAGAGAAGTTTCTGTTAGTTACTGTTTGGACAGATTCTGCTCACCAAAGCATTAAATTGCTTGTCTCACCAGTATTAAATGATGCTTCTTTCAAGACAACTAAGATCTGCACTGTAAAAAGTCTTTTTATCAGAGACAATTTTTCCATCCTATATCTCATTTTTAAAATGTGTGCATCTAAAAAATTTAGCAGGTAACTTCTTAAATGTGTAAGAAACTTGAAATTTTCTTTTTTATAATGAAAATACCTAGTAGCAATATTTGGTCTTCATTCCAATGGAGAAAACTAACAAGTGTAATTTTTTATCTTGTTCAGATATTGTCGAAAATCTATATCAAATAATTTCTAGTATTATTTTTCTTCATTACTGAAGAGCTTGATGCAAATGCATCACCAATATTATAATATATAATATCGTATTAATCCATTCCTCTTTGGTATATTTCTAAATCCGCCATGCAGGGTTTTTGATTCATTACAGGAGGTGTAGCAGAAAATATTTCAATACATAAGAGAAGAGGAGTGTAGTTAGGGTAGAAGAGGCCCTAAGTACTGGCCCCCATCTGAAAAATATTGAACCAAGAACATTAGGAAGTTTGTACCAAAGATTTAGTAAAACTAATAAATACATAGAGAAGTGGAGTGCTGAGACCAACTGCAATGAGCCAACTCTTGGTTGAATATTTTTAAGATAAAAAGAAGTGAAAACTACAATCTTTATTATTTACATCATGATAAACAAATTTGATAGTTAAACACCTTTTTTAACAAAATATATTTGCTAGATCCATAAGTATGTGCCTGACCTACTTAAAAAAGGTCATTGACATGCATCAGCTGATTGCCCCTTCATCACTTGCAAGCTAGCATAGCTTTCATGCATATGGAGGTTGCCCAATCCAAAGGATAGCAATATTACCTTTGATACTGCAGCACATACAGGTAATGAAGAAACTAAGGGGAAGGATGAGAGAAGAACAGTGAATGACAATGAATTACGTAACATCAAATGATGAATTTTAATTTTTAAAATGATATTCTGCATCACATGACTTTTCAGAAATAATAATATAACCTAATAACACTCCTTCTAATTTTCATTTCATTCAAAGGATTAACTTTGCACCTTAAAGCCTTACATGGCTGAAAATTTTCTTTCATTCATATGGCATGTTTATTGCATAGTATAACTACTTAAAAAGGCATAGTACAACTACTATAAAAAGGAAATTGAAAAAGTAAATAAAACTAAGCAGTTCAGAGTTGAGCATTACTGATCATCTTCATTCCTTCATGGTTATAATGAATTAGAGTGCAAAGCGTAGCTCTCTGGTGATGAATGTATAATTTTCTGATGTGTATAATGTATTCAATTCTCATCCTTTGCTATTGCAAATAAGTCGGTTTCTAGTGATATGAGATACTAAATGAAGTTCCCTATGTTCTAAAATTCATGGACAATATATTTTATTGTTAAGTATTTTGTAAAAAATATTAAAGCAGTAAATAAATTATGATTATAATGGGAGAAAAGTTTAAGCTGTTGGTGTATGTCTGCATATGAAATATTGTGTACATCGTGACCCTAATTATCTTAATATGCAAAATATCGTTGCATAAGTTACTACAACTGACTGTGGGGTGAGAGAATCTTCACTTTAATATCTTTTAGCTGTAGCAATCATTTTGTTGAGGTATTTTCTAGCAGAATGTATTTCTAATGGTTACAATTTGCTGACATCTGGTTAACTTATAAAAAAACTGATTCATAAATTTATATAATATTAGATGTTTGGGTCAAGAAGAAATATAAGATTCACTCCCCAGTGCTGCTTTAAGTATATAGATCCAACATAAGCTCATTTAAATGCATTTGTTCTATACTGAAAATATATTTTCAATATCTTTTAGAGAAGGTTTCATGAGATAAAAGATGTAAGAGCAATAAATTTTCCTGAAATGACCATATTTTGATGTTGTAATTGTTAATGGACCTTATGTTAACAGGTAATTAATACATTCTCTTAGGAGCTCTTCTTATTCTGAAATTTATTTCACATGTAACTGAGGCTTACCTGGTGAGGAATTTCTGGAATGATATTCTTCTTGAGTTTATTTCAACCAATTACATAGTAATTTGTGGCTATGTGTCTTTCAAAATTTTCCTAGTTTTCAAGAAATGGGCTTGGTCCATCAATTGAATGTATTTCCTCCAAAGAACGATGACCCAGGATTCAGGCCTTTTTTGGCAAAATGATAGAACCTAGGAATAATATAGATGTCAGTAATTGTAGAAGATAATGGATGTCAATTGTATTGAGTTTGTTTCACTTTAATTCCTGATGAATCCAAAAAGATGCTGAATTTGGCTACTATAATTATGTTCATTGTTAATAACCTACACAATGGAGATCATTAAGGAACCTGATGTTTTTCAGAGGAGAGAGAAGGCTGCAAGTTTTGAGAAGACAAGGTCTGAGGCACTTATGGATAACTCAAACCCCTTCATTGTCACAGATGATGATTTTCCAGGGCTTGTATCATCATAATAAATGCATGGCAAGGGCTTTAATAGTGAAAGATTGACCATTCTTAAACACTGGGCAGCGTACCACAACATTAGCTATTGAAATGAAGGTATGTGGTATTGTATTTAATTTATACAAGAGAAATATCCTATTTACAAAAGTAGAAAACTCTTGAATAATAATAGCATATTTTTAGGCTACATCTGATACAGGAACTTTCCTAACTTAAAATATGAATGATAGAATGTATAACCCACATCCAAAAATACATAACCTCGTTATTCCAAAATTGCTAATAATTTTGTGCAAAATCAAAACGTCTACTTCTGCTTCTCTTAATTTTAGTAAATCTCAACTCAAATGTTGGAGATGTATGTAATTTATATCAATGTAGGTGATGCTACTCTTTTGTGCTTTATAGCTCATCAACTTTATAGCTCATCAACATTCTAAAGTTGCCATATCTTAAGGAAATTGTGAAATAATTTAATTATGATAGAAGATAAATCATTTCTGTGTTAGAAATAAAATAATGAATGCTGATTAATGAATGAAATAATTATTGTAGCACCTAGATATCACCTAATATATATGGTATTAATAACTGGAAAAATTTCATTGGGCACCTCGGTCCTCTGTGCATTGCATTTTTATGCGGAAGGCTGATACCAAAAGTCATTGGGAAGCAGTGCTAATGTCAGCCTCAGGCATGCCAGTGTCAGGCCCTGTAGAGGAGGTGATCAATACCCTGAACATACTGGCTGTAATAACAAGGTAGATTGTAATCCCTAACAGTCCCTTAGAAAGGAGAAAATACATTGAAAAGTATGTCTCTTGCATGCTATAGGTAATTAATTCATTTTCATCCCCTCTGGTAGGTACATTGCAATATACATATTCATACCCTTTAGATAAATTTATTCAAAGGAAATTAAATAATTATCACATACAGTACAGTCCTCTGCACTAAAGAAAAATGTATCACATGAAAATAAAAAACACTAATATGAATAAAAATGAATTAGCACAAGCTATAAAATAAAAATAAATAACCTGTTACATAAAGCGATAAATGAAATAGATGAATGAAATGGAAATGGGCCCTAAAATGATAAAATATATCTCAACTTAATGACAAAAAAGAGACTGCTTCAAAATAAAAATGTCAAACTTAAGAAATGGCTTCTGCTTCATAGTAATAAATAATTTTATATAAAAAAGCTGCTACTTTAAAAATAAATAACAATAGAAAACAAATCAACCATAGAATATCCAAATAAAAGATACGTATGTACACTTATTTCCAGAGGTTCCTTAATCTGAAAAGATTATACAAAATAGTACAAAATATTGTACCTTATGTCAAATGTATGGTATGATAGCTAAGATCATGATTTTAAAGCTTATATATGTAGAGTATGTTTCTATCTATACATTTTTTATTGTAAATAAGTATTTATATTATATCCATGTATTATTTTGTATGTATGACCTTCCTGAGTATATCTGTGTGTCCCAGTATATGTAGAAATGGCTGTAATGGTAAATAAAAACAGAATGGAATTGAACAAGGATATTTATAAATTTCCTTTCCTTCTAAGCCTTAGATAATGTTCTACTATCCTTAGATATTATCATATCATTCCAAACAAAGTTCACTTGCAATCTATTTTCCCGAATAGTTAAGTTAACATGAAGGTATAGGGTTCATCTCCAATCTTCACATAGGAAAATTTATAAAACCTTATCAAAACTCATCTTAAAAAGAATTGCTGTTATCAAGTCGTCTGTAGTAATAAAGCATAGAATGCAATTCCATTTTAGTGGAGCAATTAACCTTTTTGTGTAAACCTTTCAAAGGTGGCGGAGTAGAGGAAGATGTTGCCTACACCTCACAATGAGGTGCACTCTCACTGGAACTAGACACATCATGAGATGTGTAAGCAACCACTTCCCTCTGCTGGCTAGATACCCTCATGCTAAGAGCTTTTAAATGCAATATTAAAAATTATTGATTATTTCCAGCAGCAATGTAAATGTACTTAGAATGTTTTGATCAAGGCATTGATAAATACCTCAGCAAATTTAGTGATAATTTACAATCATACAATATGATTCAAAATGGGTACATAGATTGCGATTATTCGAAGTATAAACGAACACAATTGTGTAAAATATTACCACACATTTGTTTCAAATGCTCAAATGCAGGAAATTAATTTACAAAAATTACTGTTTATTGGAAAGCTGTTTTTCTCTGCTCACTTGTCTCTTAGGAATGTGTGATTTCTTATGATGTTTCATCGTTTCTCAACTGGGATGAGGAGTGACGTCATACCCAAGATGGATTTCTTTCCGCTTGGAAGTGTGAAACGCACAGAAGTCGGTAGATGGATTACTTTACGATTAACTCGGATTGAATCTTTTGCCACCAATCTGTGGAGACTCAGAAACACCCCCCTGCTCTTCTTCAGATAGCAATCAAAGAGTCCTGCAAATTATCTTCCATATTTTGCATCTTCAATGAATGATGAAGAATTTGACTATCCTCAATAATATTACAATAGAGAAATATTTACCTTTAGTTTTCTTAAATGAAATTTTGAAATTTTCTTAATACTCCTTGCAATTTCCACAATTTTTACATCTATCTTTAATTGGATGTTTCTCATTTCATGAGCAGGTCCTTAAACATTTATAAATTGAAGTCTTGATATTTATTGTATTGTATTAGCAGAGAAAGAGCTTTACTGATATAATAGTGTAGCTTATCCAAGGTATCTGAAATAAATTAAAATATTATCAGACTTTGTAATCATGAAAATATTCTAAAATATCTCTCTCTGTAAACTTATGAACATGTATTAAATTCCTGAATCCTTTTCTTGACTTTTATTTATCCCCAAATATGGAAGAAAATGTTATGGCAGACCTTCCCATTTCTCTTAAAAATAATGTATGGCATACATTTTTAAAACTTTATAGTCAAGATTTGAGAAGATTCCCATGACAAGAGAATTTTTAGGGCCTCCTAAAAAGCTGTAACTGATTTTCAGAATAAAACAACACCTTCTTTACCTTTGACTAAGGACTGATAATGCCTTGTTGATTGATGGCCACAATTGCATACTCTGAAATCACTGCTTATTTCACATCAAAGAAAACGGATCAAGATGTTTGCTGTCAAGCAGCTAGATTGTATACATCTATCATGGCCTCCTCTTGACTTACAAAATTAGTAAATAAAGGTGTTAGACATGAAATTAGAACTTAAAGACATGGTCCCCATATAGATGGCATTCTCTTTGGGAATCAACGAAAGCAATGCATATAATTGATGAGGTTATTTATTCAGAGTTTAGGAGACTTGATATCTTCTTGTAACAAAAACATTCAATCACCCTCAACAATAAATAAAATGAAATTAGTTGATGAGGGTAAGAACAAAATAATTCAATAAATTTAAATATTCTTCTACATAATAAATGCAGTTGGAGATATTCAGAAAATGTAAAATTTTAAATCATGAGATGCATAAATGTAATAAATTTGCTGGAAACATCTGTACTATGAACCACTTTCATCGAAGTCGAACTCGCTGTCCACACGGCTATCCAGGACCCCCGCAAACACTATAAATTCAATGATTAAAGAATTGGAGAAGTTTACATAATTACTGATAAATCACATAAAAGTCTTTTATGAAAATACAATATGCATTCGAATGATGAAACCGTATCCCTACACTCCCAGACATATTTATCCACGCTTGGCTGTAATGGAACAAGAGAAATCCTATACCGCCCTTCTCCATCCTGAATTCGTAGCGTTGGTATGAGTGTTCAATTTTGGCGGAATTGGTGCGGTCGCTTTCCTGCAATTGACTCATAGCAGTCGGAGCATTTGAACGTAGCGGACCTATCTCTTCTGTAGTCTCTCAACGTTGAACTCCTTAGCAATGTAAGAACTTTTGAGAAGTCTATACATCTAGTTTTTCAATATTTATCGGTGTTATATCTTACGGATGACTCTTCGGGATTGCAACGATCTTCCGATTCGATGATTTTATGTTACTCTTAGGGTTTACAATGCCTTATTTCCTTTCTAGTGTCCTGATATCTTCGTCTCTGAGCGGCAGGAAACGTGTGTGGCAGTTTGCACTGCGCTACTCGCCTGCACTAATGGATAATTCTCCTCTATGTTGCAAGGCAAACTCGACGGACGTTGAAGTTTCAGAGGGCTGTCAGCGCTCTTTTTCTCGGAAGATGGGTACGTTCTTTACAGTTTGCCCCTTGTAGTGTAGCAAACAGTAGAAGATGCGAATCTTCTCTGAAAATGAAGACTAAGAAATAACGTTTACCGATTCATAGATTTTTAACATCAATAAACTAATACAAATATACCATCATGTATAAATACCTTGGCGTGTAACGATCCAGACCGAATTAATTGATATGTTCGGTTTCAACCTAATAGTTCTCTTATCAGTGAATGGCTACTTTGTTTCTTGAAATAGAAAATGTATATGCAAACGGTTTAGATATTTAAAAATGATCGAGATTCGTTCAGTAAATTTTAAGTGATTCAGTTTACTTGAGAAGGTTTAGCTTGGTGTCAAGCATCTCAATGATGGTTTAAAATATATTTTATTTGGGTGTTTTCTATTTTATGGCGATACTTAGTTCTATCATACAGAAGTGACATAATCATCCCTATGTTTTGTTGCTCAATTGGGATATTTCCGTGATAACTGCTGAGAAAGGAGAAGAATTTGCTTAATGACTCATCTTGGATTGAAGTGCTTCCGAAAGAGAACTCGCAGAGGAAGGTTAATGCTTGTGGAGAAAGAACACACACTTGGCAATAACAACTTTTGTTTACCAGAGGAAACACAACGTAAGAAATTAAGCTGGCCAGCAAGGAGCCCGGACCTTAATCCCATTGAAAATATATGGGGTATTATGGCAAAAAATCTCCAAAAGCAAGACCGCCCTCAAGACAGGAGCAAATTACTTGAAACTATTGAGGAAGCGTGGGAGAACATAGGGCCATCAGTGTGTCTCCGCGTGGTGCAATGAATGGCAGAGCCTCTTGGCATGGTAATTAGGAACTATGGAGGATGGATCGGTTACTGAGGTATTTGTTGTATTTACCAGGATTTTAAGTATGAATAGAGCTAATATATAGCTTAATGTATTGTGAAATACATTATCAAGATATTATAGCATATTATAATTTTACATTACTTTTATTTATTTCCTTACATATCATTAATCCCTGTGACACTGAGTGAACGACGGCAAACACTCATCACTAATTCGAGGTAGATTTTGACAATCATGTCAAACATACTCATACTTTAAATTCACTTCTGAAATACGTTCTTTGTTAATTTTACTATTATCTGTAACTTATCCTTAGATTTGAAAGAATTATACTTTAAGGTGGCTTTCAGAGGAGAATAGCGGGGCCCAAGAAACCAGCCACATAGAAACAATTATTAACTATTTTGCCTGATTGTTGTTGTATTCTTAGAGCTAGATATTTAATTTTTGATCTGTGTTAACGTTGAATTCTATAGATTAGGCTTAGGTAGTTTTAGAATTTTAAGTGTTAGATTTAATTCAATTTTTTGTTTATTGTGCATTTCCTGTGTTTCGCGGGTTTTTTCATCCCGCTTCTTGTGCGGTTGTTTTCCCGATACGTGGGTAATTCCTTCAAAAGCCTTCAGCTTCGAGGATTTTTTCCCACAAACTCTTAGCCGTCCTTCTTCGTAATGTAGAATTAAGAAGTATGA
The DNA here is from genome assembly GCA_036926295.1 of Pachydiplax longipennis. Lineage (NCBI taxonomy): Eukaryota > Metazoa > Arthropoda > Insecta > Odonata > Libellulidae > Pachydiplax > Pachydiplax longipennis. The sequence continues at coordinate 7,843,870 of JAVFKF010000044.1, read as the reverse complement.
GACCTATGTTATTGCGTCTATAATTTGGGTACTGTATTGATTAAGAGAAAAAATAAATATGATTCAAAATCATAGACAATCTTCATCCAAAAACAGGTTCATAAAACATGGCTGTGGCGCCCACCTACTGGACAGCGGAAAGCAGAGTTCCTTTTTGGCGAAACTTCTCTACCGGGAATCGAAAGGGAGGAAGCTCGACGTCTTAGAAATGATGGAGGTTTCTTCTGGCGAAAATCTTACCAATGAGTGCACATTTCTAAACCCTTACCCTCTTCTTACCCAACGCTCAAAGCTGCTTTAGAGTAATGAATAATTGATAAAATCCATTAACGTAGAAATATACAAATTTCTTTTTCTTTCAAATTAGCATGTCGTTCCACAAAAGTAGTAAAATGATAGAATGACGCCTTTTAGAAGCTTCATGAGAGGCTTTTGATTAACTTAGAAAATAGAAATGATTATGCTTGTGCATATCTCGTAATACATTTTCATTACATAAAGACCTCCTCTCGTTATTACTGAGTATAGTTTCATTTTAATTTTCTATAAGCAGAGTACAAAATGTATATAACTCCAGAATATAAAGCCTTTCTAACCAAATTCATTTCTTTTTGTTACAACATTTGACAATGTTTGATGGCTATGTAAATTTTAATTGAGAGCCATAGAGCAATTTTAATTGTTGAGTGTGGCTTCAAAAATATAAATTCAGGGAAGTTACGTTGTTTTGAGCTCTTTTCATAAGATCTTACGTAGCAAGATTTCAATGCATTCCTTTCTCAATTTATCTCAGAGGCCTACGAGTATCACAAAGACATAAACCTTGGCTGAAGGGCGACTTCGACCGCTGGGATGGGATTCCACAGCTGGAGGAAGGATTTCAGGAGTTGGCCTTTGGATTCGTCGTTGCGATTTGACCAGAGGTCCTGCAGCGGGGAGTTCCTCTCCAGGGCGAGAAGGTGCTTGTGAAGAACGACCCGGCACAATTCGGCCTCCTTACCTTCAGGTGACCGCGAAGAGCCAGAATAAGGGAGTGATATTTGTGTGTAGTGAGTGCTGTGTGAGTGGAAAAGTGAGTGAACTGTGATTGGAAATATGTGCAGTTTTCAGTGTTTAGTGTGTTTAGTATTCGGTGTTATACGTGAACACTGCTCATCATGAAATACTCATTGGAAGGTAAGTTAATATTCTTTCTTTACATCCTCATATTATAAAGTGATAGGCATCATAGGTCTTTCTATAAGCAGTGGTAGTTTTTAAGACGTCTCTACAATGTTAGAGTATGGTATCCCATATACCTCTTTATGCACCTACCGTTAGAAATACTCAAATACTTGTCCCGAGGTCGTGAGCTCCTCTCATTTTTCTTTTCCTGTTTACCACCTGGTGCAAGGGTTGGATTGAAACTTTTCAAAGGGGGAAGGGGCTATTCCTAATCATGCTACATTTTTTCCTGTTAGACAACGCGATTAGAGATAATAGTGTTTGTAGGATCACCCTTAAAAAGCTTAAGGCATTGCTTTTAGCTGAAGATTATTTCCGATTACCTTACTGAAACTAGATTTGCTTTACCGATTAAAAGGAACGGAGGATTCACATAATTTACATGTCCTACTCTTAACACATCCGTAAGAGATGTTAGAATCATAGATTAAAACAATTTGAAATCTTTTAAAAAACTTTTCGTCATAATGAATACCTAATATATGAATCGTGCCTTAACTATGCTTCTGCTACATTTTAATTTCATAGGGCCGCACTATCATAGAGGTGTTTTCAGTGACAAACATCATAAATTTAGGTATCAAAGCTTACTCTTGCATTACTTGGGTGTAATTATGGTCGAGTAAGTCACAATTAGTATGTCATTCATCAAATTTTCCATGCTGACGGCAACCATCAGACAATTTAAATAATACATTACGTGAAGTTTATTATCCGAAAAACTTTGACTTAGACAGTGTGCGGAAGGAGATACAAAAATATTTCATTACCCAATGTGAAGTTCTATTCTATGATAGAATCACTGAAGATTATTGTAATAAATTTTCTTTACTTCTTTAACACGTTGCGTTCCGCTGAGATTAATCTTGTATTCACTGAGACCCATTATAACAATAAAGGAAATTCCTGTCTACCTTGGGAAACGACGATTCACAATTTCCGTGAGTTTTATGTATTGCATACTCGGATTCTTTTTTCCTGTGTAATTAACTCCACACTCTAATCAAATTATAGAATTGCCATTGATCCTAAACGTAACATAACTACTTATATTATAAAGACAGCGCACAGTGGGCTAGAATCGAAAAAAGCTGGCCAAGAGGCCAAAAATGGTTTTTTTGAGTGCGGGTTTTGAAACTTCGCATATATATTAAGAAAAGATTGAATTTTATGTTCCCGTTCGTCGTTTTTCGATATCTTTACGCGTTAAAAAGATACATGGCGTCAAACTTGAACCATTTTCACAGAAATGGGCAGTCGCGAATTTTTCGGATAAACGTTCAAGTTTGCGTATTTATGGAGGGTTTAAATATATACTTTTGGAGGAAACAACGATGCAATGATCTACAACAATTCTTTATCTTTTGACTGGTTGCTATTACCACTTACAAAAATGAGTTTTTGCTAATTTAAAGCAACAAAATGTCGGACACCTTTTTATGACAATTTTCGAGATAAAGTAAGGAATATAAATAGGAAAACGGCCCTAATGCATCGAGTCTCTTATATCACGTCATAGTCAGAAGTGTCTAGATGTGGAATCCGAAGAAACTGTTTCAATTCAGGTGCTCTTTTGGGAGTTAAGTCGATTTTTCGTAAGCGCGGCGCGTTCCGACTCACCACCGTGGAATCCGCGAATGCAGTTTCGCTGTCCTTTTGGTGATACGAAGTCTAACGATTGGTCTCTTTCATGTTAAATTCTGGCTAATTATCCTTAAAACATACGTGAAGACAGTTTGAGGGAGGAATTAGATACCTCTACTTTACACAACGGATGTGGAATTAAGGAAAGTTTAACATTCAGATACAAAGCGTCTCATTTTAAGTAAAATAATTAAACCAAATGTTAATGCGAATTTAAATTCCACGTATATTACCTCTATGACAAAAATATCTATTTACAACATAAATATTTATGCTAATTAATATATATCGTTACTTTATTGTAGCTTTAGTCTTATTCGTCAGAAGATGAATCGTCCGAATCCTCATCATCAATAATTTCACCCTCTCGGTCGTCGATTATGAGGACATTTCTCAATTATTTCGCAATTATCTGTTGTTTCTTTTATTTGAATACTGCAGACATAGAAATTTTTGGATCTGATGTAAACAGAAGTCTTTTAAAGAGATCCTCGTTTGTGTCAACTCTCGAGTATTTTCTCGTAAATCTTTCACGTAACCTCCTAATGTTTTTGTTTCTTGCCTCCATAACCTTTTCCGAGAATTCTCTCAACGGAAGAACTGAATTGTTTGCAATTTGTGTTCCATGAACAACTACCTTATGTACTGTCGGAGGCATGTAGTACCATGGATACAAACTTAAATATAGAGAGGCAGCATCTCAGCAGTTGTTTCCAAACATTAAGGGGTAAACAACTCGAAAGTGCCTTCAGTATATTTCCGAATTTTTTTTATTAGTTTGTCGTCAATTTCTAGGAAATAAATGGTATTGAGTTATTTTGATTATCCAAACAAACTCTGAAACGGGTTAAACCAACAGAAATCATTACCGCGATTTCTTTTACGGCGTTCGATTAAATTTACTCTAACATTTTTCCGAGTTTTATGTAATTTAGATGCTAATATCGGTTTTATACCTGTTATTTTTGCTGCCAAAGTTGGACTCTCAAAGAACCTCCGAGCAGTATTACCATCATTTGTGGTTCCTGTTCATACCTTTGGCGTATCGACTATCAAGGCCATTTTTTGCCGAAATTCATTTCGTAGGTATAATTTTCTCTCTTGCAATTGAACCGTTTGGCTATCACTGGCCTGTAATGTTGAAGTATTGAATGAGGTTTCTTCATTGCTTCCCGAGTGCATGTAACTATCAATAACTTTATTCACTCACCTGCCACTACCTAAAATCAAGTCTGTATGACCAATGCAAAAGACATTCAAAAAACCTGATATAGCAATGAAGAGTCGATATTCCGAAAGAGAATTTCTCCGGGTCCACTTTCCGTTTCCTCATTTCCCCTATGTCATTCATTTCAGATATTCTTCCCGCACAGATGTAACATCTCAATGTCGAGTTATCTGTTCGTGCATTACACAACTAAAGTATTTATGTTACATTTTAGTCAAATTAGTAAGTCCAAAAAGTAGATTACTCTCACCTTTCCATCTACCATTGTAAGCAGCATAGGAAAGTTGATTTCAAAATATCCAATCGTAACCTTCGTCGATTTTAACATCCGTTTTTTCAAATAATTTTGCTCTTCCTTCGCAACTGTTTTCGTTTCCTTCTTCCATTGAAGGCGGATTGGCTGACAGAATCTCGTTGAACGACGAAAAATACTGCTGCAGCTATAGCACACGAGGAAGTGCACAGTACGAGAGCACAGAAAAAAAGAAAAAACTTTCGGTCTTCATAGATGGACTAAAACTGAACTACAAAAATATTTTCTCTTTTTCTAAGAATCCAAAAGACACGTGCGGAATAACCCTAGCCAATGAGCGGATACGCAACAGCGTTTGCGTAGCGCGGGAGTGCCATAAACCGTACTTAACTCCAAACCCGTGACGCAAGGGTCGGTAAAAATTTCCAGATGTGAAGATTTCTTAAAGTAAATTCTGCCAACCATTTTTTCCACCAACATCGGGGGCAAAAACTTCTCTATAAGTATATTTATGGTTAAAATTAAAATGCAGACACATCTCATCTGAAAGTTAAACTTTCCTTAATTCCACATCCGTTGCGTAAAGTAGAGGTATCTAATTCCTCCCTCAAACTGTCTTCACGTATGTTTTAAGGATAATTAGCCAGAATTTAACATGAAAGAGACCAATCGTTAGACTTCGTATCACCAAAAGGACAGCGAAACTGCATTCGCGGATTCCACGGTGGTGAGTCGGAACGCGCCGCGCTTACGAAAAATCGACTTAACTCCCAAAAGAGCACCTGAATTGAAACAGTTTCTTCGGATTCCACATCTAGACACTTCAAACTATGACGTGGTATAAGAGACTCGATGCATTAGGGCCGTTTTCCTATTTATATTCCTTACTTTATCTCGAAAATTGTCATAAAAAGGTGTCCGCCATTTTGTTGCTTTAAATTAGCAAAAACTCATTTTTGTAAGTGGTAATAGCAACCAGTCAAAAGATAAAGAATTGTTGTAGATCATTGCATCGTTGTTTCCACCAAAAGTATATATTTAAACCCTCCATAAATACGCAAACTTGAACGTTTATCCGAAAAATTCGCGACTGCCCATTTCTGTGAAAATGGTTCAAGTTTGACGCCATGTATCTTTTTAACGCGTAAAGATATCGAAAAACGACGAACGGGAACATAAAATTCAATCTTTTCTTAATATATATGCGAAGTTTCAAAACCCGCACTCAAAAAAACCATTTTTGGCCTCTTGGCCAGCTTTTTTCGATTCTAGCCCACTGTGCAGCGTTTCAGTTTCTAACTCCATGCCCAGGATCTATTGAAGGATATAACTGTTGTTAGACGTTAGGGGCATTCTAATGATTCGAGTATTATCTCAGGAGCCTCTCACTTCACAACTGACCAAAGAATAAAGCCCACGGGTTGCATATGAATCATAATTTAATATCATCAACATGAACCTTGTCTAAAATTCCACCGAAGATTAACTTATATTCAATTTTCTCTATAGAAATGCTGAAAGCGATCAAAATTATCTATACTTCTTTAACACGTTGTGTTACGCTATGACTAGTCGGATCGATCGAGGCCCATTATCACAATAAAGAAAATTCCTTTCTTTCGTGGGAGACGACGTTTCACAATTTGCGTGAATGTTATGTATTGAATGTTCGGATTTTTTTCCGTGTATTTAACACCACACTCGATTCACATTATAGAATAGCAAAACTGCAGTTGATTCTAAACGTCGTAATACTACGACTAATAGCCGGAACTTTCGAATTTCATTCTGTTCGATTTCGAATTCTATATCTACGGAAAGCTAAAGTTAGAATAAATCTTCGCACGAGCTGTAGTGAAGACCGTAAAAGAGAGCTATGCTTGCAAGTTTCATTTTATCATCTTCGGTCTTGGGATGCGTTTCCACAAAAAGTTGTCCTTCGAAAGATTCAAATTTTCCCAATATTGCATTATGATACTCCTACCTCTTTTTTTTGCAGAGAATGTGAGGGTACTTTCGTCCATTCCAACAAAGAACCATGAACAGAATGTGTCTTTAACGATCGATTGACTATAAGTAGAAAATATTCAGCCGCAAAGTTGAAACGAAAATGTACATGCATTTAAAGTATTCGATTTGAGGCAAAATTCTCCTCAGAAAGATTCCAGAAAGAAAACGATTTTCACGCATACTCAGAGGATTAATGTTCATTTTGATCGCCTTTGAACATCATTGGCATAGCCAAATAACATTTTGAAATCATCGTACGCATTTCAGAGCAAAAAACAATGTGCAAGAAAGTGTTTTAGATTGATAGCTTTATGGTTGATAGCCTTGAAATAAGTACTACTTCAATCGGCAGTGTGGTTTCTGCTGGATATTTTTTTTGTAAAAAGTCCCTCTTTGAACTATGCTAAGGTATGAGAAGCTAGATCCATTTCTGGATCAAAAGTAGAGCTATAATAACCTTTTGTTCATTTCCTCTACTCGTAATATACTTGTGGATGAACTACTCTAATTTCCCAAAGTATGGTGCTTGTAGATTACCACCAAGAATACATTAATTGCACGACTTCTAACATTCATGACTTTTGAATCCTCTTCCTGGACCAATAATCTTTTCAGCTACCACAATGTCCCCAGTTAGATCATTGATAAAATTGACCGTTCTCATAAGTAATATACGCGTACTTCTCATGTATCGGTGGTATCTTCTGCAAAATAATTCGAACTGATTGGGAAATTCCATCGAGATATAGGATTATTTTCTGAGGCTATGAACGTTGACGAACGTTGCGATAGTCGAAGCCTCTGTTACATAAGAATATGCAAGAAATTCAGCTGAATCCTTAGAATCATTCGTCGGAAAAAATGAGAGAATTCAATGTTCGGATCTTTAGCAGTTAGGAAATAAATTCTTCGTCAAATCGTAGGTTAGGACACTTAAGCTCATAATCACTTCGACTTTTCCAACGCGCTCATTTTCTCGGAAGATGGGTACGTTCCTTACAGTTTGCCCCTTGTAGTGTAGCAAACAGTAGAAGATGCGAATCTTCTCTGAAAATGAAGACTAAGAAATAACGTTTACCGATTCATAGATTTTTAACATCAATAAACTAATACAAATATACAATCATGTATAAATACCTTGGCGTGTAACGATCCAGACCGAATTAATTGATATGTTCGGTTTCAACCTAATAGTTCTCTTATCAGTGAATGGCTACTTTGTTTCTTGAAATAGAAAATGTATATGCAAACGGTTTAGATATTTAAAAATGATCGAGATTCGTTCAGTAAATTTTAAGTGATTCAGTTTACTTGAGAAAGTTTAGCTTGTTGTCAAGCATCTCAATGATGGTTTAAAATATATTTTATTTGGGTGTTTTCTATTTTATGGCGATACTTAGTTCTATCATACAGAAGTGACATAATCTTCCCTATGTTTTGTTGCTCAATTGGGATATTTCCGTGATAACTGCTGAGAAAGGAGAAGAATTTGCTTAATGACTTATCTTGGATTGAAGTGCTTCCGAAAGAGAACTCGCAGAGGAAGGTTAATGCTTGTGGAGAAAGAACACACACTTGGCAATAACAACTTTTGTTTACCAGAGGAAACACAACGTAAGAAATTAAGCTGGCCAGCAAGGAGCCCGGACCTTAATCCCATTGAAAATATATGGGGTATTATGGCAAAAAATCTTCAAAAGCAAGACCGCCCTCAAGACAGGAGGAAATCACTTGAAATTATTGAGGAAGCGTGGGAGAACATAGGACCATCAGTGTGTCTCCGCGTGGTGCAATGAATGGCAGAGCCTCTTGGCATGGTAATTAGGAACTATGGAGGATGGATCGGTTACTGAGGTATTTGTTGTATTTACCAGGATTTTAAGTATGAATAGAGCTAATATATAGCTTAATGTATTGTGAAATACATTATCAAGATATTATAGCATATTATAATTTTACATTACTTTTATTTATTTCCTTACATATCATTAATCCCTGTGACACTGAGTGAACGATGGCAAACACTCATCACTAATTCGAGGTAGATTATGACAATCATGTCAAACATACTCATACTTTAAATTCACTTCTGAAATACGTTCTTTGTTAATTTTACTATTATCTGTAACTTATCCTTAGATTTGAAAGAATTATACTTTAAGGTGGCTTTCAGAGGAGAATAGCGGGGCCTAAGAAACCAGCCACATAGAAACAATTATTAACTATTTTGCCTGATTGTTGTTGTATTCTTAGAGCTAGATATTTAATTTTTGATCTCTGTTAACGTTGAATTCTATAGATTAGGCTTAGGTAGTTTTAGAATTTTAAGTGTTAGATTTAATTCAATTTTTTGTTTATTGTGCATTTCCTGTGTTTCGCGGGTTTTTTCATCCCGCTTCTTGTGCGGTTGTTTTCCCGATACGTGGGTAATTCCTTCAAAAGCCTTCAGCTTCGAGGATTTTTTCCCACAAACTCTTAGCCGTCCTTCTTCGTAATGTAGAATTAAGAAGTATGAGACCTATGTTATTGCGTCTATAATTTGGGTACTGTATTGATTAAGAGAAAAAATAAATATGATTCAAAATCATAGACAATCTTCATCCAAAAACAGGTTCATAAAACATGGCTGTGGCGCCCACCTACTGGACAGCGGAAAGCAGAGTTCCTTTTTGGCGAAACTTCTCTACCGGGAATCGAAAGGGAGGAAGCTCGACGTCTTAGAAATGATGGAGGTTTCTTCTGGCGAAAATCTTACCAATGAGTGCACATTTCTAAACCCTTACCCTCTTCTTACCCAACGCTCAAAGCTGCTTTAGAGTAATGAATAATTGATAAAATCCATTAACGTAGAAATATACAAATTTCTTTTTCTTTCAAATTAGCATGTCGTTCCACAAAAGTAGTAAAATGATAGAATGACGCCTTTTAGAAGCTTCATGAGAGGCTTTTGATTAACTTAGAAAATAGAAATGATTATGCTTGTGCATATCTCGTAATACATTTTCATTACATAAAGACCTCCTCTCGTTATTACTGAGTATAGTTTCATTTTAATTTTCTATAAGCAGAGTACAAAATGAATATAACTCCAGAATATAAAGCCTTTCTCTCCAAATTCATTTCTTTTTGTTACAACATTTGACAATGTTTGATGGCTATGTAAATTTTAATTGAGAGCCATAGGGCAATTTTAATTGTTGAGTGTGGCTTCAAAAATATAAATTCAGGGAAGTTACGTTGTTTTGAGCTCTTTTCATAAGATCTTACGTAGCAAGATTTCAATGCATTCCTTTCTCAATTTATCTCAGAGGCCTACGAGTATCACAAAGACATAAACCTTGGCTGAAGGGCGACTTCGACCGCTGGGATGGGATTCCACAGCTGGAGGAAGGATTTCAGGAGTTGGCCTTTGGATTCGTCGTTGCGATTTGACCAGAGGTCCTGCAGCGGGGAGTTCCTCTCCAGGGCGAGAAGGTGCTTGTGAAGAACGACCCGGCACAATTCGGCCTCCTTACCTTCAGGTGACCGCGAAGAGCCAGAATAAGGGAGTGATATTTGTGTGTAGTGAGTGCTGTGTGAGTGGAAAAGTGAGTGAACTGTGATTGGAAATATGTGCAGTTTTCAGTGTTTAGTGTGTTTAGTATTCGGTGTTATACGTGAACACTGCTCATCATGAAATACTCATTGGAAGGTAAGTTAATATTCTTTCTTTACATCCTCATATTATAAAGTGATAGGCATCATAGGTCTTTCTATAAGCAGTGGTAGTTTTTAAGACGTCTCTACAATGTTAGAGTATGGTATCCCATATACCTCTTTATGCACCTACCGTTAGAAATACTCAAATACTTGTCCCGAGGTCGTGAGCTCCTCTCATTTTTCTTTTCCTGTTTACCACCTGGTGCAAGGGTTGGATTGAAACTTTTCAAAGGGGGAAGGGGCTATTCCTAATCATGCTACATTTTTCCTGTTAGACAACGCGATTAGAGATAATAGTGTTTGTAGGATCACCCTTAAAAAGCTTAAGGCATTGCTTTTAGCTGAAGATTATTTCCGATTACCTTACTGAAACTAGATTTGCTTTACCGATTAAAAGGAACGGAGGATTCACATAATTTACATGTCCTACTCTTAACACATCCGTAAGAGATGTTAGAATCATAGATTAAAACAATTTGAAATCTTTTAAAAAACTTTTCGTCATAATGAATACCTAATATATGAATCGTGCCTTAACTATGCTTCTGCTACATTTTAATTTCATAGGGCCGCACTATCATAGAGGTGTTTTCAGTGACAAACATTATAAATTTAGGTATCAAAGCTTACTCTTGCATTACTTGGGTGTAAATATGGTCGAGTAAGTCACAATTAGTATGTCATTCATCAAATTTTCCATGCTGACGGCAACCATCAGACAATTTAAATAATTCATTAGGTGAAGTTTATTATCCGAAAAACTTTGACTTAGACAGTGTGCGGAAGGAGATACGAAAATATTACATTACCCAATGTGAAGTTCTATTCTATGATAGAATCACAGAAGATTATTGCAATAAATTTTCCTTACTTCTTTAACACGTTGCGTTCCGCTGAGATAAATCATGTATTCACTGAGACCCATTATAACAATAAAGGAAATTCCTGTCTACCTTGGGAGACGACGATTCACAATTTCCGTGAGTTTTATGTATTGCATACTCGGATTCTTTTTTCCTGTGTAATTAACTCCACACTCTAATCAAATTATAGAATTGCCATTGATCCTAAACGTAACATAACTACTTATATTATAAAGACAGCGTTTCAGTTTCTAACTCCATGCCCAGGATCTATTGAAGGATATAACTGTTGTTAGACTTTAGGGGCATTCTAATGATTCGAGTATTATCTCAGGAGCCTCTCACTTCACAACTGACCAAAGAATAAAGCCCACGGGTTGCATATGAATCATAATTTAATATCATCAACATGAAACTTGTCTAAAATTCCATCGAAGATTAACTTATATTCAATTTTCTCTATAAAAAGCTGAAAGCGATCAAAATTATCTATACTTCTTTAACACGTTGTGTTACGCTATGACTAGTCGGATCGATCGAGGCCCATTATCACAATAAAGAAAATTCCTTTCTTTCGTGGGAGACGACGTTTCACAATTTGCGTGAATGTTATGTATTGAATGTTCGGATTTTTTTCCGTGTATTTAACACCACACTCGATTCACATTATAGAATAGCAAAACTGCAGTTGATTCTAAACGTCGTAATACTACGACTTATAGCCGGAACTTTCGAATTTCATTCTGTTCGATTTCGAATTCTATATCTACGGAAAGCTAAAGTTAGAATAAATCTTCGCACGAGCTGTAGTGAAGACCGTAAAAGAGAGCTATGCTTGCAAGTTTCATTTTATCATCTTCGGTCTTGGGATGCGTTTCCACAAAAAGTTGTCTTTCAAAAGATTCAAATTTTCCCAATATTGCATTATGATACTCCTACCTCTTTTTCGCAGAGAATGTGAGGGTACTTTCGTCCATTCCAACAAAGAACCATGAACAGAATGTGTCTTTAACGATCGATTGACTATAAGTAGAAAATATTCAGCCGCAAAGTTGAAACGAAAATGTGCATGCATTTAAAGTATTCGATTTGAGGCAAAATTCTCCTCAGAAAGATTCCAGAAAGAAAAATTTTCACGCATGCTCAGAGGATTAATGTTCATTTTGATCGCCTTTGAACACCATTGGCATAGCCAAATAACATTTTGAAATCATCGTACGCATTTCAGAGCAAAAATCAATGTGCAAGAAAGTGTTTTAGATTGATAGCTTTATGGTTGATAGCCTTGAAATAAGTACTACTTCAATCGGCTGTGTGGTTTCTGCTGGATATTTTTTTTGTAAAAGGCCCTCTTTGAACTATGCTAAGGTATGTGAAGCTAGATCCATTTCTGGATCAAAAGTAGAGCTATAATAACCTTTTGTTCATTTCCTCTACTCGTAATATACTTGTGGATGAACTACTCTAATTTCCCAAAGTATGGTGCTTGTAGATTACCACCAAGAATACATTAATTGCACGACTTCTAACATTCATGACTTTTGAATCCTCTTCCTGGACCAATAATCTTTTCAGCTACCACAATGTCCCCAGTTCGATCATTGATAAAATTGACCGTTCTCATAAGTAATATACGCGTACATTTCATGTATCGGTGGTATCTTCTGCAAAATAATTCGAAATGATTGGGAAATTCCATCGAGATATAGGATTATTTTCTGAGGCTATGAACAACCAGTCCCCTTGACGAACGTTGCGATAGTCGAAGCCTCTGTTACATAAGAATATGCAAGAAATTCAGCTGAATACTTAGAATCATTCGTGGGAAAAAATGAGAGAATTCAATGTTCGGATCTGTAGCAGTTAGGAAATAAATTCTTCGTCAAATCGTAGGTTAGGACACTTAAGCTCATAATCACTTCGACTTTTCCAACGCTGATTTAATGAACTGCAAGTTCAAAGTGCACTTTACGTTTGGTCAAAATATAACTTAATAGTATGAGAGTCGCTTCAAAGGTAGTGGCATTCGGTTTATTCCACATCTTTATTAAATAGATAATCAGTTACACTTCTCTTTTTTTAGTTACATCAGCTATTTGGTGTTTTCGTAAGGGGAGGAGTATTTCGAAACTGGAATGTAAACATCAATGATTTATTAACAATCATGATGAACGGGCAGTTCAAGAATTCTATACCGGAAAAGAGTTTTGGTTAATTTTCTCATAAAGATCGAAGAACACGTGATACAATCATGAAATGTTAACATTATAGAAATTAACCCAATTTCAAAGAATATAAGCATTCGTTTGAAAAGTGTCCTCGGATCGATTCGTGGCGACTCAGGCCGTAACGAACCATTCTAAACGCAGTTAGATCTCTTTCTTATAGCTTCGAAGCTTCATTCGCACGGCAGATTTTGATTTAATCGATGCCTCGTATGAAAATTCGACTTGATCATTCAATCAAGCCTTGTATTTTAATCTTAGCATTGGCGGAAAACTGTTGTTAGACGTTAGGGGCATTGTCATGTTTAACCTCTTAAGTTCGGAGTCCATTTGAAGGGCAAATTAAATGTACATATAGTAACTTAAAATGTGTTCACAGCGTTAGCTAATTATTTCTAAGTATAAGTAATATGTTCTACATGTTGGAAATAAAGTTCGGTCGGTTATCGGCAGGATTTACTTGAGGATGCTTAAAAATTCTTATCATAACGGTATGCTTTAATTATATAATTGATAAAATATTATATAGAGAGCGTTTCAGTTTCCAACTCCATTCCTAGGATCTATTGAAGGACATAAGTAAGAATTAGAAACTTCACGACGCGTGTAATAGACCATTCGAAAATTAATTCCCCATAGAGTATCGAGTGGCATTTCAGCTTGCTGCCATATACTACCGAATTAAAATCTATTTCTCAATTTTTTTATTCTTAAGCAGCATCTTAAGGAATACATAGGTTCCCATTATATCTTTTATATCGGAAGGATTCTGATTAGCTTTCCGAAGATACTTGGCTCGGTCCGGACCGGAAGTCGATTAAATACTTGTTATATTTAATTTTCATTCGGAGCGGCCGATGGATTATTTTAGTGATGTTATTTTAATGTAACTAGATTTTCTAGCGTAATAATATCGAATGTAACACTTGAATATAAAACTATGAAAATAGATTTCCGCCCGACTTTGACTCTAGTAGTACCTATCGGTCAAAATAAAAACTTATTTCATTAAATTTTAAATGACTTCTGATTACATAATGAACAATTCAAAAATCATAATTTGAATTATGTCGCCCTTTCAATACAATGCTTTTGTTTAAATCAATTATTTCGATATTAGGAATATCGACGTCAATGCAATGCTCAGGTCTCCAGTGAGTGGACACAAATAAATGCATGATAAATATGAATAAGCAGGATGTGCGAGAATGAGTGCACGATCGCTTTTATTCCAAGACCAAGATCTGCCCTAATTTAGATGTCTAAAAATGTACTCCTTGTGCAGATAGTAGTTTACATTTTATTTACCTTCATGTTACCCCGATCGTAACCAATGAATAATCCTACTTTATAAAGAAAACACACCCTTCGCGTTTATCGATGGCACAGTACTATTTCAACTGAGGAATTATATTAGATAAGTCATAGGATTCACACAATGTTGATACCAAAAGACATGAAATTTCATTAGTGTTACGTTTTGATGGATGGTCGTTTTTATTGCTTATGAAAAGTGTACAGTTCTGTTGACTCGACGGTAAATATCTCTTAGTGGGATCCGTGGATGTCCTGATGGATTTCTTTCACTTATTTACATTTTAAGTATCGGATCAATAATGACATTTCATTCCTCCTTTAAATTTTTAAAGTTGACTCTATAAAAGGAGATCGGAACCATAACTTTCTCTTCCGTTGATGTACCTAATTTAATAATTAAACATAATATTTGGAAAAACATTCACCATCCATCAGTAAATGCCTTCAATAACACATTGACATTGTTTGTTTTTCTCATACATAACAAAAAGCTTCGAACGATTGTCACATAAGTTTTTGATTGCATTCAGCCCTTTTATGGTAATCCGATGTTTAGGAAACCGGTTAATGTTAATCTAATGATTCGAGTATTATCTCACTTCACAACTGACGAAAGAATAAAGCCCACGGGTTGCATATGAATCATAATTTAATATGATCAACTAGAAACTACTCAACATATATAACTACTCAAGTCATATTTAGCGAGGGAATTCAGGTCCAAATATTGTTTAGGGCATTCTAATAATGTTTTAATCCATTCCTCTTTGGTATATTTCTAAATCCGCCTTGCAGGGTTTTTGATTCATTACAGGAGGTGTAGCAGAAAATATTTCAGTATATAAGAGAAGAGGAGTGTAGTTAGGGTAGAAGAGGCCCTAAGTACTGGCCCCCATCTGAAAAATATTGAACCAAGAACATTGGGAAGTTTGTACTAAAGATTTAGTAAAACTAATAAATACATAGAGAAGTGGAGTGCTGAGACCAACTGCAATGTGCCAACTCTTGGTTGAATATTTTTAAGATAAAAAGAATTGAAAACTACAATCTTTATTATTTACATCATGATAAACAAATTTGATAGTTAAACACCTTTTTTAACAAAAAATTATTTGCTAGATTCATAAGTATGTGCCTGACCTACTTAAAAAAGGTCATTGACATGCATCAGCTGATTGCCCCTTCATCACTTGCAAGCTAGCATAGCTTTCATGCATATGGAGGTTGCCCAATCCAAAGGATAGCAATATTACCTTTGATACTGCAGCACATACAGGTAATGAAGAAACTATGGGGAAGGATGAGAGAAGAACAGTGAATGACAATGAATTAAGTAACATCAAATGATGAATTTTAATTTTTAAAATGATATTCTGCATCACATGACTTTTCAGAAATAATAATATAACCTAATAACACTCCTTCTACTTTTCATTTCATTCAAAGGATTAACTTTGCACCTTAAAGCCTTACATGGCTGAAAATTTTCTTTCATTCATATGGCATGTTTATTGCATAGTATAACTACTTAAAAAGGCATAGTACAACTACTATAAAAAGGAAATTGAAAAAGTAAATAAAACTAAGCAGTTCAGAGTTGAGCATTACTGATCATCTTCATTCCTTCATGGTTATAATGAATTAGAGTGCAAAGCGTAGCTCTCTGGTGATGAATGTATAATTTTCTGATGTGTATAATGTATTCAATTCTCATCCTTTGCTATTGCAAATAAGTCGGTTTCTAGTGATATGAGATACTAAATGAAGTTCCCTATGTTCTAAAATTCATGGACAATATATTTTATTGTTAAGTATTTTGTAAAAAATATTAAAGCAGTAAATAAATTATGATTATAATGGGAGAAAAGTTTAAGCTGTTGGTGTATGTCTGCATATGAAATATTGTGTACATCGTGACCCTAATTATCTTAATATGCAAAATATCGTTGCATAAGTTACTACAACTGACTGTGGGGTGAGAGAATCTTCACTTTAATATCTTTTAGCTGTAGCAATCATTTTGTTGAGGTATTTTCTAGCAGAATGTATTTCTAATGGTTACAATTTGCTGACATCTGGTTAACTTATAAAAAAACTGATTCATAAATTTATATAATATTAGATGTTTGGGTCAAGAAGAAATATAAGATTCACTCCCCAGTGCTGCTTTAAGTATATAGATCCAACATAAGCTCATTTAAATGCATTTGTTCTATACTGAAAATATATTTTCAATATCTTTTAGAGAAGGTTTCATGAGATAAAAGATGTAAGAGCAATAAATTTTCCTGAAATGACCATATTTTGATGTTGTAATTGTTAATGGACCTTATGTTAACAGGTAATTAATACATTCTCTTAGGAGCTCTTCTTATTCTGAAATTTATTTCACATGTAACTGAGGCTTACCTGGTGAGGAATTTCTGGAATGATATTCTTCTTGAGTTTATTTCAACCAATTACATAGTAATTTGTGGCTATGTGTCTTTCAAAATTTTCCTAGTTTTCAAGAAATGGGCTTGGTCCATCAATTGAATGTATTTCCTCCAAAGAACGATGACCCAGGATTCAGGCCTTTTTTGGCAAAATGATAGAACCTAGGAATAATATAGATGTCAGTAATTGTAGAAGATAATGGATGTCAATTGTATTGAGTTTGTTTCACTTTAATTCCTGATGAATCCAAAAAGATGCTGAATTTGGCTACTATAATTATGTTCATTGTTAATAACCTACACAATGGAGATCATTAAGGAACCTGATGTTTTTCAGAGGAGAGAGAAGGCTGCAAGTTTTGAGAAGACAAGGTCTGAGGCACTTATGGATAACTCAAACCCCTTCATTGTCACAGATGATGATTTTCCAGGGCTTGTATCATCATAATAAATGCATGGCAAGGGCTTTAATAGTGAAAGATTGACCATTCTTAAACACTGGGCAGCGTACCACAACATTAGCTATTGAAATGAAGGTATGTGGTATTGTATTTAATTTATACAAGAGAAATATCCTATTTACAAAAGTAGAAAACTCTTGAATAATAATAGCATATTTTTAGGCTACATCTGATACAGGAACTTTCCTAACTTAAAATATGAATGATAGAATGTATAACCCACATCCAAAAATACATAACCTCGTTATTCCAAAATTGCTAATAATTTTGTGCAAAATCAAAACGTCTACTTCTGCTTCTCTTAATTTTAGTAAATCTCAACTCAAATGTTGGAGATGTATGTAATTTATATCAATGTAGGTGATGCTACTCTTTTGTGCTTTATAGCTCATCAACTTTATAGCTCATCAACATTCTAAAGTTGCCATATCTTAAGGAAATTGTGAAATAATTTAATTATGATAGAAGATAAATCATTTCTGTGTTAGAAATAAAATAATGAATGCTGATTAATGAATGAAATAATTATTGTAGCACCTAGATATCACCTAATATATATGGTATTAATAACTGGAAAAATTTCATTGGGCACCTCGGTCCTCTGTGCATTGCATTTTTATGCGGAAGGCTGATACCAAAAGTCATTGGGAAGCAGTGCTAATGTCAGCCTCAGGCATGCCAGTGTCAGGCCCTGTAGAGGAGGTGATCAATACCCTGAACATACTGGCTGTAATAACAAGGTAGATTGTAATCCCTAACAGTCCCTTAGAAAGGAGAAAATACATTGAAAAGTATGTCTCTTGCATGCTATAGGTAATTAATTCATTTTCATCCCCTCTGGTAGGTACATTGCAATATACATATTCATACCCTTTAGATAAATTTATTCAAAGGAAATTAAATAATTATCACATACAGTACAGTCCTCTGCACTAAAGAAAAATGTATCACATGAAAATAAAAAACACTAATATGAATAAAAATGAATTAGCACAAGCTATAAAATAAAAATAAATAACCTGTTACATAAAGTGATAAATGAAATAGATGAATGAAATGGAAATGGGCCCTAAAATGATAAAATATATCTCAACTTAATGACAAAAAAGAGACTGCTTCAAAATAAAAATGTCAAACTTAAGAAATGGCTTCTGCTTCATAGTAATAAATAATTTTATATAAAAAAGCTGCTACTTTAAAAATAAATAACAATAGAAAACAAATCAACCATAGAATATCCAAATAAAAGATACGTATGTATACTTATTTCCAGAGGTTCCTTAATCTGAAAAGATTATACAAAATATTGTACCTTATGTCCAATGTATGGTATGACAGCTAAGATCATGATTTTAAAGCTTATATATGTAGAGTATGTTTCTATCTATACATTTTTTATTGTAAATAAGTGTTTATATTATATCCATGTATTATTTTGTATGTATGACCTTCCTGAGTATATCTGTGTGTCCCAGTATATGTAGAAATGGCTGTAATGGTAAATAAAAACAGAATGGAATTGAACAAGGATATTTATAAATTTCCTTTCCTTCTAAGCCTTAGATAATGTTCTACTATCCTTAGATATTATCATATCATTCCAAACAAAGTTCACTTGCAATCTATTTTCCCGAATAGTTAAGTTAACATGAAGGTATAGGGTTCATCTCCAATCTTCACATAGGAAAATTTATAAAACCTTATCAAAACTCATCTTAAAAAGAATTGCTGCTATCAAGTCGTCTGTAGTAATAAAGCATAGAATGCAATTCCATTTTAGTGGAGCATTTAACCTTTTTGTGTAAACCTTTCAAAGGTGGCGGAGTAGAGGAAGATGTTGCCTACACCTCACAATGAGGTGCACTCTCACTGGAACTAGACACATCATGGGATGTGTGAGCAACCACTTCCCTCTGCTAGCTAGATACCCTCATGCTAAGAGCTTTTAAATGCAATATTAAAAATTATTGATTATTTCCAGCAGCAATGTAAATGTACTTAGAATGTGTTGAACAAGGCATTGATAAATACCTCAGCAAATTTAGTGATAATTTACAATCATACAATATGATTCAAAATGGGTACATAGATTGCGATTATTCGAAGTATAAACGAACACAATTGTGTAAAATATTACCACACATTTGTTTCAAATGCTCAAATGCAGGAAATTAATTTACAAAAATTACTGTTTATTGGAAAGCTGTTTTTCTCTGCTCACTTGTCTCTTAGGAATGTGTGATTTCTTATGATGTTTCATCGTTTCTCAACTGGGATGAGGAGTGACGTCATACCCAAGATGGATTTCTTTCCGCTTGGAAGTGTGAAACGCACAGAAGTTGGTAGATGGATTACTTTACGATTAACTCGGATTGAATCTGTTGCCACCAATCTGTGGAGACTCAGAAACACCCCCCTGCTCTTCTTCAGATAGCAATCAAAGAGTCCTGCAAATTATCTTCCATATTTTGCATCTTCAATGAATGATGAAGAATTTGACTATCCTCAATAATATTACAATAGAGAAATATTTACCTTTAGTTTTCTTAAATGAAATTTTGAAATTTTCTTAATACTCCTTGCAATTTCCACAATTTTTACATCTATCTTTAATTGGATGTTTCTCATTTCATGAGCAGGTCCTTAAACATAATTAAATTGAAGTCTTGATATTTATTGTATTAGTTATTGATCCCAAGTGTATATACAAGAATCGTGATCATTCCTTAGAAATGTTACATATTTCAATGTATTTAAGCTGTTGTTTTTTACTGAATACAGACAATAGATGATGATGTCAGTCTGTAAAGTTATCAAGATCATTGAAACTGGAGTTTTGGATTTTATGCACCTTGAGCAGAGAAAGAGCTTTACTGATATAATAGTGTAGCTTATCCAAGGTATCTGAAATAAATTAAAATATTATCAGACTTTGTAATCATGAAAATATTCTAAAATATCTCTCTCTGTAAACTTATGAACATGTATTAAATTCCTGAATCCTTTTCTTGACTTTTATTTATCCCCAAATATGGAAGAAAATGTTATGGCAGACCTTCCCATTTCTCTTAAAAATAATGTATGGCATACATTTTTAAAACTTTATAGTCAAGATTTGAGAAGATTCCCATGACAAGAGAATTTTTAGGGCCTCCTAAAAAGCTGTAACTGATTTTCAGAATAAAACAACACCTTCTTTACCTTTGACTAAGGACTGATAATGCCTTGTTGATTGATGGCCACAATTGCATACTCTGAAATCACTGCTTATTTCACATCAAAGAAAACGGATCAAGATGTTTGCTGTCAAGCAGCTAGATTGTATACATCTATCATGGCCTCCTCTTGACTTACAAAATTAGTAAATAAAGGTGTTAGACATGAAATTAGAACTTAAAGACATGGTCCCCATATAGATGGCATTCTCTTTGGGAATCAACGAAAGCAATGCATATAATTGATGAGGTTATTTATTCAGAGTTTAGGAGACTTGATATCTTCTTGTAACAAAAACATTCAATCACCCTCAACAATAAATAAAATGAAATTAGTTGATGAGGGTAAGAACAAAATAATTCAATAAATTTAAATATTCTTCTACATAATAAATGCAGTTGGAGATATTCAGAAAATGTAAAATTTTAAATCATGAGATGCATAAATGTAATAAATTTGCTGGAAACATCTGTACTATGAACCACTTTCATCGAAGTCGAACTCGCTGTCCACACGGCTATCCAGGACCCCCGCAAACACTATAAATTCAATGATTAAAGAATTGGAGAAGTTTACATAATTACTGATAAATCACATAAAAGTCTTTTATGAAAATACAATATGCATTCGAATGATGAAACCGTATCCCTACACTCCCAGACATATTTATCCACGCATGGCTGTAATGGAACAAGAGAAATCCTATACCGCCCTTCTCCATCCTGAATTCGTAGCGTTGGTATGAGTGTTCAATTTTGGCGGAATTGGTGCGGTCGCTTTCCTGCAATTGACTCATAGCAGTCGGAGCATTTGAACGTAGCGGACCTATCTCTTCTGTAGTCTCTCAACGTTGAACTCCTTAGCAATGTAAGAACTTTTGAGAAGTCTATACATCTAGTTTTTCAATATTTATCGGTGTTATATCTTACGGATGACTCTTCGGGATTGCAACGATCTTCCGATTCGATGATTTTATGTTACTCTTAGGGTTTACAATGCCTTATTTCCTTTCTAGTGTCCTGATAACTTCGTCTCTGAGCGCCAGGGAACGTGTGTGGCAGTTTGCACTGCGCTACTCGCCTGCACTACAGGATAATTCTCCTCTATGTTGCAAGGCAAACTCGACGGACGTTGAAGTTTCAGAGGGCTGTCAGCGCTCTTTTTCTCGGAAGATGGGTACGTTCTTTACAGTTTGCCCCTTGTAGTGTAACAAACAGTAGAAGATGCGAATCTTCTCTGAAAATGAAGACTAAGAAATAACGTTTACCGATTCATAGATTTTTAACATCAATAAACTAATACAAATATACCATCATGTATAAATACCTTGGCGTGTAACGATCCAGACCGAATTAATTGATATGTTCGGATTCAACCTAATAGTTCTCTTATCAGTGAATGGCTACTTTGTTTCTTGAAATAGAAAATGTATATGCAAACGGTTTAGATATTTAAAAATGATCGAGATTCGTTCAGTAAATTTTAAGTGATTCAGTTTACTTGAGAAGGTTTAGCTTGGTGTCAAGCATCTCAATGATGGTTTAAAATATATTTTATTTGGGTGTTTTCTATTTTATGGCGATACTTAGTTCTATCATACAGAAGTGACATAATCATCCCTATGTTTTGTTGCTCAATTGGGATATTTCCGTGATAACTGCTGAGAAAGGAGAAGAATTTGCTTAATGACTTATCTTGGATTGAAGTGCTTCCGAAAGAGAACTCGCAGAGGAAGGTTAATGCTTGTGGAGAAAGAACACACACTTGGCAATAACAACTTTTGTTTACCAGAGGAAACACAACGTAAGAAATTAAGCTGGCCAGCAAGGAGCCCGGACCTTAATCCCATTGAAAATATATGGGGTATTATGGCAAAAAATCTTCAAAAGCAAGACCGCCCTCAAGACAGGAGCAAATTACTTGAAACTATTGAGGAAGCGTGGGAGAACATAGGGCCATCAGTGTGTCTCCGCGTGGTGCAATGAATGGCAGAGCCTCTTGGCATGGTAATTAGGAACTATGGAGGATGGATCGGTTACTGAGGTATTTGTTGTATTTACCAGGATTTTAAGTATGAATAGAGCTAATATATAGCTTAATGTATTGTGAAATACATTATCAAGATATTATAGCATATTATAATTTTACATTACTTTTATTTATTTCCTTACATATCATTAATCCCTGTGACACTGAGTGAACGACGGCAAACACTCATCACTAATTCGAGGTAGATTTTGACAATCATGTCAAACATACTCATACTTTAAATTCACTTCTGAAATACGTTCTTTGTTAATTTTACTATTATCTGTAACTTATCCTTAGATTTGAAAGAATTATACTTTAAGGTGGCTTTCAGAGGAGAATAGCGGGGCCCAAGAAACCAGCCACATAGAAACAATTATTAACTATTTTGCCTGATTGTTGTTGTATTCTTAGAGCTAGATATTTAATTTTTGATCTGTGTTAACGTTGAATTCTATAGATTAGGCTTAGGTAGTTTTAGAATTTTAAGTGTTAGATTTAATTCAATTTTTTGTTTATTGTGCATTTCCTGTGTTTCGCGGGTTTTTTCATCCCGCTTCTTGTGCGGTTGTTTTCCCGATACGTGGGTAATTCCTTCAAAAGCCTTCAGCTTCGAGGATTTTTTCCCACAAACTCTTAGCCGTCCTTCTTCGTAATGTAGAATTAAGAAGTATGAGACCTATGTTATTGCGTCTATAATTTGGGTACTGTATTGATTAAGAGAAAAAATAAATATGATTCAAAATCATAGACAATCTTCATCCAAAAACAGGTTCATAAAACATGGCTGTGGCGCCCACCTACTGGACAGCGGAAAGCAGAGTTCCTTTTTGGCGAAACTTCTCTACCGGGAATCGAAAGGGAGGAAGCTCGACGTCTTAGAAATGATGGAGGTTTCTTCTGGCGAAAATCTTACCAATGAGTGCACATTTCTAAACCCTTACCCTCTTCTTACCCAACGCTCAAAGCTGCTTTAGAGTAATGAATAATTGATAAAATCCATTAACGTAGAAATATACAAATTTCTTTTTCTTTCAAATTAGCATGTCGTTCCACAAAAGTAGTAAAATGATAGAATGACGCCTTTTAGAAGCTTCATGAGAGGCTTTTGATTAACTTAGAAAATAGAAATGATTATGCTTGTGCATATCTCGTAATACATTTTCATTACATAAAGACCTCCTCTCGTTATTACTGAGTATAGTTTCATTTTAATTTTCTATAAGCAGAGTACAAAATGAATATAACTCCAGAATATAAAGCCTTTCTCTCCAAATTCATTTCTTTTTGTTACAACATTTGACAATGTTTGATGGCTATGTAAATTTTAATTGAGAGCCATAGGGCAATTTTAATTGTTGAGTGTGGCTTCAAAAATATAAATTCAGGGAAGTTACGTTGTTTTGAGCTCTTTTCATAAGATCTTACGTAGCAAGATTTCAATGCATTCCTTTCTCAATTTATCTCAGAGGCCTACGAGTATCACAAAGACATAAACCTTGGCTGAAGGGCGACTTCGACCGCTGGGATGGGATTCCACAGCTGGAGGAAGGATTTCAGGAGTTGGCCTTTGGATTCGTCGTTGCGATTTGACCAGAGGTCCTGCAGCGGGGAGTTCCTCTCCAGGGCGAGAAGGTGCTTGTGAAGAACGACCCGGCACAATTCGGCCTCCTTACCTTCAGGTGACCGCGAAGAGCCAGAATAAGGGAGTGATATTTGTGTGTAGTGAGTGCTGTGTGAGTGGAAAAGTGAGTGAACTGTGATTGGAAATATGTGCAGTTTTCAGTGTTTAGTGTGTTTAGTATTCGGTGTTATACGTGAACACTGCTCATCATGAAATACTCATTGGAAGGTAAGTTAATATTCTTTCTTTACATCCTCATATTATAAAGTGATAGGCATCATAGGTCTTTCTATAAGCAGTGGTAGTTTTTAAGACGTCTCTACAATGTTAGAGTATGGTATCCCATATACCTCTTTATGCACCTACCGTTAGAAATACTCAAATACTTGTCCCGAGGTCGTGAGCTCCTCTCATTTTTCTTTTCCTGTTTACCACCTGGTGCAAGGGTTGCATTGAAACTTTTCAAAGGGGGAAGGGGCTATTCCTAATCATGCTACATTTTTCCTGTTAGACAACGCGATTAGAGATAATAGTGTTTGTAGGATCACCCTTAAAAAGCTTAAGGCATTGCTTTTAGCTGAAGATTATTTCCGATTACCTTACTGAAACTAGATTTGCTTTACCGATTAAAAGGAACGGAGGATTCACATAATTTACATGTCCTACTCTTAACACATCCGTAAGAGATGTTAGAATCATAGATTAAAACAATTTGAAATCTTTTAAAAAACTTTTCGTCATAATGAATACCTAATATATGAATCGTGCCTTAACTATGCTTCTGCTACATTTTAATTTCATAGGGCCGCACTATCATAGAGGTGTTTTCAGTGACTAACATCATAAATTTAGGTATCAAAGCTTACTCTTGCATTACTTGGGTGTAATTATGGTCGAGTAAGTCACAATTAGTATGTCATTCATCAAATTTTCCATGCTGACGGCAACCATCAGACAATTTAAATAATACATTACGTGAAGTTTATTATCCGAAAAACTTTGACTTAGACAGTGTGCGGAAGGAGATACAAAAATATTTCATTACCCAATGTGAAGTTCTATTCTATGATAGAATCACTGAAGATTATTGTAATAAATTTTCTTTACTTCTTTAACAAGTTGCGTTCCGCTGAGATTAATCTTGTATTCACTGAGACCCATTATAACAATAAAGGAAATTCCTGTCTACCTTGGGAAACGACGATTCACAATTTCCGTGAGTTTTATGTATTGCATACTCGGATTCTTTTTTCCTGTGTAATTAACTCCACACTCTAATCAAATTATAGAATTGCCATTGATCCTAAACGTAACATAACTACTTATATTATAAAGACAGCGTTTCAGTTTCTAACTCCATGCCCAGGATCTATTGAAGGATATAACTGTTGTTAGACTTTAGGGGCATTCTAATGATTCGAGTATTATCTCAGGAGCCTCTCACTTCACAACTGACCAAAGAATAAAGCCCACGGGTTGCATATGAATCATAATTTAATATCATCAACATGAAACTTGTCTAAAATTCCATCGAAGATTAACTTATATTCAATTTTCTCTATAAAAAGCTGAAAGCGATCAAAATTATCTATACTTCTTTAACACGTTGTGTTACGCTATGACTAGTCGGATCGATCGAGGCCCATTATCACAATAAAGAAAATTCCTTTCTTTCGTGGGAGACGACGTTTCACAATTTGCGTGAATGTTATGTATTGAATGTTCGGATTTTTTTCCGTGTATTTAACACCACACTCGATTCACATTATAGAATAGCAAAACTGCAGTTGATTCTAAACGTCGTAATACTACGACTTATAGCCGGAACTTTCGAATTTCATTCTGTTCGATTTCGAATTCTATATCTACGGAATGCTAAAGTTAGAATAAATCTTCGCACGAGCTGTAGTGAAGACCGTAAAAGAGAGCTATGCTTGCAAGTTTCATTTTATCATCTTCGGTCTTGGGATGCGTTTCCACAAAAAGTTGTCCTTCAAAAGATTCAAATTTTCCCATTATTGCATTATGATACTCCTACCTCTTTTTCGCAGAGAATGTGAGGGTACTTTCGTCCATTTCAACAAACAACCATGAACAGAATGTGTCTTTAACGATCGATTGACTATAAGTAGAAAATATTCAGCCGCAATGTTGAAACGAAAATGTGCATGCATTTACAGTATTCGATTTGAGGCAAAATTCTCCTCAGAAAGATTCCAGAAAGAAAACGATTTTCACGCATGCTCAGAGGATTAATGTTCATTTTGATCGCCTTTGAACACCATTGGCATAGCCAAATAACATTTTGAAATCATCGTACGCATTTCAGAGCAAAAATCAATGTGCAAGAAAGTGTTTTAGATTGATAGCTTTATGGTTGATAGCCTTGAAATAAGTACTACTTCAATCGGCAGTGTGGTTTCTGCTGGATATTTTTTTTGTAAAAAGTCCCTCTTTGAACTATGCTAAGGTATGAGAAGCTAGATCCATTTCTGGATCAAAAGTAGAGCTATAATAACCTTTTGTTCATTTCCTCTACTCGTAATATACTTGCGGATGAACTACTCTAATTTCCCAAAGTACGGTGCTTGAAGATAACCACCAAGAATACATTAATTGCACGACTTCTAACATTCATGACTTTTGAATCCTCTTCCTGGACCAATAATCTTTTCAGCTACCACAGTTCGATCATTGGTAAAATTGACCGTTCTCATAAGTGATATACGCGTACTTCTCATGTATCGGTGGTATGTTCTGCAAAATAATTCGAAATGATTGGGAAATTCCATCGAGATATAGGATTATTTTCTGAGGCTATGAACAACCAGTCACCTTGACGAACGTTGCGATAGTCGAAGCCTCTGTTACATAAGAATATGCAAGAAATTCAGCTGAATCCTTAGAATCATTCGTGGGAAAAAATGGGAGAATTCAATGTTCGGATCTGTAGCAGTTAGGAAATAAATTCTTCGTCAAATCGTAGGTTAGGACACTTAAGCTCATAATCACTTCGACTTTTCCAACGCTGATTTAATGAACTGCAAGTTCAAAGTGCACTTTACGTTTGGTCAAAATATAACTTAATAGTATGAGAGTCGCTTCAAAGGTAGTGGCATTCGGTTTATTCCACATCTTTATTAAATAGATAATCAGTTACACTTCTCTTTTTTTAGTTACATCAGCTATTTGGTGTTTTCGTAAGGGGAGGAGTATTTCGAAACTGGAATGTAAACATCAATGATTTATTAACAATCATGATGAACGGGCAGTTCAAGAATTCTATACCGGAAAAGAGTTTTGGTTAATTTTCTCATAAAGATCGAAGAACACGTGATACAATCATGAAATGTTAACATTATAGAAATTAACCCAATTTCAAAGAATATAAGCATTCGTTTGAAAAGTGTCCTCGGATCGATTCGTGGCGACTCAGGCCGTAACGAACCATTCTAAACGCAGTTAGATCTCTTTCTTATAGCTTCGAAGCTTCATTCGCACGGCAGATTTTGATTTAATCGATGCCTCGTATGAAAATTCGACTTGATCATTCAATCAAGCCTTGTATTTTAATCTTAGCATTGGCGGAAAACTGTTGTTAGACGTTAGGGGCATTGTCATGTTTAACCTCTTAAGTTCGGAGTCCATTTGAAGGGCAAATTAAATGTACATATAGTAACTTAAAATGTGTTCACAGCGTTAGCTAATTATTTCTAAGTATAAGTAATATGTTCTACATGTTGGAAATAAAGTTCGGTCGGTTATCGGCAGGATTTACTTGAGGATGCTTAAAAATTCTTATCATAACGGTATGCTTTAATTATATAATTGATAAAATATTATATAGAGAGCGTTTCAGTTTCCAACTCCATTCCTAGGATCTATTGAAGGACATAAGTAAGAATTAGAAACTTCACGACGCGTGTAATAGACCATTCGAAAATTAATTCCCCATAGAGTATCGAGTGGCATTTCAGCTTGCTGCCATATACAACCGAATTAAAATCTATTTCTCAATTTTTTTATTCTTAAGCAGCATCTTTAGGAATACATAGGTTCCCATTATATCTTTTATATCGGAAGGATTCTGATTAGCTTTCCGAAGATACTTGGCTCGGTCCGGACCGGAAGTCGATTAAATACTTGTTATATTTAATTTTCATTCGGAGCAGCCGATGGATTATTTTAGTGATGTTATTTTAATGTAACTAGATTTTCTAGCGTAATAATATCGAATGTAACACTTGAATATAAAACTATGAAAATAGATTTCCGCCCGACTTTGACTCTAGTAGTACCTATCGGTCAAAATAAAAACTTATTTCATTAAATTTTAAATGACTTCTGATTACATAATGAACAATTTCAAAAATCATAATTTGAATTATGTCGCCCTTTCAATACAATGCTTTTGTTTAAATCAATTATTTCGATATTAGGAATATCGACGTCAATGCAATGCTCAGGTCTCCAGTGAGTGGACACAAATAAATGCATGATAAATATGAATAAGCAGGATGTGCGAGAATGAGTGCACGATCGCTTTCATTCCAAGACCAAGATCTGCCCTAATTTAGATGTCTAAAAATGTACTCCTTGTGCAGATAGAAGTTTACATTTTATTTACCTTCATGTTACCCCGATCGTAACCAATGAATAATCCTACTTTATAAAGAAAACACACCCTTCGCGTTTATCGATGGCACAGTACTATTTCAACTGAGGAATTATATTAGATAAGTCATAGGATTCACACAATGTTGATACCAAAAGACATGAAATTTCATTAGTGTTACGTTTTGATGGATGGTCGTTTTTATTGCTTATGAAAAGTGTACAGTTCTGTTGACTCGACGGTAAATATCTCTTAGTGGGATCCGTGGATGTCCTGATGGATTTCTTTCACTTATTTACATTTTAAGTATCGGATCAATAATGACATTTCATTCCTCCTTTAAATTTTTAAAGTTGACTCTATAAAAGGAGATCGGAACCATAACTTTCTCTTCCGTTGATGTACTTAATTTAATAATTAAACATAATATTTGGAAAAACATTCACCATCCATCAGTAAATGCCTTCAATAACACATTGACATTGTTTGTTTATCTCATACATAACAAAAAGCTTCGATCGATTGTCACATAAGTTTTTGATTGCATTCAGCCGTTTTATGGTAATCCGATGTTTATGAAACCGGTTAATGTTAATCTAATGATTCGAGTATTATCTCAGGAGCCTCTCACTTCACAACTGACCAAAGAATAAAGCCCACGGGTTGCATATGAATCATAATTTAATATCATCAACATGAACCTTGTCTAAAATTCCACCGAAGATTAACTTATATTCAATTTTCTCTATAAAAATGCTGAAAGCGATCAAAATTATCTATACTTCTTCAACACGTTGTGTTACGCTATGACTAGTCGGATCGATCGAGGCCCATTATCACAATAAAGAAAATTCCTTTCTTTCGTGGGAGACGACGTTTCACAATTTGCGTGAATGTTATGTATTGAATGTTCGGATTTTTTTCCGTGTATTTAACACCACACTCGATTCACATTATAGAATAGCAAAACTGCAGTTGATTCTAAACGTCGTAATACTACGACTTATAGCCGGAACTTTCGAATTTCATTCTGTTCGATTTCGAATTCTATATCTACGGAAAGCTCAAGTTAGAATAAATCTTCGCACGAGCTGTAGTGAAGACCGTAAAAGAGAGCTATGCTTGCAAGTTTCATTTTATCATCTTCGGTCTTGGGATGCGTTTCCACAAAAAGTTGTCCTTCAAAAGATTCAAATTTTCCCATTATTGCATTATGATACTCCTACCTCTTTTTTTGCAGAGAATGTGAGGGTACTTTCGTCCATTCCAACAAAGAACCATGAACAGAATGTGTCTTTAACGATCGATTGACTATAAGTAGAAAATATTCAGCCGCAATGTTGAAACGAAAATGTGCATGCATTTACAGTATTCGATTTGAGGCAAAATTCTCCTCAGAAAGATTCCAGAAAGAAAACGATTTTCACGCATGCTCAGAGGATTAATGTTCATTTTGATCGCCTTTGAACACCATTGGCATAGCCAAATAACATTTTGAAATCATCGTACGCATTTCAGAGCAAAAATCAATGTGCAAGAAAGTGTTTTAGATTGATAGCTTTATGGTTGATAGCCTTGAAATAAGTACTACTTCAATCGGCAGTGTGGTTTCTGCTGGATATTTTTTTTGTAAAAAGTCCCTCTTTGAACTATGCTAAGGTATGAGAAGCTAGATCCATTTCTGGATCAAAAGTAGAGCTATAATAACCTTTTGTTCATTTCCTCTACTCGTAATATACTTGCGGATGAACTACTCTAATTTCCCAAAGTACGGTGCTTGAAGATTACCACCAAGAATACATTAATTGCACGACTTCTAACATTCATGACTTTTGAATCCTCTTCCTGGACCAATAATCTTTTCAGCTACCACAGTTCGATCATTGGTAAAATTGACCGTTCTCATAAGTGATATACGCGTACTTCTCATGTATCGGTGGTATGTTCTGCAAAATAATTCGAAATGATTGGGAAATTCCATCGAGATATAGGATTATTTTCTGAGGCTATGAACAACCAGTCACCTTGACGAACGTTGCGATAGTCGAAGCCTCTGTTACATAAGAATATGCAAGAAATTCAGCTGAATCCTTAGAATCATTCGTGGGAAAAAATGGGAGAATTCAATGTTCGGATCTGTAGCAGTTAGGAAATAAATTCTTCGTCAAATCGTAGGTTAGGACACTTAAGCTCATAATCACTTCGACTTTTCCAACGCTGATTTAATGAACTGCAAGTTCAAAGTGCACTTTACGTTTGGTCAAAATATAACTTAATAGTATGAGAGTCGCTTCAAAGGTAGTGGCATTCGGTTTATTCCACATCTTTATTAAATAGATAATCAGTTACACTTCTCTTTTTTTAGTTACATCAGCTATTTGGTGTTTTCGTAAGGGGAGGAGTATTTCGAAACTGGAATGTAAACATCAATGATTTATTAACAATCATGATGAACGGGCAGTTCAAGAATTCTATACCGGAAAAGAGTTTTGGTTAATTTTCTCATAAAGATCGAAGAACACGTGATACAATCATGAAATGTTAACATTATAGAAATTAACCCAATTTCAAAGAATATAAGCATTCGTTTGAAAAGTGTCCTCGGATCGATTCGTGGCGACTCAGGCCGTAACGAACCATTCTAAACGCAGTTAGATCTCTTTCTTATAGCTTCGAAGCTTCATTCGCACGGCAGATTTTGATTTAATCGATGCCTCGTATGAAAATTCGACTTGATCATTCAATCAAGCCTTGTATTTTAATCTTAGCATTGGCGGAAAACTGTTGTTAGACGTTAGGGGCATTGTCATGTTTAACCTCTTAAGTTCGGAGTCCATTTGAAGGGCAAATTAAATGTACATATAGTAACTTAAAATGTGTTCACAGCGTTAGCTAATTATTTCTAAGTATAAGTAATATGTTCTACATGTTGGAAATAAAGTTCGGTCGGTTATCGGCAGGATTTACTTGAGGATGCTTAAAAATTCTTATCATAACGGTATGCTTTAATTATATAATTGATAAAATATTATATAGAGAGCGTTTCAGTTTCCAACTCCATTCCTAGGATCTATTGAAGGACATAAGTAAGAATTAGAAACTTCACGACGCGTGTAATAGACCATTCGAAAATTAATTCCCCATAGAGTATCGAGTGGCATTTCAGCTTGCTGCCATATACAACCGAATTAAAATCTATTTCTCAATTTTTTTATTCTTAAGCAGCATCTTTAGGAATACATAGGTTCCCATTATATCTTTTATATCGGAAGGATTCTGATTAGCTTTCCGAAGATACTTGGCTCGGTCCGGACCGGAAGTCGATTAAATACTTGTTATATTTAATTTTCATTCGGAGCGGCCGATGGATTATTTTAGTGATGTTATTTTAATGTAACTAGATTTTCTAGCGTAATAATATCGAATGTAACACTTGAATATAAAACTATGAAAATAGATTTCCGCCCGACTTTGACTCTAGTAGTACCTATCGGTCAAAATAAAAACTTATTTCATTAAATTTTAAATGACTTCTGATTACATAATGAACAATTTCAAAAATCATAATTTGAATTATGTCGCCCTTTCAATACAATGCTTTTGTTTAAATCAATTATTTCGATATTAGGAATATCGACGTCAATGCAATGCTCAGGTCTCCAGTGAGTGGACACAAATAAATGCATGATAAATATGAATAAGCAGGATGTGCGAGAATGAGTGCACGATCGCTTTCATTCCAAGACCAAGATCTGCCCTAATTTAGATGTCTAAAAATGTACTCCTTGTGCAGATAGAAGTTTACATTTTATTTACCTTCATGTTACCCCGATCGTAACCAATGAATAATCCTACTTTATAAAGAAAACACACCCTTCGCGTTTATCGATGGCACAGTACTATTTCAACTGAGGAATTATATTAGATAAGTCATAGGATTCACACAATGTTGATACCAAAAGACATGAAATTTCATTAGTGTTACGTTTTGATGGATGGTCGTTTTTATTGCTTATGAAAAGTGTACAGTTCTGTTGACTCGACGGTAAATATCTCTTAGTGGGATCCGTGGATGTCCTGATGGATTTCTTTCACTTATTTACATTTTAAGTATCGGATCAATAATGACATTTCATTCCTCCTTTAAATTTTTAAAGTTGACTCTATAAAAGGAGATCGGAACCATAACTTTCTCTTCCGTTGATGTACTTAATTTAATAATTAAACATAATATTTGGAAAAACATTCACCATCCATCAGTAAATGCCTTCAATAACACATTGACATTGTTTGTTTATCTCATACATAACAAAAAGCTTCGATCGATTGTCACATAAGTTTTTGATTGCATTCAGCCGTTTTATGGTAATCCGATGTTTATGAAACCGGTTAATGTTAATCTAATGATTCGAGTATTATCTCAGGAGCCTCTCACTTCACAACTGACCAAAGAATAAAGCCCACGGGTTGCATATGAATCATAATTTAATATCATCAACATGAACCTTGTCTAAAATTCCACCGAAGATTAACTTATATTCAATTTTCTCTATAAAAATGCTGAAAGCGATCAAAATTATCTATACTTCTTCAACACGTTGTGTTACGCTATGACTAGTCGGATCGATCGAGGCCCATTATCACAATAAAGAAAATTCCTTTCTTTCGTGGGAGACGACGTTTCACAATTTGCGTGAATGTTATGTATTGAATGTTCGGATTTTTTTCCGTGTATTTAACACCACACTCGATTCACATTATAGAATAGCAAAACTGCAGTTGATTCTAAACGTCGTAATACTACGACTTATAGCCGGAACTTTCGAATTTCATTCTGTTCGATTTCGAATTCTATATCTACGGAAAGCTCAAGTTAGAATAAATCTTCGCACGAGCTGTAGTGAAGACCGTAAAAGAGAGCTATGCTTGCAAGTTTCATTTTATCATCTTCGGTCTTGGGATGCGTTTCCACAAAAAGTTGTCCTTCAAAAGATTCAAATTTTCCCATTATTGCATTATGATACTCCTACCTCTTTTTTTGCAGAGAATGTGAGGGTACTTTCGTCCATTCCAACAAAGAACCATGAACAGAATGTGTCTTTAACGATCGATTGACTATAAGTAGAAAATATTCAGCCGCAATGTTGAAACGAAAATGTGCATGCATTTACAGTATTCGATTTGAGGCAAAATTCTCCTCAGAAAGATTCCAGAAAGAAAACGATTTTCACGCATGCTCAGAGGATTAATGTTCATTTTGATCGCCTTTGAACACCATTGGCATAGCCAAATAACATTTTGAAATCATCGTACGCATTTCAGAGCAAAAATCAATGTGCAAGAAAGTGTTTTAGATTGATAGCTTTATGGTTGATAGCCTTGAAATAAGTACTACTTCAATCGGCAGTGTGGTTTCTGCTGGATATTTTTTTTGTAAAAAGTCCCTCTTTGAACTATGCTAAGGTATGAGAAGCTAGATCCATTTCTGGATCAAAAGTAGAGCTATAATAACCTTTTGTTCATTTCCTCTACTCGTAATATACTTGCGGATGAACTACTCTAATTTCCCAAAGTACGGTGCTTGAAGATTACCACCAAGAATACATTAATTGCACGACTTCTAACATTCATGACTTTTGAATCCTCTTCCTGGACCAATAATCTTTTCAGCTACCACAGTTCGATCATTGGTAAAATTGACCGTTCTCATAAGTGATATACGCGTACTTCTCATGTATCGGTGGTATGTTCTGCAAAATAATTCGAAATGATTGGGAAATTCCATCGAGATATAGGATTATTTTCTGAGGCTATGAACAACCAGTCACCTTGACGAACGTTGCGATAGTCGAAGCCTCTGTTACATAAGAATATGCAAGAAATTCAGCTGAATCCTTAGAATCATTCGTGGGAAAAAATGGGAGAATTCAATGTTCGGATCTGTAGCAGTTAGGAAATAAATTCTTCGTCAAATCGTAGGTTAGGACACTTAAGCTCATAATCACTTCGACTTTTCCAACGCTGATTTAATGAACTGCAAGTTCAAAGTGCACTTTACGTTTGGTCAAAATATAACTTAATAGTATGAGAGTCGCTTCAAAGGTAGTGGCATTCGGTTTATTCCACATCTTTATTAAATAGATAATCAGTTACACTTCTCTTTTTTTAGTTACATCAGCTATTTGGTGTTTTCGTAAGGGGAGGAGTATTTCGAAACTGGAATGTAAACATCAATGATTTATTAACAATCATGATGAACGGGCAGTTCAAGAATTCTATACCGGAAAAGAGTTTTGGTTAATTTTCTCATAAAGATCGAAGAACACGTGATACAATCATGAAATGTTAACATTATAGAAATTAACCCAATTTCAAAGAATATAAGCATTCGTTTGAAAAGTGTCCTCGGATCGATTCGTGGCGACTCAGGCCGTAACGAACCATTCTAAACGCAGTTAGATCTCTTTCTTATAGCTTCGAAGCTTCATTCGCACGGCAGATTTTGATTTAATCGATGCCTCGTATGAAAATTCGACTTGATCATTCAATCAAGCCTTGTATTTTAATCTTAGCATTGGCGGAAAACTGTTGTTAGACGTTAGGGGCATTGTCATGTTTAACCTCTTAAGTTCGGAGTCCATTTGAAGGGCAAATTAAATGTACATATAGTAACTTAAAATGTGTTCACAGCGTTAGCTAATTATTTCTAAGTATAAGTAATATGTTCTACATGTTGGAAATAAAGTTCGGTCGGTTATCGGCAGGATTTACTTGAGGATGCTTAAAAATTCTTATCATAACGGTATGCTTTAATTATATAATTGATAAAATATTATATAGAGAGCGTTTCAGTTTCCAACTCCATTCCTAGGATCTATTGAAGGACATAAGTAAGAATTAGAAACTTCACGACGCGTGTAATAGACCATTCGAAAATTAATTCCCCATAGAGTATCGAGTGGCATTTCAGCTTGCTGCCATATACTACCGAATTAAAATCTATTTCTCAATTTTTTTATTCTTAAGCAGCATCTTTAGGAATACATAGGTTCCCATTATATCTTTTATATCGGAAGGATTCTGATTAGCTTTCCGAAGATACTTGGCTCGGTCCGGACCGGAAGTCGATTAAATACTTGTTATATTTAATTTTCATTCGGAGCAGCCGATGGATTATTTTAGTGATGTTATTTTAATGTAACTAGATTTTCTAGCGTAATAATATCGAATGTAACACTTGAATATAAAACTATGAAAATAGATTTCCGCCCGACTTTGACTCTAGTAGTACCTATCGGTCAAAATAAAAACTTATTTCATTAAATTTTAAATGACTTCTGATTACATAATGAACAATTTCAAAAATCATAATTTGAATTATGTCGCCCTTTCAATACAATGCTTTTGTTTAAATCAATTATTTCGATATTAGGAATATCGACGTCAATGCAATGCTCAGGTCTCCAGTGAGTGGACACAAATAAATGCATGATAAATATGAATAAGCAGGATGTGCGAGAATGAGTGCACGATCGCTTTCATTCCAAGACCAAGATCTGCCCTAATTTAGATGTCTAAAAATGTACTCCTTGTGCAGATAGAAGTTTACATTTTATTTACCTTCATGTTACCCCGATCGTAACCAATGAATAATCCTACTTTATAAAGAAAACACACCCTTCGCGTTTATCGATGGCACAGTACTATTTCAACTGAGGAATTATATTAGATAAGTCATAGGATTCACACAATGTTGATACCAAAAGACATGAAATTTCATTAGTGTTACGTTTTGATGGATGGTCGTTTTTATTGCTTATGAAAAGTGTACAGTTCTGTTGACTCGACGGTAAATATCTCTTAGTGGGATCCGTGGATGTCCTGATGGATTTCTTTCACTTATTTACATTTTAAGTATCGGATCAATAATGACATTTCATTCCTCCTTTAAATTTTTAAAGTTGACTCTATAAAAGGAGATCGGAACCATAACTTTCTCTTCCGTTGATGTACTTAATTTAATAATTAAACATAATATTTGGAAAAACATTCACCATCCATCAGTAAATGCCTTCAATAACACATTGACATTGTTTGTTTATCTCATACATAACAAAAAGCTTCGATCGATTGTCACATAAGTTTTTGATTGCATTCAGCCGTTTTATGGTAATCCGATGTTTATGAAACCGGTTAATGTTAATCTAATGATTCGAGTATTATCTCAGGAGCCTCTCACTTCACAACTGACCAAAGAATAAAGCCCACGGGTTGCATATGAATCATAATTTAATATCATCAACATGAACCTTGTCTAAAATTCCACCGAAGATTAACTTATATTCAATTTTCTCTATAAAAATGCTGAAAGCGATCAAAATTATCTATACTTCTTCAACACGTTGTGTTACGCTATGACTAGTCGGATCGATCGAGGCCCATTATCACAATAAAGAAAATTCCTTTCTTTCGTGGGAGACGACGTTTCACAATTTGCGTGAATGTTATGTATTGAATGTTCGGATTTTTTTCCGTGTATTTAACACCACACTCGATTCACATTATAGAATAGCAAAACTGCAGTTGATTCTAAACGTCGTAATACTACGACTTATAGCCGGAACTTTCGAATTTCATTCTGTTCGATTTCGAATTCTATATCTACGGAAAGCTCAAGTTAGAATAAATCTTCGCACGAGCTGTAGTGAAGACCGTAAAAGAGAGCTATGCTTGCAAGTTTCATTTTATCATCTTCGGTCTTGGGATGCGTTTCCACAAAAAGTTGTCCTTCAAAAGATTCAAATTTTCCCATTATTGCATTATGATACTCCTACCTCTTTTTTTGCAGAGAATGTGAGGGTACTTTCGTCCATTCCAACAAAGAACCATGAACAGAATGTGTCTTTAACGATCGATTGACTATAAGTAGAAAATATTCAGCCGCAAAGTTGATCGGAAAATGTACATGCATTTAAAGTATTCGATTTGAGGCAAAATTCTCCTCAGAAAGATTCCAGAAAGAAAACGATTTTCACGCATGCTCAGAGGATTAATGTTCATTTTGATCGCCTTTGAACACCATTGGCATAGCCAAATAACATTTTGAAATCATCGTACGCATTTCAGAGCAAAAATCAATGTGCAAGAAAGTGTTTTAGATTGATAGCTTTATGGTTGATAGCCTTGAAATAAGTACTACTTCAATCGGCAGTGTGGTTTCTGCTGGATATTTTTTTCGTAAAAAGTCCCTCTTTGAACTATGCTAAGGTATGAGAAGCTAGATCCATTTCTGGATCAAAAGTAGAGCTATAATAACCTTTTGTTCATTTCCTCTACTCGTAATATACTTGTGGATGAACTACTCTAATTTCCCAAAGTATGGTGCTTGTAGATTACCACCAAGAATACATTAATTGCACGACTTCTAACATTCATGACTTTTGAATCCTCTTCCTGGACCAATAATCTTTTCAGCTACCACAATGTCCCCAGTTAGATCATTGATAAAATTGACCGTTCTCATAAGTAATATACGCGTACTTCTCATGTATCGGTGGTATCTTCTGCAAAATAATTCGAACTGATTGGGAAATTCCATCGAGATATAGGATTATTTTCTGAGGCTATGAACGTTGACGAACGTTGCGATAGTCGAAGCCTCTGTTACATAAGAATATGCAAGAAATTCAGCTGAATCCTTAGAATCATTCGTGGGAAAAAATGGGAGAATTCAATGTTCGGATCTGTAGCAGTTAGGAAATAAATTCTTCGTCAAATCGTAGGTTAGGACACTTAAGCTCATAATCACTTCGACTTTTCCAACGCGCTCAGTTTCTCGGAAGATGGGTACGTTCCTTACAGTTTGCCCCTTGTAGTGTAGCAAACAGTAGAAGATGCGAATCTTCTCTGAAAATGAAGACTAAGAAATAACGTTTACCGATTCATAGATTTTTAACATCAATAAACTAATACAAATATACAATCATGTATAAATACCTTGGCGTGTAACGATCCAGACCGAATTAATTGATATGATCGGTTTCAACCTAATAGTTCTCTTATCAGTGAATGGCTACTTTGTTTCTTGAAATAGAAAATGTATATGCAAACGGTTTAGATATTTAAAAATGATCGAGATTCGTTCAGTAAATTTTAAGTGATTCAGTTTACTTGAGAAGGTTTAGCTTGGTGTCAAGCATCTCAATGATGGTTTAAAATATATTTTATTTGGGTGTTTTCTATTTTATGGCGATACTTAGTTCTATCATACAGAAGTGACATAATCATCCCTATGTTTTGTTGCTCAATTGGGATATTTCCGTGATAACTGCTGAGAAAGTAGAAGAATTTGCTTAATGACTTATCTTGGATTGAAGTGCTTCCGAAAGAGAACTCGCAGAGGAAGGTTAATGCTTGTGGAGAAAGAACACACACTTGGCAATAACAACTTTTGTTAACCAGAGGAAACACAACGTAAGAAATTAAGCTGGCCAGCAAGGAGCCCGGACCTTAATCCCATTGAAAATATATGGGGTATTATGGCAAAAAATCTTCAAAAGCAAGACCGCCCTCAAGACAGGAGCAAATTACTTGAAACTATTGAGGAAGCGTGGGAGAACATATGGCCATCAGTGTGTCTCCGCGTGGTGCAATGAATGGCAGAGCCTCTTGGCATGGTAATTAGGAACTATGGAGGATGGATCGGTTACTAAGGTATTTGTTGTATTTACCAGGATTTTAAGTATGAATAGAGCTAATATATAGCTTAATGTATTGTGAAATACATTATCAAGATATTATAGCATATTATAATTTTACATTACTTTTATTTATTTCCTTACATATCATTAATCCCTGTGACACTGAGTGAACGACGGCAAACACTCATCACTAATTCGAGGTAGATTTTGACAATCATGTCAAACATACTCATACTTTAAATTCACTTCTGAAATACGTTCTTTGTTAATTTTACTATTATCTGTAACTTATCCTTAGATTTGAAAGAATTATACTTTAAGGTGGCTTTCAGAGGAGAATAGCGGGGCCCAAGAAACCAGCCACATAGAAACAATTATTAACTATTTTGCCTGATTGTTGTTGTATTCTTAGAGCTAGATATTTAATTTTTGATCTGTGTTAACGTTGAATTCTATAGATTAGGCTTAGGTAGTTTTAGAATTTTAAGTGTTAGATTTAATTCAATTTTTTGTTTATTGTGCATTTCCTGTGTTTCGCGGGTTTTTTCATCCCGCTTCTTGTGCGGTTGTTTTCCCGATACGTGGGTAATTCCTTCAAAAGCCTTCAGCTTCGAGGATTTTTTCCCACAAACTCTTAGCCGTCCTTCTTCGTAATGTAGAATTAAGAAGTATGAGACCTATGTTATTGCGTCTATAATTTGGGTACTGTATTGATTAAGAGAAAAAATAAATATGATTCAAAATCATAGACAATCTTCATCCAAAAACAGGTTCATAAAACATGGCTGTGGCGCCCACCTACTGGACAGCGGAAAGCAGAGTTCCTTTTTGGCGAAACTTCTCTACCGGGAATCGAAAGGGAGGAAGCTCGACGTCTTAGAAATGATGGAGGTTTCTTCTGGCGAAAATCTTACCAATGAGTGCACATTTCTAAACCCTTACCCTCTTCTTACCCAACGCTCAAAGCTGCTTTAGAGTAATGAATAATTGATAAAATCCATTAACGTAGAAATATACAAATTTCTTTTTCTTTCAAATTAGCATGTCGTTCCACAAAAGTAGTAAAATGATAGAATGACGCCTTTTAGAAGCTTCATGAGAGGCTTTTGATTAACTTAGAAAATAGAAATGATTATGCTTGTGCATATCTCGTAATACATTTTCATTACATAAAGACCTCCTCTCGTTATTACTGAGTATAGTTTCATTTTAATTTTCTATAAGCAGAGTACAAAATGTATATAACTCCAGAATATAAAGCCTTTCTAACCAAATTCATTTCTTTTTGTTACAACATTTGACAATGTTTGATGGCTATGTAAATTTTAATTGAGAGCCATAGAGCAATTTTAATTGTTGAGTGTGGCTTCAAAAATATAAATTCAGGGAAGTTACGTTGTTTTGAGCTCTTTTCATAAGATCTTACGTAGCAAGATTTCAATGCATTCCTTTCTCAATTTATCTCAGAGGCCTACGAGTATCACAAAGACATAAACCTTGGCTGAAGGGCGACTTCGACCGCTGGGATGGGATTCCACAGCTGGAGGAAGGATTTCAGGAGTTGGCCTTTGGATTCGTCGTTGCGATTTGACCAGAGGTCCTGCAGCGGGGAGTTCCTCTCCAGGGCGAGAAGGTGCTTGTGAAGAACGACCCGGCACAATTCGGCCTCCTTACCTTCAGGTGACCGCGAAGAGCCAGAATAAGGGAGTGATATTTGTGAGTAGTGAGTGCTGTGTGAGTGGAAAAGTGAGTGAACTGTGATTGGAAATGTGTGCAGTTTTCAGTGTTTAGTGTGTTTAGTATTCGGTGTTATACGTGAACACTGCTCATCATGAAATACTCATTGGAAGGTAAGTTAATATTCTTTCTTTACATCCTCATATTATAAAGTGATAGGCATCATAGGTCTTTCTATAAGCAGTGGTAGTTTTTAAGACGTCTCTACAATGTTAGAGTATGGTATCCCATATACCTCTTTATGCACCTACCGTTAGAAATACTCAAATACTTGTCCCGAGGTCGTGAGCTCCTCTCATTTTTCTTTTCCTGTTTACCACCTGGTGCAAGGGTTGCATTGAAACTTTTCAAAGGGGGAAGGGGCTATTCCTAATCATGCTACATTTTTCCTGTTAGACAACGCGATTAGAGATAATAGTGTTTGTAGGATCACCCTTAAAAAGCTTAAGGCATTGCTTTTAGCTGAAGATTATTTCCGATTACCTTACTGAAACTAGATTTGCTTTACCGATTAAAAGGAACGGAGGATTCACATAATTTACATGTCCTACTCTTAACACATCCGTAAGAGATGTTAGAATCATAGATTAAAACAATTTGAAATCTTTTAAAAAACTTTTCGTCATAATGAATACCTAATATATGAATCGTGCCTTAACTATGCTTCTGCTACATTTTAATTTCATAGGGCCGCACTATCATAGAGGTGTTTTCAGTGACAAACATCATAAATTTAGGTATCAAAGCTTACTCTTGCATTACTTGGGTGTAATTATGGTCGAGTAAGTCACAATTAGTATGTCATTCATCAAATTTTCCATGCTGACGGCAACCATCAGACAATTTAAATAATTCATTAGGTGAAGTTTATTATCCGAAAAACTTTGACTTAGACAGTGTGCGGAAGGAGATACAAAAATATTACATTACCCAATGTGAAGTTCTATTCTATGATAGAATCACAGAAGATTATTGCAATAAATTTTCCTTACTTCTTTAACACGTTGCCTTCCGCTGAGATTAATCATGTATTCACTGAGACCCATTATAACAATAAAGGAAATTCCTGTCTACCTTGGGAGACGACGATTCACAATTTCCGTGAGTTTTATGTATTGCATACTCGGATTCTTTTTTCCTGTGTAATTAACTCCACACTCTAATCAAATTATAGAATTGCCATTGATCCTAAACGTAACATAACTACTTATATTATAAAGACAGCGTTTCAGTTTCTAACTCCATGCCCAGGATCTATTGAAGGATATAACTGTTGTTAGACTTTAGGGGCATTCTAATGATTCGAGTATTATCTCAGGAGCCTCTCACTTCACAACTGACCAAAGAATAAAGCCCACGGGTTGCATATGAATCATAATTTAATATCATCAAAATGAAACTTGTCTAAAATTCCATCGAAGATTAACTTATATTCAATTTTCTCTATAAAAAGCTGAAAGCGATCAAAATTATCTATACTTCTTTAACACGTTGTGTTACGCTATGACTAGTCGGATCGATCGAGGCCCATTATCACAATAAAGAAAATTCCTTTCTTTCGTGGGAGACGACGTTTCACAATTTGCGTGAATGTTATGTATTGAATGTTCGGATTTTTTCCGTGTATTTAACACCACACTCGATTCACATTATAGAATAGCAAAACTGCAGTTGATTCTAAACGTCGTAATACTACGACTTATAGCCGGAACTTTCGAATTTCATTCTGTTCGATTTCGAATTCTATATCTACGGAAAGCTAAAGTTAGAATAAATCTTCGCACGAGCTGTAGCGAAGACCGTAAGAGAGAGCTATGCTTGCAAGTTTTATTTTATCATCTTCGGTCTTGGGATGCGTTTCCACAAAAAGTTGTCCTTCAAAAGATTCAAATTTTCCCATTATTGCATTATGATACTCCTACCTCTTTTTCGCAGAGAATGTGAGGGTACTTTCGTCCATTCCAACAAAGAACCATGAACAGAATGTGTCTTTAACGATCGATTGACTATAAGTAGAAAATATTCAGCCGCAAAGTTGAAACGAAAATGTACATGCATTTAAAGTATTCGATTTGAGGCAAAATTCTCCTCAGAAAGATTCCAGAAAGAAAACGATTTTCACGCATGCTCAGAGGATTAATGTTCATTTTGATCGCCTTTGAACACCATTGGCATAGCCAAATAACATTTTGAAATCATCGTACGCATTTCAGAGCAAAAAACAATGTGCAAGAAAGTGTTTTAGATTGATAGCTTTATGGTTGATAGCCTTGAAATAAGTACTACTTCAATCGGCAGTGTGGTTTCTGCTGGATATTTTTTTTGTAAAAAGTCCCTCTTTGAACTATGCTAAGGTATGAGAAGCTAGATCCATTTCTGGATCAAAAGTAGAGCTATAATAACCTTTTGTTCATTTCCTCTACTCGTAATATACTTGTGGATGAACTACTCTAATTTCCCAAAGTATGGTGCTTGTAGATTACCACCAAGAATACATTAATTGCACGACT
Organism: Pachydiplax longipennis; assembly: GCA_036926295.1. Taxonomy (NCBI): domain Eukaryota; kingdom Metazoa; phylum Arthropoda; class Insecta; order Odonata; family Libellulidae; genus Pachydiplax; species Pachydiplax longipennis. The sequence goes on along the minus strand of JAVFKF010000044.1, from coordinate 7,800,081 downwards.
TCTAACATTCATGACTTTTGAATCCTCTTCCTGGACCAATAATCTTTTCAGCTACCACAATGTCCCCAGTTAGATCATTGATAAAATTGACCGTTCTCATAAGTAATATACGCGTACTTCTCATGTATCGGTGGTATCTTCTGCAAAATAATTCGAAATGATTGGGAAATTCCATCGAGATATAGGATTATTTTCTGAGGCTATGAACAACCAGTCCCCTTGACGAACGTTGCGATAGTCGAAGCCTCTGTTACATAAGAATATGCAAGAAATTCAGCTGAATCCTTAGAATCATTCGTGGGAAAAAATGGGAGAATTCAATGTTCGGATCTGTAGCAGTTAGGAAATAAATTCTTCGTCAAATCGTAGGTTAGGACACTTAAGCTCATAATCACTTCGACTTTTCCAACGCTGATTTAATGCACTCCAAGTTCAAAGTGCACTTTACGTTTGGTAAAAATATAACTTAATAGTATGAGAGTCGCTTCAAAGGTAGTGGCATTCGGTTTGTTCCACATCTTTATTAAATAGATAATCAGTTACACTTCTCTTTTTTAGTTACATCAGCTATTTGGTGTTTTCGTAAGGGGAGGAGTATTTCGAAACTGGAATGTAAACATCAATGATTTATTAACAATCATGATGAACGGGCAGTTCAAGAATTCTATACCGGAAAAGAGTTTTGGTTAATTTTCTCATAAAGATCGAAGAACACGTGATACAATCATGAAATGTTAACATTATAGAAATTAACCCAATTTCAAAGAATATAAGCATTCGTTTGAAAAGTGTCCTCGGATCGATTCGTGGCGACTCAGGCCGTAACGAACCATTCTAAACGCAGTTAGATCTCTTTCTTATAGCTTCGAAGCTTCATTCGCACGGCAGATTTTGATTTAATCGATGCCTCGTATGAAAATTCGACTTGATCATTCAATCAAGCCTTGTATTTTAATCTTAGCATTGGCGGAAAACTGTTGTTAGACGTTAGGGGTATTGTCATGTTTAACCTCTTAAGTTCGGAGTCAATTTGAAGGGCAAATTAAATGTACATATTGTAACTTAAAATGTGTTCACAGCGTTAGCTAATTATTTCTAAGTATAAGTAATATGTTCTACATGTTGGAAATAAAGTTCGGTCGGTTATCGGCAGGATTTACTTGAGGATGCTTAAAAATTCTTATCATAACGGTATGCTTTAATTATATAATTGATAAAATATTATATAGAGAGCGTTTCAGTTTCCAACTCCATTCCTAGGATCTATTGAAGGACATAAGTAAGAATTAGAAACTTCGCGACGCGTGTAATAGACCATTCGAAAATTAATTCCCCATAGAGTATCGAGTGGCATTTCAGCTTGCTGCCATATACTACCGAATTAAAATCTATTTCTCAATTTTTTTATTCTTAAGCAGCATCTTAAGGAATACATAGGTTCCCATTATATCTTTTATATCGGAAGGATTCTGATTAGCTTTCCGAAGATACTTGGCTCGGTCCGGACCGGAAGTCGATAAAATACTTGTTATATTTAATTTTCATTCGGAGCGGCCGATGGATTATTTTAGTGATGTTATTTTAATGTAACTAGATTTTCTAGCGTAATAATATCGAATGTAACACTTGAATATAAAACTATGAAAATAGATTTCCGCCCGACTTTGACTCTAGTAGTACCTATCGGTCAAAATAAAAACTTATTTCATTAAATTTTAAATGACTTCTGATTACATAATGAACAATTTCAAAAATCATAATTTGAATTATGTCGCCCTTTCAATACAATGCTTTTGTTTAAATCAATTATTTCGATATTAGGAATATCGACGTCAATGCAATGCTCAGGTCTCCAGTGAGTGGACACAAATAAATGCATGATAAATATGAATAAGCAGGATGTGCGAGAATGAGTGCACGATCGCTTTCATTCCAAGACCAAGATCTGCCCTAATTTAGATGTCTAAAAATGTACTCCTTGTGCAGATAGAAGTTAACATTTTATTTACCTTATTGTTACCCCGATCGTAACCAATGAATAATCCTACTTTATAAAGAAAACACACCCTTCGCGTTTATCGATGGCACAGTACTATTTCAACTGAGGAATTATATTAGATAAGTCATAGGATTCACACAATGTTGATACCAAAAGACATGAAATTTCATTAGTGTTACGTTTTGATGGATGGTCGTTTTTATTGCTTATGAAAAGTGTACAGTTCTGTTGACTCGACGGTAAATATCTCTAAGTGGGATCCGTGGATGTCCTGATGGATTTCTTTCACTTATTTACATTTTAAGTATCGGATCAATAATGACATTTCATTCCTCCTTTAAATTTTTAAAGTTGACTCTATAAAAGGAGATCGGAACCATAACTTTCTCTTCCGTTGATGTACCTAATTTAATAATTAAACATAATATTTGGAAAAACATTCACCATCCATCAGTAAATGCCTTCAATAACACATTGACATTGTTTGTTTTTCTCATACATAACAAAAAGCTTCGAACGATTGTCACATAAGTTTTTGATTGCATTCAGCCCTTTTATGGTAATCCGATGTTTAGGAAACCGGTTAATGTTAATCTAATGATTCGAGTATTATCTCACTTCACAACTGACGAAAGAATAAAGCCCACAGGTTGCATATGAATCATAATTTAATATCATCAACTAGAAACTACTCAACATATATAACTACTCAAGTCATATTTAGCGAGGGAATTCAGGTCCAAATATTGTTTAGGGCATTCTAATAATGTTTTAATCCATTCCTCTTTGGTATATTTCTAAATCCGCCATGCAGGGTTTTTGATTCATTACAGGAGGTGTAGCAGAAAATATTTCAGTATATAAGAGAAGGAGTGTAGTTAGGGTAGAAGAGGCCCTAAGTACTGGCCCCCATCTGAAAAATATTGAACCAAGAACATTGGGAAGTTTGTACCAAAGATTTAGTAAAACTAATAAATACATAGAGAAGTGGAGTGCTGAGACCAACTGCAGTGTGCCAACTCTTGGTTGAATATTTTTAAGATAAAAAGAAGTGAAAACTACAATCTTTATTATTTACATCATGATAAACAAATTTGATAGTTAAACACCTTTTTTAACAAAAAATTATTTGCTAGATTCATAAGTATGTGCCTGACCTACTTAAAAAAGGTCATTGACATGCATCAGCTGATTGCCCCTTCATCACTTGCAAGCTAGCATAGCTTTCATGCATATGGAGGTTGCCCAATCCAAAGGATAGCAATATTACCTTTGATACTGCAGCACATACAGGTAATGAAGAAACTATGGGGAAGAATGAGGGAAGAACAGTGAATGACAATGAATTAAGTAACATCAAATGATGAATTTTAATTTTTAAAATGATATTCTGCATCACATGACTTTTCAGAAATAATAATATAACCTAATAACACTCCTTCTACTTTTCATTTCATTCAAAGGATTAACTTTGCACCTTAAAGCCTTACATGGCTGAAAATTTTCTTTCATTCATATGGCATGTTTATTGCATAGTATAACTACTTAAAAAGGCATAGTACAACTACTATAAAAAGGAAATTGAAAAAGTAAATAAAACTAAGCAGTTCAGAGTTGAGCATTACTGATCATCTTCATTCCTTCATGGTTATAATGAATTAGAGTGCAAAGCGTAGCTCTCTGGTGATGAATGTATAATTTTCTGATGTGTATAATGTATTCAATTCTCATCCTTTGCTATTGCAAATAAGTCGGTTTCTAGTGATATGAGATACTAAATGAAGTTCCCTATGTTCTAAAATTCATGGACAATATATTTTATTGTTAAGTATTTTGTAAAAAATATTAAAGCAGTAAATAAATTATGATTATAATGGGAGAAAAGTTTAAGCTGTTGGTGTATGTCTGCATATGAAATATTGTGTACATCGTGACCCTAATTATCTTAATATGCAAAATATCGTTGCATAAGTTACTACAACTGACTGTGGGGTGAGAGAATCTTCACTTTAATATCTTTTAGCTGTAGCAATCATTTTGTTGAGGTATTTTCTAGCAGAATGTATTTCTAATGGTTACAATTTGCTGACATCTGGTTAACTTATAAAAAAACTGATTCATAAATTTATATAATATTAGATGTTTGGGTCAAGAAGAAATATAAGATTCACTCCCCAGTGCTGCTTTAAGTATATAGATCCAACATAAGCTCATTTAAATGCATTTGTTCTATACTGAAAATATATTTTCAATATCTTTTAGAGAAGGTTTCATGAGATAAAAGATGTAAGAGCATAAATTTTCCTGAAATGACCATATTTTGATGTTGTAATTGTTAATGGACCTTATGTTAACAGGTAATTAATACATTCTCTTAGGAGCTCTTCTTATTCTGAAATTTATTTCACATGTAACTGAGGCTTACCTGGTGAGGAATTTCTGGAATGATATTCTTCTTGAGTTTATTTCAACCAATTACATAGTAATTTGTGGCTATGTGTCTTTCAAAATTTTCCTAGTTTTCAAGAAATGGGCTTGGTCCATCAATTGAATGTATTTCCTCCAAAGAACGATGACCCAGGATTCAGGCCTTTTTTGGCAAAATGATAGAACCTAGGAATAATATAGATGTCAGTAATTGTAGAAGATAATGGATGTCAATTGTATTGAGTTTGTTTCACTTTAATTCCTGATGAATCCAAAAAGATGCTGAATTTGGCTACTATAATTATGTTCATTGTTAATAACCTACACAATGGAGATCATTAAGGAACCTGATGTTTTTCAGAGGAGAGAGAAGGCTGCAAGTTTTGAGAAGACAAGGTCTGAGGCACTTATGGATAACTCAAACCCCTTCATTGTCACAGATGATGATTTTCCAGGGCTTGTATCATCATAATAAATGCATGGCAAGGGCTTTAATAGTGAAAGATTGACCATTCTTAAACACTGGGCAGCGTACCACAACATTAGCTATTGAAATGAAGGTATGTGGTATTGTATTTAATTTATACAAGAGAAATATCCTATTTACAAAAGTAGAAAACTCTTGAATAATAATAGCATATTTTTAGGCTACATCTGATACAGGAACTTTCCTAACTTAAAATATGAATGATAGAATGTATAACCCACATCCAAAAATACATAACCTCGTTATTCCAAAATTGCTAATAATTTTGTGCAAAATCAAAACGTCTACTTCTGCTTCTCTTAATTTTAGTAAATCTCAACTCAAATGTTGGAGATGTATGTAATTTATATCAATGTAGGTGATGCTACTCTTTTGTGCTTTATAGCTCATCAACTTTATAGCTCATCAACATTCTAAAGTTGCCATATCTTAAGGAAATTGTGAAATAATTTAATTATGATAGAAGATAAATCATTTCTGTGTTAGAAATAAAATAATGAATGCTGATTAATGAATGAAATAATTATTGTAGCACCTAGATATCACCTAATATATATGGTATTAATAACTGGAAAAATTTCATTGGGCACCTCGGTCCTCTGTGCATTGCATTTTTATGCGGAAGGCTGATACCAAAAGTCATTGGGAAGCAGTGCTAATGTCAGCCTCAGGCATGCCAGTGTCAGGCCCTGTAGAGGAGGTGATCAATACCCTGAACATACTGGCTGTAATAACAAGGTAGATTGTAATCCCTAACAGTCCCTTAGAAAGGAGAAAATACATGAAAAGTATGTCTCTTGCATGCTATAGGTAATTAATTCATTTTCATCCCCTCTGGTAGGTACATTGCAATATACATAATTATACCCTTTAGATAAATTTATTCAAAGGAAATTAAATAATTATCACATACAGTACAGTCCTCTGCACTAAAGAAAAATGTATCACATGAAAATAAAAAACACTAATATGAATAAAAATGAATTAGCACAAGCTATAAAATAAAAATAAATAACCTGTTATATAAAGTGATAAATGAAATAGATGAATGAAATGGAAATGGGCCCTAAAATGATAAAATATATCTCAACTTAATGACAAAAAAGAGACTGCTTCAAAATAAAAATGTCAAACTTAAGAAATGGCTTCTGCTTCATAGTAATAAATAATTTTATATAAAAAAGCTGCTACTTTAAAAATAAATAACAATAGAAAACAAATCAACCATAGAATATCCAAATAAAAGATACGTATGTATACTTATTTCCAGAGGTTCCTTAATCTGAAAAGATTATACAAAATATTGTACCTTATGTCCAATGTATGGTATGACAGCTAAGATCATGATTTTAAAGCTTATATATGTAGAGTATGTTTCTATCTATACATTTTTTATTGTAAATAAGTATTTATATTATATCCATGTATTATTTTGTATGTATGACCTTCCTGAGTATATCTGTGTGTCCCAGTATATGTAGAAATGGCTGTAATGGTAAATAAAAACAGAATGGAATTGAACAAGGATATTTATAAATTTCCTTTCCTTCTAAGCCTTAGATAATGTTCTACTATCCTTAGATATTATCATATCATTCCAAACAAAGTTCACTTGCAATCTATTTTCCCGAATAGTTAAGTTAACATGAAGGTATAGGGTTCATCTCCAATCTTCACATAGGAAAATTTATAAAACCTTATCAAAACTCATCTTAAAAAGAATTGCTGCTATCAAGTCGTCTGTAGTAATAAAGCATAGAATGCAATTCCATTTTAGTGGAGCAATTAACCTTTTTCTGTAAACCTTTCAAAGGTGGCGGAGTAGAGGAAGATGTTGCCTACACCTCACAATGAGGTGCACTCTCACTGGAACTAGACACATCATGGGATGTGTGAGCAACCACTTCCCTCTGCTGGCTAGATACCCTCATGCTAAGAGCTTTTAAATGCAATATTAAAAATTATTGATTATTTCCAGCAGCAATGTAAATGTACTTAGAATGTTTTGATCAAGGCATTGATAAATACCTCAGCAAATTTAGTGATAATTTACAATCATACAATATGATTCAAAATGGGTACATAGATTGCGATTATTCGAAGTATAAACGAACACAATTGTGTAAAATATTACCACACATTTGTTTCAAATGCTCAAATGCAGGAAATTAATTTACAAAAATTACTGTTTATTGGAAAGCTGTTTTTCTCTGCTCACTTGTCTCTTAGGAATGTGTGATTTCTTATGATGTTTCATCGTTTCTCAACTGGGATGAGGAGTGACGTCATACCCAAGATGGATTTCTTTCCGCTTGGAAGTGTGAAACGCACAGAAGTCGGTAGATGGATTACTTTACGATTAACTCGGATTGAATCTTTTGCCACCAATCTGTGGAGACTCAGAAACACCCCCCTGCTCTTCTTCAGATAGCAATCAAAGAGTCCTGCAAATTATCTTCCATATTTTGCATCTTCAATGAATGATGAAGAATTTGACTATCCTCAATAATATTACAATAGAGAAATATTTACCTTTAGTTTTCTTAAATGAAATTTTGAAATTTTCTTAATACTCCTTGCAATTTCCACAATTTTTACATCTATCTTTAATTGGATGTTTCTCATTTCATGAGCAGGTCCTTAAACATTATTAAATTGAAGTCTTGATATTTATTGTATTAGTTATTGATCCCAAGTGTATATACAATAATCGTGATCATTCCTTAGAAATGTTACATATTTCAATGTATTTAAGCTGTTGTTTTTTACTGAATACAGACAATAGATGATGATGTCAGTCTGTAAAGTTATCAAGATCATTGAAACTGGAGTTTTGGATTTTATGCACCTTGAGCAGAGAAAGAGCTTTACTGATATAATAGTGTAGCTTATCCAAGGTATCTGAAATAAATTAAAATATTATCAGACTTTGTAATCATGAAAATATTCTAAAATATCTCTCTCTGTAAACTTATGAACATGTATTAAATTCCTGAATCCTTTTCTTGACTTTTATTTATCCCCAAATATGGAAGAAAATGTTATGGCAGACCTTCCCATTTCTCTTAAAAATAATGTATGGCATACATTTTTAAAACTTTATAGTCAAGATTTGAGAAGATTCCCATGACAAGAGAATTTTTAGGGCCTCCTAAAAAGCTGTAACTGATTTTCAGAATAAAACAACACCTTCTTTACCTTTGACTAAGGACTGATAATGCCTTGTTGATTGATGGCCACAATTGCATACTCTGAAATCACTGCTTATTTCACATCAAAGAAAACGGATCAAGATGTTTGCTGTCAAGCAGCTAGATTGTATACATCTATCATGGCCTCCTCTTGACTTACAAAATTAGTAAATAAAGGTGTTAGACATGAAATTAGAACTTAAAGACATGGTCCCCATATAGATGGCATTCTCTTTGGGAATCAACGAAAGCAATGCATATAATTGATGAGGTTATTTATTCAGAGTTTAGGAGACTTGATATCTTCTTGTAACAAAAACATTCAATCACCCTCAACAATAAATAAAATGAAATTAGTTGATGAGGGTAAGAACAAAATAATTCAATAAATTTAAATATTCTTCTACATAATAAATGCAGTTGGAGATATTCAGAAAATGTAAAATTTTAAATCATGAGATGCATAAATGTAATAAATTTGCTGGAAACATCTGTACTATGAACCACTTTCATCGAAGTCGAACTCGCTGTCCACACGGCTATCCAGGACCCCCGCAAACACTATAAATTCAATGATTAAAGAATTGGAGAAGTTTACATAATTACTGATAAATCACATAAAAGTCTTTTATGAAAATACAATATGCATTCGAATGATGAAACCGTATCCCTACACTCCCAGACATATTTATCCACGCTTGGCTGTAATGGAACAAGAGAAATCCTATACCGCCCTTCTCCATCCTGAATTCGTAGTGTTGGTATGAGTGTTCAATTTTGGCGGAATTGGTGCGGTCGCTTTCCTGCAATTGACTCATAGCAGTCGGAGCATTTGAACGTAGCGGACCTATCTCTTCTGTAGTCTCTCAACGTTGAACTCCTTAGCAATGTAAGAACTTTTGAGAAGTCTATACATCTAGTTTTTCAATATTTATCGGTGTTATATCTTACGGATGACTCTTCGGGATTGCAACGATCTTCCGATTCGATGATTTTATGTTACTCTTAGGGTTTACAATGCCTTATTTCCTTTCTAGTGTCCTGATAACTTCGTCTCTGAGCGGCAGGGAACGTGTGTGGCAGTTTGCACTGCGCTACTCGCCTGCACTACAGGATAATTCTCCTCTATGTTGCAAGGCAAACTCGACGGACGTTGAAGTTTCAGAGGGCTGTCAGCGCTCTTTTTCTCGGAAGATGGGTACGTTCTTTACAGTTTGCCCCTTGTAGTGTAGCAAACAGTAGAAGATGCGAATCTTCTCTGAAAATGAAGACTAAGAAATAACGTTTACCGATTCATAGATTTTTAACATCAATAAACTAATACAAATATACAATCATGTATAAATACCTTGGCGTGTAACGATCCAGACCGAATTAATTGATATGTTCGGTTTCAACCTAATAGTTCTCTTATCAGTGAATGGCTACTTTGTTTCTTGAAATAGAAAATGTATATGCAAACGGTTTAGATATTTAAAAATGATCGAGATTCGTTCAGTAAATTTTAAGTGATTCAGTTTACTTGAGAAGGTTTAGCTTGGTGTCAAGCATCTCAATGATGGTTTAAAATATATTTTATTTGGGTGTTTTCTATTTTATGGCGATACTTAGTTCTATCATACAGAAGTGACATAATCATCCCTATGTTTTGTTGCTCAATTGGGATATTTCCGTGATAACTGCTGAGAAAGGAGAAGAATTTGCTTAATGACTTATCTTGGATTGAAGTGCTTCCGAAAGAGAACTCGCAGAGGAAGGTTAATGCTTGTGGAGAAAGAACACACACTTGGCAATAACAACTTTTGTTAACCAGAGGAAACACAACGTAAGAAATTAAGCTGGCCAGCAAGGAGCCCGGACCTTAATCCCATTGAAAATATATGGGGTATTATGGCAAAAAATCTTCAAAAGCAAGACCGCCCTCAAGACAGGAGCAAATTACTTGAAACTATTGAGGAAGCGTGGGAGAACATATGGCCATCAGTGTGTCTCCGCGTGGTGCAATGAATGGCAGAGCCTCTTGGCATGGTAATTAGGAACTATGGAGGATGGATCGGTTACTGAGGTATTTGTTGTATTTACCAGGATTTTAAGTATGAATAGAGCTAATATATAGCTTAATGTATTGTGAAATACATTATCAAGATATTATAGCATATTATAATTTTACATTACTTTTATTTATTTCCTTACATATCATTAATCCCTGTGACACTGAGTGAACGACGGCAAACACTCATCACTAATTCGAGGTAGATTTTGACAATCATGTCAAACATACTCATACTTTAAATTCACTTCTGAAATACGTTCTTTGTTAATTTTACTATTATCTGTAACTTATCCTTAGATTTGAAAGAATTATACTTTAAGGTGGCTTTCAGAGGAGAATAGCGGGGCCCAAGAAACCAGCCACATAGAAACAATTATTAACTATTTTGCCTGATTGTTGTTGTATTCTTAGAGCTAGATATTTAATTTTTGATCTGTGTTAACGTTGAATTCTATAGATTAGGCTTAGGTAGTTTTAGAATTTTAAGTGTTAGATTTAATTCAATTTTTTGTTTATTGTGCATTTCCTGTGTTTCGCGGGTTTTTTCATCCCGCTTCTTGTGCGGTTGTTTTCCCGATACGTGGGTAATTCCTTCAAAAGCCTTCAGCTTCGAGGATTTTTTCCCACAAACTCTTAGCCGTCCTTCTTCGTAATGTAGAATTAAGAAGTATGAGACCTATGTTATTGCGTCTATAATTTGGGTACTGTATTGATTAAGAGAAATAATAAATATGATTCAAAATCATAGACAATCTTCATCCAAAAACAGGTTCATAAAACATGGCTGTGGCGCCCACCTACTGGACAGCGGAAAGCAGAGTTCCTTTTTGGCGAAACTTCTCTACCGGGAATCGAAAGGGAGGAAGCTCGACGTCTTAGAAATGATGGAGGTTTCTTCTGGCGAAAATCTTACCAATGAGTGCACATTTCTAAACCCTTACCCTCTTCTTACCCAACGCTCAAAGCTGCTTTAGAGTAATGAATAATTGATAAAATCCATTAACGTTGAAATATACAAATTTCTTTTTCTTTCAAATTAGCATGTCGTTCCACAAAAGTAGTAAAATGATAGAATGACACCTTTTAGAAGCTTCATGAGAGGCTTTTGATTAACTTAGAAAATAGAAATGATTATGCTTGTGCATATCTCGTAATACATTTTCATTACATAAAGACCTCCTCTCGTTATTACTGAGTATAGTTTCATTTTAATTTTCTATAAGCAGAGTACAAAATGTATATAACTCCAGAATATGAAGCCTTTCTTTCCAAATTCATTTCTTTTTGTTACAACATTTGACAATGTTTGATGGCTATGTAAATTTTAATTGAGAGCCATAGAGCAATTTTAATTGTTGAGTGTGGCTTCAAAAATATAAATTCAGGGAAGTTACGTTGTTTTGAGCTCTTTTCATAAGATCTTACGTAGCAAGATTTCAATGCATTCCTTTCTCAATTTATCTCAGAGGCCTACGAGTATCACAAAGACATAAACCTTGGCTGAAGGGCGACTTCGACTGCTGGGATGGGATTCCACAGCTGGAGGAAGGATTTCAGGAGTTGGCCTTTGGATTCGTCGTTGCAATTTGACCAGAGGTCCTGCAGCGGGGAGTTCCTCTCCAGGGCGAGAAGGTGCTTGTGAAGAACGACCCGGCACAATTCGGCCTCCTTACCTTCAGGTGACCGCGAAGAGCCAGAATAAGGGAGTGATATTTGTGTGTAGTGAGTGCTGTGTGAGTGGAAAAGTGAGTGAACTGTGATTGGAAATATGTGCAGTTTTCAGTGTTTAGTGTGTTTAGTATTCGGTGTTATACGTGAACACTGCTCATCATGAAATACTCATTGGAAGGTAAGTTAATATTCTTTCTTTACATCCTCATATTATAAAGTGATAGGCATCATAGGTCTTTCTATAAGCAGTGGTAGTTTTTAAGACGTCTCTACAATGTTAGAGTATGGTATCCCATATACCTCTTTATGCACCTACCGTTAGAAATACTCAAATACTTGTCCCGAGGTCGTGAGCTCCTCTCATTTTTCTTTTCCTGTTTACCACCTGGTGCAAGGGTTGGATTGAAACTTTTCAAAGGGGGAAGGGGCTATTCCTAATCATGCTACATTTTTCCTGTTAGACAACGCGATTAGAGATAATAGTGTTTGTAGGATCACCCTTAAAAAGCTTAAGGCATTGCTTTTAGCTGAAGATTATTTCCGATTACCTTACTGAAACTAGATTTGCTTTACCGATTAAAAGGAACGGAGGATTCACATAATTTACATGTCCTACTCTTAACACATCCGTAAGAGATGTTAGAATCATAGATTAAAACAATTTGAAATCTTTTAAAAAACTTTTCGTCATAATGAATACCTAATATATGAATCGTGCCTTAACTATGCTTCTGCTACATTTTAATTTCATAGGGCCGCACTATCATAGAGGTGTTTTCAGTGACAAACATCATAAATTTAGGTATCAAAGCTTACTCTTGCATTACTTGGGTGTAATTATGGTCGAGTAAGTCACAATTAGTATGTCATTCATCAAATTTTCCATGCTGACGGCAACCATCAGACAATTTAAATAATTCATTAGGTGAAGTTTATTATCCGAAAAACTTTGACTTAGACAGTGTGCGGAAGGAGATACAAAAATATTACATTACCCAATGTGAAGTTCTATTCTATGATAGAATCACAGAAGATTATTGCAATAAATTTTCCTTACTTCTTTAACACGTTGCCTTCCGCTGAGATTAATCATGTATTCACTGAGACCCATTATAACAATAAAGGAAATTCCTGTCTACCTTGGGAGACGACGATTCACAATTTCCGTGAGTTTTATGTATTGCATACTCGGATTCTTTTTTCCTGTGTAATTAACTCCACACTCTAATCAAATTATAGAATTGCCATTGATCCTAAACGTAACATAACTACTTATATTATAAAGACAGCGTTTCAGTTTCTAACTCCATGCCCAGGATCTATTGAAGGATATAACTGTTGTTAGACTTTAGGGGCATTCTAATGATTCGAGTATTATCTCAGGAGCCTCTCACTTCACAACTGACCAAAGAATAAAGCCCACGGGTTGCATATGAATCATAATTTAATATCATCAAAATGAAACTTGTCTAAAATTCCATCGAAGATTAACTTATATTCAATTTTCTCTATAAAAAGCTGAAAGCGATCAAAATTATCTATACTTCTTTAACACGTTGTGTTACGCTATGACTAGTCGGATCGATCGAGGCCCATTATCACAATAAAGAAAATTCCTTTCTTTCGTGGGAGACGACGTTTCACAATTTGCGTGAATGTTATGTATTGAATGTTCGGATTTTTTCCGTGTATTTAACACCACACTCGATTCACATTATAGAATAGCAAAACTGCAGTTGATTCTAAACGTCGTAATACTACGACTTATAGCCGGAACTTTCGAATTTCATTCTGTTCGATTTCGAATTCTATATCTACGGAAAGCTAAAGTTAGAATAAATCTTCGCACGAGCTGTAGCGAAGACCGTAAGAGAGAGCTATGCTTGCAAGTTTTATTTTATCATCTTCGGTCTTGGGATGCGTTTCCACAAAAAGTTGTCCTTCAAAAGATTCAAATTTTCCCATTATTGCATTATGATACTCCTACCTCTTTTTCGCAGAGAATGTGAGGGTACTTTCGTCCATTCCAACAAAGAACCATGAACAGAATGTGTCTTTAACGATCGATTGACTATAAGTAGAAAATATTCAGCCGCAAAGTTGAAACGAAAATGTACATGCATTTAAAGTATTCGATTTGAGGCAAAATTCTCCTCAGAAAGATTCCAGAAAGAAAACGATTTTCACGCATGCTCAGAGGATTAATGTTCATTTTGATCGCCTTTGAACACCATTGGCATAGCCAAATAACATTTTGAAATCATCGTACGCATTTCAGAGCAAAAAACAATGTGCAAGAAAGTGTTTTAGATTGATAGCTTTATGGTTGATAGCCTTGAAATAAGTACTACTTCAATCGGCAGTGTGGTTTCTGCTGGATATTTTTTTTGTAAAAAGTCCCTCTTTGAACTATGCTAAGGTATGAGAAGCTAGATCCATTTCTGGATCAAAAGTAGAGCTATAATAACCTTTTGTTCATTTCCTCTACTCGTAATATACTTGTGGATGAACTACTCTAATTTCCCAAAGTATGGTGCTTGTAGATTACCACCAAGAATACATTAATTGCACGACTTCTAACATTCATGACTTTTGAATCCTCTTCCTGGACCAATAATCTTTTCAGCTACCACAATGTCCCCAGTTAGATCATTGATAAAATTGACCGTTCTCATAAGTAATATACGCGTACTTCTCATGTATCGGTGGTATCTTCTGCAAAATAATTCGAAATGATTGGGAAATTCCATCGAGATATAGGATTATTTTCTGAGGCTATGAACAACCAGTCCCCTTGACGAACGTTGCGATAGTCGAAGCCTCTGTTACATAAGAATATGCAAGAAATTCAGCTGAATCCTTAGAATCATTCGTGGGAAAAAATGGGAGAATTCAATGTTCGGATCTGTAGCAGTTAGGAAATAAATTCTTCGTCAAATCGTAGGTTAGGACACTTAAGCTCATAATCACTTCGACTTTTCCAACGCTGATTTAATGCACTCCAAGTTCAAAGTGCACTTTACGTTTGGTAAAAATATAACTTAATAGTATGAGAGTCGCTTCAAAGGTAGTGGCATTCGGTTTGTTCCACATCTTTATTAAATAGATAATCAGTTACACTTCTCTTTTTTAGTTACATCAGCTATTTGGTGTTTTCGTAAGGGGAGGAGTATTTCGAAACTGGAATGTAAACATCAATGATTTATTAACAATCATGATGAACGGGCAGTTCAAGAATTCTATACCGGAAAAGAGTTTTGGTTAATTTTCTCATAAAGATCGAAGAACACGTGATACAATCATGAAATGTTAACATTATAGAAATTAACCCAATTTCAAAGAATATAAGCATTCGTTTGAAAAGTGTCCTCGGATCGATTCGTGGCGACTCAGGCCGTAACGAACCATTCTAAACGCAGTTAGATCTCTTTCTTATAGCTTCGAAGCTTCATTCGCACGGCAGATTTTGATTTAATCGATGCCTCGTATGAAAATTCGACTTGATCATTCAATCAAGCCTTGTATTTTAATCTTAGCATTGGCGGAAAACTGTTGTTAGACGTTAGGGGTATTGTCATGTTTAACCTCTTAAGTTCGGAGTCAATTTGAAGGGCAAATTAAATGTACATATTGTAACTTAAAATGTGTTCACAGCGTTAGCTAATTATTTCTAAGTATAAGTAATATGTTCTACATGTTGGAAATAAAGTTCGGTCGGTTATCGGCAGGATTTACTTGAGGATGCTTAAAAATTCTTATCATAACGGTATGCTTTAATTATATAATTGATAAAATATTATATAGAGAGCGTTTCAGTTTCCAACTCCATTCCTAGGATCTATTGAAGGACATAAGTAAGAATTAGAAACTTCGCGACGCGTGTAATAGACCATTCGAAAATTAATTCCCCATAGAGTATCGAGTGGCATTTCAGCTTGCTGCCATATACTACCGAATTAAAATCTATTTCTCAATTTTTTTATTCTTAAGCAGCATCTTAAGGAATACATAGGTTCCCATTATATCTTTTATATCGGAAGGATTCTGATTAGCTTTCCGAAGATACTTGGCTCGGTCCGGACCGGAAGTCGATAAAATACTTGTTATATTTAATTTTCATTCGGAGCGGCCGATGGATTATTTTAGTGATGTTATTTTAATGTAACTAGATTTTCTAGCGTAATAATATCGAATGTAACACTTGAATATAAAACTATGAAAATAGATTTCCGCCCGACTTTGACTCTAGTAGTACCTATCGGTCAAAATAAAAACTTATTTCATTAAATTTTAAATGACTTCTGATTACATAATGAACAATTTCAAAAATCATAATTTGAATTATGTCGCCCTTTCAATACAATGCTTTTGTTTAAATCAATTATTTCGATATTAGGAATATCGACGTCAATGCAATGCTCAGGTCTCCAGTGAGTGGACACAAATAAATGCATGATAAATATGAATAAGCAGGATGTGCGAGAATGAGTGCACGATCGCTTTCATTCCAAGACCAAGATCTGCCCTAATTTAGATGTCTAAAAATGTACTCCTTGTGCAGATAGAAGTTAACATTTTATTTACCTTATTGTTACCCCGATCGTAACCAATGAATAATCCTACTTTATAAAGAAAACACACCCTTCGCGTTTATCGATGGCACAGTACTATTTCAACTGAGGAATTATATTAGATAAGTCATAGGATTCACACAATGTTGATACCAAAAGACATGAAATTTCATTAGTGTTACGTTTTGATGGATGGTCGTTTTTATTGCTTATGAAAAGTGTACAGTTCTGTTGACTCGACGGTAAATATCTCTAAGTGGGATCCGTGGATGTCCTGATGGATTTCTTTCACTTATTTACATTTTAAGTATCGGATCAATAATGACATTTCATTCCTCCTTTAAATTTTTAAAGTTGACTCTATAAAAGGAGATCGGAACCATAACTTTCTCTTCCGTTGATGTACCTAATTTAATAATTAAACATAATATTTGGAAAAACATTCACCATCCATCAGTAAATGCCTTCAATAACACATTGACATTGTTTGTTTTTCTCATACATAACAAAAAGCTTCGAACGATTGTCACATAAGTTTTTGATTGCATTCAGCCCTTTTATGGTAATCCGATGTTTAGGAAACCGGTTAATGTTAATCTAATGATTCGAGTATTATCTCACTTCACAACTGACGAAAGAATAAAGCCCACAGGTTGCATATGAATCATAATTTAATATCATCAACTAGAAACTACTCAACATATATAACTACTCAAGTCATATTTAGCGAGGGAATTCAGGTCCAAATATTGTTTAGGGCATTCTAATAATGTTTTAATCCATTCCTCTTTGGTATATTTCTAAATCCGCCATGCAGGGTTTTTGATTCATTACAGGAGGTGTAGCAGAAAATATTTCAGTATATAAGAGAAGGAGTGTAGTTAGGGTAGAAGAGGCCCTAAGTACTGGCCCCCATCTGAAAAATATTGAACCAAGAACATTGGGAAGTTTGTACCAAAGATTTAGTAAAACTAATAAATACATAGAGAAGTGGAGTGCTGAGACCAACTGCAGTGTGCCAACTCTTGGTTGAATATTTTTAAGATAAAAAGAAGTGAAAACTACAATCTTTATTATTTACATCATGATAAACAAATTTGATAGTTAAACACCTTTTTTAACAAAAAATTATTTGCTAGATTCATAAGTATGTGCCTGACCTACTTAAAAAAGGTCATTGACATGCATCAGCTGATTGCCCCTTCATCACTTGCAAGCTAGCATAGCTTTCATGCATATGGAGGTTGCCCAATCCAAAGGATAGCAATATTACCTTTGATACTGCAGCACATACAGGTAATGAAGAAACTATGGGGAAGAATGAGGGAAGAACAGTGAATGACAATGAATTAAGTAACATCAAATGATGAATTTTAATTTTTAAAATGATATTCTGCATCACATGACTTTTCAGAAATAATAATATAACCTAATAACACTCCTTCTACTTTTCATTTCATTCAAAGGATTAACTTTGCACCTTAAAGCCTTACATGGCTGAAAATTTTCTTTCATTCATATGGCATGTTTATTGCATAGTATAACTACTTAAAAAGGCATAGTACAACTACTATAAAAAGGAAATTGAAAAAGTAAATAAAACTAAGCAGTTCAGAGTTGAGCATTACTGATCATCTTCATTCCTTCATGGTTATAATGAATTAGAGTGCAAAGCGTAGCTCTCTGGTGATGAATGTATAATTTTCTGATGTGTATAATGTATTCAATTCTCATCCTTTGCTATTGCAAATAAGTCGGTTTCTAGTGATATGAGATACTAAATGAAGTTCCCTATGTTCTAAAATTCATGGACAATATATTTTATTGTTAAGTATTTTGTAAAAAATATTAAAGCAGTAAATAAATTATGATTATAATGGGAGAAAAGTTTAAGCTGTTGGTGTATGTCTGCATATGAAATATTGTGTACATCGTGACCCTAATTATCTTAATATGCAAAATATCGTTGCATAAGTTACTACAACTGACTGTGGGGTGAGAGAATCTTCACTTTAATATCTTTTAGCTGTAGCAATCATTTTGTTGAGGTATTTTCTAGCAGAATGTATTTCTAATGGTTACAATTTGCTGACATCTGGTTAACTTATAAAAAAACTGATTCATAAATTTATATAATATTAGATGTTTGGGTCAAGAAGAAATATAAGATTCACTCCCCAGTGCTGCTTTAAGTATATAGATCCAACATAAGCTCATTTAAATGCATTTGTTCTATACTGAAAATATATTTTCAATATCTTTTAGAGAAGGTTTCATGAGATAAAAGATGTAAGAGCATAAATTTTCCTGAAATGACCATATTTTGATGTTGTAATTGTTAATGGACCTTATGTTAACAGGTAATTAATACATTCACTTAGGAGCTCTTCTTATTCTGAAATTTATTTCACATGTAACTGAGGCTTACCTGGTGAGGAATTTCTGGAATGATATTCTTCTTGAGTTTATTTCAACCAATTACATAGTAATTTGTGGCTATGTGTCTTTCAAAATTTTCCTAGTTTTCAAGAAATGGGCTTGGTCCATCAATTGAATGTATTTCCTCCAAAGAACGATGACCCAGGATTCAGGCCTTTTTTGGCAAAATGATAGAACCTAGGAATAATATAGATGTCAGTAATTGTAGAAGATAATGGATGTCAATTGTATTGAGTTTGTTTCACTTTAATTCCTGATGAATCCAAAAAGATGCTGAATTTGGCTACTATAATTATGTTCATTGTTAATAACCTACACAATGGAGATCATTAAGGAACCTGATGTTTTTCAGAGGAGAGAGAAGGCTGCAAGTTTTGAGAAGACAAGGTCTGAGGCACTTATGGATAACTCAAACCCCTTCATTGTCACAGATGATGATTTTCCAGGGCTTGTATCATCATAATAAATGCATGGCAAGGGCTTTAATAGTGAAAGATTGACCATTCTTAAACACTGGGCAGCGTACCACAACATTAGCTATTGAAATGAAGGTATGTGGTATTGTATTTAATTTATACAAGAGAAATATCCTATTTACAAAAGTAGAAAACTCTTGAATAATAATAGCATATTTTTAGGCTACATCTGATACAGGAACTTTCCTAACTTAAAATATGAATGATAGAATGTATAACCCACATCCAAAAATACATAACCTCGTTATTCCAAAATTGCTAATAATTTTGTGCAAAATCAAAACGTCTACTTCTGCTTCTCTTAATTTTAGTAAATCTCAACTCAAATGTTGGAGATGTATGTAATTTATATCAATGTAGGTGATGCTACTCTTTTGTGCTTTATAGCTCATCAACTTTATAGCTCATCAACATTCTAAAGTTGCCATATCTTAAGGAAATTGTGAAATAATTTAATTATGATAGAAGATAAATCATTTCTGTGTTAGAAATAAAATAATGAATGCTGATTAATGAATGAAATAATTATTGTAGCACCTAGATATCACCTAATATATATGGTATTAATAACTGGAAAAATTTCATTGGGCACCTCGGTCCTCTGTGCATTGCATTTTTATGCGGAAGGCTGATACCAAAAGTCATTGGGAAGCAGTGCTAATGTCAGCCTCAGGCATGCCAGTGTCAGGCCCTGTAGAGGAGGTGATCAATACCCTGAACATACTGGCTGTAATAACAAGGTAGATTGTAATCCCTAACAGTCCCTTAGAAAGGAGAAAATACATGAAAAGTATGTCTCTTGCATGCTATAGGTAATTAATTCATTTTCATCCCCTCTGGTAGGTACATTGCAATATACATAATTATACCCTTTAGATAAATTTATTCAAAGGAAATTAAATAATTATCACATACAGTACAGTCCTCTGCACTAAAGAAAAATGTATCACATGAAAATAAAAAACACTAATATGAATAAAAATGAATTAGCACAAGCTATAAAATAAAAATAAATAACCTGTTATATAAAGTGATAAATGAAATAGATGAATGAAATGGAAATGGGCCCTAAAATGATAAAATATATCTCAACTTAATGACAAAAAAGAGACTGCTTCAAAATAAAAATGTCAAACTTAAGAAATGGCTTCTGCTTCATAGTAATAAATAATTTTATATAAAAAAGCTGCTACTTTAAAAATAAATAACAATAGAAAACAAATCAACCATAGAATATCCAAATAAAAGATACGTATGTATACTTATTTCCAGAGGTTCCTTAATCTGAAAAGATTATACAAAATATTGTACCTTATGTCCAATGTATGGTATGACAGCTAAGATCATGATTTTAAAGCTTATATATGTAGAGTATGTTTCTATCTATACATTTTTTATTGTAAATAAGTATTTATATTATATCCATGTATTATTTTGTATGTATGACCTTCCTGAGTATATCTGTGTGTCCCAGTATATGTAGAAATGGCTGTAATGGTAAATAAAAACAGAATGGAATTGAACAAGGATATTTATAAATTTCCTTTCCTTCTAAGCCTTAGATAATGTTCTACTATCCTTAGATATTATCATATCATTCCAAACAAAGTTCACTTGCAATCTATTTTCCCGAATAGTTAAGTTAACATGAAGGTATAGGGTTCATCTCCAATCTTCACATAGGAAAATTTATAAAACCTTATCAAAACTCATCTTAAAAAGAATTGCTGCTATCAAGTCGTCTGTAGTAATAAAGCATAGAATGCAATTCCATTTTAGTGGAGCAATTAACCTTTTTCTGTAAACCTTTCAAAGGTGGCGGAGTAGAGGAAGATGTTGCCTACACCTCACAATGAGGTGCACTCTCACTGGAACTAGACACATCATGGGATGTGTGAGCAACCACTTCCCTCTGCTGGCTAGATACCCTCATGCTAAGAGCTTTTAAATGCAATATTAAAAATTATTGATTATTTCCAGCAGCAATGTAAATGTACTTAGAATGTTTTGATCAAGGCATTGATAAATACCTCAGCAAATTTAGTGATAATTTACAATCATACAATATGATTCAAAATGGGTACATAGATTGCGATTATTCGAAGTATAAACGAACACAATTGTGTAAAATATTACCACACATTTGTTTCAAATGCTCAAATGCAGGAAATTAATTTACAAAAATTACTGTTTATTGGAAAGCTGTTTTTCTCTGCTCACTTGTCTCTTAGGAATGTGTGATTTCTTATGATGTTTCATCGTTTCTCAACTGGGATGAGGAGTGACGTCATACCCAAGATGGATTTCTTTCCGCTTGGAAGTGTGAAACGCACAGAAGTCGGTAGATGGATTACTTTACGATTAACTCGGATTGAATCTTTTGCCACCAATCTGTGGAGACTCAGAAACACCCCCCTGCTCTTCTTCAGATAGCAATCAAAGAGTCCTGCAAATTATCTTCCATATTTTGCATCTTCAATGAATGATGAAGAATTTGACTATCCTCAATAATATTACAATAGAGAAATATTTACCTTTAGTTTTCTTAAATGAAATTTTGAAATTTTCTTAATACTCCTTGCAATTTCCACAATTTTTACATCTATCTTTAATTGGATGTTTCTCATTTCATGAGCAGGTCCTTAAACATTATTAAATTGAAGTCTTGATATTTATTGTATTAGTTATTGATCCCAAGTGTATATACAATAATCGTGATCATTCCTTAGAAATGTTACATATTTCAATGTATTTAAGCTGTTGTTTTTTACTGAATACAGACAATAGATGATGATGTCAGTCTGTAAAGTTATCAAGATCATTGAAACTGGAGTTTTGGATTTTATGCACCTTGAGCAGAGAAAGAGCTTTACTGATATAATAGTGTAGCTTATCCAAGGTATCTGAAATAAATTAAAATATTATCAGACTTTGTAATCATGAAAATATTCTAAAATATCTCTCTCTGTAAACTTATGAACATGTATTAAATTCCTGAATCCTTTTCTTGACTTTTATTTATCCCCAAATATGGAAGAAAATGTTATGGCAGACCTTCCCATTTCTCTTAAAAATAATGTATGGCATACATTTTTAAAACTTTATAGTCAAGATTTGAGAAGATTCCCATGACAAGAGAATTTTTAGGGCCTCCTAAAAAGCTGTAACTGATTTTCAGAATAAAACAACACCTTCTTTACCTTTGACTAAGGACTGATAATGCCTTGTTGATTGATGGCCACAATTGCATACTCTGAAATCACTGCTTATTTCACATCAAAGAAAACGGATCAAGATGTTTGCTGTCAAGCAGCTAGATTGTATACATCTATCATGGCCTCCTCTTGACTTACAAAATTAGTAAATAAAGGTGTTAGACATGAAATTAGAACTTAAAGACATGGTCCCCATATAGATGGCATTCTCTTTGGGAATCAACGAAAGCAATGCATATAATTGATGAGGTTATTTATTCAGAGTTTAGGAGACTTGATATCTTCTTGTAACAAAAACATTCAATCACCCTCAACAATAAATAAAATGAAATTAGTTGATGAGGGTAAGAACAAAATAATTCAATAAATTTAAATATTCTTCTACATAATAAATGCAGTTGGAGATATTCAGAAAATGTAAAATTTTAAATCATGAGATGCATAAATGTAATAAATTTGCTGGAAACATCTGTACTATGAACCACTTTCATCGAAGTCGAACTCGCTGTCCACACGGCTATCCAGGACCCCCGCAAACACTATAAATTCAATGATTAAAGAATTGGAGAAGTTTACATAATTACTGATAAATCACATAAAAGTCTTTTATGAAAATACAATATGCATTCGAATGATGAAACCGTATCCCTACACTCCCAGACATATTTATCCACGCTTGGCTGTAATGGAACAAGAGAAATCCTATACCGCCCTTCTCCATCCTGAATTCGTAGTGTTGGTATGAGTGTTCAATTTTGGCGGAATTGGTGCGGTCGCTTTCCTGCAATTGACTCATAGCAGTCGGAGCATTTGAACGTAGCGGACCTATCTCTTCTGTAGTCTCTCAACGTTGAACTCCTTAGCAATGTAAGAACTTTTGAGAAGTCTATACATCTAGTTTTTCAATATTTATCGGTGTTATATCTTACGGATGACTCTTCGGGATTGCAACGATCTTCCGATTCGATGATTTTATGTTACTCTTAGGGTTTACAATGCCTTATTTCCTTTCTAGTGTCCTGATAACTTCGTCTCTGAGCGGCAGGGAACGTGTGTGGCAGTTTGCACTGCGCTACTCGCCTGCACTACAGGATAATTCTCCTCTATGTTGCAAGGCAAACTCGACGGACGTTGAAGTTTCAGAGGGCTGTCAGCGCTCTTTTTCTCGGAAGATGGGTACGTTCTTTACAGTTTGCCCCTTGTAGTGTAGCAAACAGTAGAAGATGCGAATCTTCTCTGAAAATGAAGACTAAGAAATAACGTTTACCGATTCATAGATTTTTAACATCAATAAACTAATACAAATATACAATCATGTATAAATACCTTGGCGTGTAACGATCCAGACCGAATTAATTGATATGTTCGGTTTCAACCTAATAGTTCTCTTATCAGTGAATGGCTACTTTGTTTCTTGAAATAGAAAATGTATATGCAAACGGTTTAGATATTTAAAAATGATCGAGATTCGTTCAGTAAATTTTAAGTGATTCAGTTTACTTGAGAAGGTTTAGCTTGGTGTCAAGCATCTCAATGATGGTTTAAAATATATTTTATTTGGGTGTTTTCTATTTTATGGCGATACTTAGTTCTATCATACAGAAGTGACATAATCATCCCTATGTTTTGTTGCTCAATTGGGATATTTCCGTGATAACTGCTGAGAAAGGAGAAGAATTTGCTTAATGACTTATCTTGGATTGAAGTGCTTCCGAAAGAGAACTCGCAGAGGAAGGTTAATGCTTGTGGAGAAAGAACACACACTTGGCAATAACAACTTTTGTTAACCAGAGGAAACACAACGTAAGAAATTAAGCTGGCCAGCAAGGAGCCCGGACCTTAATCCCATTGAAAATATATGGGGTATTATGGCAAAAAATCTTCAAAAGCAAGACCGCCCTCAAGACAGGAGCAAATTACTTGAAACTATTGAGGAAGCGTGGGAGAACATATGGCCATCAGTGTGTCTCCGCGTGGTGCAATGAATGGCAGAGCCTCTTGGCATGGTAATTAGGAACTATGGAGGATGGATCGGTTACTGAGGTATTTGTTGTATTTACCAGGATTTTAAGTATGAATAGAGCTAATATATAGCTTAATGTATTGTGAAATACATTATCAAGATATTATAGCATATTATAATTTTACATTACTTTTATTTATTTCCTTACATATCATTAATCCCTGTGACACTGAGTGAACGACGGCAAACACTCATCACTAATTCGAGGTAGATTTTGACAATCATGTCAAACATACTCATACTTTAAATTCACTTCTGAAATACGTTCTTTGTTAATTTTACTATTATCTGTAACTTATCCTTAGATTTGAAAGAATTATACTTTAAGGTGGCTTTCAGAGGAGAATAGCGGGGCCCAAGAAACCAGCCACATAGAAACAATTATTAACTATTTTGCCTGATTGTTGTTGTATTCTTAGAGCTAGATATTTAATTTTTGATCTGTGTTAACGTTGAATTCTATAGATTAGGCTTAGGTAGTTTTAGAATTTTAAGTGTTAGATTTAATTCAATTTTTTGTTTATTGTGCATTTCCTGTGTTTCGCGGGTTTTTTCATCCCGCTTCTTGTGCGGTTGTTTTCCCGATACGTGGGTAATTCCTTCAAAAGCCTTCAGCTTCGAGGATTTTTTCCCACAAACTCTTAGCCGTCCTTCTTCGTAATGTAGAATTAAGAAGTATGAGACCTATGTTATTGCGTCTATAATTTGGGTACTGTATTGATTAAGAGAAATAATAAATATGATTCAAAATCATAGACAATCTTCATCCAAAAACAGGTTCATAAAACATGGCTGTGGCGCCCACCTACTGGACAGCGGAAAGCAGAGTTCCTTTTTGGCGAAACTTCTCTACCGGGAATCGAAAGGGAGGAAGCTCGACGTCTTAGAAATGATGGAGGTTTCTTCTGGCGAAAATCTTACCAATGAGTGCACATTTCTAAACCCTTACCCTCTTCTTACCCAACGCTCAAAGCTGCTTTAGAGTAATGAATAATTGATAAAATCCATTAACGTTGAAATATACAAATTTCTTTTTCTTTCAAATTAGCATGTCGTTCCACAAAAGTAGTAAAATGATAGAATGACACCTTTTAGAAGCTTCATGAGAGGCTTTTGATTAACTTAGAAAATAGAAATGATTATGCTTGTGCATATCTCGTAATACATTTTCATTACATAAAGACCTCCTCTCGTTATTACTGAGTATAGTTTCATTTTAATTTTCTATAAGCAGAGTACAAAATGTATATAACTCCAGAATATGAAGCCTTTCTTTCCAAATTCATTTCTTTTTGTTACAACATTTGACAATGTTTGATGGCTATGTAAATTTTAATTGAGAGCCATAGAGCAATTTTAATTGTTGAGTGTGGCTTCAAAAATATAAATTCAGGGAAGTTACGTTGTTTTGAGCTCTTTTCATAAGATCTTACGTAGCAAGATTTCAATGCATTCCTTTCTCAATTTATCTCAGAGGCCTACGAGTATCACAAAGACATAAACCTTGGCTGAAGGGCGACTTCGACTGCTGGGATGGGATTCCACAGCTGGAGGAAGGATTTCAGGAGTTGGCCTTTGGATTCGTCGTTGCAATTTGACCAGAGGTCCTGCAGCGGGGAGTTCCTCTCCAGGGCGAGAAGGTGCTTGTGAAGAACGACCCGGCACAATTCGGCCTCCTTACCTTCAGGTGACCGCGAAGAGCCAGAATAAGGGAGTGATATTTGTGTGTAGTGAGTGCTGTGTGAGTGGAAAAGTGAGTGAACTGTGATTGGAAATATGTGCAGTTTTCAGTGTTTAGTGTGTTTAGTATTCGGTGTTATACGTGAACACTGCTCATCATGAAATACTCATTGGAAGGTAAGTTAATATTCTTTCTTTACATCCTCATATTATAAAGTGATAGGCATCATAGGTCTTTCTATAAGCAGTGGTAGTTTTTAAGACGTCTCTACAATGTTAGAGTATGGTATCCCATATACCTCTTTATGCACCTACCGTTAGAAATACTCAAATACTTGTCCCGAGGTCGTGAGCTCCTCTCATTTTTCTTTTCCTGTTTACCACCTGGTGCAAGGGTTGGATTGAAACTTTTCAAAGGGGGAAGGGGCTATTCCTAATCATGCTACATTTTTCCTGTTAGACAACGCGATTAGAGATAATAGTGTTTGTAGGATCACCCTTAAAAAGCTTAAGGCATTGCTTTTAGCTGAAGATTATTTCCGATTACCTTACTGAAACTAGATTTGCTTTACCGATTAAAAGGAACGGAGGATTCACATAATTTACATGTCCTACTCTTAACACATCCGTAAGAGATGTTAGAATCATAGATTAAAACAATTTGAAATCTTTTAAAAAACTTTTCGTCATAATGAATACCTAATATATGAATCGTGCCTTAACTATGCTTCTGCTACATTTTAATTTCATAGGGCCGCACTATCATAGAGGTGTTTTCAGTGACAAACATCATAAATTTAGGTATCAAAGCTTACTCTTGCATTACTTGGGTGTAATTATGGTCGAGTAAGTCACAATTAGTATGTCATTCATCAAATTTTCCATGCTGACGGCAACCATCAGACAATTTAAATAATTCATTAGGTGAAGTTTATTATCCGAAAAACTTTGACTTAGACAGTGTGCGGAAGGAGATACAAAAATATTACATTACCCAATGTGAAGTTCTATTCTATGATAGAATCACAGAAGATTATTGCAATAAATTTTCCTTACTTCTTTAACACGTTGCCTTCCGCTGAGATTAATCATGTATTCACTGAGACCCATTATAACAATAAAGGAAATTCCTGTCTACCTTGGGAGACGACGATTCACAATTTCCGTGAGTTTTATGTATTGCATACTCGGATTCTTTTTTCCTGTGTAATTAACTCCACACTCTAATCAAATTATAGAATTGCCATTGATCCTAAACGTAACATAACTACTTATATTATAAAGACAGCGTTTCAGTTTCTAACTCCATGCCCAGGATCTATTGAAGGATATAACTGTTGTTAGACTTTAGGGGCATTCTAATGATTCGAGTATTATCTCAGGAGCCTCTCACTTCACAACTGACCAAAGAATAAAGCCCACGGGTTGCATATGAATCATAATTTAATATCATCAAAATGAAACTTGTCTAAAATTCCATCGAAGATTAACTTATATTCAATTTTCTCTATAAAAAGCTGAAAGCGATCAAAATTATCTATACTTCTTTAACACGTTGTGTTACGCTATGACTAGTCGGATCGATCGAGGCCCA
This sequence comes from Pachydiplax longipennis, assembly GCA_036926295.1. Taxonomy (NCBI): domain Eukaryota; kingdom Metazoa; phylum Arthropoda; class Insecta; order Odonata; family Libellulidae; genus Pachydiplax; species Pachydiplax longipennis. The sequence continues at coordinate 7,772,255 of JAVFKF010000044.1, read as the reverse complement.
TTATCACAATAAAGAAAATTCCTTTCTTTCGTGGGAGACGACGTTTCACAATTTGCGTGAATGTTATGTATTGAATGTTCGGATTTTTTCCGTGTATTTAACACCACACTCGATTCACATTATAGAATAGCAAAACTGCAGTTGATTCTAAACGTCGTAATACTACGACTTATAGCCGGAACTTTCGAATTTCATTCTGTTCGATTTCGAATTCTATATCTACGGAAAGCTAAAGTTAGAATAAATCTTCGCACGAGCTGTAGCGAAGACCGTAAGAGAGAGCTATGCTTGCAAGTTTTATTTTATCATCTTCGGTCTTGGGATGCGTTTCCACAAAAAGTTGTCCTTCAAAAGATTCAAATTTTCCCATTATTGCATTATGATACTCCTACCTCTTTTTCGCAGAGAATGTGAGGGTACTTTCGTCCATTCCAACAAAGAACCATGAACAGAATGTGTCTTTAACGATCGATTGACTATAAGTAGAAAATATTCAGCCGCAAAGTTGAAACGAAAATGTACATGCATTTAAAGTATTCGATTTGAGGCAAAATTCTCCTCAGAAAGATTCCAGAAAGAAAACGATTTTCACGCATGCTCAGAGGATTAATGTTCATTTTGATCGCCTTTGAACACCATTGGCATAGCCAAATAACATTTTGAAATCATCGTACGCATTTCAGAGCAAAAAACAATGTGCAAGAAAGTGTTTTAGATTGATAGCTTTATGGTTGATAGCCTTGAAATAAGTACTACTTCAATCGGCAGTGTGGTTTCTGCTGGATATTTTTTTTGTAAAAAGTCCCTCTTTGAACTATGCTAAGGTATGAGAAGCTAGATCCATTTCTGGATCAAAAGTAGAGCTATAATAACCTTTTGTTCATTTCCTCTACTCGTAATATACTTGTGGATGAACTACTCTAATTTCCCAAAGTATGGTGCTTGTAGATTACCACCAAGAATACATTAATTGCACGACTTCTAACATTCATGACTTTTGAATCCTCTTCCTGGACCAATAATCTTTTCAGCTACCACAATGTCCCCAGTTAGATCATTGATAAAATTGACCGTTCTCATAAGTAATATACGCGTACTTCTCATGTATCGGTGGTATCTTCTGCAAAATAATTCGAAATGATTGGGAAATTCCATCGAGATATAGGATTATTTTCTGAGGCTATGAACAACCAGTCCCCTTGACGAACGTTGCGATAGTCGAAGCCTCTGTTACATAAGAATATGCAAGAAATTCAGCTGAATCCTTAGAATCATTCGTGGGAAAAAATGGGAGAATTCAATGTTCGGATCTGTAGCAGTTAGGAAATAAATTCTTCGTCAAATCGTAGGTTAGGACACTTAAGCTCATAATCACTTCGACTTTTCCAACGCTGATTTAATGCACTCCAAGTTCAAAGTGCACTTTACGTTTGGTAAAAATATAACTTAATAGTATGAGAGTCGCTTCAAAGGTAGTGGCATTCGGTTTGTTCCACATCTTTATTAAATAGATAATCAGTTACACTTCTCTTTTTTAGTTACATCAGCTATTTGGTGTTTTCGTAAGGGGAGGAGTATTTCGAAACTGGAATGTAAACATCAATGATTTATTAACAATCATGATGAACGGGCAGTTCAAGAATTCTATACCGGAAAAGAGTTTTGGTTAATTTTCTCATAAAGATCGAAGAACACGTGATACAATCATGAAATGTTAACATTATAGAAATTAACCCAATTTCAAAGAATATAAGCATTCGTTTGAAAAGTGTCCTCGGATCGATTCGTGGCGACTCAGGCCGTAACGAACCATTCTAAACGCAGTTAGATCTCTTTCTTATAGCTTCGAAGCTTCATTCGCACGGCAGATTTTGATTTAATCGATGCCTCGTATGAAAATTCGACTTGATCATTCAATCAAGCCTTGTATTTTAATCTTAGCATTGGCGGAAAACTGTTGTTAGACGTTAGGGGTATTGTCATGTTTAACCTCTTAAGTTCGGAGTCAATTTGAAGGGCAAATTAAATGTACATATTGTAACTTAAAATGTGTTCACAGCGTTAGCTAATTATTTCTAAGTATAAGTAATATGTTCTACATGTTGGAAATAAAGTTCGGTCGGTTATCGGCAGGATTTACTTGAGGATGCTTAAAAATTCTTATCATAACGGTATGCTTTAATTATATAATTGATAAAATATTATATAGAGAGCGTTTCAGTTTCCAACTCCATTCCTAGGATCTATTGAAGGACATAAGTAAGAATTAGAAACTTCGCGACGCGTGTAATAGACCATTCGAAAATTAATTCCCCATAGAGTATCGAGTGGCATTTCAGCTTGCTGCCATATACTACCGAATTAAAATCTATTTCTCAATTTTTTTATTCTTAAGCAGCATCTTAAGGAATACATAGGTTCCCATTATATCTTTTATATCGGAAGGATTCTGATTAGCTTTCCGAAGATACTTGGCTCGGTCCGGACCGGAAGTCGATAAAATACTTGTTATATTTAATTTTCATTCGGAGCGGCCGATGGATTATTTTAGTGATGTTATTTTAATGTAACTAGATTTTCTAGCGTAATAATATCGAATGTAACACTTGAATATAAAACTATGAAAATAGATTTCCGCCCGACTTTGACTCTAGTAGTACCTATCGGTCAAAATAAAAACTTATTTCATTAAATTTTAAATGACTTCTGATTACATAATGAACAATTTCAAAAATCATAATTTGAATTATGTCGCCCTTTCAATACAATGCTTTTGTTTAAATCAATTATTTCGATATTAGGAATATCGACGTCAATGCAATGCTCAGGTCTCCAGTGAGTGGACACAAATAAATGCATGATAAATATGAATAAGCAGGATGTGCGAGAATGAGTGCACGATCGCTTTCATTCCAAGACCAAGATCTGCCCTAATTTAGATGTCTAAAAATGTACTCCTTGTGCAGATAGAAGTTAACATTTTATTTACCTTATTGTTACCCCGATCGTAACCAATGAATAATCCTACTTTATAAAGAAAACACACCCTTCGCGTTTATCGATGGCACAGTACTATTTCAACTGAGGAATTATATTAGATAAGTCATAGGATTCACACAATGTTGATACCAAAAGACATGAAATTTCATTAGTGTTACGTTTTGATGGATGGTCGTTTTTATTGCTTATGAAAAGTGTACAGTTCTGTTGACTCGACGGTAAATATCTCTAAGTGGGATCCGTGGATGTCCTGATGGATTTCTTTCACTTATTTACATTTTAAGTATCGGATCAATAATGACATTTCATTCCTCCTTTAAATTTTTAAAGTTGACTCTATAAAAGGAGATCGGAACCATAACTTTCTCTTCCGTTGATGTACCTAATTTAATAATTAAACATAATATTTGGAAAAACATTCACCATCCATCAGTAAATGCCTTCAATAACACATTGACATTGTTTGTTTTTCTCATACATAACAAAAAGCTTCGAACGATTGTCACATAAGTTTTTGATTGCATTCAGCCCTTTTATGGTAATCCGATGTTTAGGAAACCGGTTAATGTTAATCTAATGATTCGAGTATTATCTCACTTCACAACTGACGAAAGAATAAAGCCCACAGGTTGCATATGAATCATAATTTAATATCATCAACTAGAAACTACTCAACATATATAACTACTCAAGTCATATTTAGCGAGGGAATTCAGGTCCAAATATTGTTTAGGGCATTCTAATAATGTTTTAATCCATTCCTCTTTGGTATATTTCTAAATCCGCCATGCAGGGTTTTTGATTCATTACAGGAGGTGTAGCAGAAAATATTTCAGTATATAAGAGAAGGAGTGTAGTTAGGGTAGAAGAGGCCCTAAGTACTGGCCCCCATCTGAAAAATATTGAACCAAGAACATTGGGAAGTTTGTACCAAAGATTTAGTAAAACTAATAAATACATAGAGAAGTGGAGTGCTGAGACCAACTGCAGTGTGCCAACTCTTGGTTGAATATTTTTAAGATAAAAAGAAGTGAAAACTACAATCTTTATTATTTACATCATGATAAACAAATTTGATAGTTAAACACCTTTTTTAACAAAAAATTATTTGCTAGATTCATAAGTATGTGCCTGACCTACTTAAAAAAGGTCATTGACATGCATCAGCTGATTGCCCCTTCATCACTTGCAAGCTAGCATAGCTTTCATGCATATGGAGGTTGCCCAATCCAAAGGATAGCAATATTACCTTTGATACTGCAGCACATACAGGTAATGAAGAAACTATGGGGAAGAATGAGGGAAGAACAGTGAATGACAATGAATTAAGTAACATCAAATGATGAATTTTAATTTTTAAAATGATATTCTGCATCACATGACTTTTCAGAAATAATAATATAACCTAATAACACTCCTTCTACTTTTCATTTCATTCAAAGGATTAACTTTGCACCTTAAAGCCTTACATGGCTGAAAATTTTCTTTCATTCATATGGCATGTTTATTGCATAGTATAACTACTTAAAAAGGCATAGTACAACTACTATAAAAAGGAAATTGAAAAAGTAAATAAAACTAAGCAGTTCAGAGTTGAGCATTACTGATCATCTTCATTCCTTCATGGTTATAATGAATTAGAGTGCAAAGCGTAGCTCTCTGGTGATGAATGTATAATTTTCTGATGTGTATAATGTATTCAATTCTCATCCTTTGCTATTGCAAATAAGTCGGTTTCTAGTGATATGAGATACTAAATGAAGTTCCCTATGTTCTAAAATTCATGGACAATATATTTTATTGTTAAGTATTTTGTAAAAAATATTAAAGCAGTAAATAAATTATGATTATAATGGGAGAAAAGTTTAAGCTGTTGGTGTATGTCTGCATATGAAATATTGTGTACATCGTGACCCTAATTATCTTAATATGCAAAATATCGTTGCATAAGTTACTACAACTGACTGTGGGGTGAGAGAATCTTCACTTTAATATCTTTTAGCTGTAGCAATCATTTTGTTGAGGTATTTTCTAGCAGAATGTATTTCTAATGGTTACAATTTGCTGACATCTGGTTAACTTATAAAAAAACTGATTCATAAATTTATATAATATTAGATGTTTGGGTCAAGAAGAAATATAAGATTCACTCCCCAGTGCTGCTTTAAGTATATAGATCCAACATAAGCTCATTTAAATGCATTTGTTCTATACTGAAAATATATTTTCAATATCTTTTAGAGAAGGTTTCATGAGATAAAAGATGTAAGAGCATAAATTTTCCTGAAATGACCATATTTTGATGTTGTAATTGTTAATGGACCTTATGTTAACAGGTAATTAATACATTCTCTTAGGAGCTCTTCTTATTCTGAAATTTATTTCACATGTAACTGAGGCTTACCTGGTGAGGAATTTCTGGAATGATATTCTTCTTGAGTTTATTTCAACCAATTACATAGTAATTTGTGGCTATGTGTCTTTCAAAATTTTCCTAGTTTTCAAGAAATGGGCTTGGTCCATCAATTGAATGTATTTCCTCCAAAGAACGATGACCCAGGATTCAGGCCTTTTTTGGCAAAATGATAGAACCTAGGAATAATATAGATGTCAGTAATTGTAGAAGATAATGGATGTCAATTGTATTGAGTTTGTTTCACTTTAATTCCTGATGAATCCAAAAAGATGCTGAATTTGGCTACTATAATTATGTTCATTGTTAATAACCTACACAATGGAGATCATTAAGGAACCTGATGTTTTTCAGAGGAGAGAGAAGGCTGCAAGTTTTGAGAAGACAAGGTCTGAGGCACTTATGGATAACTCAAACCCCTTCATTGTCACAGATGATGATTTTCCAGGGCTTGTATCATCATAATAAATGCATGGCAAGGGCTTTAATAGTGAAAGATTGACCATTCTTAAACACTGGGCAGCGTACCACAACATTAGCTATTGAAATGAAGGTATGTGGTATTGTATTTAATTTATACAAGAGAAATATCCTATTTACAAAAGTAGAAAACTCTTGAATAATAATAGCATATTTTTAGGCTACATCTGATACAGGAACTTTCCTAACTTAAAATATGAATGATAGAATGTATAACCCACATCCAAAAATACATAACCTCGTTATTCCAAAATTGCTAATAATTTTGTGCAAAATCAAAACGTCTACTTCTGCTTCTCTTAATTTTAGTAAATCTCAACTCAAATGTTGGAGATGTATGTAATTTATATCAATGTAGGTGATGCTACTCTTTTGTGCTTTATAGCTCATCAACTTTATAGCTCATCAACATTCTAAAGTTGCCATATCTTAAGGAAATTGTGAAATAATTTAATTATGATAGAAGATAAATCATTTCTGTGTTAGAAATAAAATAATGAATGCTGATTAATGAATGAAATAATTATTGTAGCACCTAGATATCACCTAATATATATGGTATTAATAACTGGAAAAATTTCATTGGGCACCTCGGTCCTCTGTGCATTGCATTTTTATGCGGAAGGCTGATACCAAAAGTCATTGGGAAGCAGTGCTAATGTCAGCCTCAGGCATGCCAGTGTCAGGCCCTGTAGAGGAGGTGATCAATACCCTGAACATACTGGCTGTAATAACAAGGTAGATTGTAATCCCTAACAGTCCCTTAGAAAGGAGAAAATACATGAAAAGTATGTCTCTTGCATGCTATAGGTAATTAATTCATTTTCATCCCCTCTGGTAGGTACATTGCAATATACATAATTATACCCTTTAGATAAATTTATTCAAAGGAAATTAAATAATTATCACATACAGTACAGTCCTCTGCACTAAAGAAAAATGTATCACATGAAAATAAAAAACACTAATATGAATAAAAATGAATTAGCACAAGCTATAAAATAAAAATAAATAACCTGTTATATAAAGTGATAAATGAAATAGATGAATGAAATGGAAATGGGCCCTAAAATGATAAAATATATCTCAACTTAATGACAAAAAAGAGACTGCTTCAAAATAAAAATGTCAAACTTAAGAAATGGCTTCTGCTTCATAGTAATAAATAATTTTATATAAAAAAGCTGCTACTTTAAAAATAAATAACAATAGAAAACAAATCAACCATAGAATATCCAAATAAAAGATACGTATGTATACTTATTTCCAGAGGTTCCTTAATCTGAAAAGATTATACAAAATATTGTACCTTATGTCCAATGTATGGTATGACAGCTAAGATCATGATTTTAAAGCTTATATATGTAGAGTATGTTTCTATCTATACATTTTTTATTGTAAATAAGTATTTATATTATATCCATGTATTATTTTGTATGTATGACCTTCCTGAGTATATCTGTGTGTCCCAGTATATGTAGAAATGGCTGTAATGGTAAATAAAAACAGAATGGAATTGAACAAGGATATTTATAAATTTCCTTTCCTTCTAAGCCTTAGATAATGTTCTACTATCCTTAGATATTATCATATCATTCCAAACAAAGTTCACTTGCAATCTATTTTCCCGAATAGTTAAGTTAACATGAAGGTATAGGGTTCATCTCCAATCTTCACATAGGAAAATTTATAAAACCTTATCAAAACTCATCTTAAAAAGAATTGCTGCTATCAAGTCGTCTGTAGTAATAAAGCATAGAATGCAATTCCATTTTAGTGGAGCAATTAACCTTTTTCTGTAAACCTTTCAAAGGTGGCGGAGTAGAGGAAGATGTTGCCTACACCTCACAATGAGGTGCACTCTCACTGGAACTAGACACATCATGGGATGTGTGAGCAACCACTTCCCTCTGCTGGCTAGATACCCTCATGCTAAGAGCTTTTAAATGCAATATTAAAAATTATTGATTATTTCCAGCAGCAATGTAAATGTACTTAGAATGTTTTGATCAAGGCATTGATAAATACCTCAGCAAATTTAGTGATAATTTACAATCATACAATATGATTCAAAATGGGTACATAGATTGCGATTATTCGAAGTATAAACGAACACAATTGTGTAAAATATTACCACACATTTGTTTCAAATGCTCAAATGCAGGAAATTAATTTACAAAAATTACTGTTTATTGGAAAGCTGTTTTTCTCTGCTCACTTGTCTCTTAGGAATGTGTGATTTCTTATGATGTTTCATCGTTTCTCAACTGGGATGAGGAGTGACGTCATACCCAAGATGGATTTCTTTCCGCTTGGAAGTGTGAAACGCACAGAAGTCGGTAGATGGATTACTTTACGATTAACTCGGATTGAATCTTTTGCCACCAATCTGTGGAGACTCAGAAACACCCCCCTGCTCTTCTTCAGATAGCAATCAAAGAGTCCTGCAAATTATCTTCCATATTTTGCATCTTCAATGAATGATGAAGAATTTGACTATCCTCAATAATATTACAATAGAGAAATATTTACCTTTAGTTTTCTTAAATGAAATTTTGAAATTTTCTTAATACTCCTTGCAATTTCCACAATTTTTACATCTATCTTTAATTGGATGTTTCTCATTTCATGAGCAGGTCCTTAAACATTATTAAATTGAAGTCTTGATATTTATTGTATTAGTTATTGATCCCAAGTGTATATACAATAATCGTGATCATTCCTTAGAAATGTTACATATTTCAATGTATTTAAGCTGTTGTTTTTTACTGAATACAGACAATAGATGATGATGTCAGTCTGTAAAGTTATCAAGATCATTGAAACTGGAGTTTTGGATTTTATGCACCTTGAGCAGAGAAAGAGCTTTACTGATATAATAGTGTAGCTTATCCAAGGTATCTGAAATAAATTAAAATATTATCAGACTTTGTAATCATGAAAATATTCTAAAATATCTCTCTCTGTAAACTTATGAACATGTATTAAATTCCTGAATCCTTTTCTTGACTTTTATTTATCCCCAAATATGGAAGAAAATGTTATGGCAGACCTTCCCATTTCTCTTAAAAATAATGTATGGCATACATTTTTAAAACTTTATAGTCAAGATTTGAGAAGATTCCCATGACAAGAGAATTTTTAGGGCCTCCTAAAAAGCTGTAACTGATTTTCAGAATAAAACAACACCTTCTTTACCTTTGACTAAGGACTGATAATGCCTTGTTGATTGATGGCCACAATTGCATACTCTGAAATCACTGCTTATTTCACATCAAAGAAAACGGATCAAGATGTTTGCTGTCAAGCAGCTAGATTGTATACATCTATCATGGCCTCCTCTTGACTTACAAAATTAGTAAATAAAGGTGTTAGACATGAAATTAGAACTTAAAGACATGGTCCCCATATAGATGGCATTCTCTTTGGGAATCAACGAAAGCAATGCATATAATTGATGAGGTTATTTATTCAGAGTTTAGGAGACTTGATATCTTCTTGTAACAAAAACATTCAATCACCCTCAACAATAAATAAAATGAAATTAGTTGATGAGGGTAAGAACAAAATAATTCAATAAATTTAAATATTCTTCTACATAATAAATGCAGTTGGAGATATTCAGAAAATGTAAAATTTTAAATCATGAGATGCATAAATGTAATAAATTTGCTGGAAACATCTGTACTATGAACCACTTTCATCGAAGTCGAACTCGCTGTCCACACGGCTATCCAGGACCCCCGCAAACACTATAAATTCAATGATTAAAGAATTGGAGAAGTTTACATAATTACTGATAAATCACATAAAAGTCTTTTATGAAAATACAATATGCATTCGAATGATGAAACCGTATCCCTACACTCCCAGACATATTTATCCACGCTTGGCTGTAATGGAACAAGAGAAATCCTATACCGCCCTTCTCCATCCTGAATTCGTAGCGTTGGTATGAGTGTTCAATTTTGGCGGAATTGGTGCGGTCGCTTTCCTGCAATTGACTCATAGCAGTCGGAGCATTTGAACGTAGCGGACCTATCTCTTCTGTAGTCTCTCAACGTTGAACTCCTTAGCAATGTAAGAACTTTTGAGAAGTCTATACATCTAGTTTTTCAATATTTATCGGTGTTATATCTTACGGATGACTCTTCGGGATTGCAACGATCTTCCGATTCGATGATTTTATGTTACTCTTAGGGTTTACAATGCCTTATTTCCTTTCTAGTGTCCTGATAACTTCGTCTCTGAGCGGCAGGAAACGTGTGTGGCAGTTTGCACTGCGCTACTCGCCTGCACTACAGGATAATTCTCCTCTATGTTGCAAGGCAAACTCGACGGACGTTGAAGTTTCAGAGGGCTGTCAGCGCTCTTTTTCTCGGAAGATGGGTACGTTCTTTACAGTTTGCCCCTTGTAGTGTAGCAAACAGTAGAAGATGCGAATCTTCTCTGAAAATGAAGACTAAGAAATAACGTTTACCGATTCATAGATTTTTAACATCAATAAACTAATACAAATATACAATCATGTATAAATACCTTGGCGTGTAACGATCCAGACCGAATTAATTGATATGTTCGGTTTCAACCTAATAGTTCTCTTATCAGTGAATGGCTACTTTGTTTCTTGAAATAGAAAATGTATATGCAAACGGTTTAGATATTTAAAAATGATCGAGATTCGTTCAGTAAATTTTAAGTGATTCAGTTTACTTGAGAAGGTTTAGCTTGGTGTCAAGCATCTCAATGATGGTTTAAAATATATTTTATTTGGGTGTTTTCTATTTTATGGCGATACTTAGTTCTATCATACAGAAGTGACATAATCATCCCTATGTTTTGTTGCTCAATTGGGATATTTCCGTGATAACTGCTGAGAAAGGAGAAGAATTTGCTTAATGACTTATCTTGGATTGAAGTGCTTCCGAAAGAGAACTCGCAGAGGAAGGTTAATGCTTGTGGAGAAAGAACACACACTTGGCAATAACAACTTTTGTTAACCAGAGGAAACACAACGTAAGAAATTAAGCTGGCCAGCAAGGAGCCCGGACCTTAATCCCATTGAAAATATATGGGGTATTATGGCAAAAAATCTTCAAAAGCAAGACCGCCCTCAAGACAGGAGCAAATTACTTGAAACTATTGAGGAAGCGTGGGAGAACATATGGCCATCAGTGTGTCTCCGCGTGGTGCAATGAATGGCAGAGCCTCTTGGCATGGTAATTAGGAACTATGGAGGATGGATCGGTTACTGAGGTATTTGTTGTATTTACCAGGATTTTAAGTATGAATAGAGCTAATATATAGCTTAATGTATTGTGAAATACATTATCAAGATATTATAGCATATTATAATTTTACATTACTTTTATTTATTTCCTTACATATCATTAATCCCTGTGACACTGAGTGAACGACGGCAAACACTCATCACTAATTCGAGGTAGATTTTGACAATCATGTCAAACATACTCATACTTTAAATTCACTTCTGAAATACGTTCTTTGTTAATTTTACTATTATCTGTAACTTATCCTTAGATTTGAAAGAATTATACTTTAAGGTGGCTTTCAGAGGAGAATAGCGGGGCCCAAGAAACCAGCCACATAGAAACAATTATTAACTATTTTGCCTGATTGTTGTTGTATTCTTAGAGCTAGATATTTAATTTTTGATCTGTGTTAACGTTGAATTCTATAGATTAGGCTTAGGTAGTTTTAGAATTTTAAGTGTTAGATTTAATTCAATTTTTTGTTTATTGTGCATTTCCTGTGTTTCGCGGGTTTTTTCATCCCGCTTCTTGTGCGGTTGTTTTCCCGATACGTGGGTAATTCCTTCAAAAGCCTTCAGCTTCGAGGATTTTTTCCCACAAACTCTTAGCCGTCCTTCTTCGTAATGTAGAATTAAGAAGTATGAGACCTATGTTATTGCGTCTATAATTTGGGTACTGTATTGATTAAGAGAAAAAATAAATATGATTCAAAATCATAGACAATCTTCATCCAAAAACAGGTTCATAAAACATGGCTGTGGCGCCCACCTACTGGACAGCGGAAAGCAGAGTTCCTTTTTGGCGAAACTTCTCTACCGGGAATCGAAAGGGAGGAAGCTCGACGTCTTAGAAATGATGGAGGTTTCTTCTGGCGAAAATCTTACCAATGAGTGCACATTTCTAAACCCTTACCCTCTTCTTACCCAACGCTCAAAGCTGCTTTAGAGTAATGAATAATTGATAAAATCCATTAACGTTGAAATATACAAATTTCTTTTTCTTTCAAATTAGCATGTCGTTCCACAAAAGTAGTAAAATGATAGAATGACACCTTTTAGAAGCTTCATGAGAGGCTTTTGATTAACTTAGAAAATAGAAATGATTATGCTTGTGCATATCTCGTAATACATTTTCATTACATAAAGACCTCCTCTCGTTATTACTGAGTATAGTTTCATTTTAATTTTCTATAAGCAGAGTACAAAATGTATATAACTCCAGAATATGAAGCCTTTCTTTCCAAATTCATTTCTTTTTGTTACAACATTTGACAATGTTTGATGGCTATGTAAATTTTAATTGAGAGCCATAGAGCAATTTTAATTGTTGAGTGTGGCTTCAAAAATATAAATTCAGGGAAGTTACGTTGTTTTGAGCTCTTTTCATAAGATCTTACGTAGCAAGATTTCAATGCATTCCTTTCTCAATTTATCTCAGAGGCCTACGAGTATCACAAAGACATAAACCTTGGCTGAAGGGCGACTTCGACTGCTGGGATGGGATTCCACAGCTGGAGGAAGGATTTCAGGAGTTGGCCTTTGGATTCGTCGTTGCAATTTGACCAGAGGTCCTGCAGCGGGGAGTTCCTCTCCAGGGCGAGAAGGTGCTTGTGAAGAACGACCCGGCACAATTCGGCCTCCTTACCTTCAGGTGACCGCGAAGAGCCAGAATAAGGGAGTGATATTTGTGTGTAGTGAGTGCTGTGTGAGTGGAAAAGTGAGTGAACTGTGATTGGAAATATGTGCAGTTTTCAGTGTTTAGTGTGTTTAGTATTCGGTGTTATACGTGAACACTGCTCATCATGAAATACTCATTGGAAGGTAAGTTAATATTCTTTCTTTACATCCTCATATTATAAAGTGATAGGCATCATAGGTCTTTCTATAAGCAGTGGTAGTTTTTAAGACGTCTCTACAATGTTAGAGTATGGTATCCCATATACCTCTTTATGCACCTACCGTTAGAAATACTCAAATACTTGTCCCGAGGTCGTGAGCTCCTCTCATTTTTCTTTTCCTGTTTACCACCTGGTGCAAGGGTTGGATTGAAACTTTTCAAAGGGGGAAGGGGCTATTCCTAATCATGCTACATTTTTCCTGTTAGACAACGCGATTAGAGATAATAGTGTTTGTAGGATCACCCTTAAAAAGCTTAAGGCATTGCTTTTAGCTGAAGATTATTTCCGATTACCTTACTGAAACTAGATTTGCTTTACCGATTAAAAGGAACGGAGGATTCACATAATTTACATGTCCTACTCTTAACACATCCGTAAGAGATGTTAGAATCATAGATTAAAACAATTTGAAATCTTTTAAAAAACTTTTCGTCATAATGAATACCTAATATATGAATCGTGCCTTAACTATGCTTCTGCTACATTTTAATTTCATAGGGCCGCACTATCATAGAGGTGTTTTCAGTGACAAACATCGTAAATTTAGGTATCAAAGCTTACTCTTGCATTACTTGGGTGTAGTTATGGTCGAGTAAGTCACAATTAGTATGTCATTCATCAAATTTTCCATGCTGACGGCAACCATCAGACAATTTAAATAATTCATTAGGTGAAGTTTATTATCCGAAAAACTTTGACTTAGACATTGTGCGGAAGGAGATACAAAAATATTACATTACCCAATGCGAAGTTCTATTCTATGATAGAATCACTGAAGATTATTGTAATAAATTTTCTTTACTTCTTTAACACGTTGCGTTCCGCTGAGATTAATCTTGTATTGACTGAGACCCATTATAACAATAAAGGAAATTCCTGTATACCTTGGGAGACGAGGATTCACAATTTCGGTGAGTTTTATGTATTGCATACTCGGATTCTTTTTTCCTGTGTAATTAACTCCACACTCGAATCAAATTATAGAATTGCCATTGTTCCTAAACGTAACATAACTACTTATATTATAAAGACAGCGTTTCAGTTTCTAACTCCATGCCCAGGATCTATTGAAGGTTGTTAGACGTTAGGGGCATTCTAATGATTCGAGTATTATCTCAGGAGCCTCTCACTTCACAACTGACCAAAGAATAAAGCCCACGGGTTGCATATGAATCATAATTTAATATCATCAACATGAACCTTGTCTAAAATTCCACCGAAGATTAACTTATATTCAATTTTCTCTATAGAAATGCTGAAAGCGATCAAAATTATCTATACTTCTTTAACACGTTGTGTTACGCTATGACTAGTCGGATCGATCGAGGCCCATTATCACAATAAAGAAAATTCCTTTCTTTCGTGGGAGACGACGTTTCACAATTTGCGTGAATGTTATGTATTGAATGTTCGGATTTTTTTCCGTGTATTTAACACCACACTCGATTCACATTATAGAATAGCAAAACTGCAGTTGATTCTAAACGTCGTAATACTACGACTTATAGCCGGAACTTTCGAATTTCATTCTGTTCGATGGTTCGGTGAAGGCCGTAAAAGAGAGCTATGCTTGCAAGTTTCATTTTATCATCTTCGGTCTTGGGTTGCGTTTCCACAAAAAGTTGTCCTTCAAAAGATTCAAATTTTCCCATTATTTTATTATGATACTCCTACCTCTTTTTTGCAGAGAATGTGAGGGTACTTTCGTCCATTCCAACAAAGAACCATGAACAGAATATGTCTTTAACGATCGATTGATTATAAGTAGAAAATATTCAGCCGCAAAGTTGAAACGAAAATGTACATGCATTTACAGTATTCGATTTGAGGCAAAATTCTCCTCAGAAAGATTCCAGAAAGAAAACGATTTTCACGCATGCTCAGAGGATGTACTTCAATCGGCAGTGTGGGTTCTACTGGATATTTTTTTTTTAAAAAGTCCCCCCTTGAACTATGCTAAGGTATGAGAAGCTATATCCATTTCTGGATCAAAAGTAGAGCTATAATAACCTTTTGTTCATTTCCTCTACACGTAATATACTTGTGGATGAACTACTCTAATTTCCCAAAGTATGGTGCTTGTATATTACCACCAAGAATACATTAATTGCACGACTTCTAACATTCATGACTTTTGAATCCTCTTCCTGGCCCAATAATCTTTTCAGCTACCACAATGTCCCCAGTTCGATCATTGATAAAATTGACCGTTCTCATAAGTAATATACGCGTACTTCTCATGTATCGGTGGTATCTTCTGCAAAATAATTCGAAATGATTGGAAATGCCATCGAGATATAGGATTATTTTCTGAGGCTATGATCAACCAGTCCCCTTGACGAACGTTGCGATAGTCAAAGTCTCTGTTACATAAGAATATGCAAGAAATTCAGCTGAATCCTTAGAATCATTCGTGGTAAAAAATGAGAGAGTTCAATGTTCGGATCTGTAGCAGTTAGGAAATAAATTCTTCGTCAAATCGTAGGTTAGGACACTTAAGCTCATAATCACTTCGACTTTTCCAACGCTGATTTAATGAACTGCAAGTTCAAAGTGCACTTTACGTTTGGTAAAACTATAACTTAATAGTATGAGAGTCGCTTTAAAGGTAGTGGCATTCGGTTTATTCCACATCTTTATTAAATAGCTAACCAATAGCTAATCCTTGCTCATGAAACCAACTAATTTTCCACAATAACTTTCAAATGAATGAATAATATCATTTCTTTCAATTATATATAACTCATGCTCACTGGTCTAACTCCATACAGGACAGATGAACTTAGCCAATTCTTTAAAACAAAAGACTATGAATGATGCAACTCGAACAGCTTCATGGAGATTATAGATCCTAATTCGTATATGCTAGTTAGCAGAAAATAACTCAGCTGTCATCAACTACTGTGCGAATCTTAGGCTAGTTATTTAATTTCATTTTAGAAGTATCGAAAGTTTACATATTACACAATCGAATTAAGTTAAATTATTAATGGACAAATTATTCTAGAAATGACAAAAGTGTATTCTAAGTAATTTTGAATTGACTCACAACCATCGGTCCCAGAATATAGACGAAAGGCCTCTCTTTAGGATAATCCCCACATTTGGGAAGTATTTCTTTTACATTGCGAGGAGTAACTGCAAGAAATTCTTAACTTCATAATTACTTGTCGCCTGAGCAAAGGAATTAGAAAAAAGAGTCCCATTCGCACCACTTTCAGATATTGAAGGCTGTGCGCGCGAATCAAAAACTTATGTGACAATCGTTCGAAGCTTTTTGTTATGTATGAGAAAAAACAAACCATGTCATTGTGGAATTGAATGCATTTGGTGATGGATGTTAAATATTTTTCCAAATATTATGTTTAATTATTAAATTAAGTACATCAACGGAAGAGAAAGTTATGGTTCCCATCTCCTATTATAGAGTCAACATTGAAAATTTAAAGGAGGAATGAAATGTCATTATTGATCCGAAACATAAAATGTAAATAAGTGATCCATCAGGACATCCACGAATCCCACTTAGACATATTTACCGTTGAGTCATTAGAACTGTGCATATTTTTATAAGCAATAAAGACGACCATACATCAAAACGTAACACTAATGAAATTTCATGTCTTTTGGTATCAACATTGTGTGAATCCTATGACTTTTCTAATATAATTTCTCAATTGAAATAGTACGGTGCCATCGATAAACGCGAAGGGTGTGTTTTCTAAATAAAGTAGGATTATTCACTGGGTACGATCGCGGTAACAATAAGGTAAATAAAATGTAAACTTCTATCTGCACAAGGAGTACATTTTTAGACATCTAAATTAGGGCAGATCTTGGTCTTGGAATAAAAGCGATCGTGCACTCATTCTCGCACATCCTGCTTTTTCATATTTATCATGCATTTATTTGTGTCCACTCACTGGAGACCTGAGCATTGCATTGACGTCGATATTCCTAATATCGAAATAATTGATTTAAACAAAAGCATTGTATTGAAAGGGCGACATAATTCAAATTATGATTTTTGAACTTGTTCATTATGTAATCAGAAATCATTTAAAATTTAATGAAATAAGTTTTTATTTTGACCGATAGGTACTACTAGAGTCAAAGTCGGGCGGAAATCTATTTTCATAGTTTTATATTCAAGTGTTACATTCGATATTATTACGCTAGAAAATCTAGTTACATTAAAATAACATCACTAAAATAATCCATCGGCCGCTCCGAATTAATATTAAATATAGTAGTATTTAATCGACTTCCGGTCCGGACCGAGCCAAGTATCTTCGGAAAGCTAATCAGAGTCCTTCCGATATAAAAGATATAATGGGAACCTAAGTATTCGTTAAGATGCTGCTTAAGAATAAAAAAATTCAGAAATAGATTTAATTCGGTAGTATATGGCAGCAAGCTGAAATGCCACTCGATACTCTATGGGGAATTAATTTTCGAATGGTCTATTATACGCGTCGTGAAGTTTCTAATTCTTACTTATGTCCTTCAATAGATCCTAGGAATGGAGTTGGAAACTGAAACGCTCTCTATATAATATTTTATCAATTATATAATTAAAGCATACCGTTATGATAAGAATTTTTAAGCATCCTCAAGTAAATCCTGCCGATAACCGACCGAACTTTAATTTGCAACATGTAGAACATATTACTTATACTTAGAAATAATTACATAGAAATCTTTCAGACATAATACATAGAAATCTTTCAGTACAATAAAGCAGACAATGTCGGATTCCAAGAATACTTACGTCAAAAATATGCTGAATGGGCAGGTAAGGGAAGTTCAGTGGAAGATATGTGGCAAGAATTTAAAAAGATTATTTTCCGCGGTAATGATAAGTATGTTCCTAAAAAGCGCTTAAAGAACAATTCCGATCCCGAATACTACAATAAGAATATTAGACGACTTAAAAGAAAAGTTAGAATTGCGCATAAAAGGAAAGATCATGACTTAACCTCATTGGAAAATTATAAGAAATTAACAAGAGAATTAGCATCTGAAAAAGTACGAGCAGAGGAGGTATATGTTAAAAACACTCTTGTCTCTGGTAATCCAAATGAGTTCTACAAATATTTACGCCGTAAAAAAGGAGATGGTAATAATGTACTCACAATCAACACTAACGTAGGCGATAATTTAACTCGGGAACAGGATGTAGCTGAGGCATTCAATGACTGGTTCTCACAGGTTTATAGAAATAACGCCCAGAGAGCAGGCATAACAATATATGGGGACAATAGATCACAAATGTCAGAGAGTAACCCTCATTATATCCAATTTTCTGATTCGGGTATCTTAAAAAAGATTCGTGCATTAAAAAATAGGAAATCGAAAGGACCAGATGAAATCCCCAGTGATGTAATTAAATTGGGAGATTATGCAATAGTGCCCTATCTTAGAACATTGTTCACAGCAACTCTAAACAATAACTGCATCCCTGACGATTGGTCAAAAGCAATCGTGATTCCAATACATAAGAGTGGATCAAAAACATCAGTTGATAACTATAGGTCGATTAGTCTTACTTCCCAAGTCTGCAAAATAATGGAAAAAATTATAGCTGATTATCTCCGTGTAGGTTGGAAAGAAAACGACTGGCTTTGTAAGAGGCAGCACGGATTCAGACCGGGATACTCATGCGAGACGCAGCTCCTAGGACTAGTTCAAGACATTGCCGAAACTATGGATGTAAGGGATGAAGTTGACGCGGTAGTCATTGATTTTGCTAAGGCCTTCGATAAAGTACCACACGACCGACTTATTGCGAAAGTACGTGAGTTAAATGTAGATCTTAGGATAGTTAGCTGGATCGAAAATTTCCTAAAAAATAGAAAACAGAGAGTTAGAGTAGGTGATGTCTACTCCAAAGAGATTGATGTTACCTCGGGTATTCCGCAAGGTAGTGTTTTAGGACCATTGCTCTTCCTAATTTATATTAACGATCTCCCAAAGAACATTAAATCCGAGGTAAGGCTTTTTGCGGACGACTGCATATTATATAGGCATATAAGGGAGAGGCGGGATCGAGAAATTTTGCAAAGTGATCTAAAAGAGTTAGCTGAATGGTCTAAAGAAAATGGGATGGTGATTAACGTAGGTAAATGTAAACATATTAAGTTTTCTCGAAGAAAATCTCCAGAAATGAATTCCTATACACTGAATGACGAAACCATACTCACCGTACCCGACTGCAAATATTTAGGTGTTAAACTATCGGAAAAACTTAAATGGGGGAGCCACATCGAAGATATTACTTCGAAAGCTTATAGAAATCTTCATTTTGTAATGAGAAATCTAAGACGGAGTGGGAAGGGAGTAAGGGAAAGAGCATATAAATCTTTGGTTAGGCCGATTGTTGAATACGCGACTAATGTATGGGACCCACATGAATCAGGCCTTAGTAAGACACTAGGAGTGCAAAGGAAAGCAGCTAGATACGTAACCGGAAGGCATAAAAAGGATGAGAGTGTTAGTAAAATGTTAGATGAGCTAGGATGGGAACCGTTATCTTCTAGAAGGAAGACATTTAGACTAACGGGCATATTTAATACGTGGAACTCCAATCACGGCTGGGAGGAACTGCGATCGAGGTTCCATACCACTAACTATATCGGACGCGGCGACCATGAGTTAAAAATTAAGGAACGTGAACAGAAATCCGATGTAGCGAAATATTCATTTATTAATAGAGGTATAAGGGAATGGAATGCATTACCTGGAGATGTTCTCTCTCCAATGCCTAGAAACATAAAAATTTTTAAAAAGAAGCTTAAACGCTTATAAATTTTTGCTTATATCTATTAATGTAACTTATGTATTTATAACTAGTAATGTAACCTTAATGTAATTTTGATATCTATTAATGTTTTCTGTACATACTGACTGTATCTCTGTATTGTATACGGTTTTATTTATACTGTCTGCGGGAGGTTTTTGGAGGGTTTTTCCTCCCGCCTAAGGGCGAATGCCAGACAGTCATGTCATTGTAATTCCTTTCTTCCCCTCCACCGTTGCCACCTGGTCCAAAGACCAAATTGCAGCGTTTTTACAATAAATAAAATAAATAAATAATTAGCTAACGTTGTGAACACATTCTATGTTCCTATATGTACATTTAATTTGCCCTTCAAATGGCCTCTGAACTTAAGAGGTTAAACATGACAATGCCCCTAACGTCTAACAACAGTTTTCCGCCAATGCTAAGATTAAAATACAAGGCTTGATTGAATGATAATTTTTGCATTGAATTTTATAAAATATCATCTGAAACTGAGGGGAATCTTCTTTTTAGCTCTACTTTCTGATGCCCATTGTTCGTTAGCCTGTTTAGGATACTTTATGCCAATTTAGAGGATTGAAGATTAATATTTAACTGCCATAGCATTACTATATACTACCTTTTTCATTCTATACAAGGTATAAAGGTCTTAAGAAAGATAAACTTTGACCGATTTAATAATTTAGCCCTTCTTTGAAAAAAAAACAGATATCATGAAATTTTTCAATGTAATTTACTGATTCACTTCCATACCAAAGATTTATATTTTATATAATAACAATCAGGGTATGAGGCTTATAATTTTGCATTCATATAAAGTTATTATCTACATAGCAAATTATGCTATATTTCTAAAAACTGAAACATTCAGGCTTTCTTTGGGATGGAATTCCCAGTTTTACCATCCTCAGATATTTAATTTTACTAGCTATCAAATAGTGTTTTTCAATTCCTACAAAATATTCTTACATCTACAAAGACAAGTTAAGTAAGCTAAACCCAAGTCTGCTACTGAAACCTTAAATCTCACCAACTACTTTGTAGGAAATATTTCTTGGCATCAGAGCTTCTTGTATATTTCAATTGATAGAAATAGTTTTACTCATATTTATTTTATGATCCACTAGAAATATTTGTAGTTGTACCAAAATGTCATAAGTAAAACATTAAAATTATGTTCATGTAAGGGAACATCCAAAAATGAGCTTTGTAAGATACAGCCTTATGTTATGTTTCAGGTCATTGCTTAAAATTCATAACTCGACCAGCAAATTTGCGTTTGATATTGATGCCAAGTATTTTAATATATATATCATTCATTCTCATCAATCAATATATTGATCATTCTTCTTTATCATAAAAATAATACTTGTTTTATGATCTTGCATACTTAAGCAAAAGAAGCTTTCAGTTTGGAGAGATCATAATATTGCACATATCAAACTAAATAAGGATTGTCCTGCTAAGGATTTCAAATTTAATCAATGTAGAAGATTTATTGTTAAAATGTAATTTTTCAGCTACTATTTATCAATTAAAATAAATTTCCAAATTTTTCATAACTCAGATGTACTGAAATTAAATAATACTAATCTATCAGTGCTAACAAAGCAGGTGAATTCCTAAGTGCTAGAAAAATATATGTCCACCCAACTTATGTCTTGAACTTTCCCCTGCAAAAGAAGTAGAAGAAATTCATATGCAAGATGACTCAATGAGGAGCATAAAATAACACTTTGCATTGAAATGTCAATATAGCAATATTCACCCAAGGATCAAGCATTACCTACCAACAGGAAGTAATTTTTTTGCTTATGTTTTGTAAAAAAGTAAGATTTTGTCAAATTATAAGAATTTTACAATCCATAGACAGTTATTTTTGCATGAGTTCACTAAAAATAACACATTATTCATAGTAGCTTATCCTCCTTGAATTTTTGAGATTTGGATTCTTCTTTATTTTAGATATTGTGACGGATAGGGCTCTACATATTTCAGATATGTTTAACATGAGATAGTCGACAGAAATATAGAGTAATCTTAGAAAATAGCAGAGTTTAATGCTTATAGGAATTTTATTTGAGGATAAAATAAATCTAAGATGTCAAAATACATTTGTTTTAAGATGTCAAGAGGATAGTAATTGATTCATTGGATTTATAACAATTGAGTTGAGAAAAGAAACTCGCTCTTGCATTAATTCCTTATTGAAATTTGGTTGATAAATTTATTATTCATTTATAAATAAATACCTAGAATAATTCAAGTTATTAAGAGTTAGTGATTCTTTATTTTCTGAGAAAATCTGTCCATAATGTTGATTGTATCCTGTCAAAGAAATAGGAATAAAATTTGACTTTTTCTTCTTGAATATGATATATATCTCAATTTAACTACAAAAGATTGACTGAGCTTATTTTGAACTAAAGATATTTATATAGCCTATAATTGGTAAAGTTTCTGTAAAAGTTAAGCCTATAGAGGAGTTGAAACCACAAATTCTTCAACATTTGCTAGCAAAAGCTTTAGAAAGAAAAGGCTGATCTTACTTACTAAAGTGGTAGGGGTTTACCCTTGTTTTTCTCATTCAGCCAGAATAAAATGAGTGGTGAATATCCTCATAGGTATAGCACATATAAAATACCATATTGTAAACAGGGTAATTTACTATGTAGAATAACATATTTCATGGTTTTATTTAAGGAATGGAATAAAGTAACCAAAAGAATACCTTTGGGCAGCAACATTTATATACACGCATTAAATACAGCAACATATATACATGCATTTTCTCTACACAGTAAGGAAAAGCAAATGAAATTTATTCCATTTATCAATGTTTGTTATGAAGACATATGAAAGACTGACAATGTTGGTTGTAATTTATATTTGTGAGTGGTGAATAGGGTAGCCAGATTTAGTTCTGGAAATCACATATAGATTTTTGGTTTTTCATTATCAGTCTTATGAATATTTCCTATTA
Organism: Pachydiplax longipennis; assembly: GCA_036926295.1. Classification (NCBI taxonomy): domain Eukaryota; kingdom Metazoa; phylum Arthropoda; class Insecta; order Odonata; family Libellulidae; genus Pachydiplax; species Pachydiplax longipennis. The sequence goes on along the minus strand of JAVFKF010000044.1, from coordinate 7,749,407 downwards.
ATAACTAGGATAATAATTACAGCACTGCTATGAAGATCAGCATGAGTAGTATACAGCTGTTTTTGAGTCTTTAAGATTTGACTGATTTATATATAATAAAATCACCTATATCTAGTATGGATTGATTAAAACGTGAGCACTCCCCTTACTTCATGACAATGAAGGTGAAGATAACATTATTTATTAATTAATACAGATAACTATTAGCACACACACTATCTAAACAGATCATTTTTGGATTCCTTTTAGATGTATACAGCGAATGTTTTTCGAAAGTGAATACAGCAAACAAATTTTAGTCCATAAGTGGAATGTACCAAATGTATCATACCCAAAAGAGGGTGTCTGATCACCCTAGTTGTGAGAGAGCACTACATGATTTAATTTTTCATACTTACTATATTTATAAGCCTCAAACCTCATCTGTCATTGTCTAATTTTAAATACTCAACTATAAGAATCAATGAGAAAATATTCTATAGCTGAATTTTAGAGCTAAAAAGGAAATTCATTAGTATTATATTCAGAGTAAATATTCAAAATAAACAAAATATAATGACTATCCTTAATTGGTAAGATTATAGACAACCGTTGATAAGGTATGCGAGGTATTTCATAGAGAATATTTATTAGAAGGAAAAGGAGAGACTATTCAATAGCAGTGCATAGGTCTGATACGTCTAATTTTTTTCTAGCTTACAATGATTTTTTTTGAGCTATAATAATTATTAATCAAAATGCAACATTATCTTTAATAGTGAAATAGAAAATATGGTATATGAAAGAGAGTGAAATACAGCAAATGGCTAGATGTCTTTAAAAAATATTATAATCAATATGAAAGAAACAATTTGTCTTCGTCCACAAACGAAGACAAATTGTTTCTTTCATATTGATTATGGAAATGTTCCACCAAATATCGTCTGAAAGCATCAACTATATAAAAATATTATATATAAATTGTGTAGATTGTTCTATATGTTTAGGACAGACAGGAATAATACAATTCAAAACCCTCTGATTGCATTGTTTATATTCCACCAGTTTTTCATTAGTCTTATAGAGATTTCAAGTTTTTATAGTTATCTGTTGTATACTGTGCCAATCAATATTTGGAATAGATTACAGGGATAAAGTTGGGTTTAAAAGTGGCAAAACTACCAGTTAAATTAATGAGAGGAGATATATACCTCATATACTCAGCCCCCAAATAGGTCAACTCTAAGTTTTTGTAACAGCACTCTAATCTATAATCTATTATCATAGTCTCAATGGAAACACTTTTACAGTTCTAATAAATATATTTGGTATGTGAGCTAATGTTTCATTAATCTTCAAGCAGTTCTAAAACAAGGTTGCATAACCAAATCTTATTTTTTAGTGGAATTGAACCTGTTATTCGTTTCTTCATTGAAAGATGACTTTGACTTCAACAAAACATTGCTCGACAAGATTGATTCTATCATCGTAGACCAGGCTTTGTAGAACCATATCATAAAATGCTGAGAAGCAATTATTAGGTTACATTTTACTATATTCTGGTGTAGATTGGTTGAATTTGCTTCTATTTGCATCTTCAATCTGAAATAAGTGTGGGTCATAAACTGAGTATTAACTCTATCTTTTGAGCTTCCCTTTGTCTAATTATGTTAATAAATTTGATGATGTTTCAGTTCCACCTGACATTTGGTCCTCTTCTTATTGTCTTTGCACTTCTAGGAATCTAGCTGATAACTTCTGCTGTCTGATAGGTTTTTGGCTCTTCTTATCACAAGTCTAGTACACATTTATTCAGTAATCTTATTCTTTCTTTAATACTGATTACCCCTTTCATTATTCTCACCCATGTGTTGCCTTTTCTGTCTCTCATTATGGTTAAAATCAGAGAAGTTAATGTTTCTTTTTGTTGTGTATAGTCAATGAATTATTGCTACATTAAACAGCTAAGTTTCACTTTCATAATTTATGAATGGCAAGATGAGTTGGTTGACAAATTTTCTCTTCAAGACTAATGCCATTCAGGCATATAAATAAGCATGTTTCTTTTAAATAAACTTCAGCCAAGTTAATAGTATCCAAAGATATATAAATAATATCTTTCTGTATAACTGACCTGATGATGCTTCCCACCAAAACCGATAGTGTATGATATATTTGTGTGGAAATTACAAATTTCTTCTTTTATCATTATGGATTTCCATGAAGTACATAATGATTGATTATCTACCTAATATATCATTTTTATTTAAGAGCATTAGTAGCTCATTTGATGATTTCCCATTCTATTCTGCTTTATTAGCAGAAGTAACACCTTTTCATCAAGCTTCTATAAGCATTAACCACTCATATTCTTTAGAAGGTAAGCAACCATAAAGAAGTAATTCTTGTTTTTCATATATTCCTACTTATTACCAGTTTCATTTGCTAGTACTGTTTCGTTCATTCCAAAGCAGATTCATTTACAGTGGCTATTGTTTCTTCAGGTACTTTTCACATTGTCATTGTTTGGTTTCCTCAATAAATGTACTCTATTTGTTATTAAATTAAATTCTATTACATCTGTGCTCTTCATTCTATTTACAAAGTTTCTTTCTACAAATGTAATTTTAAATGACTCTACCAAAGGTAAATTCAGAATTGAAAGCCTTAGAATTAAAGGAAGACATCTGTAGACTAATAATTTCAATGTTCCAAACTTCTCTAGCAATGGACCAGAATCAGCAACATTTGTTGTTATTTTCCAGTAAAAGTAAATAACTCATTCCATCACCCATCTGAGGCAGCGTGGTAACCCACAAAATAACACAAGATAATTGAATAATACTTATTCCCACTGGCAAACAGTACTCAATGCAGTTAGTGGTAACTTTTGAAAAGATGAGCATAAAATTTCAATAAATTTTGTGAATAGGATTAATTGATCTTACTCATAATTAGAATCAGATTTGTGATCCATAGTTATCCAATATGAAATCACATTCCCTTGCAATATGATATGAAATCATATTTTCTAATTTTATATTTTTCAGTTATTATAATTAACTTTTATATTAGGCAATGTGGCTTCTTGTACACAATTCCATATTATGACCAAAGACTTTGGCAACCAATTGAAATTTCCTGGCTTCTAAAACCTTGAGATTAGATAACTCTCCAAGTGCATTTACTGCATTTCAGTAGATGGATTACTTCATAAAGATTCAGCATATTAAAGAAGATGTAGGACAGGCAAACCCAAAGCACTAATGAACAAAGAGGAACATTGAACTCTGACAGCACTATCTTTGTTATGTGATAACTATAGACTCTATTCATTAGAAATGACAATAAATGATAATTTTTGTTAATAGCAAGATCTTAATCCCATCATTGACATGATAAAATAGATAATATCTTCATCTTACTGTATGGTTTGGGACCATATTAGCAACAAGTTCTTTGTATTTATCAAATATGACACTTTTGCTGGAAAAAACTTCTCTGATCTCATCCTCATAGTCTTATCTGTGGAGCTTTTACATTTCTTAATGCAATATCAAAGACAGTGGAAACACTGTGGAAATGTGGACAGTAAAAACTTGATTGATTTGATCAACTTTATGCCTTATATAATCACCCTAAGGATTTCTTTATTTGAATCCATAAAATTATGACTCCTCTATCCTGCATTTAGAATGTTGTGGACAGGTCTACTGTACTACATGAAGTTACAAAAGATGCTACAAATCATACCTAAATTTAGCCCTACATCTCTGTCATAAAATCACTTTAGTTTTCTAATAACAACGCTGATCTATGCTCAGCACTTCTCTCAGTGCTGGGCCTATTTACAGTATGTTAGAACTGAAGAAAAGTCTTGCTAGAAGGGTAAAAATTTTAAGTGCTTCATTGGAAATTTTTAATAATAACTGGCTAACATTAGCTCATTTGTTTTTATTTGAACAAGTTAAAGATATGTAGGGTTTGAGGGCATAGTCAGGATTTGCCCATGGGAATAGTTAAGAGCAATTGAGAGAGTAAAGATTTCTCTATATTCTTGGAATTTAATAAATTACTAAACTTGCATACAAATGGGAAAGGGCGGGGTTATTATCCAAATTAATTTTTTAAATGACGTACCTATATTTATATTTTATTGCTTATGAGAAATGGACATTTTGGTTGTAACAGTAGTAGTACTGTTAAAAATACTTCAACAGCTAAGGTAATTTCTCATATATGAGCTCCCACTGGAATCATTTTAGGAGTGCTATCATCAAAAGCAGACGCGCTATCCTCTTGACTATGAGGGAGTACCTCAGTTTTTGTTTTATTGTAGTCTACGTTAATTTATGCTGGTTATATTCAGTCTATTTTTTACGTGCGTTTCTGTCGGTAGGTCATACTCTTCTTTCTCTTCGTCGAGCTCTTCAGCTCTCAAGGGGGAGGGTTTTGAACCCCATAACGCCCCCGCTCACTCTTAACCACGCCCCAGCAGGGTTTCTAGCTCGACCAGTCACAAAAAAGGATTGATTCCGATTTGATAGAGATATGTTCAAATCTAGAGCAGAGCTCTTCAGCGGGGCGATATCGCTCCCCTGAGGGAGCGTTTTGATATAAATGGGGTGGCGCTAGAATTGCATTAGGAGACACTTGGACCAAAGATACCTTTTCAGTGAAAAAATAAAATTTTTATGAATAAATCATTAGCGTATAACTTTATCGGAATATTTGGAGTTCTAAATGTTAAAATCAAGAATAATGCTGTTTGAACTGGTTCGAAAGTTAGATAGAAACTCGAAGATTTCATATTTACAAATGAATAAGAAAAATATATTGAAGTCGTACACCATATTTTGTATTATTAAGATCTATTGATTTTAGTTTTACTAACATTTCAAATGAGAAGTATTCATCAATTAATCATTAATCATCAGAAACGGAAAATATTATCCGAAATGGAGCATTGAATTTTAAATAAAGCGTCCAAAGAATAATTTTTGGAATCGAAAGTTGGATTAAAATTCTCGGATTCCCAAAAAAGTTCCGATTATTCGTTCTATCTCTAATAATAAGACTACTGCGATGTTTTTCCCATCAAAGATTTAATTTATACCTGAGAGTAATAGAGTGCTTCACGTTACAGCTCTTATTTTATTATCAGAGTTTGAGTTTTTCTCTTGGAAATGTGTCTTAAGCGGGAAGCAGGGCGTCTTAAGTGTTATTTTTACCCTTTGTCTCGTGGGAAAGGAACCGGAAGAAAACCGCGCATGAAACAGGAGCGTCTTACACGATTTTTACTGTAAATGCTGATAACATTGCAGTCTCAAAATAGGTTTACTGTTACATATCTGTTAATACTGTAAGGAGTATTGAAAATTTCCGCCCCCGCATAATTAATAGCCCGATATCTCGTTATATTTGATATAATTCATCTGCACCATATTTCGTCTTTTATAATTGGAAATCAAAAAGAAAATATTTTATATTTCTCTTTTATTTGTCTTTAACCCTTATACATAGACGTTATGAGTTTACGCTATCAACATTATGGAGATTTTCGAAGAGTTACTGACTATGACATTAACTCACGGAAAGCTATACAAAAATTATGATGATAATAATAAATTTTTCCTTACGCAAGATAAAGTAATGATGAATTAATTTGAAGGAAATTCTCAATGGAAATATCGCGGTAACGGGAAAAATTCTCAGTTCTAATTTCATTGTGCTTATGTGAGGCCGGCTCCTGGATAGCCAACGTGTTGGACTTCAATGAAAGTTGTCCCGAGTTCGATTCCCGGCGGGAGCCCATGTGAGAAATGACATCGAAGTCCTTTTAACAATACTACTACTTTCTTGGGGACTATCTTAATTGTATCGCCAATTATGTTAGTTCGTTATCTTCTTTTGGTGCGCATCATACTATGGTTTTATTGCTTGGCAGCCCCATGCCTCATATTTAATGAATGAATATCCTGAGGAATTATGTTTGCCAAATTCACGGTTTACGAACATTTTGGAGTATGAACGACTTTGAGGAACAAATTAAAATTCCCAAACCGATGTTCCTGTGTTTAGTTTTCACTATATGATTCGTAACCGAAAGAAAATTTGCGACGTTTAAGAAAGTTTAATAAGTTCTCTCTGAATACTATGCCTCCTTTAATTTCTCCAAAATATAAACAAAAAAGTTTCTATTCCCTGGAAACAAGAATGTGTTTATTTTTCGATAGAGACAATTTGAAAGAGATTAATACTCAAACTTTGTGGCGTCTATAGTTCCGCAAAAACCGGAAAGAGTTTATAGAATCTCACATTTATATTAGAGTGGTACCTTAACTTACGATCCTCTCCACATACTAACTTTTGGTCATAATAACTTTTATCTTACTCCGTTTTGACATCTAGCTGCGATCTTTATTTCCAGAAGCAAACAGAAAAGATATAATGGTTAACTGGGTTTCGAAATACAAGCTTTTCGAGTTCTACGAACTTTGAACTGGAACGAATTACGTTCAGAAGTCGAGGTACCTAAATTTTCATTTCTCTTAACTCCTAACATTGCGCTTGGAAGATAATGACCGTATTAATAAAGGTCCTCAATGTTGTACTTGCGTGCATTTTAATGCGGATGTAGAGTAACCAAGGGAAAAGTTCCAACAGCGATTCGTATTCTCAGGACCTTACTAGTGAATCTTAGCGAGGGATATAAGATCGCCTTCATTTGAGATTTTAAAGTTTTGAAAGTTAGCTTTATATGAATGTATAATATGTATGTAAGTAAACTGCGATTGATACTTTGATTGCGATTGATATTTTTCGACCTTCTATGTGGGTGTTTCCCCGTAACATCGGTTTTTTCTTTTTATCTTTAGTTGCGAAGATTTATTTGTTTATTTACTTAAAAATTATCAGCATACAGCATGATGCAAATTACAACTGAGACAATAGAAAATAGTAAATAAATAAGATCAACAATTAAACAATTTTGTAAAAAATAAAAAAGAAACAAAATTACAGAATCAATCACGTGGATTAAGCAGATAACTCCGATAAGATAAATTACATGGATAAATCTCTTTCAACCATATTTAGGATTAATTTAAGAGGGGAAAAAATTATTTTTATCTCCCTCTTTAATTTAAAAATTTAAAAATATCGCTTAAATTTAAAAATTTTTATTTGAAGGCAAAGAGTTCAACATTGAAGGCATTCTGCAAATCAGTGGCCGTTATTACTGGTAGACGTGGAGTATTCGAAGAAAAGGTATCGAAGAGTTGTTCTTGAAGGATATATTTATTTTTCCCACACTCAACTCCTTTTTGATCTTAATTAATTTCAGTGCATATTGCATACGAGTGGAATAGAGGCCCGCATGGTCCTGGGATGTATTTGACGCAAGATGCGCAACCTAATGGAGACCTTGCTAACACTGGAGGCGCGGCAGTCCGCATTGCAATCAATAGGGGAAATTAGTTGAAGGTAATCTAATCAGGCAAACGAAGCCGCATCTTTTAAATGACAATTTTTAAGACTTCTTGGCAGCGCATATTTTGGTCACGGGGAAAAGACGTCACAGACACCGATATGGCTTTGTGGCCACTCCCCTAAATTGGCGCCAAACGCCACGTGCTTCCACCGGTCGATGGAAAACGCATTCCAAACATGGAAATTATTCAAGAAGCGATTCTTTACTGAATGATTTATGTCGAAGTTATTTTTGTTTTAATTTCAAGGAAAAGATTTCGAAATGCAGTTCAATGCGTCGCCGAAAACTGATTTTCCTTAGTCCGCAGTACAACTTCCGCATTGATACTGACCGCAGTGATTTTTCTTGGATTCGCGTACTGTATGCCGGAAAATACCGTTAAAATACTCAGCTGAACCATTCAGGAAAATATTTGAGGGAATTTTGTCGGGGATAAATTACAGTGTTTCCTGCTATCACATAAATATATTGTATATTATTAAAATATATTTTTGTAGGATGATGTATGCTGGGGAATACGTGTGCCCCAATACTGCTACGGTAGCTACGACCTTTCAGGAAAACTCTTGCATGAATCATGATGTATTTAAGGTATATAGTCAGTTTCCCTTACATCATTCTGGAGAAGTGAGGGAAGAAATGCCAAACAACCTCAATCCTCATTCTTCCATTTACGTCTCATTCCTCACATAGGATGTTTTTTTAGCTAATATGGAAGAGATGAAGATCCAACTAGCTGAATTCGGGCCGAATAATTTACTGACAGAGAAATGATAGCTAGCTAGAGTCTTTGAGAAGTTCGATAATCGTCGTTAACAAACAATTATTTTTATGATCCATTATCCCTAAATTATCGAGACATTTTCATTATTATAACTTACAACAATGATACTGAATAATATCGCTCGGTTTCGTTTTTGATCGAACTATTCTGAAAGCCTTGAAAATTGATTCTACTAACTTTACCAACGATCATCTATATCGTTAACAGGTTGGAAAAAACAAATCAACTCGGATGAATTTATGCTTTCATTTATGTTTCCCTTTTGTTAATGCTGAATTATACTTCTAAATAAAAGTGATATCTCATCTACATTACAAAGGTTTTCTTGCTCTCTTCAAGGAGGAAATATCTTTAAATTTTTCACATTTCGTTTAGGAACCCATATTTTTAAAACTATAAAATTTAGCTAATTGCTTTATTTTACTTAAAACTATCCAATAATTTCAAAATCTCAATTCCCTTTTTCCGAAGCTTTGCCTTAACGTTTCATAAGGTAAGGAAGATCGTATCTATCTGGTAATGATTTTGAGCGGCTTTTATTTTCCTTCTATTTCCACTTACCCAGTGCTCAACAGGTTTTCTTTTAGTGCTTTCGTCACAATTCCATCAGTATCACGGTTACCACTGCACGATCGACGACACGCCAAGTGACAGATGAGTTCCTTTCCATTGAGCATTGCGACAACTGAGTCCTTTATAAAGATCACCAGCTAAGCAATCAATTTAATTCTCTAAAAGAGATAGCATCAGGGTTTGAAAATCACACGTGAGAAATTACACTTATAAACAATTGTACCAGAGGAAAATCGCCAACCGATCCCCATAAAGCTCAACTAAAGATATTATATAATTATCATGTTCCAGCCTAGCTTTGTGGAATGGTGTCATCATGCAAAGAAAAAACACACTTTGTGAATTCACAGAAATTTATTGACTGCAACTAGTTTCGTCTATCAGTGCCTGATGATAAATGATCTGACGAAATTAGTTGCATTCAATATATTTCTGTGTAATTCACAAAGTGTGTTTTTTATTTGTAATATTGTGTATTATTTTAGAATATCTATATTATTAACAAGTTGTAGCATATTTAATTGTTCCAAATATAATATATTTTATATCAATTTTTGAAAATCGATACTCAATATTTTTAATAAATAATCGCTGAATAAGAATAACAATTATCGCCCCATCTTTAAACAATCTGGGTCTCAACCGGATCAAGTGGCAGCACACGTATTACAGTCATCTATCACCATACATACTCGTAATCATTATGTAATGAATACATCACAAGCTGTATTGCTTCTTAGGGAACTAAATTTATCATCGAAGTCTGAACTCATCTCAGCACTCTTTTCTATACTTGATTATGCCTTTTTAAATGGATTAACACTATATATTGCTTTATTCTATTCATTAGTTAGTCCATAATAAGATCATACGCTAGTATCTGCTCCCCATAAAACCGACGTCCCCAATTCCTCGGCGCCCTAGGCAATCGTCCGTCTCGCCCAAGTTTTGGGACGGCCCTGGGCGTGGACCCTAAAAATGGTTGACATCAAAAGGTTTGGGGTGTGGCGTAGATTGGGATAAGTGAGCTAAATTGATAGAAAAACAAACACGGAGAGAAGAAAGGGTTTTGATCGAAGTAATAAAGGAGATTGGGTGGGTCATATTTCGAGAGGAATGGCTAAAGAAAGTAATAGAAGGAAGTGAAAAGAAAGAGAGGAATACAAAGATGATATAAAATAGTGTTGTAAGCTACAGAAGAGTAAAGGAAGGGACGTTAAGATTTAGGGCACATGAAACTCTCAAAAAGTTGAACACTCGTTTATTTGTACTACGAAATTAGTGACCATATCAATACTCAGGGACATTTGATTCCTCAATTGGACCGTGTTTATGAACTCTCCACAAGTCCACTTTTTCGAATGTTTAGAAGTAGGACTTGTTCATGAGTGCTAGTTTTTTTGGTTCAGGAAAGAACTTTATACACAGAAAGTATACGTAGAAGGAATAGAAGTCTATTTATAATAAAACATGAAAATACTAAATATAATTCAATGTTTTGTTTGTTCTTGCCGTAGTGAAGCAACTGAATTTTCTATGGCCTGTATTGTATTATCAAATTCGATTTTTAACTCTCATAATTAATAATTCTCGGTCTGATATTTACGCCCAGGGCCTCTGATAGCTTAAATTTGCCCCTGTCAATAGAAGATCGTAAAGAACAAATTTTTATCCAAAGGTAAAAGTAGTTCCTCCTGTAATTTCTGGAAATCAAACGACATATATCTTCCTAAAACAAACTGTTTCTGAAACAGAAGTTGCGAACGTTGCGGAAGATTATGCATAAATAGACTTACTAGACTTAAGTTGTACGAGAAGTGAAATATTTGGGTTTGGCTTCAATTTGGATTTGGCTGAAAAACAACTTTGGCTCTAGTCGCATAACTTCTCGTGCCAAGTTAAATATCAATTTCTATCATTTGTGTAGAATTACTTAGTTTTCTGTTAGAGCTTGAAGACCTCCTCTGGTAACATATTCTATTTCTTTACTCCTCGGCTATGAAACGAATAATGAACCACATCCGTACTTCTTTCCTTAATTTTAACCTTCCATGATGATCGTCACGCGCGATATTGAAATATCATTAACGAAATGCAATCAATCTATTTGCAGAAAGATTTTTACATCAGTTTTGTCACTTGCTCGGCGAATCGCCTATCTTAAGGAGTCATCAAAGTGGATTTGTATTGGCCACTGTTTGAGAGCGTTGAGATAAGAAAGGGACGGAACAAAAAGTAATTCGGAATATATCGCGTGAAAGGGAAGAGATAGTCCGCTAAAGAGCTGCGGGATTCTGGGGATTTAGATCGGAGATTGTTAAATTGTCATTTGTTCAGGAAAACCGATGAATCATATTTAAAGAATTCATCATCAGGCTTTCCATAAGGAAATGTATAACACAATCATGATCATTAAACGATATGTTCTTATTTAGCAAGTATTATGGTGTTCCTATGGTTGTTTAAATAATTCATAAAAGATATCATAAAACTTAAAGATTTTTAAACATAAATTAGTTTTCTTCTGTGTACTTTTTTCCAGCTATCTCTTTCTTTTGAATTTTATACGAAAGGTTAGATGTGAGAAGAGACTCGTTAGATTCAATCTCGCCCCATTAACATTCATTTTATTATTACTACAAAACAAACCGGCATTTCTTTGAATCCCCTTTAACTTTCCAATTAAGCATTTATCATGTGGTTCCCGAACGCTATCCGCATATTCTAGGATAGGTCTTACCAAAGTTAGGCTAGGTAGCTTTGAAAGAACTTTTTCAATTAATAGCCTGAAAAAAAACATAGGGATGCATTTTGAAATTAAGTAGTAGCGTAATTACAAGGGCGACGTTGGGATTGAAAATCCCCTCTCTTATCTCAACCACCGATGAAACTAAGTTAATTATGCAAGTCTCAGATGAGAAACCAATTAGAAGTAACTTAAGGGAAAAATAAGAACACGAGAATGACCTAAAGGAAGAAGAGGAAAACACCAACAAAGAAGGGAGAAACCTAAGAAAAACTGCAGATAGTAAAAGTTAAAGGAATAGAAACCCCTCAGCACGACATGGAAATACAATACGTGACACAAATGCGGGACTCGAAAATCGATAAAATGCTATATAAGGTCAAGAAATATAAACATGTTCGAGGATTCCGGCTGAAAATAGCAAATCAATGAAACAAAATATCAACGAACTTGAGCGTGATTTTCATAGCTATGTTACTAATATTTAATGGGAAATGAAAAGTCGTTTTCTCAACTTTAATTGTTCAATTTTGCGTCGATTCATATTTAATTGATTTCGTCATCTATTATTGTAATTTTTCTTGCAAAAACGATCGTTGAAGTGTAATAACTCGAGTAATATATCATTACTAAAAATAATCTACAATTAACGACATGTAATATATGCAACAATAAAATGAAGATATCGCGAAGCAGAGCATAACAAATTGTCGAAACTGATATGAACTCTGAGATAGAGTGAGATCTTCTCTATCATTCTTTTCGCTGGAAATTTGTAGATAAAAAAGTCGCTATTCTGTCTTTCCTTTTATCATAGTCTTAAGAAGTAAACATATCGAAATAACAAGAAAGAAGTGTTTCCTCTCCCCTCTCACCGGTGCTATTAAAAAAATCCCTATTTTTCTATAATTAATATAATTCTACCTGGTAAACACTTGTAGAGTGAAATATGTCCAAAACAAGGTAACTAAGACGCTCTCTATGCCCGAAAAGTTGACAATCCTTCAAAAATATGATGTAATGCAACCAACATTACACAACCTGTTCGTAACGCTATCCCTCCTAAGACTTGGTCCTTCCAAAAGCGTCTTAAAAGGGTTTCAACGTACATATTCCTCACGACAGTCACCGCATTTCTTGAATATTATCAGAGGCACTCCTTCCTTTTTTCGAAACTTTATTGATTTTAGAGGTATTTCAGAGAAACTTGGAGGAAGAATTTTGGCAACAACGTTGTCCTCGGCTAATTAGAGAGTTTTCCACCGAGAGCTTGCTTATTCCTAAGCTAAGTTTTAACTGATTTTCTTAGAAAAAAACAACTAAATGGCGCATCTCCTGATAATAAGTAGTATAAAGGACCTTCTGCAATGTATCTACCTCGAATAATTTGAAATTAAAGGTCGATTTCATTCAGAGAAATTTCCTGCGAATGTTTCGCTTCCATTTATTAGCAAACTAAGTACAGTAAAACTAGGTTAAGACACTTTTCAGAGGACAGAATGAAAACCTCCTTACAAGCGGAATAGCGTCCTAACCCGTACATGAATTTCTCTTAGGTTGGAAAACGAAAGGGAAGAGATTTCTAGCTCTATAATTTTGAAATAAGTACCATTTACATCTAAATGATGATAACCTTCCATAGTTTACTTTATTTGCCACAGTTATAGACTGGTTTCTAGAAAATCAGCGATCAAGGTTTATTCGCACATGTTCGACGCCCTGATGTTGTCTAAACGCCAATTGGTTGGTAGGCTTTTTTATCTTATTGTGCCGCAGAGTTGCAAGTTAGTGTACCGCGATATCAAAAGGCTGAGAACCATAGGTATAAGGAGCTTCACCGAAAGACATCTCCGCGCCCTCTTCCAGCTGATTGAGGAACTGCGTTCTTACGTCACGCGGTGATGTAATCAGCTGTCACCAGTTCAATCGCATGTTCCTTTGGCTCATCAAGAGACGCCCAGATGACCGAGGTATGTGGTGCTTCCCTATTTAGCGCTTCTCGATCGTCGTTTTTCTCCTCTGGTGGCAGGAAATGCATCTTCGATAGCCTTCCTATGAAATACCTCAGTCCTGTTTGAAGCTCTCAAGGTAACCTTTGGTCACTCCATGACTTTTCAGTCAGTGACTTCCACCGATATCATTCCTAAAAAAATTTCGAAACGAAAAAGAAGAGTTGACCACTCGGTGTTTATTCCAGAAAAAAATATAATTTCCATTTCATCGTCGAGCGTTGAGGCTATGACTGTAGATGTCCCTTTAATTCATGTTGAATGAGTAAATGGACTGCATGCAAACCTCAGATGTTGATTGGAGATCGTCGATGATTCCAACACTGGATCAATCCATTTCCTCACATTTATCAACGCAAAAACACAAAAGAATTGAGTTTGATTTTACTTAAGAAGGGAATACTGCGATTGCGGAGCTGCTTGGGATACTGAATTCTTGTCATTCTTTCACGAAACATCGCGCGGTGCAACGAAGTACAGAGCAATAGAAAAGCACACAGATAGACATAGATAGAGATGAAATGTAGAATGAAGAAAAGCACATAGATTGAGATGAAATTTAGGATGAAGAAATTCAAAGCACATTAAAATCTGGTTAAGACGCTTTTCGGGAGACCAAACGAAAACAGACTTATGCGGGATACCGTCATAACTGATTTGTGTATTGCTGGTCGCCATGCATAATATTTTTGAAGAATTGTCTGCTTTTCACAAAAAGAGAGCGTCTCAGTGGTTTAATTTTGGTTATTTTTAACTCTACTTAACAAAAGAAATTTTTACCTGATAAACAATTAGGCAAGAATAATGTAAACAATTAACCCAAGGTTATACAAGAAGTGAAAAATTGCGACTTGGCCGGGACTCGAACCCGGGTCTCCCGCTTGCCGGGCAGGTATTCTATCCATTAAACTACCGAGCCGCGCAGATTCACTTCTGTAAACGGGAGCTTATTTACAGAAGTGAATCTGCGCGGCTCGGTAGTTTAATGGATAGAATACCTGCCCGGCAAGCGGGAGACCCGGGTTCGAGTCCCGGCCAAGTCGCAATTTTTCACTTCTTGTATAACCTTGGGTTAATCGCACAACTTCATGTGCTAAGTAAAAAATTACATTTCCATCGTAATGTAAACAATATTCGATTAATTGACAGAGGCGTAGGATTAACTATAGCAGTACATTTGGGGACGAGAAAAACCCGACTTAAAAACGAGTAGCACAGCGCCTTAAGTTGTATTTTTACCAATTAAAAGTGTTAAGTATGAAAGTGACCAGAACAGGAGAAAAACCTTGTATAAAGGGGTATGGCGTCTTAAGCGGGAGCGTTTTAATCGGATTTTACTATATTTAAATGAAAATTATTTAAATGAAGGAACTATTTATTTTGATTATGTATGAGAGTAGGAGGAGGGGATAAAGGACAGTACTTTTTTCTATCCATTTAATGAAAAGATTAGCGCTATGAGAGCATAAACTCTTACATTAGCACAGTAAAAATATTAAATCGAGTTCACCGCAAAGCTGTGAACCCCTCGCCGATTGAGAATCAATGGATTACAGCATCTCTCCCTATTCGTTAAGGCCAACTTCTTTATTACTGTGGAATACATACTTCAAAATTCTCTCTCCTCATTAAAGAAAAGTTTCACGAAGTCACGGACGCTTAATTGAATGGCTCTTCATTTTGAATGGACTGGGAGAAGCGAGGTTACTCTTCACTAATAGGTTCCCTAGATGTTTTATTTATTACTGTTTCAAATATCCAGTTAGCCTCTACGTCTGGTGGCAGTCTGTTACATACATACAAGTAAAATACTTATATAGTTGTCTTGTCATCATCTTGTTTTTCTATTTTCGGAGTTCGTGACAAGTCTTTAAGCCACGATGAAAATCCTCGCAATACTACACCAAGTGAAGAAATCCCTAATTTCTTGCAGAAATTAAGTCTCTACAGTTAAAAAAAAACCCTTGGTTTTTTCCTTACCTTACCTTCAAATTGGAGGAATTTTAGCGTCTACAATTTCATCATTTTGTAGTTCAGGTTGTCGGGTAGGTTTAAAAATTTACCAAAAATAAAGTATTGATCGCTCGTTACTGTAACTACCGGGAGAATCCCTCGTTAGCTTCCTCTTCTAAGAACATCGCTTGCTCTGAAAATGTTTGATGTTTATTTATTGAATTAATTCTGAGAAACGCATTCTAATACATATACATTTCATAGAAGAGAAAATGGGATGTGGGTACAACGTAGGTAAAGTCGGTTGCACGAGTTTTATACATGAAAACAGACATAAATATCTATGTGGTAGTAAATGTTAGTTTTTTTTATTTTTAAGAATAAGTACAATTATGAAGTATCGTAAAAACTCTGTGAGACATTTTTAAATCTTGGGGCATTTCTTTCCTAACTAAGAATAAATAAAAAGACTTGTTACGAAATGAAAAGGTGGTATTTATGTGTCATCTCATGAAAATGACCCCCGCCTTGACATCATAGGCCGCAATAGAGGATGTGGAAGGCCGCATTCGGCCCGCAGGCCGCAATTTTGACATCCGTGGCATATATCATCATTCCTGACAGCAGTAATGGAGAATGGGTCATATCCGAAATGAGAAGTTCTGTTTACACAGGAATCAGTAATGATCGTGATACCATGAGTCAGATTGCACTTATAATTCCTTCGGTAACAAACACCGAGCGTTTTCTTAGCTTAAATGCAGCTTAAAAACGCGATGGAAGGAATTCTCTAGATATTTCACAGAATATCTTCGTGACATTGGCATTCTAGAGTGTGGGTCAAGGTTGGGTGATAACTCCAAAAGAATGAATGACTGAAATTCTTGTGTGCAAACGAAGGGAAATCGACCTCGTTGCCAGATCACAGTTTATGTTTCAGCTTTCTCTAATTTTACATCAATTTCCCAGTGTACAGTAAAACCTGTTTAAGAAGATCCTTCTTAAAACGCTATCCCGCTTAAGATGAGGTTTTCTCACGGTTCCGGTACCTCTCGCATTAAACCCATGATGTAGATCCCACTTAAGAAGTCGCTCTGCTATCCTCTTAACACACGGATTTTTCCTGTCCTCAGTACTGTAATCCTCTACAGCCAATCGTTCGCCTCTTTCGATATACTAAAATATTTTTACGTTAACTATATCGCCGTCCTCTCTCTGTCTCTAGAAGTTTCGTTCACTTGGTCTCTTGGCAAACCTAACTGTAGTCAATCCTCCGTCTCAGTTCATAGGCCGAAAATCGTTCAAGTTATCCTTCCCTAATTGTGTACCTCGTAAAATTGGCTTCAGTTTAGAATTAAATGACAAAATTTAAGTAATTAAGCTCTCTTTGTTCGAAAACAAAACAATTATTTAAAAATATGAGTAAGGCAACCAGCACTGCACAACCCGGTTATAATGCTATCCCTCTGAAGACGCTGTTGGTCCCATCAAAGGCGTCTCATCCGGGTTTTACTCTATATTATTTCCGCGCACAGCTCGAGTGCTGTTAATTAGAGACCTCCGAAGTAGACCCCAAGGGGTTCGTCGCGATGTTAAGGGGTCTTCTAGGGATCGATGGAGACATCTGTTAATTTAGACTGCTGCTTTACACACACAGACACGCCCCTTTTCAAAATATATGAGCATCAAAGATGCCATGAAAGCCCTGCTCGTGAATTAAATCCGCTTAGCTTTGTTTGACATGTTTTGGAAAGAGCCTCAACCCTTAGTAGTTGTTCCAAATCCCTAAGAATCAACATTCGAGATTCTATCGCTGGGTTGTATTTGAAAGATATACTTGAATGATATATAGACCGTAAAATATTGACGTACCTGTAAAATAATCTACTAGATCATCGTCTTGTATAAAATAATAATCTTAAATATACCATTAATAAATAATTTCCTTTTTTAATTTTCTTGTGCAATTTGAAAGTATTAACTTCCCGTCAGACTAAAAATCGGTCAACAGAACAGTGAGGCACAATTCAGATAATGCAAATTTGGAATAAATAATACAAATTAAAACACCTCACGTATGAAAATGGGCACTTAACAGTAGTGTTTCTCTGGAAACACATAATATAAAGCCAATAAAGTGAAAAATAGGAATGAGACAAGATGTTTTAATAAGGAAAACAATTACATTTTCTATAGTATACACTAAAAGAAAAGTATCACAAAAAATTAGACAATAATTTATTATATTGATGATTGTCCTGATTCGAAATTTTTCGTTAAAACCATCTCTAGATGTACAAACAGTGTGATCCATATTCTAAATATATTCCACAAATATGGCACGATATAATCCAATATACGTTTATCTGGCGAGCTGTGAAATTGCGAACAATAAAGAAATCCTATATTTTTTATTTGTTAGAATACAATCACAACTATTCATATCAAATTTGTTAAATAATAATAAATATAATAAAGAGCACGTAAAAATTACTGAATACACTCCATTAGCATTAGAAATAAAATTCTCTGGAAACAAGAAATGGCTGCGATATTTCCAATTGACACATCTGTTACAAGAATTACAACAAAAAATTTTACAAGCATTTCATAAATTCAAATCTTAACAAAAGTATACACGCGGAATTGTGAGGAAAATGCAATTATGAAGAAAACGCGATATTATTACCGAAAAAGTTCGCCTCATTAAAATCGTAATTAAAATTTTATTATGACGTTTCGAAAGGATTGCCTGAAGTGCCTCACATATCAGCGCAACCTACATCATGTCTTCGGAATTGAATACCTGCTTACATTTAAGCTCTTGTATTCGTATTTTTACAACTTCACACAAACTCAATGATATATAGTGGAATCTCGGCTTGCGAACTTTCATTCTATTGTTATATTCCTATTCGGAAGTTCGTATCTCAAAAAGGTCGTATATTTTAAGCCAGTTGATTGCATTCTATGGTAAATCAATCATTCAGTTTTGTCTCGGAAATCTTGAAAAAAAAACGTTTATATAGTATTAAAATTATTTTACTCATCAGATTCTTAGTTTTCCACTGTTAAAATATTTCCAAACGTTAGAATAATCAACTTCATTGCTGTAAATAAAATGAACACGAGACAAGCTTAGTGCGAGTAGCAAGTCTCTCCCTCTCTATAATAGGTATCTCAGTAGCTTCACCCTCTTTATAAAAGGTAATCTCATTGAAATCACATTATTTACTTTTAATTTTCCAATAGAGAAAGATTAAAGCAATGCTGGTAAAATTTGTCAAATATTGTAAATTGTTGTAGACTGTAAAATCAGTCAAAAAATTGCATCTGGGATTGGTTTCTTCAGTGGCCATCTATATGCGCTTCTGCGTGTAAATTACAGTACCCTGGATTGTAAAAGCACCGCGATTCGTATGTAAAAATTCATTTTTTACCTCATAATGGAGTACAAAAAGAGCTCCTTTGTCGGAATGTTCATATGTTAAGCGGTTCGTATGTCGAGGTACCAATAGATTAAGTTTATTAAATTATAGACACAAACCTATCGTCTGCTAGATGGTTCTGCATCTATGTTCCAGACATTTATCATAGAAGCGATAAGACCTTCACCTCTTTGGCCCCTCACACAAAAGCAGGAAGGCTTTCCGGTCGCCTCCAAAATGCACTTTGCTTATTCCAATGATCTTTGACTCCGTTTGTGCCTCCACAAGCACTCTTCGCATTATACTATTATTTCCGTTTTCTTAAAGGAGACTCGGTGTGACTGGCAGTATAGTTTCCAACACATGGAATGAAAACACAGTAAAACCTGTTTAAAACGCTCTCAAGAGAAAAAAAGGTGTAGAAACTAAATTGATTGTGAACTTAACGTGCATTTCTGATCAAAGTTACTGACATCTGATAAATTAAATAAATAAAAAATATAAATAAAGAAAAAACGTTTATAACGATTAATTCGTAGTTTTCTCTCGGTCCTGATACCTTTCACACTATATGCATAATTAAACATCGCTTAAGACGCTCTGCAATCCGTTTATAAGGTGGATTTTCCCCGTCTCTCATTTAAATAATTTGTATTTAAATACAGTAAAACCCGTTTAGAACGCTCTTTAGACGTTATCCCGCTTAATGCGAGATTTTCTCACGGTCCCTTTTAAATTATACGCATGGTGAAAATAAGAAATTCCTAATTCCCTAAGGCGGATTTCCCTGTCCCTATATGCACTGCAACCTGCTACAGCTTCAGTCGGTAGGCAATATTGTGTACATCATTCTTACCTAATTTTTTATCTTGCAAAACCCTTTCAAAAAGAGTGAAATTTGACCAAAATATCTAACAAATAAAAACGTTCTCTTTTTAGCAGACCGTTCTTAAAATACATTACGAAAAGGCAACCAGTGTTACACAACAATAGTTCGCGGACTCTGTAGATATCTACAAGTGGCAAGTGGCAGTGGCAAGTAAAGCAGAAAAAAGAAGATTCCTTTTCGTTTTTAAGGTGTAAAGTCCTTATTTAAAAATTAAAGTGCCAAAAATACACTTCCTTTTTAGTTTTCAAACGCAAAAGAAATTAAACTTGGTTTTATGACGCCATCCCGCTTATAACGCAATTTTCGCCCTGAAAAGCATCTTAGCCGGGTGTAATTTTAAATTTCGATTTCAGATCTTATCTTTCGGAATTGAGACAGCAATAATCACGAGTTAATAAAAAATTCCAGAAGATAATTCGGAGAAGGAGAAATGAAATCGCCGTCCGCCGAAATAAGTGTCGAAAAAAAAGCTCTTTTTGGTGAACGCATCGATCGGCAGGCGCCATGTTCCGTGGGATGTCACGTGACCCGTGATAATCGAATGGGATCTTCTTATCAAACGGCGGAGGAGAGTTATGATTAATTAGCGGATTTCACGAGAATACTAAGCGGTGAAGATATGGATGAAAGAAGACCCTTTTTTTGCTTCTTACGACCGCATTTTTAATGCTTTTTTTGGGATATATTTTATGAGCGTTACAATTCGTTTTCCCTTATCCGAAATGCTTGGAACCAAGGTTGATTCGGATTGTGGGATTTTTTAGGATTTTGTAATGATAATGCTTGGTAATTAATAAATGATAATTTGAAAATCAAGATATCTAATAATCAGCGTTGTTTATATATTTATCCATCCGATGTCAGTAACTACCGTAAGAAATACATGGAAGGAATTTTTGGACCTAAACTTCACCACAGATAGAATTGTTTAATTTGGAGACTTTTGGTAGAAAATGTCTCCTTTGGACATTTTCTACCAAAATTCTCCTTGGTTTGCCTCTGGACGACTTGAAAATTCCCTCATATGGAAATGTATCTAAAATTCATTATAATTGATCGGAGCTTTTCTATTGGAGAATTTGATGGTTAATAATTTACCTTAGAACTCGAAGCAAGTACCTCATGAAAGCAAATTGAATAAGGATTCTTCTTTTATTCGTAGAGTATCGTTTCCAATTCGAAATTGCGAGAATTCGGACAAAAAGTACGACAAAATTTATGTAATATTGCATGTATAAACAATACATCCCTCTGTTGACTAATGAGATTGTTCAACTGGACCCTTTGACGGAGTAATCCGTTAAATATAATCTTAAATAATAATGACCGTTGTGTTTATATATCCATTTATTCAATGTCAGTAACTCCAGTAAGAACTACATGGAATCAATTTTCGAAAATTAATTTCACGCACTGCCAACAGAGATAGAATTATGAAATTTGTAAATTCGTTAGAGGTCCATTGGACTATTGAATTATGACTGCTAGGCTTTTTTTATTGTTTTTACACTTTCGTTCAAAATGATGAAAAAGTTCTACAAAGATGTCTGTAGTTTATCATTTACATTATTTATTTATTTACATATTTCTATCATTATCAGTACACAGTTATAATTTTTTTGTAGTAATAATTTTACTATCATACATATAAAATGAATAGAAAGGAACAGCAAATTATGGAATGAAAATGAGGAAACATCCCTTAGAAAGATGGATTTAGTTCGATTCATTTTTCTTTGGTTTTCGAAAAGCAAAATTTACTTTATATCAGTCTTCAAATAATTGCTTTAAAATCAATGCATTTTTAATTCCCCGGCAAAAAAGATTGACTCTTGTTTTTTGCCTAGTTTAAGGTTTGTGTTTAACTTAGCTCATACAGCACAAAAAGAACTTAACTGATGGTAGCAGACGGAAATAAACAGTGCGTGCTTCGAAAGGAATCCATATTAGGTGTAAGATAAAGGGAGTTTGAATCGCCGGATCTGAAGAGTAAAAGGAAGATCTCATTTCAGTGCCAGAGTTAGGAAACTCATAAAAATAAATTCGAAAATGTACGAAAAAACTAATAATATGGAATATTTCAGGAAATCCTTTTTCTTCGATCATAGTAGCAATAGAGCTCGTTATTAGCAATAAATACCAAGGAGTTATACATAGCAGTAATTTATCGATCAAGGAGTATATTCTAGATTCAATAGGAAAGGCGAATAGATGCAAAGATTAACCAGTTGAACTCTGAACATCGAGAGTCATAGAAACTGCTTGTTATTCCCTTATTCGAACATGTCTCTGCAGCGCGGTTTGGGATCCACACGAAGTAGGATTGGTAGTAGATTTAGATCTGGTGCAACGTAGAGCAGCTCGTTTAGTCAGTGGAGATTTCATGTTTGGCAGAGGCGTTACGGCTATGATAAAACTCCTCTAATGTTACCTTGCTCAGCATTAATCTAACTCAGAAAATCTATTGCGTAGTATCAAATTTTGCATAAGGTAGACTATGTAGAGAAACAAATTTAACTGTGCGATTAAAAATAAATTAAGTGCCCAAGTTCAATTAGAGAAACGAAGAATTGGCCGCAATGACAGCTGAAAAATGTATCATGTATGTAAATTTTAAAAATCTCTGTAAATGTTTTATAATTTATGTAGATTTGTATTAATAAGATTACCTTTACGAAAATAAATGCGACATACATAAGTAAACTAGGATTCATATTCCGTTGTAACTAGATGTCAGCTGTGTTCTAATTTTGTTGCATACGTTGTAAAATTTAGCAAGGTGTTGTTTTTATAGTAATCTTTTATTGTTGCAGGTGGCTAGATTATCTGCTGTAATTTTCAATAATTTTATATAGATCA
Source organism: Pachydiplax longipennis (assembly GCA_036926295.1). Lineage (NCBI taxonomy): Eukaryota > Metazoa > Arthropoda > Insecta > Odonata > Libellulidae > Pachydiplax > Pachydiplax longipennis. Next base: position 7,726,695 of record JAVFKF010000044.1, on the reverse strand, counting down.
TATTTAGTAGTATTGTATGTAATAATAATGACAATTACTTTTTTAGGGTGACTTTTAGCCTTTCTGAGCCACTCTCACAATTAACCATTATAATACAATACAAACATTCATGGAGTTGAACTCGGGACCTCTGTATTGCTAAACTACCATTTTAACCCCTAAACCACTAAAGACGGCGATGTGGTAGTATGTAGTATTGTGTTACGTTATTATACACTATTCTATGGTAGAAGTTGCACGGACAAATTGTCCAATTACTGTAGATGTAATGGTAGTAATAAAATAATAATAACAACAAAGCCTCAAATTCTCCAACTGTGACCTAAGTGAGTTCAACATGACAATTTCAAAAATTCTCTACGTGATAGATGAAAAGATGATAAGAAAGATTTGAAAAGATAAAATGATGTGAAAAGTTTGATGAGACTAGAAAACGAACTGAGAACTTTCATCTTCCGGGAGATTCAAGATTTCTCTAACTATATAGCTCAACTTTTACTGGATAAACCCTTTCTTTTCACGATTTTCCGGATTGAAAGCTTCTCTTAAACTCTAGAATTTAGTCATCTAACGGAATAGTTCCGAATCTCGGCGAAGTTACGACTCCTTCGATAAGATAGCTCTTTCTTCCATTTGTAATCATTTGCTTGGCCTTGCTCTGATAATAGGAAATCTATGGAGATACAAATGATGCTGAGTAATGGCACTCATCTCGATACATTGAATTCTGTGGAATGTGATATTCATGAGACCTCTTTTTTTGAAGCGATGGACTTGAAAGTTGGAGACATGTTTTGCAAATAATAATAATCATAACAATACCAATAAAAATAATGATATTTCTAGTACGATTTCAAAGTATTAAAATTCTTAAGACTAACAGGCGGTCGACAGGACGGCGATGCTCCATTGAGACAAATACGTAATTGGGATTCATAATACAACAAATTAAAGCAACTCATGTTTTATGTATGAAAAGGGATAATAAACAGAATGCTTTTCTTTGAGCACAAAATATAAAGCCAAAATAAGTGAAAATACAAAGTGAAAACTACAAAATAGGTGAAATGTACAAGATGAGTTAAAATTAAGATAAATAGAAAATAAAAATAAGTGAAAAATAGAAATTGAAGAAGATATATGAGAAGAATCACAAGGAAGGAATTACATTTTCTGTACAAGGAAAGTAAAGAATCACAAAACGTTAAGCATTAGCTCAATCTGGATAACTGTCCTTCTGATTAGAAGTTCGTTCTTAAAACAACTTCGAGATGTACAAATAGTGCAATACATATTTTTATATTAGCAGTGTTGTTGGTTTTAAGTTACTACGACATCTAATGCCATTTTGCACTTGGACTCCCACCGGGAATTGAACCCGGGACCGCTTTCGTTACAGTTGAACGCGCTGCCCACATGGCTATCTGGGAGCCCAACATATTTACGTATATTTCACAAATAATAATGATTGCTTCAACCAGTTATTATTACATTCACTCGATTCTTCTACACATTTAGGTCTAATCATGCGGAGATGATGAGTAGAAAAAACAGGAATTTTCGCAGATTGAAATAATATTATACGTAAGATCTTTGAAAACCAATTTACAGAACGCTTGTAATAATAATTAATAATTTCCTTTGAGCAATCTTTTTCAAGATAAATAATCTGGAATTTCTGCCAAATCTTAACCAAGTCACTTTCCCACTATTTAATACTCAGATATCAAAGGTTTAGCATAACTTGTTCTAGAGGCAACAGAAATAAGTTTTTTGTTTTTACTATCAAATTTAATTAAACTAAAGGCGATTTTATACATAAGGGAGTTAAAAGTCTCCCAGAAGACGCCACAAAAGTCTTGTTTCCAAAAAAGATATTTGTTGCACCTTATTACATTGTCGCGCGCGATATCTTGTTAAGACTTATTATTATTAGATTGTTGTAATAGTGCTGAGCGACAATATTGCTCGCTTTTCTTGTAGCTCGGACTGATTTGTCTTTTTTTGTAATGTCGCTAGAGGTAAATTGAAAAGTCGCGAAACCGAGAAAATATATCTCCAAAAAATAAGCTGAAATAAAAAGCTACTTGAATTTGCCCTTATAAATATGACATAAGTTAAGATATTACATGAATTAAATATATAATATTAATTCTGAGTTTTTAGGCAGTAAAATGATGCGATTTTGATTTCTCAATAGGTCAAACATGTCATGTTTGTAGTGGAGGGTAACATAAAAATAAGACTCTTAAGAACGGAAAAAGTCGCAAGAACTGGCGAAAAAATCGCTAAATTGGCAACAACGATTTTAGAGTTAATTCAGAGATGGTTAAACATGATCCCAGGAAGCTCTCAAATGATTACATTTATTATCTTCATCAGTCATTCTCAATCCGATGTCAGGTGTAGGCCTCTCCAAGAGCTTTCCAATTCTTTCTATTTTAAGCCTATATTTACTAAATAACTCATAAGTACACTATGATCTCTCTGTCCTTCGGCCTTTTTCTTGGTCTCTTCGCATCTCTTGGTGTCCATTGCTGAACTGCTTATACCCAACGGTTGTAGTTTCTCCTTTCCACGTGTGCTGCCCACATCCATTTTAGTAATCTTACTTTATCTATTATGTCTGTCATCATCCTCGCTCAGGTGTTGCGTTTCCTGTCCCTCCTTGTGATTCCAAGCATACACCGTTCCATAAGTCTTTGCGTTGTCTGAAGTGGGTTTTTACTGAGTTTAACACCCAAGTTTCACTTCCATACGTCAACACTGGTAATATACATCGATTGCAGACTTTCCTCTTCAATACCATTGGCTTTTTTACTTCAGAATACGTGCATTCCTTCCGAAGGCATTCCAGCCAAGTTTAATTCATCGATTCAATTAACCCGAAATTCCCTTGTTGTTACCAGTTTTCCAAAGTACCTGCATTATAAGCAGATATCCAAGGATTGGTTCTTGTGCCGCAAAAGAATTATACATCACCTTTGTTTTGTTTAAGTTTATCCGGAGTCCTATCTATTGCCCTGCCAAATTCAGTTATTTAAGTTTTGACGCTAAATCTTCCCCGTTCGTTGCGAATCCATTAAACGCGAATGAGTACTCCCCATTTATCCGTAGACCCTTCTCCTCCCAGTCAAGAGTTAATTAATTAGCATTAATCCTTTCCTAATTCTTCTCCCCTATTGATATGTCAAAAAAATCTCCCTATTATCTCTCGTATATCCATCCTTGAATTAATTCTGCGAACAGATATTCAAGTAATTTGCGTTGATTCTTGCGCATTAAAATCATACGAGAGATCAAAGTTCGCAAAAAACGCCGGTCTTCGATTTTTCGCGAAACTCTTCAAATTCAAGTCAGTGCTGAACCAATAACCATCAGATAAACTATAATGCCATGTTATCATGATGATCACAGTTTAGTATTTGCATACTTTTCATAAATAATGGCGGAATCTTAAGTTAGAAAAAAAATTACCTAAAGCGAGGAAAATAAAAGGGCATCGATGTATAGGGTCTAACTTATACCACGGTTTTAAACAAAAGCACGTTTGAAGGAAGAGATCATCATTTTTTAATTCCCGATCAGAATTTCAACCACATTCACCCGAGATCTATAACTGACATTCATTCGCTCTGTATTTGATCCCACCGTTGTCTGCGGTTCATTTTCAATTATCGATTCATCTCTTTGGTTAATTAAATGGGTGTCACTATGAAACTTTCCAGTCCACAACTATCCTCTCCTCTGCCAACATCTCAAGCACTTCCGTCTTTTCTTGAGTTGAAGAAGCGAATATGTTCTGGAGATAGTTAAAGTATTAAAGCAGAGGAGGAGGAAGTGGGCGTGTCTGTTACTGGCAGGAAACGGATTGCTAAAGAGGGATATTTGAAGGTAGAGAAAATACAGACAAAGGCTATGGATGTTGGATAATATAAAGGGCGGGATAAGTTATGAAGAAGTGAAGGAAATGGTAATAAGCAGTGAATGCTAGGATACATTAAACTGCCGATGGTTGAAATAGGGGGGTGCTTGGCTTTCGGGTGCAAGATATTTCCCTCCACTTATTGTTCTTCCATGTTAAATCAAATATAATCGACTTTTTAATTGAAAAAATAGGTTACTAGTTGATCGTTATCTTTATTTGATTTAGTCATTCGGGTATTATTACAATTATGGATTGAATAGTGAATTCCCCACCATAAACTGAATTTAACTTATGTAAATATACTTAAAGATGTACAACTATCATTGCATACTTCTGAACCTTCTGCATTACATGGATCTAAATCTCATTTGATCCTTCTGAATAATCAAAAATAAGATTAATCGCTCAACAATTTTTAAAATCCATCATGATAGAAATGTGGCTAAAAATATGAATGGAATGCCTAAAAAAACTCGATGACATTTTAGAACTTTTTCAAAAAATACCCTCAGAAAATAGATTCTTCTAGTTTTGATAATGGCTTTAACAACTTGCATGTAAAACTTTTAACCTCAAGAGGCTTTAGTACGCCAACCGTGATTAATTCATGGCTGAACAAAAGTAATTTTAATATTTTATTCGAAAATTAATGAGCTCTCAGCTTCATTTCATGTTTATTTTTTTCATATATTTGCAAATCTTTAGGATGAAAAACACGAATTGCAGTAATAAGTAGAATCACTCCTTGGATCAAAGTTGCCCTCTATATTCCTTGCTCGGGTCCAGTAAATCCATTGCTTCCTTCGCTGGCGTAGCTAGGTGAAAGAGTTATGATGATAACTTTAAAATATACGAAGATGGAAATTCCTCCAGGCCATCGATTAAATTTAAGGTTATTTATGAAAGGACAACGAGAAAAACTTTTTGAATAAGAGGTCGTTTGCTAGTAACTACTGTACGAGCGTTTGGATTTCAATTATACGAGGCAAGTTCTGAAAGTCCTTAGAACGAAGTCTTACCTAATGAGACATGTTTCATCTACAATGAAACGAGAGTTACTGTTGTGCAGCATTATTAATGTAATAATAAATTCTAAACAAGTACGACAATGAGATCTAAAAATAACTACACGAGGACGACAGTATGAATGTCTTCCGGAATCTTAAGCTCCGTTATACACGAATGTCTTTGGAGATTGCCAAGGAATATTTCGTAAGAGAAAAGACTTAAATGGTGGGAATAATTAAGCTTCAGAATACGGCTTATCATGGTCACATCATTCGAAAAGGAAAAGTCATCGATTACAATCCATAATAATTGTGTTGATAAAGTGTATCACAGGATTCGTAGGGAAGGAAGGATGTAAATTAACTTAAAATTTATATTTATAAATATTACCTCAAAATCTCTCCAAAACATAACTATCTTTTGATACTTTTCGGAATTCTAATTTCAAGTTGTATCAGATATATACGAATTTAAATTTTACAATTGTTTGCAAGGAATTTTATGGGTAAACACAAATTTAAAGTCGTTATAAAGATTCTTTTGAGCATTGTGTTGTCGAGCATAATTATATTTACTATAAATGGTGATTCATAAGCCAAGTAGATAATTACAGCCATTTGCACTTGACAAAATGCATATTTTATCGAAGAAATTTGTAATTGTGTAAGTACTACATCCAGTTGTTTTTTCTTTAAATTTTTCGGGCTCCTGAGAGAGTGAGGCCGTATGCTATAGCTTGTTTAGCTATAGCTTTACGTAAACCCCGAATTGCATAAATTATTCTCCACCCGCTAGAGAGATGAAGTATAAGCCCTTAATTTTTTTCTGAGGAATATAAGAGACTACTAGGGCCAGTTTTGCAATTAGATAAATATAGGCAGGAGCCCAGAGACCTATGACTTGGTGGCGATAAATTTTGAAAACTAACAAAGCAATCGTATCTAAAATGCAGAAAATATTGCATCCACGACATGCGTAGATTAAGCTATCGAAAACTCCCCAAATCTAAAGTCCAAAAGTCAATTTTTCATACTCTGTATTTTATATAGTAAATTAGCCAATTTAAGAAATGATAAGGAATCTTCTTTAGTTTGTTTTACTGTAGTTAGCAAGTATCTAGAGAATTTGCCAACTACTGGTGTATTATACTAGCTGCCTTCTTGTTACACATTTTAGAATTAACATTTCCAACGATACGTGGTGGAACATATCTATATTTTAATGAAATAAAGAAATAAAACTTGACTAGTTCTATTCCATATGAAGCTCAGGTTTTCTGTCTTAATTTTATTTAAGTGCTCTGTTTTTCGTATAGAGAGAGAGAGAGAGAGCGTTTTCCTTTTTTTCTTAACTCCGGTAATTTTTCACTCTATAATGAAGGAATTTGTATCAGATAGATGATTAGGGAAATCTAATCAGTTTTTGGTCTTTCGACTGAGGCGAAGGAATGGCTACAACGGGTTGTAGTGCATCTAGGGTCTCAATCGGCATCGTCTTTAGTTCTGTATTTATTCAACAGTTGTCAATAACTTCGAGAAGAAATGCTCGTAAACTTAATAATCCATTTCGTTTGATTACATTTTTCCTTTTTAAAAATTTGATGAGATATAATGGCGTTTGAATGCGGGAGGAGTTCCATAAGAAATAGAATTTCATGTAAATATTTGGATGAATCGATATTTTGTCTCAGACTCAAAATTGCGGAAAATCTGACGAATAATTCTTCTAAATATTGTATTTTTTATAAATTGCGTAAGGACTGATGGTGATTGTAGAAGTAGTGATGGCCATGTATGACCATTCCCTCACTGAAAAAGGGATAAATAATTTATTACCGTCATTATGAATGAGTTATTAATATACATTACGATGGAGCAAGTTAATAAGTAATTGATTGTAATATCATTTTAATTTAAAGTCACCATATGAGTCTCCGTATTAAATGAGGAATCAGTTTACAGCAACAATTAAAATAAGTCATAAGTAAACATTAATAACGGAAAAATAAACGAATAAAATTCATGTAGCATTGATTGCTTGTGTCAACTATACTCTGTTATACTATTTTATTATTTTTATGCTGTATAGCATAACATTAAAGCTTTAGAATTGCAAGGTTCTGGTTAATTTTTAATCTTCACAAACCATGACATGAATGAGATCAATGAGAATGTAAATAAGATGTAAAATTCAAAGCGAAGGGCGATATCTTGTGAAAATCCACCATAAAAAATAAAAAAGACGTGCTTTTAACATTTCCAATTAAAAACTTTAAAGTAAATAATACCTCAAACTTCAAAAAAGAACTTTTCTAGAGAATTCACATTTTCTCTCATCTTTTAAATAAACTGCACTAAACCCCTTTTAAAACGCTCCCACTTAAGACGCTATTAAACATAATACACTGTTTTCTCTAAGCCTCTTTCACACTAAACACATAATTACAATTCCGCTTAAGACGCTCTGCTACCGACTCATAATGTGGATTTCTTCTGTCTGCACTGCAACACACTGTAGCCAATTCTCCGGCTCATTCAATTGAAATTATTACATTATTCTATCCTGGTCGTCTATATGGGGAAAATTACTTCTTTGTAGAAAGAAAATGGCCAAATTTAGAATCAAAGTCGCTCTCTTTATAAGTTAAGCAAGGAATTGCTGAAAATTTTTGATAAGAAGACAAACAAGTATAATACGACAATAGTTAGCGGACTCAATACATCTATGGCAAATAAAGCAAGATAAAGAAGATTTTATTTTCATGGGATGTAATGCACTTATTTAAAAATTATGAAAGAATGCATCCCTTTTGTTTTTTGATTTGAGGAAATAAAAATTTTTATATCCAGGTTAAAACGCTACCCCACTCATAACACCATTTTCACTCGCTTTCCCGAAAAGCGTCTTAACCGGGATTTAAGGTATATTTCCTTGAAAAGTTCTGCCATTACTTTTAATGGGATGGTGTCAAGTGATAATAAAAATTGTAGGAGTCTCTGAATTCATCAGATATGGTACTAATAAACGAATAAACCCAATGGCATGAACGAATTCGATCTCAAAAGACAATCTCCTATACAAGCAGCATCATCTCTGCAATTTCAGAACACAAATCGCCGCTTTGCAAATTAGCAGAACTTCTTGTCAACTCTTAGGAATTGCAGTTCATGAAGAGCGGTGACAAATACACAGATGACACAGAGATAAGAGACCGCTATTATTGACAAATGTCATAAATTATAGCGCTTTCGACATTCGCCTCACTATGAGTGATAAAGCGTGCGTAGAATTGGCAACACTGTGTTGATTGCGCAAAGGAGGGACGATCAAAGTGCGCCTGCGTCACTCTCAGATACCATTTATTTCATTCTCAAATCGCCTCTCACACATGCCACAGGAACGGGAATTTTTATGCAAATTCGATCAAATTCTACATCCCTGTATCCGATGCATTCTAATATTTTAGGTCCTGATATAGCTGCATTGTAACATGTTCAGGCACTGATTCGTGAAGGAGAGTTTTTATTCACTTCGCAAATTCCGTTAAAATTCGCAGATGCAATTCTGCATCCCTGAATTCGTTGTAGTGCATCATTCTGGGTCCGGATTTCGTTGCGTTTCAACATGTTAATGTCCGTGAAGATGTTATTGTGTACAGGAATCATGGACGCAGAGTCATGTGTCTGTAAATTATTCAGTCCGAAGGCCGCATCTAAGAGATAGCAGAGACGCTTACTAGGTTCGATGATGTAAAAAAGGAGATTGTCGGTGAAATGTGTTGTCGTTGAAACGGGTTGTCGGTGAAATGAAGTCTAAGGCCTCGGGTAACCGATTTTCATAGATTGTCGGTGACATGGGTCGGCGGTGAAATAGGTTGTGGGTGGAATCGAGTCGGTTAATTTTAGCGTTGGGTAACCGATTTACAGCCAATCCCTTGTATCATAATTATAACATTAACTAATTTACACTTTCCACTGCATAATGAGGTATATTCAAAATAACCAATTTTCATTTTTGGCATCATTAATACATTTCACCTTCAGGATGTGTGGAATACAATGTCACATGTTATACTGTAGATACATGCATTTTAATATTAATTTTTATAGTAACTGTTATGTTTAAAAATCGACTATAGATTTTATCATTTGAATTCAGCAGTTAAATGTAGACCCGTACGTGAGTGCTATGTAAGGTTAAAACCACTTGAGCATCTATCGATTCAGAAAGGCCCTATCTTCAGATAAGATAGTTGTTTGATGTGTAAATCTCGCGAAAAATAAACCTTCTACTAATTTTTCCTCATAAAACATAGATTATAGCTTATTTAATGTATATTGTATTATTTCTTGCTCAATGATCAGGTATCACAATTTATTTTGCTTGAAAATGAAAGAAATGGAATAGTCCTAAAACTCGGCAAAGTTATCTCTAAAAGTACGTAAAATGTATCAAATTTGCTCTTATAAACGTAATATGATGTCAGACATTGCACGAAATAAAAGAAGAATTGAAGAGATTCATTAACGAAACATAATGATTTGTAGATAATAAAAAACATGTTATGTTATGATTTGGTAATGCCTACGTAACTGTACTACATACTAGACACAGTACAAGCTGAAATAGAAGCAATGACGCTAGATATTGCAAAAAAATCACTGGATTGGAAATTGTGGCAACAGTGCAAGTCTATCTATCCGCTGAAGTCTATTTTTATTCTAATTCAGTCGTTCTATCTTCCGGAATATCGTCATAGTTCTCTCAACTCCAGCAAAAATAGGAACTATTTGTGAGGTTACAAAGAACTTTGAGCGAAAGATGCGTAAACACAATAATTATACGATTATAAGGTTACTTTTTATGGGATTTGGTTCTGTTCCTTGCTCTTTAATACTAGTGATAATAATAAACCTTTTTAATAATGTCTTATTATAATGAAAGAGGAGCAATAAATTACTTGACCAATACAAGGACCCCTCCGTCATTACGGATGTATTGAATGGATCCGCGGATTTCTATAATACTGAACTTTCAAAACCTCACAGTTTCTCTTCGGTATTTACATTTTTTCTGCTCATTCGTCTGTTTAAAGAGAACTAATTTTGTTTAAAAAATAAGACTTTTATTTCAGAAACGTTTG